>CM048747.1:288078516-289554766 GCA_026315105.1 Locusta migratoria | reverse complement strand
GATTGTTAGTGATGAGAGCAGATGCTTTTGCGTAGTAGCCGACCAAGAACAGTGTTGATTATATCGTTTCTTTTAGGAGGGTCTGGGTCACAAATAATCTGCATATTGCTGATTGCCACATCACATACAACAAACATACTGTGCAGTCCACAGGACATTGAAAACAACAGCATGCATAATTTTAACTATTCAATCAGTGGTAGCTGGTGGTACCTGACACTGAGTATTGTACCCAAGTTTCAATATTATATTTTTACACGAGATGCTTACAAGGGAAAAAATTCTTTATCTCAGCACCTCGGCTCTGACATTTATCACAATATGAGTATCCCTAGAATTCTTTGTGAATGAGGATCACAAAATTCAATTTTTGCAAATCCAATTTATGATCCTGTGAAAAGTTAAGAGATATCTCAGTGACAAAAGTATTTGTGGCAGAGTGGACACTACAACTTATCAAAAATCATTACATAATGAGCTACATTCCTAGTGAACATGAAATTCATTCATCATGTAAAGACTGGAAATAATTCATATTATACATTATAAGTACACTTGTTCTTACCTTAGCCATACTGAAAATTTGCCGCCCCACCTTTTTTTATTTTTTTTATTGATGTAAATTTGTCACCCACAGATTAAAGTCTGCGGTCTCCATCGCAGCTCTCTTTCAACCAAATCATCGCCAAGGCTGACAATCTTTCCTGGAGCATAGGTTTGCTTAAGAATGATTTCATTCTTTTCAAATTTCACGAGCACCTTTTTGCTTCGATTGGTATCGGAGGAATTATGAAAATTAGCTTCAATGTTTAGATCACTCAGTGAACATATACCCTAGTGTCTTCATAATTATAAACTCTGCTAGGCTAACAGCATTCGACAATTATCTCATTTCTTGTGGTAGGTAATTTGTGAATTAAAATTATTACAGCTGCTGTTGATAATGTCATTATTGGGTGGCACAAAGAAGAAAGAAGACTGGGAGAAGCATGGGGATATAAGTCCTCTGTAGAGCACTGCCAAATCTTCTGGCCAAGGGGTTTGCCAACAGTCTGCAAATGTGTTATGGTCATGTGTCATGGTCAGGCTTTTATGTGCTACTGCCACAGGTATAATGGGTCGAGCTGTATGCTAGGGAGATGCTGGAGGACAGCAAACCCCGTTGAGCTGGTCTTGAGGCCAACAATCTTTCTCAGCGCGTTATAGAGAAATGGGGTGTTGTATGCCCAAAAGTTGATTATAACATATTTTCAAGTGTGTTTGTGCGTGTGTGTGTGTGTGTGTGTGTGTGTGTGTGTGTACACACACACACACACACACACACACACACACACACACACACACACACACACACACACACACACAGAGAGAGAGAGAGAGAGAGAGATTTCTTTATTATTTTTTTTTTCTTTTTTCATTTAAGAATCATCTCACAATGATGCAGGCTCTGTCAAGATAGATAAAGAGCTCAAACTAACACACATCTACATAACATGCTTTATGAGGATAGGACAGTTGAGGAAGAAAAAAAGAAGATAGAAACTCTACATTGTCTCCTACTCTTTCAGGCACTGTTTTAATACTCTAAACAAGCTATTATGCAACTTCAAACAAGGCACTATCAGTTATACAGATACTGGTAAAGTCAGGATATATCTAATACCAATGTTCAGGAGTGGATTTTGAATAATGCTGTTGTGCAGTGACAATTTTTATGTAAAAGAGATAAAGAGAAGTTTATACTAATTTTCCAAAAATTATTGTTTCAAATTATATATGCTTGGCTTCAAAAAAGCATCATGCCATGCATGCTCTCCCTGGAGTTTTCTTTAGCTTTGAGCCAGAACCAGATTGACACCATCTGCACTCATTAGCAAGGTGTAAAAATGCATGGGGGCTTTTTACTGCTCTTGGGTTCTTATTGGGGAAGTAAAGGCAAGATTTATCTGACTGAGCTTTATGCTCTACCTGTTAGAGAGATGTTAAATACATAATTTACAGAAGTTAAGATTCTGTCATCCAGTGGCAATGGTAGAACACATTTAAGAGCACTGCTAAGATTTTCTGACAAATCATTTACATAAACAAGAACCAGAGGTAATGTCAGTAATGTACAGGATGACCAGCCAGTCTAAAATAGTTTAGGAAATAATTCAAAATTTTATTTCAAAACTTCGCCTAAGTTTTACAAGTGTTCTTCCACCGCGACATATGCCTTGACAATGTGACCAAGCCTGTCCACCTTGCAGGACAGAGCCGGCCATAACCAGTATTGAATGCTGATTCTAAAATCACGCCACCCTTCTGGCGTCCGTGCTGAAACTACTGACGTTTCCATGCTACCGTCGAGCCAATAGCAGACACCCATGTTTGAGCACGTGTGCCACTGCTGCAGGACTCAGAGGTGCAAGAATCAGTTCCTTCGCTCTCTTCAGTTTGAGTTCTCGTACAGAACAGATGCACCTGAGAGGCTCGGCGTCTGTGCGGGGGCAAACGGCCGCATGCCGTCCGCTCCCGCCTAGCAGCTGTTCGGCATCAGCCACCAACTGTGTGAACCATAACCATTACCTTTTTCCATTTTCTAATTCGCTAACAGACTGGCATTCATTCATTGCACCCGACCCCAGGGCGAGTCCCACCATGTATCCCGTATTTCAGAATATACAAACTATTAACTTGAAGCCTATATTTTATTTGCAATTCAGCCACCCTTTCCTAGGGTGCTCACAAGCCTTCACCGCTCCGCCTTCCATCCTGACAACGCTTTCAACCCATTTTATTTATGCAGCACTGGAATGGGTTGTATAATTTTCCTATCATCCGTGAGGTAAAGATTAAGTGCTGTACAGTATCACGTCTTGTTTTAGCAAAATGTCTTTCCATCAATTACTACAAAATGTGTGCGCTCTAACAGAAAATCCAATGCCATCACATATCTGAGATGATAATTCCATAAGCGTGAAGTCTGATGTTTGGGAGGTACTGTGTCAGAAGCCTTCTTGGTATCAATTACAGATGCTTTGTTTAGAATTCAACATTTCATACGAGTAAGGAGCTAAATCCTTGTTGACCCTGGGTCAATAATCATTCTCTTCAAGGTAGTACATAATGTTTGAGCTAAGTAAATGTTCCAAAACCACACTGCAAATTTATGTTGATGTTATAGGTATATAATTCAGTAGCTTAGTCCTACTGCTATTCTTTAATATTAGTGTGATCTGTTAAGCTTTACAGTTTTAATATGCAGTTGTATACGATGTAATTATGGAGTTATTTATTACCTCAACCTACTCTTACAGGAACCTAATTGTAAGATTTATTACTGTTAAGCAATTTAAGCTGCTTCACTACTATGAGGATACCTACTATCTTGCTGATGTTGGCAGCTGATCTTAATTAAAAATATGGAACAATGACATCCTCTTCTTCAGTGAAGGAATTTAGGAAATTGTATTTAATAACTATAATTTAGCAGCAATATCAGTGCTTTTCTTATTGTTTCTGCAACAGCGTTCTAACCAGCTGTGTGTACCAAGGGGTACCAGATGCATGTTTTATTAATTTATTAGGTATTCATCTTTCTTTTACTGTTTACAGTGTATCTTTAAATTCAAGCCACATCTGGTCAACAGTAAATTTCTAATTTGGGAGAAGTGAGGCAATACATTAACTGGAGTTTTCTTGTTTAATTTGGTGAAATTTGGGTATTTTGATTTCCAGTCTCACAACAACAACTTAGTTCCTGCTAATGAGTTCAGATTATTTGTAACTAATAGGTCAAGTGTGTTTTGACTACTGTTTACTACTTGACTGGGTCATGAACTAAATGCTTTAAATAATTTTCAGAGGAAGCATTAATCACAGTTTTGGATGACATTTTGTGTTTTTCTCCCATACATTTTCGCCAGCAGATCAGGGGTAAATTGAAATCGTTGTCTACTATAATGTCACAAGTAGGGTAAACATTTATAATTAGACTGAAGTTTCCTTTGAACCCATCTGCTATTCTATCGTCTGGGTTGGCAGGCAAGTAAAAAGGTAGCAATTATTAACTTAATAGTCTCCTACAAAATTACCTCTATCTGTATTATCTCAATGGAACTATTAACTTCAATTTCACTACATTATAGATTACTTATGATGAAGACAAACACACCACAAATTTTTTAAATTTAATTTATCCTTTCTAAAGACCATTACATCTTTTGTGAAAATTTTGGTTGAACTGATCTCCAGCTTTTGCCAGCCTCCACTACATGTAACAATGTGTGCTTCAGTGCTTTCCAGTAATGCTTTTGAGTTCTGATCCTTCCCAGCATAACTACCATAATTTACAACTGTTATACTGATAGAACAGAGGACAAATGTAGGAACTATCTGTGCTCTCCAAGACAATCCATCTTGTGCTTTCCCAAAATCTCCTACCCTAAAAACTATTAAGACCATACCACTCAGGCCCTACCACTAGTGTAGCTGTATCCTGTTTATAGCGAACTCTTGATCTATTTAGTGGGACCCAAAAACTCAGCTCCTTACAGCACATGATGTTGAATTAGCAGCCTACAAAGTCACAGAACCATCCAAATCTCTGATTCAGACTCTGCACTTGCACTGTACCAGAGTCCCTTAGTCACTCCTGTAAACTACACTGTAGAAGGTCAGCTTGACATTCATCTCAAAAATAAAACTGCAGTGTTTACCACTTCAGGTAGCTCCTGAAAACTGGAGAGAATCTCCTCCAACCCAAAGTGAAACCCACCATTGATACCATCCACTTCCGTAGATCAGTAGACAGCATGCTAGATTGCCACACAGGGGGCCTGGGTTCGATTCCTGGTCAGGTCAGATATTTTCTCCACTCAGGGACTGGGTGTTGTATTTGTTGTAAGGCGCGCACACACACAGCTGATAACATATGTAGGGAGTCGGGCACGAGAGTGTGCCGCGGGAAAATGCGGCAAACGCCAGAGCACGCCACAGGCGAGTCAATGACAAACAGTGCGGAGTTGTTTACCAGGTACGAACTCACCTTGCGGGTATTCGTACAGCCAGTGCACGCCAGTGTTCTGTGTAGTAGTGAGAGTGTTGTTTCCCGTGACTACAACATTTGGCGACGAGTGCGGTAATTTTTTTTTTTTTTTTTTTTTTTTTTTCCTCCACGCATTTTCCATCTGAAGTGGTTGTTCGTCTTACACAATGTCTACTGGTTCTTCAGATGAGATTCTGCGTCGCCTCGTCTAACAACAAGAGGTTTTTGCATTGGCGATTCACACTCAAAATCAGGTATTACAATCTCTTGCTACATCCTTGTCTAGTGGGTCCCAACCCCCGTCCACCCCACAGGTTGTTTTGCCCCCCAAGCCCCCTGTCTTATTTGCCACCCTTTCCAGCGTACGACGAGTCCGTCGAAGAGTGGGACACTTATGAAAAACAGTTAAGACAACATTTTCAGGCTTTTGGCTGGTCTGATGGCACCTTATGTCGTGCGTTATTCCTGTCGTAGCTGTCACCTCATCTGTATCAGCTCCTTTGCCAACTCGCCCCTTTGCAGGATCCTTCGTCACTGTCTTTCGATCAAATGTGCGGCCTTTTTCACAATATTACCGCAAACGGACTCATCTGATAGCGGCCCGCATTGAGTTTTACCGCTGCAGGAAGCAGCCACAAACAATCTTATCGGGCGTGGGCAGCGGACCTCCATGGGTTAAGCCATCATTGTCATTTTGTTACGGATATGCATAAAGAATCATATGCCGATCATATGGTCCATGCCCTTTGTGGTGACCAGCGCTCCAGCAATTTTTCAGCGTTTCCTCTAACAACTCACACTGTCGGTGCCTGGTTGTGTCAATTATCTCTATGATATAGTAATGTCCAGGCCCTCAGCTGATGAACATTTACGCAACTTACGTACGCTGTTCACAGTACTACAGGAGGCAGGGTTGACATGCAACCTGGAGAAATGCCACTTTTTTCAGCCTTCTATCACTTTTTTGGGGTTTGAGGTTTCTAGTGAGGGCAGCAAGGCCCTCCGTCAGAATGTGTCTCCCGTGTTGGCCCTCCCTTGGCCGACATCAGTCAAGGACCTGCAAGTGTTTTT
The DNA here is from genome assembly GCA_026315105.1 of Locusta migratoria. Classification (NCBI taxonomy): domain Eukaryota; kingdom Metazoa; phylum Arthropoda; class Insecta; order Orthoptera; family Acrididae; genus Locusta; species Locusta migratoria. The sequence continues at coordinate 289,548,666 of CM048747.1, read as the reverse complement.
AGGAAAGGTCGCTTATTATCATAAATTTTTGCCAGGGCTTCAACTATTGCATGTTTGGTCCAGCAGGGCTGGCCTGAGACTCTGCCGCAATGGGCAACGGACCCCCTCAGAAACTACTATGCATTTCGACACCATTTTTCTGTTGTAGATGGTGTGCTTCTCCCTGATTCTGAGGATTCCTCTCCTCGGGTCATCATTCCATCGGCCCTCTGCTCAGAGGTGCTCAAGCTGCTACACGCTGGGGGGTATCTCGTACTAAGACATTGGCCCGCTGCCATGCGTTTTGGCCGGGTCTGGCCAGCGATGTGTCTCGTATGGTTACCTCGTGATCGCTCTGTGCGCAACATCAAGCCTCCCCTTGGGCAACAATCGCCCCATGGCCTCAACCTTCGCAGGCCTGGGATCGCCTGCACATTGATTTTGCAGGCCCCTTCCTTAATGCCTATTGGTTGCTGGTTATTGTTGCCTTCTCTAAGTTCTCGTACGTGGTCCGTTGCCTTTCAACCTCAGCCACGGCCACGGTTGCAGCCTTGTCACGCATTTTCTCGACTCAAGGCCTCCCAACTACAGTGGTGTCAGACAATGGTCCTCAGTTTGTATCATGCGAGTTTGCCTCCTTCTGCAATACCCGGGGTATCCACCATGTCCTTGCCCCACCCTTCCATCCACAGTCAAATGGGGAGGCTGAAAGATTTGTTCGCACCTTTAAGACCCAGTTGAAAAAATATGTGGCTCGGTACCCTTCGGATGTTGCCCTCAATCAATTTCTCTCAACTTTTCGGTTCACTCCGTTTGGTGAGAAGAGTCCTGCGGAACTTCTCCATGGCCGGCAACCCCGGACCTTGCTTCATCTCCTGCATCCAAGCCCGGGACATTCATCCGTGTCTCCATCTTCTCGCTTCCGACCAGGGATGGCTGTCTGGGCACGTGGGTTCGAACGTCGACCAAAATGGATTCCTGCCATCACCATCAGATGCCGCGGCCACCGTCTCTGCGACATACGCACAGAAGACGGCATCACTGCACGTCACCACGACCAGTTGCACCTGCGTGTGGAAGATCTGGAGCTCCCCATCACTCGGCCGATACTCCCACACCAGTCTGCTACACTAACCAGCCCACAGGCCAAAGAGAGGTACCTGCCATTACCTGCAAGTTGTTTGCCTCAGCCAGGGACTGACCCAGGTCCCTCCCCTCAGGGACCTATACCTTTTCGGGTACAGCCAACACCCATGCTGGATTCATCTCCTCCTGATGCATTGCTCCCTTTGGGTCCACCATCACCATCACCAGGTTCGGGGGACCGAGTTGGAGATGGAGACTGAGCCACCATCACCGGTCCTGCCATATAGGTTGTCGGGGAAAGAGAGTCGACGCTGCCCGCGCCCCAAGTACTTCCGAACCTACACAACAGTGCCCGCCCGCAACCTCAGTCAGACACCAACAGATGATGTCATGGACATTGCTCGCATTCGAGCCTCCCCAAGGGGAAAGGAATGCTGTAAGGCACACACACACAGCCGATAACATATGTTGGGAGTTGGCCACGAGAGGCGCCGCGGGAAAATGCAGCAAAAGCCAGAGCACACCACGGGCAAGTCAATGACATAAACAGTGTGGAGTTGTGCTCTGCGCGAAGTGTGTTGTTTACCAGGTACGAGATCATCTCGCAAGTATTCGTACAGCCAGTGCACGCCAGTGTTCTGTGTAGTAGTGAGAGTGTTGTTTCCCGTGAATACAACAGTGTTGTCCTCATCTTCATTTCATCATCACCGATGCCCAAGTCGCCTAAGTGACGTCACCTAAAGACTTGCACCAGGCAGACCAAACACAATCTCATCTGTGGTCTAAAAGCCAAAAATTCCACACCACCACCACCACCACCACCACCATCAGTAACAATGTGAGCTACCACCTGCAGTTGGCTGCATCAAGCCTCTTTCACGGCATTTGCAAGGAGCCAACCTACACCAAGAACATGGTATATATACCTATCAGATTTTTTTCCATTATAAATCACTAAAATAACAACTATGGAAGGTCCAGTAAGGAACGTTAATAATAATATGTAGATATGGAACAGCTCACCATAAAGACAAACGATGAGCCGCCGACAGACACAAATAAAAGAGAGACAACACACACACACACACACACACACACACACACACACAACACACACACACACACACACAACACACACACACACACACACACACAACACACAACACACAACACACACACACAACACACAACACACACACACACACACAACACACACAACACACACACACACACAACACACACACACACACACACACACACACACACACACACACACACACACACAAAATTCTAAATTTTCGGCCACAGCCTTCCTCAGAAATAGAACACTCATCCACACAACCATTCAGGCACACTCATCCGAAGACATCAGCCATCTGTGGCCACCCAACACAGCCAGAGATGGCTGACGTGTTTTGATGAGTGTGCCTGAATGGTTGTGTGGATGAGTGTTCTATTTCTGAGGAAGGCCATGGCCAAAAATTTAGAATTTTGTGTGTGTGTGTGTGTGTGTGTGTGTGTGTGTGTGTGTGTGTGTGTGTGTGTCTTTTATTTGTGTCTGTCGGCAGCTCAATGTTCATCTTTATGGTGAGTTGTTTCGTATCTACAAATCACTGAAATACTATCATGATGTGTAGTTGTAAATGCAGCTACCTTATATTTAAATTTTTTGTGATGGCACAGAGATTGTAATTTATGACATGGTTGTTAATCGTTTATTTCCTTTTGTAAAATACTTTGCTGCTTTTTATGAATAAATTACTGTTTCCAAAATGTTGTTAAGGCTGGAACTCAATAAATGGCTGGTGTTCTGAATCCAAAATTTTTCAAAGTGGCTTCTCCCAAGATGTTAAGTTTAATGGGAGGTCAAACTATTCTTGACATGATAAATGCATAGCACATTTTCAGCACATTGAGAGTAACACTTCTTAAATCACTCTTTGCAGTCTTTTCCTCTGACCTCTTAGAAATTTAAACAGACGAGACATCACTGCTCATCAAAAGTAGATAGTTGTAACGAAGTATTATGAAATCTTTTTCCTAAAGCCTTTGATACATTCTATTAGCTGCAAACGCTTACATGAATTTTGTTGTAGATAACACATCTCTTCTCAACTAATATTTTATTTTGGGGTTATTCTCTCATTTTTATGTTTGTTTGTTGCAGTATTATTCTGCAGTAGTGTGCTGAAGTGACAGTCTTACCAGTCAAAATTACAGAAAATTAACTGATAACAATAACAATTGAAAAGAGTCCAGAATTCTAAAACATCACCAAGTATTACCAAAATTTTTCCCAGGTGGAAAAATTCCTCAGTTTATCCTAAATCTCCTGGTTGCCCCAGGACACATAAATGTTACTTGCACAAGAATCTGTGTCTAATAAACACACAAGCATACAATAAATTGAACTGGAGGCAAAAGTGTCCAGATAAATCAAAGTATGTCACTTAACTCATAAGCTGGTTACACTTACAAATGGACATGTGTTCCCTACAGCAGTCTGCTCATGATGGGTGTCACTTAGCAACTAATACATGACATGTCACCTCAATGTATGTTTGTAGGTAGTAAGAGAATTATAAAAAATATTTACCAACCGAAATCTCAATGAAAAAGTTCAGATGAGAACGATAGGTAGACTACTGTAAAATCTGAATTTACAGCAAAGAAAAAATATGTAAAAAAAATCGATACAATAACTTTAGATCAGCTGAATAATGAGAAAAGGAAAATAGATATCAACTGAATTTAACAGTAAACTGTATTCAGTTCTGAGTTGCTTTGGAACTGGCTCTCAGGTGCTTTAATGAACCAATCCCACTCAAAATATGGAGGGTTTTTGTCAGCATATGCTACTTAGTGCAGAGCTTGATACAGAACTTTAAGTTCAACTAAGTCAAGTATTACTGCATAAAGGCATTAGAAAGACTTTGGATTTAACTCTAACAATGGAAAATCCGATTAGAATGTCAATTGAGGATAGACAACTCACTAAAGTAGGCTTGCTGAGCTTCTGTCAAGCGCTAAAAATAGACAATCACATTCGCACAACTTAAATTTTTGTCCATGGTCCTCACAAGAAAGAGAAACACATGCATTCACACGATCACTCAGTCTACAGTTGTCTGGGTGATTGTGTGAATCTGAATTATTCTTGAAAACAGAGAGATTGGCTGGCCAGTACTGACCTTTGTTCTGTACCACTGACAGTCACACAAACGCATGAAAATAGAAACAAAAAATATGACAAGCTTTTGGAAATATTTTCCTTTGTCAAGTACGAGAGGATGAAAGAGGAAGGAAACAGAAGGGAAAGGTTATTCACGACCTAGGCAATGACAAGATGATGGGAGATTTATGTAACTGTGTCACGTATGGAGCCAAGCCAATAGCAAACCAAAGAGGATATAAACCAAAGAAAATAAATCAAGCATTAAAGAGAAGTTAACCAAATAAAGCTGAGTGGGGGAGAGATTTAGACAATCTCTCTCTCTCTCTCTCTCTCTCTCTCTCTCTGTGTCTGTCTGTGTGTGTGTGTGTGTGTGTGTGTGTGTGTGTGTGTGTGTGTGTGTGTGTGTGTGTGTGTGTGTCTTTTTTTCTTTTTTCTGACAAAGAACATGTGCGAAAATTTAAGTTGCGTGAATGTGATTGTCTACTCTACACTTCTGTCTGTGACTCAGTGATCGACTATATAGTGAGTTGTTAGCTATTCTCTATTATTGACACTCCAACCTCGACTTTCCATTGTTTGAATCTACATAAATAATTAAATTAACTCTGCAATAACTTGTTTTTCATAAACTAGTGAACTTTCTTCAAGCTTTATTTAAAAATCAAATTCCAAATAAAACTATTACATTAAATATAAAGAAAAGACTGATGACATACCCAACAGCACAGGCCACCCATCATCAGTTCCCAGAATCTGTTCTATTCCAAGAACTTGCGAGAGTAGGAGACCAACCGTTACAGCAAGCTGGTTAACTGTGCCAAGACCTCCACGAAGGTTCAGAGGTGCTATCTCAGAGATGTACATCGGCACCAGTGATGTGTTCAGACCTAAGTCATACAAGCCGAATAATAAGAAAATAGTAATAATTGTTGGAGATCATTTTTTGATTCCACAATCACTACAATGAGCTACAAACAAATTACAAAACAAGGGCTTGAAATGTAAGGTGATGATACGTAAAAGTTAGTCAGAAAGTGAGATATGCTTTGCTCAGTGTCAGTCTAAATATAAGTAAGAAGCAGCTCACCAAAACTACAGCATAGTAAAGATAAAGCACTCATTTTGTGCTAAGTGGTTAAAATATATGGCTTACAAAGAATTCCTTCATTTTGTTAGAAGAGCAAATGCATGAATGAATGTGGGCTTTGATTTTAGCAAGTGGAATGTGATGTTAAAGATGAGAAAGACTAAAAATGGTTTTGGAAGATAAATGACCAGTCAAGATTATTGGATAGCTCTGAAGCTGCAGATTAATAGTAAAAGAAAGGAATGATTACATTTTGGTATATGGAAAGCTAACTGTGAGTAATGTTCAGTTAGTATGCGTAAGTTCACTACAAAGTTCTTTCAACTGATTGTAAATTATCAGCTGGAAGAATTTGCATATCATATGCAATGACATAAAAAGAAACTGTGGTTGGTTAGGTAAACAGAATGAGAAGATTGAGAAGCAAACAATTCCACAATCTCAGCACATAACATATAGAAACATGCATCAACATCATTTTCTAGTTTCCATGCATAGTGTTGGTGTCGTGCCAGAGTTGTCTCGCATGCACAAGTGTCTGCGGACCTCCAGCAACTCACCGCAGTTGACTCCAATGATGAACCGGCCAAGGAACAGCACCTCGTATGAGTGGGCTATCTTAGTGAAACCCATGAGGCAGGCTCCACCTATTCCCAGGACATTATTGAGGAGCAAACCACCTTTCCTGCAACGTAAGGGGGTGAGTACTTGCACCTTCAAATGTCCTGCTATAAATATTTAACTTATAGGCCCAAGTGAACCTGACTACTTAAATATTGGTGGCTCTGTTATAATTCTGATAAATTCATTCCAAACATTTGTGCCCCAATTGGAATAAAAATGTTTTGAAAATGATTCCCATGCCAGTTACTGTATTTAATCCCTACTGAGTAATTAACAGAAATCTGATTAGCATCAAAGTTAAAGACTTTGTGTGTGTGTGTGTGTGTGTGTGTGTGTGTGTGTGTGTGTGTGTGTTTGAATGAAGTATTCAGTATTGTGAAAAAGATAATGAATTAGGAAAGCTAATGGGACACATATCAGTTTTAACACTGTTTATTTAGGCTACTTTAACAGCTTTGGGCAACAAACATATTATTTACTTTCAAAGAGTTCTATTTAACTGACAGGTAACTCCCATTGTTTCTTTATCTACATGTGAAAATAATTATCACCAAGTTGCATTTCTTCTCCCTCATCCCTCCCTTCAATTTATGGGTAGTTTAATTAAAGTAAATACATTACACAAATTATGGGCCATAAATGAAGCAGAGAAAGAAGATAGATATTGCGATCAGTTGGCTCACCTGCCAAACCTGTTTGCTATCATACCCCCACTAAAACCACCAAACATGCCTCCAATGGCAAAAATCGATACAGCAATGGAATAAAAGAATTTCACAGTTTCTTCTTTCATATCTTCACCGTATCTATCCTTGTAGACATCCTTCATAAAATTTTCAATGTTCTGAAAAGAAAAGAGAAAAATACAAATTAATATTCGATGGCTTGCATAAAATTTCAGATATCACTATCATTTTTCAGAAATAATCAAAAGGAGAAACTGCTGTGACTTGCTATGTTGATGACAAAACAATTTCCACCCACCAAACCAAATACAGTTATCAGCACAGCAAGTCACATGCAATTCATCTGTTGATGGAATATTACTAGAGACTTTATGAAAAGAAATGAATGATAACCACCTTTTGAAGCTTGATTTGATTTGACTTCTGTTGGACTAGCATAACACACACAACACACACGCACACACACAAACACACACACACACACACACACACACACACACACACCTCTTAAATGATTGCCACTAATGGCCCTCTGATTGCACCTCACATTTTCAGTCACCTGCCCCCTCCCTTGACTGCACCACTCTTTCTCACCTATCAGTACCTTTACACACCACCAGCCAATGCAGAACACATCGGGGGTTTAGAGTCATAATGACATATCTACAAAATTGGCCATTTTGACTTATTTACTTCATTAAAGTCTAGAAAAACCAAACTACTGAATGAAAAAACATCGGAAATCCTATCTTGAACCGTTTCAGAAATAGCGCGCAGCATAACGACAAAATCACTCTGATATTTAATGTCACAGTAGCATATTGCCTTTTACCTCATTTTGGCTCCCTCTGCAGTGCTATGGCATTAAAAGACATAACAATGTAACTGCAGATATGTCCTTTTGCCAGTAAAAGAGGCTGTGAATTTTTAGATACGTGTGGTGCTGTCCGAGGCATTATATCCACATTGTTGCCGTAACACGCGCAATAATAACTGTGCTTATCCATTATTGCTCTGCATGGAAGTCATCAACTCATTGTTTATTACATCAGTGAAGCCTTTGCTGATGTGCGTTTAATATGTTTCCCAGAGGAAAAAAGGTTCGTAATCTTCTAAAGAATCAAAAGTGCAGTACAAAAGAAAGTTCAAGTTCATTTACTCTCCACAATGTGTTTCCGTCATTGAGCAGCAATGTTTTTGTAGGCTGTGGTAAGTTACTTTTCATTACTCACAGTAAATAAGCCTGGGATGTACAATATTGTAAGTTAAAGCAATTTGCTTATCCGTAACGTCGTAACTGTATTGCAGAAGATGACGGCAGTTCCGTCATCCTGATTATCAGCCAGCAACGAAGGATGATAGTGATGACAGTGGTGGTATGTACAACTCATCATAGCTAAAAGGATGACAGTAAAATGCCTCATAGAAAACAACCCATAAAATGTATGTCGCCTACTTAATGCTGTATTTCAGAATATCTTAGAACAATGTAAAGGGGACTAATGTTGATAATAAATACTTTGTAGTTAGGAGTTTTCCTCCTGAAAACAGCTAGCAGTAGGTCTACACAAGTACCTTTTAGCTTTGATTAATACTTCATAAATTTAAGAATACTAATATTGTAAATTTTTGAGGTCCTTATTACATTTCCTCTGTAAATAATGGTTTTAACTTTTTCTTTTAGATTACTCTACAACTTCACTACATAATCTCTGCCAGGGTGTTTCAAATACTTTCAGTCATGGTAAAAAACTGTTAGTAAATGAAAAATATGATGCAGGGAATGAGACAAAGGTAAAATGCAGATGAACTGCCCAACCTGAGAAATGGAAGAAAAATGACAAAGATCAAATGGCAATCAGGGAAACCATATATTACTTCAAAAGGCAAATGTGCTTCAGGACGGCCAGTTAAACCAAAGGATTGTTCAAAGTGCTTAAGTAGATGCAGCACTAATTTCACTGCTGACAGACTAAACATTCATGAAGAATTTTGGAATTTAGCTGACGTAGAGAAGCAATGGTTATATGTCAGTTCACTTTTAGAAAAGACAGATAAGCGCAGTAATAAGTCTTGGACAGGCTCCTCCAGGAGAAACTTCACAAACACACACTTTTTTATACAAAGAGGGTCAACAAGTACAGGTTTTCCAGTCCTCCTTTCTTGCAACATTGGATGTGAGTGAATCATTCACACTCCAGGTTCTGTTAAAAACGAATGAGCACAACATAATTTCTAGAGATCTAAGAGGACTGCACAAACCAGCTGTAACTAAATCAGATAATGCAAAAGAAAGAATTAGATCTCACGTCAATAGCTTTCCAAAACTCCATTCACATTATGCCAGAAAGGATTCACAGAAAAAGTACTTGTCTCACGAGCTAAACCTACGAAAAATGTACCAAATGTATGTTGGAACTTGCCAAAATAACATCAATCCTGAAAAGGAATCTTTTTATCAAAACATATTTAATACTGAATTTAACCTATCCTTCCATGTACCTAAAAATGACATGTGATACACGCTACAGGTTCTCTCATATGAGTGCCGCAAAAAAAGAAAATCACCACTAAGAGCAGGAGGCTCACATAGATTGGAAATGTTTAGCTAGGGCTAGAAAAGATAGCTTAAAGGTGGAAGCCGAATTCAATCTGGAGGCTGTCTGCTACTGTCCAAAGACGAATGCTAAAGCATTGTTTTATCGATGCAGGCTTGCTGTATACAACCTAACTGTGTACAATACAGCTTCAAGAGACGCTGCATGCTACAAGTGGAGTGAAAGGGCAGCTAGACATGGCTCTGCAGAAATTGCCTCCTGCTTGTTTAATTTTCTGGAAGCAAACACAGATGGCAAAGACTGGAATTTTTTTCCAATACATGTGGAGGGCAAAGTAGAAATACAAACATGCCTGCATTGTTCTTGTATGCTGTAGAGTATCTTGATATCCCTGTTATAAACCATATGTTCTTTGAGCCAGGTCATCACAAATGGAGTGTGACTCAGTTCATGCCTCAATTGAGAAAAAGACGAAACTTCTTGATGTATTTGATCCGCCAGGATGGTTCACTGCTGTCAGAATGACAAATAAGAAGTATCGTGTTATTGAAGTTCAGCAAAAGGATGTGCTGGATTTCCCAGAACTGAAACGTTACAAAATAAAGAACAGAAAAGTTGACACCGACGGAAATAATGTCAACTGGCTTAAGATATTCTGGTTTCAATACCGAAAAGAAAACGCAGAATGCATTTGTTTTAAATAAAGTAACAATATTTCAGAAGAATTTAAAAGATTGCTAAATATAGATTAGGAATGAAATGTAAAAATACTAGTAGAAATGTTGACAAATATGTAGCATGTCTTCTGTCTCTGTGTGTGTGTGTGTGTGTGTGTGTGTGTGTGTGTGTGTGTGTGTGTTGTCCTTAGGTTAGTTTACGTTAGTTTAAGTAGTTTGGAAATATCCCAAAGAAGTAAAATGCAGTTACAAGAAGCTTTCACACTTCAGTCTTTATATTACTCTCTAATTCCCATACAGAAAGAAAAGCTTAAGGATCTTTTAGATCTTTGCAACATTTCTACAAGTCACTGACAGAAGATACAACAGAAGGTCAAGAAACAGAAATTGATGATGATGACTAAAGTATGTTCATCTCTCAATGAAGCTTTTCTATTGTTTCATTGTTATCTTTACAAATAAATACAATAATTATGTCGTGTTTCTTATGTATTCTGCAATGATTATTCTTTGTATTGTTTAAACTCAAATGGCAGTACAATTATGAGCTGTATGGACTTTTAACCACTGTAAAACACTTAGTTCTGTAAAACAAACTGTTACAACATTTTAATGGGCTTATGCAAAATATATTGTGTTTTTACATGCATTCTATGGTGGTGTTATTTCTTTTACATCAAATGTATCTACCCAGCGCACAAAAATGTTTAAAGTCAAAACAACGTATGTACACACTTCCCAACTTATTATCCTTTAGTAATTAATGCCAAAGTTGAAAAATTGTTGAATGAGTGTAAATATGTTCTAACAACCACGAGGTATCGCGATTATCAATGACGCAAACTTAGGTGGTAATGACAACTGTGTTTCGATTGTTGTAAAACTTCTTTTGCCTTTATCTCAAAACAAACAATTTATAGATACGCAGTTATGACTCAACCCCCCAACATTATTCCCACCCTTGTGTGAGTTAGGCCGCAGCAGCCAGAGATGACAGTTATGTGTGCACAAGTTGTTTCCGAGTGATTGTGAGATAGTATGCATACTGTTTCTGAAGAAGGCTGTAGCTAAAGATTTACTTTCTTCTTCTTTAGTGTTACAGCCCTTTGTGAGCTATGGCCTCAGCAGCAATTTTCCTCCACATTTCTCTGTTCTCAGCTTCTCTCTTTCATTCTCCGACCCCAGTCTTGGTAAGGTCAACTAGCATGTTATCCACCCATCTAGTTCTTGGTTTGCTTATTTTTCTGATGGAATACAATCTAGCATTCATTTGTCGTTTGGACATTGTAGTAGTACAGAATGTTTTTGGAGTACGTCATGACTTCTGGATGATAGGAAAATGAGAGTATATCGTATACAACTTAGGTTGATGAAATTTTTTTTTTGTTTATATGAATGGTATATTTATAACTACTGATTTTTTTCCTGTTGCATGTTTCCACATGAGTGCACTGGAGCAGCGGGACTTCACCAAAGTAAGGTGGCGTACGCCTCCCTGGACATACTAACAGCGTGGAAGCAGAGAATAAATGCGTCTCCTGCAGAGCGTAGAAACTTTATGTTAAGGGGGAAAAAATGAATGTGTCCTTAGGTCAAAGTTTGCTATTAAAGTATTGTCGAATTTTATAAAAAGTAAATCAGCCATCTAATATGATCTACATGCAGAATTGCATTCTGGAGAGCCGAACGGGGAATTAACAGAAAAGGCAGCCACCTTTAGATGCTGTATCAAGGGTAAATTGCCGTAATTTAATGTTTATGGAATTCTTGTCACATTTTGGGATGCACCAGGTAGTAGTCTATAGATCTATGCGGTATCTTATGTGATTTTATTCCACGAGTAATTAATCAGTAATCTATTATAATTCTTGGCCTTATGTTACGAGAATTTACTCATAAATCAAGGGAGTATCAGGTCATACATAAGGTTGAATTTTTGTTATCTGTTTGGTGGTCCTCAGAGTAATTAATTACTTCTCTTAGCCAGGTGTATAATTACAATTTATTCAAAATAGAATGTAATAGTTACCCTGTATAATACAGTGGTAAGTTGGTTTTATTAAAATTTTTGGACAAAGCAGATAGTCTGGTTTTACTGAAGTTGGTAGTTAATGTCGACTGGAGATACTGTCGGAGACTGCGTGTTGTCAGAAGTATTGTGAATGTGACGGATTTCCACTCATATTAAATATTGAGAAGTTGGATCTATGCTGTGTATGTGTCATATTTGAAAAGAAGGTATGAAAATAGTATGATTCACCAGCTAAGGGCAGGAAGAGTAATTAATTGTAAAGTTACTTTCATGACAGATACAAAGATTTTTTTAAAGGTGAAAAGTTATTTTATTTTTTATTTTTATATTCTTTCATTATTATTAAATGCCACATAAGGTAAACCGAACAAAATAACAACTTAAAAATCATTCTTATTTGAAGTGATTATGGTACTCCATTTGGGTAGTGGGTAAATCAAAACCTTGCCTATTGATGACTACTATTTATTTTTCTTCCCTAGGCTGTTCCTAGGCAGACTCTTGTGGGTTGTGGGAAACCAGTCCTTTTGAATGATTCATTTCGCCCACAGCTGAAAAATGGCCCTCGCCTTAGTTTTGTAATTTTAATCACGAGAGGTATTTGGAAAGTGGTGGTGGCACTGTATGTTATTTTCTGTTTTTCTTTGTAAAAAGACAGCATAATCATTGAGGATAAGTATTTGCCAATTTAGAGTCTGGCCACGATTTGTATCAAAACAAGATTAGACATTTTATTTTCAATAAATCAATCCCTGTGGACGAATTTAAATTAAACTTACGGTGTAACTTATTGTAGTAGTTGCAAATAGTTGACCTACGATTGCTCATGTTACCTGGGAGTATCATTAGCGAGGGTAATTGTAAGAGGAATATTTCTTGTCTATATTAAAATATTATTATATGAATATTATAGTTGAAAAAATTCCTAACAGGAAAAATATATGTAAAAAAACACACACACACAAGACATGATACATATTTGTCAACGTTTCTACTAGCATTTTTACAGTTCATTCCTAATCTATATTTAGCAGCAAACCATTTATTCCTCACATTTCTTCGTATCCTAATTGTGTCTACTGCTACCTCTTTCTCTGCTTTCTGGATTGTAATCTTGAGTTCCCATTGTTCTCTCACTGGGTGTCAGGATATCTTTAATTTTTCCCGTGGTATGCTGTTTTGACCTCTGGATCAGTCAGTTTTTCTGCGTCCCAATCCCCCCCCCCCCCCCACTGCCTCTATTCCAGTTTTGGGTAATACTTCTCTCTCACTACAGCTTTAACAGCATAGTGATCTGAATAACAGTTGGGACATGTGCAGCTCCTTGCATCGATAATTGACATGGCATGTCATGCCTTTATTAACACATGGGTCTATGGGCATGGCGACTTGAAGAGAGCAACAAGAATTTATCAAGCTGCAAGTGCTCATCCAGTTTTCTAGACGCTCAAGAGAAATAACACAGCAGCATGCCAGTTGATTGGGGCAGCATGCCACAGTTACTTGAACTGACTGCTGATGTTGATAAACAATGCTCAAAGCTTGCTCTGACTAATTCAAATATTGATACACGAAAATGAAAGACATGGTGCTGGCAGTACTTTAAGGAGCATGTAGATAATGGCTGTTGCAATGTATCTCTTAAAAAGCTTCTATATGCAGCAAAAAATACAACAGGCATGATAAGACATTTAAAATTACACAATACATCTAGCAATCAAAGATGTAAATCCACAGATTCAGACATACATTATTCTGTTATTGCAAGATGGACAAAATACCCAAATTCATTTAAAATACCCAACTATTTATGTATGTTATCCATTCATACTAGCCTATACGAAAAGGAAAATCAGGTAAAACAGTTGCATAGTTGCAGAATCAGCTCACCATTATTAGGAACACTAATTTTCCATTTGACCCTCATCATTTCCTTTTCCCTCTCCTTCCCTTCTGCCTGAAGAAGCAACTGGGTTCCGAAAGCTTGCGTTAGAGTGTGTGTGTGTGTGTGTGTGTGTGTGTGTGTGTGTGTGTGTGTGTGTGTGTGTGTGTTTTATTTATTTGTGCTACTATAACCACCTGTGCTCCTTTGCCTGGTGGGTAATCTTCATCTATTTTTCGTATATAATTTCCAATTTGGTTCAGATAACATCAAAATTAAAAGTATCCAAACTTTTGAACAGAACAGGACAGAACAACAAAAGTCATTACTGTAGTCACACATTAAAATATGCTGTTTGGTTGTCAGATATAAAACTCATGTAATCATATATACATAAAGGACCACCATATTGTACAGTACATATTGTTCAACTGTACAATATGGTGGTTATTTATGTATATATGATTACATGAGTTTTATATCTGACAACCAAACAACTTATTTTAATGTGTGACGACCCACCAGTACTATCCAACTGGCTACAATATGCATTTCTGTAATAACGTTATAATTTAGTGCAGAGACCAGAAGATGATGTCTATGTACATCGAAACTGGTCGTCTGTTATAAATAAATACTGTGATCTTGGCATTTCATAATTCACAAAAATACATTTATAAGATCGCTCCCTGCCATGAGCAAATTTTATGATACTGAAAGCTATGCCTTTCTTTTTTTTTTTTTTTTTTTTTTTCCTCCCCTTCCTTCCCCCTACAATAAGTAAGTGTATTAAAGGATGTTTTGTAGGGGGCGGGGGGTGGGGGTGCAGGAATGTTGCAGTATTTCTTTCTCATTTAAGTATTAAGTATAATTACATGTGGAATGCATATTCGTTTATGGTAAGAATGAAGTTATTGTTTCATGTGAATTGCACGTTTTAAAAATAGTCCTATTAATTTTGGTCTTCTGTGAAACTTACTACTATTATTAATAATTTAGCAAAAACAAAAGGAATCCATGTACTTGACACCAATGTGTAAAAGTAAAAACTATAACTTTCACTTACAGAAGACAACAATTACGACTGGCTCAATGCTTCCTGGTGAAGTGGTTTCACTAAGCCTCCAAAGAGGGCAGCACTGGAAACTACTACTTGTGGGGCACGAAAATTTCTTGAGAATTTGCCTTAAAATCACGTGTTTCTTGAGCACGCTCATAGCCCATCCCTCTTCACTTCCATTTGATTTCTACATTCCAACATTTTAACTAACATGTTCCACTTTAAACACACTGCATCAGTTCTGAAGCTTGCCATTCATTCCAGGTATTGATAGAAGCTGAGAATACTCAAAACACTTAACAGTATGCTAAGATACTTAAATGAAATGAATATAACTGCATCACTTTCACTGAATTCATATCTGACTTTTATTATTCTTTCAATGTCTCTCACCCAAAAATAAAGTTGCCTGTAATCAACCATAAGGGGGATACAAAGAACTAACGAATAAACAATGAAGTGAAACCAGCAAGAGGAAAACCTAAGACTTTTCCATTGTGCAATACTAAAAAAATAGTGATAATTATAGGCTAAAGGAAGAATTCAAGAACTTTCATGATTACTATATAAATCACCTGTTAGAAACTAGAAGTAAAGATGTAGCTACCATGTTAAGAGTGTCGAGTAAGTCTGGAAAAGCTGTCTGGCATGTTATAAATAGCTTTATTAATTGTAATGACAAATCAGCTAGTGATTTTATCAACACTTTTAAAGGGATTATCATCAAATCTCCATACGACATTGCAAATATTTTTAACGAGTACTGTTCCTCTGCGGGAAAATCCATCAGTGACCAATTTGACAATCTCCAGTACACACATAAGGGCATTAAAGTAAAGCAAAGCATGTATTGGCACCTATGACCAGCAGGGAAATAAAACACGCAGTAATGTCACTTAAAAAATTCAAATTCTACAGGTCACGAAGGATTGTCTATAAGTATAGAAATGAGATAAAACTAAAATCGAGGACTATCGACCGATCTCAATCTTATCTGCATTTTCCAAAGTAATTAGGAAAGTTATTTATAGTAGACTTATGCATTTTCCGAGCCAGTACAATCTAATTTTGAGAATCAAAATAGATTTATGAAAAACAAGTCAACTCCAGTAGCTGCAGTTTGTAGATGAGATGATAACTTCTGTAGAGAATGTTGAGCATGTCAATGAAGTGTTTCTTGATCTTGAAAAAGCATTTGATTGGGTCATCACCACCATACTACTCAACAAGGTATGGGACATAGGTATTAAAGGAATGAGTTTTAACGTGAAGTCAAAGATGAGCAACAGGAAGCAATTTGTTTTGATTAAAACAAACAGCAGGTGTTTCAAAGCCAAAGTTACTGATGTTAATGACAAAGTACTGTTTCCCTGACAACATTATTTTAATGTATGTAGATGATAAAACAGCCTGGAGGTGTGCAACACTGTTACCAATGAAATAGTCAAGTATTTCAATGAAAGCTATCTAAATACAAGTGCATCAGGGACTGCAATAGTGAAATTTAACCCTAGGAAGCAAACTGAATCATCATCATCACCACCACCACCATCATGATCATCATCGACTGATTATGCCTTTCAGCGTTCAGTCTGGAACCTAGTCCCCCTAATAAAATTCCTCCATGATCTCCTATTCAATGCTAACACTGATGCCTCGTCTGATGTTAAGACTTACTTCAAAATCATTCTTCACTGAATCTAAGCAATCTCTCTTTGGTCTACCTTGACTCTTCTTAGTTCTTACCCTCCACTCCAGAGCCGAGCCGAGTCGAGTCTCTTGAGTAACCTTGCCTCTCCTGTGCGAGTACCGTGACCCCACCATCTCAGCCTGTTCGCTGTAACTGCTTGATGTGTGGTCCTGTTCTTGGTCCTATTCCATAATCTTGTAAAACTGTCAACAGCTTTCTCCGAGGAATACCATCATAAGCCTTTTCTAGATCAATACAACAGATACAATTCCCTGTTTCACTTATAGCACTTCTCCATTATGTGCCGTAAGCTAAAGATTTGATCCTGACAGCCTCTAAGGGGCCTAAACCCCACATTGATCTTCATCCAACTTGTTTTCAACTAATATTTGCACTCTTTCAACAATACCTGAGAATATTTTCCGCAAAATTCTAATTAAAGAGATACCTCAATAGTTATTACAATCTTTTCTGTTTCCATGTTTGAAAATTGGTGTGATTACCACTTTCGTCCAGTCAGACAGAACCTGTCCCGACTTCCACACCTTTGCAATTATCCTGTGCAACCATTTGAGACCTGACATTCCACAGTATTTGTTTAGACCCAGCTTAATTTCATCCACCCCAACCACTTTATTGCACTGCAAACTCAATTTGACAAGACATTATCTATAGGAAACCAAACAGTAAAAAAGGAACAATGTACAAATTTCTTTGGTATCCCAATCCAAGATAACCACAAGTAGGACACACACATAGATTATTCTGCATGTAAGTTGTTCAAAAGTATCTTTGCTATAAACATCATTAGCAAACATTACAAGGATATGCATATGCTAAAGACTGCATACCATTCACTATTTGCATCCAACATAAACGATGTGAAAGATTTGGGGTGCAACAGCTCAAAGTTATCTTAACATATTGTTAACACTACAGAAAAATCTGTAAGAATTATCTGTGGACTCAAACCCAGAAAATCATGTCAATTTTTTTCCAAAACTGGGTGTACATGTATAAGTATTAAAAATAATTGTGTATGTTAAAACAACCAGTTAGGACCTAAACTGTGATGTACATCAGCACAACACAAGACAGAAACATAGATACCACTTAAATAGCCATAGGACAACATTATACAAAAAAATTCTCTTTGTGCTGGACTGAAGCTTACCAATGCTCTACCAAAAAGCCTCACACCCCTTCCGAGTAACAAATTAAGAAACCAATTAAAAAGAATTTAATCTGAAAATCCTTTCTATTTCCTAGATTAATTCTATAGCTATGTGAAAAATGTTTCATAATTATGTCAAGCACATTCTTTTAAGTACCTATTATGGGCAAATGAAGAATAAGTTTTAAGTCTTAAAATTGTGTAAATTTTTAAACTAAAATTCATAAGAATTTTGTTATGAAACAGTAATCATTAGTTCATAATTTTCAGAAGAAGAATCTGTATGATGTCAAGGGACTGTATTTGATTATTCAATGTTGAATAAAAATAATCACCACCACCACCACCACGACCACCGCTATCAGCTATTCCGTTACGAGAGTGAATGAACTTGGGTAGTAATGATTTTTTACTTCTACCTCCTTTGTTCTCACTTCTTCTTTGTGCTATTGCATAGTCCTTTCTTGCAGTCTTTTGATCATTTACTGCCTGTTATTTTGTCAGTGTCTTATTTGTTTATGACGTTTCTAAACTGATCTTGATTGATTATGTTGTCCTGTGTGATTCCCAGTTCTCTAATGTCTTCTTCTGTTTCAGTGATCCATTTTGTCTCGCTTTTGCTTGTTTTTATTATCGCCAAGATTTGCCTTGTAAGGCTGTGCTTGCTCATCATGCTGATATGTCCATAAAATATCAATCTTTTCTTTCCAAAGATGTTACTTATTTTATCTGTGTGTTTGCAGGTTTCTATTGATGTTTTTTTTATCAAAATTCCTTCACAAAAAACTGGTCTGAGTATTTTCTTTACAATTTTCCTTTGATACTTTTCAGTTTCACTTATCTTCAAACGATCACGAACAACTATAGTTTCTGCAACAGAGATATTCAAGTAGAACTACTGCTTTGTAATGTCTTAGTTTTGTGTTGGCAGAAATAAGATTTTTTACTGTAGTGATTCCAAGTGAGCATCAATCCTGATGGTTGGACGATCTCTCCTAGATATTGGAAGTGCATAACTTTAGCAAAGTTGTCGTACTGGTTTGTGATGGGTATATTGGTTGCCACCTTGCTTTCCATGTACCAGTTTTTGCACAGGAAATTTCTAGACCAGCTTTGTGATATTTTATGAAGCTTCTCCAGTGCAGATTTGGCTTCTCCTTTATTGTTGCTTAGGATGGAAGGATCATCTGTGAAAGCCAGACACTTCACAGATTCTCTGTTCTTTTTTAATCCTGAGTTGAACTCCCCTCCTTTCCTTTACCCAAGTCTTCACAGTTTTGTCCAGAACTATATTAATTAAAAGGGAAGTGTGTCTATCTCTTTGGCTGTTGTATCTGTTAATGTCTGTTGGATAATCGACCTTGTCTTCTATGAATCTTGAATTCCTCCTGAAATAATGGAATAGTGTCTGCATGTCTACTGAATGATGAGCCTTTTTAAAGTCTACAAAAGTAACCACAGTATTTCTGCACCATCTAATTTGTAAAATTGTCTTTAGGTTCCATATCTGTTCTATAACAAATTGACCTTTGTGAAATCCTGCCTGGTACTGCCCTGTTAATGGGTCTGTCTGTTGTTCTAACCAACCTATCAATGCTTCTGAAAGGATTTTTATACTACTTTCAGCAGAGAAATTCCCCTGTAATTATTTGGGTCAGTTGTATCACTGCTTTTGTAAAGGGGATGAATTAATGAACATTTCCACTCTTTCAGGGAACAGTTAACTTTCCCAAATGTTTGATATAATTCTGCGAGTTGCTTGTGTAAGCTTACTGGCATTTAATTTCCTTATATCTATCATGATCCCATGTTACCAAAGAGATCTGTTGTCTTTCAAAGAGTAGATTATTTCCTTTATAGATGGTAGTTTTTTTGAATCTAGATTAGATGTAGGCTTTTCATAGCCTAGTTCTATCAGACTCTCACAAGTGAAGAGTGACTAAATATGTTGTTATGTGTATTGTCTTTAGTCTGTAGACTGGTTTGATGAAGCTCCCCAAGATACCCTGCCCTGTGCAAGCCTCTTCATCTCTGAATAAGAACAGCAACCTACATCATTTTGAACCTGCTCACTATAATCATCTCTCAGTTCGATTTTTACTCCACACTCTTCCTTCCAATGGTAAATTGATGACTCCTTGAGGTCTCAGAATGTGTCCCACCAACCTATCCCTCCTCTTAGTCAGCATATGCATGAAACACCTTTTCTCCCTAATTCGGTTAAGAACCTCCCCGTGAGTTACTTTATCTACCCATCTACTCTTCTGAATTCATCAGTAGCACCACATTTCAAAAGTTTCTATCACCTTTTTGTATGAACTACTTATAGTCCATGTTTCACTCCCACACAATGCTACACTCCAGATACACTTTCAGAAAGGACTTCCTGACATTTAAACTAATATTGGATATGAACAAATTTCATTTCTTCAGAAACGCTTTTCTTCCCATAGTCTGCATTTTTTATCTTCTTTACTTCAGCCACCAGAAGTTATTTTGCTATCCAAATAACAAACATTAGGCACTACTTTTAAAATAGTGTCATTATGTAATCTAATTCCTTCAGCATCGCCTGATTTTCTTACACTACATCCCATAACCTTTGTTTTACTTGGCAAACTGCAAAGTTTTTATTTCTTCCTCCTGAGCTTTAATTCCTTCTCCAAATTTCTCTTTGCATTCCTTCACACCTTGAGCACTGTACAGACTGAACAATATCCGGGAAAGGCTACAACCCACTCTGACTCCCTTCCCAACCACTGCAACCCTTTCATGGCCTTCAACTCTATATTTTTTTTATTTTTTTATATTTTTTTATGTACAATTGAATATCACTCTTCGCTCCATATATTTTACCCCTGCTAACTTCAGAACTTGAAAGAGTGTATTCCAGTCAACATTTTTAAAAGCTCTCTCCAAATCTATAAAAGCTAAAAACATAGGTTTGTCTCCTCTTAATTTGTCTTCCAAGTCAAGTCGTAATGTGTGTATTGCCTCGTTTGTTCCTACATTTCTCCTAAATCCAAACTGGTTGTCGCCAAGGTCAGATTCCAGCACTTTTTCCATTTGTCTGTAAATAATTGGTGTTAGTAGTGTGCAACTATTATAGTTCTATAATTATCACTCTTGTATGGACTTGCTTTCTTTGGAATTACTCTATTCTTCTAAAAGTATGAGTGTATTTCCCTCGTCTCTTACATCTTGCATACCAGGTGGAACAATTTCTTCATGACTGGCTCTCCCAACTACATCATCAGTTTAGACAGAAGCATCTACTCCAGAGGGGATTGTTTCGAGTCCAATCTTTCAGTGCTCTGTCAAATACTTCTTGCAGTAACATATCTCCTATCTTATCTTCCTCTACTTCCACTTCCATTTGTAGAATACTGCCTACTGCCTTGAAGTTCATTTCTACAGTGGCAAATATAGCATGTGAGTATATATCTTATTTGGAGGGGGGGGGGGGAGTTGGCCTCCCCTTATATACACCACTGGCCCTCCATATATTCCTTCCACCTTTTAGCTTTCCTTTCTTTGCTTAGTACGGTTTTTGCATATGAGCTCTTGACATTCATGCAGCTCCTTTTCTTGTCTCCAAATCCCTCTTACTTTCCTAAAGGCCATATCTATCTATCCCCTAGTCTTCTTCTACCGTCTTTCATTTCTCCTCCAGCCACTCCTGCTTAGCCACTCTACACGTCCTGTCAACCTCAGTTCTCAGACGTCTGTACTTTCTTTTGCTTACTTCACTTGCTGCATTTTTATGCATTTTTATATTTTCTCCTTTCATCAAATAAGTTCAGTATCTCCTGTGTTACCCACAAGTTTCTATAAATCCTTGTCCTTCTGCCTACATGATCCTCTGTGGACTTCACTACTCTGTCAAAGCTACCCATTATTCTTCTACTGTATTACTTTCCTCCGTTTCGGTCAATCCGGTCCATCCCTATGCCACCCCAAAACCCAACCCGTTGCTACAGGGATCATATCCCTGTGGAAGACCACACTGCAAGACCTGCCAAACCACCCACCCAGTGTGTCCTGTTCCAGTCCTGTTAAAGACTTATCCTACCCTATCAGGGACCGGGCCACCTGTGAAAGCAGCCATGTAATTTACCAAATGTGCTGCAATCACTGTGCAGCTTTCTATATTGGCATGACCACTAACCAGCTATCCATTAGGATGAATGGCCACTGCCAAAGTGTGGCCAAAAACAAGGTGATCACCCTGTTGCACAGCATACAGTGAAGCACATACTTTATTTCAAAGGCTGGGCCATCTGAATCCACCCACCCACTACCAGCTTTTCTGAATTGCACAGATGGGAGTTATCCATTCAGTACATTCTCTGATCCCGCCATTATCCAAGCCTCAACCTACAGTAACTCCCCCCCCTCCACCCTGTTTTTTTTTTCTTTCTTTCTTTCTTTCTTTTTACACCCTCCCTTTACCTGCCTCTCCACGCCATTCATAAGATGCATCTCGTTCCTCCTATCTTATACATACATGCTCTGCAAGGGCATGCTGCATCCATCCCCACCACCATGACGCAACCTTCCTATCTCCCCCCCCCCCCCCCACCTGTTTACACACTGCAGAGTGTGATTCGAAGTGTGGCAGCCAGAGGTGACAGTTATATAACTGTATTGTGTGCCTGTGCAATTGTGTGAATGTTCTATTTTTTTGAAGGAGGCCACGGCAGCCTGTCGCAGCTCATCATCACATCATTGTGGCGGAGTTGTAAACTGTCCTTATGACTATACTGTTAATTCAAAGCTGGACGTAACATTATTAGAAAATTCTCTCGTGATTCATACAAGGACAGATGATCCACTTTTGTTCTACTTCTTGCATACAGAGTAACAATAAGTCATCAGATTCTTCTTACAGTAATGACAATTCTTTATGATCTATGAGCCTCTATTACAGTAAATTTTTGATTATTATTTGAGAACAAATTCACCAATAAAAGAAAAAAAAAAAAAGACCTCAAAATGTTTAAATGTCCACAAACCTATGGGACCAAACTACTATGGTCATTGGTCCCTAGAGTCAAACACTACTTTCTCTTATGCTAAAGACAACACACATTCCCTTGCCCAAAGGACGTCTCAGACCTCTGGTGTGTAAACAATCTCATGATATTGGGATTACTTTGCATGAACGGAGATTCATCAGAATCTTCATCCAAGTTCTATGCTGCACTTTGTTTTGTATCACAGCCAGAATCTGTGAAATACTATCTACATATTAACTTGCAGCTTCCTGAAAAATGTTAATATTTCTCAACTCTTACATCTTCTCAACAAGGAAGTTATGAGGTCGAGCTACGCTACTGTATTTCCCATGTTGGTTGTTTGATTTGTATAAATCTTTTTTCTGTCAAAGACACTTAAATTGACATCTACATTACAGCAGCAGACATAATAAAGGCTACCAAGAATATGTATCAATTAATGTCTCGTATTTTACTCAGTGGGATGAAAAGAGGTGAAAGAGGTATTTATTATTTTTAAGATAATATCTTTCTCTAGACAGAGGCAACAGATAGCCGTGACTTTTATTGAAATCTGTATTAGGGTAACAAATATTAAAAGTCATTGTCCGCCAACAAAAACAGTCTGAAAGGAATTATTGTAGTAGTAGTAGTAGTAGTAGTAGTATTTGTTGTTGTTGTCGTCATCATCGTCGTCGTCTTGAGACTAATTATGCCTTCAAGTGTTCAGTCTGGAGCAGAGTGCCCCAAATAATATTGCTGCCTCATCTGATGTTATGCCTTTTACTTCAAAAAATCATTCTTCACCAATTTGAAGTACTTTCTCCTTGTTGTACCTCGACTCCTCTTACGGTCTACTGTCGAACCTTTGAGCCTCTTACAGTCGAGCTGAAATACGATGATTCCTGGTGGTTGCGCCAATCGGCTTTGAGCTACACTGTCCGGCAGTGAACTAACTCTTTAGCAACATGGTTGCATTCCATTTCTCCGAGTGAGGCGGTCTCCCAGCTCAGTAAGCAGAGCCATGGATCATCTTGTTTTGGAATGACTGTAGGTAACCTTGATTCTCCCATGTGTATAACATGACATCATCTCAGCCTGTTCACTCTAACTACTTCATCTATAGTGTTCATTCCCAGTTTTTCTTTGATTTCCTTATTATGGACACCCTCGTGACATTGTTCCCATCTGTTAGTACCTGCAATCATCTTGAGCTATTTTCATATCTGTAACCTCAACCTTATGAATAAGGTAACTTGTATCCACCCAGTGTTCACTCCCAATAATTGGTCGAAAGATAGAGCGGTGCACTGTTAACTTAGTCTTGATACTGACTGACTTCTTGCACAAGAGTAGATCTTAGTTGAGCACTCACTGCATTAGATTTGCTACACCCTGATTCAAGTTCTTTCAGTATGTTGCCATTCTGTGAGAAAATACATCCTAGGTACTTTACGCTATCTACCTGTTCTAACTTTTTCCTCCTTTTTGGCACTCGATCTGTTTAAATCTCTTTCCCACAGACATTACTTTCATGTTGGATATGTTGATATTCATATCATAACCCTTACACCTCTGAAATAATATATTGCAGCCTTTCAATTGAATCTGCCATCACAACTAAGTCGTCTGCATATGCAAGACTGCTTATTTTGTTTTTATTTATTGTAATCCCACACTGTCAGTCTACTGTTTTCGACATATGATCCATGAATAGTATTAACAACAATGGTAACAGGTTACAGCCTTGTCTTACCCCTGAAAGTACCCTGAGCCATGAAGTGAATTTACTGTCTAACTGCTGCCTGACAGTCTATATAAAGACTTTAATTGCCTGCAGAAATTTGCATCATATTCCATAATCTTTTAGAACTACCAACAGCTCCCTCCTAGGAATGCAGTCATCTACATCTATGAAACATAGATTCAATTCCCTGTTCCCCTCATAGCACTTCTCCATTATATGTCATAAGCTAAAGATCTGGTCCTGACAGCCTCTAAGAGGCCACACTGATTTTCATCCAACTTGTCTTTTACTAATACTTGCAATTTCCTTTCAACAATAACTGAATATTTTCCCCACAACACTAATTGCAGAGATACCTCTATAGTTGTTACAATCCTTTCTGTTTCCATGCTTGAAAATTGGCACGATTATTGCTATCGTCCAGTCAGATGGAACCTGTCCTGATTCCCACAGGATTTCAATTATCCTGTGTAACTACTTGAGACCTGATATTCACTGTGTTTGATGGCTTCTAGCTTAATTTCATCCACCCCAGCTGCTTCATTGCTCTGCAATCTATTGACCATTCTCTCCACTTCCTCAAATGTGAACCTATTTCCATCATTCCTAGCAACTTCCCTGACCTGTGCAAAACAATTCTTCCCTCCCGTTCCAAGACTGCTAATTACACTCCAGAATGGTTTACCTGCAGCTTGACCCATAGATTCTAGCTTATTTCTGCTTGGATTCTGCAATTGTCCATTTGGCTTTGTTTCTTTCTTCAACATAACTTTCTCTATCAGATTTCTAGTATGAAGCTACTTTTGAAATGCCTCCTTTCACCTTTTACAGGCTGCCTTGACTGTGATTCCACCAATCTGTCTGCTTCTTCCTACCTTTACGCACTACAATTCCAAGACATTCTCTAGCCACTTCTAGTAATGTGTCACTGTACCTTGTCCATTCCTATTCCAATGATTGTAAATAACTACATTCAGTTAACTGGTAACTGTCCGAGATCATTGTTATGTATTTTCCTCAATTTCCTTGTCCTGAAGCTTCTCCATTCTTATCCTCCTACATATAGACCTAACTTTTTTTTTGTACTTTTGCACCCTCAAAACCAATTTCATTGCAGATTAAATAATGATCAGTATCATCAAAGAACCCTCTGAAAACATGCATATCCTTGATTGCCTTCCCGAGTTCCTGATCTGTTGTGTTATAGTGAATGACAGATCTCGTTCCCCTAACTTTCAAAGTATGTTCCTACCCTTAAAAAAAAAAAAGTTAGTGATAATTAAGCCCATAGTGGAACAGAAATCCAAGAGCTGTTTTCCATTCCTGTAGACCTCCATACCTTCTCCAAATTTACCTATAACCTTTTCATACCCTTCAGTTCAATTTCCTATCCCGGCATTTACCGTAAGTCACCCATGAGCAAACCACTGTCCTTGTCCTTTACCCTATCAACTACATCACTGTGTTGTAAAATCTGTCCATATCTCGATCTGTCCCTTCACAGGGCAAACAAACTGACACAATCCTAATGTTGTTACTGGAGATGGCCAAATTAATCCACATCAGTTGTTCATTTAAGTACCTTATTGCAATTAAGCTGAGTTCGATTGCTTTCCAGATGTAAAGCTCTACACCCCACTGTGCTCTTCTTTCTTTGACGCCTGACAGGTAGACCTTGTATTCTCCGACTTCATCCACTCTCTCTCCTCTTACCCTAATGTCATTAACACTTAGGCGCCGATGCCCGTAAAAATATGGGCGTGCACGACCTTTCCGAAAGTCCAGCGCCCGTAATTTTACGGGCGCGAGATCTCATTCTTCCCCTTCCCTCCTTTGTGTGTTCTTACGTCTCCCGCTTGTCTGGGAGACGCTGTATGTGTATTTCAAACAGTACATGCCACAAAAACCAAATAAATACGGTATTAAACTGTACATGTTATCTGAATCTGACACAGGATACATCTGGAATTTCTCTGTTTATGCAGGTGAAAGGTCTGACATAGTGACACTGGTAAAGACATTGCTTGCAAATCTGTCAGGAAAAGGCTACACTTTGTTTACAGACAGGTTCTACACAAGTCCAATACTTGTTTCAGAACTGGAAGCTGAGAAAGCTGCTCTTGTGGGAACAGGGATTGCCTCGTGCTATGAAAGATCCGAACCTTCAGCGAGGTGAACTTATTTTCAGGCATAAAGGAAATATGTTAGCACTGTGTTAGAAGGACAAAAGAAATGTGCATATGATAAGTACAAGGCACACTGCTGAGATGGTCACTTTCACTGATAAGTGAGGAAGAGAGAAGTCAAAGCCAGCCTGTGTAGTGGACTACAATAAAAATAAGTTTGGTGTTGACTTGTCAGACCAGCGATTGTCATACGGCGCATTTGAACATCGAAGTGTGAAGTGGTGGAGAAAATTGGCATTCCACGTAATACTAATGGCGATTGTGAATTCCTGCATATTATACAATAAGGTTACTGGAAAACGCCTCAGAACATCTCAATTCATGACAGTTATCTGTCCAGAGCTTGCACAAATGAAAGATGTTGAACCCCGACCCGGTCCGTCTGGACTCTCAAGACTATCAACTGGAAATCATTTCCTGGAAAAGATTGAGGCAGAAGTAGGTAAGAAACAGAAACAAAACAGTGTGTAGTATGTTCTCTGAGAGGAAAAAAACTGACTGGAAAAGTGTGGCGAAAAGACACAAGCTACCAGTGTAGTGACTGTAAAGTAGCATTGTGCAAAATGCTGTGCTTCAAAGTTTACCACACAAAGAGCAAAATTGCATCCTAAAACAGTTATAAGATGTTACTTTACATAAGACATACTGTATGCATCATTATTACAATTTCTGTGTAAAATAAATAAAAATTCCTTCTAGAAAATTCAGTAAATATATCTTTGACCAATTTTTCCTTTTTTCAAAACCTATGTTATAATAATAACGCTTGTCAAAAGTATGTATTAATTAAAGAGAAATGTATTATACATGGTTTTCAACAAGAAAGGCTAGGTTTTTTAATAAAAGTAATTTTATTGCTATAATCGAAACCTTTCAGGAGTTGTTGTAGTTTAAAATATGTTAAAATCAGCCAGGCTTTTTGGTAGATACTCGCGCGCAATGGTTCAGGTCCCAAAGTGTTAACAGCTAAAACATCTAACCCTGTCTCACTTGAAGCCTCTGCCAGCTCTACCTTCTTCCCAGAGTAATCACCAATCAATAGCTCTCCATCTCATTCCAGATCATTTGCCAAGTCGTATCTGAAGAGTCCCTGGTCTATCAATTGGAATCGGAACCCCATCACCTCCAAAGGTCTGAGGCATGTTGCTCTGATTGTTGCCAGCAACATATTGAAGTACCTGGAAGCAGGTTGCTAGCCTTACTTGCCCAGGAACCCTCTGGATTTTATCCTTAACAGTTGAGGGACTAACTGGCGGATTTGATAATCTGACCATCTGAGCACAAAGGTGGCCATGGCTTACACTATGTCCGAGATGTCCATCTTCACTCAAAAGTAACTGGTAACCCAACTGTCAAAACCACTTACTTGGCTACTCATACATTGCCTGTGGTTTTGAACTAGGACATGACTACAAACATTTGCTGTGGGCAAAATGTGTTTGCACAGGGCCACACTCGCTGAATTGCATGGACAGGTCACCAAAGAGAAACACTTGTGACAGCGTCCATCACAGCATGAACACGCATACAATATTCTAAACACCAAGAGCACCCAAGAAACGTTGCTTCTGCAACGTCTTTGAGTACTAGGCATAGTGTGATAGTCAGTTTTTCAATAAAGAACTATATAAAAGGTCAAGTTGTAAGCTGTCATGAAATGTATGACCTGATTTATATTGGCCAACGTGTATGTTGCAATGTGTAGCTAATTAAACCACAAAGGTAAATACAACTCGTCAAGTGTCAGCAGTGTGACAATTTCATAGCACAGTTTCCCTAAACCCCCTTCCTGAAATATAGCCTGTTTGCAAGTAAGTGAAGAAGAGATGCCTTTCTGTTGGCTACATGTGCTCAGAGTCAACTAGTGGGTCTGAATGCAATGAAGGAGGTCTCTTGACAGGCGGAGTGCACACAGTCATTTGAAGAAGCAGGATCTTAATATTGCGTGTAGAAGCAGTCGACAATGTCACGCCAGTTGTTTGGAACCTCTTGATATATCAGTCAGGACATTACAAAGGCAACATTAAGATACCTGTCAAAGACTTTAAAGATATTGTTGAAATGAGATAGAATGGCTGGCCAGTACTTACCATTGTGCTGTACCGCCGATAGTAACACAAAATGAAAAAAAAAGGGGGACAAAGGGACAAGCTTTCGGAACGGAGTTCGTTCGTCAGGTGGGAGAGAAGGGAAGAATAAAGGATGGGAATAGAAGGGAAAGGTGGTTCACGACCTAGGTCATTAAGGTGGTGTTTCGAGTGTGGGCGTCAGAGATACTGCATGTATGTACTGAAGGAAAGATCAAGTAGTAAAGAGAAGAGAAGAGAGTGAACTTAATGATGCTGAGGGGTGTAGGAGGGGGGGGGGGTGTCTAAAACGTTTTTCATAAACAGGGAAATATGGATGGACACACACACACACACACACACACACACACACACACACACACACACACACACACACACACACAGAGAGAGAGAGAGAGAGAGAGAGAGAGAGAGAGAGAGAGAGAGAGAGAGAGAGAGAGAGAGAGAGAGAGAGAGAGAGGTAAGGTACGGATAATGAATAGGTGAGCTGAGGATGGAGGAAGGGGAGGGGTTAGCGTAGATTTAGGCCAGGGGGGTGGCGGGAGGAGAGGATATGTTGGAGGGCAAGTTCCCACCTCCGTAGCTCTGAGGGATCGGTTGCGGGGGTAGGAACCATTAGGTAGGGAGGGCGTTTTGGGATGTAGTAAGGTTGGACAAGGATGTTGCGGAGGTTGGGAGGATGGCGGAAGGCTACTCTGGGTGGTGTGGGAAGAACAGTTTGGAGTGATGGTCTCATTTCAGGGCATGACTTGAGAAAGTCATAGCCCTGTTTGAGGAATTTGTTGAGGCATTCCAGGCCAGGATGGTACTGGGTGACTAAGGGAGTGCTTCTGGGTGGTCTGGGGTTAGGAACATTGTTTTTGGAGGGAGAGCTGTCCACTCCTCTCCCTCCAAAAACAATGTTCCTACCCAGAAGCACTCCCTTAGTCACCCAGTACCATCCTGGCCTGGAATGCCTCAACAAATTCCTCAAACAGGGCTATGACTTTCTCAATTCATGCCCTGAAATGAGACCATCACTCCAAACTGTTCTTCCCACACTACCCAGAGTAGCCTTCCGCCGTCTTCCCAACCTCCGCAATACCCTTGTCCAACCTTACAACATCCCAAAACCACCCTCCCTACCTAATGGTTCCTACCCCTGCAACCGATCCCGCTGCAAAACCTGTCCAATGCATCCTCCCACTACCACATACTCCAGCCCCACCACAGGAAAAACCTACCCAATTCAAGGCAGGGCCACATGTGAGACAACACATGTCATATACCAGCTGACATGTGTCCACCGTTCAGCCTTTTATGTTGGTATGACTACCAACAAATTGGCTGAGCGGATGAATGGGCATAGACGGACTGTTCGCCTGGGGGACACCCAATATCCTGTGGCAGAACATGCCCTCCAGCATAACTCCAGGGACCTGGGCACGTGTTACACCACACGTGCCATTTGGATAGTACCAACCAACACCAGTCCCTCAGAGCTACGGAGATGGGAACTTGCCCTCCAACATATCCTCTCCTCCCGCCACCCCCCTGGCCTAAATCTACGCTAACCCCTCCCCTTCCTCCATCCTCAGCTCACCTATTCATTATCTGTTCCTTACCCCCCCCCCTCTCTCTCTCTCTCTCTCTCTCTCTCTCTCTCTCTCTCTCTACCGCCCTCTCGCTCTCTCTGTCATTCTCTCTATCTCTCTCTCCATGTGTGTGTGTGTGTGTGTGTGTGTGTGTGTTTGTGTGTGTGTGTGTGTGTGTGTGTCCATCCATATTTCCCTGTTTATGAAAAACGTTTTAGACACCCCCCCCTCCTACACCCCTCAGCATCATTAAGTTCACTCTCTTCTCTTCTCTTTACTACTTGATCTTTCCTCTTTAGTTATATTTATCCTCTCTGGCTTGGCTCAGTACATACATGCAGTATCTCTAACGCCCACACTCCCGAAACACCACCTTCATGACCTAGGTCGTGAACCACGTTTCCCTTCTGTTCCCATCCTTTATTCTTCCCTTCTCTCCCACCTGACGAACGAACTCTGTTCCGAAAGCTTGTCCCTTTGTCCCCTTTTTTCTTTTTTTTCATTTTGTGTTACTATCGGCGGTACAGCACAATGGTAAGTACTGGCCAGCCATTCTATCTCATTTCAATAATATTTATTATCTCTGAGGAGAATTTTCATCATTAATCGAAAAGACTTTAAAGAGCATGTCATGAAGAACGAAAGAAAATTGTTTCTAGAAATGAGAAAACAACCAGTTGAAAGTGCACAATTTTTATCGATCAACCCTTAATGACAATTTAATTCCAGGAGCTTTATTTGAGAAAAGGTTATGGGACTGGGAGTCCATGATCAATCAGCCATTAAGAAAAATATGAATATACAGTGCGCTGCAAACTTTAATTTTGTTCCCCTGAGCAAGTGGAATTTTTACATAAACCACTTGTTAGCCAACACTTGCAATTTTACTCCTGTAACAACAGTAATAACGGCTTCATTATGCACGATGACACCCTGCCACATTTCACAGTCAGTGTATGCAAATGGCAAACCAACTGTGTTGCCGGATGCTAACTGTGTCACCACAGTTCTCATGTATTGTCGACACAAAACCCTAACTTTATGCTGCGCGACTGCTTCTCACGGGAATAGGTGAAGGAAGAAATTGATCAGACCAACCCACATAAGCTGGAGGATTTTGCTGCTTTCATCCAACCTGTTCTGCCCAATAAAGTGTATTGACATCTTGGGGAAAATAAAAATGTATTTCTGCTATGAGTAAGTCAAAATAGTTGAATTTATAAAAAAGTTTTATGTCCTTATTTATATTCTAGAGATTGTTTTACTAGAAAACAATTATTTTTAAATTCTTTATTGTTCACCAACATAGATTTTACACCGAGTACGCAAAGTAACTTGCACCCTCTCCTAGCAGCAGGGCACCAAAAGTATCTCGACAAGTGAAGCATTCATAAAAATTGGTAAAAAGCACAGGCCATTCCTGTTTCCATAAGAGTTGACAATCAGATGCGCATAACTATAGGCCTATATATCTGACATTAGTCAGTTGCAGAATTATGAAGCACATGTTACGTTCAAGTATTATGTCATTTCTGGAGACTGGAAATCTCCTTTGTAGGAATCAGTATGGGTTACAAAAGCAGCTATAATGTGAAACACAACATGCTATATTCATCCACAAGATCTAGATGGTAGTAAATACAGGAAGCAGAGTGGTCGCCATGTTTCTTGACTTTCGCAAGGTGTTCGCTACCCTTCCACACTGTCGCCTGACGAACATAGTGTGAGCATGTGGAATATCAGACCAACTGTGTGACTGAATTGAGGCATTTGTAAGTAAAAGAAAGCAGCATGTCATTCTCAACAAAAAGAATTTATCACACATTAAAGTGATCTCAGGTGTGCCCCATGGAGTGTTACAGGACCAATACTTTTCACAATATTTCGTAATAATCCCATATATAGCATTCGAAGTTCAATGAAGCTTCCCATGGATGACACTATAGTTTATCAAGAAGTCACAACGCAGGAAAAGGTTAGCAAACCACAGGAGGATCTGCAGCATATTGACACATGGTGCAGGGGATGGCAATTGAACCTTAACATAAATAAGTGTAAAATGCTGTGTTTGCATAGAAAGAAATATCCATCATATAAATATGTGGCAGCAGGACAAACACTGGAAGCAGTTGCTTCCATAAAATAGCTGGGAAGAGAGACATGGGGCGATTTGAAATAAAACAACCATATAAAAGCAATTGTGGTTAAGGCAAAAGTCAGAAAAGATTCAGTAGAAGAATCTTCAGGAAGTATAGTCTCTCAGCAAAACGGGTTGATAAAGGACACACAGACTCATTTGGTAAGCACAAAAGCACCACAGTGATGATTAACTCCACTGGCAGACACTGGAAGAGACATTCTGTACCACTTTATGGGCTCTGTCAAAGTTCCAAGGGTGTACATTTCTTGAAGAGTCAAGTAGTATATTGCTTCCTTCTATGTATATCTCACAAAGTGACCACAAGGATAAGATCAGAGAGATTAGGGCCCACACAGAAGTAGAAAGGCAATCATATTTCCCTGTGAACCATCTGCAATTGGAATAAGAGGAAGAGACAATGGTACATACAGTAGAACCTCGTTTTTACACTTTTCAAGGGACTTCAGTAAAATGGTGTAAAATACAGGAAAATGTAAAATGCAGGAAATAATGTTTTAAATGGTAAAATATGCTTACTGGATCAGCCTTACATTTTGATAGTTATACTTGCCAGGGAGTTTATTATACAATAAAGGTTATCCAAATTTTTACTATATTAAGCGCCAGGCACAACTGGTAGTTTTATGGGAAGTAGAAATTTTTGACGTAATTTCGTTCATTATAATCGAGAACGCCGCTGCCAGGCTATGTAACATCTTCAAAATCACTGCCTTTTATCGGCATTAATTACTTACATAATAAAACTCAAACTTCTGTTCTCTTTGTATTTTTCGATGTTTCACACAACAATATTAGAGAATTTATTCGCGTTCTCAAGTGCAAACATATGCATAAGTATTTTTGTGATGTTTGCATAGGATCGTCATCTCACACTATTATCACTTTTTTGAAGTTGCTGGTATTGATACCCAATTTTGTCAGATAACGTTCTTTATTAATCAAAAATATGTATCACAAAAACAATGCAACTCTTTATTCTCACATCAACAAAGCATCTGGTTCGGATTGTTTGAATACATGCCAGCCGCTCTAGCAAAGAAGCTAGCGGACAGAGGAACTACACTGCCACAAATCGGCGTTATTCTCATGTCAACAAACCGTTCTGTTTGAGTACACGCCAGGCACTCTGGCAAAGAATCTGGTGGAGAGAGGAACTACACCCCCACAAATCGGCGCATCATAAGTCGACTAACCGTGTACTGCCAACAACGAAACGCAAAATATACTTTTGAATAAATGCGAAGTGTCAAGATACACGACTGCGAATAATTTTTAAGCACTATACTTTAAGGGAAAGCCATGCTAGCATCAATTTATGTAGATTACATCATTTTTTCTTCATGAACATGCTTTCAAAAAGCGTAAAACACGGGAAAAGTGTAAATATGTTAACGCAATAATGAGGGCAAATTAACATTGTGAACATAGGAAATTTGATGGGACCGACAAAAAATGGTGTAAATGGCGGGAAAACGTAAAAACCGAGAACATAAAAACGAGGTTTTACTGTAATATACCCTCCGCCACATGCCGTAAGGTGGCTTGCAGATTAAGGATGCAGATGTAGAGGGCACTCACGATTTTATGTTTGGACAAACAGTTGACATCACAGTCAACTGTAATCTTTTTATACGAATCTCACATGTCTTCCACTTCAAATGTACCTGCATCTGTAATAACCACTTCCACTGACTTAGGGTACGACTTATACAATAATGGAAAGTCCAGTAAGAATTGACAATATAGTAATAAGGACAGTTTACAACTCACTGCAAAGACGTGGCGACGAGCTGTAACAGGCACATAACATACACATATTTGTATGTGTGTGTGTCTATGTACCTCTTGCAGCTTGTCACCATGTCTTTGCAGTCAGTCATTAATTGCTCTTATTACTATATTATATTTTGTACAAATTGTTAGATGTCATACTCAATTATGTACGTACCATTTGGCCTGAACTTTTTATTGTACCTGTAACACTGATGGTTTTCTTCTTGCAAAATGAAAGAGTATGGGATTGTTTTTTTCTGTAGTGAAGAGTTCTGTAAGGGCTACACTTTGTGCCCATTGCATTTTTTAAATAATTATATGCATAGAATATGCTTAACCATGTCCTCAGACGAATGGAATTACACTGAAATACAACTTTTTTCCACTCAGTTTCAGTGGTGTGTATAGCCTACCAAACATCAAAGCCTAATTTAAAAGGAATTCATTTGTGTTTTTTAAGTCCCCCCTCCCAATATCATGATTCACTCTTACATGTAGACCTTCTCAGAAAATTCAACTCTTACAAAGTTCTTTGTAATACACCAAAAACTTAGAAAGGTAGTAAATGAATGCCTGTGAAGGATGCCTGTAACTTTAGCACCATTTAAAAAATGGAATGCACTATGGGACAGATTTAGCAGAACAGTAAATTTTAAAGTTAAATAAATTATCTTTTACTCAGTCTTTAGTATAATATTCAATGTAGGTAGTGAAAAATATCTTTAGCATCCTATGAAATACATTTTCAAGAGAAATCAATTTGCAAGATTGTTAGATTGATACCTAATTATCATGTAATCTTGCTTCTTTGACTAAGGGAAGAAGAAGAAGAAGAAGAAGAAAAAACAGGCATATGGGATAATATCTTCCAAAATTATGTTTTAAAAATGTGGAGGATTGTAGAGGGAACTCAGTAAATAAAGTAAGTAAGGAATCCATATCTGAAAATGTAATCCAATGATGCAACGAGCAGTATCATTCATACTATGAAAATATCTTCTATTAGTAAAGTGGCTGTAGCTCTTGATATGGTATGCATTTCACTACCCGATGTTGCTTCCTTTTCTCTTTTCTATGGAGAGAAAAGAGCTTGCAGTAAAAGTGATTTGTTTCACACTAACAAAATTGATGACATTTTTGAATATGGGTTCCTTATTATAGCTTGATGTATTATGTACCCTCAGCAACACTCCAAATTTTTACAACGCCCTTCTGATACACCCTGGTTCTTTTTTTTTTTTTTTCTTAGCTTATGGGACTTAACTATGGGGTCATTAGTCCCTAAACTTACAAACTACTTACGAACTACCTTATACTAAGGACGGCACAAATATCCATGCCCGAGGGGGGATTCGAACCCCCGACCGTAGTTGCCATGCGGACCGTGACTGGAGCGCCTCAGTCCCCGCGGCCAGCGCGGCCGGCACACCCTGTGTAACCAATGTGCACAAAAAACAAAGCTTCTTCATCATTTTGTGAACTTACCCCTTGTGGAGCATTTATAACCCCCGTATTGTAGCCAAACTGTAGCATTCCCAAAACTGCAGCTAGTATTGCATATGACAGGAAGAATGTCAGTCCCTGGAATACACAATACAATATGTTTTTAGAATTTATTACAAGGTAAAAATCAACTAAAAAAAATCATAGCA
The DNA here is from genome assembly GCA_026315105.1 of Locusta migratoria. NCBI lineage: Eukaryota > Metazoa > Arthropoda > Insecta > Orthoptera > Acrididae > Locusta > Locusta migratoria. The sequence continues at coordinate 289,512,779 of CM048747.1, read as the reverse complement.
TGCCTTTTACTTAATAATTTCCACTCTTGCACTTAATAACTAGCTGTGTTAGTATTAATATAAGTAATACGGAGAAAAAGTTGTTTTCCTTGTAAGCTTATGATTTATATTTTGGATGAGCTGATATTTTCAGCAGTATACAATCAGAAAATCCAGATGTTCAGTGTATGTTATTTGTAGGTCTTCAGTTGCGAAGATTTTCTTGGGATTAGCAGAAATAAACAGAAAATGAACCACAAATAAAATTCCTCATTTTATTGACAATCACATAAATGCTATAAAAATTTCAAAATATCAAAACTTACATTATTTGCCCTTCTCTTGAAATATTTATTGATCATCATATTGCTTAACAGTTTTCTGCTATCAAATATGAAGACGAAAATTTATTCACAATAAAGATTGTAACATTTTCATTATTAACTTTAGCAATAAATAGAAAATAAAAAAATAAAAATAGAAGTTATATGTAAAAGTTTCTTTAGAAAATCCGTGTAATTTACAGAGTCAAATGCACACAGCCCTATTCTCTAAGTAAATCACTTCATTTAGGAATAAACTTTTGGTGTAGCTACTCTCAGTGGTTTGATGATGTCAGAGTATAAATTTGAACATGACTAGGTAACATACAGCCAAGATTCTACTTACATAACACACATTCAGTTACACACAACAATAAACCAGTAGAAAACTTGCACTGTTAAAAAGAAGTAATAGCATCCTGAAGAAACATCTAGATGTATATCTGTCTTTTTTGTGGGCTGATTACAAATTTATCAGACACACATGAAAGTTTTGGAACTTGTCTATTATTAGTATGTATTATAAACTGAATGCAAGGCTATTCATGTGAAAGCAAATTACACATTTCTGAGGCTTCTTCATATCATGCCCACCCTCTCATTCTCATCTGTCTTTCTGCTTTTCAATGGAAGGGGGGAAATTTATTCCCTTCTCCTCTAGGACTACAACAATCAACCTTAGTCTTTTTCCATTTTTTAAGGTAAGCTTCCTAGTAATGCAGTTTACAGTTACACAATCTAAGTACAAATGATACATGATTTTTTAATTATGTTTTACAAAAATATGAAGTGTATTTAGACTACAATTACAGTTTTCACAATATAATGTTGTTTTGCTAAATTTGTGTATGTTTTCTCTTCAATTCTTCATACTCGTGAACCAGCCTCTCATGAACATTTCTACATCTTGCAGTTATTTCATTCAATGCCTTGGTCCAACATGACATGCTTCCGTAGCCACAGTGAAAAATTCAAGCAAGAAAGCAAGCAAGCACATGCAGAATAATGCAGGGAAACTGAAAAATAAAATAATTATCATGCAAAATGTGTATAGAGGTGCAGAAATATGAAAGAACAAAACTTTATAACATCATACGTGCACCAGATAGAAGCACAACAGAAATGAAACATGTGACTACGTACATTTATTTATTTCTAACATAAAATTTCGTTTGCATTCTTGCAACAATAAGTGTGAGGTTTTCCTGCTTACAGCCTTTGAACATAGGTTTCCATTGCTGACAAAGTCATAAAAATTTTATTTTACAGTTTTTTAAAGTACAAAATATCACTATCAATAATTAGAAAGTGTATGTGAGAGGGGAGGAAGGAGAGAAAGACAGGGAGGTGAGAAACATTGGAGAATGAAAGGAGGGGAGGGGGTGTAAAAGAGAGGATAAGGTATTTGTAGGAATGAAAAGGGGAGATAAGAACATGTGAGTTACAAGATTCTAGCAGAAGAAAAAGATTGGTAAAGGAGATTGTGTAGTTTTTACTGGAGGTTCTGGAAAACATTTTGTTCACATGTTCAAATGTTTGTAAATATATGGGACTTAACTACTGTGGTCATCAGTCCCTAGGCTTACAAACTACTTTAACTTATGCAAAGGACAACAAATTCGCCTATCCCAAGGGAGGACTCTAACCTCTCCACGCTCTGCCACTCCACTGCGGCGGAAAAAATTTTGATTATAAAGTTAACTATGCTATTGAGCAAAACACCCTGCTCATTGCTGATAATACTCCTCATAGCAATCTGAAGATTCCATAAGCATGGAGCTTCACAAGTTAATACAGTAAGGTTATTTCATATGGTTGTGAACGATGCACCTACCTTCTAGTAACTCCGCCATATATCACATGGTCTATATCAGTAATAAATTACTAATTTACAGAAGCATTTCATGTTATCAGAACAAGGTTTCTCCAGTCCCTACAATTTCCCATGATTTCAATGATCCTTTTGATAGTGAAGTATTCAAGGCAGAGCAGGTTAATAACTACAAAGTCATAGTTTAAACAGGAAGTGGAGAAAAAAACGTGTCTTGACCAACTTAAGGGTAACAATCATAATTCATTTGGACTTCTTCATTTGTTAAATGAGGAAGATGAGTTTCTCATATCACACAGAAAACTAACACCTGAAGAAGTTTTTACAGATGCACTATGCTAATCGGATTATCATTTGGAACAAAGTAAAATAAAGACACCTAAATGTCTTCAAGATACTAACAAATCACAACAAATCAGTCACCACTGTATGTATAAGGAAAAAGAGATTGGCTACACACACAAGACATGGGAAGATACAGCTTGTTCTAAATGAGAACTGCACTGAACAGCTCTAAGATTAAGAGGTGACTAACATGTACAGGACACAACAAGAAGATTTTAACCTCTATTAAGCAGTCATCAATAACAAGGCAAGACATATCAAATAAAATTCTTTGGCTTTCCGCAGCAAACTTGCCACCATCACCAGGAGTTAAAAATCATTGACTGCCAGGATTGGCACAAAGTTCTGCATACCCAGCTGCAATAATAATGTATGGATGCTTTCAGATAGTTGAATATCTTGTGTATGAGTAGCAAAGTGGGCAGCAGCAGTACCATGTGATGTCATGTGGTGTGCAGAGTAGGCACCACATTTGAAATTGTCACTCCCATCTCCCTAAGAACATCTCCATATCCTCTATATCAAACTGTCCCCCCTGCCCCATCCCTATACCCTGGTCTTTGTTAAAATTGTTGCTATATATTCCATTTTAAGTCACTTCCATTACAACATAATCCCTGTAAAATTATGTTTGAGCAAACATTATCATCTTTCCAACCTGTATTTTATGCCTGTTTCTTAGGAAATGTTCTGTCATGGCTGACTTCTGTTCACTTTGTTCAATGTGTTGTGTTTGCTCTGAAGAACACTAACCAACAGTACTGAACAATTTGCCCTATGTAAATGCTGCCACAATCACAATGGACTCTATACACACCCAGAACACGCAGACCTGTCATTATTAATACGGAGTAACATATCATATCTTACACCCAAACCTTCACATGTCAAACAGTCAAATGTGTACCAAACGTTGCATATTGATAGAGTATCAACCAAAGTTTTGGTATAATTTGTGCTGTGTGCTGCCGTCCAGGAGGATGTGTGTAAACGGGAAATAATAAGTATCACCTGTGCTATGGAGTGCAGGAAAAGTACATCTATCAAAGTGCGTCGTGTTGAGCTCCCGTGGGAAAGTCGACACAGCATATGTTTGTCATTTCAAGGGTCCTGAGTTCAAGCCTTGGCGAGGTAGAACTTTCTTTTGTATGTTATGTTGAATCCTGTCCTACGTCTACATAAACTGAGCGGTATATCGGACACCATGTTCCTGCATGTAACAGTAAAAGGATGTTGGGATTTTATAGCAGTGTGTTATCGGCAATTTGCTTTTGCTTCCTTTATTTGAAAGTAGCAAATCTGTGGAGTATATTCGTAGATTCAGAGAATAAACAGAAGTAATCAGAACAGAAAAATAACACGTGAGGAAGTATTAACAGTAATAAAAATAATGATGATGATGATAATGATAATATCAATACTGCTGCAATTGTAATGCCATTTTTTATTCTTATGTTTCGACTGCATTTGTTTATTCTGTGAAACTACGAATAAACCCTAGACATTTGCTACTTTCAAATACAACAAAAGCAAACTGCCGATAACAACTGCTATAAAATCTGAAATCTTTTTACACATGAGAAACCATTTGCACCATATCAAAACTTCCAGCTTATTGCAGTAAACAGAAAAAAAGACTGTGAGCAGGACAAGAACCCAGCATCCTTGGTTTTTCAAACTAACGCTTTACCAACTTGCCCACAGTAACTTGAGTTATATGCCTTTCCTCTACGCTTTAGGTCAGGTGTTACTTATTATTGTAGTTTATCCATGTTCTCCTGGATGATAGCACATAGCACAAATAATATGGTAGTTTTTGGTTGATACTTTGTCTATATACATTGTTTGGTTCCAACATGGAGGGTTGGGTGTTAGACTAAGATCAGTGTTCCAGCCATTCTCTATGTCCCTTCATTAAGAAATTATAAATTGGTTCATACAGTTATTCACCCAAGGCACTTAGAGATACTGATGCCCATCTTCGGTTTGTTATAATTTCAAAGAAGAACAGAGGTTCTTAGTGAAACAATGATTGATGGGTTATTTCTAAATCCAACTATCTTTTAATAAATAGCTGTGACTGCCACAATAAATAATTTATTTTTTCACATTGGTCAAATGACAGCAACAATGCATCCTGAACAATCATACCTACCTCTCAAGAGAAAAATAGAATTTCAAAGTATAATACCCAATGTTGATCCAGTTACAATAGCCAGAGAGATTTTACAGGATCAAAATGGAAATACATTCATGAAGAATAACACTATGTGATTTCAGTTTCCTTTTATCATGTGTCAAGGTGAATTTCAATGGATACTGTGAATAAGAATTAAGATAAAATCATTCTGTAGCAGCAAGAGCTTTATTTAACACAGAAGACTAGTTTTAATCACGACAAAGGAGCACTACAGGTAGACTAGCCAAAGTCTTCACTACGCACCAACAACAAAATATGTACAAAATTTTCATAAAATCAAGAACAAAGGTAACCAATTTCAAGCATTATTTGTAATGAAATGGGCAAAATTAGTGAGGCAAAAGATACTCTTCCTGTGATAGTGGCAGTGATACAAATGATTTTAAATTTAAATGATTGGGAACTAAAGTCAATCAATCTTCGCGATGGTAACTAAAAACAAGAATGACAATAATCCCTCAAACGAATTTCTATAACACTGACTCACATAAATCTTCTGCAATTAAAAATTCGCACTGACTTAACAGTGTCTTTTTTTTTTTTTTTTTTTTTTTTTTTTTTTTGCTAATGTAATCAATAAATGAGTCATGACACATTTTCAGAAAGATTGAATGTGGCAGTGACAACCATTTATAAAACTGGAGACAAGATGTAACTTCTCATTACACCCAGACCTCTTGTTTCAGTGGTCTACAACATAATTTTGGACCACCTTCAACAAAGTTTGTTTTTGGCTTCTGAAGACTGTGTTTACTGTAAAAGCAATATACACTTGTGTCCAAAATTAAAACTACAAAAAGAAATTTGGAAGTTTTAATTTATTTTACAATAAAACAGTATAAAAAGGCAAAATTAGAAATAACAAAGAATACTAAATGGTATATATATATATATAAACAAAAATAAAAAATAGAAAAGAGATGACTTACAAAAAAGGACCGGCTCGTCGATAGAAACAAATAAACTCACACACAAACACACATACAAGCTTTCGCCACCACTGGCAGCTTCTTCAGGAAAAAGAGGAAAAAAGGGGAGGAAAAGGGAAGGATATGGGTTTTAAGGAAGTGGAAAAGGAGTCATTCCAATCCCAGGAGTGGAAGGACTTACCCTAGGGGGAAAAAAAGGAAGGTAAACAAATACACACACACTCAGACATATCGAAACGCAAACACACCTACACAGACATTTGTAAAAAGCAAAGAAGTTGGACAGAGATACCAATTGAGGCAGAGGCTCTGTCCACAGAAGCAAGGCAAAGATGCTAAAGATGGTGGGCGGGAATTTGAATTAGCGGAGATTGAGACCAGGTGGGCAACGGGAGGAGAGAATAAGCTGAAGGGCAAGTTCCCATCTCCGGAGTTCTGAAAGGTTGGTGTCGGTGGGAAGTATCCAGATAACCCGGACGGTGTAACACTGCGCCAAGATGTGCTGGCCGTGCACCAAGGCATGTTTAGCCACAGGGTGATCCTCATTACCAACAAACACTGTCTGCCTGTGACCGTTCATGCGAATGGACAGTTTGTTGCTGGTCATTCCCACATAGAACGCTTCACAGTGCAGGCATGTCAGTTGGTAAATCACGTGGGTGCTATCGCAAGTGGCTCTGCCCTTGATCATGTACACCTTCCGGGTTACTGGACTGGAGTAAGTGGTGGTGGAATGTGGTGGAAGTAACCTTTGGTGACCTTTAGCATCTTTGCCTTGGTTCTGTGGAAAGAGCCTCTGCCTCAATTGGTATCTCTGTCCAATTTCTTTGCTTTTTACAAATGTCTGTCTAGGTGTGTTTGCATTTCAGTATGTCTGAGTGTGTGTGTATTTGTTTACCTTCCTTTTTTTCCCCTAGGGTAAGTCCTTCCACTCCTGGGATTGGAATGACTCCTTTTCCACTTCCTTAAAACCCATATCCTTCCCTTTTCCTCCCCTTTTTTCCTCTTTTTCCTGAAGAAGCTGCCAGTGGTGGCGAAAGCTTGTATGTGTGTGATTTTATTTGTTTCTCTCGACGAGCCGGTCCTTTTGGTAAGTCATCTCTTTTCTATTTTTATTTTTATATATATATATATATATATATATATATATATATATATATATATATATATATATGAAAATTACTTACCAGGCGAAGGAGCACAGGAAGTGATAGAAGCACAAATAAATTAATAATTTCTCACATACATACACACACACACACACACACACACACACACACACACACACACGTCTGCCTAGGTGTGCTTGCGTTTGTGTATATGTTTTGGGGTGTGTGTGTGTGTGTGTGTGTGTGTGTGTGTGTGTGTATTTGTTTACTCTCCTTTTTTTCTCCCAAGGCAAGTCTTTCCTGTCCAGGATTGGAATGACTCCTTACCCACTCCCTTAAAACCATCATCATTTCCTTTTCCCTCTCCTTCCCTTCTGCCTGAAGGAGCAGCTAGGCTGCAAAAGCTAGCATTTGTGTGTGTGTGTGTGTGTGTGTGTGTGTGTGTGTGTGTGTGTGTAATTATAAATTTATTTGTGCTAGTATCACTTCCTGTGCTCCTTCGCCTGGTAAGTAATCATCTATTTATATATATATATATATATATATATATATATATATATATATATATATGTACTTGCGTCTGTGTAAATGTGTGGGTGTGTGTGTTTTTGTTTACCTTCCTTTTTTTCCCCTAAGGTAAGTCCTTCCACTCCTGGGATTGGAATGACTCCTTTTCCACTTCCTTAAAACCCATATCCTTCCCTTTTCCTCCCCTTTTTTCCTCTTTTTCCTGAAGAAGCTGCCAGTGGTGGCGAAAGCTTGTATGTGTGTTTGTGTGTGATTTTATTTATTTTATTTGTTTCTATCGACGAGCCGGTCTTTTTGGTAAGTCATCTGTTTTCTATTTTTATTTTTATATATATATATATATATATATATTCCTGCTAGAAATTTCTCCTCTATACTATAGAGCATGTATAATGGTAGACATAAATGTTTTCTTAGTTTTTCCCCACTTGGTAATTTTTACATACACACTAACAACTGGTTAATGTGCTCAGTATGGATTTGATCACCTATGGCAGTAATAGAGGCCTGACAATGAAGTGTGCATGCTGCAAATGAGGACAAACAACTCATGTTGAAGTAGGAACACCCATTTTTAACTGCATTGCTGCTCAAATGTCTGTCACTAGTCCTGGTGGATACTGATCTGATGCAAACCATCTCCGCAGTACATTCTAGAAATGCTCTATGAGTTTCAAATGGCGGAGGAAGCAGGCCACATCACATGTGCAATGCCTTCCATTTCCAAGAAAACAACCATTCATGCTCTGAAGGCCATGAGGTCTAGGTCTGGAGCCACAGCTCCTCACAACTACTGCATATGAGATGTCGTCACAACACCTGACAGCAGTTAAGCTTTGTCAAATCATTTGCACAGTTTCAGAAAGAGGTGTCCAAATGGTCAAGAAACCCTGCCCAAACCATTGGTAACCCTCCTAAATATCTGTCTATTTCCACAATGTTTGGGTCCTGAAATCACATTCCACGTTCCCTCCAGATGTAAATTAATTGAGAATCACTCTCCAAACAAAATCTGGACTCAGGCTATGTAGATGTTATGTTCACAACTCCACTTGAGACAATGCATTCTGTGAGAATGTCAGGGGTACACATACAGCACATCTCCAACAGTAAAGAGCAGCCTATCAAATCCGTTTCTACACTGTTTTCCTTGATAAAACTCTTCCAAGGGATGCAGTGAGGTTAGATCCCTGGTCTTCAGGATGCATTTGGTCTCTATAAACTATCACCACATTCGAGAAACAGAACAAATCGTATGAAGCCATCAGGTGACATCAGTTAGAAGCTGACCTGCTTCCATTCTTCCTCTGGCTCTCAACTACAGGAAGTCTGGTAGGTGGCTTCTCAGTAACATACTGCAGCGTCTGTTAAAGTGTACAGCAATTCTGGTATGGGACTACCCAGAAAACACTACCCCATCTTGACATCATGGCGGTATGCTGATCAGATTCAATCTTCCATGTGTAACACAAATGTATCTGTTGACAGTTTGTATGATTCTATTATGAATTCAGCACTGAATGTGGAAATAGCAGCATGTTGCTTTTATTTTGGACAACAGGGTACATTCTTTTAAACTTAAGCCAGGTAAACTAAACTAGAAAAACTATAAATTTGCATTTTCTGTGTCCTTTCTCAGGCCTTTGATTGTATGAATGCTGTATTCTTCTGGGGAAATTACAAATTAAAGACACTCGTGCTTGTATGAATAGCTTCCTACCTTAAAATCAGTGGAAAGGTGGTCACATTTAATGCTTATACAACACAAATGATACCAAATTCAAGGTGGTGGCAAAGTGGTGAACATTAAACACAGTGTCTATGAGACTTGGTGTCTGGGATATTGAAGGACTAGACAAAATCTGTCATGTTTGCCAATAACATAAGTGTATTGATTAAAGGCCAAAATGTAACTATATTAGTTGCATCCATTTGAATAACTGAACAAGCTTAGAGCAGCAGGTTACAAAGATGCAATTCTAAGATAAACCAGTCTGACTTTCAAGTATCAAGAGTGCAGATGAGTGGGCACACTGTGGGTGAGATTTCAGGAGTATCATTGCTACTCATGAAGATGAATCATAAATTTTGTGACACTAGCATTCAAGTAAGTCAAGTGAAAGAATACATCACCCACTGCTAACTTAATTTATCAGAATATTTTACCTTGGAGATTTAAATTCTGCTGAACTCCGATATTTGCTTTAAACAGATTTTCACTCTTCCAGTATACTGACAGCTGACATGGTGTGAAATTACAAAAATGCTTTGGGTGTAGTATTAGATAAAAACAGCAGCTGGGAAATTCTTTCCTTCCAATAAACATTCTCATACGTATAGTAATATGTAAGCAATTCAGCAATTCCCGTAATTATCAGATTGAACAGTTTCACAGTGTGTGTAAATGAGAGAGAGTGCACTCAGACATGTCTTTATGAATGAATGATGCAAACAATAAACTAAGACTTTCTAATGTGTTAAAAAAACCTACAAATACTAGCAAATTAAAGAGATTAGGTAAGAAATCTGTGAACATTAAAATATTTAAAGATGTACTGTCTTGAAGAAAGTCTGATTATTGACCAACATTAAAATTTATTCTTTAAAGAAGTACAGAGAGATATTTCTCACTATATAAAACATGCACTTTGCAACTCTGAAACAACATCTGTTGTTGGAAATTTTAGTCCTAGCCAGAAGTCTGCACTGTGCTTGTACGATCTGTTGAGAAGTACTAGTACACTGAGAATTTCTGATTAAGAAAATAAATTATATATATATATATATATATATATATATATATATATATATATATATACCAGAGAATAATAATAATAATAATAATAATAATAATGCCAGATACAACATAAAAGTTTTCATTCCACAAGCCAATAAATTCTGCGTTTATCATAAATTAGCTGTTTCAGTCTTTAAATCAAACATTTAATTCAAGGTTGAAGTACATGCATGTCTTTATTGAAGATAATGTTTATTGTTCCCAAGTTCATTGTATGTATACTTAATGCAAAACATATATTTGCCTTTTTAATTTATGTATATATACATATGTATAAATAAATTTACCAAATCCTGTAAACTATCAGGGAAAAAGATATGTCTTATGTCTCAACAAACTATGGGTGACAATGAACTCTTGATTTTTCTGTGACAGACACATCTTCTACCTCACAGAATATACACTAAACATAATTTTGGGGGAAAATGAAAAAAAGGGGGTATCTAATCTAATACAAACAATGGGGAAAAATTTCAATGAGAAACTTAGAGGTGAGCAGTATCACAAATTTTCCTATTTGCATATTTATTGAATGGAATGAGATAACAGTGAATAAAGACAGTTACGCTTCAAGTCCCAAAAAATAATGTCAGTTGAGGGACTTAAGCAAGTGCAGTGAAGTGACAATAAAGCTCATGTTATGGTACACAGAACATGAAAATATACAATTATACAGTGTACTCAGTGAAGTTGCACAGTGGAAAAATGATGCATGAGCCACTCACATAAACACATCCGTTACTCCTGAAACATTGCAGCTCATCTGGCTGAAACTAGATTACAAAATGAATTTATGATAACTCATTTGCCTATTCAGTTGTCTTAAGAGTATTACAAAAGTGCTAAGGTTAAATAGTTGTGATAAACACATGTGCCTCAATTTAAATAAAAAGATCCAATACAAAAAACAGACACACAGACAACTAACTGACAACATTTAATTACTTATATTTCATTATGTGTGTCCCTCTTACTATTACTGATATGAAAGAATATGTCTCAAAATATGACATATGACATGACATTATTGACAGGAGTAGCATGTACTTTTATATGCTTCAACGTTATTCTACCGTTAATTTATCAGAATAATAAATTTTAATTATGGTTAAATTATCTCCAAGATACCTCATTTCATTCAATATATATACAAACAAAGATGATCAACATAATATGTAAAAATTAATATGTAAACTTAAATAACTTGCAAGACTAATTTTGCATATGGTGCAAGAATGAATATTCCTAACTTATTAAAAACATGAGCAAGACTAAAACTTAAATAAATATTTCCACTATTTTGGGCAATGCTCTTAAGATTTTAGAAGATAAGTGACTTCTTTTAACACAACCATTGTCCTCTTTATACAGATCTGTAAGTAGCAGGAGAACCTCCTGAGAAATTTAGAACATTGGAAAAAATGAGGTAATTGTTATTGAATTATTAGAGCTATATATGATGCGCACACAGAGATCTCATTTCACAGTGCTCTATTTGCAAAAAGCATAATCTGAATTCAAGAAAGTACGTCAGAAGAGTCCATCAGCTTCTTCATTGTTCAAATATGGAAGCAATGTCTGCTTTATATGTTCTTATGTTAAAATCAAATTGCAGGGTGACCAATGCAATAGCATAACACTGCACACAATTCTAATATAAGGAATATATGCCAATGTTATCAATCAATAATTATAACAATTTAAAAAATGCAAAGCAGACAATTCTTTTCTCTGTGTTAATCTTTGCTAACAGGTCTTAGTTTATCCTGATAACCACGTGCCACTTCAGGGCAAAAATGAGAAAAATGGAAAAAAGAGCAAAAATTTAGCTGTTTTCCGAATATTCAGAAGTGATCCGGGGGTCTGCTGAGGTCAAAAACTGGATATTCTAGCATCTTGGTAGAAAAAAAAACCTACCCACATTTGATGCAATGTATGATGTACTACTAAGTTACTGGACTATTAATTGCTTTTAAAGAAATTTTTGAAAGCAAGTAGTTCTGCTGAATATATCATGTAAAACTCTGAAACATTTAGATCATGAATACTCTAAATAACATTCAGTGCTTCACATATTATATTGCTAGGTGTGTGCATTGTCTGTTTTGACTACAAGGATGAATTAATGTGTTCTTGTGTTTGATTTACTCCTGCTGACCAGCAAGAGGTTTGTGCAAAATATTTCATTGACTGATTTAATCACAACCTTCACATGATGCAAATAATGATCCTGTATGCTCATTCAGTGTAGTTGGAGTCCTGCAATAAAACTATGTAAGACTGCTGATCACTACACCTGATGATAATTTAACAATATGAACTCTACTACAAACCTAACTGTGAATTTATTACAGTGAGAAAATACAAGCTATCACAAAAAGCATGTTACTTTATGTGCAAATTTCAGAAGTATTAAGTTTGGTAATATGATAACTATTTTGAATTGTCCTCTTTGATTTATATATCATCACATATTAAATAGCCTGGTAGTAAGATGGAATGAAACAGAAAATAACTGAAACGTAAGCTGCTGACATGAAAAGAATATAATTTAATGAGTTGAAAAAATTAGGCAGTGCAGTATTACAGAAGTCACCCTGCTAAAGAGACAAAAATATTTACAGAATAATTAATGTAAATTGTTTTGAGGCTTACCTGTTCTAGAAGTCGAAGTTTACGACGGTGACTCTGCTCGCCAAGCCGATCAACAAATTCACGGAGTTCTTCAATCTCTTCTTTTACTTGCTGGACAGTATCCAGCTCATGTTTGATGGCCACCATATCACGCTTCACTTCGCTCACCTCACTCTGGCATGACTCTACTGATTTTGTGAGCTCTTGTAGCTGGGTCCGGATCTCGCACAGTGCTACAGACGTTTCAAATTGTCGGTCTCCTCTCGCCTGCAGCTCATCCAGCTTGTTGCTCAGGTTTGTGCTCATCACGCTCACCTGCTTCTGCAGACTGTCACCCCCCCAATTTCCTGTTACAATAATTCTGTCGACTTGTGTCAGTAATTAATTAAAATTAAATTTTGAGAAGGAGAATGACGTTCTCAATTTTAATTTTTTTAAATGCCGATAATGCCGAATCATTCACATGCAGACTCACATATAATAAGATGCAGTTTTTTGTGTGTTTACATGATGTTCTGTAACATTTGGCACAATATGAATGAGCAGTCAGCATGCAGATAGTACTTTATAGCTGAATAGAACATGGATACATAAAGAGTCTCCATGTATAATATTATTAAAATAGGTGCTGTTCACTTTAAGGAGTTGCTATTAAGTACGTAATTTTTTTTTCAACAATCCTAGCTAGTGAACAAAATTAGTCAAAATAACCAAGTATACTACACATGATAATATGTAAAGGAATGCCCCATGTTTTTCTGATCTGAAGTATACACATTTTTAATGAACACTAATCAAGTGCAAAATATCAGAGTGCAAACCATTTAGAAAATAAAAGAACCTAATTTCTTGCTCCTGTTGTTGCTTGCTGCACCTAAAAGAGACTTCTTTTGTTGTAAGGGTGGAACAAGTTGCTTAACACAGTAACAGGTAAAATAAATCAAAATTATACTTCTTTGCTATTTTTTCTTGCTAATCTTGTTGGATATGTTGATACAGCTTCTAAATTACTGAAAACTTGTGACATAGGAATCAAAATTTCAACCAATAATAAAATTGAATGAAAAGAAAGGAAATAAAGCAACCCACAAATGTAATAGAAAATTCATTACGTGGTAATAGACGAAAATTGAGCAGATTATTTCTTGTGCTGTTTGCAATAATGCAATTCAATTATAAAATAGCTACTGAAGGTTGTTAATAAATCAACAATACTCATTATCAAAATAAATAAAGTACTTTTTTTATGATACGAATATTATCGATGAAAAATTCCTAGCAGGAAAAAAAATATATATATAAAAAATAGATAAAGATTACTCACCAGGTGAAGGAGCACAGGTGGTGTTAGTAGCACAAATAAAACACACAAACACAAGCTTTTGCAACCCAGTTGCTTCTTCAGGCAGAAGGAAAGGAGAGGGGAAAAGGAAATGATGAGGGTTTTAAGGGAGGGGTAAGGAGCCATTCCAATCCTGGGAGAGGAAAGACTTACCTTGGGGGAAGAAAAGGAAGGTAAACAAATACACACACACCCACACATTTGCACAGACACAAACACACCTAGGCAGACATACTGTAAGCTTTCTACAGTATGTCTGCCTAGGTGTGTGTGCGCGTCTGTGTAGTGAGTGTGTGTGTGTGTGTGTGTGTGTGTGTGTGTGTGTGTGTGTGTGTGTGTGTTTACCTTCCTTTTCTTCCCCCAAGGTAAGTCTTCCCTCTCCCGGGATTGGAATGGCTCCTTACCCCCTCCCTAAAACTCTTATTTCCTTTTCCCTCTCCTTCCCTTCTGCCTGAAGAGGCAACTGGGTTGCAAAGGCTTGTTTGTTTGTGTGTGTGTGTGTGTGTGTGTGTGTGTGTGTGTGTGTGTGTGTGTGTGTGTTTATTTGTGCTACTATCACCACCTGTGCTCCTTCGCCTTGTGAGTAATCTTTATCTATTTTTTATAAAAGTATTTTTTTTATTGTTTTTGAGATTTGATTTCCATACTTAAACACTTCTAACAAATTCTCACTGAAAATTCTCAAAAAATGGATTCATGGCATTAATGTGTGTAATTCACATCTTGCAGTACTGCAAGAGTTATGAATATCTAGTTGCTTATTACTCAAGATATTTGAAATAATGTAGAATAGCAGGCCATGACCAACAAGCATGGCAGTCAAATAATTTGTATTATGTCTGAACAGAATGTCTTAAATCATGCAGCAAACAGGACACGCCATAATGTTACTTAATATTCTCAAGGCACCTGAAATAAAAAATGAAGAAATATATAGTTTACGACATGCAATTTAGTATTATTTCCATAGTTGAAATATGAAGCCACAATCCTGTCCTGATAAAAAATATCCAATATTTGCATTTCATTGGAAAAACAACAAAACTACCTTTACCCGACATGAAATCAACAGAAGAGCAAACTGTATTGAATGGTGCCAAAACTTGCAAATTGTACAAAAAATGAATCATCATGAAGGAAATGCAAAGTGTTTTGATTACACAGAACAAAAATATGGTTACTATTCTTGATCAGAAATCAGGTTTTATTTAACACTTCACGGATCTATGCAACTCGACAGCATGTTGACCTTTTAACGTCACATGCATTCGACATTTATGTTGTTACAACCCCCTTTATGGTCTTGCTACCTACAAACTGTGTAATCCACCAGTACTGCTTAAAAAATTGTTTCATAATTGACAACTAATTGCAAAGACAATACTACAACAACACAGTGACAACTTACATTTTCAGTCAATGCCTTC
The DNA here is from genome assembly GCA_026315105.1 of Locusta migratoria. Lineage (NCBI taxonomy): Eukaryota > Metazoa > Arthropoda > Insecta > Orthoptera > Acrididae > Locusta > Locusta migratoria. Next base: position 289,497,335 of record CM048747.1, on the reverse strand, counting down.
ATCAGAAAAAGAAACACATACATTAAAACAGTCAGGCATAACTATGCACACATGAGCACCACCTCTGGCTATTCCATCTAGGATGGATCCTTCATTCTAATGGTTATTAATTTTCTTACACTGACCTCATAATTATTAAAAATTAATTTTGGGGAAATTCCACCACAAATCAGAAAAAAAACACTCTTTCACTTAAATGAGGGGGGAAAAACATTTCTATTATTTATGATCATGCTTACAGATACATCATAATGTGCACCTTACTCAGTCAGATCTCATCAATAACTGACTTCTTCTTAATTAACAACCTCAGATATTACAGCTCTTAGTGACAGAGTACCTACACAAAGATACTTATTCTAGACTTGAATTTATATTTTTGATGCTTTTACTGTATAAATTGATGAAACTAAAAATATCAAAAAACAGTTAAATCATACAAAATCTTTTCTTTTATGAATCATTCTATAAATATCAGTATACAGAACAAGAAGAGAGAGAGCATGGGGAGGGGAAGGGACTCCAGTTAGGGTGGAGATGGAATGTTCTGTGTTGCATGATTGATTGAAACTGCTCCGATAGGTGGGAATGCAAGCTGCAACACAGAATGCAGTAAATGAGAAGGAGTGGAAGAGAGATTGTGTAGTGGTGTGTTTGGGGAGTGAGAGGTTTAAAAAGATAAAAATTATAAATAATAAAAGTAATAAAAATAAAATAATAATTTAATTGATAAATATGGGGAAGTTGTGGTCTTCAGTTGGCAGACTGGTTTGATGCAGCTCTCTACGTTACCTATTCTGTGGAAGATGCTTCATCTGAGAATAAGAATGGTAACCTACATCCTTTTGTATCTGCTTACCACATTCATCCCTCAGTCTCCCTCTACGATTTATACCCCACACACTTCCTTCTAATGCTAAGTTGATGATTCCTTGATGCCTCAGAATGTGTCCCACCAACCTTTCCCTTCTGTTAGTCAGAATATGCCAAAAACTCCTTTTCTCCCCAATTCTTTTGAGCACCTCCTTATTAGTTACGTGACCCACCCATCTAATTTTCATCATTCCCCTGTAGCACCACATTTCGAAAGCTATCATCTTTTTGTCTGAACTCCTTATTGTCAATGTTTCACTCCCATACAATGCTACACTCCAGACAAATGCTTTCAGAAAGGACTACCCAAGATATAAATTAATATGGGGTGTAAACAAATTTTGCTTCTTCAGAAACGCTGTTCTTCCTATAGCCATTCTGCATTTTATATCCTCTTTACTTCAACCATCAGAAGTAATTTTGCTACCTAAATAACAAAAGTCATCATCTACTTTTATTGCCTCATTATCTAATCTAATTCCTTCAGTGTCGCCTGATTTTCTTTCACTACATTCCATTACCCTTCTATTGTTCTTGTTAATATTCATCTTATACTCCTTTTCAAGACACTGTCCATTCCATTTCATTGCTCTTTATGGTTCTTTGCTGTCTGTCAGAATTACTATGTCACCGGCAAACTTCAAAGTTTTTATTTCTTCTCCCTGGACTTTAATTCCTTCTCCTAATCTCTCACTGCATTCCTTCACAGGATGATCACTGTACAGATTGATCAACATTGGGAAAAGGATACAACCCTATCTTACTCCCTTACCAATCACTGGAACTCTTTCAAACCCTTTGAGTCTGCTGTCTGGTTTTTGTACAGGTTGAATATAACTCTTATCACTGTATTTTACCCCTGTTACTTTCATAATTTGAAAGAGTGTATTCCAGTCAACACTGTCAAAAGCTTTCTCCAGATCTAAAATGCTAAAAATGTACTATTGCCTTCCCTTAATCTATCTTCCAAGATAAGTCATAAAGTGAGTATTGCCTTCCGTGTTGCTATATTTCTCCTAAATCCAAATTGATCTTCCCCAAGTTCGGATTCCACTAGTTTTTCCATTCATCTGTAAATAAATCGTGTAAGTACTTTTCAACCATGACTTATCAAACTAATAGTTCTGTAATTTTTACATTTGTCTGCACTCGCTTTCTTTGTAATTGGAATTACTATATTCGTCTTTAAGTTGGATGGTATTTCCCACTGTCGCATACATCTTACATACCACGCATGCAACATTTTCTTCAAGACTGGCTATTCTAATAATATCAGCAGTTCAAATCTTTCAGCACTCTGTCAAATTCTTCTCACAGTATCTTATCTCGTATCTTTCTAGAACAATGTCTTTAAGTTTATTTCCTTTGTATTTGGGGAAATTGAATTATTAAAGAAAGATGAATAAATAAATTAAGTAGTTAAGTACAGAAAAGGGACATCACACAGTTGGAAGAAACACATGAACTGGGGGGTGTACCTGATAGTGAGGGGGAAAGGGGGGGGGAGCTGTAGGGCTGATTAGTTATCTTAGGTTGCAGCTTGAGTGTGAGTGACAGTAAAGTGTGTTGCAGTTCAAAAGAGCTGGTGGTGGACAGAATCTTGTGCCACGAGTGGTCCATCTTGCTTTTTGCCAAAGTTTGACGGTGGCCATTCGTCCTGATGGACAGGATTGGAATACGAAGTGCTGGGTGGGTCAATTGGGAATGTTTCGCATTGGTGTCTTTCACAGGATTACAATCCTTGTGGTAAGGGGTTTGGATTGGGAGTGGCAGAGGAATGAATTAGGATGTAGTTAAGTGGGGATAGGGGGTGATGGAACACCTCTTTCCGTGGTGTCTGAAGATGTCTTGTCATTTCATGGCATGATGAGAAAAGATGTGATTTGGTTGTTCCAGGCTGTAGTGTTATGGGTGAGAAGAAGGACATTCCGTTGTGACCAGTTGTTAGGGGTGAAGATAGGATTGGTTATGTGTGGGGATATGGGATAGGACATGTGTTTGCAAACTAAATTAGGCATCCTTCCCCTGTCACTACCCTCCTCGCTCACTGTCAAGATGCTTGTTGCTCTGGAGTGGCCAGAGTGGTGGCCACGTGTACATTGTTATGTTTAATTGATTGTGTGAATGTAAATACTTCTTTTTGTCTGAAGAAGGCCAGGACTGGAAAATCTAAGTTTTGTGAATGTTATTGTCTATTTATCCTGCTTGTTAGTGGCTCAGTGATCGTCTTTACGATAAGTTGCTGTCTATCCTTATTATTGACATTCCAATGTATTTCCCATTGTTATATATATTTTAAAAATTACTAGGAGTTGGCACTGCCTTTTTAGCTTCTATAACATTGAATAAATGAAATTTTACATCATCATGGTGTATGTTCTCCTACAGATGCAGAGGATGCTCTTGCTCTTGTGGCTTAATCTTACTTGACTCCCTGTTATATTATACTATTAAATGGAATATCTTTCATTGTTGTTCAGAATTTACTCGGTATTTTCAATATGTTTAGCCTCCAGCTTATTATGACCATTTATTCTTGAGTGTGTAGCAGATAAGAAACACCTCACTTTCATACTTTGTCAATCTTATGCACACAGTAATACAAGCTGTTAAGGACTGACAACAAATCTAATTTTGTTGATGTGACGGAACTAAATAACATCCAAAAAAGGAATTTATTTTTAAAAACTGCATTCTAACATTTTTGTATGTAACTGATATATTGTTTATTTGAAAATACTTCTGCATTTCACAAAGGCTCAATATCTTAAATAAAAAGGCTGAAGGTACTTCAATTGAAACATTTGTGCTTATTCTTTCAAAAATAACTGTCTGTTGCTTTGGCGCACCCACTCTTACAAGGAAAAAGAAAATAAATTTTACACTAATACAGACTTCTGAAATATTTTCATATTAACTGAAGCCCTATATAATAATGTACATGTGCCAAATTTTCTTACTATATTACACTTTTTACATCTGAGGAATTTTATGGGCTGATTGAAACATTTGTGTATTACTAAAATTTTTGCAAACAATTACAGATAAATGGTACACAGAATACAAAATTTTGAATGTGTACTCTGCAAATGACTGATGTTTTAGTCTTAAAAAGAAAAAAATTTGGTCTCCTATTAAAAATTAATTAAATTATTAGCCAGCAAATAACATTCGGTTAAAGTGAAGTACATGAAGTTAAATAGCATACAAATTTAAAATGTGTGCATGTTCTGTTCTTTGTAGTTGGTAATACTGCATTCTACACTACACTGAAGTTTGTATGCTAGGTCTTGTGTACTTTTGGTAATGTTAGTGAGAAATTAAGTGAAAGATTTGGCATTATGGTTAATTTTACCAACAGATTATATCTTCTTTTTCTTTGCATTAAATAATCATTCTCCTTCACTTGTTTAAATATCTTTTTTAATCTGGTGAAACAATTTACTAAGTTGTAATACATGCAATAGAAATGTCAAGTATTTTGTGAAACATCAATAACAAAGGCATCTTAAATCTTTTAGTCATTACAAATTTTGAAACAATCTTAACAAAATAACAGCATGCTGAACTTTTTGTTGTAAAATGAAAGAGCACACAATAACATTCTTAATGTTTAAAACTCCACCAAGAACTCCCACAAATATCAACATATCCAATAAACACACTTTCAAAAACAAATGGAGTGCTCCATGCAACTTTATCCCCCTCCTTTCTTCCCTCTCAAACCAAATGTGACTTTTTATCATCGCTTCACTGAGTGTCAAAAAAAATTTCACATTAAATTATATGGTCTGTAGAAATATTTTATCACCTAATTTTTTGTGTGGGGCTAGGCTATCAAGAAATTGTAAATCTCATGGCTGTGTATGGTACATTTCATCATTATTTTCTTTAGATAATCTACTGCAGAAAGAGACTGGTAAGTTAAGTTTATATGACTTATTTTTAAATTTCTAAAAACCTTGACAGCATATCTTCGGAATTATATTACAGCACTGTTTCGATCTTTAAGGAAACTGGCCATCAAAATGGTAATACAATTAAACATTTATGTTTGTGAAGTGGAACTGGTGTCAGAGAATTTAAGAGGGAGAATTAGGCAACAATGACTGCACCATGGGAAAGTAACACAGTACAGGAAGAAATAGTGAAGTCTGCTGAGGAACAAATAAGAACAAAAGGTTCTACTTAGAAATCACTGGATATAGCAGGAATTCTGAACTTAAGCCATGAAAAGAGAAAATATAAAATGCAGCAACTCAAGTAGACAAAAGGAAATACAGATGGCTACATAATGAGGTTGGAGGAAGTGCTGAATAGCTAAGCAGGAGTGGTTGAAAAAGAAATGCAAGTCCATAGGTGAATTTATAATTACGGGAAAGATGGACACCAGCTACAGGAACATTAAAGAGAAACCAAGTGAAAAACAAACCTGTAAGAATACAAAGAGTTCAGATGGAGAAGCAGTGTGAAATAAAGAAGGGAAAGGTGGAAGCAGTACACAAGATGTAACAAAAATGTATGGCACAGACTGCAATCCACATTTCTCATATGTGGATGAAGACAATGTTATATGAACATGGATCTGGAAATGGTTTGTTTCCATGTTACACCTCCGTCTCCAACACAGTAATCAGGGAAAACACAAAAAACAGAATATATCTGCATACAATATGCTACTCTTTCTCACAGTCGATTTTAAATATGCCCTCTATGAGAATTAAAACATGCATCAACCTACTGTCTTAGTGAATCTCTAGAGCACTAATGTATCCCTGGAGTGTTTCATATTGTTTCGCAGCCTTTCATAATATGGACATGGAGAATTTGAATATTTTGTACTCATGGTCAATACAAAAGAGCTTTCAAATGCCTCCACAAATAAGAATCCAGTAGGTTTAAGACCTGAGAGCACAAAGGCCAGGCAATTAGTCCACCACCACCACACCATCCATTTGTCACCGAATCTGATGAACATTTAACACTAAATGAGGAGGTGCTCCATTGAGCATTAAGTACATATTTTGTTGCACAGATAAAGGCACATTGTCTAAAATTATGGTAACTTTATCGACTGGACCAAGGTGGAAGTACATAAGGCCCTAACAAATAGTCAACAAGAATGCCATCTCCAACACTGATAGAAAATGGTTACTGACGTGCTGTGTAACTCACTTCAAAAGTTGTGTGAAGACTGATGTCCACCAATTCATGCTTATTATGAAAATTTATAACCCAATCTGACTGAAATGGCACTTGATCTGTGGACAGTACCATTGCACTAAAATTAGGACCGACACTTTGTTGAAGTAATCTTTCGCAAAAGTGCACCCGAGCAGGACAATCAGCTGCTGATACTGCCTGTATATTATGTAAATGATATGTATAGTCTGTCTTTGTGTAACACCTGCCAGACAGTCATCTGGTAAAACATTCATTGTTGTTTCAACTTTTACTGACATTAGGCTCATTGTCAACTGCATGAAGCATTGCCACCTTCTGTAGTCCTTTCAGGCTACCCCTGGTCGCGTCAGGCTCAAAGGGCCCCATTTTCCCTTAATCCTTGAAATTTCTCCTGGTACAAACACTGAGTGTGAGTGCCACTGCCTTTTTGCTATACATCAAATGGGCATCTGCCACCTCTACTTGTGTGTCCCCCATTGCACAAGCCACATACGTGCTTAGCTGTATGTTTTAACCTATGGGCTTGCCAAAGTCGTGCATGGAATGTAACAGTTTATACTACCTGTTGTGGCGTTGATCCCGTGATCGATAGCTACATTATGTTATCTTTGGTGGATGTTCTTTGGGACTGACTGGAACTTCCGGGAGTTGGTCTATTGCATCTGAAGTGTTTACATCATCTGTATCGATATAGAGTAATAAATGTATTAAGAGTCGATACTGCATTCATAACTGAACTGCACCTATCCCCTCATTGGTGACCCTGATTTTGTTTCAATTTCGTCGTGAACAAGTTCGTTTCGGAAGTTTAGTGCCTTCCGCATCGGTATTTTGCAATTCGTCTGCACCACGAGGCCGGCTACACCGCAGCCATGGATCCACGCTATCTGCTGCCATCGGCTGTTTCATCGCTCCAACCTCCACCCGGAGTCCCCACAATGGACCAGCACAACTTTACCTCGGCTGAGAATCGTCAGATGTACTCAATTCAGCCTCAATTCGGCTCTGCATCAGCTCTACCACCACAACACGCCCTGCACACTGATTCTGGATTCTCAAGCCCCGACTTGTCCAAATCATCAAATTCTGTGCCTGCCAGGAGTGCATTGACTCCAGCCCTGCATTCTGGTAATCAGGAGCATGTGAGCATTAACCTTCATAATCAGTTTTCACGTGCCCCAGACGGCGGTTTAATTTCAAATACGCCACAGATGTATCCCTCTGCAGCCAGTGATGGCTATGCGCATGGATTATGTGTTTCATCGAGTGGTCCTTCACATAATGCCTTCAATAATTACACGAACTATGCTCACCACCAATATCCGGCACCTCAGGACAGTGTTGTTTTGGACATTTCCTACTGCTCACCTCGACCTGTTGCCGACACACCGGGTGTTCAACATGTGCTCCTGCCGCAACAACAGGTCCCACGCCCCGCAATGCCATGCACTTCACATACTCTCTCTACGCCACAGCCTGTTGCTCCATCAGCGTACTCCTCTCTTCCTGCTCGCAGAGTGGATTTTCAGCTGCATCCGCTGCATCAACTGCAACCCGGTCGATGCAGCAAGTAACTTACGCACGCTTGCCCACCTGCTCAAGCTGCCACCATTCAAACCCCAACGAGCTGTTATGTGGTTTAAAGTGGCTGAAGACATTTTTGAGCATTGTGGGTTTGATGATTTGACCAAGTTCCTGATCCCATGATTGATAGACGCATTATATTACCTTTGGTGGATGTTCCTTGGGACTGACTGAGACTTCCAGGAGTCTGTCTCTTGTATCTGAAGTGTTAACATCATCAGTGCTGATATAGTGTAATAAATGTATTAACTGTGGATACCGCATTCGTAACTGAACTGCACCTATCTCCTCATTGTAAACAAGATAGACATACTGCCCATGGCTACAGTGACACATCAAAGCACTAGTAGTGCTTCTAAGATAATGGCAATGGGACCAGGTGTAATCAAGAGTGCATGTTCCCCATAATTGAAATGTTCTGTTCTTGTATGTTTCCCCTGATTACTACGTTGGAGACAGAAACACAGTATTTCTGGACTCATATTCTTGTAATATTATATCTTCATGTAAGAGTGACAGAGAAAGTAGATGAAGATGAGACTGGAGATATTATACTTCAACAAATAATTTGACAGACCACTGGAAAACTGGTGCCTGGTGTAGACAAAATTCCAACAGAGCTACCGATGTCCTTGGGAGAACCAGCCATGACAAACTATTCCACCTGGTATGCAAGATGTACGAGATAGGAGAAATATCCTCGAACTTCAAGAAGAATGTAACAAATCCAGCTCTAAAGAAAGCAGGTGCAGACAGGTGTGCATATTGCACAACTATTAGTTTAATAACTCACAGTTGCACAATACTATCAGAAATTATTTAAAGAATAATGGAAAACTTTGAAGTTGAGCTCTGGGGACATCAGATTGGATTTAGGAAAATTTGAGACAATACTTATCCTACACTATATCTTAGAAGATAGGTTAAAGAAAAGCAAAAGTATATTATAGCTCTTGCAGATTTGGTGAAAGCTTTTAACTATGTTAACTGTTATACACACTTCCATATTCTGAAATTAGTGGGTGCAAAATATAGGGGACAAAGTTCTATACAACTTGTACAGAAACCAGACAGTACCGGTAGTTACAAGGATCTAAGTGTATGAACGGGAAGGGAGTAAAACAGCGTGGTAGCTTTTTCTGATGTTATTGAATATGTACACTGAGCAAGCTACAAAGGAAATCAAAGATAATTTTGGATTAGGAATTGAATACCATGAAGAAGTAAATTCTTTGGTCTACTGACATTTTTAATTTGTCAAAGACAGCCAAGGACCTGAAAGAGGAATTTAACACAAAGAGTGAAGCAAATGTAATGGAATGTAGAGGAATTAATGTATGTGATGCTGAAGGAAATTATATTAAGTAATTAGACAATGAAAGAAGAAAATAAGTGCTGTTATTTGAGCAGAAAAATAACTTACACGGGCTAAAGTAGAGAAGATATAAAATGTAAAATGGCAATTGAAAGAAAGAATTTCTAAAAAAGATAACTTTGTTAGCACAAAATATTAATGGAAGTATCAACAATGGAAAATCTGATTCGAATGTCTCTAATGGAGGATAGATAACAACTCACTGTAAAGAGATCACTGAGCTGCTGACAGACACTGTATATTCAATGTGCTGCATCTTACATTTGTGCCTATCAGAGCCTTTATAATCCATAATGCACCTCTAAGCAGCACCCTTCTCCCTCCACTCCCATCTCACTCATGAATGTATGTGTTTCTTTTTCTAATGAAGGCCATGGCTGAAAATTTGTATTGTGCAAATGTGATTGTCTATTTTTCATGCCTGTCAGCAGCTCAGCGAGCCTCTTCTTACTTTGAGTTGTTATCTATCCTCCATTATTGACAATATATGTATTAAGCATTATCTGAAGGCATTTGTCGTAAGCGTAGCCTTATATGGAGTGAAACATGGATGAGAAGCAGTTCAGACAAAAAGAGGACTGAACATTTTGAAATTTGATGCTACAGAAGAATGTTGAAGTTTAGATGAAAAGATCACATAGCTAATGATGAGGAATTGAATAGAATTGGGGAGAAAATAAATTTGTGGTGTAACTTGACTTTAAGAAGGGAATGATTCACAGAACACAGTCCAAGACATTAAGGGGTTGGAAAATTTAATACTGAACAAAAGTGTGTGTGTGTGTGTGTGTGTGTGTGTGTGTGTGTGTGTGGAGGGAGGGGGGGAGGGGGAGAGGAAGGAATATCATGACAAATACAATAAGTGGGTTCAAATTAATGTTGCCATTGTAATCCAGTGATGAAGAGGCTTGCTCAGGATAGAGTAGCGTTGAGAGCTGATCTAACCTGTCTTCCTACTGAAGACGATGACAACCACCACCACAACCAAAAATAACAACATTAGACATGGTTACAAATTTTCTTTGGAAAGGCCACAACATAAATTCTCCTCTGGTGAAGCATTCATTCATTTTGATGGCAAAGGTGTCAAATCTGTTAACTATATGCACCAATTAATGACTACAGCTGGCATTACCACAGTCCACAGTCCTAACTACTCCACTAATTTTGTTCTGAACTGATTAGCCTCTAACTGAAAAACTCAGTCCACTGCAAAACTTTTTATTACTCTAAAAACATCCCTTTATTATTTGCTGCAATTAAGAATCTAAATTAAATAGAGAGAAAGGCAGAAGGAAGACATCTCACAGATGAATTTTCTTTGAGGTGTAAAGAAAGCAATTTTATTGACATCAGTCACTAGAAGATAGTTGAATAAAATTCATTTTACTTTGTTCAATTTTTCTGGATCCACAAATTTACAAAAAGAGAAAATGTTTATGTCTGATAATTCACAAAATTGTTTGGATTTGCTTTTGTTTTCAGTGTTTTCAGAAATGATCTTGGTTCAAAGAGTGTAAGATTTAACTATGCAGTTTAGACTAACATACACTGCACTGAAAAAAATGCAACACCTATATATTTTCTTAAAACAAAAGTATGATAGTATTAGTTCTGAATCCATTAAGGAGAAGGTACTGAGTATCAAATAACAGCAATAGCAAACAAACCATAGTATATGATTATTTGCATAATTCTGTTTTATTACAACAAGAATAGGGAGTGGGAGACATGTGAGTGAATTAGGGTATACTTGACAGTAAAAACTCTACTTGTCTTTACAGCTATCCAGTTGAGGAGAGGCATAATGGAAGAGCTGTCAGTGTTTAACTAATATTTGAACGCTATTAGCGGCAGTCATGTATCATGAATTCTAAATGTATTAAAGGTGACAGCATCCATGTTGGTGACAACATACAAAAAGCAAAAGCTGGTAAAAATTCAATTCACAGTGAGCACTGAACGGAAAAGAGGTTACAGATTTGATGAAACATGTAAGCAGAAAGTCTAATAATGTTTATCTGTAAACACTGACTTTACAGTACAACTAAAAAGTGCTGTGCCTACATAACAGGAACCACCATTTAATAATTAAGCAGTGGTCTAGAAGTTTGTGACATTCCATTAGTCTTAAAATTACTTTAAGAGCAAATTACAGCCTATAATTGGTGTTACATGTGTGCTAATTGAAGTGAGTTCTTTTCAAAATTTCCTGTTTTTAAATTCAGTCACTACTATGGTTTCAACCTTGTTCTCTCTCTCTCTCTCTCTCTCTCTCTCTCTCTCTCTCTCTCTCTCTCTCTCTCTCTCTCTCTCTCTCTCTCTCCTGCTGCTAGAGGCCAAAGAACCAACAATGATTATAAGCAGTGGACATACGTAGAAACAGACACTAATGAGTTAAAAATGCAAAGTCTTCCAAAATTATTTATCTTAATATAAAGAAGAAGAATAAAAATCCCTCAAAGGTCACTGTAATTTGGATCTGTACATGCTACATACCTGGAAGTGTGTTATTTGTAAGATAGTATAATAAAGCTAGCTTTCTACAAATCAGTCGTAAATTTTAAAATCACAATTTTAAAAAATTGGATATCTGACAAAAAAGAGATGGGCAGTCTTAAGAGATGTACGAAAGATAACTTTTAAAAATCTAATTAATGTCACAGTTAATAACAATGACATTTTTAAATTTTCAAAATTTTCAGCTGAATAGAAGATGACTACATAACAGCACAGTTACTCAATTGTTCTTATAAGAACTGAAATACAGTATATGCTGCCAAATGCTAGAAGTTTGCTTGTCAACTTCGTAAGATGATGATTCATTAGACATAAAGAGTGTTAAGGCTGCGGAAAGTACTCTACTTACAGTAAAGAAGAGAAAAAGTGCCATGAATAAATCATTTCATTTTTCTGTTTATAGCTCAATGAGTAAAAATGAAAGAAAAGGAAGGGGGTGGGGGGAGAGGACTTTTCTCATAATAGGTTACTTAAATAAAGGTTTGTGTGTGTGTGTGTGTGTGTGTGTGTGTGTGTAGGCGACCGCATGCATGCGCTCTCTAGAAGAGCTGTAACTGAAAAGCTAGTACTGTAGACCACCATTTAATCGAATTTCAATGGGCTGAAAAATAGACAATTCAGTTTAATGAAGTTTGAATTAATGAGGTTTTTTGTAAAAATGTAAGGCTGTTGCATTCAATTTTGCTTTTGTTATGGGCCTCAACTAACGAGGGTGCTCTGTCGTCATGACCTTTAACAGAAATTAAAAGTACAGTAACTAGGTTATGTATGTACAACTGTACTTCTGGTATTTGTTTAGTTGAGAAAATGCAGTACATCTTCATATTGTCAACCGTTTTTCACCATTTATTTACTGTTTGAGAGTTCTCAAACAGCTGACATTATTTTTCCCTAGACTTACTTTTTAAACTAACTTATTCTGAGGACAATACATACACCCATGCCCGTGACTAACTTCCGTCGGGAGCAGTCGCGCAGTCCATTACATGGTGCCTTAGACCATGTGGCTACGTCGCCTATTGGCATCTTCCCCCCCCCCCCCCCCCCTCCCCCATGCAATACAACATTCATATTGTGGCCCCATTGAGATAGTATGTTATGTAATACTACAAATAATAAACTTAATCACTTTAATACACTAAGGTTTAATTAGAACTCTTATTTTATTTTCGAATTTTATCCATTATACATTTTACTGTATAATGTACATGATCAACTGTTATTTGCCAAACTGTTGGTCATAATATTTTGGCAGTCTCTGAAGATACCAAATCGAGACCATCGTGAAATCCCAAGGAGACATCAGAAGTGCCAGCAAATCTCTAGAGAACAGCAATTGCAGTTGCAACTTCAGTGCAAGTTGGTGGTGTCAGTCTTCATGTTCCTCTTCAGAAGATGACTAACATATTATTACCTTCTCCCGCATCATCAGCAGAACTAATGACTGGTTCCTCAGCAGTACGAAATTGTCGTCTGCTTGTGTCCATTCTTCCATATTGACGGTAGAAGAGGGCACCAACCAGGTGTAAGCCTGTAGATGAGCAGCATCAGAATTCAAAGGTGTATCCCCATCAGTACAAATTCTGATATTGGATCATTGGTTTCGTCTCCAGTTTCAGCTGCATTATCATATGCTGCCCAAGCCTCCTTAAAGCAGTTACTTATGGTGTTCGTTGTTAACTTCATCCCAAGCAGTAGCTACATGGCAAATAGGTTGCAGTACATTCCAATATGAAGCTGTTTCTTGTAGCTCGATTGCAGTGATGGCAGCCTTAACAAGTCGCTATCTGTAATTACGTTTCATTATTAAGGCGATTATTCCTTGATCCAATTGCTGCAGACGGCTCGTGGTATTAGCTGGTAGGAAGACAACTTCTATGTTCTGAAAACTCCAGGTCACCCACGTGATGTGCAGAGCAGTGATCCAAGGTTAGCAAAATATTTCTCTTCCTCACAGCCATATGTTGCTGAATCTTCAAAGCCAGTTACAAAAGAAAGACTTATTAATCTAGGCTTTGTTGTTATTCTCGTAGTGGCATGATAAATTGAATTTGATAACATTATTAAAACAACATGGATTTTTGTATTTTCCAATCGCTAATAGTTTGAGCTTCTCAGAACCATCTGAATTACAGCACAAGACATCTGTCACTCTCTCCTTGCTGTGTTTTCCTCCATGACATTTTTCACCCTTGACAGGCAGTGTTTATTAAGACATCAAGTTACAGAAATCATCCATATTAAATACATCTCTTTGATGAAAAAGAGAGCTTTGTTTTAAATTCCTGCACCCATTCATTGGCATATTCCTCTTACTCTATGTGCCTCCCCACAGACACTGTTCACACTGATTTTATATGCCTCTTCTGAAAATGCCACAGCCAATACTCAGAACACACAAACACAGAAATTCCCTTTTTCTGGGCTATTTCTAGGCCTTTTCTCTAAGCATAGGTCCAGACAATGGAATTTGCTGTGAGCACACATGATGTAACCATTCAGACAGAGAATGCTCAACTACTTCATGTTTGGCTGGCCTAATGTGCTTGCTGTTGCCACTAAATGAACAGCTTGCCAGTCTTGCCACTATTTTCTCTCTAGAACTGATTATCGATGAGACTTCAGAATCAAAGTGTTCTGCAACCGGTGTTTTGGTGTTATCTCTCCTGTTGACCACATTCAGAATCTGCTGCTTTTGTTTTAGTGTCAAAGCATTATGAGAGTGTTTCTGTTCCAGCAGCATATTTTATTGCGAGTGATGGAGGGGAAGGGAAAAACATGTTCACTCTCAACAAACAAACAGGCAGGCAGAGAGATATCTGGATTTTAGCATGTCTCCACTGTGGGCGATCTGCTGACCCTCCCCCCTCCTCCAACCCACCCTGGTGTCATTCTGACTCCTTCCCATGGAGCCGTCTACATACAACTCCAATCAGTGGGCGGTGCTGACCAGCCAAGGACCAGGTCGTTGCATACACGAATATTTGGAAAGTGACATTACCATAGCAATCGCAGAACAGCAACACCACAGCTGTTCACAGCAACAGGTGCAGCTGTTTTCAGTGGTGGCGTGCTGCGACGTGTTGTATGAAATGTGGGGGGGCTGCGTTTCTCAGTGTCATTGTGTGGAGGGCCCACAATGTGGAAGTGACATCAGCAGCAGCAAGCAAGTGATCGGGCCACTGTTGCAATATTACAGTACAGTAAATTTCTGAGAAAATTTATGTCAAATGTATAATGGGAAATACCTTAGTGTGCAGCACATACTTATTCAATTTAAACAGAGAAGAAAATATGGAATATCTAATGTGGGGGATCAGATTTTAGTTTGTAGTACGAATTATCCAAAATTTGGTTTATGTGGCAGATTTTTTGATGTAATTCGGAGAGGACCGAACAGACAATGTGTGTTAACCGAGTTTTCGAAATAACAAGGGTCTACTGTATAAATGCTGTTTCTGGTTAATGTTTCTGTGCCCCCACACATCAACCTGTGAAGTTGATTGGTTGCCTTTCCCTTAATTTACATATTTATCCATTCACGAACTTCCATTTTGGAAGTGGAGAAAAGCCGTAATAGAGCATGTAGAAGAAACTATAAGAAAATGTATGTATGTATGTTTGCCGTAAAAATTTCCACTATATGCAGACAACTAATTATAATTTAAATGCAATGAAAAGTACTGACCTATTAAATGCACAATAACAATTCTTTTTATAACACAAATAAATAAGAGTGGTATAATGAAAGCCTAAATAACTCTTAAGTTTTGACCTGCTACTAGATTTAACATCAGGAGGTGGTGTAAGATGGAGGACGAATAGGATATGGTGGTTTAGGAGGTAGAAAGTTAAGGATTCAGTACTGCATTACAGTTTCAAACACAGCTGAGAGTTTGAACAGTCAATATCATCTTTGAGATATTGTTGATGCTACTGTAAACAGCAGGATCTTCAGGGACCAGTTAGTGGCTAGAATATATTAAGCAGAAGATATTATCAGATTATATAGAAAAAGAATAATTAACAATATGCACCAACATGAAGGTTCCTAACATTTTGCTGTAAGGGAATATATTAACAACTCAGTAATAAATGAATGAAATACCTCAAATTCCTAATGTGAGAGCAGAACAGAAAGAAATTTGCTATCCATGGAATGAGATTACTTGAAATAGTCAAAGTAAGGGAAAAATTATGAACATTACCATCATTTCAATAAAATAATTAGCTTTATTGGATTAAAAAGCTGACAAGGAACTATGGGGCTATTATTGTTTGAAAGAGAAAAGAAACTGAAAATGTTGATAAACACAGATTTTGGAGGGATGATACATTTTTGGATGCTTGGCATCAATGTCTTCAGTGACCAACATTGAAGTCAGCTTAATAGCAGTGTTACTAAGGATACATAATTTGAAAAAGATAGATTGCTACTCACCAAATAGAGGATGTTTTTAATTTCAGGCAAGCACAAACAAAAGACTACTAATAATTTAAGCTTTTAGCCAAACGTCTTTCATCAGAAATAAAAGGCAACATCCACAGGTGATGCTCTTAATGGCAAGCACAAATCTGTTGTTTCATAATTCTGTTATTCTATCATGACCTTCCATTGATCTATCACTTAACACTCAAGAAGTATGGTCTAACAAGGTTTCAAAAGTAATTAATGAAAAACATACCCTATGTGATATGTATTTGTCTCCTCTGACAATTTTTCAATGAACTTTTGAATAAATAATGGAAGATGCTGGATGTAACTCACAAGAAGAGATGAAAATCTTTCATTGTATAAGCAAAACAAGACAACATTGAAATTTTCAAAAGAGAATGACATTAAAGAAAATGAAGACAGGTAGGCAGTCTTATAGAGCAAACTACATAATGCAGTTCATGTATGGTAATAGTGACCTCTTTTGAGGCGATGCATCATCATTGCATAGTTTGGGAAACAGGTTTATTAGCTTCAGTGTTCCACTGGTCCATCAAATTACATTATAAAGAATAGAAAATCTCTACAGTTCTTTGAGAAAAGGAAATTCATTACTTTTCCCCCTCTGATTCCTGACAAAATGAGAAGTTTAAAGAGATACTTTATTAAGGAATCATAAATAATATGTAGCCAAGGCAGCATCTCTTTGGTAGGATGAAGTTGGTTCGATAACTTTCTTTGAATCACTGTACTCTTCATACTGTGTTTTACGAGTTAAGATAGAAATTAGCATATTGTGTGTTTACTTCCAATAATACAGTTTAATACAAAATGAAATTATATTATTTCCCTATACCTCATGCTGAATAACTTGTTTATTAATAATGGAACTTCATATTTAATGCAGGCTCAATAACGGAACTGTGAAATTTTGTCAACTCTTCCCTACCTGCCTTTCACACAGTTAAAACTATTTTTAATTTAGTTGTTATATGAGATTGTGTGTCAATATCATTTCAGAAGTGAAAGTAAAAACTTTACTCCTCAAGTGGTGGCAGAAGGAAACACTCAAAGATAAGAAAATGCACATGCTTTCAGAACCAGTGGCTCCCCCTCCTGGAAGATGATCTGAAGGAAAGTGAAGAGGGATTAAGAAAATGTAGTGGAAATGTGTAGGAAATGGTTATTGTTATGGAAACATCACCCAGAAGAGAGGAGACTCAACAGATGAGGGGGGGGGGGGGGGGGGGGAAGATCTCTCCTCCAGATCTGAACTCCCCCCCCCCCCTTCAGCTAGGGTTCTCACTGACTTTTACACAACTCTCCCGAGTTTCTTTACATTGCCAGTTTATTTCATTCTTGTTCTTCCCTTTCCTCCAACTCTTCTGCCAAAAAAGGGGGCCACTGACTCCAAAAGCTTCTGCAATTTCCTATCTTTAAGAAGTGTTTTCATCTGCTATAGTGTGGAAAGTATATTTTCTTCCTATAAAATTATATATTTTCGAAATCTGATTTGATCCAAACTAGTTAATGTGAAAAACCCAGATAAATGTAAAACTATGTTAACCAAAAATTTGTTAAGTGTGTTGTTCTATAAGTGGTTTTGTGATCTTTTATTGTTAGTTTTCACATATTTATTTTTGTTGTTGTATATTGTACACTGTATGCATTAGTGCAAAAATTAAAAGTGCTACAAATTGTTATTTAGAGAATACCAAGAGCCTTTAGAAATACATTATCCTACAATAAATTCTAACATCAAAACATTCACATGACAGGACAAAACACACATAACTTTAGTAAGTTAAACAAATTTTTTATTCAACAGACATGCAATAAAAAAATAAGAAGCTGCAAAACTCTCCACCAAATCATATGAATATTTAGGCCCTAAGAATTCACAAGCATATTTTTGTTTTGAAACAATAAAAAAAGTGGCTGCACAAAATGACAGGAATTTACATGCACAAAATAGATTTGCATTTTTAGTTATGTTAATTAAGTTGCTCCCACTCCTTTGATTCAACCAAGTGGTGTCTATCACTGATTCTTTAATTTCCAATCAGTTCTAACATTCCATCATTATATGATTTCACATCGCTGCACCTCTCAGTGGGATTGGGAATCTTATCACAACTGTAGCTAATCTCAAATTTCTGGTGTTTTATAGCTTTGGTTGTATTCAACAGCACTAAATATAAACTTTTTCTGAAATGCTTCAAACTTTAATCAGTAATAAAATAGTAAATTTTATCTTTTAATAATGTCAGCTTGGAAATGCATTACTATTTCAAACAAAAAGATATGTTAAGGAAATGAATACATGTATACATGAAATTCATCATGTGTTATATCAAATAGTTAGGTTTTTTAATTATTTTATTAGTTTACAGATCTGAAATTGAGGGGAAAATATGACTTACTATTTTCACTGACATGGAGAGTTACAATTATAGTTTTGAAATAATGGATTGGAATTGTTAAAAAGTCTTTATTCATTATGCACCAATTTGGAATATAACTTTATCCTCCCTCGTGCATAGTAACTGCTTTATTAAATCAATTTTTATTTTTTATATATTTCAATGAACATGCTCTATTTTCAACTTCATTAACAATAAAGGCTGGTAAGATGAAAACTCCAAAGAGGAAGTAACAGGCTAGATCATAATTTATTTAAAAGTTATTTATTTCCTGATTACTGGTTTCAATGGGGAAGTTATTATCTTCAGATTAGTGGCATGAATTGTTCACTGAAACTGGTAGTTGGCAAATAAAGACTTTTAAATAAACTGCGATATTGGCTGTCACTTCCTCATGGGAGTTTTCATCAAATTTCTCAGATCGCACTCCTGATTTTGCAATGTCAAGTAAAATTAAAAAGGCTAGTAACTTTATTGAAATAAATGTTTAGAATAATTGTTATGGTACATCTTTCTTTCACCATATATTTAGTTTTGTTTACTGTAATGTTACAGGTAAATAATAATGTTGATGATGTGCTTCCTGTTCCATAGATTTGTGTCTAACAGTTTTGTGTTTCAAAATATCTAATTTGTGTGACAGGTCTTATTAAGCAACTGAAATGAATGATAACAATAATTTTATAGTAATTTATGAGCATTTAATTTTAAATATCTAGAGAGGTGAAGAGATGGAAAATATTTTACTACCATTCAATTGGCTTTTCCAGTATCTCCCAAGAATAGTGTCATCCACAGTTCAATACTGAAGGCCATATTTAATATTGAAACAGGAGTAGAAAATGCTAATGCAAAAAGTATGTTTAAACTATTCAGGGGCACCGTTAGTAACAGGAAATGTACACAAGTAATTTACTGTATGAGATTTTCATTTTGTAAGGCAGAAAAAAAATATCAGCCCATTACTTCATTTTTCTTCTTTCCATTTTTCAAATATGTTCTGTAATGTGATGGGCTGAGGAAAGTTATAATGAACAGCAGATGGTCTATGTATCAAAATGGAATCAGTGAGAGCTGTATAATTTTGAATACCTGCCTTTACTGCATTATGGTTGATATATACTGACTTCACCAGTACAAATATGGCATTATTTTCTGGATTACAGGCCACAATAATCAGCCAGTATGCCTGAAGCTAATTTACTTTAACACAAAAATTTGCAACAACTTGGTTGTGTAGTGTTAATGATAATACAAACAGCACAAAAATACTGTAAATGATCACATACACAGTTACTTGTTCTCACTACATTACTTCATTGGCCTACCATGGTATACTGTTTGGTGAAAAGTTTTCAGTAATGAATGAAGGTTAAATTAAGAAAAATAATAAATAAAAGAGATGAGGTTGATATTTACCCGTACTCCCGGCTGCCTCCACTATAAAGGAAAAGAACAGAAAGAGGAATAAAAATGGAAGAAAGGGTACTGCTTATAGTCTCGATAAGTAGTTTTAATGCATGTCAGTTTTTAACTGTGAATAATACATTCTGATACCTTTTAATACTATTATGTCTCTAAAGGAAGTTACCGGGAGACTGCATGGCTGAAACAAGCAGTCAGGTACATATGTTATAGCAAATGTAACAGGGGACAGCCTTGTGAAATGAGAAATTTGTAACAATTTGTGTTAAATGACATTCATTTCATCCAGCAATTTTTGTTGCCTTTACAGATGTTTCAACTGAAAACAAACAATAGAAACATTTGAGCCTTTATTTGGTATCAAATCAAGCAAAGGCAAAATTCATGCTCCCTAAACATTTTAGATAAAAGTAAGTTCTTTTCATCTTGCACTAAAGGGTCATATGTTGCCATTAACAGTTAAAAATATTAACAAAGACAACATTAGATTAATTTTTGTATAATCAAATACATTTGTTGCTAAAAAATGATGGAATAGAACTGACATGTTAAGAGAGATGGTCAAAGTATTAATTTGTCATTATAACTAATGCAGTTTACACCACTTCTACAAGCCTTCTTATATTAGAAGTGGTGTTACAATATAATACATCTATGAATATTTCATAGGAACAGTTAACTACAATTAATTCCAGGCAAATAAATTCATGACAGTAATAGTCAGTTTTAACTAAACCACTCCCATGCAAACACGATTATGTAGGTCAACTCAGCAACATTAATGATGGATTATAAATTGCAGGCAACAGCTAGATAACAGTTCTGATATGCATTTTACCTAACAGAAATATTGCTATTTATACTTGAATGAACTGCAAGAAATGAAAAAAAAAAACTTGTGAAGCATGATGTTCTCATATTTGATAGTACTGAACAAAAAAGATCCTTCAACAAAAATTGCATAGGGAATGAAATGATAGGGTCCATGCAATGCACAAAAATAGAAATTTACAGATTAAATTTCTCACATGAGTCATTTCACAAAGCTGGAAAGGATCATATGAAATGTCAAGGTACTTGTGAATTCTCTTACAAAAACTCACAAATCTCTACATTATTTATTTTAAGTTATGATGATTAAGAAGCAACAAAATTTCAGACTGTTTGTTGCATTTTTAAGGCAAACTGCACTTAACCAAGTTGAGTGATGACCGATTCCTATGGCAGACAGTTGCCTATATTTGGTTTGAGTTAACTGATTTCATACTAGGACACCCTAATTTTCCATCTATTCTGTGCATGATCCTTAAACAAGATCAGTAAAGTGATAGTTGCACTGTCTTTATTTATGGAACAGTGAAGCCAAAAATTTTATCAAGTTTTAAAGATCAAACAAGATGTTAATTGGAAGTAAAAAGCTGCTGTGTAGAAACTGTACACTAAATGCTAGCTGACTGAAAAACAGCACAAGAAAAATTATTATTGTAACTAACTATATGGGAAGTAAGTTTTATTCAGAATTCTCATTACAATTTTTTAAGTGCACAATCACAAAAAATGAAAGCAAAAGTGTAGATCACAGTCTGGATGCCAAAAATCATTTTCATCAAAATGACAAATCATGTGTTGAAAGACCAGTTCTTACACAGTTTGAATGATCACATTCACCTACATTCCCAAAAGAACTGGCAATTTTTCATATTTATGTCTTTATTTCTCCAGTCATTTGGAAATTAAAACTGTAAATGTAAAAGTATAGAACAACTTATGAATAAGAAAGTATCCCACATGTATTGTATACATGATTTTTGCAGTATAATTAGAAAAAATTAGATATGATTAAAATATAGCTGCATAATATCAAACAGTCTGCATTTTTATGAAACCAAATAAAAATACATAACAGTCACATTCACCAGATATAATAAGACTAGTAAATTGGTTGATAGCAGCAGTAGAAGTCCCCTACTATTAAACTTTTGGAACTGAATCTCACTTATTTGATAATTTAAGGGAAAATAGCAAAATGGAAATACCATTTACACTTTCAAAACATGTAAAATGAATAAGTCATCAAATTACTCAGATTTCAAATAGTGAAATTGGTGAGTTGCAGTGATGAACACAGAAAATTATATTAACTACATGAACCGTTATGAAACAGTAAACCAGTAAGGAAGCAAAGTGTTCAATAAATCCTAGTAAGAAAGTATAAGGGTATAGGTTTAGATAAATCACAGACAGTGAAAGCACGAGATCTATCAATGGATCCTGTAGGTACAGTTATCATTATAAAAAGTATGGAGAAAATGATAGGACAAAAAAGATGGATGAAACAAGCCACGAGCAAAGGCATGCACAATTAGGAAGGCATTGTTGCAAAAGAGGAATGTAGACAATGAATGCCACTAAAAGTAAATGGAAGAAAATGTAACAAAGGTGGTGGTGTTGCCTGCCACATATCACACAGTCCCATTACAGAGTTCGGATCATTGGTACCAAGGTAAAGGTGTGAATTAATTCAGGTGTGAATTAGGCATGCAAATGTTGTATAAAAGCTGTGGAACAGTGGTTTTCAAAGTTTTTGGGCCCACAGCTCCCTCGGTCTGAACATAAGTACCCACAGTATTCTTTTCACACATTACATACAACTCAAAGTAGGGGATAAATAAACTTCACAAAATATGATTACGAATAGTTATTTCTCTGTTGACACAACACATTCAATCAACTTTTAATGCTATTACATCTTTCTTGCAACTGATCTCTGGGAAGGGCAAGTTATCCTCTTCATAATATGTACTTCAGACATCTACACAAGATCGTAATTTTTAACTCGCACATGGTAGCCATATTATTTGATAGAAATATTTGACAATGATAATGTATAAATCTGACAAAAACTTGAGACATTATTCATAATTGTAAAAAACAACAACAACATGATCATTTATTTTCCTTACTACCCTGACACATACAATGTTAAACAATGATCAACAGCATTCAGTTACTGTTCTCTACAGAACTAACCTTGTGGAAAACAACTATCATGATTGAAATATAATCAAGAAATAGAAGAGTGGGAGTAATGTTGCTTTGGTAACCCAAAATTCACAGTTCTTCCTTCACATTAATTCATTATATGTATTTCGTATTGACAGAATACTCCAAAAATGTGCCTAACATAAATAAGATGTTGCAAAAGATATCAAACATTCTGGCTCCAAAGCTTTGATTTCAATGCTGAATGTTAAGTAATAGCAATAAATTGCCTTTATTCTTCAGTGGTAGGTGACACTAAGTTCTGTACTGAATGACCTTTGATTCAGTTGTGTTTATAAATTTCTTCTGGGACATTCTTCAGAAAGAAAACACTATGTTCAGTTAATGATCTATAAATACAAGAGGCAATTCTTCACTCAGAGTCAAGTTCTTGAAAAACCATAGGAAAAGCAGGGAAAGCAATGTATAGGCTGTGCCTATTGTCCCACTTTTTCTTTCAGAATAATGGCCTGCCATTCATTACTGTGAATTAGTTACAACACTCATTATCTCATCAGGAAAGCAAATTAAGAAAATTATTATTTAATGGTACATAAAACTATTGTGATGATCCTACTGGGAAACCAAGATGCCTCAGGGAGCCGTTTCACACAGTTTGAAAACCTCTGCTGTAGAAGATCTGTATTATTGTCAATGGAGTCATAATTTATCAGCAATTTCTTCATTTTGCAAATCATCTTTTTTCCTTTCATTACTTCTTTCGCCTAAAGTCAACCTCTCTTTGTGTAATTTTTGGATCTGTAACACATGTTTAGTTAAATTAATTGATGTCCAGCTCCACCTTCAAACCCCCTCCTCCCCCCCCCCCCCACCCCTCTCACTCTTAACTCATATTACTGATCATCAATGTAGTTTTCTTATGGTTTACGTGCTTTCATTTTATTTTATTTTACACAACAGTTGCTTGGTTACAGTTGGTTGTTATGTATTTTTATTGTACCCGATGGGAAGTTTTGCTACTACTTCTATAGGAAGAAATTTTTTACAATTAAGACATTTGGGTCTATTACATGTTTGTGGTTATTATTAACCAGAATTTAAAACATATTACATTTTGAATTGTATAGCTTATGGGACTTAACTACAGGGTCATCAGTCCCTAAGCTTACAAACTACTTATGAGCTAGCTAACACTAAGGATGGCACAAATATCCATGCCCAAGGGGGGATTCGAACCCCCGACCGTAGTGGCCATGCAGATCGTGACTGGCGTGCCGCAGTTTTCTCCGCCACCACGGCCGGCAATAAAATGTTAAAATAATAGATTCTAAGGAAAACCCATGATATGACAAACACCCAATGGTGCAGAGAGAGAGAAGGGGAAGAAGGAGGGGGCACTACAAAAAGAACTAAATGGGAAACGACAAATTATGAAAGATATTTATCAAAATAACAAATCAGAAAATCACACAAACAGCACTAGAGGCGAACTGAAGAAAGAACTAGGATGTCGAATTAATTTCATCACAGGCTTTTAGATTACTCCGCGATACACAGGATAAATGAAACAGGTGACAGTTTATGGCATTTTGTGGATGACAATACTGTTTCCCCTAAACACTACAGGATAACTATATTACCTATGGGTCAGTTATATAACATGATTGCTATGCTACACTGTGTAAGGGTCACAAAAGTTTTGTGCCTTGGATCTCTGTTTGCAAGTCATATAATATCCAGTAACTGTTCTCTTACTACAGTTGTTTCTATCATTCTAAACTTCACCTAACAGTAAGTAATCACCAAAAAATCCATCTTTGTCCATTAAACGTAATACTAGCTGTACCCCAGCCATGCTTCTATGTGGTTCAGCCCAACACGAAATGAATGGAGAAGTATTTAAGATTATTTGTGTGAACATAGACTGACCATGAAAATGTATTATTCAATTCATTAAGAGAAGAGAAAAATAAGATTTTTCAAAGAAAATAATTATTCTTGCAAAGTCAGTGGATTGACTATGTAACGACTAGTAGGCCTTATGAGCATCTGTTGTTGTCTGGTGGGTGTGTGTGTGTGTGTGTGTGTGTGTGTGTGTGTGTGTGTGTGTGTGTGTGTGTGTGTTTATCAAGTGGAATTGCACACTGCCATAGATGAGGTTGCAGCAGAAAGACTTTATTCTTTGTTTCTCTGACATTCCACAAGAGTTACTGTACATAATTAGGGCTACAATATTCATGTTTAAAACTATTGCTTTTACAAGACAATTATACATTAATGTAAAAGGTCTCTCATTGCATGTTGTATGATTGGTTGTCATTCATCCAAATAAAATTATTTATTTATATGGAGTCAGCCATGAACAATTCCGCACTCTAGTAGCTTGAAAGATGCACTTTAACAAAAGTGTAAAAGTCCTAGACCACAATTGTGCTGACAATTGGTGAGCCCAACATACTTCAAGTTTACAGGTGGTGCTTTGAAAATGTCTGAGGATATCTGATTCAATATTAGCCACACATTTGGTGTCATTCTGACCAAATAATACCATGCTATGGTTCACCTAAGTAGAGGCAAGTTTTTATTGCATAGGCATTATCACCAATTCAACTATGTTTTCTTTGGTCGTGAACCATTTAGATCATCAATATGATGCGGAAATTCAAGACGACATAACCAAGCCATCAACAGAAGACTTGTACAAGAAGCTGAAAACAGAACTCATTCGAAGACTACCAACTTCACAAGAAGAACACACATGAGAAGATGTTGGCAATGGCAAGCCATCTCAGTACCTCAGGCACATGCAAAGCAAGATGGATGCTGCTATGGTTCTTGAAAACTTATTGGCCACAATTCAAAGCAACCATCTGCCACCACAAGTTAAAGATACTATAGATTCCCAAACGGAGGTGGCTCTAGACAATGTAGCAGAACTCGTGGATCACATACTAGAGGCAACAACACCAGTTTGAGTCTGTGCCATGTCAGAAGCTGACAGCATTACAGCAGTAGTGTCGGCAGTCGCCACAGCATTTATGATTTATTCTTTGTAACTAGCTCGGTGAACTGTTGTCTTGACAAGGCACCAGTAAAAACAGAAGACCTTATTGATGCAGATGATCTAAATGCACTTTGTCCTCTGATTCAGAACAGTCAATGTAATGGTACTATCAGAAATTTGGTGAACAGGCGCATAAATGTAAGAGCCCTTGCTCGTTTCAAAATGCCAGTGGCAATAAACCTTTAGGTCCGGCTGACTGCCAGACAGGATCAAAACACCTGTTTATTAACAACAGGAAGTCTGGATAAAAATTTGTATTAGACACAGGATACGATCTGAGCATACTACAGTACATTGCTGCTGCTTCTAATTGCATTATGTTTGTTAGCTGCTAATAATATCAACATATTAAACATAGCATATAGAGCTGGACTTAGGGCTACATCACATGCCGATTGAGATTTCACCTTTACCAACATCTCTGAGCCAATCATCGGTGTGGATTTCTTGGCTTATTACCAACTGATGTCCGACCTAGAGAATTCCTGGACTTGTTAACAAAATGACTGGCATAACTACATCTGAGTTTCGCCATAGCACCGACTCACCCAGTGAGAACATTGTGCAAGTGCAAGACTAAGTACACATATCTATTATGCCAACTTCTGAGCTTGCTAGACCTCCTGGAGCCCCCATCAACTTACAATTGTGCATTTCATTAATATTACAGATGGGCCTCCAGTGTTATGCAGGCCCAGTCAGTTGTCACCAAATCGCCTTGCAATAGGAAAAGCTGAGTTTGCAACAATAATAAAAAAAAGCATTAACCATCCGTCAAGTAGTTGTAGGTAGTCAGTGTTTCACTTGTTCCTGAAAGAGAGAGTAGCATGATGCCTCTGAGGCGATTATAAGGCACGTAATTCAAGAACAATACCAGACTGTTTCCCTGGTGTGAGATTAAAATCATGTCTTACATGATGCAATGGTCTTTATGTGCTAGACTTGCCAAAGCTTGTACTCAAATGCCAGTGGCAGAGGAAGATATACCTAAAACTGCAATCGTGCCATTCTTTTTATTTGGAAGCATGTATATGACATCCAGTTTATGCTATGCTGCCCAGACCTGGCAACAGTTTTTTATTATTATAACTGTTTACTGCTTATGTGAAACAAGTGATTCCCTTTTGCTTTACCCACTGTGTAACAAGGAATGCTCTTGCTTTGCCTACCTTGATGAGATCTAGATATTTTCAGCTATAGAAGGTGAGCTTCAACAACATATCAAAGCAGTGTTTGGACACTTTGAACAATACAGTGTAGTTTAAAATACAGCCAAATGTATATTTGGGCAATCTGAAGTCTATTTCCTTGGTTATTTTGTTTCTTCTGTAGGCTTACTTTCTTGACTGGATATGGTTCAAGCTATCCTAGAAATACAGAAACCTAATACCCTCAAAGAGCAATATAGGTTTCTCATCAGGCTGAATTTTTATCGTTGTCATCAGTCACAAACAGGAATACTTCACAGTGGTGCTTTCCAGCCTCACAATTACAAGAAATTCTTTGGTGCAGTGGACCAAGGCATTGAATACAGCTTTTGATGCTGTCAAAAACAGCATGATGGACGCAGCATTACTGGTGCATTCTAAGTTTGATGCACTTTTAGTGGTGGTAGTTGGTGGAAGTTTGAAGGCTACAAACACCATTGCAACAGCAGACAGATGGCTAATGCCAACCACTACTGTTTTATTCGCATAAACTGTCACCGTCACAACAAAAGTGGAACACTTAAGAACGGAAGCTTATTGCCATATACAATGCTATCAAATATTTATGGCCTCAGATAGAAGTGAGGGATTTCATTATCTACATGGATTGTAAAGCATGACGCACACATTCTGACAAAATAGTAACAACTGTTCACCTCAGCTGTATAATCATTCAGAGTTCCTTGAATATTTTACCACTAAAACAGAGTATGGTACATCTCTGGTATAAATAATGTGGTGCTGACTGCCTCTCACAAGTAAACAGTATCTTAAGCCAAATCAAATTCACTGCACTCACTCAAGAGCAACAATATGACAAAGAGTTCCAGGCATTGCTGAAGGATGATGACACCATATTACAGATGCAGCTCGTTGGCACAGATGTTTACTGTGATTTCTTGACTGAAAGATCAAGCCAATTCCTCCCCACTCAGATTCACATACAAGACTGACAATTTACATGGTTTATCCCACCCCAGAGACCGTTCGACATTCCCACTTATATCAAAGCGTTTTGTCTGGGCAGGAATGGAAAAAAAACTGCTGCATATGGATGCATTCATGTATACCATGCCAATGCAGTAAAAAGACAACATTTCATCAAGAATCACAAGTCTCTGCCTTTGTGTTCACATGGTTGTTATAAATAGTGGATACCCAAATCTTGACAACAGACCAAGGCAAACAATCCGAGTGAGTTACTCCCCAAACTTGCACTTCCCTGTAAATACATCGATCACAAAACCGTAAGCTACCATCCTGCAAGAAATGGTTTAATAGAAGAATGGCACCAATCGCTCAAGGGTGCTCTAATGTGCTCTAATGTGCTCTGGACAAATACCATACTTACTGTGTTGCTGGGTCTATAAGACTGACAAAACTGACATAAAATGCTTCATTGGCAGAACTGGTTTTCAGTGAAGTGTTATGTCTTCCACATGAATTGATTGACCCAGACACTCTTCAGGCCACCACACAAGATCAACCATAATTACTATGTCTCTAGCGTGAACATAATGCACATTTCCGCCCACAACAGGGTTCCAGTCATGGTACACCATACTGTTACATACATCAAGATATGGACAAATGTTCACAAGTGATACTACACACAGATGATGTGAAACCTACTCTAAAAGCTCCATACAGGAGTCCACACTGTGTGTTACAAAGTGCACTCATGGTAGACATTGATATAAACGGAAAAGCCACAACTGTCTTCACTGACCGCATCAAGCCAGCATACATCTTTCAGGATCACTGAGAAGGTTTGAAGAGAACAGCTCAATCCCTCCATCCCAGCAATTCAAACTCAGCCATAACTGCATGCTCAACACCCACCCACCTCAATTCCACAACTTGTACACATGACCTGTTCTGGACAGCATGTACATTTCCCTGTAGGTTTCACAAGATAACACCACTTCTACTGCAGGGTTGATGTAGAGACTAGTAATGATCATCATCTGCACATGTCTACTGTAAGTTGTCGTCATGTTTATCAAGTGGACTCTCACACTGCCACAACAGATGTTGCAGCAGCAAGACATTATTATTATTATTATTATTATTATTATTATTATTATTATTATCATCATCATCATCTGTCCCATAGGACCCAATGTAGGAGTGAGACTCCATGGTCATGGAACAAGTCAATACGTGAATTTTATTTATTTATTTATTTATTTATTTATTTATTTACACAGGAATGGTAGTAGAAAATTTTTAAGTAGTACTATGCACATGACAATCTTAAGACAAAGTGAAAAGAATCAATAAAGAAAAAAAAATGAATTGGCTTAATTGTTTAACTTTTCTAGGAGTTCCTCAACAGAAAAAATTCAATTTAGATTTGAAAGTGTGTGGGTTAGTGCTAAGATTCTTTATTTCTTGTGGCAGCTTATTGAAAATGTATTCTGCAGAATACTGTACACCTTTCTGCACAAGTGGCAATCCTTCTAATCCTCCTTTCCTCCCTAATCCTCCTTTCCTCCCTAATCCTCCTTTCCTCCCTAATCCTCCTTTCCTCCCTAATCCTCCTTTCCTCCCTAATCCTCCTTTCCTCCCTAATCCTCCTTTCCTCCCTAATCCTCCTTTCCTCCCTAATCCTCCTTTCCTCCCTAATCCTCCTTTCCTCCCTAATCCTCCTTTCCTCCCTAATCCTTCTTTCCTTCCTAATCCTTCTTCATAAATAATTTGCATATTCCAGTCCTGTCACAGGCTTATTCTCTCATGTCAAAAGTTGGCCCACCTGTGAAAGCAAACATGTGATTTACCAACTTTCCTGCAATCACAGCACAGCTTTATATATTGGTATTAATAGCAACAAGCTGCCCATCAGAATGAATGGCCATCACCGACTGTGGCCTAAGGCAGGGCTGACCACCCCGAGGTACAAAAACTTTCCAACTGCACAGATAGGAGTTACCCTTCAAGTACATTCTCCAGTTCTGAAATTATCTGGACCTTAACCTATTTTGACCTGTTGACCCTACATATCCTTTACATATGTTACTGCCACCTTTATCCTACACCTTTCTCAATTCCTGTCTTGTTTACCTACTGTCTGCACATTTTTTTTTTTTTTTTCCTTTTCTTGATTCCTCCCCCCTCAGCTTCATTTACCTCTCCCCTCCCCTGACACAGCATATCTACCTGCATCTCTTCCCACCTGTCTAGTATCTATGCACTCATTGCCATAGATAATGACCGTGTGTTAGTAAGTTGAACTTGTGTGATTGTATCAAAGTGTTGTGTTTTGTTTGATAAAACCTCTGGCGAAAAGCTAAGATGAGTGTGCAATTGTCTTTTTTTACATGCCAGTCTGTGGCTCAACAATTGTCTTTGAGGCGAGTTGTGAACATTATTAATTATATTGAAGTATATGTGCCATATAAGTGTATATTCAACATTTTCTTAGATTGATTCTTGTCAAACAAATTTACTAATTTCTTCTTACCTTGAAAGAAACATTGTGAGGTTCAGGTGTTAGTGGTGATTGACAGAGAAAGGGGAACAAGGTGGTGTAGAGAGGGAGGGAGAGATGAGGTGACTGACAGATATTCTGGAGGTGTGAGAGATGGACAGTTTGAGATGGAGGGGAGAGGATGAGATGGAAGACAAAAGGTGTGGACAGATGAGATACAGAAGAAGGGGAGGAGAAGGATGAAGGAAATATTGAAGGGACTACATTCCATTAGCAGAAACACTTAGAAGATGCAACAGTCTTACTATAGAAACTGTATACACTGCATTTGTTTGTCCTTTCTACAAGTATTGCTGTGCATTGTGAGATGCCCACTAAGTGGGACGATAGTGAATAAAGGGAAAGTTCAGAGAAGCACAGCTCATTTTTTATCATCACAATATGGGGGGAGGGTGTCACAGAAATGATGAACGAGTTAGGTTGGTAATCATTAGAAGAAAGGAGTTTTCTTTTTGGTGAGATCTTCTTCCGAAATTCCTTTCCCCAACTTTCTCTTCAGAATGCAAATATTTTAACGTCCACCTAGTTACGTAAGGAGGCATGATCAACATAAAAAAAATTAAAAGAGAGGAATCCGATTGAAAACAGAAAGATTCGATGTGTTAAGTTTTCCCCATGCCCTATTAGAGAATGGAATGGTAGACAAATATCATAAAAGCAGTTCAACAAACCCTCTGCCATGCATTGAAATGTGATTTGTGGAGTAATTATGTAATTGTAGATAGATGTAGGGGGGGGGGGGAGGGGAGACAGAATGTAGAAAAAAATTGCTTCTCACTTAGACAAGTATAATTCCCGTGCTCCAAAGCTGGTAAACTACCTGTCTTCAATGTTAATTTAGTAAACAAAACAGACAAAATATGTAGTTGTTGGGACAGCTGTGGTTTAGGACTGTCCAACTTTTGTTAACTTTATTTGCTGCTGAATCTGTGGGAACTGACAATTTATTTGAAAGAATGACGAATGATCACACAACATTCAGTACAAACGAGGCATTTTATGTCAATGTATAATCATCTCATAAATCAATAGTTTTAAACATTAATATTGTAGCTGTAATTATGCACAGTAACTCTTATGGAGCATCAGAATGAAGATGTGGTAGCTCATTACAAACAGTTATGAAAGGTTCTGAAAAATGTCATTAAGAATGCAAATAGTATGTGGTATGCAAAAAGAATTGCAAACTCTTAGGATAAAATTAAAACTATCTGGTCAGTCGTGAAGGGAGTATCTGGTCAGCAGCAGCAGGTGGAAGATATAACATCAGTGTGTAGTAGAAATGTTTCTGTTAGTGACAAGGTAGAGATATATATGCAATATCAATAATCACTTTGTGAATATAGTAGGTGAACTAAACAAAACCCTAGTTTCTACCGGTAATAATATAACATTTTTAGAAAATGCCTTTCCGGGGCTGTTACCTGAAATGGTCCTTCATGATACTTCCATAGGGGAGATTGAGTCAATAATTAAATCACTAAAGACTAAGGACTCTTGTGGATATGATGGGGTATCTAGCAGAATTCTAAAGTACTGTTCTCCATATGTCAACCCAGTACTAAGCCATATTTCCAATTTTTCCTTTCAGAATGGGCAGTTTTCTAACAGATTAAAGTACTCAGTAGTGAAACCACTTTATCAAAAAGGAGAAAGGGATAATGCAGACAACTATGGACCTATTTCTATGCCATCGGTTTTTTTCTAAAGTTATTGAAAAGGCTGTATATTCAAGATTAATTGATCATTTCAGTTCACATAATTTGTTCTCAAATTTGGTTTTAGAAGTGGTTTAACGACTGAAAATGCTATATTTTCGTTTCTCTGTGAGGCACTTGATGGGTTAAATAAGAGGCTACGGACATTAGGCACCTTCTTTGATTTAACAAAAGCGTTTGATTGTGTTGATAACAAAATATTGTTGCAGAAGTTGGAACATTATGGAATAAGAGTAGCAGCTCACGACTGGTTCACCTCTTACTTTAATAATATACAGCAGAAGGTAATTCTCCGCAGTGTAGAAAATGGTTATGACATACAATCACAATGGGGCACAATTAAGTGTGGGGTGCCCCAAGGATCTGTTTTGGGACTGTTGCTGTTTCTTATTTATATAAATGATATGCCTTCAAGTGTAACAGGTGACTGTAGAATATTTTTGTTTGCTGATGATACCAGCTTGGTAGTGAAGGATGTTGCTCGTGATATTGACACAGTATCAAATAATGCAGTTCAAGAGATAAATTCATGGCTTGTAGAAAACAAGTTGATGTTAAATCACAATACAATTTAGTTTTTACAATTTCTAACACATAATCTGACGAAAGCTGACATATTGATTACACATAATGGGCTTATGATAAGTGAGAGTAACAGTTCAAATTTCTAGGTATTCATATAGACAGTAAGCTATCATGGAAAGCTCATGTTAAGGATCTTCTTTCAAAACTAAATCCTGCTATAATTACTGTTAAAACAATATCTGAAATAAGTGATTTTTCAACTCTAAGTAGTCTATTACACATACTTTCACTCACTTATGACATACGACATTATTTTTTGGGTAACTTGCCTGATGCAAAAAGGATATTTCTGGCTCAAAAATGGGTGGTTCGAGCAATATGTGGTGTAAGTTCACGAACATCATGTCGACCCCTTTTCAGTAGTGTGGGAATTTTGACACTGGCATCACTAAACATTTTTTCTTTAATGTCGTTTGTTGTTAATAATATCATCTTATTACCATGAGTTAGTAGCTTTCACTCGGTGAATACTAGACAGAAGTCGAATCTACATTTGCATCACACCACCTTGCCACTTGTGCAGAAAGGTGTACAGTATTCTGCAGAATACATTTTCAATAAGCTGCCACAAGAAATAAAGAATCTTAGCACTAACCCACACACTTTCAAATCTAAATTGAATTTTTTCTGTTGAGGAACTCCTAGAAAAGTTAAACAATTAAGCCAATTCATTTTTTTTTTTCTTTATTGATTCTTTTCACTTTGTCTTAAGATTGTCATGTGCATAGTACTACTTAAAAAATTTTCTACTACCATTCCTGTGTAAAAAAAAAAAAAATAAATAAATAAATAAATAAAATTCACGTATTGACTTGTTCCATGACCATGGAGTCTCACTCCTACATTGGGTCCTATGGGACAGATGATGATAATAATAATAATAATAATAATAATAATAATAATAATAATAATAATGTCTTGCTGCTGCAACATCTGTTGTGGCAGTGTGAGAGTCCACTTGATAAACATGATGACAACTTACAGTAGACAAGTGCAGATGATGATCATTACTAGTCTCTACATCAACCCTGCAGTGGAAGTGGTGTTATCTTGTGAAACCTGCAGGGAAATGTACATGCTGTCCAGAACAGGTCATGTGTACAAGTTGTGGAATTGAGGTGGGTGGGTGTTGAGCATGCAGTTGTGGCTGAGTTTGAATTGCTGGGATGGAGGGATTGAGCTGTTCTCTTCAAACCTTCTCAGTGATCCTGAAAGATGTATGCTGGCTTGATGCGGTCAGTG
The DNA here is from genome assembly GCA_026315105.1 of Locusta migratoria. NCBI lineage: Eukaryota > Metazoa > Arthropoda > Insecta > Orthoptera > Acrididae > Locusta > Locusta migratoria. Next base: position 289,463,206 of record CM048747.1, on the reverse strand, counting down.
AAGACAGTTGTGGCTTTTCCGTTTATATCAATGTCTACCATGAGTGCACTTTGTAACACACAGTGTGGACTCCTGTATGGAGCTTTTAGAGTAGGTTTCACATCATCTGTGTGTAGTATCACTTGTGAACATTTGTCCAGATCTTGATGTATGTAACAGTATGGTGTACCATGACTGGAACCCTGTTGTGGGCGGAAACGTGCATTATGTTCACGCTAGAGACATTAGGAAGGAAAGAAGGATTAGGAAGGAAAGAATTTACTTTAGCCAAATTGGGGCATTGAAATTATACAACAGCAACAAGGAAAATGTGATCTAGGCCAGGAATCAAAACCGAACCGTGTTTTCAGCATTGGGCTACTAGTCGTTAAAACAACTTGGCTACCCGCACCCGTCACCCATCTGTCTCAAACTTCCACAAAGTGCACATTAAAGCTGCAACAGCCCCATCATTCATGCCCTTTTACACTCACCATTATAGATTCCCATGTGAGGTTGAATTTATGACCTCATATGAGGTGAAGGAAAGAGAACCAAATGCAGTCTTCGTCTGTAAATACTTATTGTAGATTTGTGTGGTGTGTGTTCTTTCAGTCACATCCAAAAGAATAGACACCACACCCAGTTCATAGCTGTATTTGCACGTCCAACAGAAAAGATACCACACCAATGTGTAATAAGGACTGGCATATGAAGTGTTGTGTGTGTGTAGATAGGGCATATCTTTCAATTTTGTCTTCCAGGGGGTCTGTGGCATGAGGGTGGGATTAGGGATGGCATAAAGATAGACTAGGATGTTGTGGAGATGGAATAGATGATGAAACACCACTTTAGGAGGGGTGGGAAAGATCTTAGGCAGGATGTGTCTCATATAGCCTGGCCACCTATGTACTGTGTATTTGCAATGATAATAACTTCCTTGCTCAATATGCTGGAAGTAAATAGATTTGCTGTACCATTCCCCCCTCACATACCCAAATCCCTGCTCCAACCCCAATCACCAGCAACAAAAGAGTGCACCCCCCACCCCAAATGTCACACAATACCATCCTCGACTGGACAATTGAACCACATCCTTCAACAAGACTTTGATTTTCTTTTTCCGTGACTTGAATCCTTCCTATCCCTCCTGGTGTCCTATCACCAATTCAATCTCTACAACGTCCTAGTACATCCCTGTGCCACCCTCAAACCCAAGCCCCTTGTGGAAAACCCAATTGCAAGATTTGCCCAATCCACTCACTCACCACTTCCTATTTTAGTCTCATCATCTGTGTGTTACTACTGTTTGTACTATTTGTTCCCTTCCCTTTTCCTGCCACTCCACCCCCTCCAGATACACGTGCATGCACTCATTACAGAGTTGAAATCCAACCTGGACTTTTCATTGTAGCGCACATTACCACATATACAATGTATCCAAGTACCTACCGATTCAGAATGAATACCACCAGAGAAGATGTAAAATTTATCTGTGGTATTCGGCCTCCTCTACATCTACATAGATACTCTGCAAATCACATTCAAGTGCCTGGCAGAGGGTTTATTAACCACTTTCATAACTTATTTACTGTTCCATTCTCTAATAGCGCGCGGGAAGAAAGAACACCTAAATCGTTCTGTTTTCGATCTGATTTCTCTTATTTTATTGGGATGGTCATGTCTCCCTAAGTAGGTTGGTGCTAGCAAAATACTTTCACATTCAGAACTAAAAGTCGGCGATTGAAACTTCGCAAACAGATCACGCCGCAATGAATAACGTCTTTCTTTTAATGATTTCCACCCCAATTCGTGCAACATTTCCATGACGCTTTCCTCCCCCCCCCCCCGCGTAACGTGATAAAACAAAACGAGCTGCCCTTCTCTGAACCTTCTCAATGTCTTCCGTCAATCCCACCTGGTGAGAGTCCCACAAGGGGCAACAGTACTCCAGGAGAGGACGCACAAGTGCGATGCAGCCAGTCTGTTTGGTGGAGCTGGTGCATCTTCGAAGCACTCTGCCGATGAAACGTAACCTATGGTTCGCCTTCCCCACAATATTTTCTATGTGTTATCTCCAGTCAAAGTTGTTCGTAATTGTAACTCCTAGGTATTTGGTAGAATCTATGAACTTAAGGTTTGACTGATTTATCGCGTAATTAAAGTTCAGCAGATTTCTTTTCGTGGTCATGTGTATTACTTCACACTTCTCTTTATTTAGTGTCAATTGCCAATTTTCGCACCATGGAGAAATTTTGTCTAAATCGCTTTGCAGTTGCTTTTGATCCTCTGTTGACTTCACTAACCGACAAACGACAGCATCATCCGTGAACAATCTAAGGGAGCTATTCAGATTGTCTCCTAAATCGTTTATAAACACGAGGAAGAGCAGGGGACCTATAACGCTTCCCTGTGGAACGCCAGATATCACTTCTGTTTTACTCGATGACTTACCGTCAATTACAACGAACTGTGTTCTTTCTGATAGGAAATCGTGAATCCAACCGCACAATTGGGGAGATATTCCATAAGCACGCAATTTCATAAGAAGCCGCTTGTGGGGTACAGTGTCAAAAGCCTTCCTGAAATCTAGAAATATGGAATCGATTTGAGATCCCTTGTCAATTGCACTTAACACTTCATATGAATAAAGGGCAAGTTGTGTTTCGCAAGAATGATAATTTCTGAATCCGTGTTGACTACTGGTTAATAGGTCGTTCTCTTCGAGGTAGTTCATAATATTCGAACAAAGTATATGTTCCAAAATCCTACTGCAAATAGACGTCAATGAGATAGGCCTGTAATTTTGTGGATCACTCCTATTGCCTTTCTTGAATATTGGAGTAACTTGGGCAACTTTCCAGTCTTTGGGTACGGATCTTTTGCTGAGTGATCGGTTGAAAATTATAGCTAAGTACGGAGCTATTGCATCAGCATACTCTGAGAGGAATCTAGTTGGTATACAATCTGGCCCGGAAGATTTATTTTTGTTTAGTGGCTTAAGTTGTTTTACTACTCCAGGAACATCTAATTCTAACTTTCGCATGCTGGCAGCTGTTCTTGGATTGAATACTGCAGTGTTCACTTCGTCTTCTTTGGTGAACGAATGCTGGATAATTAATTTTGCTGTGCAGTTTCCTTTTCAAACAGTTCTTTTTTTTATGACATCTCTTGAACTGTGTGTCCTACATTAAACAACATATGTGAACATCATCTGAAAAATGTGAAATGATCGCAGTTAACAGTAACGAAGCAATAAATTAAATCATTGCGTCTGATGTGGCTGTTATTCACAGATGTGTGTGTTTTTGGGTACATTCAGTGGTATTTGTGAATGTGCTCTGCAAACTTGCACAAAGAGATAATGTAGTAAGAGATGATCGTTTTACCTTTATTAATTTTGTAGGTTTCAAGAGGAAAAGTCTGGTAATACTTTGAAATTGTTTTTAAACAATGCATAGTCAACCATCAGCTGTTTATAGTTATCAGAACTTTAATGGTTTCAGACATTATCCATCATCAGAAGAGTAAAATTGAACAGATGGTCTGAGAACTACATAGTTGATCTCAACTATGTGGTTCTCAATCAGTCTGTTTAATGTTACTCCCCTGATGCTGGATAATATCCGACACTGTTAAAGTTCTGAAAACAATAAACAACTGATGATTGACTATGCATTTTTTAAAACATATTATGGCTGTTAACTCACATCTAAGTAAAAACATTGAAATTGTGTTTATAGCTTGCCACAAGTCACTAAATGATCTCATTCTCAAATACTGGATGGATGTATACTTTGAATCATAGGCTGATGGAAACTTGAAAAGAGCCACTTTAGAATTTTAACTATTTCACACCCACCTCCACCCCTTGGATTATTATTAGAGAATAGTTGATAGAATAAACCTTCTCCATAAAATATTCACCATTGTGACAAAATTTCCACTGAATGAGTACTTTTTGAGTCCACAAACATATACAGGCTGAATTTTTATGTATAAGGATTACAATTTACTCATTAAAATGGTGAAGATGGAAACAACCGTGTAGCATAAAAAATAAAGCAGAACTATACTTCACAATAGTAGGTCACTGAAACAAAATACCAAGACGCTTCATAAGATACATATTGCTCATTTACTGTAACAGTAATTAGTAACTCCACTTATTTGAACACCATTTTCTCTCATACAAATTAGCTAAATCTCCTGAAGTATTTATTTGTTATCCATGTGGTTTGCATAAACTGTCATTTCATCCTGTTGATGTAGTGTCTTTTTCATTGCCTGACTATTATTCCTTTGGTGCTTTTTCTTTTTCTTGTGTTTCTACATCATGCAGTTGGACTTGGCTGTTGTCCTGAGCTCCTCTTTGAAAGCTTGAAGAGTTACTTTAGTATTTTAAGTTGCTACAGTTTAATGCAACCATTTAAGTTAAGAAATTTAACACAAATACAGTGACTAAGTTCACAAAAATAGGTCAGATTATAGAAACAGATTCAATTTACACAGAGTTGGAAATAATAAAAACCATTTAATCACGGTATAAGAAGAAAGTGGAGGTTACCAGGTAGAAATAATATATAACAAAAAGTGGGGATGTGACTATTAGAGTTTTTAGTACCAGCCAGTACCTGAACTACAAGAGTAATTACAGGTAATAAAAAGACTGTAGTCTCATTCTTATTGGTAGCCAACGTTTTTACCACCAAACTGTGTGCCATCTGAATATTGAAAATTAAGTTATAACAATAGCACTATGAATTCACAGTTTCATCTTTACTATAATCATTTAAAGTTGATCTACACCAGTTTATGAAGAAATAATCAAAATTATGGCACAGAATCAACTAGATTACATCTGGTTAAGTAAAAAATTAAAAATTAATCCAACCATAACAATATCACACATTTTTCAGCACAGAAAAATGAAGAGACTAAAATTAAGGGAAGGACATGCACAAATGCACAGTAACTTAATTTTGACCATGTTACATTTTCTTACTTTGATGATCTTCGAAAAGATCTGCAAGAGATGCAACACTTTAATAGGGTAGGAAATTACACAGTAGCAACAATGGCATATAATTAACATTGATAAAATTTGAAGATAGTTTCACTCTTCCAGCATTTCAATACAGCACAAATAAAACATTATGTGAAACAATTTGATGAGGAGCTTAGCAGAGAGTTTTTGCACTTGAGCTGCTCACAAATGGAAAATTCTAATGCAATATCACTAAGTTGACATGACAACACATGCCACTGCTTGGATTTTAGTACAGAAGGAGAGAGCTTATGGTACAGATCTTCACTAACAGCATTAGATGTAAGCTAGATAGCATCAACCAACCAAAGCAATATTCAAAATTTTCATTGTAAACTTTTAGGATAAAAGTAAAAGTCAAAATAAAATAATAATCTGACAGATGTTGACATTAGAAGTAAGGAATCTCATAACTGTCATTGCTGACATACACTGTACCATATTGAAAACAAGAAGTCCATTAAGAAGGAAGAGCTACTGCTTTCAATTCAAGATACAAACAGATGTAGATGAAACAACTGTTCAGTACTTTGCAAAAATGAGCACCATCCAGGAGTTCCATAAATTGGGTAAGAACACTGAAGAAATTACAGGATTTTGTCTAGTTATTGAGGAATAAGCCTAAATATGAAGGGACAGCAATTTTTACCCTCCCAGAGCCTCGATATAAGTCAATACAATTCAAAAACAATTCTTTTGTCGTGCAGTCTAATTATAATTAGAAAAGACAGCCCATTGTAATTATAGCAATCTACAGGGCACAACTAGGATATACCCCAAACATGACCATGTGAATTTCACTCAGTTTATGCTCTTTGGCCCACATGTGACTGCTCTTCACAATTTGACAACATGCACACCATTTTTGTTTCAACCTCCTCTTGGAACAGCTGCACTTGAAAACAAATAACCTTTGTACTGCAAACTTCAAAATGCATCATGGAGAAATTTCGACATTTCAGTTGCAGTGGGGGGGGGGGGGAGATGATTATGCATCACTTTTCCCTCCTCCCTCATATTGTATACTCACTCCCCTCTACAACTCTTCTTAAGAATAACAGAAATTTCCACACACTCTGTAGTGCAGATCATGAAAGCATGAAATTGTTACAGTGATACAAGATTGGGTAACTCGTTTTAAGAGTACCACATAAGTTTCAAACCCTTCTACAGATCACAACATGTGACATCTATATAAAATTTAAAATTTCTTATCTGAAATTTCAGATTAATTGATGGCAAAATAGAGCAGATCTGGTAGATATTTTGAAAGAAATGAAGGTAAAATCTGCTTGTGTGGGATACACAAAATCCTTTCAACATATATTATCTGCATGCTACAGTACACCAAATATAAGAGTAATGGTCATACTGAATTCTAAATATACTGCATTGCAATGAGTCTTACTTTATTTTGGATCAGTGTTGTGGTAAGCAAGCAGGAGGTTCTGCAGAGGCCAAAGAAATTCATAGAAGTATTATCTTATGTGATTTTGGATGAATTTGTGACACTTTGGACACTATTCGATATTATTGAAAATAATAGCTGTTCAAAATTATGTGTGTTATTATCAGAGTAAACTACAACAGAGAAGGTACAGAATCTCAAGTGATGCCTTTCCTTCAATGCCCTCTTCAAATTCTATTGCAATAGGACAATACTTGTTACATTAAGAAAAAATCTCTTGATTTGATTATATTCAGAGTCACATTAGTCAGTAAGTTGCTCATGATACACACCCATTATGCAATACACAAGTGATCCTGATTTGTATGGAAAATATTTTAATCCATTTCTCAGAGATTAACTCAAATTATTCCTAGAGATCACCTAAGTTTAAGACCTTATTGAAGCACATGGTAGCTCAAATCTGACAACTCTGTGCACATAATATTTTATCTGTGTGGACAACTGAATATTAATTGGAGGTGTGTCTCATTTCACCTATTTTTTCCCTTTAATGGCTGGTCAGCAGCAATAATCATTAAAATCCTAAACATAGGTCATTCACATTTTACTGTGCATAAAAAACACATTCCACTGCAAATATCAAGTTGAGACTGACTGACTTTAATCTAAAGGAATAATCCTATGAAGTTTTATTAAGGTTTTCTTATCTGGCACTTCCACGAATTTAAGATCTATTTTCTGTTCAGAAGGAAAATATCTGTTACAGCATTTACCTAAGGAAATGGTATACAATTCAAAAGTGTATACAAGTAAAACTTCTGCCTGTCAATTATTCCATTATTAATAGCCCTCTGTCACAGAATTTCATCATTCATAAATACACAAAGTAAATAAATAAAAGTCTCTTGCCAATTTCAAGTGTTATAACCATAAAATGGCTTTGATAATAGAATAATTTTTCCATATGTCTTGGGAAAAAGAGTTTATGAGAAGACATTTTCATATGATAATGTTGATGGGAACAAAGAGCTAGCATGCTTGAAAATATGATGATATTCAAGCAAACTACTGGTGATGCAGTAGCTATGGGGAAACTATCTTGTGTCATTGGAAGCCATCCAATATATCTTCAACAGAAAAAAAGAGTTATTTATATTCCTTTGTGTATATTGATGCAACCTAAGAATGTTTCTCATTAACACTTTCTTTTCATATTCATTCCTTTGTTTTAATTTTTTCTTTAGTTCAGGAGATATAAGACTACACCCGGAAATCAGAAAGAATCTTTTTTTGTTGCTATCAGCAATGTCCTCAAACAGTTCTGGTGAATATGGCTATTTTAATTTTGAGTGATTGCAAGATATACAAAAATTTTACATGATTAACAATTCTATTCTATAGTAAATGTTGTCAAATAATTGCTTTAATGTAAGGAGACTTCTTTTATTGAAAAGCTGTTCATACAGTACACATTAAGGCATCAGACATTTACAGAAAAAGATGGAACTCACACAGAAGTTAACATGCAAAACATAGTAACCTGAACGTAGTACAAGCTCTGAGTTTATGTATATACTGTCATTTTTACAAGGGAAACATAGCAACCATTTCATGAATATTTCAATCGAATACTAACAATGGATTTCCTTAACTGGTCAATATAAAATTACTGCATTGGACATATGACACATCAGTTATCACTTCCCCTTATTTGTGAGTGATTTATACTCCCTTTCTTTCAAATATGTAACTAGTATGTGTGTTATTACTACAAAAGTTCGTAAGTTCTTTAGTCTTACCATATTATTTCTGAAAACACACTTGGTTTCCCAAATTCCACCTAGAAGAGGAACATTAAATTTTAACCAAACCACTGAATTTGTTTGTACATAGTTATACAGATTACTCACAAATAACTGCCTTTGTCATTTAATACTCTTCTGACTACTGACTAAACCGGCACAGGATCACAGAAGACAGACGTATTTACAGCTCTCATACCTACCACCATTTCATCCCTGCCAGCATCAGTTCCACAATCATTTCATGAACTAACCTTAAGACCCCTTACAGCACTTTTCTTTACTGTAACTGGATACTTCGGTCTATTTGATTTATGTCATTACTTCATTTATACCAAAGATGGCTCCATATGAATTAGTAAGAAACTTTACTGCAACAATCTGAGTAGTTTTCAACAAGTCTCAAGTATTTTAAAGTATTGGCAATGAAAGCCAGATTTTCCTTATCTGGTGTATGACAAATAGGTGTAACATGCTTCTAACTACTTGACTGTGACATTATCCGTAGGAAATTGTGATATTGATAGTACTAACACCTCAAACAAAAGAGCATTACATTAACTTTTGTTTTTGGCAGTTTCTTCAGCCAGACCCTCACTAAAAACTATCTACTATCATCAGATGATCCATGTTATCTATCACATTCCCAAATATATGGGATGTCATACCTTAAATCCTGGAAAATCCTATATGTAGCCATCATGCTGGAGGGCGCAGAATAGGGAGCATCGTCACATCTTTTTAAGAAAGAACCTACAGGTGCAGTGCTTGACAGACCACTCACAGCACAGGATTCCCATTCCACTGAAATTGCCAGGAGGTACCTGGCAAAACATCAGCAACATAATCACCAAAAGTTCCCACGACAATTATAGTTGTGTGTTATAGGTAAAAACACTGTCAGGATTTAAGACAAAAATGTGTGATATCAAGGCCATTTTATAAGGTTTACCATTAATACACTATAAAACATCACTAAGAATTTCCCAGCTATGGAACCACCCCCAACCCAACATCAGAATTACTTCAGCTTTAATCATATGTTTGTTCCCATGTTATTTAAATAAAAATAATATCACACAATGTAGTAACTGCAAACATCAGCCACTATCCATTAAGATAGCCATACATGAATTAAAATATATATCGACAGATCTTTATCACAGCAATTACATGTTTTGATTTCATGTTTATTACACATCTGACCTTGTGTTTCACTACTGTTTTCTTCCTTCCTTCATTAGGAAACTTATTGTCACTTTTATCACACACACACACACACACACACACACACACACACACACACACTACTTCCTAATGAGGGGCGTGCTAGCTAGAGATGGAATAATGGGAATAGTGAAAATGTGGTGGTGGTGGTTGTGTGAGTGAGTGATAGTGTGTGTGTGAGAGAGAGAGAGAGAGAGAGAGAGAGAGAGAGAGAGAGAGAGAGAGAGAGAGAGAGAGAGAGAGAGAGAGAGAGAATACAATAGAAAGAGAGATGGTGGTAATAGTTTAGATTTTGGGTTACTAACAACTCCATCTCTAGTACCCATAAGATTTTGTAGTTAGTAAACTGAGTTACAAGAAATATCATAGACAAACAAAATAATGCCCAACACAAACCATAACACAATTGTTATAGCTCGTAGTGTTATAATGAGATACTTTAAGTAAAGACATGCCCAAATATCATGTAAGTTTAGTTCTGTTAAATACTACAGGTTGTTTATGGTTAAATGGATTTAATTTATTTCATTGTTTGAAAATTGTCACTCTTTCTGACATATTTTTACTCATTTTACATATAAAAACCTTTATATATTATATAATACAGTAATAAGGACAGTTTACAGCTCACCATAAAGACATGGCGATGAGCTGCGACAGGCACATACAAAAGACACATACATACAACACTTTCAGCTATCGGCCATGGCCTTCTTCAGAACATAGAAAACACACACAGGCACATAACACAGTCATACAACCATGACCTCCAGCTGCCGCACTTGGATTTGAAGTGCCGCACCCCGAGGTAATGTTGTATGACTGTGTTGTGTGCCTGTGTGATTGCGTGAGTGTTCTATGTTCTGAAGAAGACCATGGCCGATAGCTGAAAGTGTTGTATGTATGTGTATTTTGTATGTGCCTTTCGCAGCTCGTCGCCATGTCTTTGCGGTGAGTTGTAAAATGTCCTTATTACTATATTATTAATTCCAACCTGAACTTTCCATTATTATATTTTATATATTCTATCAATCACCCAATACAGTCATTTACATAGAGTGTGTAAACTAGAAAGATAGAAGTTTTGTCTCTGCATAAGGAGTAACTGAAAGCTTACACTAAGTCTTTAAATCATTTTTTCAGATATAATATCTCTGATCTTTTAAACAATGTAATGCATTTAATTGTGACACATTGTTGGAACATCAATGCACTGTCCGTTATTTGCTGAAGGATCATCTTATTTCAAGAAAATAGTTTTCCCAGTTCTTTTATGATCATTTTCATATCATGAGCCATTTATTTCAACTGATTCAGATTTTAGGCAATTGGCTGACTTTGGATGTTCATGTTAAAATATCACTGTGTGCATCACATTTCTGAATTGCTACTACATAAGCTAAAAGCTTATGATCTTAAAATTCGCAAAATTCCTCACTGTATTAATTAAACACTTTTTTGCCTTGTTTCATAAAATTTATTATTAAATCAAAGCCTGTGTTTAACATTATAAGCCTATTTCTTAGTACCTTACAAAATGGGCATGTCACGGCCTTTGATACACTGTAATAATAAATTATGTGAAACAAGGCTAAAATGTGTTTTGTTTCATTAATACAATGCAAAATGTTAAATCAAGGATCAACAATTGAATAAAAACTCTACATTATTACCTAATTGACTTCACAATTAAGAACAATGTATGTAAAACCAGTGGTGAATATTTCCAGTAACCATATGTGGATTTCCACTGACAAAATTAATTTTTCTGTTACTGTGTATTATTATGGATGTACTTTCTACTCCAAGCAATACATTATGTACAGAGAACATTATTAAGGTGATAAAATATTATAATAATAGTAATTATTATTATTTTATGATTTAGTAGTAGTAGTAGTAGTAGTAATGTAAAATCAATAGCTGTACACATTTTGTAGTTACTGGTAACTGACTATAAGAAATATGAGATATGGTCAGAACAGATAAAATCCTCATAACCAAAACTAATCATCTGGGAGCTGCATGATTGTTAAACTAATGTGAATGAAAGTTAGACACAAATAATGACCATTGATCTTTCAGCAATGGAAGATGAGACAGCACAGGACAACTAACAGAAATGTGCACTCCTATGACCCTGACACCCTGAACCTTACAGAGCGGAAGCTTTAAAAAGATCTAGTGGATCCAAGGGGAAGTGGGGGTGGGGGGTGGGGGGTTATGAAGAGGTTTGGAGCCTCAGAAGAATAAATGTTTTGTCATTTAATTTTTACATTCCTCCAATATTTGTCTGAGGTAGACTGCTTATTTTATATATCAAAATAAGTGTTTCATAATAGGAGTGCTGTTTTAGTGTCTCATTGTTTTTAGGTTTGCTGTTCCATTAATTACAAGTGAATGTTCCATTACATATCACACTTAAATAACATTTAATGGAAGAACAAAATGTACCAAATACAGCTTGTTAGTGATGTACCTACTGTGATCAAGTTATATTTACATTTCATGTTACTAATATAATCCATTATCCATTTAAATTCCTAAGTTCTTGTGTTTTAAATTTCTTCCATAGCTTTGAGCCCCCTTGTGATAACATTTTTCATATTATATAAATTTATCTCTCTCCTCTAAACAAAGCTCAAACACTGTGAAATTTGCAATTTGTAATCCTGACATAGTTGCAAAGTATCAGCAGATTAAGCAGGAGGTAAGAACTGATCACATTTCTCTTGAATATGTTTCCTTACACCTTCACACAATGTAATGAGAATTCTCAAAAGACTTTATATATCCATGCAACAGAGTGGTAAGTCAGCAATGCAAACTGAGCAAAACAAAAATACAGTATTCAGTTGAAGTTGCCTGATTTTTGTGTCAGTTCATTTAACTGCTACAGTCAAAGTGGAACATCACACAAAATATGTAAAATAAAGCAATCATTCACTATTTTGTATGGAGGGGCTTACTAAACAGCTCATGCTAAGTTCCAAACTTTTTGGTTCATTGAAGTAAAAGTTGACAGAAAACTGAAATCTATTTCTGAAAGTTATATACATTAGACCTAAATAAACTCACTAAGCAATCTAAATAGAAAATGCTAAGGACTTTTTCACTTTTGTCACTTGAAGGACAGGAACTCAGTAGTATCACTACAAGTAGCAGTGCCGGCAGCAGAGCATATACTGAGATGAAGCCTACATGTGCTGATGGCAGAATAGTTAAGAGCTATACTGTATTCAAAAGGAGCAGGGGCGGGAGGCAGGGCATGCGCAAAAAGAGCAAGCATTATAGAAGGGCAGGGATGCCCACCTGAGCTACGAGGTAACATACCTCATAAGCAACTCCCTGAGGGTGGCTTCGTCTTCTTCTTGTACCTCTTCCTTCGTCTCATCACTAACCTTCCTGCGGGCCGGCGGCGGGGCCGGGGCGGGGACCGGGTGGGGGTGCACGTGCCGGGCAGTCAACTCGAGCGTGGGGACAGCCGAGAAGAGCGCCGGATGGCCGTGGGCGTGACCGTGTGCATGCTCGTGCACTTGAGCTACTTCCTTGTATGCCCCCGAAATGCCTCCTCCTGCTCCTGCTCCTCTTGCTCCTTGCTGGACCACAGATTTTCTCATCGATTTAAGCCCTGGTCTCGTCTCACCCATCCTCCTGCCTGGGATGTTGTTGACAAATTGGGACGAGGGTCAAGGTAGGGAAGGGAGAAAACCCGACAACACATTTTAAAGGCTGTGATTTGTATGTCAAAGTAAATGGTTGGTTACTGCAGTGGTGGTGCTGGTTTGCTTCCCTGCTCAGTGGGAGGACAAAGGTGCATTATACACACAATGTAGGACATATGGTAAGAGAACACTGAAAATGCATAATTTTATACTTGCTTAGGTACCCTGTATTAAAATGTCAACATGTGAAAGGAATTCTCTCTATCTTCCCAGAATTCGTTTAAAGTTAATGAGCATTTACATTCATAATTTGCAGACAAAGAATAATACAAAGAATGTAACAAATTATTCATAGATCATTCAAAATCACAGTTCCTCTGCTCTGACTTACAAAGACTTTTAAACTTTTTATAATTTTATACATCCTCCTTTTAAGTCACTGTTTCTGGGCTCAGTACTATTAACGAATTCTGGGACAGTGCTGAAGCACTGCTTCTTCAGTCAAGTACACTTTATGAATATGGGATTTAAACAGCAAACCAAACCTCAAAACTTACATTGAAGACTCTTTGATTATTTATGATTTTTTCCTGTTAAAGCTATTTCTATTAAGTACAGTACTGTGTATTTTACATTAAGTTAACCAAGGTTATCAGTATGAATCTAAGAAAAGAGGATTATGCAAGTAGCATCACAAACACTTCCTCAGCACACAAAGATTAATGATAAGACAGAGTTGTGCTAACTGATTTTTTTAACAGATGTGCACAATAGGTCACCAAAAAAACACACAAGTAATATGTTATAAATTTTAGATAATTAGAACTGAATGTGTGTGTGATGGGAGGGGGGGTGCACATGGACTCTCAATTCTCTTTGAACATAATCAATGAGTGAAGCTTTCGATAGAGACCTCCAAAACAAGCAATTATGTCACAGTTTTGATGTCACTAAGTCATAGCAGACAATGTGCAGAAGTCTCAGATACATGCTGTTATATTTTTAAATTACTGGAAACGGTCGCTGTGCACAACAATCCAATTATGAATTCAAATATAGTTAATTTTTTTTAATGTTTTAGGTTTATAGTTGCCAAATTATGAGAATGCCTTTTTTCTAATGATATCATGTAATTTTTTTTGAGTCTTTAATGAGGTTTTCAATGGCATAATGTGCATTCAAATAGTAACACTGTAACAGGCACACAAACTATTATTACAAAATCATATGGAGATATCATACAAAATTGCCCTTTCTGTATGAAAAGTGTACTTCAGACTATCACAATACACATATGTAACAGGCAAAGAAGTTATTTTTTTCATTAATGGCAAAGGTCTCAAAAAGTGTTGAAGCAATAGTGTGGTTGTATGTGATCATGTGCAGTCCATGATCTGTTGTTGAGAAGATCATTAAAAATTTCCAGTTAGGAAAAGTGTGAAGAATGAAACATAAAACCCAAAAAAGAACATCAACTGAAACTGATAAAAGAAACACGACTAATGTTTTAGCAGAAGTAACACAATCCTCATAACTGAAGCAACTTGAACATGTGAAAGGGGTCAGCTAGAAGTCCATGTGAATCCTATATTCAAAAGCATTTCATCCATTCCATATTTCATTCCACGATAAGTTTCACGGCAATGACTTACAAACTATACTCTCTTTCTTTGAAAGGTGAACACAAAAACTGTGATGCCACATTTCATTGCAGGATTTTTATTACAGTTTAAGTTATGTTTGGAATCAATAAACAAATAAACTTTATACAAGGATTGATCAAAAAGTTTTCATTTGAGATCATTGCAAAGTAGCATGACATTGATGTGGGTATATAAGCACCGACAGTAGTAGGGTAAATGCAGAATTATGAACTATGGTGACATTGTTGCCAAATGAATCGAAAGAGAACCAATATTCTGCTGTTATTTTCTTGCCAGTTGAGGAAGGCATCCATCAGAGAATGATAGCTGTGTATGGAGCAACATGTCTGTAAGAAACCAACTTTGTGTAGTGTTGGGCTAAGTTCCGTACAAAGTGCCGCTACTTCATGACAACACATCTATTCACATCAAGATAGGAGACATTAGCATGTGTTCTGTAGTCCTGTTCTATTCCCCACTTAAGCATACCTTCAGTCCCTTAAACAAAAAATTCCTTTTTAGATAAAACAATTGCCGTCTTTTCAATATATGCAGCACACAGTTACAGACTACTGTGTGCAAAAGAACACTGTTTCACCAAATAGTCACCTTCAACCTGGTGTATCAGTGGGACAATTGTCTCAATGCTTATGACAATTTCCCCTGCTTGGTATACTGATTCTGGACTGTAGTGGAGTCAAATGAAAACTTTTTGATAGCTTCTTATAATATGTAATAAATCAGTTAATAGCCTAAACTGCTTACAGGAAGTGATTTAAAGATGAAAATGGTAAAGAGTGTAGTCTGAGCTTTTCAAAAATAGCATCACAAGCCCCCAATTTATTGGTGGGACTTAAATAATCAATAGTGTTTACCGTTCTCAGCAGAGAAGTTATCACAGATATTGTACATAATGCAACACATGGTACTAATGCAACTGATGTTATGAACCCATTCCATGCAGATATTTACTGATATTAATAGCAGATAAATAAAATTAGTATGTGCTTATTCAAGATACCCAGATGAGGTGGCTTGTAAAAATGCCCGAAACATCAGAGGATTTTAATATATGGGACATAGGCTACATAAACTAATATTGAGGCTTTCAAGCTTTATGCAATTTATTACGGTGACATTACAATTACAATCAGTTTGTTCTACAAGTGTTCAATATAAGCACCTTTGACACACGGCGCACTGAGTCAATACACGAGTTTGGCCCAAAACTTGCTTAGTCTGTCTCGATTAGCCTAACTGATGCAACTGCAGCTTCAATCCAAAGTCACAGGTTGTTTAGGTCAGCTGGTAAAGGAAGCAAATATACCCAATCCCTTAGAAACCCCCAAAAATAAATATCGCAAGATGTTAAATTTGGTAAACATGGAGGCTAGTCCAGTATGATGTCACTTTGACCTGTGGACATGTCGGCAGCACTTAGCGGCCAGCTACTATGCTACATTATTTTTTATTGTTCAGGCTGCTAGTCATAACTAGCAAATATTTTATCTCGAATATTATAGATTCCTAGCAGGAGATATATAACAGATGAAGATTACTCACCAGGCGAAGGAGCACAGGTGTGATAGTAGCACAAATAAATAAAACACACACACACACACACACACACACACAAACTTTGGCAACTCAGTTGCTTCTTCAGGCAGAAGGGAAGGAGAGGAAAAAGAAATGATGAGGGTTTTAATGGAGGGGGTAAGGAGCCATTCCAATCCCATAGGGAAGGAAAGACTTACCTTGGGGGGAGAAAAGGAAGGTAAATACATACACACATACCCACACATTTACACAGACGCAAACACACCTAGGTGTGTATTTATTATTTACCTTCCTTTTCTCCCCTCAAGGTAAGTCTTTCCTCTCCCGGGATTGGAATGACTCCTTACCCCATCCCTCAAAACCCTCATCATTTCCTTTTCCCTCTCCTTCCTTTCTGCCTGAAGAAGCAACTGGGTTGTGAAAGCTCGCATTTGTGTGTGTGTGTGTGTGTGTGTGTGTGTGTGTGTGTGTGTGTGTGTGTGCGCGTGTGTGTGCGTGTTTTATTTGTGCTACTATCACACCTGTGCTCCTTTGCCTGGTGAGTAATCTTCATCTACTTTTTATATAAATGTTTTATTGCTATTTTTATAAAACATAAGCACACTTAGCTCTTTGTGTAAATGTCTCATGTCTTAAATAATATAGTGAGGACAGTTTACAACTCACCGCAAAGACGTGGCGACGAGCTGCGACAGGCACATACAAAAGACACACACATACAACACATTCAGCTATCGGCCATGGCCTTCTTCAGAAATAGAGCACTCACGCAATCACACAGGCACACAACACAGTCATACAACCATCACCTCCGACTGCCACACTTCGAATCACGCTCTGCAGCAAATCGGGGACGGGAGGGGAGGGGAGGGGGAGGGGATAGAAAGGTTACGTCACGGTGGTGGGGATGGGTTAGATGGGAATAACGAGATGCAGCTTAGGAATGGAGTGGGGAGGCGGGTGAGGGGAGAAAATAAAATAAAATAAAGTAAAATAATTCATGTACACTGCAAGTGCACAAGACCACATACACACACACACACACACACACACACACACACACACACACACACACACACACACACACATACATATACACACACACGATCACACATTCACACACCACTCAAATCAGGCGAGGTTTGGGATACAGAGGTAGGAACTGTAAGGTATGGAAGGGGGGGGGGGGGGGGGGGGGGGAAATAATAATGGAGTTATCGTAGGTTGAGGCCTGGTTGATTTCGGGATCGGAGAATGTATTGTAGGGATAACTCCCATCTGTGCAGTTCAGAAAAGCTGGTGGTGGATGGGAGGATCCAGATGGCCCGGGTTGTGAAGCAGCCATTGAAATCAAGCATGTGCTCCGCTGCATGCTGTGCCACAGGGTGGTCCACCTTGTTTTTGGCCACAGTTTGGCGGTGGCCATTCATCCTAATGGACAGCTGGTTGGTGGTCATGCCAATATAGAAAGCTGTACAGTGCTTGCAGCACAGTTGGTAAATTAAGTGGCTGCTTTCACAAGTGGCCCGGCCTCTGATAGGGTAGGATAAGCCTGTGACAGGACTGGAGTAGGAAGTGCTGGGTGGGTGGATTGGACAGGTCTTGCAGCGGGGTCTTCCACAAGGATATGATCCCTGTGGCAGTGAGCTGGGTTTCGGGGTGGCATAAGGATGAACTAGGATGTTGTGAAGGTTGGGAGGGCGACGGAACACCACTTTAGGAGGGGTGGGAAGGATCTTGGGCAGGATGTCTCATTTCAGGGCATGAGGATAGAAAATCAAAACCTTGGCGAAGGATGGAATTTAGTTGTTCGAGACCAGGGTAGTACTGGGTGACAAGGGGAGCGCTCTTTTGTGGATGGTTACTAGTGTTAGGAAGAGGATTTGGGGTGTGTGAGGATATGGCACGGGAGATTTGTTTGCGGACTAGGTCTGTGGGGTAGTTTCTGTTTGTGAAGGCCTTTGTGAGACCTTCAGCATATTCAGAAAGGGAATTCTTGTCACTGCAGATATGCCGTCCACGGGTGGCCAGGCTGTAAGGGAGGGATTTTTTGACGTGGAAGGGATGGCAACTGTCAAAATGTAGGTACTGTTGGTGGTTGGTAGGTTTAATATGGACGGAAGTGTGGATGGAGCCATCAGTGAGGTGGAGGTTGACATCCAGGAATGTGGCATGGTTGGTTGAGGAAGACCAGGTGAAGTGGATGGGAGAGAAGGAATTGAGGTTCTGAAGAAAGGAGGATAGGGTGTCCTGGCCGTGAGTCCAGATCATGAAAATATCATCAATGAACCGGAACCAGGCCAGAGGCTTGAGGTTTTGGGATGCTAGGAAGGATTCCTCCAGACGGCCCATGAACAGGTTGGCATAGGAGGGTGCCATGCGGGTGCCCATGGCTGTGCCTTGGATTTGATGGTAAACTTTCCCCTCAAAGGAAAAGTAGTTGTTAAGTAGGATGAAATTGGTAAGGGTTATGAGGAATGAGGTATCAGGCTTGCGTTCAGAGGGACGTTGGGAGAGGTAGTGTTCCAGAGCGGCAAGGCCATGGGCATGTGGGATGTTGGTGTATAGGGAGGTGGCATCCACATTGACAAGTAAAGATCCAGGAGGCAAAGGGGTGGGAATGGTGGAGAGTCGGTGAAGGAAGTGGTTGGTATCCTTGATGTGGGAAGGTAGATTTTGAGCAATAGGTTGGAGGTGTTGGTCAACTAGGGCTGAAATTCGTTCGGTAGGAGCACAGTAACCAGCCACAATAGGGCGTCCACAAAAAACCTAAACCCCACTGAAGTTTCCGTTCTATCCAAAGGTCTTACCTTTAGTCCTACACCCCAGTTCAATCATGTTGGTCTTGTCAAAGACCTACTCTCCTTTTCCCGATCCCTACGATGGAAACACTACTTTGCCACCAATCCCTCTGACCGCAATCTACCTAATCCCAATATTGAACCCTGCCTGTCCCAATTCATACCACCATCCAACAAAGATCCCCCTGCACTCCCACCTAACCACCCTCTGGTTACCCTCCAAGAGTTTCTCACCTCCAACTTGTCCTCACCATCCTTTCCCAAGTCCCTTCCCAAGAACTCAAACCTTTCAGCAGAAGAAAGAAGAGCCATCCAAAACCTTAAAACTAATCCTGACATCATCATCCTCCCTGCTGATAAAGGTTCCACCACTGTAGTTATGGATCACAGTGACTACCTGGCAGAAGGGCTCCGCTAACTCTCTGACTCCTCCACCTACAAGTTGTGCCAGATTGACCCCATCCCCAAAGTCCAACAAGATCTCCAATCCCTACTAAAATCCTATGGCCCCTCCCAGAAACTCTCCCCTGAATCCATCTCCCTCCTCACCCCAGCAACACCCCGCACACCCACCTTTTACATGCTCCCCAAAATTCACAAACCTAATAATCCTGGACGCCCTATTGTGGCTGGTTACTGTGCTCCTACCGAACGAATTTCAGCCCTAGTTGACCAACACCTCCAACCTATTGCTCAAAATCTACCTTCCCACATCAAGGATACCAACCACTTCCTTCACCGACTCTCCACCATTCCCACCCCTTTGCCTCCTGGATCTTTACTTGTCAATGTGGATGCCACCTCCCTATACACCAACATCCCACATGCCCATGGCCTTGCCGCTCTGGAACACTACCTCTCCCAACGTCCCTCTGAACGCAAGCCTGATACCTCATTCCTCATAACCCTTACCAATTTCATCCTACTTAACAACTACTTTTCCTTTGAGGGGAAAGTTTACCATCAAATCCAAGGCACAGCCATGGGCACCCGCATGGCACCCTCCTATGCCAACCTGTTCATGGGCCGTCTGGAGGAATCCTTCCTAGCATCCCAAAACCTCAAGCCTCTGGCCTGGTTCCGGTTCATTGATGATATTTTCATGATCTGGACTCACGGCTAGGACACCCTATCCTCCTTTCTTCAGAACCTCAATTCCTTCTCTCCCATCCACTTCACCTGGTCTTCCTCAACCAACCATGCCACATTCCTGGATGTCAACCTCCACCTCACTGATGGCTCCATCCACACTTCCGTCCATATTAAACCTACCAACCACCAACAGTACCTACATTTTGACAGTTGCCATCCCTTCCACGTCAAAAAATCCCTCCCTTACAGCCTGGCCACCCGTGGACGGCATATCTGCAGTGACAAGAATTCCCTTTCTGAATATGCTGAAGGTCTCACAAAGGCCTTCACAAACAGAAACTACCCCACAGACCTAGTCCGCAAACAAATCTCCCGTGCCATATCCTCACACACCCCAAATCCTCTTCCTAACACTAGTAACCATCCACAAAAGAGCGCTCCCCTTGTCACCCAGTACTACCCTGGTCTCGAACAACTAAATTCCATCCTTCGCCAAGGTTTTGATTTTCTATCCTCATGCCCTGAAATGAGACATCCTGCCCAAGATCCTTCCCACCCCTCCTAAAGTGGTGTTCCGTCGCCCTCCCAACCTTCACAACATCCTAGTTCATCCTTATGCCACCCCGAAACCCAGCTCACTGCCACAGGGATCATATCCTTGTGGAAGACCCCGCTGCAAGACCTGTCCAATCCACCCACCCAGCACTTCCTACTCCAGTCCTGTCACAGGCTTATCCTACCCTATCAGAGGCCGGGCCACTTGTGAAAGCAGCCACTTAATTTACCAACTGTGCTGCAAGCACTGTACAGCTTTCTATATTGGCATGACCACCAACCAGCTGTCCATTAGGATGAATGGCCACCGCCAAACTGTGGCCAAAAACAAGGTGGACCACCCTGTGGCACAGCATGCAGCGGAGCACATGCTTGATTTCAATGGCTGCTTCACAACCCGGGCCATCTGGATCCTCCCATCCACCACCAGCTTTTCTGAACTGCACAGATGGGAGTTATCCCTACAATACATTCTCCGATCCCGAAATCAACCAGGCCTCAACCTACGATAACTCCATTATTATTTCCCCCCCCCCTTCCATACCTTACAGTTCCTACCTCTGTATCCCAAACCTCGCCTGATTTGAGTGGTGTGTGAATGTGTGATCGTGTGTGTGTATATGTATGTGTGTGTGTGTGTGTGTGTGTGTGTGTGTGTGTGTGTGTGTGTGTATGTGGTCTTGTGCACTTGCAGTGTACATGAATTATTTTACTTTATTTTATTTTATTTTCTCCCCTCACCCGCCTCCCCACTCCATTCCTAAGCTGCATCTCGTTATTCCCATCTAACCCATCCCCACCACCGTGACGTAACCTTTCTATCCCCTCCCCCTCCCCTCCCCTCCCGTCCCCGATTCGCTGCAGAGCGTGATTCGAAGTGTGGCAGTCGGAGGTGATGGTTGTATGACTGTGTTGTGTGCCTGTGTGATTGCGTGAGTGCTCTATTTCTGAAGAAGGCCATGGCCGATAGCTGAATGTGTTGTATGTGTGTGTCTTTTGTATGTGTGCCTGTCGCAGCTCGTCGCCACGTCTTTGCGGTGAGTTGTAAACTGTCCTCACTATATTATTTATTCCAACCTGGACTTTCCATTATTATATTTTGTCTCATGTCTTAGTTTTATGTCTGATGAAGACACCCTTAGCGATAGTCTAAATCTAGAGAAAGCAAAATTATTTTAAAGCAACAGGTGGGGCTGAATTCTCATACAGAACATTATGTTAAAACAGTTGCTGCTGCAGACAGACCATGTTAAAAAATATTAATTTAGGGGACAGAAAACAGAGGAACCTGAGCGCGCGCTTGCGCACGCACGCACGCACGCACGCGCGCGCACACACACACACACACACACACACACACACACACACACACACACACACAGAACAGATTGTTTCAGTTACTTGT
Organism: Locusta migratoria; assembly: GCA_026315105.1. Taxonomy (NCBI): domain Eukaryota; kingdom Metazoa; phylum Arthropoda; class Insecta; order Orthoptera; family Acrididae; genus Locusta; species Locusta migratoria. The sequence goes on along the minus strand of CM048747.1, from coordinate 289,441,022 downwards.
ACATTTCATCTATAATTTGTAATAGCAATAAATTCTACAAAACTTTAAAACCCCAATATTCATTTTGGTATGTCTAATATTCCAAAGCACAGAATTATTGTATTGGCAGTGACAATGGCCAACCAAGTCTTAATTTACAATTAATAATAAATCAATGGGGACTCACTGGATAGCTCATTTGAGAAATTTACACTGGCCTGCACATCTACCATACTTCAAAACCCTGGACTTTTATCTGAGCAGAAAATTGAAATAAATGGTCTGCAATTTAAAAACTGCACTCTTGAAGACATGAAATATTGGGTAACATGACCACATGTTTCTTTTTTTAATTGTGCTTACTGTGATTGCTTGAGCGACCCATTCAAAATTTGTTTTCTGAAATATTTCTACTTGTTACTTATTTAACATCAATTCTCATAAGAATATCATATTTTCTCTAACATATCCTACACAATATATGCACAAATTAAGTGCTGTCATTAAGGCATAGAAATTTGTCTCTGCAGGAATCCCTGGGAGCTAATGTTAATATGCATTCAAATGCTTTATGCTGCCACCTTAAATTCGAACTTAGATCTTTGGAAATTTTCCTAAAGCAGCACTCTATACTGCAGATAGGAGTTAAGGAAAGCAATAACAGCTAATTCATCACATTTCTTCTGATTCTGAAAATGAAATATATTAGCATTTTTTCTATAGAAGAAATGTGTGTGTCCTTCCAAAATGTTATTTGGTCAATCATAAGTCCCAGTTATTATCCTACTAATAATGGAAAGTCCATGGGAGAATAGCCATGTGGAAAGGATAGATTGCTACTCACCATACAGAGGGATGAGATCCAGACATGCACAATGAAATTGACTGCTAAAACATTTACTTTTTGGGTAATGTTGTCAACCTACCATCCACCTCTCTGGTCCAGTGGCCATTTGTGAGTGCATTGTGCTTACGTTAGAATATTGCCTCCTAATCCGTTATTTAATCTTTTGCTCATGGTTGCCTAAACCTTGGCAGTCCACTCTCAGATATATGAATTGAAGGGGGAGGGGGGCGAATCTGGAATTCTTTTTTATGTGGAGATGGTCTTACTTTTTTTTCCAATAATGGCCACACGTCCTATGGACATACATTTACATATTTGCATCAATGATTTCCTTTACCTTCTACATCCTCATGCCATTCAACATTGTTGATTTTTCCACCTTCTAGAGGTTCTTTTCCACCACATGGGTAAGAGCGTCTTTTTACAAAGGCATTAGCAGAATAAAAGTCATTTCTTATTCTGGAAGTTAAGAACTGGCTGGTTACAAATCGACGACTGGGGGCATTTTTAGGATGGACAAAAGACTTACCCCCAGATGTATCCATTTCATATCTCTACAAATTGTTTCACTTATGTATTTGTACAAATTGACAGATTCCAATTATGATTTTGTGAAGTGCATTACTTTTACATTTTTGTACATTTAAATTATTTACCAGTCACTGCCCAAAGTACTGTATTTATCTACTGGAAAGTGTGCAATTTATTATTTGTGGTGTATGCCCCAAGTCGTTTTAATATCCCTATTTTTCAATTTTTGTAAGACTTATGTAGACCTAAGCTTTAAACTGATCCCTCCAAAAATCAAGGGTACAAAGGTAGCAATATTTCCAAATTTACTCAGAAACATCATAGTCAGCACCAGAAATTAGTTGGATTGACAGTTGCCACATAATTTTCTTTCATGAATTCATGAAAGTTGTTATGGTATGTTAATGTTTGATACTTATGAAGTGCCTCATGAACGAAACAAAATACATTATAATCATTTAGTTACAAATGGCAACTTGATCATAAGGGATACTTGCTCAGAAGCACATGTCAAAGGTACTTTGAATGTAATGTTGGGGGTTTATTTGTTCTCAATTTATTTGCATATGGAACATTTGACGAATTAATACACTAATCTCTGTGTGTTAACTATAATTAGTTTAATCTCAGTTTAATTGGTCAAGAAGCCTAGGAGAGAGTTTGTGTTAGAAAGAGAAGATACTCAACTGATAGTGTCCCACTTAAGGAATGAATGAATGAATGGATATAATTTACTTCCATTACAGTGGACAGAGGCATTATGGGACAATTTAAATACATTTTAAATAAAGTGCTGGAGGAATATGTGCCGACAAAGTGGAAAAAACCCAACATGGTATAATAGTAATATTCAAAAAATGCTGAGAAAGCAAAGGCAGTTGCACTCTCGGTTCAAAAAATGTCAAACAAATCAAATCAGACAAAAGTTAGTAGAGATTTGTGCGCCTATAAAAAGAGCAATACGCGAAGCTTATGAAAACTACCACTGTCATACCTTAACCCAAGGTCTTGCTGAGAAATTAGGGCTCATTTGGATGCATAGAAGTACTTGTTTTTCCTTTGTTTTATATGGGAGGGGAACAGGAGAGCAATTAACTAGTAGTGGTACTAAGTACCCTCTTGCAACACACCTTTGGGCAAATTATGGTGTATATATGTAGATGAAGATCTTTTATCTACAGTTTTGCCAGTGTGATTGTATCTCATAATGGAAAGTCCAGATTGGAATTAATAACATAGTAATAAGGACAGTTTAAAACTCACTGCAAAGATGTGGTGACGAGTTGCAACAGGCAGGTAAAAAATACACACACTTACAAAACTTTCAGCTATCGGCCATGGCCTTCTTCAGAAAACAGAACATTCATGCAATCACAATCACACAACACAGTCATACAATCATCACCCCTGGCTGATTTAAGTGTGGCAGCCAGATGTGATGGTTGTATGACTGTGTTGTGTGCCTGTGTGATTGCATGAATTTTCTGAAGAAGGCCATGGCCAAAATCTACCTTCCCACATCAAGGATACCAACCACTTCCTTCACCGACTCTCCACCATTCCCACCCCTTTGCCTCCTGGATCTTTACTTGTCACAGTGGATGCCACCTCCCTATACACCAACATCCCACATGCCCATGGCCTTGCTGCTCTGGAACACTACCTCTCCCAACGTCCCTCTGAACGCAAGCCTGATACCTCATTCCTCATAACCCTTACCAATTTCATCCTACTTAACAACTACTTTTCCTTTGAGGGGAAAGTTTACCATCAAATTCAAGGCACAGCCATGGGCACCCGCTTGGCACCCTCCTATGCCAACCTGTTCATGGGCCGTCTGGAGGAATCCTTCCTAGCATCCCACAACCTCAAGCCTCTGGCCTGGTTCCGGTTCATTGATGATATTTTCTTGATCTGGACTCAGGGCCAGGACACCCTATCCTCCTTTCTTCAGAACCTCAATTCCTTCTCTCCCATCCACTTCACCTGGTCTTCCTCAACCAACCATGTCACATTCCTGGATGTCAACCTCCACCTCACTGATGGCTCCATCCACACTTCTGTCCATATTAAACCTACCAACCACCAACAGTACCTACATTTTGACAGTTGCCATCCCTTCCACGTCAAAAAACCCCTCCCTTACAGCCTGGCCACCCGTGGACGGCATATCTGCAGTGACAAGAATTCCCGTCTGAATATGCTGAAGGTCTCACAAAGGCCTTCACAAACAGAAACTACCCCACAGACCTAGTCCGCAAACACATCTCCCGTGCCATATCCTCACACACCCCAAATACTCTTCCTAACACCAGTAACCATCCACAAAAGAGCGCTACCCTTGTCACCCAGTACTACCCTGGTCTCGAACAACTAAATTCCATCCTTCGCCAAGGTTTTGATTTTCTATCCTCAAGCCCTGAAATGAGACACATCCTGCCCAAGATCCTTCCCACCCCACCTAAAGTGGTGTTCCGTCGCCCTCCCAACCTTCACAACATCCTAGTTCATCCTTATGCCACCCCGAAACCCAGCTCACTGACACAGGGTTCATATCCTTGTGGAAGACCCCGCTGCAAGACCTGTCCAATCCACCCACCCAGCACTTCCTATTCCAGTCCTGTCACAGGCTTATCCTACCCTATCAGAGGCCAGGCCACTTGTGAAAGCAGCCACTTAATTTACCAACTGTGCTGCAAGCACTGTACAGCTTTCTATATTGGCATGACCACCAACCAGCTGTCCATTAGGATGAATGGCCACCGCCAAACTGTGGCCAAAAACAAGGTGGACCACCCTGTGGCACAGCATGCAGGGGAGCACATGCTTGATTTCAATGGCTGCTTCACAACCCGGGCCATCTGGATCCTGCCATCCACCACCAGCTTTTCTGAACTGCACCGATGGGAGTTATACCTTACAATACATTCTCCGATCCCGAAATCAACCAGGCCTCAACCTACGATGACTATTCCATGCCTTACAGTTCCTACCTCACCTATTTTGAGTGGTGTGTGAATGTGTGATCGTGTGTATATATGTGTGTGTGTGTGTGTGTGTGTGTGTGTGTGTGTGTATGTGGTCTTGTGCACTTGCAGTGTACATGAATTATTTTACTTTATTTTATTTTATTTTCTCCCCTCACCCACCTCCCCACTCCATTCCTAAGCTGCATCTCGTTATTCCCATCTAACCCATCCCCACCACCGTGACGTAACCTTTCTATCCCGTCCCCCTCCCCTCCCGTCCCCGATTCGCTGCAGAGCGTGATTCGAAGTGTGGCAGTCGGAGGTGATGGTTGTATGAGTGTGTTGTGTGCCTGTGTGATTGCGTGAGTGCTCTATTTTCTGAAGAAGGCCATGGCCGATAGCTGAATGTGTTGTATGTGTGTGTCTTTTGTATGTGCCTGTCGCAGCTCGTCGCAGTTGTAAACTGTCCTCACTATATTATTTATTCCAACCTGGACTTTCCATTATATGCATGCACACTGCAAGTACACATGATTGCACGCGCGCACACACACACACACACACACACACACACACACACACACACACACACACACACACACACCCAACTCTCTGACTACTACACCTACAAGTTGTGCCGCATTGACCGTATCCCCGAAGTCCAACAAGATCTCCAATCCCTACTAAAATCCTATGGTCCCTCCCAGAAACTCTCCCCTGAATCCATCTCCCTCCTCACCCCAGCAGCACCCTGCACACCCACCTTTTACATGCTCCCCAAAATCCACAAACCTAATAATCCTGGACGCCCATTGTGGCTGGTTACTGTGCTCCTACCGAATGAATTTCAGCCCTAGTTGACCAACACCGCCAACCTATTGTCCAAAATCTATCTTCCCACATCAAGGATACTAACCACTTCCTTCACCGGCTCTCCACCAATCCCACCCCTTTGCCTCCTGGATCCTTACTTGTCACAGTGGATGCCACCTCCCTATACACCAACATCCCACATGCCCATGGCCTTGCCGTTCTGGAACAATACCTCTCCCAACATTCCTCTGAATGCAAGCCTGATACCTCATTCCTCATAACCCTCACCAATTTCATCCTACTTCACAACTACTTTTCCTTTGAGGGGAAAGTTTACCACCCAATCCAAGGCACAGCCATGGGCACCCGCATGGCACCCTCTTATGCCAACTTGTTCATGGGCGTCTGGAGGAATTCTTCCTAGAATCCCAAAACCTCAAACCTCTGGCCTGGTTCAGGTTCATTGATGATATTTTCATGATCTGGACTCAGGGCCAGGAATTCATGAAAGTTGTTATGGTATGTTAATGTTTGATACTTATGAAGTGCCTCATGAACGAAACAAAATACATTATAATCATTTAGTTACAAATGGCAACTTGATCATAAGGGATACTTGCTCAGAAGCACATGTCAAAGGTACTTTGAATGTAATGTTGGGGGTTTATTTGTTCTCAATTTATTTGCATATGGAACATTTGACGAATTAATACACTAATCTCTGTGTGTTAACTATAATTAGTTTAATCTCAGTTTAATTGGTCAAGAAGACTAGGAGAGAGTTTGTGTTAGAAAGAGAAGATACTCAACTGATAGTGTCCCACTTAAGGAATGAATGAATGAATGAATGGATATAATTTACTTCCATTACAGTGGACAGAGGCATTATGGGACAATTTAAATACATTTTAAATAAAGTGCTGGAGGAATATGTGCCGACAAAGTGGAAAAAACCCAACATGGTATAATAGTAATATTCAAAAAATGCTGAGAAAGCAAAGGCAGTTGCACTCTCGGTTCAAAAAATGTCAAACAAATCAAATCAGACAAAAGTTAGTAGAGATTTGTGCGCCTATAAAAAGAGCAATACGCGAAGCTTATGAAAACTACCACTGTCATACCTTAACCCAAGGTCTTGCTGAGAAATTAGGGCTCATTTGGATGCATAGAAGTACTTGTTTTTCCTTTGTTTTATATGGGAGGGGAACAGGAGAGCAATTAACTAGTAGTGGTACTAAGTACCCTCTTGCAACACACCTTTGGGCAAATTATGGTGTATATATGTAGATGAAGATCTTTTATCTACAGTTTTGCCAGTGTGATTGTATCTCATAATGGAAAGTCCAGATTGGAATTAATAACATAGTAATAAGGACAGTTTAAAACTCACTGCAAAGATGTGGTGACGAGTTGCAACAGGCAGGTAAAAAATACACACACTTACAAAACTTTCAGCTATCGGCCATGGCCTTCTTCAGAAAACAGAACATTCATGCAATCACAATCACACAACACAGTCATACAATCATCACCCCTGGCTGATTTAAGTGTGGCAGCCAGATGTGATGGTTGTATGACTGTGTTGTGTGCCTGTGTGATTGCATGAATTTTCTGAAGAAGGCCATGGCCAAAATCTACCTTCCCACATCAAGGATACCAACCACTTCCTTCACCGACTCTCCACCATTCCCACCCCTTTGCCTCCTGGATCTTTACTTGTCACAGTGGATGCCACCTCCCTATACACCAACATCCCACATGCCCATGGCCTTGCTGCTCTGGAACACTACCTCTCCCAACGTCCCTCTGAACGCAAGCCTGATACCTCATTCCTCATAACCCTTAACAATTTCATCCTACTTCACAACTACTTTTCCTTTGAGGGGAAAGTTTACCACCCAATCCAAGGCACAGCCATGGGCACCCGCATGGCACCCTCTTATGCCAACTTGTTCATGGGCGTCTGGAGGAATTCTTCCTAGAATCCCAAAACCTCAAACCTCTGGCCTGGTTCAGGTTCATTGATGATATTTTCATGATCTGGACTCAGGGCCAGGACACCCTATCCTCCTTTCTTCAGAACCTCAATTCCTTCTCTCCCATCCACTTCACCTGGTCTTCCTCAACCAACCATGTCACATTCCTGGATGTCAACCTCCACCTCACTGATGGCTCCATCCACACTTCTGTCCATATTAAACCTACCAACCACCAACAGTACCTACATTTTGACAGTTGCCATCCCTTCCATGTCAAAAAATCCCTCCCTTATAGCCTGGCCACCCGTGGACGGCATATCTGCAGTGACAAGAATTCCCTTTCTGAATATGCTGAAGGTCTCACAAAGGCCTTCACAAACAGAAACTACCCCACAGACCTAGTCTGCAAACAAATCTCCCGTGCCCTATCCTCACACACCCCAAATCCTCTTCCTAACACCAGTAACCATCCACAAAGAAGGGCTCTCCTTGTCACCCAGTACTACCCCGGTCTCGAACAACTAAATTCCATCCTTCGTCAAGGTTTTGATTTTCTATCCTCGTGCCCAGAAATGAGAGACGTCCTGCCCAAGATCCTTCCCACCCCTCCTACAGTGGTGTTCCGTTGCCCTCCCAACCATCACATCATAGTTCATCCTTATGCCACCCCGAAACCTAGCTCACTGCCACAGGGTTCATATCCTTGTGGAAGACCCCGCTGCAAGACCTGTCCAATCCACCCACCCAGCACTTCCTATTCCAGTCCTGTCACAGGCTTATCCTACCCTATCAGAGGCCGGTGCACTTGTGAAAGGAGCCACATAATTTACCAACTGTGCTGCAAACACTGTACAGCTTTCTATATTGGCATGACCACCAACCATCTGTCCATTATGATGAATGGCCACCGCCAAACTGTTGCCAAAAACAAGGTGGACCACCCTGTGGCACAGCATGCAGTGGAGCACATGCTTGATTTCAATGGCTGCTTCACAACCCGGGCCATCTGGATCCTCCCATCCACCACCAGCTTTTCTGAACTGCACAGATGGGAGTTACCCCTACAAGACATTCTCCAATCCCGAAATCAACCCGGCCTCAACCTAAGATAACTTCCCTTTTTTTCCATACCTTACAGCTCCTACCTCTCTATCCCAAACCTCGCCTATTTTGAGTGGTGTGTGAATGTGCGATCGTGTGCGTGCGCGCGCGCGTGCGCGCGCGCGTGTGTGTGGTTGGGGGGGTCATGTGTACTTTCAGTGTGCATGCATTTTCCTATATATATTTATTTTACTTTATTTTATTTTATTTTCTCCCCTCACCCCCCCCCCAACTCTATTCCTAAGCTGCATCTTGTTATTCCCATCTAACCCATCCCCACCACCGTGACGTAACCTTCCTATCCCCTCTCCCCTCTCCTCCCCTCCCGTCCCCGATTCGCTGCAGAGCATGTTTCGAAGTGCGACAGCCGGAGGTGATGGTTGTATGACACTGTTGTGTGCCTGTGTGATTGCACGAGTGTTCTATTTTCTGAAGAAGGCCATGGCCGATAGTTGAAAGTGTTGTATATGTGTGTGTCTTTTGTATGTGCCTGTCGCAGCTCGTTGCCATGTCTTTGCGGTGAGTAGTAACAATTATTGTGTCTGATATGTGACGTTTCAGAAACATATGAAGCACTCTACTAACATTTAAGTTTCTCTATTGCTCCATTTGCCTTCTGGTGGACCGGGAAGCATTAATGGGTCTGGCTGCCTTAGTTGTGTAGACTTTTCACTGCAAGTAATTAAGACAAAGTGAACACTCAGGGCCAGCCCCTGTTCCTGGCTCCCTGTTCTACACAACCACAAAATAGCCCTACTTATAGAAAAATTGTAAACAACCCAAACCTCCCTATCCATCAAAACACCTACAAATAGGCTTAAATCCAGGTCTGCTTTATGGAAAATTGGCGAAGAACTTCAAGGTTCAATCTCAATAACAGCTTGGAAGGAAATATTGGCTGCAAGTGAACATAAGAATCAAAATTTGGGATGACCCGAACAAGAAGATTAAATCTCTCAATCTCCCAAGGAAGTTATGGACAGTTCTGAACCACATCAGAACGGGCATTGGCAGATGTAAACTGATGTACAAGTAGGGTGTGTCAGAGTGTGAGATTGCCCACAATACAATCAAGGGATCATCTGCTCATGTACAAAGTGTACGGCTTTGATGGTGAATTGCAGGACATACATGGACTATGTGACTCAGGCATAGTGTGGGTCAAGATTATCTGTAAATTAGTGTAGCACTGTAAGAGCATTTGTAAAGAAATTCTCTTATCATTCAACTGCATTGCAAGTTGTGAGGGATCAAATTACACCAACCCAACTTGAAGTGTAGGGTGTTTAAGCAGTTAATAAATAGTGTGTGTGTGTGTGTGTGTGTGTGTGTGTGTGTGTGTGGGCGCTTGCATGCGCGCGCGCAGAGATCCAACAATGCATGACCTCAGTGCTTTGAGCAATTTTATAAGAAGGGTTTGCTGACAGTTTCCAACAGCTATACAACCCATGCCAGAGGGTATTGTATTCCATAATGATTACTCTGAAGGCCAGTAAAGTTATTTTGTTTGTAACTTGTGTTTCCTATATTTCTTGAAACCATTCATCAAACTTTTCACAGACACCTTGTAGATACCTTTCGTAACAGTCACATTAGGTTTCCTCTATTGCTTCTGAAAATACCTTCAATTTTTTCTCTTTGCTATGCAAGTGAGAACAACAAAGACTGACTCTGCAAGTGTCTCTAAGATAACACGCCCCCTTCTCCAAACACTTTAAAATAAAATATTCACAAACCAGATGTGCATTCTGCCCTGTCAATCATACAGACTCACATCAGTAATATTATAGAAAGCCAGAACATGGATACTAGAAAGAAAAAAGTCTACCCAGAAGCATTTGATATGCAATCTAAAAACTATTAAGCTACTAAATCTCAAAGCTAGAATGATTTGCGCCCCCCCTTGCTCCAATCCCTCTCATCTCCCTAGCCGTAGCTCTGGTCCTTGTAGGTTAAATATAATTAAAGTTTGTGAGATATTTTATATGGTTTAGAAATATTAGCACAACTTTTAAAGCAATGCTAGTAAGTATGATGCAGCAATATCACAGATGCAAATACCATTCAACACAAAGGAAGAGAACATGATCATCAGAATTCACATCTCACTGGAAGGCAGATTTTGTTAATAGGAAATACCCTCTAAAATTCAGGCATTATAAGAACTAATTACAAAAACACAGCCATAAATACTGCATTACACTGTCATGAATATGTGGTGACCTATATGTCACCTATTATTAAACAAAGTATAGTGTACACGCAACCATAGTGGTGCTGTAACTTTGCAGTACAATCATGGACAGTGATGGCAGGTATTGCCTGCTGTTATGATTACTGAATTTATTGATGATGTGAAGGAGCAAAGAGGTGTCAGTGTTTGTGGAAAAAAGGCAGAGTGTAGAACCAAAATAATAAAAGTTAATGGTGTGCAAATTTGCAAATTACAGCTGGGGGAATTACATTGAGGGAGTAGCATTTAATTATCTAGTAGCTAAGAACACACAATATATTTCCATTTATGATATGACAAATGTGTAAGGGGCAGATTTTGGAAGGTGTGTGTATAGGGTCAAAAGTATAGTACATGGGATTTCATTTGGAAGGGCACAAAAATAAATTAATAATTCTTCATAGCACCTCCATATTCCTGCCACAGTTCAGTCACTTTATGCTTAAGTCTAACTGTATCCAGCTATGCGTTGATGTTATGGATTATATAGAAATGTGTTATTTCAGAATGCATTGTCAATGAGAATTGGAGATAAAGGGTGACACAAAAACACGGGAACATTTCAATAATCCAATAAACCTAGAAGTGATGAAGGAAATAAATTTAATTTACAGTAATTGAAATCTTAGAACGTTGCCATTTAAAAAAAAATGTCTTTGGTATTTTTTTTTAATTATATCTTTCAGATGGCACCCACCTGTACGAATAAGTTGTGAAATAGGCTGTGGCGATCCCTCACTGACCGCTGCAACATATCGCCTGGGATACTGTAAATTTCATCCTGAATCTTCTTTTTTAACTAATCAGGGTGAGTCATGTAGACTTTACTATTGAGGTAGCCCAAGGAAAAAAAAAAAAAAAAAAAGGGAAAACCCTCACACATGGATAAACCTGGCTATTTCGGGGGGAGGGGGGGAGCAGAGAATGTTACTGAATCACGAGATCACAATGTTACCCAACAATTATAGAACACATTCCATCGATTGTCATGCAGAGTGTAATAATGTCACCTCATCCTGCTGAAACAAGGCTTGTTGAATGTTTGAAAAGTTGTTCAATGTGGGTAAAAAGCGCACACATATGTCTAAAGGATGTGCGTTTGCCTAGTAACAGTATGTCTGTATTCGTGCAGGATGACGCCATCTAAAAGATGTAATCTAAAATAATAATAATATGATAACCCCCCCCCCTCTGTCTGGCCCTCACCATGTTCCCCTAACCTTGTCCATATCCTCCTCCCTCTCCCCTCCATGCATCTCCCCTCTACATCCACTCCATTTCCTTCTCCTCTTACCCATCTCCTTCCCCCCTTTTTGTCCATGTGACCCTCCTTCCAACTCCTCCTGTGCATCTACACCTTTTGCTCTTCCCTGTCCATCTTGTCATATAATGCTCTCCATGTTCTCCTAACATAAGTTAGTAAAGATGTAGCATAGCCATTTTATTACATGATAGACAACATTATTTTATTCAATTGTAATTTTCAGATGCACCTGATGATAAGATAAATGTCTCTAAACTTGGGTAGTGCATAAAATAAAGTTTAAATAACAACTGTTGCGGACCAAATTATTTAAGGTGAAATTACTATGGTATACAGAACTTTACCAGAAGCTTTTTGTCATGAGATTATGTACTGGACATTTTATATAAAAGGTCAGGAAAATCCACACAAATCCCGACCATCTCTAAACCCTAATAACAATTAGTATAGTTCATTCACGATTCACATTGCTCGTAAGTTTGACTTTTTCTTCTTCTTCAATCTTGAAGGCATGAAATTTTTTCTTCTATTTGTAAAACTGGTAAGGTGGGGAAAAAAAGCATGCGTCTTCCTGATCGCTAGAACGGAAAATAAAGGAGAGAAAAGTGAAGGGATTTGGTGATGGAAATTAGCCTGTTAGGACTTGCTGAATAATCAGACATGAAACAGTTGCCATGACAAGGATGACATTTGTCCAAGGGTCCTTTTTTTTTTTAGGGTGCACAACTGCTAAGGTCATTAGCGCCCAGACAAGAACAAAGATTTGCTAGATCTCAAAAAAGTGGTAACTGCCAGTTAGAATATCAAGAGAAGGCTAAAAACAAAAGGGTTAAATAGCCTTCGATAAATTGGTCAAGTTGATAAAACGCAAAACTCGAGCAGCAGCCCGTGTGTCATCAGCTAAAATTTCCTCCAGAGTAGACGGAAAGTGAAGGGCTACACGGAGATGAGTAAAATTAACACAAGACAGTAAAACATGTCGCACCGTCAGCAATTCACCGCAGGAGCACAGCGGTGCAGGATTGGCGGTTAGCAAATGACAGTGGCTGAAACGGCAGTGACCTATCCTCAACCGGGCCAGGATGACCTCCTCCCGCCGAGAGGGGCGTGAGGAGGTCCTCCAAGCGGTCGGGATCAGTTTTACAGTTCTCAATTTATTGCCGTACAGTGAGAACCACGCACTGTGCCAGGACGACACGATACTCCGGCGAAGCGCCCGTTGGACATCGTCCGATGGGATGCAAAAGGTAGCCGTGCTGCCTTGGCTGCAATGTCGGCGGTCTCATTCCCGGGCACACCCACGTGGCCAGGGACCCACAGAAAAGAAACGTGACAGCTGTCATCTGCTAGCAACTGGAGGGAGCCTTGGATCCGATACACGAGAGGATGGTTCGAGAAAGGGTCCTTAAGACTCTGCAGGGCACTAAGGGAGTCCGAACATATGGTGTAGAAAGGTTGGCGGTGGCGGCAGGTATACAAAACGGCCTGGTGAAGGGCAAAAAGCTCAGCCGTGAAGTTTGAGCACCGGTCAGGGAGCTTGTATTGGAAACGGTTGTCCCCGACGACGAGGGCAGATCCGACACAGGCAGTGCTCTTGGAACCATCTGTGTAAATAAATATGGCATTGTCGAACGGCGAACGGAGTTCGACAAGCCTCGAGCGGTATACCAAAACCGGTGTGCTCTCCTTGGGGAGCGAACTAAGTTCAAGGTGAGTGTGAACCTGGGCCTGATGTCACGGTGGCAATGAGCTGTCGCTCAACCGAAAGGTGGAAGGAAGGGTAAACTCGAGCCGCTGAAGTAGGCGGCGAAACCGAACTCCAGGTGGAAGCAAGGCTATCGCTGACAACTGATATTGGCGATCGAGTGAGTCGTCAAAGAATAACGGGTAAGATGGGTGGTTGGGCATCGACCGCAGGCGGCATGCATACCGACACAAGAGTATGTCATGCCAGGTGGTCAAGGGTAATACAGCAGCCTCGACGTACAGACTTTCAACAGGGCTGGTATAAAATGCACCAGTCGCCAGACGTAATACCCGATGGTGAATAGAGTTGAGACGGCGGAGAATCGACGGCCTGCAGAAGAGTATACAAGGCTTCCGTAGTCCAGCTTCAACTGAACAGTGACCTGATAAAGGTGGAGCAGGACGGTGCGATCCGTTCCCCACAATATGCCACTGAGGACACGAAGGACATTAAGGGATCGGGCACAGCGGGCAGCCAGGTAGGACACATGTGTGGACCAGCAAAGTTTCCGATCCAACATTAGCCCCAAGAATTTCGTTGTCTCCATGAAAGCGAGAGCAACGGGGCCGAGATGTAGGGATGGTGGAAGAAATTCCTTGTATCCCCAGAAGTTTATACACACCGTTTTCTCAGTCGAGAATCTGAAGCCGTTCGCGATGCTCCAGAAATAGAGATGGTCAAGACAGCGTTGAAGACAACGCTCCAAGAGACACGTCCACTGGGCGCTACAATAAATTGCAAAATCATCTACAAAAAGGGATCCAGAAACGTCGGCTGAAAGGCAATCTACGATCGGATTGATTGCAATGGCAAAGAGAGCCACACTCAACACGGAGCCCTGCGGTACCCCATTCTCCTGGCGAAAGGTATCTGACAAAACAGAGCCCACCCGTACCCGGAACTTGCGATCCGCCAAATACGCTTGAATAAAATGAGGGAGGCGGCCACGAAGGCCCCATGTGTGCAGTGTGCGGAGAATGCCGCTCTCCAACAGGTATCGTATGCCTTCTCCAAATCTAAGAACACTGCTACTGTTTGACGCTTCTTTAGAGTCATTCATAATGAAGGTTGACAAGGTAACAAGGTGATCAGCAGCAGAGCAGTGTCGACAAAAACCGCATTGGACATTTGTTAGGAGGCGGCGAGATTCGAGGTGCCAGACCAACCGGGCGTTAACCGTGCGTTCCATCACCTTAGAGACGCAGCTCGTCAGAAAAATGGGGTGATAACTGGAAGGAAGATGTTTGTCCTTCCCTGGTTTGGGGATGGGGACAACAATGGCTTCACGCCAACTTGTGGGAACATGACCTTCAGTCCATATGCGATTGTAGGTGCTAAGAAGGAAACACTTGCCCACAGGAGAGAGGTTCTTGAGCATCTCGATATGGATGGAATCGGGCCCAGGAGCAGAAGATCGGGACAGGGCGAGAGCACGGTCTAGATCCTGCATGGTGAAGGCGACAATCATTTTCACGATTAAAAGAGTGGAAAGAAGGCGGCCGTGCCTCCTCTACCTGTTTGCGAGGGTGATAATGGGCAGAGCTCGAAACCTACGCAAAGAAACGGCCAAATGCGTTGGAAACATCAGCGGGTTCCACGAGGACTGCGTTCTCCACGGTCAGGCCAGGAATCGGGGAGTGCACGTTGATGTCGGATAAACGGCGTAGGCCACCCCAAACAACCGTGGAGGGAGTAAAACGGTTAAAAGAACTAGTAAAAGCAGTCCAGCAAGCTTTTTTGCTGTCGTTTATGATACGACGACATTGTGCTCTCATTCGTTTATAATTTATGCAATTCTCCAAAGTTGGGTGGCGGCGGAAGGTGCGTAAAGCACGGCGCAGGGCTCTAAGCGTGTCGCGGCAGGCTGCAGTCCACCAAGGGACCGAAACACGACGTGGAGAAGAGGATGTACGAGGTATGGAATGTTCGGAAGCGGTGAGAGTAACCTCTGTGAGGTAGTTGACCTGACTGTCACAGCTGGGGAAATTCTGATCGTGAGAAACAGCCATGGAAGAATAAAGCCCCCAGTCGGCTTTAGAAATGTCCCAACTGGTGGGACGAGGAGATGGGGAATGATGCAGGAAGTGGATGATACAAGGGAAATGGTCACTCGAGTACGTGTCAGAAAGTGCATACCACTCAAACCGACCTGCAAGCTGAGGAGTGCAAATCGCAAGGTCTATGTAGGAGTAAGTATGGGTTGTATCAGAAAGGTAGGTCAGTGCACCAGTGTTGAGGCAGACAAGATTGAGGTGTTGGAGAAGATCCACCAAAAGAAAGCCTCTCGGACAAGGTGCAGGAGAGCCCCATAGGGGGTGGTGGGCATTAAAGTCGCCTACCAACACGAAAGGTGAAGGGAGCTGGTCAACGAGGTGTAGCACATCTGCCCTAGTAAGGGCAGATGACGCTGGCTAATAGATATTACAGAGGAAAAAGGTAAATGTTGATTGAGTGATGCGGACGGCAACTGCCTATAGGTGAGTATGCAATGTAATGGGATGGTAATAGACGTCGTCTTGAATGAACATCAGAACCCCTCCATGGGCTGGGGTACCTTCCACAGGTGGCAGGTCGAAACGCACAGAGGTGTAGTGGGGAAAGTCTGCATGATCACTTGGACGCAACTTAGTTTCTTGGAGACAGACTAGAAGCGGGCAGTGCAATCGAAGGAGTAGTTTTAACTCCTCCCGATTAGAACGAATGCCGCGAATATTCCATTGAAGGAGCGCCATGATAAAGAAATGAGATAAGAAATAAAAATAAAAACGAACAAGCAAGCGGGGTCACCTCGACGGCCGCTGAGGTCCGGATTTCGAGGGAGCACTGCTATCGCTGTCTAGGGGCAAAGGGTCGTGGTCCATAGGTTCGACCGACACGCCTGCCACTTCCCTGAGTTGATCAGGAGGGGCAGTTTCCACCGCCGGCAAAGGGCCGGGTGCCCAGCAGACAGAGCATCCCAGTGAAACAGAAGACGGCCGACGCCGGCAACTGTTGGATGGAGTAACGGATGGGTCACGCCTCGGCGGGGAAGCAGAGGAACTCTTTTTCTTGTTGGCTCTTCTGGAAGAGTGACGGTGAGAAGAGGCAGTTGACGGTTGGGAAGCCTGAGAACGCAGAAAATCCTCACGGACGGGTTCCTTTTTCAAAGTCCGGGCATCTTGTTTAGGTGCCCGCGGTTTACTAGAGGTTGACGAAGACTGTACTTTAGAAGCAGCAGGAGGAAGCGGGGACGTGGAACGGGCAATCTTCGGGCTGGCGGATCGCACAACTGTGTCAGCGAAAGTGAAGTCACAGGTCCGGGCACTGGAATCCATAGTAGGCCGAGTGGAGGTGAGGACCTTACTGTATGTGCCCGCTGGGAGGACAGTGGGCTTTCGACTCGCCAACAACTTTCGAGCGGCAAAAGTTGATACCTTTTCCGTAACCCGAATTTGCTGGATCACTTTTTCATCCTTATATACAGGGCAGTCTCGAGAGGAAGCCGCGTAGTCACCGTTGCAGTTAACGCAGTGAGGGGACGGAGGTGGGCAATCCCCTCATGGGCGTCCCTACCACAAGTGACACATTTTGCTGCGTTAGGGCAAGATTGACGGGTGTCGTCGTATCGGTGGCATTGAAAACAGCGCGTTGGGTTAGGTACATAAGGGCGGACGGAGATGACTTCATACCCTGCTTTGACCTTCGACGAGAGTTCAACTCTGTCGAACGTCAAAAACACAATACGAGTTGGTGTCAGCTGGTTATCTACCTTTTTCATCACCCTATGGACGGTTGTTACACCCTGATCGGACATAGGATTGGATGTCTTCATCAGACAACCCGTCAAGGGATCTCATAAAAACTACCCCCCGTGACGAGTTGAGTGTGCGGTGCGCTTCTACCTTGACTGGAAACGTGTGTAACAATGTAGTCCGGATTAGCTTTTGGGCTTGGAATGCACTGTCCGCTTCCAGCAAGAATGTGCCATTGCGCTGACGCGAACTGGTTTTAACAGGGCCAGCAATTGCGTCCACATTTCTGAATGACGAAAGGATTTACAGAATTGAAATCTTTACCATCAGTGCGAGAGACAACAAGAAATTTCGGTAGATTAGGCAGAGTCTTCTTTTGCTGAGGCGAATCTATCTTTCGTTTCTGGGTCAACGTCACTGAAGAAGAGAAGGAAGTCATCGCGGAAGTGATCAAATTTTATTTCATGTATAAGTAATCTGGAATACAGCTCGTTGAAATAACAAGCCCAATTGGCTGAATGTTTGTTTGAAAGTTATTCAGTCAATAACTTTCAGAGTTGTGGTAACTCCTCTCCCCTTATATACAGGTTTTCTCGTTACAAACTTTGAGCACTTTTAGACAGGGAAATAAATACATAATAATTTGATAAGGAACCTATGTCCAAGAATATCCTGCATCAACAATATGATTATTTCTTGACTTTTTGACACTGTGAATCAATTATATACAACTGGAAGCTCTTTTCTTTACATATTTTAGAAGGAATTTTGAACTGTTCAAATGTAAACCTGTTGGATCAAACAGCTAGGGTCATCAGTCCCTACACTTACAAACAACAAACAACTTAAACTAAGTTACACTAAGAACACACACACACACACACACACACACACACACACACACACACACACACACACAAGAGAGAGAGAGAGAGAGAGAGAGAGAGAGAGAGAGAGAGAGAGAGAGAGAGAGAGAGAGAGAGAGAGAGAGGGAGGGAACATTAACGTCTGGCGGGAACAGCCACCCAGTCCATAGCATGCTGCCTTAGACCACGCGGCTACTCCCACACAACTTAGGATGAAGTAATATGGACTGAAACATAGAACAAAGTGTCTAGTAAACATGGGCTAATACATAAATCTGAGCTCTGAGTAAAGTCTTCAAATTTGGTTGTCTAATTTTTAAACATTTCTTCTACTGTTCAAGTGCTCAAAACTCTTAAGGTACTCATTGTAGACTCCACTTTTCCCCCATATTAGCTTCTTCCGAAATAAGTAAAGCGAAGAGCTTTGATTGTAAGAGGTTTGTTTCACAGTGAAAGAGATGAAAAGGAGCCCACAGTATCACTGGATGACATTTCCCAATGTAAGGTCCTTATCGAAATATGTACTCACTCTTCTGTATGAGTCCTCAAAATTTATAGTGGGCATTTCTGAAAACTGTGTGTTTCAAAAATATAGAACCCAAGTCCTTCCGAATGTTTATCATTGTGTGGTTTAAAATTTGTAACAATTCAGTCAAGAACTTTCAAGATTTTATATATTAGGCCTACATACATACTTTTGTGTGTTTTATATAACAGTTAAAAATATTTATTGTTATCAAAACATACGAAACAGAATTGTAAAATGATTTTAACATTACCAAGGTTTTTTTTAAGGGGGTTACAATGTTGCATCTCGCACAGGGTGGCAGATGGGCTTCCACCGGCCCTGGCTTAGACGCTTTATTTTCAGGTTGTTGTACCATTTTTAATTTCATGATCTGTCTGGTGTTTACTTGTCTGTCTTGATCTGTTAGCTTTGGTAATCTAGATAATTCAGTAGTCCATTGTAGAACTTCACTGGTTTCTTACAGCTTTCTTTATTTTCAGTATCAGTTCTCAAACCCATTTATCCTTTTTCTTCTGCAACAAAGATTTTGTGTTTGCATGCTATGATTGTCATTGTGTGTGTGTGTGTGTGTGTGTGTGTGTGTGTGTGTGTGTGTGTGTGTGTGTTGATCATTTTCATATTCTAATTTGATTCTCTTGATGCCTCTTACTTTCTTACCTTTACATATGAGCACACATTAATTTTTGCTTTATCGCATGTATCATTTCACCATGAATGTCTCTTCCTTTTTGATAGTGGTATTTTCTCTTCTGATTTGTACATATTAACTTGTCTTTGAATTTACCCGCCCCCCTACCCCTTACTCTTTGATTCTATAAGATTTACCTTTTGTTGCACTGAACTTTGGTATTCTATTTGGTATCAGCTTAATTTTGATTGAGGTGAGACAATGATTTGACACACATTTTGTACATTAAGCAATTCTTCTGTGAATCGATAATAGCTACATCATCAATTTGGTATTCAGCTATGGATATGATCATTAAGTGCAACATTATGGTTTTTCTGGCCTTTCTTGTTGGTTAACTTTCATCCTGGGTTCTTTCCTACAATTCTGCTAAATTTTTCTTTGCCTAATTTTATCATATTAAAATTATACCCCAGGAAAGAACTATGTTACATTCAAAGTGAAGATGAAAGAAAAATCATATTTTGTAGAACATTTGTCCCAAGCTTGTCTGAAAGTGAAACCATAATGTAGGAATCAACATGGGTTTCAAATGACTTCTGAAGGGCAGTCAATATGGTTCTACACTGTCATCAATGAATTTTCAAATTTCAGCAACAACGGTTATCAGCCTTGGAGGAACCACAAGCATTCAAGGTAGACAGGAAGCCAGGCACTTAAATGTGATTTGCAGAGTATCCCATGTAGATGTAGAGTGGTGCAGTTAGATTAATACTGAAGTAATGGGGAGCAAAAGCATTACTATGGAGCTCTTGGTAGAGCTGCAGGTCTAACTGGTCAAAACTAAGAGGAGTGCAGTAACCACATATCTGATGGTTGGAGGTGTTAATTTCCTGTACCAGTGTTTCTCAACCATTTTGAATATGTGACCTCTTAGAAGTAAAATAATTCTGGCAACTCCTCAGAACAGCAATAGGCAGAAACTATGTGATATCAGAAACATAACTGTAACCTCCGACCACTGCACTCCAAATCCTTCAGAGCTGACTATTATGTGTGTCAAATGTGCTTGTGTAGTAGATGTCTTTTCTGCTGAAGGCTAATGGGCAAAAAGCTTGAGTTCTATCTGTATGAGTGTCCTTTTAATGTGACTGTTGCAGGTCGACTTAAATTGTTGCTGTGAGTTGTTAACTATCCCCATTATATTGTTCGTATTTTTGTGTATAGAACAAAAAGACATATTTTATGCAATTCAGAACTGATGTTCAACAAATAATTACACAATTTTAATAAGAAAATAAGTTTCACTTTTCTGAGGAACAGTTTTTGTATTAAGGAATCCCTAATATTTGGAAGTGTTTCAAAAGAAGACAATTATTTTAATTTAATGAGTGGTAATCTCCTATACTTGATTAGCATTAGCTATTGGTATTTTACTCTAATTTTCACCATATTACATGTAGCCTAATTTCTTAAATTAGTTTTTTTTTCAGATTATAAACATAACATTTAGGCCTAAGGAACCCATGCGTTCCTCCCATAAACTGTGCATGACCTCCCTGTGGATTATTACCACCCCTCCCCTTCCCATGTGTTGACAAATTCTGCTCTTGGCTGTGGCTACAATTCAGTTTCATAAACTATGTGGAGATGACATACAATAAAATTTTGTTTACTTAATTTAACCATAAAACATGCTATGTGTGTTTATTTTCAAACTATAACCTGAAGAACTTTAGCAACATTCTTACTCTGACTGTTTCCATGATATGGGAAGATTAAATGATCATTGGTTACGGTACTAATTTTCTACAAGCAGAAATTAAATTTTCGCACCATTGTAGTTATTCACATGTGAAGTGCTTTATATTATTACAGCTCAAATTTCTCTGGGTAGAACAAGACTGCAGCTCTCATATTTCCATGCACACAATATAATTTTCTAATGCTCTGGTTGTGAATGCAAAATCTCTGCTGTGCTTAATGTTAGTGGTAGAAGCAGCCAGTTTAAGACCAAAGGAAAAACAAGCAGCTGCTTGAGTACCAAGCTGAGAGTGGGGCTTCTGATGAATAATTTCTACATAAGCTGTAAAATAATTGACATAGAGGAAAAAACACAATCATCAGATTTATACTTTTTAAATACAAGTCTTACCAAGTGCCTAAGGAGTAGTATCTGATGTTACATCGTGGGACAGAAAGGTGGTGGAGGCACAAAACAATGTATGGAAGAAAATTACGGCAAGGGGGACCAGATGATGTGTAACTGATGCTATAAAAATTTTCAAGAACCAGTACTGCAAATGGAAGCTGCAAAACAAACTCTCCAATGTTCAGAGGAAGAGAATTAGAAGCAGGCCCTATGATGTAGACTGAGTAGATTAAACATTAAGGCATTCTGGAACCACCTTTACATTGCAGGAAAAATATAACAAAAATCATTATGACTGAACTCAAAATTACTGAAAGCAACATAAAACATGATCACTATAACAGTACTAAATTAAGTTTCCTTGGCATTCTCATTTTCAGCATGTTGCTTTGAGCATTTTATAGCATATGGTGCAAGTGTATATCATAAAACCATTTTCAATAGATTTTTGTAAAGCAAAAAAGACTAACAGCAATGGAGTGCCTCAAGTTTCTAAAATGCACAGCAGCCCATAATGGATCATAACTTGTTAATGATAGACTTGTGCTGAATTTTAACACTAGTACATAAAATATAAGTCAATAGATGAAGGCTTTTTTACAAAAATTATATCAATCTATTTTAGAATAACTTTAGAACACTGCATTATCAATAATTCATAATCCAAAATTTATTTTCAGTTAAAATTGGTAACACACGCATATTAAACACTTTGGGCAACACCCTTCGGTTGTTTCAGAAGTCGATTTTAATTACAATGGATTTTAGTACCAGTACTGCTGTACATCTTCAGGCCCACCAGTCAGCAGTATTCAAATGATTACCTGGTATCCGAGAGGCTAAAGACTGTGGAATGTAACACCCTGCTTGAAGTGTACTCTACGTTTACGTACTGCTCCATAAACATCAAATTATTTGAATGGCTAAGTTGAATGCTCTTCCTATAAGCTCTTTACTCGAATTTGAATGCTGATATTTGGTCAAACGACTCAACTGTATCGATATTTCTGATATATTTGGCTCCAAAATCTACTGTATAGTTTAAAAGATGAATCAAATATAATTTAGCTTTTTCCAATAGTCAAAGTGATATGCAAACTTCGTTGTATAACAGATTTGTTTCTCAGGAGTCACTGTTGTATCAAATACTTAACCTCCGTTGGCACAAATCCGCAAAACTCTTAACATTTCGGTCAAATAGCATATTTGCAACCGCTCTCCAAAATTTGATATCCAACAATACTCCAGCGAAGTAGTAGCACAAAATCATGTTGAGCATAACTTAAGCTTAAGCATGCAGCGGATCTAAGTTATGAACCGTGTGCATTGTTGACACATTATGCATCCCGTACTATTGTATTAGGTGTGGTGGCTGCACTGATCCGTGTAGCATATCACTGGGTGGCTGTTAAGTCACTCCCATCAGTCACCACGTCGAGCTTTGACTCAAGTTAGCGCGCTTCCTCGAAGTTAGCGCAGACTATACGACGCCTAGGCGGAAGTCCACTGCTTTATGATGCTGCGAGTACTTTGACAAGTAATATGTGACAGTAGCGTACTTTTTTTTAATCCCCAAACCCCGCTCCGCATGCACTTTTGATGATTGCCTGTCTCACTATGACCATGGCCTTGTTCATAGTTGATCGACTTCTACGGCTTCCGCTCTTTAACTTTGAATCCCTCGTTCTTTCGTCTAGTTCGACAGACCTTTACGTACGCATATCCAATCATGTGAACGCCTAAGACACGACAGACTACGAAAGAAACTTCCCAGAAGTGATTTCCTATAAGAAATCCAGTTTATTCCCGCTTTTTATTTTTGTACTGATATAAAATTACCCGCTATCGATTCACGTGTCAAATGGTTCCAAATTTCGTCACCTTATAAGACTGCAGGAATGCCGTCTGAAACCGTGACAAAGCTGCTTTTCATGAAGGCCATGATACAATCGAACATACAAACTGCTCTGTGCTACTAAGCAGTTTTACCAGTTCTGTTGTATGCATCTGAGGCGCAGACTGCAAATTATTAATTGTGGGGAGGGAGTCATTGTATAAGTTATTACATTGGCAGGTAATATTGGGTTTTTGCACTTACGCGCAACGTTTTATTGGTGTTCTGAATGCAACTTATTTTTTGAGGGGGGAAGGGGAAGAGGCGGAAACTATCTTGAGCGCCCCCCCGCCCCCACACACACCACCACCACCACCACCACCACCACCACCACCGACGTCTGCGCCTCTGATGAGCTTCCTTGATGTGGATAGAAACAGCTTTCGTTTCATGGTCAAGCAGTTTTAACAAATGAGGAAGTACGGTATTAAGTCTGTTCAACTAATATAAATACTATGAATAATTCATATACACAATGTATACAATAAAACTTTGAAGTCCCTCTTCATATTCGTAGACAATGTAGAGAGAAAAAACGAACCAAGAGAACATAGCTACAAACCGTGATATATTGCTGCGTCTGATTAGCCAAGCGAATGATTACAGGCTCAGCTTAGTGCTGTGTACTTTATGAGGGAAAACTAAGTTGTTCATGTATTTTGGGTAACTAAAATGGGAACCCCACGTGACCTATTAAGTGCGTTTTATTCACCGCTCTGGACAGAGAACAGAAAAGCAGACACTTCGAATATTTCATATCGTTTTCACGATTAATTTTTTCCATTTCTTAAGATTCTTCTATAAGCTCTTCCAATACGCTGTGACACTTTTTTGATGGAGAAATTTGAAGCTTTGTAAATGCACGTAACGTCGACCATGGCACGTTAAATATTTTGGCATTCTTCAGAGACCACATATAGTAGTGTCATATTTGACTTCTGGAATCGCCCGTATCATTTCTTTCTTCAATTTCTTCCTTTCCCCCCCGGGGGTAAGATTTTAGGTTTTGTCTTGGCATTCTAAACAGAAAACAGCGCCGGCCGCGGTGGCCGAGGAGACTGAGGCGCTCCAGTCACGGTCTGCACGGCCACTACGGTCGGGGGTTCGAATCCCCCCTCGGGCATGGATATTTGTGCCGTTCCTAGTGTAAGGTAGTTGATAAGTAGTTTGTAAGTTTAGGGACTGATGACCCCGTAGTTAAGTCCCACAAGCTTAACAAACAATTGATTGAACAGAAAACAGCACAAGTTGTCACGACGAGAAAAATAGTAAAAACTCTGGCTACAGCCCGAATTTAGTCCGTACGTATCTATCCGAATTTAGACCGCTGCTACTACTGCAGTACTTAAATTTTAGGGTCATCACAAGACGACTCAACAGTACGGTAGCTTTTAAAACTATAGATGTTACAAAACTTAAGATCGTCCTTTACGCGATATATTAGAAGATTCCTCATTAATACAGGAAGTAAACGAAACAACAAAGTTTGGAGGCGGTTAAAATTTTATTTTATTTTGGCTGAAGTTGATATTGAACGGACGCGACGGTTTTACGAAACAAATGAGTTAACCTGTGAGACTACATGGGTATAGAGAATTTTAATACTTATGGTACGTGAAGGTCAGAACTCAAATAACAATCTGCAGAAGTCATTCGGTACAACTCTAAAAAATTTTCGAGAGAATTGGCTGTGAAGTTGGAGCAAATTTAATTACATGTAAAAATGACAAAATTTATGGCAGTCTCCGAGGTACCTTGGTAGCGTTGTAGGTTGCAAACGAAACATTTATAGTCAGTGGATCACATCCTGTCATTCCCCTTTGTAAATAGACAAATCACAAATTACATTGTATGCAGTATGCACTTCACTACTAACTGACGACGTGTTCGCTTGCTCACCTTGAGAAAAGGTTTTGGAAATCAAGCACTGATCACTGCTTTACGCCCCTCGGTTGAATACAACGTGACCCGCTGCGAGCATTTCGAACAAATGAAGCCGGAGCACTGCATGCTCGAGCGAGCAAAATCCCCAATATTCAGACCACTAGTTTCAATGAACTCCCTCATCCCTGACAGTTTGCAGCACTGTTTCAAACTCCTAGCTGTGCAGATCTAACTGTTGTAGGCACAGTCTAACATATAGACTGTGGTTGTAGGGATAAACAAATGCTCATCACCGTAGAGATGTCTACATACGCCGTTACGTGATTGGGGACGGGGGCATAGATATCATACTTAGCCCACTGCAGCTGACGGGTGGTTTGTTAGGTCGACTCGACAGTAAGGATTTTCTGAACATACTATAGTAATAAAACGCACTTCTGTCCCAGACGCCAACACCGCTCGGTCGAACTACGAGAATACTCTACATTCTGGATTTATTGACGTGATTATAAAGAATTTACCAACAGTATTAACCGTTCAGTGATTATAACTTGTTTAGCACAAGCCTTTAAGCGTATTTGACGGTGATGAAGTGCAGCAAAAAGTTTTGTCATTAAAAAAGAATAGTCATGGCTGATCGCAGAAGACAGCTATTATGCTCTCAACTGCAAGCACTTTCTAAATTCCGAGATTCATTCGAAAACGAAAAAACAGTGAAACGTAACAAGCATGATAGCACTATTTAGAACACGAAGGGCTACGGCGACATCTGACACAAATGTTTTACATTTTTATGAACTAGGATCCATTGTGCAGGTTGGAGCAGCTCTGGAAAAAAATGAGTAACCTCAGTTTTTCTCGTTTGATGGCGTGCATCAGTAGGGGCGCACAGAGTTAAGCAGTACTCACCTCAGTTAGGAAGGGCGCCATGTCTCAGGGCTGGAGCCGGGTTCGATTAGTGGTGTGCGCGTTGGCAGCACTGGAGGAGCACGTGACGCCGCAGATGCTGTTGCCGGCGGAGCTTGGCGCGATCACTTGATAGGCCGCCGGCGCCTCTACCTCTTCTGAAACAGCGACAGACGACGACAATGAGTAATACCGCTGCCGCTCTGATAACAGAAGGGCCGTGCGCAAAGCGCGCTGCGCACGAGTCAAAGCGATAGACTACCACACAGAGGCAACAGGGCGACCAGAGCGAAGCAAACTGAACAACCTTCCGCCATGTTATCGGAACTCTATACAGGGGCGTAGTACATGCCAGTAGGCTAGAAGATTGAGAAACTGTTTTTTTAGCCAGAAACATTATTACCTTCGACTAGAGGGCATAAACAGCGTTCCTCGAAAATGTCCGCCTCCATATTTGATTGCCATACAAGGAGCCCGAGCTGTATTTCCGGTCGGGTTGAAGATTTTCTCCACTCGGGGACTGGGTGTTATGTTGTCAGGATTTCAGCATCATCGACGCGCGCAAGTCGCCCATGTAGTGTCACGTAAAGACTTGCACCACGCAGGCCGAACACGATCCCAGCTGGGGTCTAACGGCCAACAATGCCACACGAAATCATCATCTCGAAACTGTCAGATTCAGTGGCGTAACTGTGTGTGTGTGTGTGTGTGAGAGAGAGAGAGAGAGAGAGAGAGAGAGAGAGAGAGAGAGAGAGAGAGAGAGAGAGAGAGAGAGAGAGAGAGGGGGGGGGGATGAGGGGGATAGAACCCCCCCCCCCCCCCCGAACCCTGCCATATATATTGTATAACAGCAATCTGGTAAAGGTAAAGATTGGAAACTCGGGGTGTTTTACCATAAGCTTTCATTGGATGTGAGTGAATTAATCTTCAACGGGAGTGGTAGATGGTAGTCTGTCAGGAAACAGACTAAAATTTTGCTCATCAAGCAGATCTATCCTCCTCCTCCCCCCCCCCCCCCCCAAAGCCAAGTCCTAGTTACGCCACTTGTCGGATTAGATTTAGATTAGATTAGTTGCTTCGTTCCAAAGACCCCTGTTGAGATCCTCGTGGATGTGGAACATGTCTATTTTTTATTTATTTTACTAGCTGACAATACTAATAGTATGAATACAGATAAATGCATAATTTGGTTCAATTTAAGAATTCGTCAGTAGAGTAGAAGAAGTTGGCCACTAGAAAGTCTTTTAGGCACCTCTTAAACTGATCTTTATTTGTAGCTAAATTTTTTATGGTTGTTAGTAAATTATTGAAAATGTGTTCCTGAGTAGTGGACCACTTTTAGAACTAAAATAAGTTATCTTAAGCCCTAGTATAGATCTTTTTTGTTCCTAGTATTGTATGTATGAACTGAGCTGTTTGTTGGGAAAAGGGATATATTGTTTATGACAAATTTCATTAAGGAATAAATATAGTGAGGCAGTAGTTAATATACCCAGTTCTATGACGAGGCTACTGCAGGATGTCGGTGAATTTACACCACACGCAATACGTATTAAACGCTTTTGGACTATTGGAAACTTTTGCTTGATTTGAAGAGTTACCACAAAATATTATTCCATATGACATTATGGAATGAAAGAAAGCAAAGTATGCAACTATTTTATATTTGTCTCTCCTATGTCTG
Organism: Locusta migratoria; assembly: GCA_026315105.1. Classification (NCBI taxonomy): domain Eukaryota; kingdom Metazoa; phylum Arthropoda; class Insecta; order Orthoptera; family Acrididae; genus Locusta; species Locusta migratoria. The sequence continues at coordinate 289,413,285 of CM048747.1, read as the reverse complement.
ATACCACTCGTATTGAAAATACAGATTTGTTAAGTCGTTTCTGCAGTTCTGTGGTGTGTTCCTCCCAACTGAATTTATTATCAAGCTGTAATCCCAGGCATTTATACTGTCAACCTCTTCTACCTGCTCTTCTTCATACTTTATGCATATACTGGATGGGAATCTCTTACATGCTCTGAACTGCATGTAGTGAGTCTTTTCAAAGTTTAATGTCAATGAGTTGGCTTTAAACCATTTACTAATGTTAACGAAAATATAATTAGCAGACCTTTCTAGAACTATGCTCGACATGATATTTATTGGAATACTTTTTATCATCTGCAAACAAAACGAACTCTGCTTCTGGCAGTGTAACTGATGAGGTCATTAATGTACATGAGAAAAAGCAATGGCTCCAAGATGGATCCTTGTGAGACCACACAATTTCTTCCCAATCTGATGATGACTGTTGGGTTAATTCAATACTCCCTTGCACTGACACACTTAGGTTACTTTTAGCAAGGTTCGACTTGAATCAATTTGCAGCAATTCCAGTGACGTCACAGCATTCTAATTTACTTAAAAGGATGTTATGATTCACAAATCGAATGCCTTTGATAAATCACAGAAAATACCTGCTGCTTTTAATTTATTATCTAATGAATTAAGTACATTCTCAATGTAGGTGTAAATAGCCTTCTCGATATCGGAACATTTCAGAAATCCAAACTGTGTTCTAGACAATATGTCATTTGAGGTTAGGTGGTTGAGAAGTTGCTTGTACATTAGGGCCTACCTTTTCTAAAATTTTTGAGAATTCCAGCAACTTTCATTTAAGTACAGACAGTATACCAGACGATCAGCAACAATTGCGACTACACAATAAGACCTTCACAATTTAAGAACACACTACGTTTGTTGTTCTACTCTGTTTTCAACAGAAACTTTTTGAACTATGGTTGAAGTTTAAGAAACTAATTTTCTGGGCGGTGCGTGCGACCAATGTAGCCATTGGTTCCACTTGGCCTGCGGTAGTATTGCCAACTACCCCGGTAACTCACGTATTTTCCACTTCATTGGAACGAAAAACCCGAATCACATATTTTGCAAGACATAGTCATTTTCAAAATTCCAGCCATTCGTTCTTTTAAATTAGATGATCATGGCTTTAATGTTCTTTATCACTCAAACGCTTTAGTTACATTTTTCGAGTACATCATAAACCATTGGTGTATATAATGGGAGGGAGGGACTGCCTTCCGAAATAATGAATATAAAGAAAAAATAGTATGGTATCTGAATTATTTTAATGAATGATGCTTGAAGGCATCACCGTGATAGACAGTCAAACTTCCCTGTCTGTATTGGCGAGTGAGTGGGCGTTACTAGTATGGAGTTCGTGCAGTTTTTAGAAAAGTAGCTACATTTTCATGATTTATTGCCAACAATAAAAGAGCTTTATCTCAGTAAAGTAAAAGGGGAGTCAGAGCAAATTATGCTCTGAATATAAGCAAAGAAACTGATACAAAATATCATTTCAAATTAAAATTAGTTATCTTTACATTAGTCTTGCCGCCCCCATATATGTATCCTGACTAAGAGATGGGTTAGTTTGGTGGGACATATTCTGAGACATCAATGAATCGTCAACTTAGTATTAGAAGGAAGCGTGTGAGGTAACACTCTTAGAGGGAGACCGAGGGACGAATACAGTAAGCAGATTCAAAAGGATGTAGGTTGCCGTTCGTATTCTCAGATGAAGAGGCTAGCACAGGACAGCGTAACGTTGAGAGCTGCATCAAACTGAAGACCATATGCGCCACTAACGTGAAGTCAGTAGGCATCTATTTTTGTGAACATCTAGCGATGCTGGTGACTATACTGGAGAATAAAATTCACCTATGAAGCTCAGTGACGAAGGCTATCACAGGCCCGGTCCGACGGCAAAACAAAATGAGGCCCTCCGTCCACTTGGAACTGGATGTGTTACTAAAATAATAAAGATAGCTTTCGAGATTTTGATCTTTAAGGTCAGGAATCATTTGCGGTGGTTACAAAACCACATAAGATACATAGTTCGTACGATATCACGTCATCAACAATGATATCTGGCCCATCTTGGGGCGTGTGATAGCGTGATTTTATTCGTCAACTATTTGAGAATGAGAGAACTTAGCAGGTTTGCAATAAATTGTAAACATAATTTCAAGTCTTTACGAAACTTTTTCTCGCTGACAACCCCAACAAAATGAAAGGAAAAAAAAGTTTATCGCTTCCTACTTTTCCGATGTTCATGATTTATTTTTACGGCATTTGACATGACGTTACAAGTACTTCTACACTGTACATTTTATACGCCAGACAATTCACAGACAGTACACATGTATACCACTGAATGTTCCTTCGTTATTACATCACTGTTGGACGTATAGTTCATGAGATATGAAGTCATAAACAATTTGGTTCATGAAAAACCGCATCATTATGCACGAGGTTTTGATTTATTACGTCTTTACTGCTAACACCGTTCGCGAGACATTTTGCAGACATTAGACACATATACCACTGAATGCACCTTCCAATTTACATCATAATACGACACATATTTCAGGATATATGACGTCATAAACAATGAAATTTCCGAATAACTGCTACATCATGCTCTCTTTTTCCACGTCTCCTCCTAAAATAATGGACCGAATTAAACTTGGTACACATATTGCTTACTATCAGACAACAATCGATGTAGGGTTAAAAACCATCTACGACAACATTTCAGGACATATGTTGTCGTAAACAATAAACTTTCGCGTCACGCGGACTTCATTCACTCCACTATTTATTCGTCGCAGACAGTTTGCTAATATTACTAATAGACGCCGCTGCTGTGAAATAAGTATGTGGTAGTACAGCAAGGAAGCAAACGTCTGTGATAGAATTAACCAATCCTACCTCTGCGAATACCAACAAACATTGAACGTAGTGTTACTGATGTAGCTTTGTGTATTAAATACTCAACACATTTCTTTGCTGCTTTTGACATGTTTCATTTTGTATGAAAAAAGATACATCGTTTCGGAGGATAAGTTTTACTTACATTTGACATCTTGGCTAGGACAACTGAATTTATTGACAGAGCGATCTAACAAGGATTTTTACTGCCTGACGCCTGAAGCCGAAAAAAGCCATGATACGCACGTGGCCTTCTTTAACAACCGTTGCAAAGCACGGGCATATGAGCTAGTAAGTAATAAAGATCGTCGACTCCCTGACAATTCTATCAAGCATTCTCAGATTAATAGAACGTTCCGGTCGTTTTGATGTGGAGAAAATGTGTATGTGTAGGCTTAACTGCTAATTTTGTTGTTGTTCCTGTGTGTGAGTGGTACTAATAGAAAACCTTTCTTGTGCTAAATAGCACATAGCGGCATGTTGGAAATATACAAGTAGCATGCTTCGTACATCGTTTCACAGACCTGTTCAACTGCTCTGCTGGTTTAAGTCTAAACTTCATCTTCGAAACCTGAGTATCGAGCATTATACTGATTTGTAAGCGTTGAAATGTGGATTCAAGGAAAAACAGTAAGTCGGGGCAATTACCTGTTATACAGAAATGTGTACATTTCCTTCATCATCGAATCCTCCAGCTATGTTCATATAATAACTGATTATAGCTGTACCTAGGGATGGGAAAAACCGACCGATTAAAACCGATATCGGTATTTTAGTTTTGAATAACCGGTTTTTTCGGTATTTATTTGGTGTCGGTTGTAACCGGTTTTTTAGTTATTGTCAAGAACCGGGTAAAAAAACCGATACGACTACTTCCTGTAGCAGTGATTCAAAATGTGTGTTTTTTTTTAATAATAATGTGATGAAGCCTGACTAAATGTGCCGAAAGCGTTATTTTAATAAATGAGTTTTCTTGACTGCTTTTACTATTGGATATTAAAGAACAGAGTGTTGTTAGCTCCTCAACACGTTGGTTAAAACTTTAAATGTATTATATTGTTATGCTAACAAGTTTTATTAATGTGATTGCTTGAACGTGAGGGGCTTTTTTAATAACCAATATTGGTTTAGGTAACATTGATCACGTGGTGCCTCGCGAGGTAGCCGTGCGGTCTGAGGCTCCATGTCACGGACTGCGCGGCTGCTCCAGTTGGAGGTTCGAGTCCTCCCTCCTCCCTCGGTCATGGGTGTGTATGGTGTCGTTAGTTTAAGTTAGATTAAGTAGTTTTTAAGTCTAGGGACCGATGACCTAAGCAGTTAGGCCTCATAAGAACTCACACTCATTTGAACATTCTTTGGGCATGTGGTATACAGCTTTTCTAGTTCAATTTGCGTAAATTTACACTGACAACAATCATACTGTTAGTCAGAACTGTGACTATTTTTCGAAATACTTCTGCAACACTGACTGAAGTCCAGTGTAACTTATATACATATATATTGTGTTTATAACGAGATATTCGTATGCGCTGGCTCACAAGTCCAACTTACGGAGTGGTTGGCTCAATATTCGCAACTGACGGTTGGAAATACTAGACCAGTAAATCTGTATGCTTCGTATATCGTCTTCTACGGACTCCTGGCTAGGCTTACACACACTTAAGGCGTAATATTGGCAGGGGATAATGCAAAATAGGAAAGACTAGTGATTTGTCGTATAACGTAAATTTACCTAAATTTTAACTAAATTTCCTAAGTTTCGTTTTCGGCCGAAACTAGAAGAACCGAAAATTCGATTACGGTTTCTGTTTCGGCTGCCAATTAAGTTTCGGTCGAACTTTGCCAGAAATAAAAGCAATAAAAAACCGAAAACCGGTTATTTAAAAACCGGTTATCTTGGGCAGTTTTTACGGTGCGGCTAAACTGGTGATGAAAAGAACCGATATAACCGAAGACCGGTTGTTTCAGCGATAACCGCCATCCCTAGCTGTACCATAGAAGAATATCGATCAAGATCAGGAATTGGGCTTCATCGTATGGAATGACCTCTTTATTCCTACGTATTACTGTCTCTTAATAAGCTGTGATAAGTACAGAACATAGAATACAGTGATACGGTTCACACTTTTGAAAACAATGAAACTAATTATACACCCCCGCTCCCCTCATTACCTTTTGCAGACAATCGCAGCGTTCTTCGCGAAGGCCATCACGTTTCAATCTAGTTTCGAGAAGTCAAATCAGCTTTGTCATATTTAGTGGAACGTTATCAGAGTTATCTTATTGAAATAAGGAACAATCTACTTTTGATAAAACGTGTCTCTGCCGGCTTTATATCCTGGCTCTACTTATCACGTTCAGAGACCTTTAGTCCCCCCTACACTTTTCACACGCACACTCTTCAGTATTGTCTATTTAATTAATGTAAGATGACAATCAGTCCCTTCACACCTACTTTAACACTAGTTCTCCATACTAAGTCAATATTCTAATAGACAATGTTAACAGTTTTAGCAACATTTAGAACAACGTATTTGCACAAACGGCTGTATTAAATTCAATTTTTATTGCATAACTGGTTTCGGTCAAATAACGGACCATCATCTGGTGTAATTGCTGTTATACGTGCTATAGAAACACATATTCATTCCATATAGCATCTAAGACGTTTAAAGAAAGTTTAATGAATGTCTACTTAGCTAGAACATATCAAGAGATATGTGCGTTTCATGAAACATTCCTTAAACTATAGGGATTTTAAATGTGCTTCTGTACCATGCATTACAATGGAACACATTGCAAATATGTTGTTCGATAAAACGAGTCGTAATCATCTAGTTCACTAATCAAATCTACATGTCACAGTCTCTTCCTTCGGACTAAGTCGCACGGTAGAGAGATTCCTTTTTCCTTTTTCGGAGAGAGCGGTATCACGGGAAACAGTAAGGTAAAGGAAAGAAATAAGAACAGGATGTAACACTCCGTCGACGACTAGGTCACAGGGATTCGATTAGAAGCCTATAGTTTAAACCAGATCTGATTAGTGGGAAGGCATGATGCCATCTGGACGCGCTTTTTCCATTCGCCGAGGGAGGGAGGGAAAAAAAAACCCATTTGGCCTGTTTTTCTGCGGTTTTTCATTGAACAACCCAAGTGTTACAGTTCATTAAAAATAAGCCATTTTCAATAAATATGGTTGAGGATTGTGCTGACCAGTTTAGCCCTTATTTACTACAACAGCTTTTATTGGCTGTCACGTGGAAACGTCTCTAAAAGTGTGTATAAACTCAGGAATGAAGCTCAAGAGAAACATTTGACTTTTGTCAACAGTTAATAAACAAAAAACTGTTTTGTCATAAAAAGCGCCCATTTCATTGTTTTTGGGAGGGGGTGGAGTAAATATGTTTTGAAAGGCAATTTCTCCTTTTAAGTAGCCATAAAGTTCAGGCTTAAAACGTTGTCCTCTTTCTTATCATCGTACATAGTTTTCTTTCTTTCTACTTTTTAATAAATAAAAAACACTTCTTTTCTTAGAGCTGGCGAGGGGAGCTTTCTGGACAGGGATGGGTGCCATTACTTCTTACCCCCACATTGAGTTGTTTGTCATGCCAAGGGAACGCGAAGGTTTTCGTCCAGGTCACGGGAGCTTGGAAATCTCCAGACCAAACCATTGTATTTTCTCCCATTAATCTCGAAACAAATAAATACATCTCAAATTTACAAAATAGCTTTTCATTCTGAAAAGTCTAGGCACTTTCTGTCAATGAATATTTGCAACATCCGATTCCATTTCCTTGCAACTTATCAAATCTGTTTAAAAGTAGAAAACATAGTTGTAATCCTGGAAGCTTTTGAACCGCTTCACTTCTGCCCCATAAACGTGTACGAATTTTTCAAACTTTCAACGAAGGTAAAGCAATGGATAAAGTGAAAATGAAGTTTTCTGTAGAATAATCATAAGCTGTTGTCGAGATAACGTGATTTAAAGTGAACCTAAATTTGACATGTGCTGCGATTTGTTGGACCTGCAGACAACGACGCACGTAAAACTACAAACGTCTATGACATTTAGTGACATACTGCACGACACGAGGAAATGTTATGTTGGGTGGTACTATGTAATGTGTCATAAGCCGTTAGTTATAGTGTCACTTTACAGATGCGCGAATATGTTAAACTGTATAGGGGTAGTTGGTTTTGAAGCTGCCGTATAAGTCGAGAATTAGTTCCCCTCTTTTACCCCTTTTTCTTTGTCTAGGGCACATTCGTCTTTTAGTGTACTGTAACGGTATTCTGTCTCAATGTTCCCTGTGATAGACGAATCAAATTGCCAAGGTTCTCCTATTTATAATGATTCTGCCTCCTTATTCAGAAGGCAATTTTCTAAGGAGGGCTTTCGCCTGTGTATCTGAGAGGGACTATTGAGTTTGTTTTCTATGGATATTTTTATTAATACAGACGAACTATTTACGATAATGCGAAGTACAATTCTCATTCATTTTTACACATTCAGAGACACCTTTCCTTTAACCCAAACAAGAACAATTTTATCAAAAAATGTTCACATGTTTGTAGAGCTTATGGGACTAAACTACGGGGTCATCAGACCCTAAACTTACAAACTATTTATGAACTAGGTAATACCAAGGACGGCACAAATATCCATGCCCGAGGGGGGATTCGAACCACCGACCGTGGTGGCCGTGCAGACTGACTGACGCGCCGCAGTACGCTCGGCCACCGCGGCCGGCACACTAATATAAGAATTAATCTTACGCCTATTTCGACTGTCATGAGATAAACGAAAAGGAGAAATATATATTAACTGCCAAAATTACAAGCAACTTCACCAAAAAAGGGAAGTAAGATAGGCTACTACATCACGTACAGAAAAACTTTGTAGACCATTAGCATTATCAACACCAATAGAAAACCTAAAAATATCTGCAGTAAACAAAGTATTACTGTGAGTTTCCGGAAGTTACCATGACTGTCTAAGCTAAAATTTAAATTACATCAAACTAATGCACAATGAAGTAGAGACATAGAAGCATTTTATTTAACACGTGTTTTATTAACCTTATCGGAGAAATAGCAATAGTGGCGCCCGGCGCCCCCCCCCCCCCCCACCTTGGTGGTCGGCACGTCGCTGTTTCATCGTCGCCCTCCCCCCCTTTTTGGAAATATTTTCGTTACAAGATCTGCAGAATGTCTTACCTCGGCTTGTTTGCGCTTGCTTCAACTCGAGCTGAGGCGTCGGCCTACCAAGCTTCATTAATTCACCCTTCACTTCCAAGCTTAAAACTGAGTATTTCGTTTCTAAAAGAAACTGAACGTTGTTCATTTTTCTTTGATAATAAACTAAATAAGAACTGATTTCACTCTTAAGTAACTGTAAGAAAATGAATCTGTTACAAGCTACCTTCGTGTCACATGACACTGTAAGCAGCACCTCCGTCGAACCTTACGTCTGCGCAAAGGCTGCTTGCTCTTCCCCACATCTTTTCAAACAGTTAAATATTTGTTACAACGAAGCGTATAAATGTCATTTACCCTCAAAATCGCGACACATTTACTAAAACTTCCAAAAATGTGGCAAATAACAATACAAAAGTCATTGTTTCCGTGTCTGTTAAAAAGAAGATTGGGTTTAAAAAAATTGATTATAATCTATCTCGAAACCAAGACCTACGACAACGCAGTGCGTTGCCACTAACCACACGGCTATTCTTGCTAGGTGGAGAGTTGTGGCTTCATTAATGTTAATGATCGGATCTTCTGTAGGCTTTTACAGTTGATTCGTCTTTACAGTTATAAGATATTTTACCAAATATGACGTGTTTCTGAGGAATCCTCAATGCGCCAAAAACAAATATGAAGAGCGGATGTTGCCGTAATGGAGGAATTGCGCAAGCGCATGGCGAGGTGCGCAGTAGCTCCATTGTCTTGTTTCGGAAGCATTCGTGCGTAATCGCCAGGGCTCGAGTAGCCAGGATAAGGTACACGCTTTGGTACTTGCCGCAAGCTCGAAGCCTCTACAAACGCTTGGCTATGTTTGGGCAACTATCAACAGGCTTGCGAGTGCGCTAGTTTGTTCTGGAGAGGCAAGGATGACGGACGTCGATGTGTCAAAATTGATGGATTACAAAATACCTAAGTGTTGTTGCTTTACCGTGTCTGAGTTCAGGCCAATGTTGTTGGTATATATTGGCAGAAGAAATGATTCCATAATCTGGTATGCAAACCAACCTGGTCCGTAAATATCTTCGACTCCTGAGGGAAAAATATTATTACCTACTATTTATTTACGTCATGTACGTACTTACTTTGTTAGTAACGCATCTTGTTAGTAAAAATACTTATAGAACTTTGAAAAATATACAGTTTGTTCCAATCATATATTGATCAAATTTATCGTCGACATCCTGTAAATGCAAATAAATTTATACCTGAGCCAGAACGAACAGACTAGTTTCTTCATTAAATGTTTACGAAATGTGACCATAAGAATTTCTTGTGTGTTTTTAATCTACTTCACAGGTTTCTTTAAACTCTCACTAAGACGACTCCAGGCGTCACTCACTTTTTTTTTATCTTTATGGTCCCTGCCAAATGCAGGGTTCTGCTTGATAATATTCGAGGAACTGTAATATTTCCGCGTTGGACCAGTTACCGGTACTCATTTTCTCTGCTGTAGTCAACTTCTGTACAAAGAGAAACGCACTTCCGATTGCCGCCAGTGCACGAATAATACTAAGATCACAACGAAAGTGTGGACGCGTCGCAAGCGCTTGCCGCAAACCACCTTGGATTTGTGCTAAAAAACCGACACTCGACCGGATCGGCCGCAAGCGCTAGCAAGCCTACGCAAGTCAAGCCAAACGCCCTATCGACACGTTTGAATTTGTGATGGCTTGTCGAAGTTTGCCAAGCGTGTGGACGCGGCATTAAAAGCGGTGTTTCCCCTTGCCCTTATGCTGCCTCCAGGGGGGTTCAAAAGAGAATTTGAACCTCAGCCGCGCATGCGCATTGCGGCGCTGCGGACACTGCCGCGTATATTAAGCGGCTGCGCTACGACTCGTATACGAGCTGTCTCCGCGACGTAAAACGTTTCTCATGCGATATAAATACTTTGAGTGTCAATGTAAAATGATCTGATAGAAGAACGAAACGAAGAATGATAGTTTAAAAAACACTGATTTTATTTATTTATTTACTTTTACCCCCACAACGAGCTTTTTTTTTTTCAGGGGATTCACTGAACCAGTGAACACACAGGATGCAAAGCATAGGCAAATTTGGATATTTTGACTGATGCTTTCGTCGGTTCTTGGTAGATCATCATGTTGATTTCTATTTAAACAACCGGTGTTAGACGTAGTTTAAAGTCTGAATATGTCCTAGTAAGCAGAAAACCAGGTAACTAAGTGTGTAGAACATACACAAAATTCTACTTTGAAGTCAGCGTGATGTACTACCAAGAACTGACGGATAAATCAGTGAAAATGTCTTCGTTTACATTTGCTCTAAGTTTGTTTGGTTTTCATTTTAACAGCTATATCTCTGTATTCAATAAAAATTGTACACATGTTATATGAAATTTTTAATGCAATTCCTATCTGAGTCGAAAAATTACGTTCATCTGAGCAGGAGACAAGTGTACATTCTCGAACAAATTCACTACTTAGCTTCGTTTGTCTGCTAGGTTCCCCAATCGGTCGTCTGCGCATGCGCGAAGCACTTCCATACGCGTGAGAATAGGATCCATCATATTCCGTCTACTGGTGATCGTATGCGTGAATCTGAATCACACACTAAAGTAGTGAGTGAGATAAATATAGGAAAGGTTGGGGAAATGCCAGCCGACTATATTATAACCGAATACTGCTTCAACAAGCCTTTCAATATAACAATTGGAAGTAGGGAGCAGTGGGAGAAAATAGTTCGACACCGTACGGGGGATATAGTCTGGTTCACTGACGGGTCAAAATCAGACCAAGGTGTTGGGGCCGGGGTATACGGGGTGCAGCCAAGACTGGAGGGCGTCATCTCTCTAGGACAACTGCCTCAGTATTGCAGGCCGAAATCACTGCCATCGGGGCATGTGTGGAGGAGAATCTGCGTACGTGCTACAAAGATCGTAGCATCTATATCTATTCAGACAGCCAGGCAGCCCTGAGATCACTGGCAGCACCTGCAACAAGGTATAAAATTGTTGCAGAATGTCACAGGGTTCTGGTGGAGCTAGGGGAAAGCAACAGAGTAAACCTATTGTGGGTCCCTGGCCACTCGGGGATCAGTGGCAATGAACATGCCGACAGATTAGCCAGGATGGGGGCAGAGACTCCATTTATTGGACCGGAACCTGTCCTGACAATCACCAAGGCAATGATCAAATTGGAGTTACGTAACCGGCTCAGAAGACAGCAAGTAGAATATTGGACCAAAGTCTACCATCAAAAACATGGCAAGGTAATGATGCCAAAGCCATGTTTTAAAAGAAGCTCTGCAATCCTGGCCCTGAACAGGAGAGAGATTAGACTCATGGTTGGATTGCTGACAGGCCATGGGAATTTCAAAAAACACCTACATACAATGGGAATAACAGAAGAGGACACTAAATGTAGGATCTGTGATGACTGTGATGAAACTGCATCACATCTAATCGTCGAATGCATTGCATTGGAGAGTAAAAGGCACAGAACATTTGGGACAACTAGACCCGAAGAAATTGTGTCTAATAAAGAACTGGTAAAGGGACTCCTTGCACTGTTCAAGGGCATTGGTTGGCTTTACTAGATATACAGGGAGCGATACCGCACAAAGTTTCGGTGTGGGCAGTGGCGGGTTGGACCAAGACTGTTTTGGCTTCCCTGGAAAAATCAAATCAAATCAAATCAATGCGTGAATCTTGTGCAAGTGGACGCGTCTACACTGTACCCGGCCGACGTGACCGGTGCATAATGGGTAACCTCGTAAGCTCTCACTTCCCGTGTAGAAAGGGCTTAAATAGTAGTGAGCTTCCTAGGTTCGTTACATTTTTAAAGCACTGCACATAGACTAAGAAAGAGGAAAAATGAGGGAACGAAAGGGAAATTGTACACTAGAGTGACACACGCCTATTCGTGTGTATTCTCTGCGCGGAGTGCTCTTCCGGGGCGGAAACATTTTAGCGAGAAGCCAGTGTTTCTCACATAAAGAAGCAGGCCGCACGAATGTGACGCAGGGATATTCACAGCAGCGCCTTTCCGAACGCTATTGTGCCGCTCCCCCACTTTCTTTTTTTCCCTCTCCTCTTTGTTCGCCACTACTTTGCATCGCTGCTGCGAGCCGGCGGATTTTGTGCACGACTCGTGGTCCGCAGGCCGCTTGCCTGACATTATCTCGCCGTGTCGCTCACCTGTGAAGACCTGCAGCACGGCCCAGCAGCCGCTGTTATCGCCCCGAGATAGCGCCAGGGGCGGAGGGACTGGCCACCTGAAGCCACGCCCGTTTTAACCCTCACTCATTATATGCGGATTAAACACGTCAGGTCACAGAGAAAGTACTTACTCTGTCACTGCGTTTACAAGGAACACATCTTCCGGAAGACTAAAGCCGAATTTCGTAAATCCTTTTTCGCTGTCGTGTTCACTTGTTACTACCTGAATCGGATTTCCTAACCCACTCAACATGGCGGCTGAAAAACAGCTGATTCATTTCCTGATTTAGTCAGCACAATCGCAATATTTCTTTACTTAAATACACATATTCATGCTCACTCTAATATTTATACTTATACCAGCTGAAAACCCGGCTTTGCCAGATATTTATTTATTTATTCCTGCCTTCAGTAAATACGAGGTATGTCCACAAATTTGATAATTTTCTTCTTTATTCCAACTCTATGGCTGTTGTTTTCAAGCTGATTGAAATTTGGTAACCTACGGACGGAACGGCCCCTCTAGCTCGGAGCACGTGGCAAATACAAATACATGCATACATAACGATACCTACTGTACGTACGAGAAGCTGTCAGCCTGCCCCGTGCGGCATTAAAATACAATAAAGAAAGAAAAAATGATACTATACAATCTTATTGGAAAAGTTATTCAAACACAATTCGATCTTTTACAATTGTAGAATTTACTCCTGTTTTCCGTTTTCCCCAGTGTTTCGCGAAATTTTATGATTTTAAGGAAATACATAGCTGATTCTGGTGGCTAGTTCGTAGTTTCTTGCAGACTCCATACTGCTTTCCACTCGCGCCATGTGAGTCAAACGTCAGGTGTTACTTCGAACAACCTCGATACTTGCTCTATCGAACGCTGTGCTATTTCTGGAAATCTCGAGCCCGTTCGAATGCGAGTAACGTTTGCCGAGTACTAATATTTGTTTTGGTTCCGTCAAGAATAGAAGATTTATTCATAATACCGTGTGTACCATAGGCCTACTGTGGATTCTCAGTGTTAGTGATCCTCTGCTGGATTTTCTTCTCACAGTGGTAATACTGAGTGGGGAACAGATTCCATATATTTTGTAAGTAAAGCAAGCTGCGGCCGGTGGTAAAAATTTGTTTGAAAACAGGCATAAAATAATCGCTAATAATTTTTGTTGCGCCAAGTGACGTCATTTTAAAACAATTTTTGTATTTCTGGATCTGTGTAAAAATGTGTCGAATCTGGACCATTTTTTGTAGTCAATGAACGTAGTGGCTCTGGTGGCATCAACGCGATTTGGTCACTGGCACAACACATCCCGGGAGCTTCATATTATTATGTACAAAGATGCACATAGAAATGTTCAACAAAGTTTTGTAGTTTTTCTAATGTTTTACTTATTAATTTTATATTTATCCAAAATGAATACCTTAAAAATTTACAAAGATGCATATGGAAATTATGAAACACCAGCAGGAAAACATACATACAGTCTTAGACAAAAGAAAAAAAAAATGATCGCCGGCGGGTCGACGTAGAGGTTAAGTCAGAGTCGTTCGCGCAGTGTGGGCAATAAATTCCATCACCCCTCAGAATTCCAAGTCCGACGATATGCACGCTCTGGCAACACTGTAAAATGCGGCATTGTCTGGAGGCAGTGTTATCATCCTTCTCGAGGTAGTACAGTACTGTGTGCGCGTGGCCTCCTGGTACCAGTCGCGTTTAATAAGCTTGTATATAAGCAGTCGCGAGATCGAATCCCACAACCTTAATTTTTTTTTTTAATTATTTAACCGCTTTTCGGCTCTGTTATTAGTGTGGAAGAACCTCAAATGTAACAGTGAAAACTTCCAGAAATAATTACACAAAAATGCTTGCGGCTGCAGCAGAACTGAACTGTTTATTCTCCGGAGTCTTCTACCTTTGTAATGGGCACCGGCTACAGCGACGCGCCGGCTACAGCGACGCGCCAGCGACCGCATCGCGGCAGCGACCGCATCGCGGCAGCCGCCTGCGGACTCAGTGACAACGGCTGCTAATCCTTACTTTAAGTTGTAGTACTTATAGTCCAATCATTTGCTAGATTTTTCTGACTGATGTATGAACATAATCTAAACGTCGTAAAGTAGAATCTGAAGAAAGGGGTCATGGGGGTGACTATTACTACATTTTTCTTTAACGTATAGTCGCTCATTCAGGATTCCTACTCTCGATTGTTACTAATGACGAGTTATGATGCTCTCAGTCTGGCATCTAAAGAAGAAATTAATGACTGAGTACTGAAAGATTTTTTTATATTGGACAAAGTGCAACCACAACGCCAGTGGTGTGCCTATTTGCTGCAAACAACTGAGGCACCATTCAGTCGCACATAAGGACAAACGACGTAAAAAACTACAGCATGTGTTAGTACTAGACCATAATAGCGCCTGCTAATTTCACAAACAAAACATTCAATAGTGTGCTTTGGAAGTCACCCATTTCTCATCTACTCTTTCGATCATATGTCGTCAAATGTTTATCTTTCCTCAAATGTTTGTAAGTTACGGACTGATGACCACGCAGTTTGGTCCGATAGATTTACAAACTACTTAAACCTAGGTAAACTAACCTACCGATAAACACACACAGCCATGCCCCAGGGAGGACTCGAATCTCCACGGCGAGCAAACAGCTAAAAAAGTTACACTCTCATGAGATCAGAACCATGGTCAAAGCCACCGCTGTGTCGCAGGCGCCTACTTTACCTCAGAGCTAGCGAGGAGCTGAGCACGCAAGTTCTTTCCTACTATCATATTCATCGATAGATCATATAACGCGCAACATAAGAGACGAGATTAGTTACAATTCCAGCGTGTAAACAATTTTCTGGACCCAAAAGCATGAATTAATTGCCTTCTGCCGCCTCTCGAGTGATAAACCAGGCAGACTATTCAATGGAAATTACAGGAAACATCTAGTGAATTTATGAGCATAGTTCTGTGTCATCCCGGAAGTAAGACCTCGATACCAGCGTTGATAGACTTACACTGCGATGTTGCCAAGCTTCGGTCATACTAACAACAGGAAGAATAAGAGCCGAGGGGATTGCCAAGCGGCCTCGACGGAGGCTTAGCTCGCGCCTCGCTCGTCTGCTGAGGGTCCGAACAACTGAAGTGTATGTCAATCAGTCCTGCTCGCAGTTCCGTAACTAGCTTCAATGAGTCGAGCGTAGTAACTAATAAAAATACACAGATGCACCGACCGCTAACATATTAATGTGTCTCAAATATTAGCGTATACTGTTATAAACGCAGTGACAACAAAAGGTCATTCAACAGTGGTGTTTCAGATTCTTCGAGCATTTCCATTGATTATAATATAAGCAACAGTTTTCTATACTATTATAGACTAAGAAAATACTGCTCTTCTCGAGACAGCTAAAATGAATAGCACAGAGGCTCTCGTTATTGGACATGAACTCAGATGGGTCGAACGTGTCCAGCGGATGAAAAATGACAAGACTTCCACGCCAAGCTGGAGCCCCCTCCCCTCCCAGCAACTTCCAAAGATTTTTAAATAAAAATAGTCCGGTATCGAATTCGATATAGTACACATGTAATAAATATCATAACTATAATGTGCCAAGCACAAGTTAACGTGACTGTGGGTCGCCAACGTGTTGCCGCCATTGAGAACGTGTGCTGCTGTTACTGTGAGCGGTTTTAATGCCGCCGCGACCAGCTTTGATGCTGCCACTACTGTTACTGCTGTGGAATCTTACGAAGGCCGCTAAAAACTACGAACAATAGTGTTGATTTAGTTCAATTTTTTCACTTACCAGAGTCTCATTTTAATTAAAGTTATAACACCAGCGAGCTTCTTATATTTCTGATAGCGAATGATAAGAACCCTTTATCATTAATAAATTCAGTAGGCCAGAAGTGCCAGGGGGGAGGGGGTCCATGACGCAAACTGTGTCATTGAAATTTCGGGGGTGGGGGATTAAAATGAGTACTTTTGGCCAGCCTGGGGTGGGGGTGCTTTGTAAAAATTTAGAAAACATGAAATGAAAGATATTTTATTTTAATATTAAATGGCAAAACCATTTTTATTAGGTTATGAACTAGGATTCCAGGAACTAATGTCTCGGGTGTCGGGGGGGTGGGGGGTGAGTTATTGCCCGGGAGGGGGGGGAAGCACCTCTGCACCACAATGCACATAATATGAAAGTATTTTTGGGGGGAGGTTTGTCTGGATACTTTTTATGACAGTGTATGTTACAGCGCGATCCGGGTACACTCCCCGCCAACTCGATTTTACGACTTCACGGCGTTGCAATATATATGCACAACTGTTGATTTTAATTGCCGTCGAAGAAGAGAGTGTGGTAGTTTGCCTCTTCCTCGCAGTGCTGGGGTGGTGGGAAGCAGTGTTGCCAACTCGTTTCCATGATGTGTCAAAAATCCCTATGTTCACCATGAAAGTCCCTACGGACCAAACTATTTCTAAAAAAAATAAAAATAAATAAAATAAAAGGGGGAAAAAAATAAGAAAAGTCCTGCGCGGGGGATATCATAGTCTTAGCCTCCCCTGCCCTGGATTCGCCACAAAGAGTTTTTTTAACAAAAGAAGCTACTACTGTGTTGGGTAATAATATTTCCTCTTTATTAACATTATTGTTCAATGAATTATTACTGTTTCGTCCCTGAGAAAAGTCCTAATGTTTTGCAAAAATACAGGAAATCCACCCTTACAGTTTGGAAAAAAGAGAGTCAAAAGTCCCCACGCGTAGGGACATGTCTCTACGGTTGGCGACACTGGTGAGGGAGGGAGAGAACAGCGGACGTTGCAGTGCGGAGATAACAGGTATTGTCGCGTGGCGGCTAAGTGTGACCTGCAGGCGGTGTCAGGCGCAGATCAAAGTCGCCACCTGGCGGGATGCGGCAGAGGGGCAGGGGTGGGTTAATTAGCGCGGCGCCACTTTACTTTCGCGTTGCTAATTGCGGCTGCGGCGCGCATTATGGCTGCCGTGTTTCCGCCGGCAGATGAAAGCCGCCGGCCACTGTCACTCCCAGCCGCCCCGGCAGAATGCGCCACCGTCTCGCTGCAGTCATTTGTTCCCACGCAGCTAGACGTGGCACGGCGCCGCCGTTATTTATCGCGGCACAAATATGGACTGATTCCGTGCCGCTGCACCTTCAGCTGTTTCTTGAACTGAAACATTCCGTCTACTTCTTGTGTTTTTTCTTCTTATTTTTTCTTTCTTTTTTTTCAAAGTAACACTTTTCAGTTCGGCATAGTCTGAACTGGTCTGGTCCTGTTAATGTAACTTTGTGAAAAATCATATCTGGGTCGCACCCGAGAGCTCATTAAGTTGTTGTTGTCTACCGCAGCAGTGTCTTGGGGAAGAGGTGTTCTTTTATCAGAAGAGCAATTTAAGAACAGGGCCCAGCGACAAGGTGAGTCAACACAATCGTATATACGGAGCAGTGGCGTAACTATGGGGGGGGGGGGGGGATGAGGGGGATAGAACACCCCCCCCCCCGAACCCGGAAAAAAAATGAAAGAAAGAAAAATTCGAATAACAGCAATCTGGTAAAGATTGAAAACTTGGGGTGTTTTACCATAATCTTTCATTGGATGGGAGTG
Source organism: Locusta migratoria (assembly GCA_026315105.1). Lineage (NCBI taxonomy): Eukaryota > Metazoa > Arthropoda > Insecta > Orthoptera > Acrididae > Locusta > Locusta migratoria. The sequence goes on along the minus strand of CM048747.1, from coordinate 289,395,304 downwards.
AAGTAGTTTCTTCAACGGGAGTGGTAGATGGTAATCTGTCTGGAAACTGACAAATTTTGCTCGTCAAGCAGATCTATTCCCCCCCCCCCCCCCCTCAAAGCCACCAAGTCCTAGTTACGCCACTGATACGGAGTGTTTTGGCCCTATGTCACGTAGTTAACACGTAAATGACGGAGGCCGATGAAAGGCATTGCGGAAGATATGTATCAAGCTCTTCTGTTAAAAGATGTTTCCACGACAAGAGTTTATCCAATGGTGCCAGAAAATTTAAGAGATGCAAAGGAAGTACGACAGACTGCCGAATGTTGTCCCTATGGCCGTTGTGGAAGACCAGCATAGCTTTGCTTCTCTCATATGACAAATTGTGAGAGAAGAATTACAACAGTTTATGGCAGCTGGGAATGTTGGGCCAAGTGAGCATCAGATTATGACCATTGATGTTACTCCTGTATGTCACGAGGGCGCCGACGCTGCTGAGCAAGAGGTATTTGAAACATTAGCGTCTGTCAACCCCGGCAGTCGCACCCGACTTGAAGAATGATGTACGCCACCAAACGGTAGCATAGGAACCGACCGACACAACCACAACCAAATCCTCCGGCAACTGAAGCCTCACAGGAGGACATATCTGGAGGACAGAAGACAACACGCCATTGTGTTTTCACTGTGACCTTCGCAGACATGTTGTACGGTACTGTAGGGAACGATGCCCGCCGTCTCGTCAAGACGCTCGCCATCTGCTTTCATGTGTTCCAGGATTGTAATGTACTGCCAAGTTTCATGTGTGTGTGTGAATGAATGTGCCTTCAGCTACCCATTGTGTATTTGAAAATTTCTTCCCACGTTACCTCCATGTTCATATAGGGCAGAAACAATTTTAATACGGACAGTAATCACATGATTTAATCCACTTTTGTACAAGGTGTGTGCTTAATTTGCTGTCCCCACATTTGCTTGTTATTTTTCTGAATATTTTATGATTTTAAAGTATCAAACCTCTATTATTTCATGCTCCCCGTCCTATGTTTAATCATATATTCATTTGTGTTTTAACCTTGATTTTGTGTTTGTTAAAACGTTGGCTGCTCCCTTAATGAGTGAGCAGTTAGATAAATTTCCGTTGTGCATGTACTGTGGGCACTTGTAGTAATTTATAGCAGCAGTGAGCGTTTTAACTTACATTTGCTGAGCTCAACTGCCCGAGACTTCCAACTGCTTGGAGTGCTGCTGTTGTGGCGTATAAGAAAAATCAGTGGGAGTATCTTAACTGTACGTGTTAAACTGACGAGTGACTATGAACAGACCGAAACTTTTGGCTCCAGCCAATGAGAACTCGCAAGTTAATATTCATAGAATATATGACTTCAACTGCTATTGGGCAAAGCTGAAAATGTGTACCCAGCCGGGATTCGAACCCGGGTCTCCTGCTTTCTAGGCAGTTGCGCTGACCCCTACACCACTGGGGACACAGTGATCACCGCACCTGCAAGGACTACCCATGCACGCCTCCCGTCAGATACAAATTCTCAGCTTCGCCTTGCCCATAGTACTCAAACTCGTAGTTTAACTAATTCCCGTAAGAGTAAGGGCTTCAAACTTGCCCACCCCTCCCCACTAACTATAGGATCATTGCCCGTCACCGGCATATTATATATATACATGTGGCGTCTGTTCGGAATGTGACGTCTGTTCTTTCCGAACAGACGCCACATGTATATATATAATATGCCGGTGACGGGCAATGATCCTACCGTTAGTGGGGAGGGGTGGGCAAGTTTGAAGCCCTTACTCTTACGGGAATTAGTTAAACTACGAGTTTGAGTACTATGGGCAAGGCGAAGCTGAGAATTTGTATCTGACGGGAGGCGTGCATGGGTAGTCCTTGCAGGTGCGGTGATCACTGTGTCCCCAGTGGTGTAGGGGTCAGCGCAACTGCCTAGAAAGCAGGAGACCCGGGTTCGAATCCCGGCTGGGTACACATTTTCAGCTTTGCCCAATAGCAGTTGAAGTCATATATTCTATGAATATTAAATAATAACAGCTGCAGGATCAGAATGTGACGTCTGTTCTTTCCGAACAGACGCCACATGTATATATATAATATGCCGGTGACGGGCAATGATCCTACCGTTAGTGGGGAGGGGTGGGCAAGTTTGAAGCCCTTACTCTTACGGGAATTAGTTAAACTACGAGTTTGAGTACTATGGGCAGGGCGAAGCTGAGAATTTGTATCTGACGGGAGGCGTGCATGGGTAGTCCTTGCAGGTGCGGTGATCACTGTGTCCCCAGTGGTGTAGGGGTCAGCGCAACTGCCTAGAAAGCAGGAGACCCGGGTTCGAATCCCGGCTGGGTACACATTTTCAGCTTTGCCCAATAGCAGTTGAAGTCATATATTCTATGAATATTAAATAATAACGGCTGCAGGATCAGAATGTGACGTCTGTTCTTTCCGAACAGACGCCACATGTATATATAACTCGCTAGTTGTCAGCCAATGAGATACTGTGTGTCACTTAACCAGAGATTCGGGCGCCAGGCGCCCTTACATACTTAAAAAAAACTTCTTGTTTAACGTATACCTTTCTTAAGGCTATGCTACAGATCACTTTTTTTTTAAGTTAAAGTTAGGCATAAGTTAAACAAGATTTTTTTTTTTCGTACGTGACGGCGCGTAGTGCCACAATCTCCGCTAAAGAAACACGCAGCATCTCATTGGCTGACAACTAGCGAGTTATCAGTGGCTTATATTGTGAGCTATCAAAGCTATCACCGAAGCCCATATCTATAGTAAACCAGAAATTAAGAACCAATATTAACGAAAGTGGCAATAGAAGCCACTTCCTGTCATTAAGAATTAGCGCGTAATGTGGAATATGTCATTGTTCGCTTCATTCCAACAGTGGGAGAACAGAGCTTCGGACAGTCACTGCCGCAGCCTTCGCTAAGGTGAGGGGTATGAAGGGGTGGTGCGGCCAACAGCACGCCAAGGCTTCGGAATCTCTCGTCTCAACACAAGCACGAGTGCTTCCGAAATGTGCCGAAAGGACACGACTCTCTTGGGGAACTCTACATCAGTTTAAAGCAACAAATAGCGTGTCTGTGTGTTTGTTTCACTTCACAACAGCTGTATTGGTGTTATTTTACAGTGTAAAGTGTACTTTGACAGTTTTAGTGCTAATTCTTCAAAATGGATGGGCAATGAGAAATTAAACATTCTCGCAGCTGAAATACGAAGAAAAGTCGATTTTAAAACAGGGAAGGGCTGCTGCAAGTCGGCAACGCAGGGGCTACCGTGCTCACGGGTTCGGCTCATAATGAAAAGCTTGTATACTGCTGATCGAGCTTGTCTTTACGGAGTTCTCGAGAGCGACTCGACCGTCCGATCCTGATTGTCGTGAGTGCACTCGTACTCTGCAGATAAACCATTTTTAGTGTCGGGTAATGTCCCAGAGATTAATTGGTCCCAATCCCTTGGTTCCGACCAAGGTTTTCGGGAGGCTTTCCTTCGTTGTAAGGCGCATGCCGGAACTGGTAAGCCCCTCCCACTTATTCCCCCCCTTTGCCCCACTATCAGCTTGTCTGAATAGAACCGCGATTCTTTAAGGGCCGCTCCACTCCTCAGAGTGGAGAATGAAATGAGTAATTTTTTTTTCTACTCCAGATCTTCCGCACTTTCAGTGTGAGCAGAAGGAAGAAAATCAGTAACCCTTACATAAGGTACTGCAATAAAGAGTAGGCGTACCTAATTTGTATCTCATCACGGGCCTTGTTAGGGGGTGGGGAAATGGGGGAGAGAGAGTACTAGTAGTTTCATTGGTTGTCCCCCTCAATGCTTTTAACATTTGCCAGGAACCGTTTCTTGTTTGTTGAGATATTTGGCACTGTCACTATCAGTATATCGGAAACAGTACAAGATATTTACTTTTTCTTAGCATTTTTTTTCTCGGCATAACCTTAGAAAGTGAGATAGTGGCGATAGCCCAAGTTACAAACCCAGCATACGCCGGAGCCAAAAGTTTTGGTCTGTCCAGTCACTCGTGTTAGACTGTGGTAATATGCAGTATGGACTCAAGATTATCTTTGTGCTCAGACCTTGTGTTTAGAAGTCATTCTTCAAGTGAGGCTGCTGTGGCCTGGACGCGTTTATATCGATAGTAGGGAGGTGGTGATAATGCTCCGGCTGATCAGTGTACGAAACTATTAGTACACCAGTCCTACTTGTTGGGTTTTTTATTCTTTTTTCTGGTGATACCTAGCGGGCCGCAGTAACAGGCGTTGTAATGAGAAGGGCTAATTAGCAGAGCCCGCGTCCCCCGGGCCCCGGCTGCCGCCCCCTCGTTACGGCAATTACTCCGGACACCGCCCGCTTTTAAAAAGCCCCCGCCCCAAATGGCTCGTCTCTGGGGGCCGCGCTGTGTCCGAGCGAAAGCCGCTGGACAACGGCGTACCGGCGGACGGCTATTACGTGCCACAGGCTTATTAAAAACAACTAGGCCGCTCACTGCCGCCACGGTACCGTTCTTCTCACCCAAGTTGAGGCGGACGTTTCGTCATTCTGACACGATAGTCAATAAAATCTCAGGTAATTTCTGCAACTTCACTGCAGCGCTGACAAGCGACTGGGTCGTATAAACACACGCCGAAACGATTATGTATTGAATCTGTATTTGCAGTGAACACCACATTACTAAATACACTACTGGTCATTAAAATTGCTACACCAAGAAGAAATGCAGATGATAAACGGGTATTCATTGGACAAATCTATATCTATAAATGTGAATGTCTGTTCGGTGTACGTTTATCACGTCTGAACCACAAGACGCAGAGACTTAAATATTTGTACAGTTACTAATTTATACCTGAAGAAGGTTTTAAGCACGGTTTTATAGCGATCTGATAGATATTTAGTAATTTGAAGAATATAAGGCGAAATGCGGATCAATAATTTCTCTGTGAAAATTACTTTTACCCTTTGAAAATGGTTTTATTGGTTGCATTGTTGCTTGAGGGTTGATAATGATAAAAGATTCTGAGTATATAGGGATGGAAAGTTATCGGTGTATATAAAACTCTATGGGCGCGCTGCCTCAATCCTCATTCCGACTTCCTCACCAAAAATTTTGGCATGCTAACATATTCGCGTTTTTTTTTTTTTTTGGCTGAATTTGGGTAGGACAGAGACAGTGCAACAGAGACAGTGGAACAGGGAAAGTGTCAGATCGGGATAAAGGCATATGCAACAGCAGTGGGAAGAGAAACGAGATGTCGGAAGTTAGGAACACTGGCAACAATAAACTAGGACAGTAGCAATTGGAGCAAAAGAGAAAATAGTGGAAAACAGACGAATGGAGACCATACATAAAGCATGAGCGTGCGACTCTCCAATACTATGGCACGAAACAATTTGTCCAATTTTTCCCACAAGGTAAACCCCAAGCAAACCATCCCCAAGGACATACGTGTAAAGGAGACAATCGTGACTGAAGACAATGAAAGCCGCCTCTAAGTGAGAAAGAAAGGATACTGGCAATACGACAGGAAGTGACTGGGACAACGTCAGTGGGGGCAGAGAGACGATGAAAGTGGCAGAAACAGACAGTGGCGAGGAATCGTGAGGGAAAGGGATGAAGACATTGTGTCAATATTTCAGACAGAAAGCGGCAATGGGAGACACAGAAAACATACGGATAGAGACATATATAGACACTGACAGTGAGACGACATTGCTGACTATGACGGCTTAACTGGGCAATAGTATTTACAAAGTTATGCACTAAAAGTGCGCCAACATGTTCGCATGCCAAAATTTTTGATGAAGTCTGAATGAGGCAGTTGGTTCCACACTTTTGTGTCAGAGAACATATTCGCCTTTTCTGTGCTCCGGCAGCAGCATTTTTCAGCTGGTAATATATGCGCGTAATTGTTGACAACAGCAAACGAAGATGTGCGAAGAGCGAGCATCCGAACTGGACCTGTTCCATTGCAACATGAAAACGAGGAAACTAGCGCTCAGTTGAAGTAAACCATACAGCGTCTAAAGAGATGGATGAAAATTGGTTACAAAGAACACGGAAATATTGCTATATTGGCAAGCCTGCTGCAAACCGACAGTAGTAGCGTCGGGTGGTGGCGATGCTACCGTGTCGGGCGGTCGTAAGTCGGCGAGGCGTATCTTGATCGATCTAACGATGTCGTTGTCTCTGGGCAGGTGCGCGGACAACCGGCCAAAGCGAATGGCGCGGCTTCCTTCGGTGGGGGCGCATAAAACGTTAGGCCGGGCCGCCGCTGTCCATTTGGGTCAGGGCTGCGCGCCTTGCGTGATGACAAATTTGCGGATTTGCATGACAATTGGCGCTAAACCAATAGCCGCGCGTACCGGCACGAACCTGTTGAAAAATGAGGCCCGCTTCCTCTGCAGAGTGCCCTACCACGCGACTTTGCGTCCGTCCGAGGAAAGGCACAAAAACTCGGCCACGCTTTCTTCGTACATTCCTACCGAATGGACGGCGAATTTCTGTTGCAATCTCATTCGAATCAGCCCACTGTTTCGTTGTAAAATACTAAAGTTATGTATGATTCTGCAGCTCGTAACAATGAATGTACTACCAGTCAACCCAAACTAACAAGTAAAAATGCGTCAGTAAAGTGTGGAGAAGTTGAGAATTGGCGTCAGTCGGCAGTGTTGCCAACAGTTAAAGTGAGCTCCCCACTAGTTGCAAGTGCAAAACCACTAATCATTACAATTTTCACTAAATTTTAAAATTATTATGAAAGAAAACGAAAAGTATATTAGTAATAGTTACCTTTATTGTTAAATAATAAAATATGTTTGTAAATCTATCGGACCAAACTGCGTGGTCATCAGTCCGTTGCTTACAAACTACTTAAACTAAGGTACACTAACCTAAGGACAAACAAACAAAAACAAACAAACACAAAAACACACACACACACACACACACACACACACACACACACACACACACACACACACACACGCACGCACGCACGCACGCACGCGCCAGGGAGGACTCGAACCTCCGACGGCGAAAACCGCGCGCTCCGCAGCGAGGCGCCTTAGAGCGCTCGACTACCCCACTGTGGCTAAGTAATAAAATATTCAGTATCATTAAATGAACCTACAATAACTAAATCAGTGAGTTAAGGTCAGGAACGTACAAAAAGTTCTATAACAGCTAATTATTTAAATGAATTAGTCTTCTTCAGATGAACCATTTTTGTCTACAACATCATAATCGTCGTCGCTTTCAGACTGATACGATTCTTTGGTTCCGATTTGATTTACAACATTTATTGGAATTTCATATTCGTTGCAGCAGTTTCCTCACAAACTCTAACCGCAACGTATTCTTAATATAGAAGTTAAAAGGTTTAACTTCATTCTGTCCCTCTGCTTGTTTTTTATTACATCCATACTGCTAAATAGTTGGCATTGGAATGAGGCAATTTTACAAGAGTAATCGCGAAAGTCGCTAAGTCCTCAAATATGAGTTCCTTGAAATGCGTTCATTCCAAAATTCCTTACAATACAACCATCTTCGTTGGCGTTTGTGCTGCGTGGAAGTCCAGAACCTTGTTTCCAGGTGAGCGAATGTTCACGTGACCATTGCAACCAGCATCGTACTACAACTGTGGGAGCACGCCCATCTTGTGTAGAGATTCTCTGTAAGGATCGTCCCACCACTCTGAAGGCCATAATTTGACCTCTTTCAAATTGGCATTGTTCGCTGTAGGAAGCACAAGTTCGTCTATTTGGCATGGCGTTAGTTTGCTTCACATGTTGATATACTGAGCCTTATGGCTGTAAACATTGTCTATTAACACTTTCGCTGCGGCTGACTCTTATAAGCGTCCGCGCTCAATGTAGGATAGCGTCAGCTGCAGCAAAAGTGTTAAACGGTACCGTAAGATGGCGCTCTGGCAGCTACGACACTACGCCATCTGTTGGCGGACGTCGTTGAAACAATTAGTACATCTACTAGCTCCCAGGTGGCACCTGGCGTCCTCGCATTTAAATCAACGTCGTATTTTCAGATGTACAAATTTTTTTCTGACAGTTTAGTGTTTTTTGTCGATTTGACAACGTGACACACCAGTATGCGACGTATACAGGGTTATTCAAAAGGAAAGAACAGAATTCAGACGTTTATTTCTTCCAAACTACTAAAGATAGAAGCATGATTCCAACGTTAATGAAGTAAGAAAAGTTTACAATTAAAACAGCCTGGGTAGAAGTTCCAGTTTAATAAACAACCGCCGCGTCATTAGCAAATTTTCGAGTTGCATCGATAATTCGTAAAGATGGCTGCATCTGCAAACGAAAAAGCACCGGACGTCCACGCGTATCGAACGAGAATGTCGAGCTTATTAGTACACTTTAGGAAAGGAGCCCAAAGAAATCCACGTCACGAGCAAGCAAAGAACTTAACATTCCTCAACCAAAGGTATGGCGAGTTCTAAAACATCGTCTGCACATGAAGCCATACAAACAGCAGTTATTGCAAGCAATGCATCCTGACGACAACAACAAAAGGTACGAATTTTGAATTGGCATGTTAGATAATATGGAGAAGACAATTTTGCACAACTATTAATTTTTTTCGATGAATCTATTTTTCATGTTTCTGGTAAAGTGAATCGCCATAACGTTAGAATTTGAGCAACTGAAAACCCTACGGCAGGTATTCAACATGAAAGAGATTCACCAAACATGAACGTCTTCTGTGCGATATCTGTAACCAAAGTTTATGGGCCTTTCTGCTTCACGGAGAAAACTGACAGGAATAATTTATCTAGACATGCTTCAAAACTGATTATTTCCCCATATTGAAGATGATCTAGATGACTTCCTCTTCATGCAAGATGGTGCCCCGCCTCATATCCCTAAACACGTCCGACGTTACTTGAATCAACACCATTCCAGGACGTTGAATTGGAAGATCAGCTTTACCGCTGGTGGCCTCCCAGGTCTCCAGATCTAACTCCGTGTGATTCTTTCCATCTATGGGGTTACGTAAAAGGATGAAGAAGATTACTAATGACTACCTTAAGTAGCATTCTCTGAATCCATGGAGGGAAGACGGAAGGGAGGAAGGCCACATACTACATGGAAGAATGATGCGGTGACAATGGGTCGGAGAAAAGGAGAATGGACTGCAAAGGCAAGGAACAGAGAGGACTGGAAGAGGGATGTAGAGAACGCGTATGGTCTCCAAGGCTCAAGCGACAATTAAGAAGAATGCCTGAGACTAAGGACTACGACATCGAAATGTTGAAGTTGTGAATTCGATAACTAGAGACCAGCTGACACGTGTATGGGAAGAAATAAGCCACCGTTTTGATATTTGTCGCGCAACACACTGTGCTCCTATTGAATGCATACCATAGGCCGCCGGCCGCGGTGGCCGAGGAGACTGAGGCGCTTCAGTCACGGTCTGCACGGCCATTACGGTGTGGGGTTCGAATCCCCCCTCGGGCATGGATATTTGTGCCGTCCTTAGTCTTAGCTAGTTCATAAGTAGTTTGTAAGCTTAGGGACTGATGACCCCGTAGTTAAGCCCCATAAGTTCTACAAACATTTGAACATTTTGAACATAATTACTAATAATAAATTGTAAACTTGTCTTTCCACTAATGGTGGAATCATGTTTCTATCTTTTGTAGTTTGGAAGAAATAAATGTCTGAATAACCCTGTATATCTGTAAATGATTGTTCTGGTTCCAATATTTCACCTTAATGAATACGGAACGCGATGATAAAGATTTCGGTAACTACTTTTAAGGCAGAAGATCTGATAACGCGAGCGCACGTGACTGCGTTAACACGCATTGTACACGTGAGTACCTAATCAGTTAAGATACAGAATACGAACGACACGTATGGAGCTAAAGCTCCGTCTTCTCCTAGATAACACGCAGCTCACCCGGCTGGAACTGCGGCTATTGTTTCCGTTACGTAAACACGAGGTTCTTGGCGCCCGTCTTAAGGACGGGTGTACACTAAAAGCACGGACTCACCGGTCTAGCCTGTGACGCGGCTATTTCGCTTTCTTGGTCAAGGCCAGGAGCCACAAAACCAGTGACGCAACAGCGCTACAGCTGATGAAGGTCACGTTTGTGGGAAAATTTCTCGCGTACGCTGCTGGAGGAGTTGTCCACTACAGTCCCCAAAAATGGAACAGTGTGTCGAGGTTCCTGGTTCCTCGCAGTGGCGGCTGTTGCTTCAGATGACTGAAGGTTCGCTACTTGAGTTCCGGATCTTGACAGTGACGCCGCCCCCTACTCCCCCCCCCCCCCCAGGCGTCCACAGAGACAGTTTGGCGCACCTCCGAGAGTAGCGTCGAGGAAAAGTTCCCCGGTTTGCCCCACTCCCTTTAGAAATATTTACGTTAAAAGACTTTATTTATATCACACTTTTGATCCAAGTTTAAAGCTGAGTATATGTTTCTAAAAGATACTGAACGTTGTTCAGTTTTCTTTAATAACAATCACCTAGAACATATGAACCTGCACAAGGACACTAAAACACAGTAAATAACTACGCTTGTCCATCCTTTTTGGAGTATTGCTGCCCAGTGTGGGATTCTTATCAGGTGGGTTTGACGGAGGACATCGAAACAGTCCAAAGAAGGTCAGCTCGTTTCGTATTGTCACGATACAGGGGAGACAGCGTTAGGGAAATGATACAGGATCTGGGATGGCAATCATTACAACAACGTCGCCTATCGCTGCGGCGTGGGCTACTTACGAAACTCCAATCTCAAAGAGTCTCCTCCGAATGCGAAAATATATTGTTGACTCCCACTTACATAGGTAGAAATGACATAAGAATAAAATACGAGAAATCGGAGCTCGAACGGAGACATTCAGGTGTTCTCTTTCGGCACGCTATACGTGAATGGAATGGGTGATAAATAGTGTAAAGGTGGTTAGATGAACCCTGTGCCAGCCACTTAAATGTGATTTGCAGAGTATCCGATTTCGATGTGCAAGTTTCCAGCCTTGGGGTACGGACGTTCGCTGAGACAACGGTTGTATATGATAGCTAGGTATGAGGCTATTGCATCAGCATACTTTTAAAGGTGTAAGGTGGCTACTGAATGGAAATTTCCTACCTTAAGTTTTGGGATTATATATGTTGGCAACAACATATATATAAACATCTTTGTTGGGTCCGCAAGGATTATCTTCGGCGGCCGGTAGGCGGGGTTTTGCTCGGTAATTTAATTTTTTTATGCATTGCGTAAGGTCGTTCATCGCATTTGATTTCACTTTGTCACTTTCGATTCAGTAGGAACCTATACACAACTTTGATTAATTCGTGGCTCGTCACTGTAATTGTTGTAATAACGAGGATAGGGCTTTAACCAAACGTAATAATAATAAAAAAGCAGTTCCTTTCACATTTTGACTTTTTATAATTAATCCTTTCCTGAGGGTAGGGCTGCATCCTTATTTTAGAAACTGCCTCATTGCACGACTTCGCAATAATATGCACATTCTACATTTTTATAGTTTGTTACTCATGTCGAATTTGCTAATTTTCTTTAATACAGATCTATTCAGTTTGATTGGTTTAATTTTGTTTGTGATTATTCTTGACGCTGTGATTGTAAGTGATTGTAAGTTAATGGTAATTAAGTATATTGTAACAAGTGGGTGACATGAACGATATGAAGTGAGGAATGTATGTTGGTGTGAAGCGAGGTATCAATTCCCATTTTTCAACAAAATAATACTTCTTGTAGACTGATTGTACAGTATTACTAAGACTGGGCCAACAAGTACAACACAGTACGACATTCTTTTACTGTTATCTAGTGTGACTATCAGACAACCAAGATTTTGCACCTTTTTAACCCTTCTAATTTGCAGTCAGATAGCAAAAGTTTCGATTGCCCAAACTTGACTTACGTAGGTCAGCATTACGTTGCGCACTATTTGTCAAGTTACCCTACTAGTAGTATTACAGTCAGATCCATAAGTTTAGTAGCCCGATACGATCTTTCATTTTTGTAGTTATCTGTTAGTACGGCAAGCAACACACACACACACACACACACACACACACACACACACACACACACACATTAAATATCCCCCTTTACACACATCACAACCTAATCGGTACCGGGAGACTTGCTTTAGTTTAGTGATTTTAGGTGCTTTAATACTCCAGGGGTACGTACTTGTAAATTACGCATTCTGTCAGCTGTTGTTGATAGTAATTGTGGAGAGGTGGGCCCCGCCTTGAGCGTGGTGGGGCGGGCGCTGTGGCTGGTTACGGAAGTGATACGGGATCTGGGACGGGAATCGTCACAACAACGGCGCTTATCGCTGCGACGTGGGCTACTTACGAAACTTCAATCGCTAACATTCTCTTCCGAATGCGAAAATATATTGTTGACTCCCACTTACATAGGTAGAAATGATCATCAGAATAAAATACGAGAAATCAGTGCTCGAACGCAGAGATTAAGGTGTTATTTCCTCCCGCGCGGTATTCCAGAATGGAAAGGGAGACAAATAGTATAAAGGTGGTTCGATGAACCCTCTGTCAGGCACTTAAATGTGATTTGCAGAGTATCCCATGTAGATGTACATGTAGAGTACACTGTTATGTGACTATAACAAAATGAATCTTACGATGAAGAGACGCTACCTTCGGATCACGTGACAGTAAGCAGCACCCCCCGCCTAACCTTACGCATGCGCAAAGGCTGCTTTCCCCCGCCTCTATTCAAGCAGTTAAATATTTGTTACAACGAAGAGTATAAATGTCATTTACCCTCAAAATCGCGACATATTTGGTAAAACATCCAAAGATATGTTGCAAGCGACAATACGAAAGACGTTGTTCCCTTATCTGTTGAAAAGAAGATTTGGTTAAAAAAATTGTTTGCAGTCGGTCTCGAACCTACCACCTTCGACGGACCAACGCGATGTCGCTAACCACACGGCTATACTTGCTAGGTGGGCAGTAGCGACTTCATTATTATTCATGATCGCATCTTCTGAAGGCTTTTACAGTTGATGCGTCTTTTATTTATAAGATATTTTTCCATGGATGACGTGTTTTTTATGAATCTTCAGTACGCCAAAAACAAATATGAAGAGCTGATGTTGCCTTCATGGAGGATTTGCCGACGCGCAAGGCAACGTGCGCAGTAGCTCAAAAATTTAAGCTGTTTATAAATCTATGGGACTGAACTGCTAAGGCCATCGATTCTTAGTCTTACAAACTAACTTAGGCTAAGGACCCCCCCCCCCACCCCACACACACACAAGCATTGTTCTACCATTGTTTTTAGAAATATATTAAAACTCTGCAGTTTCATAAACTGCAAGTATGGTTTGTATGCTGTGCAAAATTCAAAGAGTCTCTTACTTTTGAAGACAAGTGTACCTGCAACAAGTGAACCAATAGTGACAAAATGATGAAATAATGAAATTGCACATGTAAAAAGTTTATTCTGTTGTGATTTAGAATTTCCACTATGGTGTGATCCTGAATGCTTAGAAGTCAGCCAGATCGACGTTCAAAACCCCTTAACGTGTAGGTCACGTGCCGTGATGTTCCGTCGCGTACTTCTACCGTATTACGTGTACTTAACTGCTCTCACCCATCTCCAACGCCCCCCCCCCCCACTCTCTCTCTCTCTCTCTCTCTCTCTCTCTCTCTCTCTCTCTCTCTCTCTCTCTCTCTCATATGGTAGGAGCTAGAGCAGCGCGATAACAACGTGCGATATTGCCTTATTGCTGTTATAACTGTTGTTTGCAGCTAGCTACATCATGGGTTGATACCCAGACAGGGTGGGAACGTGACTTAAGAGCTCAACTAAATCGTGGCGCCATCTTGACCGAATTACAGCAACGCGCAATCAGCGATTGTTATTGCTTAACAGCATGTGAGCTTTAAGTGGCTCGTCGGTTCAACTGCCGAAAAGGAAATTACAGTGATATCGCACGAAGATCTTCCGAGATACATTCCTAATAGCGGCGAGCCCTTTGAAAATGGGTCACCGCCAATCTTCTTACATTTCCCGTAGTTTCGCGAGTCACGCTATGCGCCTTACATTGCTTTAATGTGATAGTAACGCTAAGTGTAGGTCCTGTGAAAGACATAAAACTTTTATGAGAGTTCCAACAGGTAGCGAACTTTGCTTAATCTGTCTATAAATAGAAAAATAAATTGCATGTATGAAAAAACATCACCTGAGAACGACTAAGAAACTGGGTTGATTTTTTGTCTTCGCTGTGTTAGTACTTGCGGAGAGCAAAGTTGTAGAGAATTTTCTTCTCTGCAAATTTTGTGTCAGACGAACTGTTAAGGTGTTACTTTCATTTAAATTTCGAACTGTCAAAAGGCGATCGCAAAAGCCCACTTTAAGTGATACTACCGTAAAGTAGGCCAAAAGAGTAAGAGAGAATTACCAGTTCCCAGCAGCGGCGGAGTGGCCAAGCGCATTGAGCCGCTATGCTCCGATGCGCGAAGCCGCTCCCCTTCGGGGATTAGAATCCTCCATCGGGTATGGATGTTTGTGCTGCCTTTAGTATAAGTTAGTTCATAGGTAATTTGTAAGTTTAGGGACTGATGACCCCGCAGTTCCATAAGCTTCACACCACCAATTCCCATACAAATTTAGCACTTGGTAAGCAATGTCTGTTTCGCTAGTTTCCTTTAAACGTAATATCATGTATAGTATGCGTTGTAATTAGTATCGTATGGCAACGAAAATTTTTAGTTACGCTAATGAAGAAGCGATTGACGCTGAAAATAAATTGTTCCAGTTTTGGTCAGCAGATTTACCGGGTGATCAAAAAGTCAGTATAAATTAGAAAACTTAATAAATCACGGAATAATGTAGATAGGTAAAAATTTACACACATGCTTGGAATGACATGGGGTTTTATTAGAACAAAAACAAAGTAGTGCTAGACACGTGATAGATCCCTTGCGCGCGTCGTTTGGTGGTGATTGTGTGCTCAGCCGCCACTTTCGTCAGGCTTGACCTCCCAGGTCCCCAGACCTCAGCCCGTGCGATTATTGACTTTGGGGTTACCTGAAGTCGGAAGTGTATCGTGATCGACCGACACCTCTAGGGACGCTGAAAGACAACATCCGACGCCAGTGCCTCACCATAACTCCGGACATGCTTTACAGTGCTATTCACAACATTATTCCTCGACTCCAGCTATTGTTCAGGAATGATGGTGAACATATTGAGCATTTCCTTTAGAGAACATCATCTCTGCTTTGTCTTAATTTGTTATGCTAATTATAGCTTTTCTGATCAGATGAAGCGCCATCTGTCGAACATTTTTTGAACATTTTTTTTTGTTCTAATAAAACCCCGTGTCATACCAAGCATGTGTGTCAATTTTTACCTCTCTATCTACATTATTAAGTTTTAAAATTTATATTCACTTTTTCATCACCCGGTGTATGTGCCGTGGTGCATCCA
This sequence comes from Locusta migratoria, assembly GCA_026315105.1. Lineage (NCBI taxonomy): Eukaryota > Metazoa > Arthropoda > Insecta > Orthoptera > Acrididae > Locusta > Locusta migratoria. The sequence goes on along the minus strand of CM048747.1, from coordinate 289,379,816 downwards.
GGAAGTGTGAACAGAAATGTTGCCATGTGTAAGGTATATATTAGGAAAAAGCCGTGGGCAGAAAGGACAAAAAGGTGAGTAAGGCATAATGTTTTTATTATTTTCCGCCGGTTACATAATTTATTGAATATAAGCATCGGAGACGTTGAGATGAAAGCCCTGCCTGCAGACAGTTGCGGCCATCTTGTCTGCTCTGGAGTGCCAACAACAGAGCGCTGCCATTGGTCAGTTAAACCTCACGTGTTACAAGGCAGCCGTTCTGGACCAAGCAGTACATTGGATTAGGTGGGCGAATCATTGTATAAATAAGTCAACACGGAAAATGAAGTACCGAAAAAATGTTCAAATGTTTGTTAACCTCAAGGGATTTAACTGCGGGGTCACCACTCTCTAAACTTACAAGCTACTTATGAACTACCTTATACTAAACATCCATGCCGGAGGGGGAATCGAACCACCGACCGTAGCGGCCGTACAAACTGTGACTGGCGCGCCGCAGACCACTCGGCCACTGCGGCCGGCCAGAAGTACTGATTTGAACTATTACACAACGAGGCCAATGATACATGTATAATTCGAAAGTTGCTTTGCCACATAAGTGTACAAAATAAAATAACTTGTGCACATCCGCGGTGGAGTGGCCGAGCGTTCTAAGGCGCCTATCTGAGGAGCGCGCCGTCGGAGATTCGAGTCCTCCCTCGGGCACGGGTCTATTTGTTGTCCTTAGCATACGGGAGATACCAGATAGATTTTTTAATGGTAAGACATAGATTTCGGAACCAGGTTTTACAGTGTAGGACATACCCAGGGGCAGATATAGACTCTGACCATAACTTGTTGGTTATGAACTGTAGGCTGAAACTGAAGAAGCTACAAAATGGTAGGAAAATAAGGAGATGGGACCTGGATAAATTGAAGGAACCTGAGGTTCTTAAGAATTTCAGAGGGAGCTTTAGGCAACAATTGACAGAAACAGGGGAAAATAAAACAGTAGAGGAGGAATGGGTAAAATTGAGAGATGAAATAGTGAAGGTAGCAGAGGACAAAATAGGTAGGAAGGCAAGACCTACAAAAAATCCTTGGATATCACAGGAGATACTAAATTTAATCGATGACAGGAGAAAATATAAAAATGCAGTAAATGAAACAGGCAAAATGGAGTACAGACGAATAAGAAATGAGATTGATAGGAAGTGCAAAATGGCTAAGCAGGAGTGGCTAGAAGGCAAATGCAAGGATGTAGAAGAATGTATAAATAGGGGAAAAATAGATACAGCCTACAGGAAAATAAAAGAAACATTTGGAGATAAGAAAAACAGCTCTATGAATATCAAGGACACTGATGGAAAACCAATTCTCAGCAAAGAAGGGAAACCTGAAAGGTGGAAAGAGTATATAGAGGGGCTCTACAAAGGAAATGAACTTCGAGACAATATTGTAGGAAGGGAAGAGGATGTAGATGAATATGAAATAGGAGATACTGTACTGAGAGAAGAATTTGACAGAGCCCTGAAAGACCTAAGTTGAAACAAGGCCCCTGGAGTAGATGATATTCCCTCAGAGCTACTGAAGTCTCTGGGAGAACCAGCCATGACAAACCTGTTTCACCTGGTGTGTAAGATGTATGAGACAGGCGAAGTACCCTCAGACTTTAAGAAAAATATTATAATCCCCATTCCAAAAAAGACAGGTGCAGACAGGTGTGAAAACTACAGAACCATCAGTTTAATAAGTCATGGTTGCAAAATATTAACACGAATTATATACAGAAGGATGGAAAAACTGGTAGAAGCCGACCTCGGGGAAGATCAGTTTGGGTTCAGGAGAAATGTAAGAACTCGGGAGGCAATACTCACTTTACGGCTTATCCTAGAAGATAGATTAAGAAAAGGCAAACCTACATTTCTAGCTTTTGTAGATTTGGAGAAGGCTTTTGACAATGTTGATTGGAATAAACTCTTTCAAGTTCTGAAGCAAGCAGGAGTAAAATATAGGGAGCGTAAGGTTATTTACAACTTGTACGAAAACCAGAGTTGAAGGGCATGAAAGGGATGCAGTGGTTGGAAAAGGAGTAAGACAGGGCTGTAATCTTTCTCCATTGTTGTTCAATTTGTACATTAAGCAAGCTATAAAGGAAAGCAAGGAGAAATTTGGAGAAGGAATTAAAGTTCAGGGTGAAGAATTAAAAACATTGCGTTTTGCCGACGACATAGTAATTATGTCAGAGACAGCAAAGGACCTGGAAGAGCAATTGAACGGAATGGACAGTGTGCTGAAAGGTGCATATAAGATGAACATTAACAAGAGCAAAACTAGGGTAATTGAGTGCAGTGTAAGAAAATCAGGTGATGCTGAAGGAATTAGATTGGGAAATGAAGCAATAAAGGAGGTAGATGAGTTTTGTTACTTGGGCAGTAAAATTACAAATGATGGTCGCAGTACAGAGGATATAAAATGCAGAATGGCAATGGGTAGAAAAGCGTTCTTGAAAAAGAGAAATTTGTTAACATCAAGTATTGATTTAAGCCTAAGGAAGTCCTTTCTGAAGGCATTTGTGTGGAGTGTTGCCTTGTATGGGAGTGAGACATGGACGATAAACAGTGCGGACAGGAAGAGGATAGAGGCTTTTGAAATATAGTGCTACAGAAGAATGCTGAAGATTAGGTGGGTGGATCGCCTAACTAATGAGGAGGTACTGAACAGAATTGTGGAGAAAAGAAATTTCTGGCATACCTTGACTAAAAGAAGGGATAGATTGGTAGGACACATTCTTAGACATCAAGTAATTGTGAATTTAGCATTAGAGGGAAATGTGGGGTAAAAATCGCAGAGGAAGACCAAGAGATGGATACAGTAAGCAGATTCAGAGAGATATAGGTTGCCGTTCTTATGTGGAGATGAAGAAGCTTGCTCAGGATAGGGTATTGTGGAGAGCTGCATCAAACCAGTCTCCGGACTGAAGACCACAACAACAACAAGCATACGTTAAAGTAGTTTGTGAGCCTAGTGATTGATGACCAGAGCAGTTAAGTCCCATACATTTACAAACAAACAAAACTTGTGTACGTTGCCGTTAAAAGGGGTAAAAGAAAAAGGCTGTTTTTGTATTTGTAACTCGGATATTACCGTATATACCGAGCATTAAAATGCCGCAACTGTCTTTTTTTTTTTTTTTTTTTTTTTTTTTTTTTGTGGTTTTAGGGCGCACAACTTCTATGGTCATTAGCGCCCAGCTAAGAACATTGATTCGCTATGATCTCAAAAAAATGGTGACTGTCAGAACATCAGCAAGAGGCTAAAAACGAAAGATAAAAGACAATTAGAAGGGTTAAATATCCTTGGATAGGTTGGCCAAGTTCATAAAACGCAAAACCCGAGCAGCTGCTCGTGTGTCATCAGCTAAAATTTCCTCCAGAGTAGACGGAAAGTGAAGGGCTACACGGAGATGATTAAAATTAACGCAAGTCAGTAAAACATGTCGCACTGTCAACAGTTCACCGCAGGAGCATAGCGGTGCAGGTTCGGCGGATAGCAAGTGACGGTGGCTGAAACGGCAATGACCGATCCGCAACCGAGCCAGGATGACCTCCTCCCGCCGAGAGGGGCGTGAGGATGTCCTCCAAGCGGTCGGGATCGGTTTGACAGTTCGCAATTTATTGTTGTACAGTGAAAGCCACACACTGTGCCATTGCGACACGATACTCCGGCGAAGAGCCCGTTGAACATCGTCCGATGGGACGCAAAAGGTAGCCATACGAGGTAAAAGAGCTGCTGCCTTGGCTGCTGTGTCGGCGGCCTCATTCCCGGGCACACCCACATGGCCAGGGACCCACAGGAAAGAAACGTGACAGCTGTCATCCGCCAGCAACTGGAGGGAGCGTTGGATCCGATACACGAGAGGATGGTTCGAGAAAGGGTCCTTAAGACTCTGCAGGGCACTAAGGGAGTCAGAACATATGGCATAGAAAGGTTGGCGGTGGCGGCAGGTATACAAAACGGCCTGGTGGAGGGCGAAAAGCTCAGCCGTGAAGGTCGAGCACCGGTCAGGGAGCTTGTATTGGAACCGGTTGTCCCCGACGACGAAGGCAGATCCGACACCGGCAGTGCTCTTGGAACCATCAGTGTAAATAAATACGGCATTATCGAACCGCGAACGGAGTTCGACAAGCCTCGAGCGGTATACCAAATCCGGAGTGGTCTCCTTGGGGAGCGAACTAAGTTCGAGGTGTGTGTGAACCTGGGCCTGATGCCACGGTGGCAATGGGCTTTCGCTCAACCGAAGGGTGGAAGGAAGGGTAAAATCGAGCCGCTGTAGCAGGCGGCGAAACCGAACTCCCGGTGGAAGCAAGGCAATCGCAGACAACTGATATTGGCGATCGAGTGAGTCGTCAAAAAATAATCTGTAAGAGGGATGGTTGGGCATCGACCGTAGGCGGCATGCATACCGACACAAGAGTATGTCACGTCGAGTGGTCAAGGGTAATACAGCAGCCTCGGCATACAGACTTTCAACAGGGCTGGTATAAAATGCACCGGTCGCCAAACGTAATCCACGATGGTGGATAGAGTTGAGACGGCGGAGAATCGACGGCCGTGCTGAAGAGTACACAAGGCTTCCATAGTCGAGCTTCGACTGAACAAGGGCCTGGTAAAGGTGAAGCAGGACGGTACGATCCGCTCCCCATGACGTGCCACTGAGGACACGAAGAACGTTAAGGGATCGGGCACAACGGGCAGCCAGGTAGGACACGTGTGTGGACCAGCAAAGTTTCCGATCCAACATGAGTCCCAAGAATTTCGTGGTCTCCACGAAAGGGAGAGCAACAGGGCCGAGACGTAGAGACGGTGGAAGAAATTCCTTGTATCTCCAAAAATTGATACACACAGTTTTCTCAGTGGAGAATCGGAAGCCGTTTGCGATGCTCCAGGAATATAGACGGTCAAGACAGCGTTGGAGAGAACGCTCCAAGAGACACGTCCGCTGGGCACTACAATAAATTGCGAAATCGTCAACAAAAAGAGATCCGGAGACATCGGCTGAAAGGCAGTCCACGATCGGATTGATTGCAATGGCAAAGAGCGCCACACTCAAGACGGAGCCCTGTGGTACCCCATTCTCCTGGCAAAAGGTATCTGACAAAACAGAGCCCACCCGTACCCGGAACTTGCGATCCGCCAAAAACGCTTGAATGAAAAGAGGAAGGCGGCCCCGAAGGCCCCATGTGTGTAATGTGCGGAGAATACCCGCTCTCCAACAGGTATCGTATGCCTTCTCCAAGTCGAAGAACACGGCTACTGTTTGACGCTTCTTTAGAAAGTTGTTCATAATGAAGGTCGACAACGTAACGAGGTGGTCAGCAGCAGAGCGGTGTCGACGAAAACCGCATTGTATATTAGTCAGGAGGCGGCGAGATTCGAGGAGCCAGACCAACCGAGCGTTAACCATGCGTTCCATCACCTTACAGACGCAGCTCGTCAGAGAAATGGGACGATAACTGGAAGGAAGGTGTTTGTCCTTCCCTGGTTTGGGGATGGGGACAACAATGGCTTCACGCCAACCTGTGGGAACATGACCTTCAGTCCATATGCGATTGTAGGTACTAAGAAGAAAGCACTTGCCCGCAGGAGAGAGGTTCTTCAGCATCTCAATATGAATGGAATCGGGCCCGGGAGCAGAGGACCGGGACAGGGCGAGAGCACGGTCTAGCTCCTGCATGGTGAAGGCGACGTTATAGTTTTCACGATTAAAAGAGCGGAAAGAAGGCGGCCGTGCCTCCTCTACCTGTTTGCGAGGGAGAAAGGCAGGGTGGTAATGGGCAGAGCTCGAAACCTCCGCAAAGAAACGACCCACTGCGTTTGAAACATCAGCTGGGTCCACGAGGACCGCGTTCTCCACGGTCAGGCCAGGAATCGGGGAGTGGACCTTGATGCCGGACAAACGGCGGAGGCCACCCCAGACAACCGTGGAGGGAGTAAAACGGTTAAAAGAACTAGTAAAAGCTGTCCAGCAAGCTTTCTTGCTGTCGTTTATGATACGACGGCACTGCGCTCTCATACGTTTGTAATTGATGCAATTCTCCAAAGTTGGGTGGCGGCGGAAGGTGCGTAAGGCACGGCGTCGGGCTCGAAGCGCGTCGCGGCAGGCTGCAGTCCACCAAGGGACCTGCACACGACGTGGAGAAGAGGATGTACGAGGTATGGAACGTTCAGCAGCAGTGAGAATAACCTCTGTGAGGTATTCGACCTGACTGTCACAGTTGGGAAAATGCTGATTGTGAAAAACAGCCATGGACGAATAAAGCCCCCAGTCGGCTTTAGAAATGTTCCAACTGGTGGGACGTGGAGATGGGGAGTGATGTAGGAAGTGGGTGATACAAGGGAAATGGTCACTCGAGTACGTGTCAGAAAGTGCGTACCACTCAAACCGACCGGCAAGCTGAGGAGTGCATATTGCGAGGTCTATATGGGAATAAGTGTGTGTTGTGTCAGAAAGGAAGGTCGGTGCACCGGTGTTGAGGCAGACAAGATCGAGGTGTTGGAGAAGGTCCACCAAAAGGGAGCCTCTCGGACAAGGTGCCGGAGAGCCCCATAGGGGGTGGTGGGCATTAAAGTCGCCTACCAACACGAAAGGTGAAGGGAGCTGGTCAACAAGGTTTAGCACATCTGCCCTAGTAAGGGCAGATGACGATGGCGAATATATATTACAGAGGGAGAAGGTAAATGTGGATAAGGTGATGCGGACGGCAACTGCCTGTAGGTGAGTGTGCAAGGAAATGGGATGGAAATAGACGTCGTCTCGAAGGAGCATCAGAACCCCTCCATGGGCTGGGACACCTTCCACGGGTGGCAGGTCGAACCGCACAGAGGTGTAGTGTGGAAAGTCTGCACGATCACGTGGACGCAACTTAGTTTCCTGGAGGCAGACTAGAAGCGGGCAGTGCAATCGAAGGAGTAATTTTAACTCCTCCCGATTAGAACGAATGCCGCGAATGTTCCATTGAAGGAGCGCCATGATAAAAATGAGAGAAGAAATAAGGATAAAAACCAAGTAGCGAGCGGGGTCACCTCGACGGCCGCTGAGGACCGGATTTCGAGGGAGCACTGCTATCGCTGTCCAGGGGCAAAGGGTCGTGGTCCATAGGTTCGACCGACGCGCCTGCCACCTCCCTGAGTTGATCAGGAGGGGCAGTTTCCACCGCCGGTAAAGGGCCGGGCGCCCGGCAAACGGAGCGTCCCGGTGAAACAGAAGACGGCCGAGGCCGGCAACTGTTGGACGGCGCGACAGATGGGTCACGCCTCGGCGGGGAAGGAGAGGAACTCTTTTTCTTGTCAGCTCTTCTGGAAGAGTGACGGCGGGAAGAGGCAGTTGACGGTTGGGAAGCCTGAGAACGCAGAAAATCCTCACGGACGGGTTCCTTTTTCAAGATCCGGGCATCTTGTTTAGGTGCCCGCGGTTTACTAGATGTTGACGAAGACTGTACCTTATAAGCAGCAGGAGGAAGCGGGGACGTGGAACGGGCAATCTTCGGGCTGGCGGATCGCACAACTGTGTCAGCGAAAGTGAAATCACATGTCTGGGTACTGGAATCTTTGGTAGGTCGAGGTGAGGTGAGTACCTTACTGTATGTACCCGCTGGGAGGACAGTGGGCTTTCGACTCGCCAACAACTTACGAGCGGCAGATGTCGATACCTTCTCCGTAACCCGAATTTGCTGAATGATTTTTTCATCCTTATATACAGGGCAGTCGCGAGAGGAAGCCGCATGGTCGCCGTTGCAGTTAAGGCAGTGAGGGGACGGAGGTGGGCAATCCCCCTCATGGGCATCCCTACCACAAGTGACACATTTTGCTGCATGTGGGCAATGTTCACGGGTATGGTTGTACCTGTGGCATTGGTAGCAGCGCGTTGGGTTTGGAATATAAGGGCGGACTGAGATAACTTCGTACCCTGCTTTGACCTTCGACGGGAGGTCAACTCTGTCGAATGTCAAAAACACAGTACGAGTCGGTGTCAATTGGTTATCTACCTTTTTCATCACCCTGTGGACGGCTGTCACACCCTGATCGGACATATAGGACCGGATGTCGTCATCAGACAACCCGTCAAGGGATCTCGTAAAAACTACCCCACGTGACGAGTTGAGTGTGCGGTGCGCTTCTACTTTGACTGGAAACGTGTGCAATAACGTAGTCCGGATAAGTTTCTGGGCTTGGAAAGCACTGTCCACTTCCAGCAACAATGAGCCATTGCGCTGACGCGAACAGGTTTTAACAGGGCCAGCAATTGCATCAACACCTTTCTGTATAACGAAAGGATTGACAGAATTGAAGTCTTTTCCGTCGGTGCGCGACACAACAAGAAATTTCGGCAAATTAGGCAGAGTCTTCTTTTGCTGAGGCGAGTCTATCTTACGTTTCTGTGTCAATGTCAATGAAGAAGAGAAGGAAGTCATTGCGGAAGTGTCCCCCGTGATTACCGGCGTCTCCGATGGCGCGCTCCTTCCTAGTGGGGGCCCTCTCCGAGGGCTTACCCGCCTTAGGTGATTGTTCACACCTCAGGTCACACCTCCCGAGAACTGACGGAGGGACCAATTGGCATGTTCGGAAGGTACCAGCTCGGGTAATCACCCCTCCCTGGGCCTGGCCTTTACCAGGGGGTACGTACGTGCCCTACTTGTCTACCCGGGGCGGGGAATTACGCGTTACCCCCGTCACCTGCTACGCATGATAATGCGTGGGTCGGCCTTCAGACACGCACAGGGAGGAAAGAAGAAGAATAGAGGAAGTGAGGAGAAAGAAGGAAAGGTGTCTCAAACGCCAAGGCGGAGACTAATGAGGAGAAGAAGGCGAGGAGAGGACAAGGAGAGAGAGACAGAAACAAAGGGTAAGAAAGGAAGGAACCAAGGAATAAGAGAAACGACAACAAGAAAACACCTGAACTCGTGAAATACGCCCGTCTCCGGGCGAAGGCATAAACCGGGAGGGAAAGTGAAGCAGCCTGGGGCAGAAGAAAGGCTGCTCCGGCTCGGGGCCCCGTGCGCGCCACACACGTACCCACAAAAGAACTGTGGGCCCCCTGGGGGGGCAACTGTCGTAAGTGAACATCGAACATTTAAGTGTTGCCAACTTCTGCACCTACGGAAGTTACTAATTTGTAACGGCTTCGTTTTCAATACTGCGGCTCCTAAAATACGAAATGAGCTGAGAGTTAGAGGTAGAGATGAACAAAGAGAGGAGAGCGAAGGAGATTTAAGAGAGCAGGGGAGATGGACAGAGACGTGGTATGGAGGGGCAGGAATATGAGGAGGAGGATCCGGATAAGAGTGGGGGGTAGGGAGTAGATTCATAAAATATCGCAAACGATTGTCTTTCTCAGGGGCAATTGTGTGTCGTGACCCGTAGTCGTTAAACCGTCTGATATGTCTCTTTATGCATATATTGGGCAACCGAAAATCTTTTACAATAAATAACGATATTCTGAGAAAACATGTTTCTTCTAACTTCCTTTTCATTTTACATAGAGGAACGCAAAGCAGGGTACATATATGTGTATCTGATTGATGTATATTCTCGGTAGTCTATGCGCGCAATTATTCTTTTATTTACTTTCCCTTTCATTTTATGTCAGACTGAGCTAGAGCGCTGCGTGGCCGGGTTTAGATAGCTGACATAATTAGCTGTTGTTACCTTTGTGTCTGGAGGATCTGCATCGAATTGACGCATGGTGCAGGGAATGGCAATTGAATCTTAATGTAGACAAGTGTAATATGCTGCGAATAGGTAGAAAGAAAGAGCCTTTATCATTTAGCTACTCTAAAGCAGGTCAGAAACTGGAAGCAGTTATTCCATAAATTATCTGGGAGTAGGCATTAGGCGTGATTTAAAATGGAACGACCATATAAAATCAATCGTCGTTAGAGAAGATACCAGACTTAGATTCAATGGAAGAAGCCTAAGGAAATGCAGTCCGAAAATAAAGGAAGTGGGTTACAGTACACTTGTTCTCCCACAGTTAGAATACTGCTCACCGGTGTCGGATCCGTACCAGGTGGGGTTAATAGACGAAGTAGAAAAGATCCAACGGAGAGCAGCAAGCTTCGTTACAGGATCGTTTGCAAAGGTCCCAGGTTCGAGTCCCAGCTCCGGCACACAATTTTAATCTGCCAGGAAGTTTCATATCAGCGCACACTCCGCTGAAGTTTCATTAATTTCAGATTGGTAAGTTTCAATTACGGGGAGTGTATGTCGAGATTATATAGCTTCTCAGAAGTAATTATTTAGTTTCGTAAGTACAGAAAGGAGTAATGTATCAGCGCGAAAAAAGGGAAAAAACGGAATTGGTGAGTGGTGTGAGTTCTCTGGAGCGCAACACTGGACACGACTTCGTTCTCATCAGCAGCTGCGAAGTTTTAATGCCTGTTGTGACGGGTGGGCCGCCGGAGTTATCTAACTGCCGACCAGGGTCGCATGTTGCCGCCACCCCGCTCACTTTTTTTAAATAAAAAAAACTCACCCCCTAACTCCGACATCGCCAGGGATTCTCTCGCCTGGCACATAAAAATGTCGCCAATGACGAAATGAATGTTTGCACCTTCCCTGGGAGTACATAAATCTCATTTTGCGCGGCCGCATGCGTCCGCCCCACCCGAGGGAGAAGAGGCGAGCCGGGATCGAATGAACTCGAGATAAACACGTCCCCAACTATCGCTATTCAACTCTCTCTCCTGTCGAATGCTGGCCGAGCCTGCACGGCCTACGCTATGTTTGTGGGAACTCTCCCATATTTTCGCCACGGGCGCGCCGTGCTCTTATTTTTAAACACAATAAATCACGGCAGACTTTGTTGTCCTATATCGATCAGCAGCTATGAAATGGATCTGTTGGAAAGAGTCACAGTAAGTGGTTGGAGCTAGTAAGAGTAATACGTAAAACCAGAATGACTAGTGTCAATAATTTCGTAATGATCGACCCCTGAATTTGAGCTCATTTTCTGATCGCATCGCACGACGAAAATCAATGTTTTACTCCTCGCCGGAATCGTTGAAATGTCTGCTTTTATTACGTTTAATACTATTACATTTATTTGAAAAGTGTACGAGACACGTGGTAATATTTAAGAGAAAGCGTGCTTTTTCTGGCTTTTTTTGGCGAATGTCAAATTTAAGGATGCACAGAAATCAGACCGTAATTAGGAGATACTTTTCCTTTGCACAGTTGAAAGATCCGACGTTGTTCTATTTACAGACGAAATTTCGATGTTTTCTGATTAGTCGTTTTGTCCTAATAATGGTAGGTGTAGACTGCTGCAGTTCGCCTAATGATGATATGTATTAACAAGATGAAACGTGTAAATGTAAGCTCTCTTGCCTTTCACAGCTGTTATAGTTTTATGCTCATAAATCTCCACCAAACGCTAATATCACATAATTAATTTATTTGCTTTTTCGTACCTATGCACTACTTACACGCGTATGCTGTATTTCCGTTGTTCACAGTTGAATAGGCGCTTCTGGCGCATTGCAACAGTGGCGGCGCGCTGGTGTAACAACACTCCGCAAAAAAAAAAAAAAAAAAAAAAAAAAGTTTTAAAAAATTACATATCTACCACCAAGCTGTAAATGTCTTGATTTCATTACAGTATTGAGGTGGGCAGACAGCATCTACATTATGGAGTCAAATCACCCTGTGCGTTGGGTATGTACTTTCGGATAAATACTGTGTAATCTACTGATGGTGCACGGGAGAGACGTGTGTAGCACGTGATTTGTTGCCCTTATGTTCGTCTCACATGTAGCCAGTCCCCGTCATCGATAATGGCTGCACGGCCGATCTGTTGTGAAATTGCGCGCAGTTGCTCGCCGTGGAGGTTCGAGTCCTCCCTGGGGCATGGGTGTGTGTGTGTGTGTGTGTGTGTGTGTGTGTGTTTGTCCTTAGGTTAGTTTACCTAGGTTTAAGTAGTTTGTAAGCTACGGACTGATGACCACGCAGTTTGGTCCGATAGAATTACAGACATTTGAACATTTTTTTGTTGTGAAATTGACACTCTCTCATTCAACCATTCACGTTCAGGACTGAACACGTGGCGCGAAACTGCACCACTACTGAAATCTGAATTCCCACCCGACCACCCATACCCCCCATACCCCGTTGTAACGTTCAGTCCGGAGACTGGTTTGATGCAGCTCTCCACAATACCCTACCCTGAGCAAGCCTCTTCATCTCCACATAAGAACGGTAACCTACATCTGTCTGAATCTGCTTACTGTATCCACCTCTTGGTCTTCCTCTGCGGTTTTTACCCCAAACACTTCTCTCCAATGCTAAATTCACGATTGCTTGATGTCCTAACAATCGATCCCTTCTTTTAGTCAAGGTATGCCAGAAATTCCTTTTCTCCCCAATTCTGTTCAGTACCGCATTAGTTAAGCGTTCCACCCAACTAATCTTCAGCATTCTTCTGTAGTACCACATTTCAAAAGTCTACATCCTCTTCCTGACCGCACCGTTTAACGTCGATGTTTCACTCCCATACAAGGCAACACTCCATACAAATGCCTTAAGAAAGGAATTCCTTAGGCTTAAATCAATATTGGATGTTAACAAATTTCTCTTTTTCAAGAACGCTTTTCTACCCATTGCCATTCTGCATTTTATATCTTCTGTACTGCGACCATCATTTGTTATTTTACTGCCCAAGTAACAAAACTAATCTACCTCCTTTATTGTTTCGTTACCTAATCTAATTCCTTCAGCATCGCCTGATTTTCTTAGACTGCACACCATTACCCTAGTTTTGCTCTTGTTAATGTTCGTCTTACATGCACCTTTCAGCACACTGTCCATTCCGTTAAACTGCTCTTGCAGGTCCTTTGCTGTCTCTGACAGAATTACTGTGTCGTCGGCAAAACTTAATTTTTTTTAATTCTTCATCCTGAAGTTTAAGTCCTTCTCAGAATTTCTCCTTGCTTTCGTTTATAGCTTGCTCAAAGTACAAATTGAATAACATTGGAGAAAGGCTACAAACCTGTGTTACTCCCTTCCCAACCACTCCATCCCTTTCATGCCATTCAGTTCTGACAACCGCTGTCTGGTTTTTGTACAAGTTGTAAATAACGTTACGCTCCCTAAATTTTACTTCTGCTTGCTTCAGAACTTGAAAGAGTTTATTCCAATCAACATTGTCAAAAGCCTTCTCCAAATCTACAAAAGCTAGAAATGTAGGTTTGCCTTTTCTTAATCTATCTTCTAGGATAAGCTGTAAAGTGAGTATTGCCTCCCGTGTTCCTACATTTCTCTTGAACCCAAACTGATCTTCCCCGAGGTCGGCTTCTACCAGTTTTTCCATCCTTCTGTATATAATTCGTGTTAATATTTTGCAACCATGACTTATTAAACTGATGATTCTGTAGTTTTCACACCTGTCTGCGCCTGCTTTCTTTGGAATGGGGATTATAACATTCTTCTTAAAGTATGAGGATACTTCACCTATCTCATACACCTTACACACCAGGCGAAACATTTTTGTCATGGCTGGTTCTCCCAGAGACTTCAGTAGCTCTGAGGGAATGTCATCTACTCCCGGGGCCTTGTTCCGACCTAGGTCTTTCAGTGCTCTGTCAAATTCATCTCTCAGTATAGTATATGCTATTTCATCCTCACCTACTTCTTCTCCCCTTCCTACAATATTGCCTCTAAGTTCATTTTCTTCGTAGAGCCTCTCTATATACTCTTTCCACGTTTCAGCTTTTCCTTCTTTGCTGAGAACTGGTCCATCTGTGTTCTTTATGTAACTCGTTACAAAAACCACTGTTACATGAACACTTGAGTTCGTCTTTTACACAACTAAAGGAAGCGGGAGTATGGTGCGCAGACAACACCCAAGTACCCCATGAGATTTGGTAAGTCATTGTAGATGATAACCGGACGGAAGATAGAGTAGTACAGGTTGAAAAGTGGTGTCGCTCGGCGGTGGTCGCGTGTGGGCAGTGAGAGCGTGCAGTGGCGGTGTTTGGAGAGGCAGCTGGCAGCTGAGAGTTGGGCGGTGGGCTTGTGGCGGCAGGTGGGCTGGCCGGCCACACCCGCCTATTGAACGCCCGCCGCTGCCACCAGCCACGGCGTCCGCACCACTACGGTCAAGGCGGGGCCCACCTCTACCTCTCCACAACTAGTATCAACAACAGCTGACAGCATGCCTATTTACAAGTACATACCACTGGAGTATTAAAGCACCTAAAATCACTAAACTGATTTAAGGTTCCTTTCAGAGTATGCTGATGGATATTTGTCCTTAGTATTAGTTAGTTCGTAAGTACTTTGTAAGTTTAGGGACTGTTGGCCGCGTAGTTAAGTCCCACAAGTTATACAAACATTTGACATTTTTGACATTTAAGTGCCTGGCAGAGGGTTTATCGAATCACCTTTATACTATTTATCTCCCATTCCAATTTCTAATAGCGCGAGGGAACACCTGAATCTCTCCTTTCGAGCTCTGATTTCTCGTATTTTATTCTAATGTCATTTCTACCTATGTAAGTGGGAATCAAAAATATATTTTCGCATTCGGAGGAGAATCTTGGCGGTTGGAGTTTCGTAAGTAGCCCACGCCGCAGCGATAAGCGCCATTGTTGTAATGATTCCCATCACAGATCCTGTATTATTTTCATAACGCTGTCTCCCCTGTATCGTGAAAATACAAAACGAGCTGCCCTTCTTTGGACTTTGTCCTCTGTCAAACCCACCTGATAAGAATCCCACACTGGGCAGCAAACTAAAAAAAGACGGACTAGCGTAATGTAAAAAAGTTCAAATGTTTGTAAATCTATCGGACCAAACTGCGTGGTGATTAGTCCGTAGCTTACAAACTAAGGTAAACTAACCTAAGGACAAACAATACACCCATGCCCTAAGGATAGGATAGGATGTTTTGGGCGCACAACCATGCCCTGAGGAGGACTCTAACCTCCGACGGCGAATAACCGCGCGCTGCGCTAGACCGTTTGGCTACTCCACCTCATCTAGCGCAATGTATGCAGTTTCTTTAACAGCTCTGTTGCATCTTTTTAAGGGTTCTGCCAATTAAACGCAGTCTCTTGTTCGCCTTTCTCACGACATTATCTACGTGTTCTTTCCAATTTAATTTACGACCTTCACTTTTGATTGATTTATCTTGTAAACAAAGTTTAGTGGATGTGTTCACACTTCTCATTATTTAGAGTCAACTGCCAATGTTTACACCCTAGTGATATCTTATTTAGATCGTTCTGCAGTTGGTTTTGATCTTCAGATGATTTTACTAGACGGTAAATAACGGCGTCATCTGCAAACAACCTAAGACAGCTACTTAGATTTTCTGCCAAATCGTTTATGTAAATAAGGAACAGCAGATGACCAATAACACTACCCTGTGGAACGCCAGATATCACCTCTCTTTTAGTCGATGCTTTCCCATCGATTACTACAAACTGTGTCCTCTCTAAAGAGGAAGTCTCCTATCCAGTCGCATATCACTCCAATATTCAAGAAAGGCAATATAAATGATACACAGAATTACAGTCCTATATCATTGGCGTCGCTTTGCAGCAAGATTTTAAATCACAAATTTTCCTTAAATATTATGAGCTACCTCTAAGAGACCTACCTATTGACCCATAGTCAACATGGATTCAGAAAGTATCATTCTTGTGAAACACAGCTTGCTCATTACTCACATGATGTGATGAGTGCTATCGATAAGGGATGTCAAATAGATTCCGTATTTCTAGATTTCCGGAAGGCTTTTGAGGACGGCCACACACAGGTCGAGTAGCACTGCTCACTCGACCTGTGTGTGGCCGTGCTCTACAATTTTATTTTTTAGACATGTTTTAAATTTTACATTTTATTCAACAACTATTTCAATGCGGGCTAAATGAAAGACTTCTGAAGAAGGCATAATTACTTTTGCCGAAACCTGGGTCAAAGTATATGCATGTAAACCATTTTTATGCAACTGGTCGGCTGAATTTTTGTTGACTTTTGGATCGTGTTCCACTGTTACTGAACTGCAGTCATGTTTAAAGTTTTAAAATAACGATGAATGAGACTCGCCATGGACTCAAACAAGTTGTTATCCCAATTATTCTCTTTGTCTACTACTCTAAAGTAAAGACGTTATCCACAAATTAACCTGTCCACCTCCGTAGCAGAGCTGCCAACGCGGATGGCTATCATGCGGGTAACCTGAGTTCGATTCCTGCAACTGCCAGAGACTTTTTCCTTGGTGGGAGAATATGACAGGAACGGAGTGCATTCGACACTATGAGGCAAACTGAAGAACTACCAACGGAGTAGTAGCTGTTCCAAGGTCAACGAAACTTTACGACCGATAGAACCCCTCCATTTCGCATCCAATGACGCCAATGGTTGGGCATGGTACGGCGATCGGTCGACCAGAATGGATACGGTGTCTTGAAAGCTGTTAGAAGAGGTTAAAAGAAGCTATTCAAACAATAGCAGTACTCAAAGTAGACTTGTTGAATAAAGGCCAATAGCCTTGGATCAGAAAACAGAACACTGCACTGAAGGAAACAAACGGACGCAGCACTACTCAAAGTAAGGATGCTTCCATCGCGCAGAAGCTGGAGCGTGGAGGGCGTTCGTTGACTGTCGGTGTGTTTCTGGTCTGCTGAACTGCTCCGGTCTGGAAAGTGCAGTGGAATAAGTGGACCGATGTTTGCTCGTCGAATCGAACTGCAACTTTCCTCGCGCTAACCCGCGAAGCGCAACGTAGCGTAAAGCTCTGAGGAAAGCCACTGTCGGCCCCTGTTCTCCAGTTCCCTGACCCCTCCAGCATATAGGGAAGCGAGTTGAGCCAACTCCGAGCCGCGTCAGCGGAAGATATATTCAACAAATGACATGGCAATTTGTTCTCATACACCGTGAACTCGCAAATACATGTCATTATTTAAACAAAAACATCAGTTATAAATTTAGAGAGCCTGAGACGGCTTTTCGTCTCTAATATGTCCAAGACATTAATGATAAAGGTGAAGCAATGAATTAAAATTGTGATGCGGCCGGGAATCGAACCCGGACTTCCATGCTCACTAGGCAGACGTATTACCGTTCGACCAACGCACTACTAACGATTAAGGCGCCTCGGAATAGTGTAAGCACGACTTCTCGCCACGTCACCAACTTTAATGCAGCTTCTGTGTTCCATAGATAATTACCACTACTGCCAAGGCTATCCATGCAGCGGAATAGCACCTCGGCAATGGACATAGTGGAACATTCCTGCTAAGAATTAAAGTTTGTGACGTGGAGGGAAGTCGTACTTACACTATTCTGAGCCGCCTTAATCGTTAGTGGTGCGGTGGTCTAACGGTAAGACGTCTGCCTAGTAAGCATGGAGGTCCGGGTTCGATTCCCCGCCACATCACAAACATATTTCATTGCTTCACCTTTATCATTAATGTCTTAAACAGAAACATATGCAAAACTCAATTTCTTAGGCCTCACCATACATAATAGGAACAGCAAACATGAATTCACAATTTGTAGGAAACCTAAAATGACCAGCACTGCGATTCCTAACCAATCAAATCATTCCACAACCCAGAAGAAAGCAAATTTCAGGTTTCTACTATACCCGCTAAGCAGGACACCGATGACCTGACAAGACTACATAGAACTGAACAGAATAAAACATATTGCAAAAGAAAATGGGTATAATAATAGAATACACAGCAAATTACAAAAACAGGCAAAGCACAACCAAGAAAAATTCACGCGGAGATGAAACACTGCACAACAGCCGCGCAGGAGAGACCGTGCGCTCTAAGGCGCCTTGCTTCGGAATGCGCGTTTGCTCCCCTTCGGAAGTTCGATCCTCCCTCAGGCGTGTGTGTGTGTGTGTGTGTGTGTGTGTGTGTGTGTGTGTGTGTGTGTGTGTGTGTGTGTTATTGTTCTTAATATAAGTCAAATATTTTGTAAGTTTAGGGACTGAAACCCCTGCAGTTTGGTCCCATAGCTTTACAGACACTTCTGAACTGCACACATCAAACCAACAGACAGTAAGCAACAAACGGCACGGAATGACAATAACGAAATCACATACAGGGTGGGCGACACACTAAAACAAGGGCTGAACGTAGGATACGGAACCAACAACACAATACGGAATAGACTAGGGGACATACCACTGACAAGTACAGCCAATCAGGACTGTATCAGCTAACTTACAATTGCTACCACGCTGTATGGTCAGACACGCTGAAACTTGGAAACAAGATATACCGATCACCTCAGAGCAGTGAAAAGTAGTAGCTCTCACGTATCATTTGCTGAACACTTAATAGAACAGAATCATATCACAAACATACAAACTTGGCAACAAATGTTCTAAACCGGTCCCAGCTTATTCCAAAAATTAACAACCAGAAAGGTTGAAGGTAAGAAACTTAACGAATGTACATCACCAACAAACATTGCGAGTTTCTAAAAAAAAGTGCAAAAACTTAGAAAACACCTCCAGGAAACATGATTAAGCGACACAAACAAGAAAGAACACCACCACAGCTCAAAAGAACGCCTACATTTCATCATAATATCGAGGCGAAAGGACGACATTTATTTGTTGAGGTTAAGAAAATGTTTCGTTGTTGCAGATGGCAAGCTGTAAAACTCGTTTCTGCTTAATTATAGTAACATGTAATCGCTGCAAATAACTGCATGTAGGTATGCAAATAAATGTAGGCCTAATATAAACTCAATCAAAATTTCAAATTTATCCAAATGTCTATACAAATAAAAAACTAATATGTAAAACAGTTCCAGAAAGTAAAGGAAAAGCCCAGGGAAGATGGCACAATACGAGCCGAAATATGTTTGGGTGAAAAACTGTCTTGCATAAGGCGGAATCCCTATGCAGTTTCGTGATTGGTTTAAGATTAATTGGAATCCAAGACGTTTGCAATGAGGCCAAGATACGCCGGCCGCGGTGACCGAGCGCTCTGCGGCGCGCCAGTCACGGTCTGCACGGCCACTACGGTCGGGGGTTCGAATCCCCCTTCGGGCATGGATATTTGTGCCGTCCTTAGTATTAGCTAGTTTATAAGTAGTTTGTAAGTTTAGAGACTGATGATCCCGTAGTTAGTCCCATAAGGTTAACAAACATTTGAAATATTTGGCCAAGATACGACTTGTGTCCCTGTTCTCCAACCCTCTATTTTTCACTTTCAATCTGGAGTAAAATTTTTCATTTATTACGATGGTCTCGGCACGCCAGCTGTTGCCAACGCATCGACCGCAAACACTTTTCGACAGTCTAACATAAAAGCGGGAGCTTCAACGGTTTCACACGTCAGTCCTCAAGGTCAGCGAGTGCAGAATTAAATAAGATGTGACATGCCCTATCGCTATCCCATGCCAATGACAACGGAACATCTTGTTCTGTCGAAAGTTATGCTGATTTTTTTAAAAATTTCTACACAGAAATAAAACACGAATTAACTGCTTTAACTGACTGTCAGATGTTTTGTTTATGTTTAAAATTACCGATATGGTAAGCCACTGGGCGGGTGAAAGGGTACATGTGTACAGCGCTGCAGCTTCTGATGGCTACACACTGAACATGCCAACATCAGTGAATTGAAAAACTCAAAGAGGCTGTAATCTCCGGCAGTGTAGATTTAAGTGTTGTTACTAGGCCTCTCTGCTTTCTTCCCAAAATACGTGAAGAACACGGCTAAGAAAGCTGGGAATCCTTGCCACACACCGTGACAATTCTCTGGGATGTAGTGTTATTGCTGGGTACAATTTTTTTTTTTTTTTTTTGGCAGGATAGATCTGTAAACTGGCACACTTATTAATACAAAAAAATTCAGAGTTTTATTGCCGCCGCCCCCACCCCCATTCTCCCTCCTCCCCAATGGATAAATTTCTGTAGAGACCATGTTTGCGACGAGGGGTAGCGACCATTCCTGATACTATAGACAGTTTGGAACAAACTTTTTAAACCAACACACAATATTGTGCGACATTTTATTATAAAAAAATATTCAAATGTTTGTAAATCTAACGGACTTAACTACGTTGGTCAACAGTCTCGTAGACTTACAAACTAACTTACAGTTAGTTATGTTAAAGACAACAAAAACCCATGCCCAAGGGAGAACTCGAACCTCCGAAGGCGACAACCGCGCGCTCCGCAGCAAAGCACTTTAGGACGCTCGGCCACTCCATCGTGGCCATTTTATAATCCACGCAAGATGATCTAATAATATAAAAGTAAAAGTCAGATACTGTGCCACACTTGCAATACAAAAACTGCATGCAATTTTTATTCCCTCAGCCCAAACTTTACTGTTGTTTACCAAAGTTTTTAAGATGCTTTGTTTGGTCACTTCTCTAACTACCTCGGCCTCTCTCTCACGTTTTGAGGGAACTAAGCCACGGAAATGTTGAGAAGAAACTTTTTTCCCCCCTCTTACAACGATCTGCGAAGAAAATAACTAGTTTGTAAATGCCACATTCCTCGTCTAACCTTTTTCTAGTACTAGCTCTTGCCGTGACTCTGCGGTCAAGGTTTGTACAAGCTGCATTAAATCGCTCACGAGGGACGTGGTACTGAATCTTTGTGGCTTGCTTATAAGACACTTTTACTGCAAGACCTTTAGTTTCACCTCTGTACTATGAACATGAATAATCTTCCAAGGGAGAGATGGTTTGTGTGTGTGTGTGTGTGTGTGTGTGTGTGTGTGTGTGTGTGTGTGTGTGTGGCGGAGGGTACTTTGCGTACCATTGTCGCTTCCTACTATTCCACTCGCGTATGGTTCGCGGGGAAAATGATTGTATGCCTCCGTGTGGGTCCTCATCTCTCTTGTTTTATCCTTGTGGTCGCTTCGCGAGATGCACATAGGAGAAATATTTTGGTTGACTCTTCATTAAACGTATGTTCTTCTCCGAACTAACATAAGCCCGTGCCGCTGTACAGAATGTCTCTTGCAGCGTATGCCGCTGGAGTTTCCTAATCAATGCTCGCTCACCCTCTTTGAGGGTGTGAATTTCAAAGCCTTACTTTACTGCCGCTATTAACTAGCCCAAATTTAATCAAATCTGTTTCCGTGATGCAAGCCACTTCGTGCCAAAATAATTTCCAACAGAATTGTCCCTATCTTTTAACGAACATGAGGAATGATAGGTCATATAATCTTGCTGTAGATTTAGACTTCTTAGGCCTCTGTTGCACAGTGGTAGAGTGCCAGACTCCAAATCCGAAGGTCGCCGGTTCGAGTCCCGCCAAATCCTAGGATTTTTATCTGTCACTTTCCACTTCTTTCACCTCTGGCAGTGTTGCTCACGTGAAAAATACTGAGTAGCACCGTGCCTAGTAAAGCACTGTGGTGTTCAAACCAATCCTCTGATTTTTGACTGCTTTATCTTTTATTAAGGCATAGTCTCGCGCTACAAGCGGTGTCATTAGGGTTACTCCAATGTGGTGAAACAAAACCTCATTTGTTGAATAAAGTAGCAAACATATAATAAAGTGGTTGTTGTATTACTACCTATTCATCTCTGTGTAAGCTACCAGGATACAAAAATGCATGAAGCTACTACGGGATTGTTAACTACGTAATTGGAGAAGATGTTTACAAAACATTAGTGGGCAAAGAGCAAGTATTGTGTAAAACGAGGAGGTATAATAGCGAAAGAGTTAAAGGGTTAAATTTCATTCATCATAACCATGTTGTTTGGAAACCTGTAACTGTGTTATTCACAATTTATATAAAGAAAACGCACCAGTTACTTGTTTTTTAATGCTCAGCATTACGCATTTTGAGAATTTAGTCCCATCTTCAGATCCTTTTTTGACTTATTTGTATTTATTGTTCCTCCTGTCATGTGGTTTAGACATGCTAGTGCAATAGGAGAATACTTTCAGTTATACACATTAGGATATTATTTACACACTGTTTTTATAAATCATGTTTTAAGCTTCTACTTAAAGGTATTGTGCCGTCTTCATTGTACAGAATCTGACATATATAGACATTATCACTACACTGTTCTTGTAAACAAACACGTTAAATAGATGTTAATATAGCACAGGTTTACAAAGAGTTTGCATACATTCAGAGATGTTACTTTTTACACACAGTTGTTTACAATAAGAAACCCATTTTCTTTAACTGTCCTTTAAAAGTTAAAGATAACATGTTTCTTACTGACAGAATATGAAAATGTATATGTATGAACCCAAAAGCTCCCAAATTACGATCCCAACCTAAGGAACACGAAGGATGTCCCCATAAGGCCCAAAGTTAACAGTATTAACAGCCCTTCATACACACTATTCCACAAACTTAATCAGTTCCTAAAAAAGTATTTCATATTTGAAACAATGCACACTGTAAAAACAATTAACTGGTACGTTTTCTTTACGTAAATTCTAAAGCATTTAAGTGTAAACAATATGTAAGAGTGTAAAACATGTGAGTAAACGAAGGACGTGTTTTAATGTCTAAAAACCAGTACGGCGCTGTAGTTTCACGTGTTATAGCAGTCTGGTGTAATTAGGCCACGGGGTACTGAATGACAGGCTATTCAGGCCAGGCATCTGTGGTAACGAGGACAGCAATGCCGTGTTCTGCGACCAGAAGCACCTCGTCCACTAGTACCACAGCCGGGCGCACTACATCAGCGTTAGAGGCATCGACCGTAGGTTGAAGCTCCAATATCCAGCAAGAAAACAGCAGAATCCAGGAGGAAGATGAAGTATTTAAGCACCAATGAACAGCTCGTCATCATCAATTGAGACTCTTGCTAATACGACCATTCCTTGTAGTTATGGACGCCGGATTATTATGAGTACGGATATACATGAAGTATATGTTTTGAAGGAACTATCTCGTCTTCTAGCAATAGTACAATGTAGTCCGTCTTGGAGTGAAGCCTTACTAATGATAAAAATAAAAATAAAAATAAAAGTAATGAAAAAGAGGTCATTTCCGTTTTCGAAGAAGAATAATCGAACAGATGATCGGTATCTCTTAGTCAGGGTCTGACGTACGGTCGTATTTTGGTTATTATGTCGGCAGTGTAGAACTGTTGGATTTACTAAGAAGACAGCACCCACCTGAGCGCCTCCGGTCTAGGCGATTTCTAGATCTCGTTTACTAACAGAGCTGGGTTTGACACGGTGCCTTTCTTCAGAAACGACGTCCTTCCTACATATTACATTTTCCCTAACCAGAAGTGTCATAGTACACGAGCATTAAAAACGTCTTTTTTAAAAGGCATAATAGAGGAGTAGTAGTAGTAGTAGTAGTAGTAGTAGTAGTTGTTGTTATTATTATTATTATTATGGTCTTTAGTCCGCAGAGTGGTTTAATGGAGCTCTCCACGCTACCCTGTTCTGTGCAAGTCTCTTCATCTGACAATACGAACGACACCCAACATCGATTTGAATCTGCTTACTGTATTCGCCCCTCTGTCTCACTCTACGATTTTTTATTACACACACTTCCTTCTAATGCTAAGTTGACGATTCCTTCGTGTCTCAGAATGTGTCCCACCAACCTGTCCCTTCTCTTAGTCGGGATACGCCAGTAACTCCTTTTCTCCCCAGTTCTGTTGAGCACCTCATTAGTTACGTGGTCTAGCCACCTAATTTTCATCATTCGTGTGCAGCACCACATTTCTAGAACTTTATCACCTTTTTGTCCGAATTCCTTATCGTCCACGTTACAGTCTCTCACACTGCACTACACTCCAGAAAGGACTCCCTCACATTTAAACTAATATTGGATGTCAAGAAATTTCGCTTCTTCAGAAACGCTTTTCTTCCCATAGCCATTCTGCATCTTATACCTTCTTTACTTCGGCCATCAGAAGTCATCTTGCTACCCAAATAACAAAACTCATCTACTACTTTCATTGTCGAGTACTGCAAATAATACCACAATTTGAAATACGATGTATATAGGATTGTTTAACTAAGCATGACTTAGCTGACGACAGTTTTGCGCACGATAATTCGGTGTTGTACGCGCCTTTTCGGTGTGCGCCGAATTACCGAAAGGCTGGACTACTGAGGGCCGGATTAGCGAAGTGTATATATAGTTGTTATGGTCTTCAGTCCGGAGACTGGTTTGATGCAGCTCTCCACCCTACTCTATCCTGAGCTAGCCTTTTCATCTCCTTATAAGAACGGCAACCCACATCCACTTGAATCTGCTTACTATCCGCGTCTCTCCATTGCTGTTCGTTAATCTCGCTAAAACTCGAGAACGGCTGAACCGATTTGGCTAATTTTAGTCTTGAAATATTCGTGTAAGTCCAGGGAAGGTTTAAACGGTGATGAAGTACGGAAAAGTTGTCCGGAAAAAGAGGAAATTCGAGAAAAACTGAAACAGCTTTTTCCAGTGAGCTTTCTATACTGTTCGTCTAATTACGATAAAATTTTGTACATTTCATGTTGAAACCAAGAGGAAAGTTCGCATCAAATAAAAATTTGGAGAAGTCGCCCGGAAAGTAGGAAAATTTAGGTAAAACCAAAAGCGATTATTTTTCTCCGAATTAAAATCAATTGCCACATGATTGTAAGAGCATCACTTGAGTACGGTTTGACAGGACAAGGTTTGTATGAAATAATTTTTTTGGAAAATTTACCGAAATATTGGAAAATTAGAGAAAAACTGGAAGTGCGTTTTTCAGTGTGTTTTTATTGAATTCAGCACTATAACTGACTTTTCGCAAGACGGAAAAGGGTAATTCTTTTCTTTTTGTTTTGTTCATTGTGGTCTTGGAAAAGCTTTAGTAAAAAAATAGGGACAGTTGAAAAGGAATGTTGCAAAATTCGAACCAAGTTGCTTTTTCAATGTGTTTCTAAACGTACTGAACACTAAGTTGAGAACCGTTCATCCGATTACGATAAGATTTTGCACATTCGACGTTCAAAGCTAGGGAAATGTTTGAGTGAAGTAAAAATATGGAATAGTTGGCCAGAAAATAGGAAAATTTGTGGGAGACTGAAAGATCTCTCTTTCTTTGGGATATCAATATCATTAGTACGATTACGATAAATTTTGCACATTTGACGTTCAAAGCAAGAGTACATACATATTAGCAATCTCGAAGCTTTGCCGGGTCCACTAGTAATGTAAATAAATGCGCAGGCAATGCCGGATTTTCAGCGAGTTGTTTAACCCTTAACTGCCCTGGCAAATGTAGATAACTCTCATACCTGGGGGGGGGGGGGGGGGGTTGACCCAAATTCTTGGGCTAAATGATCGTCACCAGAATTGGCACCAAATATTTATGATCCACTATCACGGTCGGTTTCTTTCAAACCATAATTATGATTGGAACAGTCACTATCTCGAAAACTTACATTCAAAATATTCGCTGTTTCTTCAGACGATAAACCTGTGACCTGCCAGCCGTGTTATATTGTTCTACAAAACATTTGCGCGATTGACTTGGAAAATAAGTGTCAAAAAGGATGTGTATCACTCAAAAGCTAAAGTACGGTACTGCAGCACAGTAAAATGTTTACACTCCTACCCAGGGTCCTCTGGGCATTGAACGACACGCGGGCCGCGGTGGCCGAGGAGACGCCGGGCGCCGTGGCTCAGCGCGCCCGGTCAGGGGGCTCAACGCCCTCTGTAATAAAAAAGCTGAGCCAACAACACACCGAACATCAACGAACAAATACGAACAGCGTCCGCAATGAACAGAACTACCCATAGAGCAAAAAAAGGAGACTGAGGCGCTCCAGTCACAGTCTGCACGGCCACTACGGTCGGGGGTTCGAATCCCCCCTCGGGCATGGATATTTGTGCCGTCTTTAGTATAAGGTAGTTGATAAGTAGTTTGTAAGTTTAGGGACTGATGACCCCTTAGTTAAGTCCCATAAGCTCTACAAACATTTGAACATTTTTTTTTTTTTTTTTTTTTTTTTTTTTTTGAACGGCACTGAAATGGGCAAACGAACCGTATACTTACCAATGAATTGGGGGAGGGGGGGGGGAATGTCATAACATGAACGGATAGCTCCCCACCATGTCACCTAGCGAATAAATATTAAAATGAAAACTCTTGGGGGTCAAATATGACCCCGCCAGGGCAGTTAAGGGTTAAGTAAGTCAACGGAAACAAAATCCATGTGAAGAGAGGAACGCAGCGCAGAGAGGTGGTGTGTGGTGGGGGTAGCGTGGCCACGCCTCTAGTCGGCTGCCCGCAGCCTCGGCGCCGGCGGCAGACGGGACAAGTGCGTGAGGGCGGTGGCGGCGGTCGATAGCGCGTGCCTACGCAATGCCACGCGCGGACGCCGACGCCGCCAGCTGCGCCACCCCCTACCCTACCCTGCTACCCTACCCTCCTACCCTAACCCTACCTCTGCAGCAAGCCCGCCCCCACAGGAGGCCGCCACCAGCCAACGCGTTCACCGCGAGTCATGCGTTTACCAAGTTTCGGATTAACAAGCACGCAGCCAGTGACTTGCAGATATTTAATCGATCTTTATCAAGGTATCTTTAATTCAGCGCAAAGTTCCTAGTGATTGGAAAAAAGCGCAGGTGACTCCCGTTTATAAGAAAGGAAAGAGAACTGACCCACACAATTACAGGCCAATATCGTTGACGTCAGTTTCATGTAGAATTTTAGAGCATATTCTCAGTTCGAATATAGTAAATTTCCTTGAAACGGAAAAGCTTCTTTACATGAATCAGCACGGGTTTACAAAACATCGTTCATGTGAAACTCAGCTCGCCCTTTTCTCACATGACATCTTGCGAGCCATGAAGGGCAACAGGCGGATTGTGTTTTTCTCGACTACAAAAAGGCGTTCGACGTGGTGCCACACTGCAGACTGCTAACGAAGATACGAGCTTATGGAATAGGTTCAAAGATTTGTGACTGGCTACAAGACATCCTAAGTAATATTCAAATGTTTGTAGAGTCTATGGAACTTAACTACGGGGTCATCAGTCCCTAAACTTACAAACTACTTATGAACTACTTACAATGAAGGACGGTACAAATATCCATGCCCGAGGGGGGATTCGAACCCCCGACCGTAGTGGCCTAAGTAATAGAACGCAGTACGTTGTTCTCGACGGCGAGCGTTCATCAGAGACGAGTGTAATGTCAGGTGTGCCCCAGGGGAGTGTGATAGCACAGCTATTATTTTCTATCTACATAAATGATCTGATGGCCAGGGTAAGTTGTAATTTACGGCTGTTTGGTGATGATGCTGTGGTGTATGGGAGGGTGTCGTCTTTAACTGACTGTAATAGCATACAGGATGACTTAGATAAAATTTGTAGTTGGTGCGAAGAATGGCAGCTAGCTCTCAATGTAGAAAAATGTAAGGTGATGCGCATGAGTAGGAAAAACAATCCTATAATGTTCGAATACAGCATTAGTAGTGAGCTTCTTGATGCTGTCGCGTCGTTCAAATGTCAACATTGCAGAGCGATATGAAATGGAAGAACATGTAAGGACAGTTGTGAGTAAGGCTGACAGCCGACTTCGGTTTACTGGGAGAATTTCGGGAAGATGTACTTCACCTGTAAAGGAGACCTATATAAAACGCTTGTACGACCACGTCTTGAGTATTGATCAAGTGTTTGGGACCCGCAACAGATCAGTTTAAAGGAAGACATAGAAGCAGTTCAGAGACGAGCAGTTAGGTTTGTTACTGGTACGTTCGACCAATGAGCGAGTGTCACGGAAATGCTCCGGCAACTCAATTGGGGATCGCTGGAAGAAAGATGACGTTCTTTTCGTGAATTTCTGTTGAGTAAATTTAGAGGGCCGGAATTTGAAGCTGAGTGTAGAATGATCTTGCTGCCGCTTACTTACATTTCACGTAGTGATCACAAAGATAAGAGAAATTAGGGCTCGTACAGAGGCATATACGTATTCTTTTTTTCCTCGTTTCATTTGGGAGTGGTACTGTATACCCTCCGCCACGCACCTTACGGTGAATTGCGGAGTATCTATGTAGATGGACATTACTATGGGTAGAGGTCTGCGCGAATCCGCGGATAGATCCGCAGTATTTCTTACTTTGCGGATAAAATTGTGAACAGCGCGGATATCCGCGTGTTATATGCGGATAAAGAGCAAGGTGTCTGCCTAGTACCTCCGTCGAAAAGCTTCGCCCGCTAGTATACTCCCAGCCTTCCCACTTCGCTTGGCTTGCTTGCTTGCTTGTTTGTTTCGGAGCGTACACCAAAGTTACCAATTTGGCCGCTGTGGCGCTAGTAGCGTGCCCTAAACTGCGCTTCACGAACATTGTAATCAACAGTAGAAACTAAGTAAACAATGTAATTTCTTGTCGTTTGACTGCCTAGACTAGCAAGAGTATACTGAGGTATGATCAGGGAATTATGGTGGATTGATTCCGTAATAGTAATCGTAGTAGATTGTTATTAGAAAACCATTACCACCGAGTTTGCAATAATCCGATCTTCATGTTTCTTCGTACGCGCGCTCTAATTTTCTACCCCATCGGTATATCTGGTCTGATTAGTTACTTTTTTTTTTATTTAACCATACGTCTAATACTTTAATACACCACTGTCTCATTACAGGTTTTAATTTGTCAATAGCAACGGTCTATTGCTACACAAACCGAAGTGGTAAAGCGAAAGTCGTCTCATTTCACGAATTTCCCAGAAAAAGTGATGTCAGAGTACAGTGGCTGAAAGCAATACCAAGAGCAGATTTTACGCCCAATTTCAACTTTAGATCGTGTGTGGTATGTAGCCTTCATTTCCGAGAGGCTGATTATCGGTCTGGATTAAAAATTAATAAATTGCTGGATGCTTCTGTTTCCTCTGTTTTTCCTTCTATTCCAGTTGTACAAGCAAAAGAAGTACGTAGAACTATTAAAAACTGACAGTGAATATCACACTAAAAAAACGGAAATATGAAAGCACTGAGAAAAACCATGATCAGAGAATTAATTCCAATGTCCAACTGCTCGAAAATCATGGCAGTAATAGTTGCCCTTCTTCCAGTCACAACTAGTGTGATATTTTGGACGAAAAGCTGATAAAAATAGAACATAAATTGCGTGTTATGTTGTGGAGGTCTAGAGTTAATCTTTTAGATCTATAAAAGAAACTTAATGAAATTACTCATGAGCTGCCAAATTTGTCAGCACTCACACGCTAGTACAATATTAACTTCTTCAGTTGTCAATGTTTTGAACACTGCGAAGCTTTTACAGTGAACAAGTGAAACTTCAGAACACACAGAAAATTAGGCGAGGTAATTTGTAAAACACACCAGTCGTCTTTAAAAAACATTGCAGCAGAAGTGACAACGTTTGGAACGGGCTAAGTATTTAAATAGCAAGCCCATAAACAAAAATAATCCGAATGCAACAAATGTCGTAAGTGCGTATAGCGACGGACGACCAGACTAGTGCACGAGAGCAGCGCTCCAGTGGCGAATGTGAGAACTTGCTGACTTTCGGTGATTTTCTCGGAGTGGGGAAGCTGGGAGTATACTAGCGGGCCAAGCGAAAAGTTGGCTGAAAACTTCAACTATGTGGGCACTCTCGTCAATTTGAAAAAATGGATACGTATGTGCGTGTAAACAAGTATATTATTACGCTAGACACAAAAGTGGAACTTTAAATTTGCTGAAACATTCGTGTGAGACAGAACAAAGTGGCGTAATTACTTATTTAAATACCAAGACAGATGGAAAAGTTCCTGAAGTTCCGCCAATGTTTGGAAAAGCCTATTTAGGAGTAGGTATAGAACATTACTGTGAGTCGAGAAGTCAAAAGTAGTTAGTTCCCGCAGAAATGACACTTTAACAATAATTATATCATTACATATCGCTACTATTACCCATTCAAAACTTTAATATCTGCGGTTGCGGATAACGAACTTGCTGATGCGGATAAAGTGTCGCGGATGAGGATATGGGCCTTGCGGATGTGGTGCGTATAACACTTTTCTTATCCGGGCAGACTATTGGTGCCTTCTTGGCAATAAACCAAGTTAATAAATTCGCGTGGCTCATTGGCCTGGTGCAAGTCTTTCAACTGGCCGCCACTTCGGCGACTTGCGTTTCCCTAGCCTACCCCAGTTATCCAACCGGGGAAAGAGAACCTACAGCTTAAAGCGGAATCCGAACCACGTGTCGTTTCTGGTGACTCCTCACATCGTTGAGAGGTGAAGGATGGTTTAAAACAAATCGGACCCGCGACCCTTCTATTTGCAGTCGAGCGCTTTACCCAAATACCACCGCGCCCGACAATAAACTAAGTAAAACGACGTTAAAAAAAGTTTTGTCCTTTTGATGCTGCTAATTATTTTATTATTATAGTAATTACAGTAGGAAAAACAATCCCATAATGTTCGAATACAGCACTGGTAGTGAGCTTCGTAACGCAATCGCGTCGTTCAAATATCTAGGCGTAACATTGCAGAGCGATATTAAATCGAGCCTGTAAGGACAGTTGTTAGTAAGGCGGACAGCCGACTTCTGTTTATTGAGAGCATTTTGAGAAGATGTACTTCATCTGTAAAGAAGACCGCGTATAAAAGCTTGTACGACCATGTCTTGAATATTGGTTCTGTGTTTGGCACCCGCAGCAGATCAGTTTAAAGGAAGTCATAGAAGCGGTTCAGAGGCGAGCAGCTAGGTTCGTTACTAGTAGGTTCGATCAATGCGCGAGTGTCACGGAAATGCTCCGGGAACTCAAATGGGGATCGCTGGAGGAAAGACGTTATTTTCGAGAAATTCTGTTGAGGAAATTTAGAGGGCCGCATTTTGAAGCTGAATGTAGAAAGATCTTCCTGCCCCCTACTTACATTTCGCATAATGATCACAAAGACAAGATAAGAAAATTAGGGCTCGTACGGAGGCATATAGAAATTCTTTTTTTCCTCTTCCTATTTGGGAGTGGAATAGGAAAATAAATACCTAGTAGTGGTACAGTGTATCCTCCGCCACGCACCTTACAGTGGATTGCGGAGTATAGATGTAGATATACTGAGATGACGAATCATGGGGCGGGTAAGTGTGGATACGGATGGTCTACATAGGATAGAAAAGGACCTTGCATTGCCAAAGCTATTCTTCACAACTGGAATTAACTGACTTTGAATGCGACATAGTATTAGAGATACTCAGTTTCGTAACTCTTTACGAAATTTAGTACTCAGAGATCACAGTGTTTAGACTTTGCCGAGAATACCAAATTAAGGCATAGCCACGGACAGCGCAGTGGCTGACAGCTTGCACTTATTGACCGAGAGAAGCGGCCATTGTGTAGGGCTGTCAGTGTGAACAGACAAATAACACCGCAAAAATCAATGTGGCAGGCGTCTATTAGGACTGTGCGGAGCAATTTAGCGTTAATGGGCAATGGCAGCCAACTACAAACTCTAGGGCTTTTGCTAACAGCATGGCATCGCCTGCAATGCCTTTGCTGGGCTCACTGACATGTCGGTTGCACGGAAAAACCGTGGCTTGGTCAAGTGAATCCCGGTATCATTAGGTAAGAGTTGGTGGTCGGGTTCCAAGGTCGTGCAGACCCCACGAAGCCTTGGATACAACTTGTCAAGAAGGCTGGTCGTGGCTGCATAATGTTTCTGGCTCGTTTTATATTGAATGACCTGTGTCCTCTGATGCAACTAAACCGATCATTGACTGTAAATGATTATAATCTGCTACTTTGAAGCCATTTTCAGTCTATGAATGACTTCATATCCAAGAACAACCTTTAAGGCTGATATTGCTCCGTTCAGTGGGCCACAATTCTTCGCGATTGATTTTAAGAACATTCTGATCCGTTCTACCGAAAGATTTCGACCCCACATCGACCGTCATGAATCCCACAGAACGTAAGAAGTCAGTTCATGTCCAAAATCCTGCACAGGCATCACTTCTGCTATCACGAACGGTCTTAGAGGCAGCATGACTCAATATTTATGTAGGAGACCTTTGAGTCCATTCTACCTCCAGTTGCTGTACGTCACCGACCAAAAAGTGCTCCGATACAAGATTACGAGGTATCCCTTGTCACCTCACCGTATGGGCCGTCTGTTGCCCACACTCTAGCAAGCCAACATTCAGCAACTGTGATGGAAGGTTTGATAACGTTCAAGCAGCATAGCTTATCTGTTGTCCAAAGATAATTTCTATTCTATGCCCACCCACGCTAGAGCTACTGTTGATACCATAGTTTCGCTCCATGTAGGCCTATACCTCGAAATCATCTACCAATTTCCTTATGTACGAGGTGCATCCAGAAAGCAACTTCCCAATTTTTAAAACGATGATAACAGTTACATGATAAATTATAGTGGCATCTGGTACAGAAATGTTACAGTTCTTTTTTTATATATTCGCTCACAGAACAGAGACTTGTCATTTCGTGTGATCAGCTTTTGTATTCCTGTGTCGTAAAATTTTTCCGCCTTTCAATAATACTAGCGTCTGACAGTATAGCTGTTTGTCGTTAAAGAAGCTGGCCGGAGGAGACGAATTTCATCGGGTGCAAAAAGAGATGGAAGTAGCTGGGAGCAAGATCAGGACTGTATACTGGATGACCAAGCAGCTCCAAGCCGAACGTCTGCAAACCAGTTGCGCCGAGCCTTATTGGAACGAGCACTGCCATGAACAGTTCAACACCTGCAGTAAGCATTCCAAGCATCTTGCTCTGAATGGAACGTCGCAGTTTCCGCGTTGTTTCACAGGAGGAGTCTAAGACGACTTTCACTCGCTGGAACCACTACGTCTACATGGGATACGCTGCAAATCACATTTTAAGTGCCTGGCAGAGAGTTCATCGAACCACCTTTATACTATTCAACTCATATTCCATTCTCGAATAACGCGCGGGAAGAAAGAACACCTGAATCTCTCCGTTCGAGCTCTGCTTTCTCGTATTTTATTCTGATGATCATTTCTACCTATGTAAGTGGCAGTCAACAATATATTTTCGCATTCGGAGGAGAATGTTGGCAATGGTTGTTTCCTAAGTA
The DNA here is from genome assembly GCA_026315105.1 of Locusta migratoria. Classification (NCBI taxonomy): domain Eukaryota; kingdom Metazoa; phylum Arthropoda; class Insecta; order Orthoptera; family Acrididae; genus Locusta; species Locusta migratoria. The sequence continues at coordinate 289,346,817 of CM048747.1, read as the reverse complement.
GCCCACGCCGCAGCGATAAGCGCCGTTGTTGTAATGATTCCCATCCCAGATCCTGTATTATTTCCATGACGCTGTCTCCCCTATATCGCGAAAATACGAATCGAGCTGCCCTTCTTTGGACTCTTTCGATGTCCTCCGTCAAACCCACCTGATAACCAACCCACACTGGGCAGAAATATTCCAAATGAGGACGGGCAAGCGTAATGTATGCAGTCTCTTCAGTAGTTCTTTTGCGTATTTTAAGCTTTTTGCCAATAAAACGCATTCTCTGGTTCGCCTTTCTTACGACATTATCTACGCGTTCTTTCTAATTTAAGTCTGATGTAATAATAATTCCTAAGTATTTAGTGAAGTTTACAGCCTTCACATTCGATTGATTTATTTTGTAAACAAAGTTTAACGGATTTCTTTCCGTACTCACGTGGACGACTTCACACATCTCATTATTTAGGAGACAATTACCAGATTTTACACCATAGTGATAACTTATTTAAATCGTTCTGCAGTTGGTTTTGATCTTCAGATGACTCTACTAGACGATAAATGACTGCGTCATCTGCAAACACTTAAGAGAGCTGCTCAGACTTTCTCCTAAATCGTTTAGGTAGATAAGGAACCGCAGAGGACCAATAACACCACCCCGTGGAACGCCGGATATCACTTCTGCTTTAGTCGATGCCTCACCATCGATTACTACAAACTGTGTCCTCTCTGACATGAAATCCCCTATGCAGTCACAAATCTGGGGCGATATTCCATAAGCACGCAAGCAAAAGCCGTTTGTAAGGTACGGTATCAGAAGCCTTCTGGAAATCAAGAAATACGGAATCAATGTGAGAACCCTTCTCGATATCATTCATCACTTCGTTGTGTTTCACATGAATGATATTTTCTAAATCCGTGTCGACCTAGGGTCAATAGATCATTTTGTTCGAGATAATTCATAATATTTGAATACAGGATTTGTTCCAAAATCCTGCTGCAAATTGACGTTAATGAAACAGGCCTGTAGTTTAGTGGGTTACTCCTACTGCCTTTCTTGAATATAGGTGTGACCTGTGCAACTTTCCAGTCTTTTGTTACAGATCTTTCTTTGAGCTAGTGGTTGTATATGGCTGTTAAGTAAAGAGCTATCGCACCAGCGTAATCACATAGAAATATAGTGGGCATTCTTCTACAGAGAAATGAAGTGGATCCAACGATATGACCAGTGTGTCAGTTCTATGATTATATCGAATACTAGCTCAAACATTGCTGTACCTGTTGCTAATTGTGTTTTTCATGTTACTCTATTATCAAATGTTCAAATGTTTGTACAACTTATGGGACTTAACTAAGGGGTCATCAGTCCCGAAGCTTACAAACTACTTATGAACTAGCTAAGACTAAGGACGGCACAAATATCCATGCCCGAGGGGGGGATTCGAACCCCCGACCGTAGTGGCCGTGCAGACCGTGACTGAAGCGCCTCAGTCCTCTCGGCCACCGCGGCCGGCACTCTATTATCTCTTTCTAAAAGAAATAGGGAAATTTACATTCTGGATGCACATCGTATTTTGTTACTGTACCATGTAGCATAGTAAGTAAGAATGTCTGTGTTTATATTGGTTCCTGTCCCTGATTTACAAGGAGACTAATGTATGAGGGGGTGTTCAAATGAAAACGTACGAAACGACACTGGATTCCCTATTCCTTGAATTCCTGTGGCTGTGGCAACAGTCAGTCCTCTAATGTGTCCTTCAGTTCGTTGTCTGAATTGAAGCGCTTCCCTCTGATTATTTAGCGGACCAAACAGATGGAAGTCACAGGGCGACATGCACAGGCTGTATGGCGGATATTCACAGAATATTCACAGAATATATGACATCAACTGCGATTGGACAAAGCTGAAAATGTGTACCCAGCCGGGATTCGAACCCGGGTCTCCTGCTCTCTAAGCAGGGGACACAGTGATCACCACACCTGCAAGGACTACCTGAGCACGCCTCCCGTCAGTTACAAATTCCCAGCTTCGCCCTGCCTACAGTACTCAAACTCTTAGTTATTAAACTAATTCCCGTAAGAGTAAGGGCTTCAAACTTGCCCACCCCTCCCCACTAACGATAGGATCATTGCCTGTCACCGGCATATTATATATATACATGTGGCGTCTGTTCCGAAAGAACAGACGTCACTTCTGATCCTGTAGTTGTTATTATTTAATATTCACAGAATATATGAGATCAACTGTGATTGGGCAAAGCTGAAAATGTGTACCCAGTACTGTAGGCAGAGCGAAGCTGGGAATTTGTATCTGACGGGAGACGTGCTCAGGTAGTCTTTGCAGGTGCGGTGATCACTGTGTCCCCAGTGGTGTAGGGGTCAGCGCAACTGCCTAGAAAGCAGGAGACCCGGGTTAGAATCCCGGATGGGTAGACATTATCAGCTTTACCCAATCGCAGTTGATGTCATATATTCTCTGAATATTAAATAATAATAACTGCAGGATCAGAAATTACGTCTGTTCTTTCGGAACAGACGCCACATGTATATGTATGGCGGATGCTTGAACTTGGCCAGCACACTTTGCGTGACCCTGGAGACGTGTGGACGCCCGTTATCTTGCAGCAGGATCACTCCCTCCGTGAGCAGCCCAGGCCGTTTGCTCTTGATGGACTTGCGTAGGCTGCGGAGTGTCTCACAGCACACGTTTTTCGTGCTCGAGGAATTTGATGAGTATCGAACCCCGGACGTCAAAAAGACGATGATTATCACTTTCCATGCTGGGGGCACAGCCTTAATTTTTGAGGTAAAGGCTATGACGCATGCTTCGCGTCCCTGGATATCGCACTTCGTTATATCAAAACGGCATATTCATAATTCAACAGTTTTGGTTGTTTCGTACCTTTTTCGTTTGAACACCACTCGTAGTGGTAGCGTTCATTGTCGAGATCTGCACTTCATAATTACACTTAAAATCGCTGGGAGTCGCTTTCAGCGGCTGATTCTCTAGGCCCGCCAGAGAACACATCCCACCCAACGTAACAAGCTACCTACTTGGACTTTTTCCCTTAGCGAGGATGGAACTAGGTTAAGGTCCGACATCATCTAACATTCGCGAAGCGGCTCAGGAGGCACATAGCTGTATGAACTTTTGACACAGTACCGTAAGTGACTCTTTTATTTTGACTATGTAAAATACCAGGTAGCAACGTGGTTCGGAACCACGTTAAACTGTAGGTCCCCCTATAACTGGCTGAGTAAGTCAGTTCGAAAATCGGAGGAAGGTAACGGCATATTACTCCCAAACAGGACTATACCAAGTAAAGCACTGTCGTGTTCAAACCAATCTTCGGATCGTTGACTGCTTTACCTTATCTTAGTGATCTTCATTCCCTTACAGTACGTGACCTAAAGATCGGCGCACTAATTGTGATTCTAGTAGTAAGAACAGCTGCATTCAGTCTTGAAAATGCGCCGTCTCCTCTCTATTCGTACTTTTAACTGTGATCGAAACAGCTATAACCCTCACAATGAACTTTCATTTGCCCCCATTCTCCAACAGCGCCATTCGGCGTATATTGCAACATCGCAAAGTAACTGTTTACTTTCACCTACCGTTATCCACAGTCGCACCCTGCAGGATCATAGCGATATAAAGCTATTTAAAGATAGCTGGCTGGCATTCTGATGAACCACTGGAGTTTGCGAGCGTATCAACAAAAAAACTGATTTGCATTTTATGTTTGTGTGACATTCCTGTTACCATTACTGTAAGAAGTCGCAATATTAATTTCGCCTGTGAATCATGAACTTTTAATATGAGCAAAATCTGATAATGACAACTTAGACCTAACGAAATCGGTCAAAAATAAAGGTGTTTTGAAGCTATCTTGGGCAAGCTGGTTCTTTAAAAATTTGTTTTGCTGGTTATGAAGTAATATTGTGTTGATAAAAAACTTACGACTTCGACAGCATTCTGAGTAGAAAGCAAAATAGGAAGTGTGCTATTTCGCAGTGACAGTTTGAAGTATTTAAAGCGAAGTGTCATTTTTAAAGGTTACGCCTGCATCTTACAATTCCATGACGCAGACGGGCGAGTGTCATCCAAGTGATTCAGTTCTCTTGATGCATGTGTAGGAAGCGGCCGAAGCCAGACCAGCAATAGGGATCTATTGGCATATTTCAAAGTTCAGGCCGTCATAATACGTTTATTTACACGTACTCAGAATACTGTAACTCACTACAAAATGCCTAACGTAGCTTTCTTAATGGAAGCACTCCTCTGCCGTTCTGGTGACGACCTTGCTTCTGACAAAACACCAGAGATTATCTTGATTGTTCTAGAATCACTCAATGTATCTTACCTTATTTCTCAGGCGATAGGTGGACAAATGTCATTACGCACTACTACCCGTCACCTTGACCAGGAAACCAATTTGGACCAACAGCCCAATTGTCACTCTCCCGAAATCGGCTGAATCGGCGATGTCGCACGATACAGGTGAAGTGCGTCTGAGTAAAATCCGGCAGTTTGATAAGCGACTTGTGAACTAAATCACTTAAGCATGTGGTATCTCATACTTTCCATCAGAAAATTCTATTATTGTGGTCTTCATTCCAAAGACTGGTTTGATGCAACACGCCACGCTAATCTACCGTGAGAAAACATTTTTAGCTCTGAGTAAGAACGGGAACTTACACCCTTTTGAACCTGATTAATGTGTTAGTCTGTGTCTCCCTCTGCGATTTTTACGCCACACACTTTTGTCCAATGCTTGATGTCTCACGATGTGTCCCAACAATTTATCCCTTCTTTTAATCAAGATAAGCCAGAATTTTTTTTCCTTGTGTTCAGCACCTCATTAGTTACGAGATCTACCACTATAATCTTCAGTATTCGTCTTCAGTACCACATTTTAAAAGCTACCGTCTTTTCGTCTGAACTTACAGTCTACGTTTCACTCCAATAAAATGCTACACTGCAAAATAGTGTTTTCAGAAAGAACTAACATTTACATCAATAATGCACGTATCAACGAATTTTTCTTTCTACAGAAATGTTTTTCTTGCCAAAGTCATATATTTTATATTTTCCTGGCCATCATAAGTTATTTTGCTACCCATGTGCCAATGAAAAGCCAAACCGTCTAACTCCATTTTACAGGCATTGAGGAAACTGAGTTTCAAGTTAAGAGCATCCTGAAATCACAGCTGTAAAAACAACTCAATTTTTTATTCATTACAATAATGCTTTGATAATTAAAATTTAGCTTGACATACAAATTTAATTAAAACACAAATCACTGAAACAGAACAACTTGGCATTTATGTTTTTCCAGGAGTTACACGCATTGTCACTTGAAAAAGTTTATTTGGTATTCTCCTTTAACTTCAAACGTGTCTAATCATCGCAATAAATTAAATCACAGTTATCTGAAACTTCACTGTTCTGTTCCACACGAATGGTCAACAGCTTCTTGTAGTCATGGTTTCAAAAGAGAAATATACTTCAAGAGGGGCATGAGACCTGCCTTTTTATTCTTACTGATGGGACGAATACTTGCTTTATATTCGCAGATTCAGGTTGCCTACCTGGTGTAAATTTTTTTCAGATAAATCCTAAGAAATGGAAAACCTTCGCAAAAAGTCGTTTTGTACTGTAGAGTGTAAGGTAGTGCCCTCTACAATCGAACCCATCCAATGTCAAGCCATTTTACGGGTAAGCCATCGATTGTCTTCTTGCGGTTTGCTTGGCATCTTCAAGAGTCTTCTAAGACAAAAAGTCAGTATGATTCATTTCGCCGCGGTGGAGTAGCCGAGCGGTCTAAGGTGCCTCGTTGCGCAGCGCGCGGTTGCTCGCCGTCGGAGGTTCGAGTCCTACCTGCGGCATGGGTGAGTGTGTGTCAAAAATGTTTCAAATGTTTGTATACCTTATGGGACTTAACTACGGGGTCATCAGTCCCTAAACTTACAAACTACTTATGAACTACCTACAACTAAGGACGGCACAAATATCCATGCCCGAGGGGGGATTCGAACCCCCGACCGTAGTGGCCGTGCAGACCGTGACTGAAGCACCTCAGTCGCCTCGGCCGGCGAGTGTGTGTCGTCCTTAGGTTAGTTTACCTTAGTTTAAGTAGTTTGTAGCCTACGAACTGATGACCACGCAGTTTGGTCATGTTTACAAACATTTGAATTTTTTTTTTTTATTTTTTTTTTTACATTTCAACTACTACAAAGGAAACAAATTCAGTTGTTTGTAAATCTATCGGACCAAACTGTGTGGTCGTCAGTCCGTAGCTTAAAAACTACTTAAAATAAGGTAAACTAATATAAGGACAACGCACATACCCACGCCCGAGGGAGGAATCTAACCTCCGACGGCGAGCAACCGCGCGCTCCGCAGCGAGGCGCCGTAGACCGCTCGGCTACTCCACTGCGGCCTACAAAGGGATTGTTCCTTTTGCAGTTGCGAATTATACGGTACACATCAAACAACATTGGGGAAAGGCTACAACCTTGTCTCAGTCCACTTCCAACCACTGCGTCCCTTTCCTACTCGTCGACTCTTAACTGCTGCCTGATTTTTGTACAAGTTGTATACAACGTTTCGTTGTTTATATTTTACCCCAGCTACCTTCAGGACAGGTACAGATGTAGTTTATTGTTGATGCTTTCTCCGTATCCATAGCTGTAATCCGCGATAGATACAGCAGTCAGTTGCGCCGCGTCTCTGATCAAGCGTCAACTCGTTACATCACCGTGGCCAGTGCAGCCGCAGTGGTGTTGGTGACGGGACTTCACAGAGGCAGCGCCCGGCGTTTCCGCTTTCACCGTGGGCCCGCCCTGCCACGAGCACTGGCCCCGTTGTTCGCCGCCGGCTGCGCAGTGTGCGGGCCGCTAGACAGCCGTCTGCGTCCACCTACATCAACTATTTACTCTACAAATCACAGTTAACCCTCTCATGCGTTGCGTCCTCAAATGAGGAGACTTAATTTTGTCGCATTTCTGTCATCTTTTACATGTGACGTGACCGTATAAGCACAGGTACCTCATATGAAAACTAATAATGAATGCAAAATGTTTCCTAGACGGCAACGTTAGACGTCGGGCTAACACAGAAATAGAAGGTAAAGATTACAAGAAAGAGTATAGGCAGGTCTTCAGATGAAAGCACATTCTTGTCTGTACATAAAAAAAAAAAAAACCCAACGAATTACGCTTGATGGGGTATAACACTGGCCGCCGCGGCGGAGCGGCCGAGCGCATTGAGGCACTATGCTGCGCTGCGCGATAGCATTCCCCGTCGGGGGTTCGAATCCCCCTTCAGCTACGAATGTCTTTAGAATAAGGTAGTTCATAAGTAGTTTGTCAGTTTAGGGACTGATGACCACGCAGGTAAGTCCCATAAACTTTACGAACGATTGAACATTTTTTAACACTGACCAACCAAGTCAGGTGATCCCAACGTCAAGAGGTGTCATGTTCGGGACTGCCGACGAAAAACGTTACATTTGAGAAAAGTGTAAACTTGCTGCGAGTCCTCAGTGCCTGATACAATTTCACTGTACGAAAAATACAAAGTAGTATACACTCTTCACGTATTCTTTAATTCTAAACTGTAGCCGTTTTCGTACTCACTGTACTCATTTGAGGACACCTATTTTTTGGTCTATGAAACTATTTTTTTTAGATACATTATGATGAATTCTGCACATGATAAGTCCTAAGTTACCAAATTATTTATCGGCAATTTTGTTCTCTTTTGGTTTGATAATTCGTGCATGAGTGGGTTAACTCACTGGTAGGCGGTTCATCGAATCGCTTTCAGATTATCTACCGTCCCATTCCCTAGCAGCACACGGGAAGGAGGAGGAACACCCGAACTTTCCCTTTTGCGTCTTATTTACGAGGCGCGTTTTTTTAAGTAATTCCGTTTGAACAGAAGTACACAACGAAAGATTCAAAAATGTTCAAATGTTTGTAAATCTATCGGACCAAACTGCGTGGTCATCAGTCTGTAGCTTACAAACTACTTAAACTAACGTAAACTAACTTGACAACACACACACACACACACACACACACACACACACACACACACACACACACACATGCCCCAGGGAAGACTCGAACATCCGACGGCGAGCAACCGCGCGCTGTGCGAGGCGCCTTAGACCGCTCGGCTACTCCACCGCGGTGACGAAACGTTATTTAAAAAAAAATAGTAAATTTTCAGAAAGTGCATACTTTATTTTTCGACATAGTTGTCAAGTTAGTTCAAACACTTATGCCTCTCAACCAATTTTAAAATACCCTCTTCTTACAACCTTGCCGCCTGTTCTGATAACCAAGAGTTCACTGCCGTTTTGTAAAGCCCTGATCTCGACACGTCAGGAAATTCGTGAGAGCTGTTGTTGTGAAGCTCCTGTTCTTGCGAATCCTCGCTTCAGCTGAAACCTCCAAATCGTCTGTAATGGAAGATGGACGACCGGAGCTGTACTCATCATGGACTTTGTCAGTCATCTTTCAATTCTCGTACCCACGCATAACAGTATCACCGTACATTTTGCAAATCTGTCGTCTGCATCAGACACGTTCCAATTACTAGGTATTTAGTTAAAGTTCCGGCCTTTTGATTTGAAACCGTTTTGTTTTGGTGTTCACGTGCTGGCATTGGCCAGGAAGTTCAACAAACTCATCGCGAACAATTGGGGACCGGTGACACGCCCCCTGGTAATCCATAACAGTTCCATCGTTCTCGGAAAAAAGGAAGAACATGAATGGCTACAAATGCTCTCCGATCCACATGGTCAGGAGCCGAGTAGAGTCGCTGCAGTTGATGTCGTTCTGTTACCAAATACACTCAGTTCATGATGCATAAGGACAATAACAGTGACGTTCATGGCAAACCGCCCCAGCTTGTATCGAATTTTAATCTATTACTTTTTTTACAACTAACTCTGTTCCTAACGGGTTTTACGGACACACAGCACATATACAAATGATAACTGCAAAACTATACAATTGTACAGCATATAATTCAATAAATACTATAGGACCCGTGCGAATACTTCGTACCTGTAGTGGAATGACAAAAAAGTTGGGAAAACTGGAAGTTGAATGTTCACGCATAGCTTTCCTTATAATCAATCAAGGCAAGCGTTTAAAAGCGCAAGTGAAAGAGCTTGATCCGCTGAGTGTTGTTAGGTCAAAAAGAACTGCGTACCTTAATTAGAACCGAAGATATCGTAAAACAAACAGATTAAAATATTCAATGCAAGGACAGAAGATTACTGCGTTTGAATAAAGGATGGGGAGACCTATTCTGATACTTTGACAAATCTGTGAATGAATACCTTCCGTTTAAAACAAAAATGAAGGAAAGCGGCCGAATAATTTGGTCTGACCACTGACTTTTGTTTACGTAGCTTCTTTTAATTTATAAAAGATAAAATCATGTCTACTGCGATGGGTAAAAACCTGTCACATCATGCACCACGTATTCCAGTCAGCAGATTAAGGAAATTCCTGGAAAGCTGACAGTAGTTTTGACAACTTTGAATTCTGAAGCGCACTCTGATGCAGGCGATAGCAATTGACTCCTATAGAGTTATAAGGAAGTATATCCAACGAATACCCATTATTTACGACAGATCTGGCTTTTAACTTCAAGAGACTTCAGTTTCCAGTGAATCTTGCATTTTATATTACGATTAATAAACCACAGGGCATTCTATTCAATACTGAGGAGGGTATTTGACATTCTCATGTTTCTCACATAGACAACTTTATGTCACTGGCCCAGGGGTGGGCTCACCAAAGAAATTACTCACGTTAGATCCTGGGAAACTAACAAGAAATGTCGCTTATAGTAAAGTTGTGAATTAAATGAATGTATAAATTGTATTTTGATTACTATCTTTGACTGTACACTGCCCTAATAATTTTGTACATTACGTAAGACAGCCTTGTTTCTCATATCATCTTTGATAAATATGACATATTAGAAAAAAAAGGAGATCGACACAGAGAGAAGGGATAGAAGTTCTAACTCAAGGCTTGAATAAATAAATACCTGGGCAACCTGGTTTTCAGCTCGTCTTTCATATAATTGGCGAGGATTGGAAATAGAAGATTCCCCATAGGTTACATATCATTTGTATTTTGATTACTATGTTATTTCTAATATATTCTCCGATAAACGTAACATGTTATTAGAAAAAAGGAAATGCACAGGAAGAGAAGGGATAAGAGACATAAGAATATACAAATGCTCCACCCTTACAATATTTTACACTCTGCCAGAAACAAAAATATTGTATACCTGGAAAGAGGACGTTAATTTTGATCTGATAACAGCAGATGCCACCTGGAGGATTGTAGATAATGATTTAAACATCGCCTGCCAATAGACAGCTTAGTGGCGTAACTGTCACAGCGCCATCTGTCTGTGCCCTTTCATAGGTAATGTTTACAGCCCTAAGGCTCAGTATGATATCAATGTGTAAAGTAGACAGGCACACTTACGCTTCCTACAGCCAACCGAGCGAATTTCAAAGGAATGGTCTATTCCAACAATTGCCATACAAGTTGGACGAGCTACGTTAATGTATAACGATGCTGGCTGCAATGGTCACCTAAACATTCTCCAGGCTCTGGACGTCCACGTAGCACAGACGTCCGCCCAGATGGTCGTACTCACTACGTTTACATGCAACACATCTTCCGGAAGGCGAAAACCGATTTTCGTAAACCCTTTTCGCTGTCGTGTTTACATGGCATAGCCTGAATCTAATTTCCTAGCCCACTTAATATGGCGGTTGAAAAACAGCTGATTCAGTTCTCGATTTAGTTAGCACAATCGCTATTTTTCTTTATTTAAATACAAAGATGTGTGTTCATTGTAATATTTACACTTATTTCACATTAGAAAATATCACTCTTACCATACGTGCCGAAAATTCTTAAGAAAACACAGTCTGACAAGTCAAGAACGCTTCTAAAACGGTTGCGTTTACATGGGCACGAAAATCGAACTGAAACTGGAAAACCGCTTTAGAGAAGCGGATTTCCAGAATCGATTTTGGAGTTTTTACTGTCCATCCAAAAGCGGAATTGGGAAATCGGTTTACGAAATCCGGTTTTGGGAGCCCATGTAAATGGGGTGATTGCAAGGGCAGATCGAACAGCTACCACAGCACATATGAGGATTTATGAGCCCAGACTACGGGCACGCACGGCTCTAGCCACCAGCACCTACAGAGAAGGCCGTGGCGCTCTTCTGTGACGTCATGCAACGTAGGCTGCGCGCGCGTAGCTCACTGGCTGGCTGCTTCGGCATAGTGGGCCGTGCCTCAGCGGCTACCCAGTCAACCTACTCTGCATGACGTCACACGAGAGCGCCGCGACTTGTCTAGGTGGTGTTGCTCTAGCCCGCCTCCACGCACGCCACAACATCCACATGCACTGCTCAAGTAGTGTCGTCAGAAGTTCACTGGGAATGGCGGGCAGTGGTCTTCAGCGATTAAAGCAGATTCTGCCTGCACGCAGAATATGGTCGTTTGCGCGTACGTCGGAGACCTGGCGGGCAGTTGTGATAAGTACTGTCACTACAAGATTCTGAAGATTATGCAGTACGATTGAAACGTGATAAATGTAAAAAAACCATTCGGACCAGTTGGCTGATAATAAATTGTTTCAAGTATTAGTGTAGTTGGTGATTCTCGCTAATCGATGTAGACTATTGTAAAAACACGTTTATATTGCTATTCTTGCAACACGAACATGATGATGATCCAAGATGCTCGCGCACACACTACAAGTGAAACTCTGCAAGTCGTACAGTACCTTACCTATTCATCACGATCTCTCGACTTGAATCGAGCATGTGTTTAATACTATGGGACAACAACGTTCCACTTATCAATCGACAACTACGTGAACAGGTCGAGCAGTCATGGAATAACACACCCAACACACTGTTCGCCATATGAATGGTCCAAGGATGTCACAATCACCGCCCACTTTCCTGTCCGTTAAGATTACATAACGACCTAATCTGTGTGTTTCAGCATGACTCGACACCTGCTATCTCTGTACCGCTTAAACTGTTGTTTTCAGTCCGCAGATTGCTTTGATGCAGCTCTCCAAGCTACCCTGTCTTGTGCAAGTCTCTTCATCTAAGAATACGTTCGGCAACCTACATCCTTTTGAATCTGCTTACTATATTCGTCCCTCGGTCTCCCTCTACGATTTTTACCCCACACACTTCCTTTTAATGCTAAGTTGACGATTGTTTGATGTCTCAGAATATGGCTCACCTTCTCTTAGTGAGGATATGCCAGAAACACCTTTGCTCCCCAATTCTGTTTAGCACCTCTTCATTAGTTACGTAATCTACCATCTAATCTTCATCCATGGTCTGTAGCACCACATTTCAAAAGCTTCTAACATCTTTTTGTCTCAACTCCTTATCGCCCACGTTTCACTCCCATACAATGCTACACTCCAGACAAATGCTTTCAGAAAAGGACTTCCTAATTTTTAAATTAACCTTCCGGGGGTCGCGCGGGCGGCAAATTAGCCGCCTTTTTTAAATGTTTTTTTTTTTTTTTTTGTAAAGAGTGTCAATAAGCCATCATAGCCAATTGCCAACGGTATTCCTTAGGTAGGACATTAGGCAACAGATGGCGCGTCGGTAGTACCTCTTATTCGGGATCGGCCTGTGTCACTCAGTTCCAAAGTTGGGCGCGTCTGTCCAGGAGTGTCAGGGCGGCCAGACTGCCGCCGCGCGAATCTTTGTGACTTGTTTTTCCTTTTCATCCAGCCAAAATGTATTTATATTTACAATTACATCGCATGTTCAGAGGAATTTTATCAATGGTGATTGTTAATTTCGGTTGTTTTTAACCGACTTCCAAACGCACGAAGCTGTGAATCTCTATTTTTGGTACGTTATTACTCAATTATTACGGTAATAATTGACGGGTTTTGTTTTTACGATAAAAGTAATAGAAAAAAGTCTAACGACAATTTATATCTCTATTTTTCTTGTTTCAAACTGAATAATATGTTTACCTACTTCATAAGATTATTTTCCTAATGTCCATTTTGAATGATTTTTTATGTTAATTGAAATAGTCAAATATATTTACGCTACTAAATAAAAAAGAATGGCATAAGATTCCTGAACTAATGTTTTCCGACAGTCAATAATTGCTATACACAGCGAAAATTATAAGTCAAAACTTTAAAAAGTATAGAATGTACCTTGTGTCTTCCTAATGTATTTGCTTTAAAAAACTATAATGCAAACCAGCATTTATATACACGAAAAGAGAACGAACTCTGAAGCGGCCATAATGCAGCCGCGCGCCCGCTGGAAGGTTAATAATTGGTTGTTAACAAGTTTCGCTTCTTTAGAAACGCTTTTCTTCCCAAAGCCATTCTGCATTTTATATCTTCTCTATTTCGGATATCTGAAGTTATTTTACTACCCAAACAACAAAACTCATCTACTACTTTCATTGCCTCATTGCCTAATCTAATTCCTTCAGCATCGCCTGATTTTCTGACGATCTGTAAAAGTAATCATTTGATGCACTCCATGTGTACTGTGTGTCAACAACTAATCTTGCGTCCTTCGGTGAACTCCAATAGGGTGCGCAAATTATTTTTTTTCCGTTGCGTATTTACCTCAGACCTGACTGGAAACAGCATTGGGGTATTTCTGAGATGGCGAGTGCAAACGTGGGTGATCGCAAATCGGTGCGTGGCGACCTCCGTGAGGAGGGACCCCCTGCACGCCTCGGGGCTTGGAGCTTGGGAGCAGCAGCCGGGATGTTATCTTCGGAGAAGTTAGAGAATTCTGCGCTGCTCGGAAACTTAATCTCTTTACGGCTGTAATTTTCATTATCTTCAGTTTTATTGCTTTATACCGGGCCCGGCCTTATTCCTGGAGGTACTTTGCACGAAGAGTTTCCAAGGCGGTTTAACTTTCGTTATAGCGGGTTTCCGTGCATTTATTCAGTTACTGGCCTTAATATGCAGGTGCGATACACGCTATCAGAGCCCGTTTTAGTGCCCGGTGAACAGTGAAGTGCCAAACTACCCATCAGCGTTGGAGATCCGTTGTGACACTTTTGCGACTGCCGGTAAATTACTGTGACGGAGCAGAGGAAACCATTTTATTCCCCGACAATATTAACAATAGGTAGCAAGTCTACGTTAGGTTGAACCAAGAACACTGATGCGAACAGCACGCCATTTGTTGCAAGGTTGTGTTTCACTACGCACAACTTACACCCAGCTGTGGATGTGTTATCTACCTCCCCCGTCCCCCAACCCCCCCCCCCCCCAATAAAGGAACGTTATACTGGGGACAGTTCCAACATCAAAACAAGACGTTGTGCAGTAAACATAAGCTCTAAAATGCTAACTTTAAGACACATGAGCATTTGTACAATGGTGGAGATCTTAGGGTATGAATTTTAGAGCTCATATTTACTGGACTTTTTTTCCTTTGTTTAGTCCGTATGTTTCCTGCCAAGACATGAGAAACAAAGAACTCCCAAGAGCTCCGTTAAACATTATCAAAGATGAACAATTTCTCCCAGTACTTAAGGTATTCAGTAAAGATATTTTTCGTGAGAGAATTTGTCCCAAAATTGACATTTTTTGTTGTTGTGGCTTTAGGGCGCACAACTGCTAAGGTCATTAGCGCCCAGACAAGAACGGAGATTCGCTAGATCTCAAAAAATTGGTAACTGCCAGTTAGAATATCAATAGAGGGCTAAAATCAAAAGATAAAAAACAACAAAATGGGTTAAATAGCCTTTGATAAATTGGCCAAGTTGATAAAACGCAAAACTCGAGCAGCTGCCCGTGTGACAGCAGCTAAAATTTCCTCCAGAGTAGATGGTAGCTTTGAGGTGCGTGCGTGTTTGTAGAAGGCGTGAGTGATTATGTGGTGGTTGAGTTAAAGACGATAGTTTGTTTACAAACAAAACATTACTATTTTGTGTTTAAAAAGTGATCTGTAGCTTCTCTCTGATGTTTACGTGTAGGTTAACCGAGAGTTTTTTTTTTTTTTTTTTTTTTTCGTTTGTGAGCGCCAAAGGCGCGAAGTTTTGGGCTAAGACCTGTGATCGTTTGTTATCGATAATAATACAGAAGTATTAAGGTATCCCGTATACTGGTTTTCCGACATGTTGATGACGTCATGGGTCAAAGAAGACGGGTGGTATCACTGTCTACAGTTAAGCCGTTGATTGTATCGCTAAACGCCAATTACATCCTGAGGTACTGGGAAGCGAAGGTGACACTTGAAATACGCAAAACGCGCGGTTAGCGCACGTCCTGAGAATCAGACGAGAATCCCATGCTGCTGAGGACGTGCGCTAGCCGCGCGTTTCGCGTATTTCGAGCTTCAGCTTCGTTTCGCCATAGCTCAGGATGTAATTGGTGTGCTGCGATGCAATCAACGCCATTGTTTATGTGATTTTTTCATCCTATAGACTGATGATGAAATATAGGGTGTCTATTTAAAAACACAAGTTTGTAATAAAACACACATGCTTTCATTTTAGAATGTTCCCAATATTTACAGTTATGCCTTACAGTGATATCAGCGAAAGTCATTTTACAGTAGCTATTGTTCTTCCAGAGATACGCATTTTGGGTGATCAGGATAAATGGGTCACTTTGTATACTAACAAGACCACAGTTATCTTTAATACTGAGACATTTACACTTGCTGGATAGCTACTTATCTAAGAAGCAAAACTACCCAAGTATTCATTTAGATTTTTATTGCACCTGCATGTTTCAGTGTAGAGGAAATATCAGAAAAATATCTTTTATACCTGCCCACACGACCGTTAATAGTGTGAAACACTTGAAAAACTGATTTAATATTTCTGAATGAATAGCGCTGAAACGGCAACAAAAATAATAAATACTTCTATGAACAATTTTTGAAAACCTGTCTCAGTAAATCTCAGTGGTCTCTTTGTAACTGAATAAAATCAGTTGCTGCAGCAATATATTTTAATTATAAGGTTACCGTTTTCGGCCATTTTCTGACGAGACCCACCAAGATGGGCGATGGTGGGTGGTACACGGTGCAACTCGCGAAAGTCCCGAGCAGTTTTCGATTATGACCCACGATTACTACTCCGCCGCGGTGGAGTGGCCGAGCGTTCTAAGGCACCTTGCTGCGGAATGCGCGTTTGCTCCCCGTCCTTCCACGGGCATGGGTGTGCATGTTTGACCTTAGATTAGTTTAAGTAGCTAGTAAACCTAGGGTCTGATAACCGTAGAAGTCCTAGATTTACAAACATTTTAACCACTACTCCGTCTGCCACCGCCGCCGTTCAGAATAAGATGTGAAGTTTGTCGTAACAGACCGAAATCGGTATTCTTTTAATAAAAATATAAAAAAATTCAGTCATTGACTTTCTGTTGAAATATGAAGTGTAAGTTCTACGGTTTTATGTTACAATGGTGCGCCCAGATCTGTCGAAAACCTATTTTTCGAATTTTTGTTCTTCACTTTTTTCGTTTCGGCATTTTTCTATCGAAGTCAATCATATATGACTAAGAAATATCTACGTATGCATTTCTGATTCGTGTCCGCTTTCACAAATTGTACATGCGTAACAGTGATAGAGTTATTTGTAATTTTTCCCTGACTTCTATCTTTGTAATACCAGTTCTTCATATATGGCTGAAATTAGTATTAGCAATGATACCCGCTCGGTTAGCCGTGTGGTCTAACGCACCGCTTTTCGAGGCGGGGAGGCGTACCGGCCTCTGTTCGAATCCGCCCGGCGGATCAACGAAGGGGGGATCGGAGTGCCGGCCAGCCTGCATATGGTTTTTAGGCGGTTTTCCACATCCCCCTAGGTGAATACCGGGCTGCCCTAACCTCCCCCAACTAGTACCGCCTCAGTTACACGATTCGCAAACATTTCAAACACTTTACACTTTCACACGTATAACACTATACACAGACATTTGGGGTACACATTTCCTCTGGGGGGCAGGAGGTGGCGGCAAGAAGGGAATACTAACATGCCAAATCTGCAATAACAAAGCCGACCCGGCTTGCGCGGGAAAAGGACTGAATATGAAGAAGCTTCATGTTAGCAATGATATGCCTTCCGCTTTTCGTCAATGTCGAAAATAAAATACAAAAAGGTGGAGGAAATTATTTGTATAAAGATGTGAGCATCATTGTAACATCACATTAAAAAAGAACTTTTAAGTATTCTGTTTATGCATTATGGTTTCACCGGAATACGTTCATAAATATTCTGTTTTAGAGGGTTTTTCCTCCCTTAACGACAATATGGGCACGTATTAAATGTTTATTTTTATCTATACTGTAACATATTCAAAATAGAAGTGTTTCATTTGGATAGTTTTGCTTTAAGTATTGACAAGTTGGGGAGGCGGGAGGGCGCCGAGTTTCTATGGCTTCAAAACTAGGAAGTAACATTCCAAAACGAGACGTGATCTAAAAATAGGAGATACATGAATGATGCAGAGCTTTGTTGACTGTGTTACGGAACTGACACCGAAGCTAGTTTAAAGTTTGTAAATAAAACAATACCTCGGTGAGGTTGAAACTGTTTTAGACAGGAAAAGTTGGAATCAGCAAATGGAATGGTATTTATGAATATGGATCGACAGAAGCGACTGTACTTTCGTGTTCAAAATCTGATGTTGCTGCTTTCAGAACAGTCAGTATTTATGTACACGTTTAATACCCTATACTTCGGCAGGTAAAACGGTAGTTAAAGCATAATTTAAAAAAAAAGGCGACTAAAATCGGGGTCTTTATATGACAGTTAAAAACAGTGTCATTACACAATGCTCTGAATGAACATATGAGACACCATGTAACTAAAACTCTTATTTATATGAACATTTTTATAGCCCCATACATTTGTCAGAATAAGCAGTATAGTGAACTAATATTTCAAATTTTGGCACTTTTCAAGAAAGCTTTATATACACAGTTCTCGTTGCCCCTTTTAATTCTGCTATAATTATAATTTTCTGTAATATTTGTTCTTGTATATCAGGAAGTGCAATAATTGTCTGAAACCGGTTGTTAATTGCATCCCTGCAACTGATGGCAATTTCTTTCTAACTATAGATATTTGTATTAAAATATAAATCGGTCAGCAATATATTTAAAACACTGAGAAATCGTCACTAGTATCATCTAAGAAAAGCAGTCCTGAAGCACATCCTCACTTTTGATAAGCTCCGTTATATGGATCCCATTTTCACCTTGTGATTCGATTTCCGCTTCATTATCAGTGTCCCGAAACATATGTCACTGTCATCAATACCACTGAAAAATGCACACTTCTAGAAAGATTTGATATTGTTTCCACTTCCACTTTTGGCCCACTTTAGGTTACGGTAGTAACACTAAAAGTGGGCCTTTGCGATCGTCTTTTGAAACATATGGGGCACTAAAAAAGAAAAGAAAGAAATAAAAGAAAAGGGGATATCTGGATACACAGAACACGGGAGGAACTGTACGAAAATTCTGAACCTATATCAAGCGAGATACGATTTGTTGGGCACATCATGAGGATGGACGATGAGAGGCTGACTAAGAAGATATGGAATGCAACATGTCATACGTCGAACAACTGGGTGAAGGAAGTCAGAGATGACTGGTAGGCTGTAGGAATAAAAGAAAGGAATCTGCAGGCACTGGTGCAGGACAGGGGGAAGTATAAACGGTTGGTGGACGGTCACAGCTGGCCGGACACCAAAATCAAAATCATAACAGAAGAAGAAAGAAACAGAAAAACGAGGGAATGTATTGGGAAGAAAGAAGACGTGCTAAACAAACCACAAGTTATTCTGAAGGAGCCTAACGAAGCAGAAGAAGAAGTAGGATTCAAATGTTCAAATGTTTGTTAAGCTTAAGGGACTTAAGTGCGTGGTCATCGGCCCCTAAACTTACAAACTACTTATGAACTACCTTATACTAAAGACGACATGCTCGGGTGTGGGGGGGGGGGGGGGCGGGATTCGAACCCCCGACCGTAGCGGCCGTGCAGACTGTGACTGGCGCGCCGCAGTCCGCTCGGCCACTGTGGCCGGCTATGGCAAGGGTACTGCTTTAATAGACAACGTATGATCTTTTTAGATCACCATGTGCGCTGTACAATAACTTTACAACGATCGTATTCCTTTGCAGTAAACAAAATCATTAGGAAAAGTATGGACACATACAAATAAAATAACAGGAGAAAGAGGTGTAACTTGTCGCGTGGTTTCGTAAGCTACTTTTGGGAGAAAGGTGGATTGGGAAAAGATGTCAGAACGGAAACCAGCACATCCGCCGACAGACACTGTCGCGTCGATGACAATTCCTTCTGACCGCTGCTCCTACGTTATCACACGGCGGATACTCGGCGAAACCGCAGGGACACGACCATACACACAAATGGGTCACGCTTTCCACGTTACCCAGAAATAACCACCTTCAAAACGTATGTTTCTTAATGGAAAAGTACCTAGTATCGTAGAGCGGTCTCTCCCTGTGTAACAGCCATTATGAAGGTTCTTAGATGATACTAATGGAAGTTAACCTGATGTATAAATATGTAGTTACAAAAGCCGAATAAGTGCCCGAACGACCCGCACATCAGGGTTTCCCAGCAAGCTTACTTATGCATGTAGATTGTTCATCCATACAGAGAAATGATAATCTATACCATTTTTTACTGCTGCCTATATCGTAAACATTGTGTTATTTCGCATCTCTATTGTAATTTTGCATACATCAATAGTTGGAGTTACGTTAATATGCTAGGCTAACTAGCAGTTACAGTTGCTTTGACTTCTGCTATGGTCCTTATTGTGGCTACACACAAACATTCGACGAAGTTATTTCAATGAATATTTTATGGGTTAGTAGAACCCCAATCCAAGCAACTGACGTGCAATCCTGCATCAGCTACCAGTATGGTCGAGATTTGTCTGGATTCTCCCGAATTATCATAAGTCGTTCAGACTCCGGAAAAAATGCTAAATCTCGGAACAAACAGCTTCTCGAAAAGTTTTCATTTTCAGTCACTTCACTGTCAATCACAAGGAACAAGACTTTGGAAGGAAGGAAGCAAGGGTTAGGGACAACAACCCGTCGACAACGTGGTCATTAGAGATGCAGCTCAAGCTCGAATTGTTGGATAAAGATAGGGAAGGGAATCAGGCGTGTCCTTTCAAAGAAACAATCTCGGCATTTCCCTGGAATGGTGTAGCGAAATCATGGAAAACCTAAATCTGGAATGCCGGAGCTGGATTTGAACCACCATCATCCTAATGCGAGTCCAATATGGTAGTCAGTGCACCACCTTGCTCAGTGAATAAGAGGCCTTCGGATGGTGAAGACAAAGAGGTCTCAAAATTACACGACATTCGTAATATTTCATGCGTCAGATATAGATTACGGTGTCTCTGATAAATATTTTAAGATCACCCACAGATAAAGACATGTCAAATGACAAATTTGGCCATATTTCTCTTTGAAAATACGACTGACTCAATAATATTTAAAAAGTAATCATCTGTGTTCTTACTACCAATGCGTAATGTGAAAAGATGTTTAGCGTTCTAAATAATTTGTGTAGCAAGGAAAGTCTTTGACTGAATAAAAGCTGAGTTGGTAATTAGGATAAATTTTAATCCAAATTAATAGTGTTTCTGAATACTACTGAAGTACTCAAACTTGATGACTAACTGAAATTCAATACCAAATACACGTGAAAACATAAAAATAATGTTTAAATTATGTGCCAAGCAAGTAACGCATTATATAGGTTGTTGATTTTAAAAATAAAAAAGCAACAATTTAAAATATTTCTTGCGAGAACAACTCAAAACTTTTGACATTTTGAATTTCTTCAAGTATAGGTTTCAAACACGACAGAAGCTGTACGAGTCATAAGCATAGACAGAACCTTACATTTTTTTCAACGGTAAAGAACCACACAACTTGGTATTTAACAGTTTTCGACTTGCTAGCTGCACAGTTGAACAGTTGGTCGGTTAGTCAGCAGACAAGGACATCCTATATCGTCGTCAGAACTTGTGTACATTACAATGGACAGAGGTTTCTTTCCTGGTGTCAAAGATTCAGCAAGTTCTGTCGTAATGTGTGTTGTGCACCTGAATAGCCAGTGCAATGCAGTCTTCTTGCAGGAGAAACGCTCACTACTATTACTAAGGGATGTTCCTATTGTATACGATATCTGGAAGTAAATAGGCCTCTACTTCTAAAAGGCGAAGAATAGTGTCTCACAATGACTCATTTTCAGCAGTCCATTTGTAAAAGGCGAAAAATAGCAAAAGATGTAAGGAAACTAGCTGTAGAAATAAAATCAAAAAGTGAAAAGGCTGTTCAGCTTTCTTCTAACTTCACACAACATCCTTTATCATCAGAGACAAATTGCCACAACCTGGTTTTGTTGTGTTGTTAATTCCGAAGACTGGTTTGATGCTGCTCTTCTGTGCAAGCCTCTTTATCTCCGAATCGTTTTTAAGCTGCGTACTGGATTCATCTCCCTGTCTCCCTCGGTGATTTTTACCCCATATACTTTTCTACAAGGCTAAATTGACGAATCCTTGATGTCTCAGAATGCATCCTACCAGTCGAACCCTTATATTCGTCGAATTATGACTTCAACGCGTGTTTTTTCTTTTCTCTCAAATTTTGTTCGGTACATCCTCATTAGTTACGCAATCTAAAAAAACATCCTCTATCACAGTATGTACAACATCAATACCTACATTATTACAATCCCTTATTACTAATTTCAACATTGTTTTGTAGCTAACAAATTTAAAATTTTTGTGATATTGGCATGTAAAAATTGAATGATGTGGATGATTTTTTCTTCTTTGTCAGAAATCTGAAGATGCTCTAGCCGGGAGAAGCGCGTCATTTCAATAAACGTTTTTGCAACCAAGATATTCTTTTATTGAAGAGTTCGATTTAACACGGTTCCTGTACCACACCACGCAGATATGGAATGAGAAGAATTTTACGAAGTTTGTTTCCTTGGAGATAACAGTTTTGTTACGGTTCGTTAGGGGGGGGGGGGTTTTAAGTCGTCAGAATATTTTTTATTTGCAAGGGGTTCACCACACTTTTACTTTGGCCGCGGTGGAGTAGCCTATTGGTCTAAGGCGCCTCGCTGCGGAGAGCACGGTTGCTCCTCGTCGGAGGTTCGAGTCCTCCCTGCGGCATGGGTGCGTGCATGTTGTCCTTAGTTTAAGTAATTTGTAAGCTACGGACTGAAGACCACGCAGCTTGGTCCGATAGATTTACAAACATTTGAACATTTAGAACTTTTACTTTGAAGGGGGGGGGGGTCATATTCGGGAAGGTTGAAAAACACGATCATTCCAGGCAAACGCCGAGATGGTTCCTTTCGAAGCGCACGGCCGATTTCCTTCTCCATCGTCGACGAACCCTATCCGAGCATGTTCTCCATCTCTTATGACCATTATGTCGACGAGACGTCAAAACCCTAATCTCTCATCCTCCCTTTTTTTGCACGGCCGCACACTAAGCACGCACACGCATTCTCTGGCCGTGATCATTACGTGACAGGGCTGGCAGGTGGCAAAGTAATCCTCAACTTCCATCCTGAAGCCGCATTTCAGGCCGAGGGGCGCGCGAATAGGAGGGAAAAGCGCCGTTGAAAGCGTTCCTTCCTGTGGCTCTTCTATCAGCACTCATCTACAGCGGAAGACTCGAGCGCCGAGGGGGTGGGCCCGACCAGATCGAAACCGGCCCGACACGCATTCCACGGGGACCGCCGCCGCCGCCGCCGCCGCCGCCACGCCTTATCTGCGAGCAAAGCTCCGCCTGGCCGCGGCGCCGAGCGACTTCCTGGCCCTTTCATCCGCCCCCTCACTCCGCCTATTCACTCACGTCCTCAGAAGCGACTGCCACCGTCTTCAGCATAGAGTCCTCACTCGCGTCACGTCTTACTTGTCATACGTTCCAAAGACGAGGCCAGATATCACAGTCTTATAAGGCGATCACATAGGTACCTGATTTTAGAATATATGAGGTAATAAATAATAAAGGAGGTAGATGAGTTTTGTTACTTGGGCAGTAAAATAACAAATGATGGTCGCAGTACAGAGGATATAAAACGCAGAATGGCAATGGGTAGATAAGCGTTCTTGAAAAAGAGAAATTTGTTAACATCGAATATTGATTTAAGTCTATGGAAGTCCTTTCTGAAGGCATTTGTATGGAGTGTTGCCTTGTATGGGAGTGAGACAAGGACGACAAGCAGTGCGGACAGGAAGAGGATTGAGGCTTTTGAAATATGGTGCTACAGAAGAATGCTGAAGATTAGGTGGGTGGATCGCGTAACTAATGAGGAGGTACTGAACAGAATTGGAGAGAAAAGAAATTTCTGGCATACCTTGACTAAAAGAAGGGATCGCTTGTTAGGACACATTCTTAGACAAGGAGGAATTGTAAATTTCGCATTGGACGGAAGTGTGTGGGGCAAAAATCGAAGAAGAAGACCAAGAGATGGATACAGTAAGCAGATTCAGACACATGTAAGTTGCCGTTCTTATGTGGAGATGAAGAGGCTTGCTCAGGATAGGGTATTGTGGAGAGCTGCATCAAACCAGTCTCCGGACTGAAGACAACAACAACAACAACAACAACAACAACAACAACGACGACGACAGTAAGTCATTTATTATCTGGAAAGTAGTTATAAAATGGTATTGTAATAAAATACGAAACTTACAAGAACATTTTTCGACAGTCTCCTTGCTTTTCAATGCACTTCGTCCATCGCTCTACAAGCTTCCTTATGCCCTCATAAAAGAAGGTTTTCGGTTGAGCTGCGAGCCAGGTATGCACCGCTTCCTTCACTGCTTCGTCCGAGTCAAATTGACGGCCCATTAATGCCTGTTTGAGTGGATCAAACAAGTGATAGGTGTTTTTTTCTTTTCTTTTTTTTCTTTTTTTTGTGGTTTTAGGGCGCACAACTTTTAAGGTCATTAGCGCTCAGATAAAAACAGAGATTCGCTACATCTCGAAAAAACTGGTAACTTCGAGATAGAGTATCGAGAGAAGGCTAAAAACGAAAGATAAAAACAATTAAAAGGGTTAAATATCTTTTGACAGATTGGCCATATTGATAAAACGCAAAACTCTAGCAGCTGCTCGTGTTGTCATCGGCTAAAAGTTCCTCCAGAGTAGACGGAAAGTGAAGGGCTACACGGAGATGATTAAAATTGGGAAAAGACAGTAAAACACGTCGCACCGTCAGCAATTCACCGCAGCAGCACAGCTGTGCAGGGTCGGCGGTTAGCAAATGACGGTTGCTGAAACGGCAGTGGCCGATCCGCAACCGGGCCAGGATGACCACCTCTCGCCGAGAGGAGCGTGAGGTGGTCCTCCACGCTGTCGGGATCGGTTTTACAGCTCTCAATTTATTGTCGTGGAGTGAGAAGGTGCAAGATCGGGACTATATGGAGGATGATCCAGTACTTCGGAGTTTCTGGAGCATTTCAGCAGTGTGGACAGCAGAATGCGGACAGGCATTGTCATGCAACAACAAAACACCTTCTGACAGTAATCGTCGGCGTTTGTTTCGAATTGCAGGTCTTGGCCTGTCAGTAAGCATCTCACTGTAACGCACACTGTTTATTGTTGTGCCCGTTTCACCATAATGTTCCCGTACAGGACCTCGTGCATCCAAAAAAACCGTAAGCATCAGTTTTTCTGCGGACGGTTGGGTCAGTAACTTGTTCTTGCAAGGCGAATTTGGATGTTTCCATTCCATACTCTGCCGTTTACTCTCCGGCTCGTAATGATGGATCCATGTTTCGTCACCAGTAATGATTCTGTCTAAGAAGTTGTCCCCTTCGTTACCATAGCGATCCAGATGTTTTTTGCAGATGTCGAGGCGCGTTTGCTTGTGCAACTGTGCGAGTTGTTTTGGGACCCATCTTGCACAAACTTTACGAAACCCAAGTCTGTTGTGAATAATTTCGTAGGTAGAACCATGACTAATTTGATGACGATGAGCCACTTCATCAATAGTTAATCGTCTAAGAGAATCATTTCACGTGATCGCTCAATGGTTTCTTCATTAGTGGCGGTAAACGGTCGTCCGGCTCCTTCATCGTGCTTAACACTCGTGCGACCATTTAGGAACTTTTCAATCCACTCGTACATACTTCATTGTGGCAAAACACTGCTCCCATACTGTACTCAGTCTTCTATGAATTTCGGCCCCTGATACACCTTCCGCCCACAAAAAACGTACCACTGAACGTTGCTCTTCTTTGGTGCAAATAGCGAAGCAGCCATGATTAACAGCACGGTAGCGACAACGAAACTAATGTAGCAGCTTGAAAATTGCAAATAAACAAAGCCTGCGACACAAATGTAAAACTAAAGTACTACCAACATAAACAAAAATGTAACTAAATTGCGGATAATAATTGACTTACCCTCGTACTAGATCACCCGGTGAACTTCGTATCACGTACCTCTTAATATAAACCATATTAATTTAAATCATATGTATTTTAGCTCCCTAGCTTCATAAAAGCATCACCACATAATCTAAGTATCGGATCGATAGTGGGCGGAAACAGTGGGCAGATCACGCACACAACTCCAGGATAATGTTCAAGTCACATTCGTGGCAGTTCAGGAAAGGTTTAAACGGTGATAAAATATGGAAAAATTGCTAGGAAAATTTAGATTTAAAACATGTAAAATAATGACTTGGTTTTTGTGTTATCTAGTCAACCCGGCAATGCTTTGCAATGCTTTGAACGTCAAATGTGCAAAATTCTATCGCAATCAAACGACTGATATTCATATCCCATTGAAAAAAGGTCTTTCAGTTTCTGGCGATTTTTCAAATTTTCCGGGTAACTGTCCCAAATTTTTAGTTCATAAGAAAGTTCATCTTTCGTTGAACGTCAAATGAGCAAAATTTTATCGTAATCGGATGAACGGTTCTCAACTTATAGTGTTGAGTACATTTAGAAACACAATGAAAAAGGAACTTGGTTCGAATTTTGCGCCATTCCTTTTTAACAGTTTCTATTATTTAAGTGAAAACTTTTCCAAGGCCATAGTGAAAAAAAAAAAAAAAATACCACACTCCGTCGAGCGAATTGTCGGTTATAGTGCTGAATTCAATCAAAAACACATTGAACTACACACTTTCAGTTTTCTCAAATTTTCCAATCTTCCGGTAGATTATCCGAAAAATTTATTTCATACAAACCTTGTCCTGTCAAGCCGTACTCAAGTAATGCTCTTACAACCACGTGGCAATTTATTTTTATTCATAGAAAAATCGCTTTCGGTTTTTCCTAGTTTCCGGGTGATTTTTCATGCGAACCTTCCTCTTGCTTTCAACATTAAATGCACAAAATTTTATCGCAATTGGACTAACGGTATTGATAGTGCATTGGAAAAAGCTGTTTCAGTTTTTCCCGATTTTCCTCTTTTTCCGGACAACTTTTTTATATCTTAACACCGTTTAAACCTTCCTTGGAATTACACAAATATTTCAAGACTAAAATTAGCCAAATCAGTTCAGCCGTTATCGAGTTTTATCGAGGCTAACGAACAGCAATGTAACTTATATGCCCGTGCTTCGCAACTGTTGTTAAAGAGGGCCTGTGCGTATCATGGCTTTTTGGGTTTCCGGACCTCAGCCAGTTTTAAACTTTCTCGGGTATTTATTTATTTCACACACTCTTAGTCCACCTCCCCTTCCCTCCTCTCTCTGCACCCATCCCTTTCTCTCCCACCTCTGTTCATTTCCACCTTTCCCTCACTCGGCAAAGTTTTTTTACAAGGCTACCTTCTGTCATGTTCCATACCAACATTTATGTACGCAGTGACCTTCCTATGTGCAAAAATTAATCAAGATCGAAGCAAAAATATGCATTTTGTCAAAGTCCGTAAGTTAAGAACCCTCCATCATGCAACGATCGAAATTTTATACAGAGAATGACATTCCTCTTGCCTTCAAGCTCAGATATGCAAAACTTCATCAATATATATACTATAGATTTGTACGCAATAAAAACAGGGTTGCATTGAAGAACGCATTTCGTTGTTCTCAAATTTTCCAGTTTTAATTCATACAACCATTGTTCTGAGAATAACGAAAACAACCCAAAAAGATCTGTAAAATGGATCGAGCTGTTCTCAAGTTATGTCGCGACCAAAGTATTTAGGGATACATTTTTATGTTTCAATATACCCTCCCCCATGCATTGTATGAAACTTTAGGTAGACGCTGACCTTCCTCTTGTATTGAAGGTCTAGCGTGCAAAATTTCGTAAAGATCGGAATGAAAGTGTAGATTTCGTCAGTCTGTAGTAAAAGTATCCTCCCCCATGCATCTTAATTCTGTCCTATCGCAAAATACTTTCTTAGCTGACGTCTTCTACCTATAAATTACATACCGGCAAAATTACAGCTTCATAGGTGCACTATTTTTTAGAGATTTCGTGTTTAGTGTATAGACGTAGTAAATTACAACCTCATGCTGATTACGCCGAATTTTCATGCATTTCAGTGTCTTTGACGTCGTAGCACCTGATCTATATGTCGTAATACGATATTATTTCGAAGTTACATCCAGTGGTGTATATGTAAATGTCTGCAAAATACATCGCGAATCGAGATTGTAGGAAAGACGCAATAAATCAAAAGTCATGCCAGATGAGGCGGTTTTTCATGATCCTAATTGTTTATGACTCCATATCTCATTAACTGCGTGCCGTACTATGGCAAAATTTTGAATGTACGTTCAGTAGTATGTGTGTATACTGTCTGTAACATTTATCACGAATAGTTCACGAGTAATAAATTGTAGCGTCATGCCAAATGCTGTAATTTTACTGCATGAACGCCGAAAAAGTAGTAAGCCACAAACTTTTTTCCTTTCATCATTTTTCTGGGGTTGTCAGCAAGGAAAAGTTTCCTAAAGGCTTGAAATTATGTTTAAAGTTTGTTGCAAGGCGCTAAGTGCTCTCCTTCTCAAATAGTGGATTGATAAAGTCACAGTATCACGTGCCGCAAAACGTGTTGATTTCAAATTTTGGGTTCGAGAAACTAATCATTTCTTTAATAGTTACGATTCTTTTTCTTCTCTTTAGTTTCTGGTTGTTCCTGTTTCCTTTGTAATGTGTTTTGTTTTCCATGTTTTGTTCGTGGTATACATTACGCCAAATATTACTACCGGCGTAATGTATAAGTTTATTAAATTCTTTTTCTCCTTCAGAACTGGCGACCAGCGTTTTCCTTAAAGTAATTACATTTCTACCGTTTCAGGGCATAGAAATTCAATAGCAAAATTGAAAATTTTTGCTGTGTTGGGATTGGAACCAGGATTTCCCGATTTAGGCCAGCGGTCGTCGTAACCAATTAGGCTAGCCAGGCAAGTTTCCCTTTCAACCCAAATTCTCACCTTGTAGCACACTACGACTGTAGTGCCTCCTGCCGATTTGATTGCTCTTGCCCGCAGCCTATACTGGATTCCTAGCAAGGGATCGAGCCTATTAATGCGTCAGCATTGAAACTGTCAATTACCTGTTGGGGTATATCGGGGGGGGGGGGGGGGCGGCAGTAACTATTGCGCAGAAGCGAACGCATTTTTGTTCTCCACATGACGTCACGAAGGAACACCTCTCGCGCGCCCAGACCAGTCCGAGGTTTTGTGATTTAGTGTTTAGTGAGTGCTGTCGATTTCCCTAAGTTACTGGTGCCTAAGATGTCCATTCAGTTATATGTCTTTGCTTTGTGATAGTATCGCCAGTGATAGCACAGAGTGTAACAGATGGTAGGAAAGAACGTTTCAACAAAAGTAAAACCAGCAGATGTAGAATGTTGATAAATTTACTTTTACGGATGAAATTCTTTGTAATGATTGAGATGAAGTTTCTTTACAGAATTCTGTGGTCATTACAGAGGAGAAATCATTTTAAAATGTATGTATGAAATTGGGAGCACGATAAAGATCTTCGAATTCAGTTAACAAAACGACTTCTGCACTAAGAGGAAACTAACAAAAGATTTTTTCGCGTACAATGGCTCCTATACTAGGCTAAATGTTTTTACCTAATCAAATCAGTAGTCCTTTACACGTTTCAAAACAAGTTCGATGAAGAAAGAGTACATTTGGAAATCGACCACTTTATGTGCCGTTTCGCAGAAAATAATTTTCTAAAGGAAAATCTCTAAGAACCTTTACCTGCAGAGTTAGTCTTGCTAGCTTGGGTAAACCGCTGTTTCTGTTACAACTCAGGTACTTTATAAAAGGCGTTTTAGTGATGATGAAAATGCAGGCTTAAAAACAGAGAGAACGAATTACTCTAATGAAACCGACAGTGTCCGTAGATATTGTTTACTAGTTAACTTTTTTCTCAGAGCCAAGTCACCAAATGGAATGTTCATTTTAAAAATTTGGTTTGGTAGGCAACTGCAAAAACAGGATACACTTTGCGTTTGTTTTTGTATGTTTCGATTCGATAGATGCTTGAACTTTCGAAGAATTTAGCAATAGCATTCGAGAAATTTTAGAACAGAAAATCTACTTATCGTTTGAATAGAAAATGAAATATACCACAAACGCGCTACTCAAATGCGCGGGCCACATACTGTCGCGTCGTTCCCGAGGCAGCCGCTGTTCCTCCGTGACGTAACAGCCTCAGCCAATAGCAGTACAGAACGCTTACTGCTCAACCTTATTTGTTTTACGGACCTTGGGGTATATATACAATTATTGATGTGGTGTCTAATCTTATGGGACGTCCCAAAAGAACACGCACCATATCAATAAAAGGAAGTGAAGTGTTTATGGCTGCCGTAGTTTTATGAACGGTCGGGCCCTGCAATTATCTTCGTGCTTCGATCAACAAGTTCCGATTTAGTAAAAAAATCATGTTACTAGTGTAACATTTAAGAATTCCTTTATGGTACACGGGTATCATATTATATATATATATATATATATATATATATATATATATATATATATATATATATATATATATATAAATGGAACGTGGGACGTGTGTCCGTAGATTTCACTTGGAAACCAAAATTATTCACTGCAGTCCAATGGCGGTTATGCATGTCAGAAGCCGTTTGGGGTCGCGATGTGCACTATGGTGTTTTGGTCGCAGTGTGTGGCGGTGGGTAAGTGTGGCGAACAAAAATCCGTAAAATGTGGAGCAATAGAACGATCAACAGACGCTCAAAGATAGACTCAAAGATAAAACAATGGGAAAACAGAAATACATTAACTGAGCATTAACTACACTGGGAATACACCAATGATCTCAATGAAACACTGGAAAGACAACTGTAGTGCTTAGTATCAAAATACTGACAACTGGATTAAAAAGACAAATAGCCTATACGCCGAGCGTCACGGTTTCATAATACATAGTACCATTTTTTTTCAATGTGTATTTCCGTCAACAGTTGTAATATAATTGTTTAATAACATGTTTCGATCACTTGGATCATCTTCAGATCTTATAGCTGCATCCGCAACTCGTCTGGCTGAGTACTAATTGGTACTCAGCCAGACGAGTTGCGGACGCAGCTATAAGATCTGAAGATGATCCAAGTGATCGAAACATGTTATTAAACAATTATATTATACTAATTGGTACTCAGCCAGACGAGTTGCGGACGCAACTATAAGATCTGAAGATGATCCAAGTGATCGAAACATGTTATTAAACAATTATATTACAACTGTTGACGGACAAACACATTTAAAATAACATAGTGCAGTTGCGGACACTCTCCAATCGACCATGTCGACTATAATGACATAGTACCATCTCTATATTAACTTTGAGCTCACTGCAATACACAGACTGTAGACATACGTTAATGTATGTCTGTGACGGAAAGTTCGTAAGTCATAGGTTACTTTTGTTTAGCGGACAGTATCGCGTTACTAACAGATTAATACCATTCAATTAGGTGAGTAACATCTGTGTTTGTATTCTTTATTATAGTTTTTTAGAAGAAAAAAGAAATGGTTGAACAGCATTTAATGCGGCCCGGCTAGCGCTCGCTAGGTGGCGTCGTTTGTACCGATTCACAGGGAATGAGAAGGTTACTAATTTACTAACCGGTCAAGGATACATCGAGAAACAGGAACAGCGAACCGATTCACAGGAAATGAGGGGAACTGTCTTTACGCCACCTAGCGAGCAGTAGCCGGGCCGCATGAAATGCGGTTGTGCCAAATACTTTTTGGAAAAGCTACTTACTCCGAGACTTACGAAGTTGATCGTACATGTGAACATACGGTTCTTGTATAATTCTTAAATCGAGATAGATTCCAAGGAAAACAGACATACATTAACTACACAGGCAATACAAAGACTGTAGACATACGTTAATGCGTGTCTGTGATGTAAAGTTCGTAAGTCATATATAAGTATATGCTGCTCAAGAGGTAAAATTGCATTGCCAGTTTCAAAATTACCTCCATGTGAATCCTTTGAATATATTTACATAAGAATTCTTTGCAAGGAAAATCGAATTTATGTAGTTTCCTTTCTGAGTTCGGTGTAGGCCTTCCCTCATTAGGCCTACATTTATGTTCGTTTTGTTTAGGAATGCGTAGAAAACGCCATAGTACAGGAAAGGACAGATTGAGGAGATGTTAGTTACAAAGCACATCAAATAACAGATGCCGATGCTTTTTTTCCTTCATTCTCATAACTGTGGTGTATACACTACAACAAGGGGTACAATTTTACTTACGGCATCGGCGTAGTGTGCTGATGTAGGTAACGGCCGTTCAATGCTTTTTGAAAAAATCAGTCACGTAGAATGAGGAGCATAACTCATTATGTTGGTGATGATATAAATAATTAGTACTGTTCCAGTCAGTAAATTAATTATCTTCCTTAAGCAAATATTTCGATGTCTACGATAGCACACTAAACTGCCGGCACTGCAAGTAAAATTTAACTCCGGTGGGACACACATTTTGCATGTAAGATGTGTACAAATAAAACGAAAGTAATAATAAAAAGAATTTATAAAAAATAAAGAACAAAACACTAAGTATCTTACTGCAGTTTTTTCCCTTCAATATTACATTTATAAAACTACTGATATAAAACTTTACCCAGCGAAGCGGGTAATAATAAGCTAGTGGAATTTATAAATGTTAGACTACTAACGCGATCTTTACTAAATCGAACTTTTTGATCGAAGGTCGAAGGTAATTGCAGGGGCCGATCGTTATAAACAATAGATAAGATATATTCAGTTGTCAACAGCAATGTCAGATCGCCGGGGTTAAACGGCGCGTAGTTTACGTCTGCTAAAAGGGAACTGCTTTACGAGCGACCCAGCGACGGCTGCAGCCAAAGAGAAATTTTTTGTGGCCTAAGTGGAGCGCCGCGGATCTCCTCCCCCACATTCCCCACCCACCGTACCAAAACAGGCCGTTAGCTGTGTCGCCGACTGCCGTGCGCAAGAAGCAGCTTTATTCCGCAGGGGAACGAAATAGTCTGACTGTGAAAAACTCGTATTAACTCTCGAAAGGCAACAAGTAAATTCATACAGAGGCTACGGATATCTCTATACTTATAAGACGCATTTGTTGTCTGCCTGTCCTCTTATAATTCCAGATCCAGACAACCAAATAACGTGAAATTTTGTACACGTACGCAATATTACATGGGGAATGTTGTTAAACAGGTTTAGTTCCATTTTTTGGAAAACTAACCGGAAAATTTGAGAAAAGTGAAAATGCGTTTTCAATGTGTCCGTGTAAATATATATCTTCGCACTGATCTTGATGAAATTTTGCACAATTGACCTTCAAAACAAGAGGAAGGGCACTGTCTACAGTGCATGGTGGAGGGTACTTATGGACACCATATTTCTTTCATGGACAGTTGTACGTGGTCTGCTCCAGAGTGGGCAAAGACGAAAATCTTTGTACGTACTCCAAATGGAACTGCCAAAAATGTTTATCACATTGCTTTAACATAAATGTACCCTTTTATTACATGCAAATAAACGGTTTTGTACGCGTCTACAGAAAACCTTATTTTAAACCCGGGCAAAGCCGGGTACTTGTGGCTGGTATTAAAATAATCAGCCGCCTTCAGTCAGAATGTTTTTATTATCCGACGCGTTTCGGAGTTAGAACTCCATTTTGTTGACGTATTTTGTATTGCATCTGCTTAAGGTTTCATCTAATGCTAGAAGACCGACACAGTTTTTAAAAATGCAATACTAACACTAAAAGTGGGCCTTTGCGATCGCCCTTTGACAGCTCGAAGTTTTAATGAAAATAACGGCTTAACGTTCATCTGACACGAGAATCGAATAACCCGACTTTTAGATGAGAAAATTCTCTGCAACTCTGATCTCTCATGTCTTTTTTTTTCATAACTCGCACCGTTAGACATATTTGCAAAAAAATAAAAACAAAAAAACGGCGATTTTATGTAAACTAGGCGTTCGGAGACGTTACGTGACATTCCTCACCCAGAACTCCCTCTGGCTTACGCCATCTTGCTTTTTATTTTATTATTTTATCTTATCATTTCAAAGCAATGGCGCACTGAACAATTAACAAAAACACGTCGTTCTTAGTATGATAAATTATAATCTAGTGTCTAAAATGCCATATTAGCAGTTAACAACTGCGTCCAATAGTACGAGAATTAAGGAGCCATTTCGTAATGCGCACTGTAGTGCTGTCTGCAGCGCGTTAGGTTGTGATGCACATGGTCGGTAGTTCGAAGTCTGCCACTACCATTTTTTTTTTCGTCTTGGCTCTTAAAAGGGTTTCTGTTCAAATGTTCAAATGTTTGTTAAGCTTATGGGACTTAACTACGGGGTCATCAGTCCCTAAACTTACAAACTACTTATGAACTACTTACAACTAAGGACGGCACAAATATCCATGCCCGAGGGGGGATTCGAACCCCCGACCGTAGTGGCCGTGCTGACCGTGACTGGAGCGCCTCAGTCACCTCGGCCACCGCGGCCGGCAAGGGTTTCTGGTACCCTTATTAATTAAATAGAACTATGTTCTGCAATGTGTAGAGTTGTGCATATGTAGGAGTACTCCCTCTAAAATGTGCGTGTGTTCTATTTTGTTAACATGCCGTGAAATACGTAACGAATTTTTTTGTCCGAAATGTTTGCAAAAAATCAAAACTACAGACAGTTCTAAAGTTGGCCGTAAACACAATGCGATTTTTATGTGCCTGTCGCAACTCGTCGTTACGTCTTTGCGGTGAATTGTAAAGTGTCATATTGTTACATTAATACTAAAATGCATTTGGAATTATTCGACTTCATATTGTAAAGAAAATTATAATTAACTGCGATCGTCATTTCATAAATACAAATACTTTATTATCTAACTGATAATATTTTATATTATTATTAGAATTATTATAATTTTGAAAACAAAATGTTCCCCCTCGTAGGATCGAAAGCCACTCATTCGCATGGCAGACATGCTACTGCCTCAGCTGTTTCGACATACTGTATCTCGTGTCTGACTGGTATATAGCATGAATTGGAAATGCACTTATACTTTGGAGCCTTTTTTGTGGAAAATAGTGCTTTTTAAAATTTCTTTACGTATACTACTACAATACTCGTACGAAGTCTCATCCTAAAATTACGAGACGCTGAAGATCTCCTCGTAAAATCGCGGCTGCTAGCGAAAATATGCCAAGGTAAAACTATGAACTATATAGATTTGCCACAAAGAGATCCTATTTTTTCCTTTTACGACTTTAGATTTTGCGTTCCAGGTGACGGAAAATTGCAGGTTATTAAGAAATATTGTTTTAGCTGTATAAAATTAATGTTTTGTCTTCATATGAAGTGAATGAAACACGAATATCAAATTTTGTACGTCGTCTAATGTACGAGTACCATTATTACGGAGTAATATCGTGTTGTTGTTGTTGTTGTTGTTGTTGTTGGTGGTGGTGGTGGTGGTGGTGGAGGAATTGATGGTTGAAACACAAGGGAAGATAGGTCGTCGGAGCTAGGTTATACACTTTCTTTTTCCACAGGTCTACAGACTGAAAATCGAGCAGGTGATTTCTATGTCACTACGTCCCAAGAAGCAATTGCTGGGTGTTTCGCAAACTTATGCCGACATGCTGTAGTGCGCCGTATAGAGCTTGGCGGTGTACAGACATGCACGGGAATGTTATATGCCACAGCATGCTTTAAGATTATATAGAAGGCACATATTCAAAATCTGTAACGTCCCTTTCTTTCTGCGCCTCTTTTTTCTTTCTGCCCATCTTTCTTATTGTCCATTTCTCATGAAAAATAAATAAATAAAAATGGTACGTAACACTGCTGGTGATAACTTGTATGATCAAGAAAGACGATTACTTTGTCTTCTGTGTGGAATATACATCGACAATGAGTTGTGCCGCCTCCTTTTCTATCGATAATTACAAATAAGAAAATCAATATGGGAAGTATTGTAATATGACATTTTTAATAAGTATGACATCCTTTACTGCTGCTTATTAGCTTTATTTATTTATACACTACAGCTATTTCTCCGTATTTGGCATTGTCAAGTGGTCTGCAATAGTTGAAATAAATTTTGTGAAAATATTTTTTCGAAACAAATAGGGAGTACATTATAGAGTTTTAAATGTATTACTTACAATCCATTTGTTGGCAACACACACAGCATCTGTACCTCTATATTATTTTTACAGGTACCTTCCTAGAAACTCTTTTTTTAATAATTTTTAATGTAATGACTTTCGTATTTGACAGCTGTTATGATGCTGTGTGTTTACAAATATCTTATATTTCATTATATCTTTGGTAATGATCTAGCTTCTGAGATGATTAATTTCGAATTTTGTGATATCTTTGAGTGTCAATGTATTTACAAATGTTTTATACTCTGGATTTTGTAGTGTCTCTAATTATGAAATAATGTGTCTCTTTGGTCTCTGAGGTATTGCTTGCCAAATGGAATGTAAGTAATGAATTTAAAACTCTATAATGTATTCCCTATTTGTTTCGAAAAAATATTTTCACAAAATTTATTTCAACTATTGGTGACCACTTGACAATGCCAAATACGACGAAACAGCTGTAGGTATAAATAAAGCTAATAAGCAGCAGTAAAGGATATCATACTGATTAAAATGTCATATTACGATATATTAACTGCTGCAGGCCCATTAATGAAAAAAGTTTTGATGACACAATATGGTAATGAACAGATCTGTGTCACTGCCATTCAACACACATGCATTAGCGCTCCCCCCTCTCCCACCCAGTAATGCCTAGGCTGCTGCATCAATATTTGTACTAGGATCTGTATCTCCAGCTGAACACCTGTAACAGCTTAGCGCGTAGCACGCTAGGTTACTGGAAAGGCAGGTGAGCCACACCTGGATTGAATACCCGCTACCGATTGACAACAATCTGCCACACCGCACAGACAGAGTGTGGTATTTGAGCTGTTTCCCACTGTGGTTCAGGCAAGTGGTGGGTTCGCCTCAAATCTTAAAATACAATACTGTAACCGTGAAAATACTGTTACACACTGAACAAAATTTACATTATGTACCGTCAGACGGTCCACATCAGACCATAAACTTATAACAGCACACAAACTTGGAATACCACACGCAGTACTCACAACGAAAAAGTGAGGGCTACATTCATAGCTACCGATCTCTTGTCACTTAGCTTCACGAATTTCTTACAAGAACTGGGAAATATCGCTGGTCATTTCTACTTCCAGAATGTCCCCAACTGACTCTGAGGACTCTTCAAGTGGAACCCGCGTAAACAGATATAAAACATCAAAGCGGACAATCATATCAGATGGACTACGACGCAAAGATTTCAAACTTGAGTAAAAACCAAACGTCTGGTCAATGGTGGCCGAGCAACTGCCTCGTCACAATACGCCATTCACTATTCTTGATGAACTGTGGTATCGTGTTGAAGCTGCACGGGCATCTGTACCTGTACACGCCATCCAAGCTGTGTAACTCAAATGTTCAAAAGTTCGTAAATCTATCGGGCCAAACTGCATGGTCATCAGTCCGTAGCTTACAAACTACTTAAACCTAGGTAAACTAACCTAAGGACAACACACACACACACACACACACACACACACACACACACACACACACCCATGCCCCAGGGAGGACTCTAACCTCCACGGCGAGCAGCCGCGCGCTCCGCAGCGAGACGCTTTAGACCGGTCGGCTACTCCACCGCGGCTCTGTTTGACTCAATGCCCAGGCGTATCAAGGTCGTTATTGCGGCCAGAAGTGGTTGTTGTGGGTACTGATTTCTCAGGCTCTATTCACTCAAATTGCGTGAAAATATAAACACGCGTCAGTTCTAGTATAATATATCTGTCCAATACCCGTTTATCATCTTCATTTCTTATTGGTGTAGCAACTTTAATTGCCAGTAGTGTACTTTGCTAAGCTAAAATTCGATGCACCCAAGTTACTATCGGACTAGTTGGCACATGCACTGTTAGTACTTCGCGGCGTATGAAAGGCCGCCGATTAAGGCATGACTTCAGTTTCCGACGAGACTCAGCATTAGCACTCTCACCTGAAGATGGCGGCCATGTGTCAAGATGACTCTACGATATGGCTGAAAACGCGACAAGAATATCAATAGGCAATACGCCGGGAAACTCCCCGTAATCATATAAGACTTCCCGTTGTGGTTCTTCCTGGTAACTAAGAATCCCTCCCCCACGCACAGACACGCTTCCTTACTAATGTGTAACGGCCCGCGAAGGTGTACGCTTTACGTAACGGCTGGCTGCACAGCACGGATCCCGCAGTTCCTGGAGGAGATGAGCTAAGCCCAAGGACGGACGCGGCCGGGCGTCGCGTTCTGTTTGGTGTAAAGGTCACGCAAGCCGCCAAGCAGCTGCGGCGACAGCAAAGGGCTGCCAAGCGCAAGCGGCCGACACGGCGGCCTTCCGCCGCCCGCATTCCAGGTGCCGAGAGGGCGACGGCGGGTCGCAGCGTGATCGGCGTGGTAGCGCAAGCTGACAGCGGGCGTGGTAGCACACGCCGACACCTGCAGCAACGCCGCCTTTCTCATTTCGGAAGTTTAAATATTTCTCTTCCTTGCTGCGGCTGTTCCGACGACAGACCAACTTAGGATTAACGTTTCACTTTCGGGCGACTGCATAGAAACTTTGAAAGTGCTGACTTCCAACAGAATGCGGAACGTTATTCTGAAAGGAGACATCTTCAAACATAGGTTTGTCCACAGACAACGTTTCGGTTGTCATGTTTAAAGCTTTCCCGGCGTACAGATATTTCCATAAAATCTCGGGCGAACTGCCGGATGTCTGTAACTTCTTGCCACGATATTTCGGCGCAGCGTCTTCTTGCCCACCTTCAAAGTGAGTACCGCCGAAGTACTGGCGAAGACGCGCTGAGCTGTGCTATTTATGACCAATTCAGCCGACATTGCGCATGCGCGTACTTAGCGTGCGCGTTCACAACAACTACGTACAGATCACGCACTGAAACGTGGCCCCTGAGGAAAATGTTGGGAGCTAAGGCTTGCATTCAGTTCGTAGCGCATTGACTATTAAAACGAGCCCCGCCTCTTTCTCCCAGTGTCGCCTGCTTTTGGCCGCTACATGTTTCAAAAGAAACAACACATGTACGGGGTTAAAGCGTCACAGTTGAAACACGAAATTATCACTTTAATCTACATCTACATGGGATATTCTGAAAATCTCATTTACGTTCCTGGCAGAGGGTTCATCGAACCACAATTATACTATTTATCTCCTATTCCATTCTTGAATAGCGCGTCGGAAGAATGGACACCTGAATCTCTCTGTTCGAGCTCTGATTTCTCGTATTTTAATCTGATGATCATTTGTACCTATGTAAGTGGGAGTCAACAATATATTTTCGTATTCGGAGGAGAATGTTGGCGATTGTAGTTTCGTAAGTAGCCCACGCCGCAGCGATAAGCGC
This sequence comes from Locusta migratoria, assembly GCA_026315105.1. NCBI lineage: Eukaryota > Metazoa > Arthropoda > Insecta > Orthoptera > Acrididae > Locusta > Locusta migratoria. The sequence goes on along the minus strand of CM048747.1, from coordinate 289,307,733 downwards.
CGTTGTTGTAATGATTTCCATCCCAGATCCTGTATCATTTCCGTAGCGCTGTCTCCCCTCTATCGTGGCAATACCAAACGAGCTGCCCTTCTTTGGATTCTTTTGATGTTCTCCGTCAAACCCACCTGATAAGGATCCCACACTGGACAGCAATACTCAAAAAATGGACGGACAAGCGTAGTGTATGCAGTTTCTTTATTAGTTGTGTTGCATCTTTCTAGGGTTCTGCCAATAAAACGCAGTCTCTGGTTCGCCTTTCCCACGACATTATTTACGTGTCCTTTCAAGTTTAAGTCTGCAGTAATAGTAATTCCCAGGTATTTTGTGGAGTTTACGGCCTTCACTTTTGATTGATTTATGTTGTAAACAAAGTCTAACGGATTTCTTTTCGTGCTCATGTGGACGACTTCACACTTATTATTTAGATTCAATTGTCAATGTCTACACCATTGTGATATCTTATTCAGATCGTTCTGCAGTTGGGTTTGATGTATAGACGATTTTACTAGACTGTAAATGACGGCGTCATCTGCAAACAACCCAAGAGAGCTGCTTAGATTTTCTCCCAAATCGTTTATGTAAATAAGGAACAGCAGAGGACCAATAACACTACCCTGTGGAACGTCCGGTATCTGTTTTAGTCGATGCTTTACCATCGATTACTACAAACTGTGTCTCCTCTGACAGGAAATCCCTATCCAGTCGCAAATTTGGGGCGATATACCATAACCACTCAGTTTGATTAAAAGCCGTTTGTGAGGTACGGTGTCAAAAGCCTTCTGGAAAGCAATAAATATACTTGCGAACCCTTGCCGATGGCATTCATCACTTCGTGTTAGTAAAGGGCTAGTTGTGTTTCGCATGATTTGTTTCCTATGTGGAAAAGTCCATACTCAGGGATATGACAGGAGCGAGGAGGCAAAGGAAAAATATAAACACGGACAATAACATGCATATACTATGAGGAGTTCATCTTAAAAAGTGTTATTTTTATCGAAGTTGAAAAATCGGTGGAAAATAGGAAGCTTTATCCGGCGGTGTTAACAAATACGCTTTTCGCGTTAGTATTAACACTGATGATATTGCACACAAATTATCAGGATAATTACAAACCTGCGTCCGTTGAGAATGTTCCTTTGATATTATCGACAGTAACTTTCTAGCACGCGCAAAGTAAGTAGACGTTCAGCGTGGTGCCTGCTGGGAGTGACCGTGAAGGCTCATATACGATCGCTCCCATAAACCACAACGACGAGTGTCAATTTGCGCGACTCGAAATTACTGGAGTGTGTAGGTTGACCTTTTACCAATTGACACTCATTTTATCGTTTGACAAAAAAGTTATTTTAATTTCACGCAAGCAATTATACAGTGATGCACCTCACCAGCTCTTAAGCCCAATAGAAGCCTACGGCCCAACGTATAACATCTTCCAGCTCCAAGCTTAATGTCTTAATATTTTATGATGCAGTAGTATGGCCCAAAACAAAGAACAATATTCAGCATGCATGGACTCAAAAGCATACCTTACGAGCTAGGAGCATTTGTTTCGTAGTATATAAAACGAAGTGCTCCTTGTTCTGAATGTATAAATTTTAGAGCTTAAGTTTATCAGGAACTTTTTGCTTAGAATCATAATTCCTGTCATATCCTTCTACACTAATCATTATTCTTTGGGCACGCTATCAATAAGATAGAATATTCAGTGAGGTTTTTCTATGATTATGCTGTAGATAGTGCTTAATTTCTATAATGTTGGTTGGCGGGACGCACCTAAGTCAACCACAGTAACAAGCCATGTTACCCCTAAAAGTGCCTGTAAGGATCACCATGTTATATAATCACCAAAAATGTTTTACAAATTTTTTGTTATGTACGAGTGGTAAGCTTTAACGAGGGATTTCTGAACAAGTGTCAGGGGCACATTAAGTGTGTTCACTTTTTTGAATTCATTTAGGTCATGAGTAACAAGTGAAGCAATATTTAAATATTGAAATCGTTTGCATTGTTTAATAGCTTGTCTAGAGCGTCACCGTAAATGTATGTAGCAACTATAGGAGTTTATTTTTAACAGCTGAGATGACATGTTTCGAAGATCCAGGTTCTACACCATCTTTATTTTTTCAATAGATCCCACATTAAAACATCGACTGATTTCCGTGAATCGATAGTGGAAGGACATTGTGGTCATTCGAGACGGAATAAAAAGTGGAAAATCAAATTGCTTAGATCGGAGAACTCAAAGACTGAGGGGCACGCTACTGAAAACTTCATTACTGCATTACTAGGCGACAGTGCTACAAAGAAGCCACATTTTAAGCAAAATTAGGTATTATGTCTCAGACTGCTGTGTTACAAATAAAAATTTAATTCCCATTGTGATCAGTGTTATGAGAAAGAACTTCGTAGCAGCATTAACAAAAATACAAATCTATAGGAGTTAACTGCTTGGTTATTAGTTCCTAGCTTACAGACTACTTAAACTAAGTTAAACTGACCTAAGGACAACACATACACCCATGTCCGAGGGGGGGGGACTCGAACCCCCGACGGGGAAAGGTGGCGCGCACCGCAGCACGGCGCCTCAGTATGCAAGGCTATTCCGACGCGGCATCATTTACATATTTTAGAGTTTTATCACATGCACTGCTCGAGACTTCGATAGTATAAATAATGTCAACCTTATAGCACGTTGTAATTGCGGTCGTCTTGGCAGCGTATCACATAGCATCATGTCAACATTGCATTTAGTTCGATTTTATACGCCCTCGGTCTGAATCCGTCAAAGAAGACATTTTTTTCAATAAAAAAAAGTATTTTATCACCGAGGAGTACTTTGTATTTTCTCCATGTCCTGTGATTCATTAAATAATTCTCGGTCTCTGTTGTATTCTTTATTACTCCAATTGCCCGTTTCGCGCTGTTAGCGCATCATCAGATTGGGCGGAGATGGAGCCACAGAACTATCTAAAGCTGTGGTGGAGGTAGCATAACAATTTGCGTCATTTAGCCCCATAGCAGCAGAGGAGTCGCTGTCGCGGCATGTCCACTTTTACAGTACTACCAGCCGTTAATGTGGACCTGCCGCGACAGCGACTCCTCTGCTGCTATGGGGCCAAATGACGCAAATTGTTATGCTACCTCCACCACAGCTTTAGATAGTTCTGTGGCTCCATCTCCGCCCAATCTGATGATGCGCTAACAGCGCGAAACGGGTAATTGGAGTAATAAAGAATACTGCAACAGATACTGATAATTATTTAATAATTCAACACTGTTGCTGCACCAGCCGCCACCAACATCACCATCATGGAATGGAATGAAATGAAATGAAATCCTGTGATTCATATGGCGACTGATCAGAAAAACTATAAAGTACATGCGTACTGTAAGTTTCCCTTGTGCATTAGTAATATGGTCAACACGCCACACAACAAGATTTTCTCCATCTGGACTCCAGGGTCAACCGGACGAGTTCCTACCACACGACTAAATAAGCGGGGAAAATCCTGCAAACCAGTACTGGGAACAGATTATGACGCAGACGTGTGCAATGGCAACTGCGTAACAAGTGTCGCTTATAAAATCCGAGGCCACAGGATTTGTAGCAGCTTACTGAAACTATGTCCCCGTCAGCATCCACTATGCACCAAATACCGATACTAATTTCTGAACTATGTCTCGTCATGTACGGCACCGGATAAACACTTTCAGCGCAAAGTTTACTCTGCAAAGTGGAAACAGCGCGGGAATGGCCGTGCATTTCTAGGCGCCTTGTCGGGGACTGAGTGGCCGCTCCTGCAGGAGGTACGAGTCCTCCCTCTGTCATGAGTGTGTGGGTTTGTCCTTAGGATAAAAATGTTTAAATGTTTGTAAATCTAAGGGACATAACTACGTTGGTTATTAGTCCCTAGGCTTACAAACTACTTAAAGTAACTTATGCTACGGACAACACAGACACCCATGCCCGAAGGAGTACTCGAACCTCCGACGGTGGACGGCCGCGCGCACCGTTGCCAGGCACCTTAGTGCTCGCGCCTTTTCCGCCGCGGATCATTAGGATAGGTTTAAGTTTAAACATTTTGTAACTGCAACGTCCAGTCACATTAGTAGTTTGGTCCCATAGGTTTAAAAAAAATTGAACTTTTAGAGCTCTGTGAAAGTTGTTTACGGTATAACAGCTTTTAAGCTACTAAGGCGAATATTCTGGATGAGAAATGATTTATTGTATGTATAACAATGGAACTTTTTTGCGACACAAAATGGATAATTATTCACATCTCAACGAATTATTCACATCTGCCGAATGCAATAGTAACACATGATACACTAAGGTGAAGTTAGACATGGGATAGGGATGTTATTTTGACGTTAAAAGTTTTCCGACTTGATTATGCCGACACGAAAGGAATGAACAGGCTTTGTTTGGGGACTCGAACTTTCCATTTCGGAAATCGTTATTCAATATTCCGAGGTCCACAGTGTCAAGAGTGTGCTGACAGTACCAGATTTCATACATTACATTACACAACATATGGCTGACTGGCTGTTCTTAAAGACCGAGACCAACAGAGTTTGCATGAAGTTGTCAGTGGCAACGGACTAGCAGTTCCCAGTGAAATAACCGCAGAAATCAACAAACGAATCCGTTAGGGCAGTGTGGCCCAATTTGGCTCTAATAAGCTACGGCAGGAAGGAGGAAGGAAGCTTAGGGTTTAACGTCCCATCGACAGCCTGGTCATTAGAGACGGAGCTAACACAGTTTTGGATAAGGATTTGGAAGGATATCGGCCGTGCCCTTTTGAAAGGAGCCGTCCCGGCATTTGCCTGGAGTGATTTAGGGAAATCACGGAAAACCTAAATCCGGATGGCCGGAGGCGGATTTGAACCACCGTCCTTCCGAATGCGAGTCCAGTGTCTTAGCACTGCGCAAGCTATGGCAGCAGATGACTTCGTGTACAATATAACATCGCCTGAAGCGCCTCGTCCCAAGCTCGTAACAGTTTCGACTGCACCCTAGGCGACCTACCTGGTCCGATGAGCTCCGATCTGAGTTGATAAAAATTGATGCTAGCATTGGAGTGCGATGCAGGCACCACGAAGCCATGGGTCCAACACACAACACTAGTAGGTATCCTATTACTTTTGTGACCTCGCTGTATACTTCCGAAGTTATAAAACACCACAATAAAAATTCCATTTTTGTGGTTTCGTTACATTCTGAATTATTCTCTGTTATCAATAAATCATTTATCCGTACATCTTCACTGACTTTTTACCAACCAAAGTGCGCACGTGTTTCCAGTCGGTAAATGGTTTACTTCAAACTGAAATCGGAAAGAACACGTAGATAACGTCGTGGGAAAGGCGAACCAGAGACTACGTTTTATTGGCAGAACCCTTAAAAGATGCAACAGAACTACTAAAGAAACTGCATACACTACGCTTGTCCGTCCTTTTTTGGAGTATTGCTGCCAAGTGTGGGATCCTTGTCAGGTGGGTTTGACGGAGGACATTGGAAGAGTCCAAAGAACGGCAGCTCGTTTCGTATTGTCACGATACAGGGGAGACAGCGTTATGGAAATGATACAGGATCTGGAATGGGAATCATTACAACAACGGCACTTATTGCTAAGGCATGGGCTATTTACGAAACTCCAATCGCCAACATTCTCCTCCGAATGCGAAAATATATTGTTGACTTCAACTTACATAGGTAGAAATGATAATTAGAATAAAATACGAGAAATCAGACCTCGAACGGAGAGATTCAAGTCTTCTTTCTTCTTGCGCGCTATTCGAGAATGGAATGGGAGATAATATAACGGTGGTTCGTTGAACCCTCTGCCAGGCACTTAAAGGTGATTTGCAGAGTATCAGAGTTTTACGAGACGCAAGAAACTGGCAAGTGACTATCGGGGCTATAAGAAGTGTAAGACCAAAGCTTAATGACTCCACAACAGCATTACCAAAAACTGAAAACTCAACTTTGACAGTGCCACAAATATTTAGAGAAATTACGTGAAATGAAATCAGGACTACCATTCTCTAATCACTGCATTACCTCGTCCTTTAAAATTCGAATCCTACTGTTTATAAACTGAAAATTCGTTTCTAAGTGACTTGTTGGTACATTGTGACTAAACAATTTTCAGTTACAGAAATAGTGAAGACGTGGAATTTGAATGCGTATACGCTTTGAGGTAACACTTGTGACCTTTCCAAATGTAAAGTAGAAAAATCCTTGCCGCGCTGGAGTGAACGCGTGTTCTAAGGCATCATGCTACGGATTGCGCGGCCGCTCCCCGTCGGAGGTTCGCGTCGTCCCTCGAGTATGGATGGCTGTGTTGTTCTTAGCATAAGTTAAAATCAGTTTAAGTACTTTGATAGTCCAGAGAGCGTTGCCTTAGCACTTTGGTCCCTTAGATTACAAACAGTAGATTTGAAAACTTGTGCCTTTCAATAGACATTTACAGTAATATAGCCAGTCCAGATTGTCTTACACTGTATAAGAAAGCATATCTACATTAAGAGAAAAGGAAGTAAGGGTTTCAATAAAAATGTCAGAACTGCTCGGCAGGAATCCCCTTATTTCAATGACGAACGCTTTCTTCGCTACCTATTCTGCGCAATCACGACAGTATCAGATAGACAACTTTAAAAAAAACTGATGTATGAAGAAGTGCTGGTAATACGTTGGCATTGGTAAACACTGCATCGGAACGCAGTCATTGCGACAGATTTATGTAAGGTTTATTGTAACACGCAGCTGTTAGTGAGAGTCGGTTCTGACCTTGAAAACGAGTCCGGCGCGTATGACTAACCTCATTGCCTTGCTTCACGTGCTGCCTCAACGTGTATGTAAACGCCGCGGCTGCAGCAAAGTGGACTATTTTTGCGCTGTCTTCTGTCAGCACAGGAAGGAAAGCAAGAGTGTGTTCGAAGCAGTTTCGGACGTGCTCTTGTAATACAACACTCGATATTTCGCTAGATACCTGCCTGAAATCTTTAGGTGAGCCATGAAAGACTCAAGAGCACGTCCTACGTTTCGCAATACATCGTACGCCTACACTTTGCGTATTCCACGTATGCATCAGAACACTGTAGACAGATGGGCCCTCGATGGTGGACCTATAGAACTCTGTATTGCCGCTCGCCGCGGACATCGGCGCACCTCTGTTGTATTCGGTTTGAGTAGCTCGTGGAGATGACTGGGTCCCATGCGTTACTTAGTTGGTAGCCACTGTTCCGATTCATCAGATTTTTCGCGACTCTTATTTCGACAGATGGAGTTTGGTGAAAAATGTTGCTGGGCCTATACTGCCATCTCATTATACTGCAATAACCTTTTGGGAATCCATTATTAAAGAAGCCGTGGAAATAAGCGTTGTGGAAAATCTGATGGAACAGTGGTTACCAACTAGGTAGCCCATGGAACCCAGTCATGTCCACGAGCTGCTCAAACCGAAGACGACAGAGGTGCGGCGAGCGGCAATACAGAGTTCTGTAGTTCCACCATCTAAGGTCCATGCGTCTACAATGTTTTGACGCATGCATGGAATACAGGAAGTATAAAATATATTGCCAAACGTAGCTTCAGAGTCTAACAGAGTGTCACGAAACTTCCAGGCAATTTCCACAGCTTCGCAATTGCAGCACCGTCAAGCGACTTGGTCGTATAAAAATACCGCGAAACGATTGTGTATTGACTGTATTAAGAGTGGAGCAGCACATTGAAAATACGACCGTATTTCGGAGCATTTGTGGAGCTATAAATTGCAGCAGCTATCAAAATAATTCGGAAATGTATTTACAAATGATGCAGAGAAGTAAGAGAACAATGTTGCGAATAATGTGTTCATTTACGTTGCTTAGTTATTACTTTAGCAATTCATTTACTTCGAAACTTCGGCTCTTAATGAGAATCACAGAGGCTTAACTATTTATTTTATTACTCATGTATAAAAGTACTGTTTTAAAATTCCAATTGCAGTTTATCAATTATTTCAGTAGAGCCTGCTAAATATCGTACTTGTTTTACAAAAATTATAGGCTTATAAGACGAAATATTTCGCCAGCTATACCGCTTGGGTGTGGGCATGATCTCCAAGGCACATTGCTGTGGTGTGTGCGTCTGCTCCCCGACGGAGGTTCGAGTCCTCCCTTCAAGTAAATTAAGTAGTTTGTAAGACGAGAGACTTGACCGCTATAGTTTGGTCCCGTAATTTTACAAACAGAGGAACATTTTGATAGGTATCTACTAGTTTGAAAAGTGAACGCGTAGATGCAAATAATATGCAAGCGTGTAAACTGTTTAACTATCAATATTAGCACGTCACATCATTGAAGATACAGTTTGATACCTGAGAAGTAGCTAAAAACTAATGGTAGGTGCACGCAAGGGACAGAGGCAAGGACGAGGCGGAAAGAGCATTTGCAAGGAGATTTAACACCTATTCACCAAACATGTAAACTTCTGTCTAGTTTTCAATGTATTACAATGTCTGAAATGTCTGAATGTCTGAATGTCCAAGGAAGCATCAACAACGCGGATTTATTCACCGTCAGTTCCTTTTTAACTTCAGCACATCAGGTTACAATTATTTTCTGCTCTTAAAAATTTGTTGACGACACGATTACGACTCTTGTAAGTCGTATGTGTTACACTGCACTGATATTCTGTTGTTACAGACGCACTCACATTAATCGTGGTATTACTGTAACTTTTAATTTTTGTATTAGAAAATTCACCACCACGTTTGGTGAATGGGAAATATTAAGGCAACAGCATTAAAAATAGCAACTTCTCATTTTGAAACAAACCACTCTTCTGCTATATGTCTACTGTCTTTTTGGAGCTTAGCATTGCTTCAGTTCCATTTTTTCCCTCTATAGAGTTTCGTGACTGTGTGAGACTGTGGTAGGACGTACTCATCAGACTTCCTTGGCTCACCTGAACTTAACTGGCAGGTGTCCAGTCAAAATATCGTGCGTTCCATTAGAGACGACCGGCTGCAAACCCGAAACTTGTACGAAATTCTATTTGCCGGAAAAATTTAAAAGTTCGACGACAAAATAAATATGTACGGAGATCAGTTTTGGATTAAGGGTAGGAAGAGAAAAATAAGAGCAGAGCACAGCCCAGTACTTGGTTGGCTGTTTGGGACAGAGGACCAAACCGCTAAGGTTATCGGTCCCTCACCGGAGGAGTGAGGATAGGAAAGGAGGGGAAGGAAAAGGAAATGCAGTCCAGGAAAGAATGAAGAAAAATGCATTGGCTCGGTGCCCCGCGCTCGCCACGCACGTACTCGCGAAAGAAACGTGAGTCCCCTGGGGAGCAGCCGCATGCTTAACAAACCAGTCAGTCTAGTATTTAGATGTTGTGATGTAGGAAAATCATAGAACGTAAACCGCACTTTTACGAAACGCGAAACCTGTGGCCCCTTCTCGCTCAATGGCGTTGATCTAGCCGCTTAGGACTTTACGCTGGTTTGAACCAATAAATGATGCCGTTTGATAAATACGAGGTTATAACACCGTGAAGAATTGGCCAGAACAATTGGTACCGACGGGACATACACGCCCTTGCTTCTCGCTGGAGGAAGGTAGTAGAAGGGGACGGAGCTTAGGTTTAACACTCTAGATCTTAAGTGTACATGAGTAACTGTATCACGCTAAAACTCTGAAATGGCTTGACCCATTTCAAGAATTCTTCTTTGTTTTGTTCGTTTTAATACAGAGGTGGTATATAAAGGAAAGAGAAAACTCAAACGAAGAACTGAAAAATTCGAAATTGTGAATTTTGTGCAGGTATCACTTCGGATTAGATTCGTATATTATGATTTTACGGTCATCCTAATGCGAGAATTTTTTTAACATTTTGGTCACTCACTGTCTAAATAAGACTTCGTATGATGCATGGCAGAGGTTACTTTACTGAATTTGACAAAATCTACCTTTTCATTGAGATCTTATTGAAATTTTGGACTGTTGACCAAAACAAGAGGAACGGCACTGTCTGTATAATAATTTGTACGGTTCATGGTGGAGGGTACCTTACAACAGACTGCATTGTTTGATTATCATAAAATTTGGCAGGTATACGTAATTTTTCATATAAAGGGGAAGGAGGAGATTACCATGTGCAGGCGGATGGATCAGTGGTAGAAAAGAGTAAAAGAGAAGGAGAAAAAGTGTAAAAGCAGGACGATGACGACGAGAGGAGGAGGAGTAAAGTAGTAGTAGTAGTAGTAGGAGTTGGAGGAGTAATGTAGGAGGAGGGGGAGTAATGTAGGAGGTGGTGGAGTAATGTAGGAGGAGGTGGAGTAAAATAGGAGGAGGTGGAGTAAAATAGGAGGAGTGGAGGAGGAGTAAAGTACTAGTAGTAGGAGGAGGAGTAAAGTACTAGTAGTAGTAGTAGTAGTAGTAGTAGTAGTAGGAGGAGGAGGAGGAGGAGGAGGAGTAAAGTAGTAGTAGGAGTAAAGTAGTAGTAGGAGTAAAGTAGTAGTAGGAGTAAAGTACTACTACTAGTAGTAGTAGTAGTAGGAGGAGGAGGAGGAGGAGGAGTAAGGTAGTAGGAGGAGGAGGAGTAAAGTAGTAGTAGTAGTAGTAGTAGTAGTAGGAGGAGGAGGAGGAGTAAAGTAGAAGGAGGAGGAGGAGTAAAGTAGAAGGAGGAGGGGGAGTAAAGTAGGGGTTGGAGGAGGGGGAGTAAAGGAGGAGGAGGAGGAGGAGGAGGAGGAGGAGGAGGAGGAGGAGGAGGAGAAAAGTAGGAGAAGGAGGAGGTGGAGAAAAGTAGGAGAAGGAGGAGGTGGAGAAAAGTAGGAGAAGGAGGAGGTGGAGAAAAGTAGGAGAAGGAGGAGGTGGAGAAAAGTAGGAGAAGGAGGAGGTGGAGAAAAGTAGGAGGCACAGGAGGAAACAGATGTAGACTGGGAGATAAGGTTATGGACTAAATGAATATTGCAATTAATACTCAAGAAACATCGGATTTCAGCTAGCTAATACAGAGGGACGTTACAAGCTTAAGTGGACAAAGAGAAAGGCAAAAAACAGGCATTGATATGTTGGAAGTGATGTGAAGAAAGATTAAGTGACTGAGTGCAGAGCATGTATATCCAATTCACATTTGCATTTAGCAATTGCGAAACACTGCCGGGTTGGCTAGTATTCATTAGTTTGCGGGCGAGCGTGTTGTAGCAGGGCAGGAGCCTGGGATGTCGCTGGGTGTGGCAGAGTTTTGAGAGCGTGTGGCCTCGTCTGGCGCTGCTGCAATTTTGATGCGGCCCGTTGTGAGGCGCGCGCAGCCCCGACACTGCCCCGCGGCGCGCCCGCAGACAATAATGCGTGACGAGCCCTGCTGTGTTTGCGTCGTCCCTCTCCTTTCTCCGCGGGGTCAAAAGTACTCCCGGAATCCCTGCACAAGCGGCCACCACCTCGCAGATTTCTTTTTCTGCCACTGTCATCGTGTGACATTCAATGTGTGTACTAAAAGGAATGCTACAAGGAAAACATTTATAGACTGATGACCTAGATGTTTAGCCCCTAAAAATATTTGTAACGGGAAGTATTATTTATGTTCTAAGTTCTAAACGCACTGTCTGAAATATAAATCAGTGCCCCGTCTTAAAGTTTTCGAACTCAATATTCATAGTTCGAACAGTATGTATGAAGCACCTGAAATAATTACACATCAATTGATCATGCGGTACTGATGTATCAGGTGTCGATCCATGCTGAAAACCCATATTACTGAAGCTTCCACTGGCGGCAATGCAGGTGTGACTGTGGCGACAGTTCGATCGTACAGACGGTGAATACTGTCTTGAGTCTAACGGCCGGAGACGGCGCTAGCTAGAGAATCTGCTGCACGTATTAGATTGCATGTTCATTTACACGTGCAGTGTGTGATCGTGCATTTTACTGCTGGAACACCACATCATCTTCCTGTTGCAAAAATGGCAGAAGAATATCTCTTACAACATACTGCACGTACCGAGCGCTGGTTAGCGTTTCCTCCACAAACATGGGAGGTGAACTAGAGTTATTTATCGCACCCTATTACCATTATTGCCTGTGGTAAACCTTATCTCTTGACAAAATCACATTTACAACTCAATACTTACAAGGAGACCAAAAGGTTACCAGATTTTAAAATTTGTTGATATTTATGGTACGTGAAGTTCAGAACTCAATCAGCCAAAGCCATTCGACGCAACTCTCAAAAGTTCTAGAGAAAATCGACTTTTAAGTTTTTCAAGTACACGTAACTACCAATAAGTTAAACAATTCCAGAATCTGTAGCTGCAGCTCAAGTAGTGACGTTCTGACCTTACAACAATAGAGTTGGTGGTTCGAATACTGCCGTTGATTTTTTTTTCGTTATTTCGAATGATTACACAATTTTAATATCTAATGGTAATTTTTACGAGAAACGCAGGTATATTTTTCGTAATTTTCTATATTTTATAAAAGGTCGTTAATAATGACGGATTCAATAAAAAAAGTAAGTTACTTTTTTTTACATTATTGGCTTTACTATTAGTTGACGACTGTTGAGTTTGTGAAGAGCTACGACGCTGTTTTTGGACAGTCATTCCCATGGCCTCTTCTTTCCAAGCAGCTACCTACTCAATCATCGTTTTAGGTGACAAAGTATTCACCTCGTCTACATGCACAAACAAAGTCGCTCGCAATACGTGCGATTCACGATCCCAAAACGTTTTATATATCTGAATTCGTAAACAACGAAAAATGTGTGTGATAGAGATTCGAACCACCGACACACTGGTCGTGAGGCCAAAACGCTACCATCTGAGCTATACCGACAGATGCAGGAACTGCTTTAATTATTGGTATTTACGTGAACTTGCGAAAACTTCGAAGTCGATTTCGTCGAGAATTTTTTTAGAATTGCGTCGAATGGCTTTGGCTGATTCTTATTTAACTTCTTAACTTCACGTTCCATAAATATATAAAAAATCTTAAATCCGATATTCATTTAGTCTCCTTGTTAGATCTTACACTATATGATCTGAACAGAGATATCATGTTGTAGGCTAAGCATATCTTAGTACTTTGTGCTACTATTTCACATATTCCATTGATTTTATCACCACTGGTGATTCTTTTCTTTGTAATAAACTGCCTGGGAGATGGCGAATGTGTGCGAGACCAGTAGTGCCTGCCAACGTGCACTCCGATAAAGAGTGAGACAGGCATTTTGCAAGATTTTCTGCGGACGTCTGCAATCGCACTGTGAAACGTGAAAATTGCACAACAGACCCTTAGGCAAAACAACGTATAAGGTTTTAACCTAAGAGCGAGAACATGATGATAGAAACAGGAACGAACAGTAAGCTGGTAAAATTTCAACTGGGAAGATACTCGTATAAGTAGCAGCAAGCACTCATGGTAAAGAATGACACAGAATGGCCAAAGAAAATAACCCCGAAACCATGTTACCTCTTGCAAAGATATTTTTCTTCATTAAAGTTGCCTTTCACAGACATACCAATAGTTATGTTCCTGAAAGATTTAGTATCGATATACTGTGGTGGAATTATTGTATTGAACGGGGAGATGAATTATGGTAGTTTAATCGGCTGTGGTAACGAGTGTGTCAGGGTACGAATTCTGTCCTTCGTACAGATCGTAATTCGATGCTTAATCCTATATTAATTATCGTAGAAAACATTTCAATTATATGTCGCCTTATTACAAAATTAACGCCTACACTTTAAGATATATTTTTTCTTCTGCAACTATTCTCTGCTGCTTACTGAAGCGAAACCATCTCAAACTAAAGTGAGTGACCTCGTAAGGGTAGTTAGGTATGACTGCACAGCCTAACATCACTAACTTGACTTTGAAATATCTTTCTGCTTCATTGCAAGGCTTGAAGTAAGAATAAAAGTCTAAAAATCCAAGATTCGATATGTAAATTGTTTTAAGGTACTTTTTAAGTTCTTGTGTGGCGTTGGTGGTTCAAATCCCTGCTTGGCCATGCAAATTCATGTTTTCCGCCGTTTTTGTAAATCGAGTACGTGAACGTCATAACGATTCTCTCGGAACGCCGAACAGTAACTTCTTCATTCTTCTCCCCCTACCCTAAATTATACTACGGCGCTAACTGCCTCTTAGTCTACTGAGAGTTAAATGCTGCTCTTACTTTCCTGCGTCCTTCGTTAAGAATCAAGGTAAGTAAGTGAAGAGCGCATCGTTCTGAAGGCTCTAATGAAGACGTGTGGTACTGACAAAATACTTTCCACTGAAGACGCTATTACGTAATTTATGACGTACTGAACTCGTATGCCTTTCAGATTTGAAAACGGAGTACTCAAAATTTTTCTGAGCAAGTGTCGACGCCTTGTATCTGCACAGAAATTACGTGCCTAATGGCTCGGTATAGGCATTCTACACTCAAATGCTTAGCCCAGTTTAAATGGGCAACGCAAAGGCCGTTAACGTGTTTTCCAGCTTTCCTCGAGGATATTTTTTGTTTTATGTTCACTCCCGTATCCCGTCTTTATATAAAGACGTTCAAAATACAGAAAGTTGTACATTGTTTAGTCGTGCGACGTAAAGTCTCTTTTTAAATATAATTCTTTAAATAACTGAACACTTATTATTGCCTTGTTTCACAAAACTTTATTTTTACGACCTAGGTTTCAGGTTATGAGCGTATTCCCATGACCCAAGAAGACCAAGAACTAGACACAATAAAAAACATAGCAACAACTAATTACTTTCATCCCTCCATAATTGACTAAATTCTTGACCAGAAAAAGAAGAAAGTAGCAAGATCCCTACTTTACCCAGTAAGCTCCACTGAAAAATCAAAAAGTAAATGGTATAGGTTACCTTTCATAGGTAAAATTTCCAATAGGCAATGTAACATTGAGAAAACAAAGGACTTTTCAGTATATTTCTATGTCCCACATAACTAGGTAAAAATCTGTTCAATTCAAAGGACAAAGAACAGTGGTGTACATAAAATCAGTTGTAAAGAGTGCCAGTCCTGTTACATAGGACAGACAGGTCGGTCAATTTGTACCAGGCTTAGGGAACACCACAGGAGCTGGACATTAAGAAATCCAGATTCTGCCTTTGCCCAACAATGCGTAGAACAAGAGCACAAATACGCCATTGATGCAAAAGTCTTACATGTTGAAGGTAAAGGTGCAAAACTGACCCAACTAGAAATGTTGGAGATTAAAAAACAGATGCGCACAGCCCCAAATTTGATACTGAATGGACAGAATTCAATTATTCCCCTCTTTTAGACTATGAGTAACTTCTACGTAGTAGATGATAACAATATCACTAACAATAGGCAAGAAGCAAGGTCTTTTACTACAAACCGTTCAATTTTTCGAGGTACAATAATGATTAGTAATTTCACTAACAGATATTATTAAACACAATATTAGTACAATAGATAATTAAGGTTATTCTAATAAGGTAATGCAAGTATAATAGTTCCTAAATTGCAAGGTAAAAGAATTTCTTCCAATGTTAAAATCGATAAACAGAAAGCTGTAGTAACATAATGGTTTTGTCTTCACTGGTGTAACAACTTTGGAATCAGTAAAGTACTTGAAAATGGGCTCATAATCCGAAACCTAGGTCGTAAAAATGAAGTTTTGTGAAAGAAGGCAATAATAAGTGTTCAGTTATTTAATTTGAAATGTTTCACCAAGAACCGAAAGTAGAATCAATAAATAAAATTCTTCCATTTAATGAAGTAACTACATTTCATTTAACTATTTTTTTGCAATTTAAAGATTAAATAATATCTTTAACGTGTCTTATCTCTAAGGCAAATTAAGCAGAACGTGTGCATGTCTAACATTTCAGAACAGTAAAACTGCTATCATCGCAGTTGTTGAAGCATCAAAGAGACATGCAGTTTAATGCGACCTCCTCTTTGGAAGCATATAGACGCTCTACTGTTAACTATGCAATAACGACGGAATTTAATGGTTCTTTTAATAGACGAGTCAGTATTCAGAAGATGTTCTGCATATCAAAAGTTCATTCAAGCCGTAAAGCAATACTGTCAAGCTTTTAACAATACGAAATAAACTTTATCAGTCTACTTCTTTGCTTGTTAGGGTGTAAAATTCACAGCTTCTGGCACTATCTAAAGGATAGCCACCTGCAATCAGATACTGATACTTCCAGTGGATAATGGAGATATTTGTTACGATGAGTACAATGCTCTTAATAACCTCAATATCATAATAGGTTGACGCCGAGTCCACACAAAAGAGGATTCGTATCGGCAATAGAGCCAAGGTTGTCACACTGTAGTTTCGAGTGAAGTGCTGTATCACTGAGTCATTCTGCAGCACAATGGCACGGCCGAGGTCTCCTTGACACGATTAGACCACTTGTTGAGCAAGACATGAGAAAGAGGAAAACGCGCTTAAGCCAAAGTTCTCTCACTCACTCCTCCCCCCCTCCCACTTTTGCCGTGTATACCAGGGAGTCAACGACCCGTTTCTCAGAAGCGGCCTTAGGGCGAACCAAAGCAACACGAAGGACAAGTCACTGGGAAAATTTTCAGATGGCGCATTAGAGCACGTTCAGCACCTGAGAAGATTGAGCGTAACTCGAGAACATTTTTTTGTCATTCCTAATTTGGAGCGGCGTCATGTTACAAAAACTCTTTCAGTGCCGTGTTCAGAAAAGAACTTTTACAATGAGGCATATATCTGCGGTGCTTAATACCTTCACTAAATATTCTCCCTCTAATTGGTTTTTTTTTTCCTTCGATGAATGCTTTCTTAAGCTTAGGTCGCGTACAAGAATGCTGACATGAAAATTTATTACGGACCTCACATTTATGTTAACTGTTACCCTGTTTCGGTCATCCAGATTACTTACGAGAGAAACTTTCCATTGCAGCCTCTCAGATTTAATGGTAAGATGGTCCAGTGGTATAAGACCAAGAAGGAGGTATACGGAACTGTTGATAAAGAAGCAATGTGAGATCAAGGAACGGTCCAAGCACAAGATTGGCTGCATCAAGATCCATGACAGCCACGTTTATGTGGTTACGGTGTTTGACTGAAAAGTGGGTGATTCGTAGTCTAATCTCCCTCGTCCTATTTTTTCACAAAATTATAAAGTACTTTCGGTCTAGTGGAATTTTGGATATCCACAGATTGCTAAAATACAGTGCTTCGAAAGTATCTATCAAAGTACAGTGCTGCGATTGTACTGTATCAGATTATGATGTCAGATTATACGATTAATCTGAGATTATATGATTATTCTATATTTGTTGACTCGCTCACGGTGTTGATGTCTCTTCTTTACATGTTACTACTGTTTCTCCATCTTGTTGGCTGAGTTCGTTTTTTCCTGGCGTGTGTTTGAGGGCTGTGTACGGCACTTGTGTTTTTGTTTCATTTTTCCTTTTCATCTCAGCACATCACATCACTTTTTGGAATGTAAACAGATTACATATCACCTGTTATAAGTGGAATGCCTGTCTGTTTATTTATCATTCCACTACAGTGTGGCATCAACACCATGAGTAGACCGAATATTAAGTTAAAAACACTCAGGTCTAACGTGCAAAATGTTTTTTTAAAAAAATGTTATTAAACTATTTATCGAAAACAAACTGTACAAACCTTTGAATCATTTACAGATCACAGAAGATGCTTTTAAAATAAAAAAAAGCGAAAGGCGTCTGGTGTGAAATCTCTTAATTGTAGTCAGCATAAGACAGATTACCTCTTATAATCAATTTTAACAGCTGCTGCGGAATATGGCCACACAACCAAACATTGTGTGTCGTATTTATATGTTCTAGGAATGTACAGAACTTATTGGCATGACTGACAAATACGTAACATATAACATGCAGTTACACGCACATAAGCATAATGACTTAACTGTAACTTTAACTAGTAAATGCAAATTAACCATAACATCGGTCATTCTCATGTCTTCTCTTTCTGTAATCTTGCCAACCGTTTTACGGTTCGACGCAGTCGCCTGATGAACAGAGTGCGAGCGTGACTGGATTGGTTTCTAGAGAACAGAACTCGGCATGTCGTTTCAACGGAGAGAGGTCATCAGGCGTTAAAGTGGTTTCAGGTGTGCCCAAAGGGAGTGTTATAGGACCGTTGAATTTCACAATATACAGAAATGATCTCTTAGATAAATCGGAAGTTCATTGAGGCTTTTTGCGGATGATGGTATAGGATATCGAGAAATCGCAACACTGACAACGGCAGCCAAATGTAGGAGGATGTGCCGCGTGTCGACACCCGCAGTAGAGAATACCAACTGAGCCTCAATATAAAATGTAAACTTCCTGATTGTTGGGCCTGCAGTGTCAAATGACGTTGAATGACATTGTAATGAAAGTCCCGGATCACTGCTACTCAATAGATCCTTTATTATATAGTTATTCAATACATGGACGAACAATAAAGCAGTTACTGTCAGAAAATATCTGGGAGTGGACATGGAGGCGATTTGAAATGGAACAACCATTCAAAATTAATCGTGCGTCAGTCAGATGCCAAGCAGAGATGCATTGAAAGAATCCTCGGGAAGTGCAGTCCGTCAGCAAGGGAAGTAGGTTACGAAACTCTCGTCCGATCTCTTTCTCATCGGTGTGGGATCCATACCAGGTAGGGTTGATATAAGATGCAACGGAGAGCAGCACCCTTTGTTACCGGGTCATTTAGTAAGGAAAAAAAAAAAAAAAAAGAAACGCCACAGGGATGATTAGGAAACTCCAGTGGCAGACAATGCAAGAAACGTTCTGTACTGCTATACGGACTTCGGTCAAAGTTCCGAGAACATACGTTTGTCGAGGAATCAACCAAAATATTGCTTCATCTTCCGTATATTTCGCAAAAATATCACAAGGATGAAATTAAGGAGATTAGATCCCACACGGAGCCATACAGGCAATTTTTTTTTCGCGTCCATACGCGACTGGAACAGAAGTAGTCAAAATTGTACACAAAGTAACCACCCCCCTGCTCCCGGAACCGTGAGAAGGCTTATAGGGTATGAATGTAGATATATACCATCCACTGGTGATAAAATATGGGTCACGTGGTAAGAATATATTACTGTTGGAAGGAGTGAAAGGAGACGAGATGTCGCATAAACCTATTACACTTCTTGTGAATCCGTTTGATGTCTTTGGCTTTAGAGAAGTGAAGTACTTTGTGAAAGACTTTTCCGAATTTGCAAAGTTGTACAGATACACAAATCAATATTGTTTACGTCATAATGTGTATTACTGAAGTCCACGCACTCACACACAACCGATTTGACCCTCCGATGTTCCAACACTCATTCAGATTTGCTCGAAGATATGCAGGATTTGACTGTTTAAACTTAGAAAACTTCAAATGCTAAGAACATATGTTTGGACAAGGCAAATGGAAAACTGTATATCTTTGTGAGTCATCACCTTTACAGTGACATGAACAGCTAAGTTGCGCAATGAGGCAAGCCTCACTGACTCACCAGGCGGACAAGTTATGTGCGTCGATAAGCGACATCAGACGTATTCCGGTGGAATAGACTTGTCATCAAACTTTGCGGTTTCCGTTGGAGAACCACTTCCTTTTGGCTACTAACGGAGTAGTTCTGCGGATTTAACTCCCTTGCACATTGCTATTCCAAACGGACTTTACACCACGACACAGAAAAAAAAAATTAGAACATAAACATACATCTAAAAAAAGTTGAGTGGAAGTGAGATTTGAACACGGACCTAGAAGTTTACAGTCCAACACCGTGTTCACGTAACAACAATGCTGGGCCTCTTCAAAGTTCATGTTCGATGTTGCACCGTTCACTGCTTATATTTTGCTTCTTTTTCCACAGTTCAGTACACCTCCTTGCCTGATCTGTATTCGGTATTTGTCGGACTCTCCACTGGACCAAATTATCACAAGAGCTGATGGAGGTGCGGTGGGCAGTTCTCTTGTTACAAAGATTTGAATTTTTATTTCTCCAGTCTCTTCACTATATCCATCAACCTGTGGAAATTTCAGTATGGAGTAAGTTACGGCTTTGTCCGACACGAGATTGGTAGGTCCGTGTTCATTTTGTCTTATGGCTACCAGCATTGGAATTAAATAGAGATCATCAGCCACAGAATTATGTCATACGTTCTATTCGTGTGGATTCTGCTTCTAATCTCAAACTATCAACCACTTTAAATACTATAAGCAGACAGAATTCCAAACTCACCCACCCACCGCGCACTCTCATATCTCCATTTTTGGTTAACGATTATAAGCATTCCATTGTTGAAAGAAAACTTGACGATTTAGTGAAGCAACAATCCCAAGAAAATTTGTGAAGAAAAAGCTTAGGAATATCAATGTATACATTAGCTGCGACTGTAACTTCTATAACAGAGCGAAGTAATATTTGTAAACCTATTGAACCAAACGCCTGTGCTCATCAGTTCCTAGACTTACAAACTACTTTAACTTACACTAAGGGCAAATCACACACACACACACACACACACACACACACACACACACACACACACACACACACACACGCCCGAGGGAGGACTCCAACGTTCGACGGCGAGCAACCACGCGCTCCGCAACAAGGCGTCTTCGAACCCTCGGCCACTCCATCGCGGCGGAAACACATTGGACTCGCATTGTGGCTACGGGGGGGGGGGGGGGGGGGGGGGAGTGTTCATCTCGCCATTCTGATTTTGGTTTTGCTGTGAATTCCTCAAATCACTCCTACTTTCCTCCACATCCCTAGGACAACGAGCATTTGCTCCATCAGTGACCACGATGTTGACGGGACATTAAAGTCCAGTATTCCTTCTTTGTAATTTAGATGAGTGGTCATTTAAAAGCACTTTTCGTAGAGTTGAGACTTTTCCCAACCGAACACTAAGGTGCCAATGTGCCACCTTTTCTGGTCTTTAAAACAAAGATAGTGTGCATTAATTAAATAGCTATTGACTTTCTGATTACGGATTCAAAGAGTAAGCAAAATTACGCCTCGATTGATATGTCAAAAGGTACAGCCTGATTAAAATTGTGAAAGTCGATATCATTAACCGGCAATTAAACCACATAAAAGTAATTTTCCTTGGCAGTCTAATGTCACAGGACACTTACCTAATCAAAGGACCGTCGTTTCGTGGGGGCGGAATATTTTCCGGGTTCCCAATTAATTACCAATATAAATTCTCAATATGGCGAACAGCCACAAAGGCCACTCCAACCGTTATTTCGAACGATTGGACACGATTTTTTCGCGGCGGAGGAACACTACTTGACCGCTCTTACTTCGGCCGTTTTCCGAAGAAGAGTGAAACCAGACCATAAAGGCCGGAACCAGTGTTATCAGTTCCTCTGGAGAGGTTGACCACAAGTTCCTAATTTTGCCGACGGACGAAAACTACGGTTCGACGGACAAGGTAACGAAACCAAGGAGAGAATCTTTCTCGTCCTCAGTTGCTTGCTAGTGTTTAAATTTATCGGTTGACCAAATACTCTTGTGCCCAAGTTGCCACCATTATAGTAGATTTTAATGTTGATTATGGCAGCAGCCATGAACTTCACCCCATAGGCGTTCGCGATCGCCCGTGAGTTTATAGAAATGCGTCGGTTTGCGTATAGAACGGTAGGCGCGGTTAGTGTGATACGTGCTCTCGTTGTAGCATTGGTGCTGCCACTGCCTGGGATCAGTTGTTCATTCTTTTGGCTAAAAGATAACTGCAGTATTATCTCTAAGTAGACTCATTAAGGGCTGTACGAGTTAACAGAACCATCGTTTACTCTGTTTTCTATTTTATCTTGCCCCGCAACAAAATGTTCTCCGTGTCAGGTCATGTTTTATATCTTGTGTTTGAATTATCAAGTGTAACAGCCTACCACATCTTTCAGTGTGTCACTTTCACAGTATAACAACCATTTATTTTAACTGAACTGTTCGAATTCTGGTCTGCAGTCTTCCCTGTTGCTACACATGCATCCGTTATATAACAAACGAAAACCCTTGCTAGCAACGGCCTTAGCTGCAGAAGATTCTCAGGTAACTACCTATTAATTGTGGGAGCAGAACTTAGGCAGGTTTATTAATTCAAACAAATTCGTACTCTGACGAGTAACGAAAGCCACAACAGCTACATGTTCACGATAGCCTATAATTATTCTTGAAAATGACAAACTGTCAAAATTGCATTTGCAAACTAATAAACACATAAGTGTTACTTATCACGTTAAAACTTATTCATAATTTTCTTTTTTTCTTTCCAAGTTTTTGGTGTCCAGCTAATTTTACGAAACCATTTTTCTCTGCAACCACATCTTATAAAGCACATCAAGTCACTTTAGTGGGAGTATGATACGCTATGTTCGTAGAATGTGTAGCGTCAATGTTTAGGTAGAGTTGATGCAGGTCAACAAGTTACGTCTACGTTCGCCAAAGTTAATCATACATTACAGTAATTTTAATTATCTCATAGGACACTCATTACTACGCTATACTTCCTTTATATACCTGCTAACGGAACAGAAGTCTGCCGTCATGCAGTATTACATGCCTATAAAAGGTCAGTGCCTAAATCAATAATTTCACAGTGAATTCAGATCAAAATATGCGGATTGTTCAGTGCCAGGATACTGCTATTGGTTACTCACAACATACAACTAAGGAATAAATAAAACGAATATCCCTGTAGATATTTCTTCCAATTATCGACAAATCATTGAAAAAGAGAGAAAAAAAAGCAATGACACTAACGTATCTTTAACAACCACTGGAGCGCTTGGAGTTTATTGAACACCAATCACGTTTTACGTTCGGCCATTCAGCACTTGCAAAGCCCTACACACCACACGAGCAGGAAGCATTTGACCGAGACCGCTGTCTGGCGTCTTCCTCCGGGGGTTCCCAGCGTTGGCGTTAATTGCCGAGGCACGTACGAAGACAATGTCAGCCGAAAGCCGTGCAGACTTCTCGCCACGAGTCACTCTCAGCTTTTCACGCTGCCGTCCCATCGAGGTCTGTCTCTTCACAGTGTTAGAACGTTTCCCTAGTCATCTTCCTTATCGGGAGCCATTATTATTTGCTACAATCATTATAAAAACGTCTCTCCTTTTGTGTCTTTTAGCTACGTGTGTGTCAGTGTGTAAGGACGTCTACACTGCCTTTCCAGGAGTTTCAGATACATGCATCCTTCGTACTTTTGTCGCTACAGTTTTCTGCCTATACGACGTTAATTGTACTCCCTCTCTTTTTACTGTTTCTCGTGACTTGCTGTTCTTTTTGCCGTGCGTTTTTGTTTTCCATTTTAAGTTTTGAATTATGAATTACGAGACGGATCATTTCTATAAGATGATGCTCAAAATGGGATTAGGCAAAAATGTATGAAATGGAGAACACACATGAAAGGCATTAAAAAATTCAGTACTTACGAGAAGACTAGAGAAAATTATGAATGGTTCGTCTGATACTTGTTTTACTATGAGACTAATGACATGAGACGACTCGTTGGTAGCATCCAAAAATGACCGCAGAATCGCAAGAAAACTGATGCAACATGTTTTGATATAATGGTACAACATTAAGGGATTGCGGTAACTTTAATATATCATTTATTGTTGAAGAAACAATATTAATAAAGACGAGTAAATTTAAATGTTTACAACTAAATTAAAAAATCCTTGACATCCAAGTTCTTTACAAAGTTATCATTTCAACAACGGGATCTTAATGGTAGATATTTGGGAAGCTAAAATGGCCTTCGCAGGCTCTGATGTCAACATCTTCCATTGTGAACTCTTTCCGGGAATCCCCAATTCGCCTCTTTCCCAGTACCCTTACTTCCCAATCTTACAGAACTTCCAACACGGTGTCAGACAAGTCAGCCATCCCATAATTTTCACATAAACAAAAGAACTTTTCTTTAAATCCTGAACGTCAACTCTCTTCTATTCAGACTTGCTGATGCTATTCCGCTAGAGTCTCTTATGTGTCGTTCTGCGCCTGATGAAAGCGACCTCATATGGATGATCAATGTAGTGCATTTGGTGGTGCACAAATCAATTTCAGACCAAGAAATTTACAGCTCGTGAGAACCTCTGGGCTGAAGTGAGAGAGTATATTGTCTCCTGGAATAACATTAATACCTACCTAATGCCTGGAGCGCAGAGAAAGATTACTCAAATCGACTTTTTCATGCTTTTGCGATTTCAACCTTTATGAAGGTCAAAGGCAATAAACAACAATAATAGGGGCCACAGCTATGGGAACAAAATCTATCCGTAAATGATGGCAAATTCAGGCAACCCGAGTACGAGCATATAGGGTCCTGACGGTAAAGAGGTAATGAGGTAATGAGTGTCCCTCTTAGAGGCGAACAACTTTTGTTGCAACTTTTTTTAATTCGATTTATATTTTTCCAAATATTGCGAGAAACAGAATAAAGTGCCTCACCCTGTATATAGATTGCTTGATGCTTTCAAGAAAATTAAAAACAAAAGTTTAGATTCTAAAGAGGCACATTACTTGCTGTACATGATTTCGAGAATCATTCAAAAGTGCGTCGAATATTTATTTCTGTAAAAATATAACTCCAAATAATTAATAGTGCACGGCTTTTCGAGCTACTGTGCAAATTTCACAGATGTTAAGCGCTATGTCCTTTTTCCTTCCGCTAGAAACAGGGGTTTACGTTACATTCCATGAAGACATGTATTTCGCTGTATAAAGGTACTGCTAACTACCCTAATTTATGATACATGATCAATTCAGACATTCACCTTTTTATTAAGTTCAGAACCTTCACAAATTGATTCCAAGTAATTTGATATACGATGTTTCTCGGAAAATGTTAATTCGGAGGTAGTAGACCAACCTCACCGACCAAGTGTTCGGAAGTCGGCTGCCCTCCTATTTTTTGTCCTTTTCCCAAGCCAGTCGCCGAAGCCCTAAGCTGTCGTGTAAACAAAGCCATTAACCTGCGCTGGAAACATTAGCACTTATTTCTGTCTGTCCTGCTGCCTGGCGTCTCTATCCGTTTGTGGATGTATACTGCTTTGCCTAAAAGCTACAATTAACAATACAACAAGGAATTATCTGCGAAAGAATTTTGTTGTTACGATCATCTTTCTTATGATACCTTTAAGGAGTCTTACAGAGAAGAGTGGGGTCTTTCACTATTAAAGATTCTTCTCAGCTCACCTGCATTGTAGGTGTCTGCGGAAGAAAGTTCATTTTGTAGTGGTGAAATAAGATGAGCCAGACAGTAACGTGAACAGCCACATGAAATAAAACTGAAAACCATGGAAATTATCCGTGATACAGCTTTAGTTAACATTTCTAAACTTTAGGACCAGCTTTTCGTGTGCGTAACTTAAGTTCGTGATTTTATTTGACAGTTTCCGGACACGGCCTACTTTTCGTCAATTCATGATCTTTAAGTTTCGTGTTTCATACACCAAAAAAGTAATTTGCACTTAACGATAATGCCTGACGGGGTGTTTAAGTGACCAAAGCTTACGCTAATTTCATCTGAGTAAGTTTTCTGTGTCAGTAGCTCAAACGTTTAATGCGTAGATTTCGCAAAGCAAAATAAGATCCTTCGCTACAATCTCTCTTTAAACGTATATATACTAGAACCCAGGTCAAAAGTTATAAACGAGTATTTTGGAGCCATATATGATCCAATTTGATGTACAGCGTATTTCTTATGTCAATTAAAAAAATATTTTATTTTTATTTTTACGAACTACTGATTCGGAACAGGAATTACACCAGAAACTACTTTCAATCTTTAGCTGAAAGACGTTACTGTTGGGCTTCACAGTTTAAACACAAATGAAAAAAGAAAAACCGGATAAAACTTTCGATTGCTGTTTACACCCAAATTACGAACTAAAACGATGAAATTCTCGATAGAAGATTAATGAAACTGACTAAGCAGTAATTCTGGTCATCTTGAAAGGGATTTGTATTTTATTTTTTCACAGGTTTTGATCTGGAGTTTTCTATTTTATACCGGTATCTTCCTGCGTTCGTGTCACGTAAACTATCTTTACAGAGGTATACCTGAGTTATCAGCAATTTATCTTGGTTCATCATCCCATTACCGTATAAAACTTTATGCATATTACATTCAAGTACTTGTAATACACTGCTCAAGTACCTGGCGTTGCTGATAGGCACATGCAGTCAGACTTTGCTTGCACATTACATATCGTTCACGCCAAATAAAATTTCTACGCTTTAAATTTCCACAATCTGAAGAAGTTTTCGATGTACGATGTCTCACGTAACGTTTCCATTATCCAGAAGACAGTCTTATAAGCTTGAAAGTAACTTATTCGACATTGCTAATAATGTCCAAGCATCATCTGTACAATTTGTTGTTCAAGCATGCATGACAGAAGGGCATTGCATTCCTCAAATAGTGAAGCAGGAACGCTGCACATTATACTTTAAGCATATTCTTTTTATGGAAATTAGTTTTGTCACATTACAATTCAGTTTAGATCCATTTCTTTATAGTTCTGTGTTTCTTGCTTCTGTGAGTCTTCCAGTTCATGTAACTATCTGTTTGCTTCAGCATGTCGTACTTCACGGATTGTTAAGATATTTTACGTTAATTAGTTTCTGCTTTGAATGAGTGCCATTAAAGCAAATTTCTTTTATCCAATGAAAATTTCACACTGCAGCGGAGTGTGGGCTGACATGAAACTTTCTGACAGATTAAAACTGTGGACCAGATAAGGATACGAATTCAGGACCTTTGCTTCCGCGGGCAAGCGCGTTAGAAACTGAGCTACCTGTGCAGACCTCACGGCCGGTCCATACAGCTTTAGTTCCGCCAGTACCTCGTCTCCTACCTTCCAAACTTCGCCAAAGTTTCGTAGATCTGTGACGACTGCCCGTGAAGCGAGTACCGGTAGCTCAGTCGGTAAAGCAGTTGCCCGCGGAAGGCAAAGGCCCTGGGTTCGAATCTCGGTCTGACAGTTAAATTTGACAGGAAATTTATTATTATCTGGGATTAGGCCGGTATTACACTATCAAGTTTCCTTAGACAAAGAATCTTTCTCCAATATTCTTTGACAAAGAATCTTTGACGTGGTGAAAAGGGGACATTACACTATCAAGTTTTCTTTGACAAAGAATATGTGAAAGTGCATCGAAAACAGCGGCTGAATATTTGTTATTAACCTCAGCAGTTGGCTGCATAAATATCTATTTATACATTGATTGGATGTAGGCCTACAGTAATTTCAACGGCTGGACATTTGGAACTCTGACAACAATGGTGACGCCTGCGTATGCAGTGGTGTTCTGCTCTAACAATTTCAAGACATCCAACATCTGTCGCTGGTAAGGAGCACGTGCACTGTTTCCCCTAATGCTAGTACTCTGTCGCGCTTGAAGTCAACAAAAACTTCTGAAAAAAGATTTTGTTTAAATATATGTCGTGTAAATAGTATTTGGCTGAATAAATATATGTAGGAAATTATACAGTGTCATTGTGTACTTTTGGTTTCTCCGTTGCAAATCTGGCACAGAAGCCATTATTAATTTTCTTTCTTTCCGTCGTCTGCCATACTCACTTGATCGCTAATGAATTCAACAATTGTCATCTAGCTTTCGGCTCGATGCTGCCGGTTTTTATAAAAACTGTTACTGCGATGCTAGCGCTTCAAGCTATCAAATTTCCCCCGAAATTAACATAATACGAACGCTTTCTTTGATCAAATCTACGGTGAGTTTCGAGGTTTGATCAAAGAATTTTCTACGAAAGGCAACTTCGACAAAAGTTCCATACTACACTGTACAATTTTCTTCGACAAAAAATCTTTGTCAAAGAAAATTTGATTGTGTAATATCGGCTTTACCGAAAGATGGAAAACTGGCAATCACATGGATACTGTAGGTTCATTTCAGAATTGTTTTAGTATATTTGTGGCAAAAGTTAATTAGGTACATTTCACACTGGAAAAAGCACTGAAGAGTGAATTGAAGCACTTTACTGCGATTTACATAATGAAAACATTGTCACAGTCAGTGGCAAATAATTGCTCTCTCATTGTTATTTTAAGTTTCACGGAGGTTCCGTTAAGTCCTCGTTAACAGTAACAAAGGTATGGGTTGTTTAAAATGAATGTAGACACCAACTATACCGCGAAAGCCTATGTGTTCCAAGACTCGATAAGATGACTCCCACAGCGATGGGTGTTTCAATGATAGGTCAGACACGCTGCCGATGGGGTGTTGTATGCACTTTGATACTGGTATCGGTAAGATTGTGCTTACGTCAACGACCAGTTCCTTTCACGCTGCTATCAACTAGCAATAGCTGCGTTACGTCACAGCTAACGGTGAAATCCAGCACCATCATGAAAAAAGGGGCTGTGCTATCTCACTCGGCTTCAGAAGCAAACTGATTCGTGTTAAACAATAAAAATTGTTTGGATTTAGACAATATTTCTATTCCCCAGACGTTACAAAGCAAATAAGACCGTGAAGTATGTCAGAGTTATGAAAGGAAATGGTACATATGCCGCGAGCGTACACGCTTACGTGAAGTTTCTGTAGATACTGTCGAGTCAGTAGCTCTGATTTGTCTGCCCAGTGTTGGCCATTATTAGTGTGGGTCTTCCGCAAATGTCTAACAAAGTTTTGTAAAATTTATCGAATTTGATTACGAATTTCGTCTGACTACTCTTGTTTAACATTCCTTCTGTAAATGTGATTAAGTGCAAGGTGGAACAAATTGTTCCACCACTTCGAGAAACAACTGGTAAATTTCTGTAACTAACCAAAATTATGGTTATAATATTTCCGTTAAAAGGCCATGTTCATAATTTTGTGAGACTGTTCCAACTCTAAATCCAGTATATACTTTACGCACGTAAATGCATCCTTCGTCAGTGTGCAGCAAAGAAACAATGTTTGAGGTTGGGAGCACAAGCAATCGTTTCGCCAAACTTTTTCCAGGCACGGTGTCAGCTGATGAAAAAGAGGAAAACTGTCATTTAGAGTTCTTGCTTGCAGTGCAAAATTTACGGATATCAATTCTCTCTTTATCATTTTCAGAAACTCACCTGCACATAAATTTATCGCGCTGAAAATTATTGTATCGCTTCACTCTAAGACGTCATTCTATGGAGCAAATAAGTCTTATTCTGACAACAGTGATACATTCCTTCCAGGAGTTAAATCTGGAACTTGCCTGTAGTGCTCTTCTTGGTGCAACCTATCTTCGAATCACACACTATGTCCTGCTCACTATACCTCTCCACGTCTGAACTGCCGGTAGTACGCGTGGTGTTCTCAGAACAGGTTACGGAACGTTTCCTACCGAGCAAATGGTTGTAGCAGCCGCAAGAGTTGTCATTATGAGGCAACACAAAATATGAAGAGAGAATGTCGTCGCAGTCAACTTTTTCTTCGTCTTCAGTCTGAAAACTAGTTTGATGCAGCTCTTCACGCTATTGTGAAATGTACAAATCTCAACTTATGAACCTACGCCAATCCGAGTTTGCTTACTGCATTACCTCTACATTTTAGTAGCGAGTGTCACGGTTCATCAGGCATTTCACCATGCGTATTTCCACTTTTTTGTTGAAGAATGCATATCTAAAAAGAAGTTGCTGTGGGCTAAGTCATTTTACTGTAGTCCATTGAATTTATAGTGCAGATATAATATTCAGACTTGTTTGGTTTCCGTGCAGCATTCCTCCAGAGTGTGAGTGATCCTGTCCTACTGTAATCCATTTCTCACTGGTAAGATGCCTGAATGCACTATGTACTCTATAAACTGTAGTGTGTAATTATATTAACGTTCTTGTCTCCGAATTAAATCACGCACTGTATCTCAAAAATGATTTCTCTTTGTTAGCACGTTCTTTCGCCAACCTTTTCAATTCTCCATCGTTAATTCCAAGTTTTAGCTTTTACTTCTTTTGTGTAATTCTGGCTAGGATTCCGCAACGAATGCAGTTACGTCTTCTCCATTGTTAGAAATTCGCGGAAGACCCACTCTAATAATGGTCAACACTGGGCAGATAAATCAGAGCTACTGACTCGACAGTATCTACAGAAACTTCACGAAAGCGTGCACGCTTGCGGCATATGGCGCATGGCTTCCAGCGTGAGTGGTCCGCTATGTTAGTACAGATTCTTTAGCTTTAGTAGGCTTCCATTCGTAGCGAAGTGAGTCAGCAGCTGCTACTGTTTCGCTGCCAGACTGTGGTAAATTGCTCGCGGAAGACTTCCGCAGGGGTGACTCATCGTGGTTAATGGGACGCGTACACTTTTTCACTGTACCCAGCTGCTCTACAACAGCAGTCAGCTGCAACGCATAAACACACTATATACACAACTCCACACTTCCTTGTGCACCCACCGTTTCAATCTCTGTAATAACGGTATACAACTATCGGACACTCGAGTGTTGCGAAATCTGTCAACACTGTTGCCGCTCTCGCGACCTACAAAGTGACAGCGACTAAAAGTTCGCTGTAATTGTGTAGATTAGTCGTGACAGTCTTATCATACGCCGCGGCAGAATAGCCGTGCTCGCTAAGGCGCCCTGCTGCGGTGCGCGCGTCCGTTTGCCGTCGGGGGTTCGAGTCCTCCCTCGGGCATGGGTGTTTGTGTTGTCCTTAGCATAAGTTACTTTAAGTTAGTGTTAGTAGTTTGTAAACCCTGGGACTGATAACCAAAGTAGTTAAGTACCTTAGCTTTACAAACATTTGATTTTATTTGTTACCGTACGGCGGTAATTATTGAAACCGTCACAGGAAATGGTTAATTTTTTTTGTAAGTTTCTACATCTCTGTTTCTTTTCTATCTTTAGTAATAAAATACCGACACGCTACCTAAGACACAGGAAAAAATGTGGACCAGTGTTTTAGTTTGCTATGATGGTCATTATAGAAGGGTCTTTCATCGCAACTCGTAGCTGTTTGCTTGCAACAAAGTACAATGCAGGCAAACTCCGCAACTAGCGGGTCAAAGTTTTCCATTAACTTGAAAACAAGTGATGCAACTTCCTCAAGTATTAGTACCTTGAGTAGTATAGCTGCTAGTTTTCCGATATTACAGAAGAAGCTCCAGATTACTTATCTCTCGTTTCTCTGTATGGGCTCATGAATTCTTATTTATCTTATATATTTCAACGAAGATATTTACGTATTAACTTCCATCAATGAATTATTAAATAACTTTTGCAGTCGTCATGATGATATTCTAACCGTGGCAGTTTATCTGACGATCGACATTACAAATCGAAACTGATTTATCAAATGGTTGTGGACGTAATCTGATGGTTATGTAAGGTCATACAATATGGAGACTTTTCATAGAAACCACTAATACTGATGCAGGTTTTTTCATACAAAAATCATCTAGTAACTGTTACATTTCGTTAGTACTAATTTTTAGTCTCATAACCGTTTTAACACGTTATATTTCCCTACGCTGCACGAGCGCATTGAGGCGCTATACTCCGATGCGCGAGGCCGTTCCCCGTCGGGGGATCGAATCCTCCCTCGGGCACGGACGTTTGTGTTGTCTTTAATATAAGTTAGTTTATAAGTAGTTGGCAAGTTTAGGGACTGATGATTCCGCAGTTAAGTCCCATAAGCTTAACAAATATTTGAACATTTTCCCCCCACGATACCAACGAGGTTTCACATGTTTAACCTGACTACCATAAAGTGGTGGAAAATTGTATAGACGCAAGTGGTTATGTATGCATGAATAAATTTCTTTACCTATTTGCTATTTCCGTTCTCTTTGCAACAAAGCAACAGACAATTTCATTTCACCATTGGAATTAAGGCAAGTACTCTGAAATAAAAAGGGAAAGAAAGAAGACAACCGTCTTTAGAGTACGAAGGAGCAGAGGGTGATATTATAACAGGTCCGCTAGATGAGGCGCACAGTGCTGAATATAAACAATTTGTAGGTTTGGCTGCCAACGTCGTACGGCAGTTATTGTGATAATGCCGCGTTAAGAGCGAGCAAGTATTAACACGTAAAAAGAAATGATCCTGTATAATCACCAGATTGCTAATAAATCAGGGTATTCGAGTTGCTGATAATTCTCTCAGATTGAATATAAAGTACGGCAAGAATGACAAACGTGCTCAGACACAAAAGCCGTCCGCATCAAATTCGCGTTTGATTCTTTGTAAATCAAACGTCGTCGGCTTACGTCCCTCTCAAGATGTGGTTGTGCAGGAATGTGATGCGGCATCTGCTGCAGCAGAATGTGGTGCAACGTGCACTCTTATTTGTCTACTTTCACTCACTGCACTTGGTTACTTGTTTTGGCTTTGGCTCCGAGAGACTAACGTGTATTGTTAGGTGCAATACATTTCATTTCGAGCCGATGATCCCCTTTTTTTGTGTGGTATTAGGGCGCACAACTGCTGAGGTCATTAGCGCCCGAATCAAAACTGGGATATACCCAAGGATAATAAGACTATAAAAACAGCTAGAGACATAGGATAAAAAAAGGGAAGAGCTAAATGTC
The DNA here is from genome assembly GCA_026315105.1 of Locusta migratoria. Taxonomy (NCBI): domain Eukaryota; kingdom Metazoa; phylum Arthropoda; class Insecta; order Orthoptera; family Acrididae; genus Locusta; species Locusta migratoria. The sequence continues at coordinate 289,275,197 of CM048747.1, read as the reverse complement.
CTTTGACAAATTGGTCAAGTTGATAAAATTCAATACTCGAGCAACAGCTCGTGCGTCATCAGCTAAAATTTCTTCCAGTGTAATCCTAACAGTAGTAAAATGTGGACAAGACAATATAACATGGCGCACCGTCAGCGGGTGACCACAGAAACATAACAATGCGGGGTCACCAGTTAGCAAGTGGCGGTGGCTGAACCGGCTATGTCCGATCCGCAACCGGGCCAAGATGACCTCTTCTCGTCGCGAGAGGTGTGAGGTGGTCAACCAAGCCACCGGGAGCGGTTTCATGGTTCGAAGCTTATTAGTTGTAAGCGAGGGCCATACATTATGCCACGACGATATAAGGCGACGGGAAAGAGCCCCTTGAGTATCATTCGATGGGACACAGTACGTAGCTGTTCGAAGCAGGAGAGTTGCAGCCTTGGCCGCTGCATCAGCAGCCTCGTTACCAGGCACGCCTGCATGGCCAAGTACCCACAGGAGGTGAACACGAGGGCCGTCGGCAGCTAATGATTGAAGGGAGCGGTTGATTCGTTGCACAACAGGATGCGCCGAAAGGGGGTCTCTCAGACTCTGGATGGCACTCAGAGAGTCAGAGCAGATGGCACAGGAAAGAGAACGGTGTCGGTGGATGTATAGTACAGCCTGACAAAGAGCTCAACTGTGAAATTCGAGCAGTGGTCATTAAGACTGTAATGAAAACCATCATTCCCGACGACAAACACACATCCGACACCTTCATTGGTCTTTGAGCCATCCGTATATATGAAGACGGAATCTTCGAGCCGTGCACGACGTTCAAAACCGATGCTCCCCTCTCGGTAAGCTGTTTACAATGTTATCCACTGTACAACAGTGCAACCTGCAGGCTTGGCTAACAACTACATTCAGGATGCACATCCAGAAAGTAAGCTGCCCGATAATAAAAAATAATACAATATAGTTACATCAAAACTTTTTGGCAACATATGCAGCAACTTTCGAGCTATTTTTCGACAGTCAGCAAAAGAATTGAGACATTGGTCACATCGCGAGATAAACTTTGTAATCTATTGTCGTAGAAGTCGGCCGCTTATGAATGGATCCACCGCGTGGTAGTCGTCTTCAGCTTTTCGTAGTTGCCAAACCGCTGGTCAGAGGGCGCGTCATTCAGAAGAGGCATGAAATGCTTACTGCAGGTGTTTTACTGCTCCATGACAATGCTCTGAGCACAGTAACTGTTGTACAGACCGGCTGGGAGCTGTTTGATCATCCAGGATACAGTCCTGATCTTTTCTTACAGCAATTTCCAGTTATTCTTATACATCAGCAAATATCTGTCTTCCAGGTAGAGTTCTGAGAACAACTAAGAGATGAGGGCGACTGTCACAGGCTGGTTCCATTCAGAGATGCCAGACTTACGACAAAGGAATAATGAAGCTGAATTGCTGCACCTTTTAGTTTTTCATGTAGATATGTGTCTTTGTTTAAAACATAGATGTAGAAACTTATAGTGCCGGAAAAAATAGTACACCTGGAAAGATGCCGATCTCGATCTATTTATGGCAGATGTCATCTTGGGGACAGTAGCAGTATTGATAATGGTTTCGACTTCGTCCGCCTACAGATAGCAAACGTGTAAAGCAAACTTGCCCCCTGCCACACAGACGCAATCGTGCTTCTTACAGCTAACTGAGCGGCGGGATGGTCCTTCTTTCGTAGAATTGCCACACGAAGTGGACATGCGTCAGTTACTCAAATATCACACCCACTGATTAGGATTCTGGACGGCCACGCAGTACAGACGTCCGCCAAGATCGTCGTATTATTAGTGCAGCTACTACGGCACAGATGAGATGGTTTGGGAGCTCAACATTATTTATACCACTGGATTCCAAACTATGGGTCGCGACCCACTAGTGGATCGTGGGGTCTTTTCAGATGGGTAGCTGAACGACAAAGTTAAATCTTACGTACTGAAAAAATACGATATTTTATTAAAGGAGGAAAGTTTTATAATCTGAAAAGTTATGTACGAAAGCCATTCTAAATAAGAAACCAACATGGCTAATAACGTACTGAGGGAGCTACAAGAACAATACTGTCTTAACACTGTGATACAGCAACACCGCATTCTGTTCCACTTGCGAAAAGTGGAACAAGAGTGACATTCCAATGATTGTTTTCTTCCTCTGACGGGGAGATCTAACTTTATTTGCTTGGTGTTTAGAGTATGCAGTCGTTGTTATAGTACAGGTTTGTTTTATTTTATAAAATGTTCAAAAGCCTTAAGCTTATGGGACTCAACTGCGGGGCCATCAGTCCCTAAACTTATACTAAAGACAGCACAAACATCCGTGCCCGAGAGAGGATTCGAACCCCCGACGGGAACGGCCTCGCGCAACGGAGCGTAGCTCCTCTATGCGTTCGACCACTCCGCTTTATTTTATACTATGTTTATTTCGTATTTATTTCAGTATGGGCATGTAGCTGAGACTGCGTCGCACCGTATACGGTGCGAAGGGGGAGAGTTTCGAGTGTTTACAAATATAGCTTCGGAAAAAAAATTATCTAGTTAGTTACTGAGCATGCATTTTCTAGTTTGCTTTACAAAACATTAAACGGTAAGCCACTTACGCCCTAAAACTGCACGTTTCATTTCAGATATACAAAGTAACATTAAAACCAAGACTAAATACTACAACAAATCTGAGTGACTTTACAAAATCTAAGAATATAGTTTTTGGTATAGATGTCTAACCCACAATTTTTGAAAGTCTTTGAGTGAATTGGAAAACTAAGTTGGCGTACTAATTTATATTTGCGGCAGTTTAGTTTCTCGAATTCGAAATAATGAAACATTTCGACCGTTTCGGGATGTTGAAATAAATTCAATAGCGAAGTTAAAAATTTGTGCTGGACCGGATTCGAACCCGGATTTCCCGCTTCTGGCCATCGGTCGCCTGAACCAATAAGGCTATCCAGTCATTTCCCTTCCAACCCACATTCTCAGCTTCTAGCCCCTGCCCATTGATTCCTCTTGCTCACAGCCTATACTATACTGGACTCCCGCAAGGGATCGAGCGTTTGTATGCGTCTGCACTGAAACTGTCAATTGCCTGTTGGTCACATACTTTACAATTATTGAATGGTGTCTTGTTTCGGACATGTCCGAATTTCAATAATTGTAATTTAGTTTTTAAAGCGCCTAGAAGTGGAAGACGAAGTAGATGATGAGATAGGAGATACGATACAGCGAAAAAAATTGTACAGAGTACTAAAATATTTGAGTAAAGACCCCTGGAGTAGATTGTATTCCGTCTGAACAGCCATCATCGTTAGGAGAGCCAGTCATGAAGAAATTGTTCCACGTGGTATGCAAGATATATGAGACAGGGGAAATACCCTCAGACTTCAAAAAGAATATATTTATTCCAATACCCAAGAAAGCAAGTGCAGACAAATTACAGAACTGTCAGTTTAACAAGTCATGGTTGCAAAATACTAACACGAATTATTTAGAGACGAATGGACCAACTGGTGGAATCCGACCTTGGAGAAGATCAAATTGGATTTAAAAGAAACGCGAGGCAATACATTACGACTTAGATTAAGGAAAGGAAAACCTAGTCTTAGTATTTGTGGATCTGGAAAAAGCTTTTGTCAGTGTTGACTGGAATAAGCTTTTTCAGATTGTGAAGGTAGCAGAGGTAAAATATATAGAGCGAAGAGTTATATTCATCTTGTACAAAAACCAGACAGTAATTATTAGAGTCGAAGGTCATTGAAGGATCGCAGTGGTTGGGAAGGGAGTAAGATAGGGTTGTAGCCTTTCCTCAATGTTGTTCAATCTATACATTGAGCAAGCTGTGAAGGAATGCAAGGAGAGATTTTGAGAGGGAATGAAAACCACAGAGAGGGAATAAAAACTTTGCGGTTTGCTGACGACATAGTAATTCTGTCAGACATCGAAAGACCTGGAAGAGCAATTGAATGGAATGGACAGTGTCTTGAAAGGAAGATATAAGATGAACATTAACAAGAGTAAAACGAGAGTAATTGAACGTAGTGTCAGGAAATCAGGCGATGGTGAAGGAAATAGATAATGAGGCAATAAATGTAGGAGAGTTTTGTTATTTATGTAGCAAGGTAACTTCTGATGGCCGAAGTAAAGAAGACGTAAGATGCAGAATAGGTATGGGAAGAAGAGTGTTTCTGAAGAAGCGAAATTTGACATCCAATATTAGTTTAAATACTTATTGTATTAGTGTGGTGTCTTCTTTCGAACGTCCGAAAGAGTAGACCATACCTGCTTCGCAGCCAAATAGGTGGTGGTGGACATGAGGGACCAAACAACGAGGTCATCAGTCCCTTCAACCCCAAATTGTACACGCCACGAATAATAGGGGAAAGCCAAAAGACCATTACACTAGGAATTAAAATCGTCTCACCAACAAGATTGAGACCAACCCAGGGCAGCGAAAGCTACAGTGTCCGCTCCCACAGCTCCGGAAGCGACCACTACCCTAAACCACAAGTTACTAATGGCATAGTGGTCAACATATCACAGCTCCAGAGCAGGGAGAAATAAAACGACGTTAAAATGGAAAAGAGTGGGGGACTGGGGGAGAAGGCTCTAAACCCCACAAACAGCCAAGAATCACAAACCCACTCACCCCGACCAAGCGAGTCCTAGAGCTGACAATAAAATCTACTTTCACGGAGGAAGGAGAGGACGCGTTCAACAATCCGTGGGTCATCCGCTAAAACTAGAGGCAACGAAGGCCATCGTCACCACGAAGTGTCAAATGGAGAGGACATTCAATCAGAATATGAGACACGGATTGTACGGCTCTACAATCACAATGTGGTGGATTGTCATTTCGTAAAAGAAATCCATGGGTCAGCCTGCAGTGTCCAATACGGAGGCAACAGAGGACAATTGACTCTCTCCGGGAAGGGCGTAAAGATGAACTCCAAGCTGCAGTCGTATCTTTGATGGTGCGGAGTTTATTGGAAAGGGCAGTAGCTTTCCAACTGCTATCCCATTAGGAGTGAAGCAAAGATCTGATCTGCACCCGCAGATCCGCACCCGGAATTAGAAAGGGAGGTGGGCAGCGAGTAATTGCCGATCTAGCCAACCGGTCAGCCTCTTCATTCCCTGTAATACCAACATGCAGCCAAATAGCAATTGATTGTTAAAGGAAGGGAAGGAAGAAAGAAGGATAGGAAAGAAAGAATTGATAGTGGCCGCATTTGGGCATTGATATTAAGCAATGACAAGTGAATGTGAGCCGGACCAGGAATCGAACCCGGGTCTCCCGCTTAGTGCCAGCGGTCGCCTTAACCACTTGGCCACACGTTTAAATGTTAGGAAGTCATTTCTGAAAGCATTTTTGTGGAGAGTAGCATTGTATGGGAGTGAACGTGGACGATAAGGAGTTTAGACAAAAAAAGGATAGCTTTCGAAATGTTGTGCTACACACGAATGATGATTAGAAGGATATATCACGTAACGAATGAGGAGGTGCTCAATAGGATTGGGGAGAAAAGGAGTTTCAGGCATATCCAGACTAAGAGAAGAGATAGGTTGTTGGGGCACATTCTGAGGCATCAAGGAATCGTCAACTTAGCATTAGCAGGAAGCGTGTGGGGTAAAAATCGTAGAGGGAGCAGATTCTAAAGTTTGTAGGTTACCGCACGTATTTTCAGATGAAGAGGCTTGCGCAGGACAGGGTAGCGTGGATAACTGCATCTAACCAGTCTGCGGACTGAAGACCACAACAACAGCGTCTCGCATGCCACCCACTTCTCGTGGTATTCCCATATTTTTGGGAAACTATTGTAACTTTTGCCGAATGCCTTTCTCTGAGGACTCCACTTGTTAGTCAGCTCGGTAGGCAGGCGACGCGGCAATTAGACGCCGGCGATGGTCGCAGAAAGCCAAATCAGAGTCGGTACGGCGCGGTGCGCTACCACGACCAGCAGCACGGCGTGGCGGTTCATTGGGCGGCAGGAGGCGCCTTTCAGCCGCTGCCAATGAGGCGAGCGCAATCAGACGGCGGCGGCCGGCTCTAATCTGAGGCCGCGCCTTTATTCCCGTGATGAATGCCTTAGCGGAAGGGCCGCCTAAATCCTTTCTGATTACCGCCAGAGTGCGCGGAAAAGAATGCTGACTCGGCCGTCTCGACTCGCTCCTCTGCTCCGCCTCGGTCGGCGTTCGGGCACCGTCAAGGAGGTGTGTCTTCCGGTATGGTCGCATTTCGGTCGTCGAGTATTTCAATCATTCGTTGGTCTCGGCCGGGGTTAGAAATAATACGGGTCCACTGCGCAACATGACACACAGACCGCTTTGATACCACCCTGCCAGATCCGCGTTGTCTTGCTAGGCCCCTACAAAAAAAAAAAAAAACTGGAACATTCGTATTTTCTCGCTAGTGGAGTTACCTCTTTGGCCCTTTTCCCGCACATGCAGGGTCGGCACTGTGTTAAACGCAGATTTGGCATGGGTTAATATTTACAGGGTGGCCGAATGCTCTTCCTGCCGCCACCCCAAGCCTCCCCCCCTCCCTTCCAGGAGGAAATGTGTACCCCAAATGTCTGCGTATCGTGTTATAACTGTGCGAAAAAGTGTTACGAAAGGTTTGCGAATCCTGTAACTGAGGCGGGACTTACGGGACCAGCCCGGTATTCACCTATGGGGATGTGGAAAACCGCCTAAAAACCACATCCAGGCTGACCGGGCCGCGATGGAGAACATTTTGAGCTGACCGGCACTCTGACCCCTGTCGTTAATCCGCCTCGTGGATTCGAACCAGGGCCGGTACGCCTCGCGTCTCGGAAAGCGGTGCGTTAGACCACACGGCTAACCGAGCGGGTTTTCTCATCAGTGGAGTGATGAGGCAAAATGCGGTGGCAACCACGGCCACGCCTGTGTTGAGAGAGTAGTTTCCGGAAGTTTCATTATGCTATGTCCGTTATTGTTCTGTCACTGAGTAGAAGAATGTGTCGCACAGTTTACGAATTTTGAGACATAGTTAGAGCAGCAACGTGTCTCGAATTTTACATGGCACTCGATAAAAACTTTACAGTAGCACTCCAAATGGTAAATATGGTGATGAGTGCTGAAGCCTGACTCACTGTTACGAATGGTGAACGCGAGCCGCGGTGGATTGGCCGAGCGTTCTAAGACGCCTAGCTGTGGAGCGCACCTCTGTTCCCCGTAGGAGGTTCGAGTCCTCCCTGGGGCGGGAGTATTTGTTGCCCTTAGCATAAGCTAATTTAAATAATTTTTGACCTTAGGGACTTATGAGCAGATTTACAAACATTTTAACATACGAATGGTACACGCGCAGTGGCGAATCCAGAGGCTATGGAGCTACAGCCCCCCCCCCCCCCCCCCCAAACAGGTAGAAAACCTAATATGAGCTATTTTTCTTTACTTCTTTATTTTTTAAAATCAGGTCAATGGTTTGACGGCTCTTCTCAAAACGCATAACCAAGCTTGGATCGGGACAACATGTTTTACTTTTTTTTCCTCTTTCTTCCATCAATTTTAAGTACGAAGCCATACAAGTTCAGCCGCCTCCCCAGAACAAGATCCTGGATTCGTCACTGTTCACGCGGTTTGAAAATGTCCGGGAGGAAGTTAATACATTTTTTCGATTATCTCTGGAACTGATCAAAATTTTACTACAAATTCATTTGTATCTGCTTCTATACAGTGTTACACCTGCAAGTAGCTAGAAATTAAAAATTGCAGAGTGCTACTTAATCAGTTCGACAGTTAGCTGCATTAAGTTACTACTAACATGTGCGTTTGTTCACTTTAGTATTCCTCCTTTGCCATGTAACAGTAGTCAATCACATACTGCTGTTGTATTATGAGTTACTTTCTGGAAAAGTTAGAGGCATAATAGTGACATTTACTGCATCGGGTACATCATGGAAGCACTATATAGCTGACCACCTATGAATTTTTTGTTGCTAGTAGTGCATAATAGTTTTAAGGATTTTTTTTCAATATTCTCTCAGTATATACACACACTATACATTAACCGTGGTACTTTTTACAGCTTCAAATAAAAACTAATGCATTAAACGGTTAAAGATGAACGTCGAACAGGACGTCATTCGAACTCTACCCCTGACGCTCATGTCAGGAACGTAAACTAAATTGTGTATGCCAATAGAAGACTGACTATCCCAGAGATTACAGAAGAAAGTAAAATTTTAGTCGGATCATGCCATGAATTCCTGAGGCAGCATCTGCTAATGTATTGTGTTGGCACCAAGTTCGTCCCACACACCCGGTGCGTGACTGTTGCACAAAGAAATGAAATTACTATGCTGCCTATGTTTTAGAATTGTTATTGGTAATGTGCAAGTAGGTACACTATCAGGAAGATTCCGCAAATTTAGTGCAGTGTGGAATTATAAACATACGAACACTGATCTTTTGGCGATGGAGAAGCACAATCATTCCATACCGATAAAAATGAAGTCAATGTATGTGAGTACCAGGAAATTACCGCACGAATACAAGCAGGAAACAAAATTTGCTCTGGGAAATCTACTGAAGTCCTTGCTAACCTCGAGATCCTCAAAGACCAACAAGAAAAAAATTGTAGTCTTATATGGATCAGAGACATGGACAATTTCTCGAAAGAGGGAAAAAAAACTCTTTACGTTTGAGAATTCCATCCTCACAGATTATTGGGCCAGTGAACGATGGAGATGATGAAAAAGAACAGTGAATTTCTGGACTTGGCAGCAATTTCTGACTCGTGAACTCACGAAGAATTTCATTATAAACGATTAGATCTGTCGCCCAGTTTGCTAGTTATCAAGCTGGTACAATATCAACATGTAACATTTATCAAATTTTTGGATAATGCAACTATTATATGACTAGCTAAATGGTGAGTAAAGCCAACTGATTATATCTTACGCTGTTTCGACTGGTAGACTGTTACTACTGTGGGATGTAATTATGCTCAGATGCTCTCAATTCCTGTAGCTCTTACTGACAGATTAATCCAATGATGCCGCTGCTTTCATTTTAAAGCGGGGCTTTATTTGGCCTCACAAGGTTTGAATGGACTCCCTTAAATAAATGTTGTGGTGGTAGCTAAACTCGAAACTGGGTCCTTCAAACGAAAGCAGTGACTTTAAAACCATTCTGATATGGACCGGCAGCAAATTTACGGGATCAACGTAAATTCTGTTAACAATTAGAAACTGAATTTCAAATAGACCCATGCTAGGCATTAATTCATCTGACAATCATTCCAATATAAACTGCTACAAGAATAGGAGATAACTTTACTGAAGCTTACCGAGTCCTTCCCATTCGACATTTGGTACTGGAACAGGGAAAGGATAGGAAACAGAATGGTGGTGATACTGGAATGCTCAGTAAGGTGCCATGTGGCGTAATGTAAATGAAGTATGTGAATAGTTTCCATTAATGTACAAGCAAAAAACTGAAGTAAGATTAAAGGAACCAAACTATTACCTGTGATCCTAGCACAGACTATTTGCTAGTAAAGCACGAAATATAGCTTTCGTAGTCAGTTTAGTTTGCTTCGCTAACTCACAATCAAACTCCTTGAAGTACGCTACCAAATCCTACATTCCAAAGGCTAAAAGAAACTCAAGAATGTCAGTGTGTTCTGTTTGTCTGCATACACAACGTCACGCCAGCCTACAGCAATAAGGGACGAAGCTGACTCCCTTATTACATCCAACTGATCCACAAAGAAAAACATTGTTAGGATCACGAAATATTACTAGAGTGCAGAAGTGGAAGGGGCAATAAGTAGCAAATAACCTCTGGGATGAATCGACAGACGACTGTAACTCAAATGGTAGGTAGTTAAAATACTCATGGAAATTAACTAGGTATGTGGCCGGCGATTTTGTTAAGACTTCGTAAAATTTCATTAATGAAGTTTGTGGTGGTATGAATTGTGTCTCTCGATGCTTCTCAGAATCCGAATGCGTTACCGTAGAGACCACAATGAACCCCTATTGGGAAGCAAAGGGATTCCCACGCTAGTTGACCTTAGTTTAGTTTTTTCTTCCACGTTCAATATCTTTTTCAGACAGATGGCAAAACTTTGCCCTAAAATGTCATCGATCGATTCCCTTCGTCAAATTTACACCGAGTTCTGTCTGGAATGTCGACGCGGCAATATTTTACGACGCGATTCCACCTGTTTGCTTTGATACATGGCGTCATCAACATGTTGGAAAACCTGTATACGGGATAGCTTAATATTTCTGTATTCTAGATAATAAATGATCTGTAGTTACCCTCGTAAATTACAAACAACAGGCTGTACCATCGATCACAGATCTCAGCCCAAAAATTCGCGCCTTCGGCGCTCAGATGAATAAATAAATAAATAAATAAAAGCCTCAGTTAAGCTAGACCTTATCAGAGAGAAGCGACAAATCACTTTTTAAACAAAATATTACTCTATAATCTTTTCTGCTTGTAAACAAACTGTCGTCTTTACCTCAGCCACCACAATTAATCACGCCTTCTACAAACACGCACGCACCTCAAAACTCCCGCGATACGATGACGTCACGGATCAAAGCAGACAGGTGGAATCGCGTGCTATAAATGACCCGACGACGCTGTTCGATAAAATAAAGAAACAAAGCAAATTATGTATAAGAAATTTTAATACTAGGTCTTGAGTAATATATTAATGCTCCCTGTCCAGTGGTCACGACTTGCTCACATTTCAGTTTTGCCAGTTTTTAATTTTGTGGTCGGATGATTGCTAGTTAATGGACTAAAATCAGGTGTTTTGTAGGAACTTTTCCCTCTGCGCTTCAGTATTTTTTCCCGAAGCTGACATTTACCACACTGTACAAAAACGCCATGTGGTGCATTTGTTTACTTTTACCCTTTACTTTCAGTCCCAGTAGATCCCCACAGGTTTTTCTGCATTTTGCTTCAGTTTTATGGAGTTTAAATTTTCCTATATATAACCATCATTCAGCTGGTCATCAAAACTGTCATCAATTACTATAATTGTATTCATACTAAACTACATAAATAAAAGGATTAGTCTTCTATGAAAGAAATAATAATTCTGTACCAGTTGGCGTCACATAGTATTCATATACTTCTCGAAATGGAAAATTAGGTACGACAACGAACCATTTGATGCAAGGAACGCTGTTTGTCCTAGGCTGCACCTCGTGTTTGTTGGTTCTGATGCTCAGTGAACAGTGTAACAATAAAGTCTGCTGTAAATGGAAGGAAAACAATTGTAGAGGGAAGGTAAATAGTTTATCTATATGAAACGGGAGAAATTATCAGAAATAACATTTTTTCAAGAAACCTGATAATTGTCTAGTCCACAATATCGCAATATATATGGAAATACACTCATTAACTTCGAAAGAGAGGTCAATAATAGAAGTTAAAATGAAGGAATTTTATTAATAAGGAAAAAAAAGATACTAAATTAAAATCATTTGCAATGTCTGCGCACGTGATCAGTTCAGGAAGGAAATCACACTAAGTGCTGTTCACTATATAATAATTAATCCAGAAGAAGCTAGGGCACCTCGAAGAAAAATGCACATTAATAACATAAGAAATTGAGACTTTAATTTGATCGAGAACATACAACCAAAAACAAGTTTCTGGGACAAGGTCTGTTTACAGATGAATGTAAGTTGAACATATTTGTAAATGATGGCAGTGTGGAGAAGCCTAAATATTGAACTAGATCCTAAATACATTCCAGCCATAACTAAGCACGGTGGTGGAGGAATTGTAATAAGGGGATGTAGAGCTCCATCTATTTTTATTGAAGGTAACACGGATAGATTTCATGACTTAAATATCTTAACAGAAAATCTGCAAAGTAGATTTGATAGCTTTGGTTTGGGTACAGATTACTTTCCCCCAACAAGAAAATCACCCTAAACTTACTGCGAAAATTGTTAGTATGTTGTTGTTGTGCCATATTATCCACGTTCTGAAGTTTCCAGCATAGATCTCAGACCTTAATCCAACTGAACATCGCTAGAGTACACTACAAGGAAAGAAACAATGAAATATGAAGTAAAACTGCTTTGAAACAATGTTACAACAATAGCAAAATGTTACCCTAGAGGCTATCAAATATATTGTCCATACAAGACAACAGAAATGATTCGCATAAGAATGCCTACAAGGAATTAACATTGACGTCAGATTTATTTACATTGTAAATTTCTTTGAATGTACATCTCCCTCACCTACCCACTGTATGAAGCCAGCTGGTACAAAATTTTTATTTATTTTTTGCAGACGACTAATGAAGTTAATCGTGTGTATAAACATTAGGAAAGGAATCCAAATTACACCTATAGTCGCGATCTTTTGTACTAATAAAGTTATTCTTCATAAATAACAGTGTATGAATAGTTTTTTTCATGAATGTGTATGTTTATTATTCACCGTTGTTATACCATTATACTGCAAATGGAAAAATAATTTCCAAAGAGTGAATTTGAAGAGAGGTCTACCACCTTCATTGATTCATAGCACAAAAACGAAACAGCACACTTTACAGCCGATATAATAATTTGTTTTCAGTTAGAGACAATGGGTGTATAAACAAGTTAGCGATAAGCCCCTCAAGCGGATTATGTCTCGTAGAACTCTTTGTCAATAAACCTGCACTATCTTGTGTGGAATGACGCCCCAGGAAGTGACAATTCGATTTCTAATGTAAAGACGAAGTCTAGGAAATTACCCAAAAAATAACGATACTGTAAATATGTCGCGTGTGAATTATTAAACATGTAATTGATAACACTGGTCCTCTCACGACTGTCTTGAGTACGTCTTTCACCAGCTTTCTTACTCCAGTATCGCCAAATGACACTTTTGCACCTCATTTACTGCATAGTATGAAAGTTGTAATTTAAGAGGGGACAGCTGTTCAAATTACGTAACCAACTCGCATTTGCCGTGTTAAATGCCATTCGGTGGGAGGCAGGCAACAAAGCTGATTAGGAACACGAATTTAAATGACCGGTGCTGTCAAAACTCACGCTCCCGTTTAAAGAACCAAGCTACAGTGGTGCCAACTGCACCGGTCCCTGACAAGAAAACACGCCCTGGTACGCAGACAGCACACTCTGGACTTGTCATGTAAGACACGGAGGGCAGTCAAGGTCAAGAAACATTTCACATCACTATACTGGCTTAACCGACAGTAGTTTAATTAGGAGCGCGACCCATCGATAGACATGTTTATAATTTGAGTGTGTCACGTTTGTTTACCCAGAAAGTAAACAGAGAGGCTTAATGGGATGTCGTCTGGATGAACATTCGCAGATAAGTGGGATATGGGCAGAAGCGACTGCGCGGTGGAAACGAGGGCGGCTGGCCCTGGCGCTCACCTGCTGGTCGTAGAGAGATTCCTCGCGGGCGATGGTGACCGCTTTCACACTCCCGACCACGACTGTCGTCGCCACAGCACTGCCTGCCGCGGCCGCGCAGCGCCAGAGCAAGGCTGCCAACCACGGCAACAGCGGACCGCTAGCCGGCCTGTCCGACGCGCGGTTACGCCGCTTTCCAGAGCCACGTGCGGACGCGCCGCCTCGCTCTCGTTTAGCGTCTTACTGCTGCACGTTTGAGATTTATCATCTTCAGCTTTTTCTTCTTTATTCAAATGTTCAAATGTCTGTAAATCTATTGGACCAAACTGCGTACTCATCACTCCGTAGCTTGCAAGCTATTTAAACTAAGGTAAACTAACCTAAGGAAAACACACACACACACACACACACACACACACACACCCCTGCCCCAGGGAGGATTCGAACCTCCGACGGCGAGCAACCTTCTTCATTATCATCCTCCTCCTCCTTCTCATCATCATCAGGCAATAGGAGTGATCCCCAAAATTACAGGCCTATCTCATTGACGTCGATTTGCAGTAGGATTTTGGAACATACACTTTGTTCGAATATTATGAACTACCTCGAAGAGAACGACCTATTAACCAATCGTCAACACGGATTCAGAAAGTATCGCTCTTGCGAAACACAGCTTGCCCTTTATTCACATGAAGTGTTAAGTGCCATCGACAAGGGATCTCAAATCGATTCCATATTTCTGGATTTCCGGAAGGCTTTTGATACTGTACCCCACAAGCGGTTTCTAATGAAATTGCGTGCTTAAGGAATATCTTCCCAATTGTGCGATTGGATTCACGATTTCCTATCAGAAAGGACACAGTTCGTTGTAATTGACGGTAAGTCATCGAGTAAAACAGAAGTGATACCTGGCGTTTCACAGGGAAGCGTTATAGGTCTCCTACTCTTCCTCGTGTTTATAAACGATTTAGGAGACAATCTGAATAGCTCCCTTAGACTGTTCGCGGATGATGCTGTCGTTTATCGGTTAGTGAAGTCAACAGCGGATCCAAAGCAACTGCAAAGCGATTTAGACAAAATTTTAACTTGGTGCGAAAATTGGCAATTGACACTAAATAAAGAAAAGTGTGAAGTAATACACATGACCATTAAAAGAAATCCACTGAACTTCAATTACGCTATAAATCAGTCAGACCTTAAGGTCGTAAATTCTACCAAATACCTAGGAGTTACAATTACGAACAACTTTGACTGGAGAGAACACAAAGAAAATATTGTGGGGAAGGCGAATCAAAGGTTACTTTTCATTGGCAGAACGCTTCGAAGATGCACGAGCTCCATCAGAGACTGCCTACATCACACGTGTGCGTCCTCTCCTGGAGTACTGTTGCCCCTTGTGGGACCCTCACCAGGTGGGACTGACGGAAGGTATTGAGAAGGTTCAGAGAAGGGCAGCTAGTTTTGTTTTATCACGTTACGGGTGGGAAAGCGTCACGGAAATGTTGCACGAATTGGGGTGGAAATCATTAAAAGAAAGACGTTATTCATTGCGGCATGATCTGTTTACGAAGTTTCGATCACCGAGTTTTACTTATGAATGTGAAAATATTTTGCTAGCACCCACCTACTTAGGGAGACATGACCATCCCAATAAAATAAGAGAAATCAGATCGAAAACGGAACGATGTAGGTGTTCTTTCTTCCCGCGCGCTACTAGAGAATGAAACGGTAGAGAAAAGTTATGAAAGTGGTTAATGAACCCTCTGCCAGGCACTTAAACGTGATTTGCAGAGTATCTATGTAGATGTAGATGTAGATGTAGATGTAGATGTAGATCATCATTATCCTGCTTATTGGATGAAGTATGCGATTCATTTCTTCCTGTCCCAGACGAAGTTGTTACCTAAAGTCCCTAGTTTGGGTCGGTTGTAAGACGCGATTCCGTCCGTCGGCTTTGACAGGTGGCATCGGCATGTTGTGGGTTTTGTGGTGGCGAGCTGCAGGGGCGGATCTGGGGTTCGATTCCGGAGGTGGTCACAGTTCGTGTTTCTCGTCCCCCACCCTTCTTGAAAGAATACATTGGCGATAAGCTTACATTCAACGTGTCATATATACGATATTAATAACTGTAAAATTCATAATATTAATATAATTATTTTAAATTGTTTTTCAATAATATGTGATATTTTAATGTAATAAAAATAGTTGTAATATCGAATAATTTGTTTAAGCCATAAAAAGCACAAAAATTGGAAAGACGGAAGGAAGGTTGGGGGTTTAAAATGCAGTTGGCAAAAAAAAAAAAAAAAAAAAAAAAAAAAAAAAAATACCGCACCTTTACAGACTAATGCTTGCTCTCTCTTAAGCCTTTTTCCCCAGATATGCAGGGTCGGCTTTTTGGGTATACGGAGTTGGCATGTTAATACTGACGGGGTGGCCGGATGCCCTTCTTGCCACCACCCCATGCCTTCCGGGAGGAAATGTGTACCCCAAATGGCTGCGTATAGTGTTATATGTGTGAAAGTGAAAAGTGTTACGAAATGTTTGCGAATCGTGTAACGGAGGCGGGACTTGGGGACCAGCCCGGTATTCACGTAGGGGATGTGGAAAACCGCCTAAAAACCACATGCAGGCTGGCCGGAAAGCATGGCTAAACGAGCGGGTACACCTTTACACCCTAATAATAAACTGCAATTCTGTCAAAACTGTTTTTGTAAAATATATGTCCAAATATTTGCAAACTAAAATTGTCATTCAGTCAATTTAAAAACTACAATAGTATCTTTAATAACGAGATAATTTGTACAGTGTGAAATCAAAGTGTATTTCAATTAGCACCACGACTGGATTTTGGTGTGTAACTGTAACTATACGGTTATATTAAATAAAAAAAAGCTGGTTATTTGAGTCGCCTACGTGGGACGGGGGGCGTTCGAGAAGACGCTATCATAACCGAATAATATGTACTGAATTTAAAGTGGTTACTGGATGTAGAAAAATAAATGAAATTATATATACATATATAATTTAAAACCTCGTGCGAACGTGACTGTTATACTCATTTTAAAATATATATAGCATTTCTCTATTTCCCCAAAAGTAAGCTATGTTTACCAAACTTATCAACGTTTTAATTGATTAGTGTTTTTAATTAAATCGCTGGATTCGTTAAAATTTTAATTTCCGTCCCAAGGGCATCGCCTGATTTTCCAGGATGTTAATATTCCTAGAGATCCGAACTACATAGTTGGTTAGTGTTTCGTAGAGACCGTAAATAAAATAAATAATGCAGTCCTTGCTCTATGGTCGGCAGGTTCTCGACGTACCCTCGTCCACTCAGTAGAAGTGACTGCCTGCCCTCGTAAAACTAACAGCTCGCCAGTGGTGGATGCAAGGGGAGTGTCATGCGGGTCATGAACCCCCCCCCCCAAAAAAAAAACTATTATTTTTTTCTTTTGCTAAAACATTTTTGTTTTTATATATGAAATGTGTACGAAAAACTATATATAACCCGCATGACACTCCCCTTGCATCCACCACTGGCGAGCTGTTGGTTTTACGAGGGCAGTCACTTCTACTGAGTGGACGAAGGTACGTCGAGAACCTGCCGACCATAGAGCAAGGACAGCATTATTTATTTTATTTACGGTCTCTACGAAACACTAACCAACTATGTAGTTCGGATCTCTAGGAATATTAACATCCTGGAAAATCAGGCGATGCCCTTGGGAAGGAAATTAAAATTTTAACGAGTACAGCGATTTAATTAAAAACACTAATCAATTAAAACGTTGATAAGTTTGGTAAACATAGCTTACTTTTGGGGAAATAGCGAAATGCTATATATATTTTAAAATGAGTATTACAGTCACGTTCGCAAGAGGTTTTAACAATTTACTTGATATTTCGATTTCTTGTGAGAGCATCTTCAGACCGATTCGTTTCGCTGTTGATGCCGAGGCAATGAGCGCGTGGCGATTGCCTAGACATCAACAGCGAAACGAATCGGTCTGAAGATGCTTTCAGAAGAAATCGAAATATCAAATAATATCAAATAAATTGTTAAAACCTTTTGTGAACGTGACGGTTATTCTACTTTTTAAGTAAACCAAAGATTATTTGCAGTTGGCTACGACTAAAATACGGCTTTTCTGCCATGTTCATGACGTCGTGGGTCAAAACAGACGGGTGGAAACGCGTCAAAAATTATGCCCCTTGGTCTTCCAGTCTCTCTATTACCTTGCGGTCTCCGTTCGACTACACTGCTCACAAATATTATATTCCAAGCTCTAAAACTTCCTGGCAGAGTAAAAATGTGTCGAACCCATGACCTTTGCCTTTACCGGGCAACCTCTCTACCGACTGAAGTTGGGAAGGTGGGAAACGAGGTATTGGAGAAACTACGAGGATGGAGCGAGCCGCGTGCACAGGCAGCTCAGTTAGTAGCCGGCGTGGTAGGCCAGCGCGTTCGTTCAGAGGGCTCGACGCTCTCTGGAATAAAAAGAACTGATCCAAGAAGTCAACGAATAACCTACAACAAATACGACCGCAAAGAACCGATCGACGTCAAAGAACCGATCTACCACAAGAGAGGGAAAGAACAAGAAATAAGTAGGAAGTGGTTGCTAGTGAGTTTACCCGTGAAAGGCAAAGGTCCTGGTTTCCAATTCCTGTCGAGCAGACATTTTTAATGTGCCAGGAAGTTTCATATCAGCGCACAATTCTCTACAGAGTGAAAATTTCATTATTTCAAAATGTCCAAATGTTTGTAGACCTACTGGATCAAACTGCTATGTTCATCAGTCCCTACACTTACAAACTACTTATACTAACTTACACTAACGACAACACATATATCCAAGGCCGAGGAAGGACTCGAACCTCTGACGGTAACGGCCGACCATTCTGTAGCAAGTTGCTTTAGACCATGCGATCATCCCGCGCGACCTAACCAGGTGTAAAACTTCTTGGCAGAGTAAAAACGAATGCCACAGCAAGAATCGAACCCATGACCTTTGGCTTTGCCGAGCAAGCACTCTAATGCCTGAAGTTTGGAAGGTAGGATACGAGGTACTGGCGAAACTACGAGGATGGGCCGTAACGAGTGCACAGGTAACTCAGTCGGTAAGCGGTATGGTAGCGCAGCGCGCGCGGTCGGAGACTTGACGCACTCTCTAATAAAAAGAACTGAACCATAACTCAACGAATAACCAACAACAAATACGTACGAACGACCGCAAAGAACCGATCTACCACAAGCGTAAAAAGTAGTCGATAAAGAGCTTACCCAAGAAAGGCAAAGGTCGTGGTTCGAATTCCAGTCTGGCCGACAGTTTTAATCTGCCCGGAAGTTTCACATCAGCGCACACTTCTCTGCATAGTGAAAATTACATAATTTACTAACCGTGATTCATCGACTTGCTGCAGTTGATTTTCATTTCTTTTCAGAGAATGTTCCAAATCGCTTGAGAACATTCCAAAACGTCATAAAAATGAACATTCGAAGGATCGTAACTATATTACAAACTTACACGAAAAACTCTGAAATGAAAGGTACGCAATGGTTGGGAAGGGAGTAAGACAGGGTTGTTACCTTTCGCCAATGTTGTACATTGAGCAATCTGTGAAGGAACGTAAGGAGAAATTTCGAGAAGGAATTAAAGGTCGAGCTGAAGAAATGAAAACATAGTGCTTTGCCAATCACATTGTAATTCTGTCAGAGACAGCAACGGACCTAGAATATCAGCTGAACGGAATAGTCAGTGTGTTGAAAGGAGCGTATAAAGTGAACAGTAACAAGAGTAATGGAATGCAGTCTAAGAAAATCAGGCGAATCTGACAGAATTAGATTAGGTAATTAAACAATAAATGTGGTAGATTGGTTTTGTTACTTGGACAGTAAACAAACTTACGAAGGTCACAGTACAGACGATATAAAATACAGAATGACAATGAGAAGAAAATCGTATTTGAAAAAGAGCGCCGCGTTGGAGTAACTGAGCGTCTCGCTGCGGATCGCGTGGTTGTTCGCCGTCGGAGGTTCGAGTCCTCCTTGGGGCATGGCTGTGTGTATTGTTCTTAGGTTAGTTTACCTTAGTTTAAGTAGTTTGTAAGCTACGACTGATGACCACGCAGTTTCGTCCGATAGATTTATAAACAATTGAACATTTGAATATGAAAAAGAGAAAATGTGTTAACATCGAATATTAATTTGCGCGTACGGAAGTCCTTTCTGAATGCATTTGTGTGAAGTGTTGCCTTATATCGAAGTGACACGTGGACGATAACTGGTTCAGACAGGAAGAGAATAGAGGCTTTTGAAATGTGGTACTACAGAAGAATGCTGAAGATTAGGTGGGTGGATCGCGTAAATAATGAGAAGATACTGAACAGAATTGGGGTGAAAATGAATTTCTGATATATCTTAACTAAAAGAAGGGATCGGTTGGTAGGACACATTCTTAGACACCAAGGAATCGTAAATATAGCAGTGGAGCGAAGTGTGTGGGGTAAAAATCGCAGAGGGAGACGAAGAGACGAATGCAGTAAGCAGGTACAAATAGATATCGGTTGCCATTGTTATGAGAGCAGGTGAGAAAGGCATAATGCTGATTTTGTTAGTAACTGAAGTTTATCACAGTTTGTGTAGAGGAGATCTCGACGATTGTGTATAGCGCCAGACTACACTTGGTTCTCAAAATAGCATAAATTTTTCTTCAGCGTAAATCGTTAAACGCATTAGCATGTCTACCAAGTTTCACTGCCGTAAGATAAGCGCGGGTGCCACTTCTAGACCATTTGTGGTTCATCACCAACTGGTATTATACTGTGAAATCTGTCGTAATTTTACTATAAAAAAGCCCCTGTATCTCCGAACTTTATGTGAAACATTACAATAGTAGTGTTCTTCGGACATGGCTAGACGAATAAATAAAAAAGATAAAAATGATGTTTAATACAATTAAAATTATCGGGTTTCAAACACTGGTTGTGAAAGTCCGCTATCTTGCCATTTGAAATGAAATTGCAACCCGCTAAAATGCCGTAAAATAGGTAGAAAACAGAGTCCTTTCTCAGAAAGGGCGGAAGAATGGTCAATGTTTGTAAACCTAAAGGACCAAACTACTATGGTATAGAAACTACATATACTATCTTAAAACCAACACGTAGACCCATGCCCGAGGGACAACTCGAACCTACGACGCCCCAGACCATGTGGCCCCTCCCCAAGTGACCAGAAAGAGTTAGATGACTATGGATAAGCCGGGATACGTTATCATTTATACAAATTAAACGAAATGATTCGCATACCTTTATAAGACACAATCGTCAATATATGCAGGAGACTGAAGCATC
Source organism: Locusta migratoria (assembly GCA_026315105.1). Classification (NCBI taxonomy): domain Eukaryota; kingdom Metazoa; phylum Arthropoda; class Insecta; order Orthoptera; family Acrididae; genus Locusta; species Locusta migratoria. The sequence goes on along the minus strand of CM048747.1, from coordinate 289,254,461 downwards.
GTGTGAAACTTTGTAACAAGGCCTTGATTCGAACCTGGGTCTTCTGATCGCTACGCCACTATTACTTCCCCCAGGAACAATTGCAGCACACAATCACCACGGATTTTCCCTGGCCGGGACGGAAAGCGTTTCCGAAGAAGAGAATTTTGTTGACATCCAAGTTCCTCCAGAAAGCAATTGTATGGAATACGGGATTGAAACGTGGAGGATGAGAGTTCAGACAAAATGATGATAGAAGCTTTTGAAAGGCCGTGCTACAGCAAAATGCTGAAGATTAGATAGGTAGATCGCATAACTGCAGCTCTCCACGCTACCCTGTCCTGTGCAAGTCTCTTCATCTAAAAATATGTACAGCAACTTACATCCTTTTCAATCTGCTTAATGTATTCGTCCCTCGGTCTCCCTCTACGATTTTTACCCCACACGCTTCCTTCTAATGCTAAGTTGAGAATTGCTTGATGTCTCAGAATGTGTCCAACCAATCTATCCCTTCTCTTAGACAGGATATGCCAGAAACCCATTTCCTCCCCAATTCGGTTAAGCACCTCCTCATTAGTTGCGTGATCTACCCATCTAATTTTCATCATTCGTCTGTAGCACCACATTTCAAAATCTTCTATCATCTTGTTATCTGAACTCCTTGTCGTCCACGATTTACTCCCATACAATGCTACACTCCAGACAAATGCTTTCAGAAAGGACTTCCTATCATTTAAATTAATATTGGATGTTAACAAATTTCGATTCTTCAGAAACGCTTTTCTTCCCATAGCCATTCTGCATTTTATATCTTCTTTATTTCGGCCATCGGAAGTTATCTTGCTACCTAAATAACAAAATCCATCTACTACTTTTATTGTCTAATTACCTAATCTAATTCCTTCAGCATCACTTGATTTGCTGAAATTGCATTCCATTACCTTCATTTTACTCTTCCAGTTAAAAACCTAGACGTTCGCCTCTGAACTGCTTCTTTGCTCTCCGTTGTTATTCTGAGATGATAAGGCTTGCACAAGATAGGGTAGCTTGGAGGGCTACATCAAACAACTCTATGGACTGAAGACTGCAACAAGAATGTAACAACGTTTGCTTCCTGTGTTGTACAGGTTGAAATGAGGCAGAAGTGAGGAGGATACGCCGCGGTGGAGCAGCCGAGCGGTCTAAGGCGCCCCGCTGCGGAGCGAGCGGTTGCTCGCCGTCGGAGGTTCCGAGTCCTCCCTGGGGCACGGGTGTGTGTCTTGTCCTTAGGTTACTTTACCCTAGTTTAAGTAGTTGTAAGCTACGGACTAATGACCATGCAGTTTGGTCTGATAGATTTACAAACATTTGAATTTTGAGGAGGATACGTGCCAGGGTAAATCCTTACAATTGAGCGAAACCACTTTGTGAGGGTCCGTTGGTGAGCGCAACTGCCTGCTGGGGAATAATTACGGCCTGGTAACAAACTTTCACCATGTTTCACTTTCCATATTTACCTATTGTCTTGACCGCTGTTACACTGACACCCAAATCTCCAGACGTCAGACGCTCAAATCGTTACTAAATGTTGATATCGATTGAGTGTCAACCAAAACTCCGATATAAGACGTGCTATGTGCTGCCGCTCAGCAGATCGTGCATAAACTATAATAATAAGTTACACTTGACCTAAGAAATAGAGGAAGGACACAATCGTGAGAACATATCAGGTCGAGCACCTGTGGGCAAATTGTCAGAAAAGTTATTTGGTTATACCGAGGATGCTGGGTTCAAGCCCTCTTCATAGCAGTTTCTTTTTTTCCTACGGTACGTTGGCAACTGTTATATGGGGAACGTGTTCCTGATGCGTAACAGGACTATTCGGATTTTATAGCAGTGTGTTATCGCAGTTTGATTTTTTTTAAAGTAGCAATCGCGACAAAAGAATAAAGAAACAGTATTAATAATAGTAATAATAATTCCTGTACCATTAATATTACTGATATTAATAAATGACTACTATATTGGCAGCACTTTTAAATGACAGGAACATGTTGTCCCATATAACACACGGTGTATTTAGATGTAGAACAAATTACAAAGTAACACGGAAAAAAATAGTTCGCAGCATCAGGGCATGGACCTAGGACCCTTAAAACGACAAAAGTTCGCGCCATCGACTTCGCCATGGGAGCTCAACAGGGTACGGTACTGATACGCTATTCCTGTGTTACTAATTACTACCCGTTCATGCACGTTCTCCTGGACGGCAGCAGACAACAAGAAGTATATCAAAGTTTTGCTAGTGTACCAGACAGGCAACTATCCATTGCAAGACCATCATTATGTGTATATATGTCCAAACTCAGAGCACAACCAAAGGTTCATAAGATAAATGTTCCGATTCGACCGATTGTGAATCTTATAAACAGCCCAGCACACTTAATAGAGAAAAAACTTAATAAAATCATATGTGAAAATTACACATACAGCAGACAATGTACTGTCCAAAGCTCGACAGACTTAATTGCGAAAATAAAAGACATCAAAATCCCTGACAACAGTAGATTACTTTCTTTAGATGTAACTAATCTATATACCAATGTAACCATTGATGATACTATTGCTATCACAAAAGAAAACCTCCTAAAATATAGAAAAATTTCCTAAGCAGTAGTTTATGAAATTATAGAACAACTAACCATAATATTATCCCACAACTATTTCAGTTTCAATAATGGGTAGTTGCCTGTTTGGTACACTAGCAAATATTTTTCTAGACTACATAGAAAATAAATTTTTTAAAGTTTTGATTGAAACTCTGTCGATAGAAAACGTACCTATCTGTCTGACATCCTAAGGATTGGAATTAGTGTAAGGGTCATCTTCTTAGTCTGATTTAAGAAAGTCCGGATTGGGTCAAAGACAGTAAAAATTTCGTAAAAAAATTGTTTCATTGATAGGAATTACTAAATAAATGGTGTATTATTATGGATGTTTTAAAGATTTTGGAAGCTACTTTGAGTAGACGTTGGCGGCAGTTACTCTATAAAAAGAGACGGAGTTTAACTTACTATAATTTATCAGATCAGCTCATTCCGGCGTTGTAGCTGTAATAAAATGCATATTTATGAAGGTAAATTGACGTCATGAAATGGTTTTGGACTGGTTACGCGATCTGTTTCGTGTAACTGACTGTGATTAAATTTTAGTTCAATGTCCAGTCGTAAGTTACGGAGAAAGACTGAGACTTATCGGACTTCGGATATTTAACGTGACAGTTCGGAAGATAGGAACAGACAGATGAAGTGGAACGCTGTTCTCTCTCTCGTGTCCAGACAAACAAGGGAATACTGATCAGGGTTCAGAGAGAGAGAGAGAGAGAGAGAGAGAGAGAGAGAGAGAGAGAGAGAGAGAGAGAGAGAGAGAGAGAAACGCTCCGGGATAAAACATATATTCGGTTAATTATTTAAATTGTATCCTTTCAGAAGGTTTTTGGTGTGAGCGCAGATTCTGGGGAACAGGGTTACGGGGCTCGCGAGATCCTCCTCGTAAGTAGTGTAAGCGGCATCATGAATGCAATCGTGCTACGGGCTCAACCAAGTGTGTTTCACGCAACTGGAACCGCAGAATACTGATGACGCATTGGAGTGAGCTAGCAATCGTTACCGTCTGGTAGGGGGCGGGGGATCACAATACTGCATCCTAGTCTTGCGTAGCTCGCTAACGAACTAGTTTGGAAGAGCGTTCCCACAGGCGAACTACGCGAACTAGTTCGCAGATCTCTCGCCTCTTACTTCGTCCGCTCCTTTTCCGAAGACTGACGGGTAACAGCGAGAGGACGCGAGAGCGCGCAGAATCGCGTGATTCCCTTCTGCCAGTTGCCGTCATTTCGAGCTGAGATGCAGCTCAGCTGTAGTTTTAGTAGCGGTAGCAAAAGTCAAAACGAGCGGACGAACTAAAAAGAGCGAACTAAAAGGAGAGGTACCGGTCGCGAACTAAAATATGCGCGATAGTTCGCGAACTAAAATATGCGCGATAGTTCGCGAACAGAATTAAAAATCACCTCTTTGCCTTCTGCTGATGAGAGCCCTTTCGAGGTTAGCGTCTGCCTGCTAGATTACATAGTTCAGTGGTCCAAAATTTCTTCTTTCAAGTATTCTGCACTCTGCAATATCTGACTTATAAATTCCATAATGCCAAGATATAGAGATAATTCTAAACTTAAACGCGAGAAATTATCCACAAACTGTTTCTTTTAGTTTGTGTGATATAGTTAGCGGCTCAAGCAGCAAGCGCATGAAGCAGGTAGGTGGGGGAACTTCTCCCTCCACCTGCATGCGCAGACCGCGCCGCTCAGCTGTCACTGGTAGCGGACGAACTAAAAGAACGAACTAGTTCGCGGCTCCAGCCGCGAACTAGTTCGTTCCAGCCACGAACTAAAGCGAGCGCTCCCGATCGCAAACTATTATGTGCAAGTCTACTGCATCCTATTTCAAGCAACGCGACGACGGCTGCACTAGCTGTGACCAGACGGCGTTGCCAGGCGTCAGGAGCAGGTCGTTGCGTAACCGCCGCCACCGCCATCGCCAGGCTGGCAGCTCTCGTTCCGGTAGGGGGACCGCCTATCGCCGCCGGCTTCGGGCCTGTCTGTTTGTTTGGGCCCGATACGGTGTCGCCCACTGGGACACGACCTTCACAAGGCTGCGGTCTCGTCCCCAGCTGCGCAGTTCCATCCCAAGCGGTACGCTCTGAACTCGGCTCGCCCTACTAGCGAGTTCTCACCAATTACAACCTACTGTGTTGAGGCCTTGCGCCAAGGCGTACCGTACTTTCCTCGAAACCATTTACAGCGCTTTCGAGCAACGCCGTCTTGAGACAAGGCCTCACAACAGTCCGTGTCACGTCATACCGAGAGGCCGCCACCGCTATAGTTGGCGTCATGCAGGAAGGCGCTTCCGTGCATAGAGGTGCAAGGATAGAGGGAGCGGAGAGGGGAAGAGCTAAGGCCGAGCGCAGACAGTGAAGCCTACGGGAGAAACATTGCGTAACTCGCGGCCAGCCACGTGCCTAGAGAATGAACGTTATTGGCTGCCAGAGTGGTAATGAAGGGGGATGCGCAGCATACTGGGGTGCCTTCGTGCGTGACGCCGACTATAGCTGACTGGCTGGCCACTGCGGCACAGCCCACTGCAACGTAGCGGCCAGCCAGTCACTAGCGATCTCGGTCTCTCGGTGTGACGTGAAATGGACTTAATTATATCCATAATGGATGTGAGGTCGCGGTTGTATTACTTAATTATTTTGTCTAGTAGGCTCAACCACAGAAACCGTGTAAAAACACTAAAATATGACGCGTTCCAAGGGTCAAGCCCTCATCAGATAATCTGTGCAAGAATCTTAAAACCTGAGACAATAAAAATGTAAAACGTAATAAAAGAAAACGTGGTTACTTCCCTTGTAACCGTGTCTACGCATAAAGGTCCTCAGCATACTGTGCTTCGTCAGGATTCAAATCAGACCCCAGCACTGACGGCGCATAACACTACCGAAATGCACGGAGTCAACAACACGACTGGGGCGCACGTATGCACATGAAAACAAAGACCTCTAAATTCCAAAGATCATCCACAAGCTAGTGGGTACATTCCGGTGTCACGAAATCATTTGCACAGTAAGACAGAGATTGAAATTTAAAATAAACGACTTTTGTTATAATAAGTCCACAAAGTTTTTAAAAAAGCTGTAAGTATTACCTTGAACTTGTTCATTTAATGAAAAGTCGCTTTTAGCGTTATGTATTATAATCTCCAGCTGTTCTAGCGGATCTAACTTTCTTCCCTTATCCTGTCTATGCAAAATCTTAAGATGCGCCGCCAGTGCTGGGGTCTGATTTGAATCCTGACTTCTTGAGATTCGTTGCAGATAAGGTTAGGAAAAATGTTCAAATGTTTGTTAAGCTTATGGAACTTAACTGTGGGGTCATTACTCCCTAAACTTACAAACTACTTATAAACTAACTTATACTAAAGACAGCACAAACATCCATGCCAGAAGAAGGATTCGAACCCCCGAGAGGGAACGGCCTCGTGCATCGGAGCATAGCGCTTCAACGCGCTCGGCCACTCCGCCGCGGAGATAAAGTTAGGAGCCTAATTTTTCAGTTACCAAGAATACTAAATTATAATTTTATCTTATAGATTACCGGTCGAAAATCACTTATTTTGTCATTCAGTGACCAATCATCAAAATTGTAATTTCTTCTAGCAGACACAGAAACTTCAGTTTTTATATTTAGCTAGTGTTTAGGCTATACTGGAAGGAAAAAATCAAACATCCCTAAATTTCAGCCCCATTTCAGAACCTTTTTCTTCTCGGTTGGCGCTGCAGAGGAATGGCCGTGCGTTCTAAGGCGCCTTGCTGTGGAGCGCGTCGTTGGTCCCCTCGTAGTTAGAGTCCTTCCTTGGGCATGGATGGTGTATTGTCCTTAGGTAATTTTAAGTTAGTTTGTTTGTAAGCCTAGGGACTGATAACCTCAGTAGTTAAGTCCGATAGATTTACAAACATTTGTTCTCGGTTGGCGAAACAAGATCTTTGATACTTTACTTGTATACAACACAAGAGTGCTAGCACGATACAACCTTGTACCTTCACGAGAGACATGGGTTCAATCACTGGTCGAAACTACTTTTTTCACTCTTCATTTTAGTCTACCTTGCAACTCTCTTCGATGTCAGGAACCGCCAGAAATGACACATGAATCGAATTCCACATTAAACTGCAGATGAAAACAGTGCACCGGTAGACACTGATTCGTCAGAGTTCACACGTCGTCAAACGTACACGCTACTTTCCAAAGTGCAAAACCGTGTGGACTGCATTTAAATGCTGTCGACTTCGGTACTATCAAAGCTCAAGACTCAGCAATATCTGAGTAATATTTGACTTGGAAGGACTTACCGTCCAGACGTCTCAAACACTGTTACATCAAAGACTTTGAGAAAGGATTTTTTTTACACTAAACCTACAAAATCGAGGGTATATCACCAGTAATATTGAAAATTACCTATTCAAACATAGTCACTAAGAATATATTATAATCAAATGAGACAAGTATTTTTAATAATGGACTAGATTATTTTGCCACTCTACAGCTTTACAAATTGCCTCACACGTTTCTGCAATTATTGTGGTTTATGTGAAATCTACAGAGACGTGGGACACATACTATACAACATATACACTGCAAACTTGCCCACATCGCCGCGAGTGAATAGGGCCATGTATACTGACGACACGGCGCTAATATGCAGAAGCCGATGGAAGAAGGCAGTACACCGTCGTCTCCAAGAAGCTTGCCAAGACCTCGAACAATGGGCAACTGACTGGAGAGTGGCCTTCAACGCCACAAAATCTAAGGCGATGATTCTCACTAGAAGACGACCACCCGACATCCCAAACTGCACCTTCTTCGGGCAGCCAATATCTTGGACCAGGACAGTAACTTACCTCAGAGTGGACTACGTGTGTGAGGTGTGGGGTAATGCGGCTCCAACCCACATCAAAAAGCAAAAGAATCTGCAGAACAAGATTCTTAGGAGAGTGTTCCACGTCCCACCGGACTTTTCACACCAATGCATCCAATTAGACTCGAAGAGCATGAAAGGGAAGTATTAGTTGGGAAGGGAATAAGACAGGGTTGTAGCCTTTCTCTGATGTTATTCAATTTGTACATCGTGCAGGCGGTGAAGGAAAGCAAGGAAAAATTTGGGATAGGGATTAAAGTTCGGGGTGAAGAAATAAAAACACTGCGTTTTGCTGATGGCATTATAATTGTGTCAGAGACAGCAAAGGACCTGGAAGAGTAGTTGAATGGAATGGACAGTGTGTTGAAGAGAGCGTATAAAATGAACATTAACAAGAGCACACCAAAGATAATGGAATGCAGTCTTAGAAAATCAGGCGAAGCTGAAGTAATTAGATTAGGTAACGAAACAATGAAGGTGGTAGGTGAGTTTTGTTACTTGGGTAATATATGACGGTCGCAGTACAGAGGATAAAAAATGCAGAATGGCAATGGGAAGAATAGCATTTTTGAAAAAGAGAAATTTGTTAACATCGAATATTAATTTAAGTGTAAGGAAGTCTTTTCTGAAGGCATTTGTGTGGAGTGTTGCCTTGAATGGGAGTGAAACATGGCCGATAAACAGTTCGGACAGGAAGAGAATAGAGGCTTTTGAAATGTGGTGCTGCAGAAGAATGCTGAAGATTAGGTGGGTAGATCGCATAACTAATGAAGAGGTACTGAACAGAATTGGTGAGAAAAGGAATTTCTGGCATACCTTGACTTAAAGAAGGGATCGCTTGGTAGGACACATTCCTAGACATCGAGGAATCGCAAATTTAGCATTGGAGGGAAGTGTGTGGGGTAAAAACGCAGAGGGAGACCAAGAGACGCATATAGTAAGCAGATTCAAATGGATGTGGGTTGCCGTTCTTATGAGGAGATGAAAAGGCTTGCTCAGGATAGAGTAGGGTGGAGAGCGGCATCAAACCAGTCTCCGGACTGAAGACTATAACAACAAAACAACATTCACGAAGCGGCACTGGAGAAACTAGAGAGGTTTAAGGAAGCCGCTAGGACATTCTTTTCCCACATACGACGTTCAGACATGGACACCTGAGAATGCCCTATGACCACGTTGCCCTGATTGAATAAAAACAAAGCAACAACGCAGTTAATAATACAAACAGTTCCTTCGCCAGCAGTTCCGAAATAAAGCAGTCCACTAATTTTCACTGACCCAAGAATAATGTAAACTAAGCCGTTAGGTTAAAACAACACCAAAGTAAGTCTCTGCCCGAGACAGGAAGAAGCGGGGACGCTGTAGTGGGACAGATTTGTGAGCCCCTACTCTCCCATATCAGCTTTGTTTTGCAGGAGACGATAATTAAAGATTGCGTATTAATGAAAACGTTTTATTGAATGTTGAGTAATGATTTTTATAATGTGATACTTAAAAAATTTTATTTGTTTGTTTCATGGTCGATCGAGGTACAGCAATAAACAGGAGCAGCGTCGCCGCAGCACCGACCGGCCAAGGTACGTAGACTAGAAAGGTATGCCAGTTTGGGCTTCTTCACTGTCATTGGTTAGCGCTGTATTACGTCACTCGGCAGCAAGCCGCTGTATTATAAGGCCGCCGTGAACACATTTTCTCCGTCTTTTCTCATTCGACAAAAAACATTGCTTTTAAGCGGTGAAAGACGCTTGTGATTAATACAATGTGTATACTAACATACAAAGGGCTGAAAAAGAAAAGCTTCAAACATTATTAACAACTAGCTAACCCGTGCCGCGACTTGGCACGGTTAATATTTAAACGTCTTTAACTGCAGAACCACTGAACGTATCGATTTTTTTTTAGCTCATAAGATCTAAAATAAAGTCCATTAGGGCACATGTATAACTGTTATAGATTTCCCACTATCACTATTTATGTAGTCTGAAGCCATCCGGCGCCAGCGCCTTAAGGGAGAAAAATGGTACATATGATTCACTCGTAAAAGTTAGACATATGCTCTCGTGGACTTTTTTAAAAATTTTTTTAGACCCCTGTGAGATTATAATTAAAAAAACCTCATCACGATACGTTCAGTAGTTATCGAGTTATACAACGTTAAAGGGACAGACAGAGAGAAAATGTGCTTCTGTTTTATATAATATCATGATTTCAGCCCCTTAAGAGTGCGAATATCGAAATTTTACTATGCCTATAACCGTGACGCTAGTTCATGCAATATGTTGACGAAGTGTTGTCGCAATCGACTGAATGACATTGACAGGCATAGCATACGGCCAAACATAGGCCTTCATTTTTATATATAAGATAAAGAAACCTTTCGTTACAACGCAAACTTAGCAGCCGATTTTCGCAGTAATGCTTTTGTTTTACTCATTTAATTACTAAGAACAGTGAACTGCATACTGCTTTCATACATACAATTTTATCAATCGGCTTCACAAAAATGTTCGGAACAAATTCTGGCATTTTTGACATTTTATCTGGTCTTGTCGTTTACAGCGAGAGATCCATATGCTCTGAAGTTCATCTTTTGGAAACCGATAGTACAAAATGCCTTCCGTCTTGCGTCCACTGTTATTGCACTCCGCAACAGCACTACATGAAGTATTCTTACTCATATTTACAGGAAAAATATATGGAAAAATTGTTCCCTAATACAAGAAAGGTACTTTCTATCCGACCACTTAACGGGTCACGAAACGAGCGAGCGCAAAACACAACTTCCTGCTTGCACGTTAGATAAGGGTACTGCGGCAACTGCTCGGCGCTTGCTGCTCGGTGACGTCACAGAGGCAAAGCGCGCGAGTCAAATTTACACCTCCCTGCCGACCGGCATCACGAGCTGGCCATTATATGAAGTTATCCGACGGTCACGGGGCAGCGGACGTCTCTGCACTTTCTTTATTGCGGAACATCGATCGTCTTCTAAAAAAATTATTTAACATTATTATTGCTATGGATGTTAGTCAATTCAGATTATGTCCTTGTCAATGTATGATTGGATCAGAAGCAAATAGTATATGCTTGTATTACAAGTGGACCAATAAACATGTCATATTCGACTGAAGAAGAGTTTTAAATATTACATAATCTATATGGAATGATTTATTATTTATGTGACATATGGAAATTTTCAAGAGTTTTGTTATCTAGGAAGAAAACACCATCAGTTTGAAACGTTTATAATAGGCTACTGAATTTCAAGACGCATTCAAATGAAACAATGGTATTTTAAATGTAAAACTAAAACATAGTTTGTTTTTGTTGTTGTTATGGTCTTCAGTCCGGAGACTGGTTTGATGCAGCTCTCCACAATACCCTATACTGGGCAAACCTTTTCATCTCCTCATAAGAACGACAACCCACATCCACTTGAATCTGTTTACTATACGCGTCTCTTGGTTTCCCTCTGCGATTTTTACCACACACACACACTTCCCTCCAATGCTAAATTTACGATTACTCGATGTCTAAGAATGTGTCCTACCAAGCGATCCCTACTTTTAGTCACGGTATGCCAAAAATTCCTTTTCTCACCAATTCTGTTCAGTACTTCTTCATTAGTTATGCGATCTACCCACCTAATCTTCAGCATTCTTCTGTAGCACCACATTTCAAAAGCCTCTATCCTCTTCCTGTCCGCACAGCTTATCGTCCATGTTTCACTCCCGTACAAGGCAACACTCCACACAAATGCCTTCAGAAAAGACTTCGTTACACTTAAATTAATATTCGATGTTAGCAAATTTCTCTTTTTCAAAAATGCTTTTTTTCCATTGCGATTCTGCATTTTGATATCCTCTGTACTGCGACCATCATTTGTTATTTTACTGCCCAAGTAACAAAACTCATTCTCCTCCTTTCTTGCTTCGTTACCTAATCTAATTCCTTCAGCATCACCCGATTTTCTTAGACTGCACTCCATTACCCTAGTTTTGCTCTTGTTAAGGTCCATCTTATAAGCAACTTTCAGCACACTGTCCATTCCGTTCAAATATAGTAGGCTGTGGATTTTCGCTCGAACACCAGTTTTATGACTGAATTGGTGCTAAAGAGTTTAAACTTTGGATGTGAAGTTACATACTGGCCTTTTATCTTTCTCCGGCGGGTATAAGTACCTGTTTGTGTTTGAGAAAATATAGAAATATAAACTATTTTTTTTTAATATTAGGTGGTGGACACAGACTTCGGAGGGAAGTTCGGTGCCACGGTTCACGAGAGGTGTTAAGTAGCTAGGTGACGTTAGAAAACTTATAAATATTTACTTAGCAACTGTCCATAAGAGCTATAAACAGGTTTTCTTAATAAGGCTGAACCAAATTTAGGACGAGATTGGTATGATACAAAATTATTTTGACAATTTAAAGTTCTTCACCACCTTTCCCCTTTGTCCCACCGCAACGCGCGAGGTAAGATGGCGCCGTGAAGCTTCAGTAATACCTGCGACATTGCCAGTGGATGTCTGCGGCTGGGTACGTGTAAGTAACGACCCACCTAGCGAGGTGTAAACTGCGTTTAATGTGCTCAGGGGTAACACGAGTTTGAGCGTGTTGACGGCATCAGGAGGCGGCGACGCTATCTTCAAAGCTAACTGCTGAGGGATGATAGGGCGAGCGCCCGGGCTGCAATTTGCAAGGAAATGAGCGGAGGATGGGCAGGGCGGTGCGTGCCGGCGGCGATAGCGGCGGCCGGCCAGCCTACTGGTCACGTGACGTCACACGCCGTGGCCGCCGAAGGCACGCCACGGGGCTGTGGGCACGCCATCCCACGCCTCCGCCGCCACAGGTCGGCAGATGCTGCTACCCTAACCATGCTTGGGGGTTCGCTGTCACAGGAGGAAGTACTTGCACTGTAAACAAACTAAGGTTTCAGTAATACAAGAACGTAGGTTGGTTGGTGGTTTTTGAAAGGGACTAAACATCAAGGGTTATCAGTCCCTTGTTCCAGTCTCAGAGATAAAACATTGTATATATGTGATATCCGAAAGAACAGACGTCACTTCTGATCCTGCAGTTGTTATTATTTAATATTCACAGAATATATGACATCAACTGCGATTGGGCAAAGCTGAAAATGTGTACCCAGCCGGGATTCGAACCCGGGTCTCCTGCTTTCTAGGCAGTTGCGCTGACCCCTACACCAATGGGGACACAGTGATCACCGCACCTGCAAGGACTACCTAAGCACGCCTTCCGTCAGATACAATTCCCAGCTTCGCCCTGCCCACAGTACTCAAACTCGTAGTTATGAAACTAATTCCCGTAAGAGTAAGGGCTTCAAACTTGCCCACCCCTCCCCACTAACGATAGGAATTAGTTTCATAACTACGAGTTTGAGTACTGTGGGCAGGGCGAAGCTGGGAATTGTATCTGACGGAAGGCGTGCTTAGGTAGTCCTTGCAGGTGCGGTGATCACTGTGTCCCCAGTGGTTAATTTAGTCTGAACAATATTTATGCTGACAGAAGCTACATTTCCTTATATACATATATATGGCAGCAAAGAGAAATAGCTGCAATAATCTTCATTCAAGAAGCAGAACATATAAGAAAATTTTAAGTTTCATTATTGCTTGAAGAAGTGTTTTTATTTTTTATTTTTTTTTTACCAAATTCCCATGAAAGGGAAAACAAGAAAGGACTGACCAATAGAAACAAAAGCACGCCGAAGAAGGCGACATTTGGAGAGCGAAAGGAGGGGCTGTGAGGGGAGGTCCTAAAAAAAAAAAAAAAAAAAAAAAAAAAAAAAAAAAAAAAAAAAAAAAAAAAAAAAAAGTGTTGTAGGGGTCAGTGCAAGTGCCTAGAAAGCAGGAGACCCGGGTTCGAATCCTGGCTGGGTACACATTTTCAGCTTTGCCCAATCGCAGTTGATGTCATATAGTCTGTGAATATTAAATAAAACATTGTGTTAAGTGTTCCAAAGCATCTGCTTTAACACGTCAAAGTTTAAAAGGAACATGTAAAAACGAACGGTCGACATAAATACAAAGAAGGGATAAAAGTGCTGGGACAGGACAAGAGTGTTTTTGCTGGGTGAGTACATAAATATAAGAATCACATCCAGCTACTCTGTACACATTAAAACACCTACCTAATAGACTTAGGCAAGCGGAGAACAGATAAATGACAGACACAGAAGAGACTTTAAATGGATTGGTACAATCCACACTCACGAATAAAATTTAAAAGTCTGTCAACCATGGAGGCATGGTCAGCTAAAACATGCGTCAAGGCGTCAGGGATATTAAAATTCTGTCGCTCTGCGGCTAAATTGGGGCATTCCACTAAGATGTGGGCGACTGTCAAAGTCGCACCACAGCGACACTGAGGAGGGCCCTCACGACGCAGAAGGTGTCCATGCGTCAGTCAGGTATGGCCAATACGCAGCCGGCAAAGGACCACCGACTCTCTGCGAGAAGCCTAAGTGAAATTTAACACTGCAATGGTCGAGTCGCAATCTCGCCTTGTTAATCACACCTTCTTCATTTTAGAGGCATTTGTCAGCGAATTATCCCACACTCGACAGAGCAAAGGATAAAGAGATAAACATAGCGATAAAGTTATTTGTTTTTCCTGTTGGTGAGAACACCCCAATCTGAAGAATAAACTACAATCTTAATACAGGTAGACTCTGTTGAATGTGGCTTGGTTATCAGCGTTCTCGTATATACGCGATTATACAGGGTATCCACAATGAGACTCCAAGATTTTATTATCCTGGACCTGTGAATTTGAAGGGGCAGACAGAGCAACTCAACAAGTTTGTGGCGTCCAAATTTGATACACCCAGTGGCCGTAGTGGAGCTGCAGTCAATTGTTTTAGCAAAATGGCGGATATGAAGGAGCTTGCGTAAGTGGTCTGGTGGCATGCAGAGACAAAATCGGCGACCCAAGTGCAAAGAAACTTTCGTCGAGTTTACAACTAAGCGCCCCCGACGTCTATAAAGAAGTGGTGTGATCAGTTTTGGCTACTGGGAGTGTTGCGAAAGGGCATGGTGATGGTAAGCCTGGGATCAGCGAACATCACGTGGAACAAGTGTGACGGTCATTCGAACGAAGTCCACATAAGTCACTGCGACAGGCAGCAAGAGAACTTCGTATGAAAAATTCAACAGCACACAAAGTGCTTCATCAGCGATTACGTTTGTACGTATATAAAGTGCAGGTTGTGCAAGAAACCAAGCCAGATGATCTACCAAAGCGAGAAGAATTTGAATGTATCATGTTACATCGCATTGCCGCGGCCGAGACATTTTTATCACACGTGATTTTTACTGACGAGGCAACCTTTCATGTGTCAGGGGCTGTCAATCGTCACAATGTGCACATCTGGGGATCCGAAACTCCACAGGCACTTAGGGAACACATGCGCTTTTTTTCCGGAGCCGACTGTGGATGGAGCCGTCTACCTGGCCATGTTGGAACAATTTGCCGTGCCACAGAAAACAGACCTGCAGCCAAATGTGATGCTTCAACAGGACGGTGCACCACCCCATTGGAGCCATGATGTCTGAAAATTTTTAAATGACACATTCCCGCAACGATGGATTGGTCGTGGAGGTCCAATTCCTTGGCCGCCACGTTCGCCCGACATAACCCCCCTCGATTTTTTCTTGTTGGGTTATTTGAAAGACCGAGTATACGCTACACCAGAAAAGGACCTGCAAGACTTGAAACAGCGCATAACAATTGTCGTCAACTCTGTCACAGAAGAGATGCTCCGCAACACATGGTGCGAAATCGATTATAGACTTGATATTCTTCGCTCTACCCCTGGCGCCCTTGTTCAAGTGTACTGAACCGTCCACCTGTGTATTAAAACTTGATGAGCTGCTGTATGATTTCCCTGTATATGTTCGTCAATAAAGTGTGTTTACTCTCAGATTTTATGAGTTTAAATGTCAGAGTCTCATTGTGGACACCCTGTATTTTCGTATCCATTGTTCTCAAATATTAACCGTATGAGAAAGCAGCAAAGCGTTAGTGCATGACTACGCGCGTCTTGTATCGTGCATGGCGTCTGCCCTCGCCCGCCGTGTTTCAGCTTGTCTGTGACGGCACTCCAGGCCTTGCGTGCCACTATGTGCGGAGGCGGCGTTGTATACCTGCTGGCCCTTCACCCGTTGCTGCCTTTAGGTCATAAAACGTTTCTTCCCTATTATTTCCTGGTGAGCCATTTCCGGGTTCTACAAGAGAGAACACACTTCCAGACACGCATTGCCGATTCTCTAATGACTTTATGCAATTAGGCCAAACACAGAACTTAGCCACTGTCCACTTACTGTTAGATAGCCATATCTCTATATATAAAAGAAAGTGTCCCGATTGACTGACTAACAGCCCAAACCACTGAAGATAGAAACTTGAAATTTGTGGAGGGTGTTGATCTTACTCTGTAGGCTTCATTTAAGAAGCGATTTTTCGATTTTCCGTCCCTAAGGGGGTGAAATAGGGGATGAAACGTTTTTTGAAAATACGTAATTATTTAGGCACTTTTGAACCTAGAACTACAAAATTTCGGATTTTAATTCAGGGTACGAATTAAAAAGACACGTGTTTCGGCATTTTTTGAAATTCGACAAATAAGTGGGTAAAATAGGGGACGCAAAAATTGATTTTCAAAAATATGTTGCTGTTAACTCAAATTTTAAGCTACAACAACGAAACTTCGGATATGGAATCTTGGTCAGGATTAAAAGTCCATGATTTTTAGTATTTTTGGAAATTCAACAAGTAAGAGGGTTAAATAGAAGATCAAAAATTCTTTTTGAATACACGTTGCTATTGATACAATTTTGAAGCTAGAGCTGCAAGAATTGATATTTGTATAGTTGGTTAGACGTTAAAAAATACGTGTTTCGGTATTTTTGGAAATTCACCCATCAACGGAGTTAAATTGGAGAGAGGGTGTTTTTTGAAGATATGTTGCTATTTAGGCAATTTTGAAGTTAGAACTACAAATTTTAGGATTTGGATTCGGGATTGAAATTTAAAAGTCACGTGTTTCAGTATTTTTGGAAATTCGACCAATAAGGGGGAAATACGAGATGGAAACATTGATTTTCATGAATATGTTGCTGTTAACTCAAATTTCAAGCTATAACTACGAAAATTAAGATATGGATTCTTCATCAGGATTAAAAAGAAACAACTGGTGCAGACCAACCAGCCTACGCATGCGAAGCAGCGGGGGTTCAGCTAGTTAAACAATATGACTGCCGTTTCCCTATTTGCACTTGACTGTGCAATTAACATATGACGACAGAAAAAAACCTCCAAGAGATGGCCTTGTCTTATATTTAACTTTTGTGCTCTGGCAGGAGCATTTTTTAGCTGCTTCCCTTCTTTTGTTGCTACAGCAGGCTGTGCTGATTATTTAAGACCATTTCTATTGATCTGTAATGGTTGGATATTTTCTTCATATATGTCTACACATTTATATACAGGGTATGACGTATAACAATACTAAATTGTCATTTGTCGAGACAATGCGTCAGATGGTAGATTGACCGAAATCAAATTGTTTCACAGAATATTTTTTTTATTTTTTATTTTTTTATGGAATGATAAGTATTTCCTCACGACCGCCAAAGTCAGCTTGGAACGAAGTGGACAAGCCGTGTGGGTTCGCCCGTCGGATATGGACCCAATATCTCGAGAATGGAATGAGATATTATGCTCTCAATTTTAAACATAATTTCGAAAACAACTCAGAATTTCATACGCTGCTATGTATTAAAATCAGCCATACGAAAAGTCTATGCATTGTATTTTTACCGCTTAAAACATGTTAAAATATGTGGCAATACTGTTTGTAATTTGTTGCTACACAATGCGTGTCAAGAACAAAGTAATGAACCATTCATTGAGCCAAAAATCAAACTGTAAGATGTGGAAAAATAATTTTTTTTTGCCCAGTAGATTTCTTAAACGCTGATAGCATATCTCATAGTCGCCGGAAAGACATTTCTCAGCGCAATCGTCACTTTTGGTACCCAAATATCGAGCTCTATCTTGATGCCGTATGTAGATAAATGCCTGTAGATGGTACTGCTAAAATTTGGGCAATTTTCAATAGTTACTTATGTTGATATTCGCGGTGCACGGTGCAAAAACGACTAAAACAGTTTGTTTGTAATTTTGACTGTAAGTATGGTAACGTTGAACCTCGGAGTTTCGATGACGGATAAAGATAAAAGAATTTTAAAAAAATGTTTGAGAATATAATCTTAAGAAACTGGTAAATACTTCGACAGTTTTCAATGAATAAAAAGTACGGAACTGGTGATCCCGACAATTTGATATTTTTGTATAAAAAACCAGGAACCGCCCGTTAACAAATGGTGTCTTTGTAAGTCGTTTAACGCCCACCGTGAGACCACACTTACTGTTCAAAAACCAACCGATTTTATCAATTAGACTGGGCTGGTAGAAGTGTGTAACGTTTAAATTTAAACCCTGTACTACAGGATAAATAAGGCACGCTAGTTCTTCTGATAGGTATACGAATGACCACTACAACAAGGGCCATCTAAAACTATTTATCCCTTATCGCGGTGATCAATGTTACTCGTCTTATGGAGGTCCTGAACAATCTCAAGAATTTCATACGCTGCCATGTGTTAAAATCAACCATACACGAAGTCTACGCAGTATACTTTTACCTCTAAAAACTCTTTAAAATATGTTACAATACTATTTGTAATTTGTTGTTGCACAATAACTGCCAAGAACAACGTAATGAACCTTTCATTGAGCCAAATATCAAACTGTAAGATGTGGAAAAATTATTCGAAAATAGTAATATCCTATTTGCATTTCAAACTAACAACAACCTTCGAATAACACTTCACTCAGGCACATCTATAACGTCAAAATATGATAATCAAGGAGTATATAACATAACCTGTAACAACTGCAATAACTTTTACATCGACCAGACAGGACGAAATTTTAACGTCGGATTTAAAGAACATATCAGAAATAGTGACAATAATCAATCTAGCTTTTCTCTTCGTCTGAAAACACATTGCCACATAACCAAGAAAATTGAGAACACATTACAGATTCTACACCAAATACCAAAAGGTCCCACTGTGAACATTGCCGAAGAATTTTAAGTCTATATACACATGAAGAACTATCCAGAACTTATATTAAACGAAAAAACAGACTTCAAACATAAATATTACCTAAAAAATTTTATTGACATAATAAATGATAACGTCTGATTAGAAACATAAATATTAACAACTATAGATTTATTTATTTGGCCTTCACAATAATCAAAGGTAACCCACAATAAATATACGATCCATGATACTAACATCATATTTGCTTATTTGCATATAGCTTATATGTAAACAAAGAGCATCTTAGTAGTTAAATGTCAAAATACATAACTGTCAAAAAGTATGTAATTTATCAAAATAAAAATAAAATTACAGCTTTATAAGTTTGGCAGTGATATAACAGAATACTACTCATGCAATATGGACGTCAGGCCCATCTAGAAGTAAATAAAAAATTGGTTAATAATCTATAATCAAATTGTAATCGAAATTTACTAAATGTATTCCAATATTTTCACCGATGTTATTTCCAGGTACTTGACAATGGCTAAAAAAGCTGAAACAGCTGTAGTTCATTATGAATAAAATTTTTAGCAGCAAACTGGACGAATTATTATTGCTGGAGGCCCGAAAGAAAAGAAAATCTGACTTTCGTACATGGCGTTTTCGAACGTATTAATACCGTACACAACCGTACACGGTATGTTAAGTCAGAGTAGGTTTCGAAATTCGCAGTTGTGGGCTATTTCTTCATGATTCATTTCATTTAAAGTATGCTTCAGAGCTGGATATACGCGGTAATTCTGCGTTCTGCATTTGAGAGAACTGAGCACGCGCGGGACGTGACGATATTGCAGATGAGCTATCGCTGTATAACTCTTGTTCCATTCTCTCACGCCACACACATACCCGTGGACACTTAGCGACTGCGTTGTGAAACTGTTCACGTCGCGTAGAGGTGACTGAAGCACGCACTGACGCACAGCTGATAAATTTTCCGCACGTAATTATTAGCGATAGAAAGTACTGGCACTTGTTTGCCGTAGCTCGCTGACTTATCTGTATATTACTGCTACCACACTTAAAGTAAGCACCTATTATATTCCTTCAAACACCTTATAGGACATCTAAAAATTATTTAATGCCGAGTAGGTACGTTTCCCTTCGCTGATAGTCGGGTGTGCACTACCTTTACGTGAATGTTTGTTGTTTCCTTGCTGTGATTACTAGCCTCGTTCGACCTAGAAGGCCCGTTTGAGAATCTCTCCCGTAAAAGCTGTGGCGGTTCTCGAGGAATCAGTAATTGCACAAACTAATATGCAAATAGCAACCATACACACCACGAAAGGTGACTATCCTCATCATTCATATAGAATGTTTATTTTCTCGATGTTCTTGTTTTCAGGAAAGAAAATGGTAGTTTAGGCCACGCAGTATACCGTAAATCCCCACACACGGATCGTTATTTGCATCGGTTTCGAACCACCACCCACAACAGAAGCGAGGTGCTATCAAGACATTTGCGGATAGAGCTAGAAACATTTGTAAAACTGAGTTGCTCGGCGCTGAGATGGAACATCTCCATAATGCGCTAATGGAAAACGGATACGAGCCAGCAGAAATTAGACGTGCGTCGAAGCAGCCAAGCAGAAATCATAATAATGGACAGGACACTGCAAAATCTAAGGTGTTTCTGCCGTTCGCTAAAAATGTAACGGAAAGAATTGGGAGAATTTTGACGAAGCGGAATATTTCCGTAATTTACAAACGAACCCGTAAGTTACATGAACTCCTCAAGCCTGCCAAGGACGCTCGCAAATCATTCGAAAAAGCTGGAGTACACAAAAGGTTTGGAAGAGCACAAGAGCAATTGTAGGAGAGGAGAAACGGAACGACCAGCTGTTGCGGAGCATGCCTTCCAGACAGGTAACCACCATATTCGCTTCGACGAGACGCAAGTACTAGCGACCAGAAGCGGATACTGTGAAATGTTCTACAGGGAGGCAACTGAAATCGCTAAACTTCGAACAATTTCAGTCGCAAGGAAGAGGGCATGAAACTAAACGGTTTATGCATGCTGGTGCTGAAGAAGAGTTGTACCACTCGTCCAGTACAGTGCGATGGCAACGGCGATCGTCGGCAGTGGACGACGGCCAATCAGACTGACGTCTTCAAAACACGTGACGTCACACGTCGGCACGGGAACGCGCGGCCCCCGAACTTGGCGGCAGTCAATAGCGAGCTGGTGTGTGTGTTGCGCCTGCTATCCTACAGGCCCCCGTGAGGATGTCCTCCGCAGACGGGGACGAAACGTCGGGTTTGAAAACAAATTCATAAAAATGTTCAAATGTTTGTAGAGCTTATGGGACGTAACTACGGGGTCATCAGTCCCTAAACTTACAAACTACTTATGATCTAGCTAATACTAAGGACGGCACAAATATCCATGCCCGAGGGGGTATTCGAACCCCCAACCGTAGTGGCCGTGCAGACCGTGACTGGCGCGCCGCAGAGCGCTCTGCCACCGCGGCCGGCAAAACAAATTCAACCGACCACGGCATAACAACCCGGATAATTTTAATGGACATGACATTTCCGGCCGTGAAAGTCTACATTTTACTATCTGGGTTCTGTTGCCAACATCCTGGGGAAACGAATACTACAGTAGTACGGCGATAGAATGAGAATGGATATCACAAGAACAGCTAAGAAATATTTGAAATAATTTTTTACCTCTTGGCTGACGATAACATATTAAATTGTTTCAAATGTTAGTGCAGTTGATGGCTCTCGCAAATCGATTTTGTCGACTATAGTAGTTGGGAAATACTTCAAACTTGGTGTGGGAGGAAAAAGACCAAGAGGAAGGCCAAGGAGATGGCCGGCCGCGGTGGCTGAGGGGACTGCGGCGCGCCAGTCACGGTCTGCGTGGCCACTACGGTCGGGGGTTCGAACCCCGCCCTCGGGCATGGATATTTGCGCTGTCCTTAGTGTTAGCTAGTTCATAAGTAGTTTGTAAGTTTAGGGACTGATGACCTCGTAGTTAAGTCCCATAAGCTCTACAAACATTTGAACATTTTTAACAAGGAGATGATGGATAGAAACAATACAATCAGAAGTAGAGAAGAACGGATTCAAATTGGACAATGTACAAGACCACATGCTGTATCAAGCTCGAAAGTGATGGAGAGTGCTTGTTAATCACATCCGGGAAACTGGTGAAGGAAAATGATGATGATGTAATTAAGTTTCTGATTTTCCACTGCAAGTCGGTTCTTTCCTTAATAATGTAGTTATGTGTCACGTGATGCATAGCCTGACGTCCCACAAAGCATGTTTCATATGTATCCGAAGACTTAAATTTGGAGATAAAAGCTCTAAGCAAAACTGTATGTGACATAAGCTACTAATGTACATAGGAGACCTGAAGTTCTCATACTTGTGACAGCAAACCAGATGAAACTGATATCGCGGCACGAAGGAGAAGATGCATGTGTTGGTCGTCTGTCTACATGTCGCAGATAAGATCGCGACTTAAAAGACGCCGACTTTACAATCTTGATGAAGACGGGCACACCATTAAGGCTACAAAGATTACGAAAAATTTCTTATCAAAAATAAGTCTGTTCGAGAAATTAATTTGCCTACAGATGAGTGTTGACCCAGAATTGCTTTCTACAGTCTGCAGTACTTTGAGAGTGTGCATGTATTTTTTTAGTCCAAATGTGTTAGTGCTTATGTTTCTACTACAAACTGAAGTAGAAAATTATTTTCGTTCACAATTTGTTGTAATGTTTGTTTTTATTATTTTTTTCGTAACGCCTGGCAAGAAATTTCTTTTGAGAAGTACTCATTGCTCCATAATATACCTCACACCCACATGAACCCCAGACATTGCCGACGTGGTGTGGCTTGCGTGCCTCGACGACGCAGATAGCGGGACCGTAGGGCAAACACAGCGGAGGGGTACAACGAGCAGCGCAGTGATCGCATTATCGTAGTCAAGATAGATACGAAGCACAACACCGACCACACTAGTTTATATGCCCACTAGCTCTGTCGATGATGAGGAGGTCGATTAAATGTCTGAGGAGATAGAGGAAATTGTTCAGATAGTTAAGGGAGAGGAAAACGTGATTGTGTTGGGGGGCTGGAATTCGGTGGTAGGAAAAGGAAGGGAAGGTAAAGTAGTAGATCAATATGGTCTGAGGAAAAGGGACGAAAGAGGAAACCGTATGGTAAAATTTTGCTCAAAACATAATTAAAACAGTTCAAGAACCGAGAAAGATGGTTGTATACGTGGGAGAGAGCAAGAGACACCGGAAGATACGAGATAGATGTTATAACGGTAACACATAGATTTCGGAACTAGATTTTAAAATGTAAGATAGCTCCAGGTGCAGATATAGACTCTGACCATATTGGTCATAAACGGTAGACTGAAACTGAAGAAACTGCAGACAGGTAGAAAAATAAGGAGATGGACTGTGGATAAATTGAAGTATCCTGTGGTTTTTGAAAGTTTCAGAAGGAGCTTTAGGCAAAAATTGTCAGTAACTGAGAAAAGTAACAAATATGAATGGTTAGCATTGAGAGATGAAATAGTGAAGACAGCAGAGTACCAATTAGATAGAAAGACAATATCTCCAACAAGGCCTTGGATATCGCAGATAATACTGAATTCAACTGATGAAAGGAGAAAGTATAAAAATGCAGTAAATGAAGAAGGTAAAATGGAGTACATGCGACTAAAAAATGAGATTGACAGGATGTGCTACATGGCTAAGCAGGAGTGGCTAGAAGGCAAATGCAAGAAGTCTGTAGAAGAATGTATAACGCGGGAAAAGATAGATACCGCCTATAGGAAAATAAAAGAGACAATTGTAGAGAAGAAAAATAGCTGTATGAATATCAAGAACTCAGAAACTCAGATGTAAAACAAGTTGTGAGTAAAGAAAGCTGATGGGTGGGAATAATATATAGAGAAGCTCCTCAAAGGAAGTGTATTGCAAGATAGTATTGTAGGAAGGGAAGAGGAAGTAGATGAATAAGAGATAGGAGATATTGTACTAAGAGAAGAATTTGGCAGAGCATTGAAAGACCGAAGTCGAAAAGAAGTCCCTGGAGTAGCTACTGAAGTCTCTGTGAGAGCCAACCATGACAAAATTATTCCATTTGGTGAGCAAGGTGCATGAGATGGGAAGTAACTTCAGACTACAAGAAAAATGTAATTATTCCGAGTTCAAAGAAAGCCGGCGTAAACAGTTGTGAAAATTAACGAATCATCAGTTTAATAAGTCATGGCTGCAAAATTCTGACACGGATTATTTACAGAATAATGTCATAAAATGTTATTCGTCATTTGAATACGGCGATTTCAGAAAAGAGTCGACATGGGTAGCAATCAATTTTTAAAACATTTAACAAAGCTGAGAAGCATTCAAATCAATTTGCGAACTAAAAATTTATTTTCTAGTCCTTCCTGTACGACGAAACTGAAAGTAAAAGTGCCGTTGCATAAACGACGGACGCCTAAATAGCAACATCAGGTGTGATTCACTATGTCAGTGTAACTTGATGGTTGCTAGCAAAAAAGCCCTGAAAGAGAGCACGTGAAGAATTGTTTTACTAGTTATGTAACACAGACTGGAAGCCATGTACCGTTGAACGCCGCATTAGGGCGTAGGCCGGTTATGAAGATCAAGTAAGATCAACTGCGGCACGCCCGTGTTGGTGAGTTTGTGCAGATGTTTCAGAGGGATTATTTTGTCTTAGGATTTGTTTCAGAGATCATCGGCAGTCAATGGACTGGCAGTCACGATGATCTGATCGAAGTATAGGCCATAGTCTTCCGTAGTCTGCATGGATCACTTGAGGCGGATGTCACGATTGTTTGTAAGCGGAGCTCTTACCAAGCTCATTAAGAACAATTTATTGGCTATTCTGAAAGGAAAGAGAATTTCTAAGAAGAATGTGAAGGACGAAGTACTATAGATGAGCCATTATTTTCCAATACCCTTAAACTTAAACGAACACACGATAGTGAATATTTTATGATTATTCTTTCCCATCGAAATCTTGTGGACTCCTCCAACGCTGTGACTTTTCAGAAAGTCCTAAGATCAATAATTATGTTTGTAACGAAGTGTGCGAATGGCGGTGAGGTTAAAAACATTAACACGGTTGTGAAGTGGAAGAGGGTTCGCCTTCGGCTATAGACTATGTTTTCCCCCATCTTCGCGGCTTCTGAAACCGATATTAGTGTTGTTACTTCACACAAATGTTTGGCCTTTTCGAATATTACGTCGCAATTTCCATGGTCAATGTCGTTTATATTCTCCGTTGCCACAACTATTTAGCTGTTTGAGAACAATAGCCTTTGCGCATGTCTAAGGAGTTTATTTGAAAAGAAGAATGAAAAGCGTCCACGGCCGTTTAGAAACAAATTTGTCAGCTTGGAGTTTGGAAGAGAAGTGAACCCCCAGTCATTTTAGGCACCAGTCACCACTGAAATATGTAGATATATCTCAGCGATATTCATCTGAAGGAGAGGCATCGAATTAAAATTTGTGCCATGACTGGGATTCGGACACCAACCTCCTAATTATTAGGCGTGCGCTACAACCACTAAGCCACCATGATTCAATGGATACACCGACAGGACTGACTGTCTTAAGGCACGTCTCCCTCCACAACACAATCCATTTCTGCCTCATGTTCCCCTATGTAAATACGTATCAATATGTGCCTTAAGACAGTCGGTGCATGGTGACTTAGTGGTTAGCAGGGCATTGTCGCTCAGCGCGCCCGGTCAGGGAGCTAAGCGCCCTTTGCAATTAAAAAAAAAAAAAAAAAAAAAAAAAAAAAAAAAAAAAAAAAAAAAAAAAAAAAAAAAACCCTCACTGACGTGTTATACGGCCCACTTTAGATTTGCAGTTTTATAAGTTTTTGCAAACATTTTGGACAAAAATAATAATGTCCATAATAAAAATTAATTAATAAGAATGCCCGAAACACTTTTAGAAAAAAATAGGTAGTGGTGGGTTTTGAACCACTGACCTTCAGCGTCAACGCATTCCCCACTACGCTAAGGCCAACACTTAGAAGTTGCGTTCTTAAATTTCATACTATTCATGGCCGTTGTTAACTGATGCTAGTATGGCATTTGTAGACAGTAGATTATCATGTGTCGCACGAAGAACGACGTGTTTTTGTAAATTCTTCAGTGCGCCATTGCTTTGAAATGAAAAGTGTAAGTTACAATAAGAAAATCATCAAATACGCAACGCAAGATGGCTTATGCCAGAGAGAGTTCTGGGCGATGAATGTCACGTGACATCGGCGAACGGCTGGTTTTCGTTAATTCAGTGGAGGGTGTCAAAACTGTTATTTTTGCAAATATCTCTCAAACGATACGAGATATGAATAAAAAAATAAAAATAAAAAATAAAAAAAAAAGACCTAAGGGAACAAAGCTGTAGAGAATCTTCTCCTCTACAAATTCGGTTATTCAATTTTAGCGTGAGATGAACGGTTTGTATGGCATTAAAATTACATTACAATCGGCCTTTTTTTGGTTTTACTAACATATTTCTTGTCCGAAATATTTGAAAAAGCGAGGTTCTGGTCTCTGGTTGCCAAAAATTATGCATGTAAAATTTGGTGCCGATCGGTTGAATGGTTCGACCTAAAAAGTGGGAACACGTTACAGAAAGACATCGTCAAATCGCCGTTATTTTTGCAAATATCTCTGCAACGACGCAAGATACGAAAAAAACATAATAGAGCGAAGTTGTAGAGAATTTTCCCCTCTACCAGTTTGGTTATTGAATTTTCGTGTCAGATGAACGGTTCGTTTGCAATTACAATTATATTACAAACGGCTTTTTTGACATTACTACCGTATTTTTTGTCCGAAAAATTTGAAAAAAGAAGGATCTGATCTCTGTCCGCCTACAATTATATCTGTAAAATTTGGTGTTGATAGGTTGAACGGTTCGTCTTAAAAACGGGGAACACGTTACGGACAGATAGACAGACAACAATACATCCCAAAATCGCCGTTATTTTTGCAAATATCTGTGAAACGATACGAGATATGAAAAAAACATAAGAGAGCAAAGTTGTAGAGAATTTTTTTCCTCTACAAATACCGTTATTCAATTTTCGTGTCAGGTGAATGGTTAAGCCGTTATTTTTATTTAAATTTCGAGCTGCCAAAAAACGATCACAAAGGCCCACTTTTAGTGTTACTACCGTAACCTAAAGTGGACCAAAACTGAGCCAAGAACTTACTGAATAACCAAGAACGAATTGAACCAACGACCGGAAAGCACAGAGATACCTGAAGAAAAAAAATCTATATGTATAATAAGTCTGATTATAGCGCCCGTCTAGTAAGCAGGAGGTCCTGGGTTCGTATCCTGGTCATGACAAAAATTTTAATTCAATGCCTCTGCTTCAGATTAATAGCTCCGACATATATTGAGACAAATTAAGTCTGTGGAGAGTAATTTATTTTATATATATATATATATATATATATATATATATATATATATATATATATATATTTGATTTGTCACTGGGCGCAGTTAGTGTTTGAAATGAGGGTCATAATCTGTGCAAGTGATATCGCTGTCTTATCAACTACTTCATATTAACGGCTTCGTCAAGATGGCGACAAGTAACTGAGACAAGCTATGAAGTCTAGTGCTCATCACGTTTCGAAACGCTTTCGCACTTTGACGACTACTGACGTAACGTCTGACGCGGACGCTTTGTTCTGACCAGGTGTGGCCCTGCTACAGATAAAATTGTCTCCTTATCTGGGAGGCAGTGAGCATATCAAAGAAATCTTATCGATACAATCAGCCAGTGGGAAAAGTAGAACACTGATGATGGAGCTGTTAAAATGTCAAAAATTCTGAAACGTGACTTCTCTTGCGAAATTGCGATATGAAGCAATGGAAAAAATATTTCTGGGAATGTTAAGTGTATATTATAAAAATCAATATCTAAGCTAAATTTGTGGGAATGAAGGCTTGAATATTTGTAACTGTGTGTGATGAAAGACTACTGTCATAACGAATTGGAGAGCCGCGTGGAATGGCCGCACTGTCTAAGGCATCATGCTACGAACTGGGTGACCGTTCCCGCCGGGTATGTGTGTGTGTGTGTGTGTGTGTGTGTGTGTGTGTGTGTGTGTGTGTTTGTGTGTATGTGTGTGTGTGAAGGTTTAGGGACTGATGACCACAGCAGTTTGGTCTGATAGGCTTACAGACATTTGAAAATTTCCTGAAAATCCTCAAGCAGCTCGAAGGACAGACAACTTCTATATATTCTATATCTTAAGAAACTGTCGAGTGTTTTGTCATAACCCAATTAACTGACCATAAATCTTTTATTAGTATTGTAGAAAGAAAATATTGCCACGGTGCCTCTAGACCTGATTGTACCTACTGTAATGTTACTCGTTTGGTTTTAAGCTCTGTCAGGTTAAGCCTTCGTTTATTCAAAAAATTATTTTTGCCTTTATATTAAATTCATTTCATGGAATCTGTATTAGAAATAAAAGGTTTTAATTTCCTATTACGTTCATTGAAATATTTGCTGCAAGTCTATGGCTAACTCAGTCAGTTAAAATTTTAGTTAACGGCCCTCAGTTAATACGAGTATCATTACAATACAGCTCCATATAACTTATGACCAATTGAACTTTCATTTTTAGTTTTTTGTTTAATATTCGACAAATCTATATGGAACCTATCCCTGCAACTAGTCTGAGTGTAAAAATCTTTATACATGATCTTTAAGTAAAATTCTATTTTGTTACATAGCACTGAAAGTACTACATATCATTTTTGAATGAAGCTACGAGTCTCTGATAGGCTAGCTGATCTTACGTAAATGTTTTCAATAAGTTTTTAGTACCACAGAGAATTTTTTTTTACTGAATTAAAACTGCAATATTCAAATTCAAAAGTTTCTAGAACTTATGGGACTTAACTACGGGGTCATCAGTCCCTAAGCTTACAGACTACTTATGGACTAGCTAAGACTAAAGACGACACAAATATCCATGCCCGAGGGGGGATTCGAACCCCCGACCGTAGTGGCCATGCAGACCGTGACTGGAGCGCCTCAGTCCTCTCGGCCACCGCGGCCGGCTTGCAATATTCACTTCCCCTTCCCCTTCTTTGAGAGAGCAATTTATATGAAAGAGACTGTTTTTACCTGACCACACCTTTCAGTCACACATTATTTTTTCACTTACAAACCTGGAGATTTCCATTGAAGTCCAGAAGGCTGAAAAATAAATTATGTTAAGGTTCTATCAATCTTACGACCCTGATTTCTAAGATCTGTTACTTTTAAATTTGTCGCGTGATATTCAGCGGCTTATGCAATTTCAATCGCTGGCTGCAGGCTGCGACAACTGGTAACGTTTTGGCTGAAACTTCTTACATACATTTTATAAATGTGAGTTCAGCATAATCTAAATTCAAATAATGTAAATGCACTTTTAAACCCATCAGTATATTTTGATCCACTTCTAGAATATTGGAATGTTACACACCTTTACTACAATTGGTTCCATTGTCATCAGAAAAAACAATCTAACCGCGCATCTCATAATACAACGTCTAATAACAAGATGCACAAGCGATAATAAGCAACAAGAAGCAACCAGCCGGAATTCTTTTTCGTACATACATTTTATATTAATTATTTACAAAGATAATAAAAGATAATTGTTCTCTGCAATTTCATACAGTTGCAAACGTTGTTCACACTACTGGCATGTCAAAACAGTTTGTTACATACAACGTAAGTTCACTTTTCACAACAACAGTCAAAAATCTGAAGGACATTACACTACTTCGACTCCAGGATACCGAGAAATTTTCATCATCATTATTTGGACGCCTGGGAGAGGATTTGTAACAGGAGAAAAAGGTTCAATAACAGATGCAACGCAAATGTCCCCAATAGTTTCACTAATAGAAAGCATGTCTCTCACGATCGGTTATCACAGATGTGTGACTTTGATGAACGTTATTGCCATGTTTCAGTGTTCACCTGATAAAGAGAAATCTGCTAGTAACAGAATTCCTATATTTACAGCTTCCACCTGTAGGTTGTGCTTTCAATATTCGTTCTTCTTCTTCTTGCTAATGGTAATTCGCACCTGCCGATAGGCAATCTGTTTACAAAGTCAACTTCTGTTCCGTGTGTCAGTGAATTGCACGCACTTACTAATATCTGCTGCGTCGACATTAAGGAACTGTACTGTGAATAGTACAAGAACGAACAGGGAATAACAAGACTGCAAGACCAAGAAAGAAGAGGCCTGATTAAAAAAAAGGCGTAAGACAGGGATGCAGTCTATCACCCCTACGGTTCAACATGAAGAAGCAAGGATGGAAATATAAGAAAGGTTCAAGAGTGTAACAAAAATTCTGCGTAAACCGTATCATTGATAACATTTGCTGATGACATTGCTATCCTCAGTGAAATTGAAGAAATACAGGTTATACTGAATGGAATGAATAGTACAATGATTACAATATATGTAATGACAGAAAAGGGCAAAAAGACTGAACTAATGAGAAGCAGCAGAAGTAGCGAGAACGTTAACAAAACTTTAAATGAAGTTCAGTAATTTTGCTACCTTGGAAGTAAAATAAGGCACCACGGACGAAGTAAGGAGGTCCTGAAAGGTAAAGAGGGCATTCATGCGCTAACAGGAGTCTAATGGTATCAAACATTGCCTTAAGGTGAGTAAGAACATTATAAGTACGTTTAGAGCACTAAATCGATTGGATATGAAAGAGGGACAGTGAACATAAATCTTTCTTCTGAATGTTGAAAATTAGGTGGACTGATGAGCAACGAACGAGGAGGTTCTCTGCAGAAGAAAATAATGTATGGTAACCAGTGACAAGAAGAAGGGACAGGGTGACATGGGATGTGTTAAGACATCAAAAATTCGAATGTTTGTTAAACTTAAGGAACTTAACTGCGGAGTCATCAGTCTCTAAACTTACGAACTACTTACATACTAAAGACAACAAAAACATCCATGCCCGACGGAGGATTCGAACCCCCGACGGGGAACGGCCTTGCACATTGGAGCATAGCGCCTCAATGCGCTCGGTCACTCCGCCGCGGCAAGTCATTTTCGATTCAAAGTACAGAACAATTCCACAATTTCCATGTTTTACAGTGAAGTACCCCTGAATATTAAATCTGCTCATCCGATTTGGCCCAAAATCTGGCAAGTGACAAAGACTACTGTATCGTATATCATTCACTGTTACGAGAGATGCCGTTTTCTTCTTCTTCAGAACCGGTTGTCCATTCAGTAGTGGTCTGCCAGGTCTCCAGTCCATTACAAGTTCCACGTGTAAGAATTCGTCCACACTTTTGCATAATAAATCAGTTTCCTCTTTACGTTTATAAGTAGTTTTCCATGTATTATAAAAATATCGTCACAAAATCGAAAGACATTAGTACGCCGGTAACGTATCCTTGCAGTGTCTGCAAAAGATTCACACTATTGCGAATTTTTCAAAGAAGAGATCAAAACGTCGCTGTATTTGAGAGCTGACATGTTGCTTTCAAAACTCATTGTTCATCGAAGGACAAAAGTTGAATCATATCCGCTTCCGTAGCTCAGTGGCAGCGTCTCTGACAGCCGTTGTAAGGGGCCCGGGTTCGATTTCCAGCAGGGGACTGGGTGTTGTGTGTTGTCCTAATCATCATCATCATCATCATCTTATCGTCTCCGACACGCATGTCGCCCAAGCGGCGTCAACTAAAAGGACTTGCACTACGGCGGCCGAACAATCCCGTGAGGGATCTCCCGGCCTATAATATCATTCGATCCTTTCCTTTTTTTACTTGAATCATGCTGCAGTAAACCATGCAGAATTTTAATGTTGCTTCAGAGCAGCGTTGCTGTATAAAGGGATAATATGCCTTGGGAGGAGTAAACATAAAAACTGAGGGCGCAATCAAAGATAATTCAGCACGTACTTAACAAAAGGTGTTACCATACTTTTGAGACCTGGATTACCTGCTGTAAATATGAGGTAAAATGAACGCAATGTAAACGAACTAGGCTTTAAACTGCATATTGGTAAAGAGGAAAGGAAACATTGGCTTTGTGATTAAAATGACATTCAAACAGAGGATGACACTCTAAACGCTGAATTATTAAATGACTTTTTCCAAAGCTGTTTCACAGAGGAAGATTGCACTGTAGTTCCTCCTCTAGATTGCCACACAGATTAGAAAATGGCAGATATCGAAATAATTGACAGAGGGATAGAAAAACAATTAAAATCGCTCAAAAGAGGAAAGGCCGCAGGGAAGATGGGATACCAGTTCGTTTTTACACAGAGTACACGAAGGAACTAGCCCCCCTTCTTGCAGTGGTGTACCGTAGGTCTCTAGAAGAGCCTAACGTTCCGAAAGATTGGAAAATGGCGCAGGTCATCCCCGTTTTTAAGAAGGGACGTCGAACAGATGTGCAGAACTATAGGCCTATATCTCTAACGTGTGTCAGTTGTAGAATTTTGGAACATGTGTTATGTTCCAGTACAATGACGTTTCTGGAGACTAGAAATCTGCTCTGTAGGAATCAGCATGGGTTTCGAGAAAGGCGATCGTGTGAAACCCTGCTCGCGCTATTCGTCCACGAGACTCAGAGGACCATAGACACGGGTTCTCGGGTAGATGCTGTGTTTCTTGACTTCCGCAAGGCGTTTGATACAGTTCCCCATTGGCGTTTGATGAACAAAGTAGGAGCATATGGTCTATCAGAACAATTGTGTGATTGGATTGAGGAGTTCTTAGATAACAGAATGCAGCATATCATTCTCAATGGAGAGTTCCGAAGTAAGAGTGATGTCAGGTGTGCCACAGAAGAGTGTCTTGTGCCCGTTGCTGTTCACGATATATACAAATGATCGTGCGGATAACATCGGAAGTTCACTGATTCTTTTTGCGGATGATTCTGTAGTATATAGAGAGGTTCTAACAATGGAAAATTGTATTGAAATGCAGGAGGATCTGCATCGAATTGACGCATGGTGCAGGGAATGGCAATTCAATCTCAATGTAGACAAGTGTAATGCGCTGCGAATACATAGAAAGAAAGATCCTGTATCATTTAGCTACAACTGGAAGCAGTTAATTCCATAAATTATCTGGGAGTAGGTATTAGGAGTGATTTAAAATGGAACGACCATATAAAAGCAATCGTCGGTAAAGCAGATGCCAGACTTAGATTCATTGGAAGACTCCTAACGAAATTGAATCCGATAACAAAGGAAGTAGGTTAGAGTACACTTGTTCGCTCACGGCTTGAATACTGCTCAACGGTGTGGGATCCGTACCAGAGGAAGTAGAAAAGATCCAACAGAGAGCAGCGTGCATCGTTACAGGATCATTTGGTAATCGTGAAAGCGTTACGGAGATGATCGATAAACCCCAGTGGAAGACTCTGCAGGAGAGACGCTCTGTCTCTCAGTACGGGCTTTTGTCGAAGTTTCGAGAACATACCTTTACCGAGGAGTCTAGCAGTATATTGATCCTTCCTACGTATATCTCGCGAAGAGATCATGAAGATAAAATCAGAGAGATTAGAGCCCACACAGAGGCATATCGACAATCTTTCTTTCCGCGAACAATACGTGACTGGAATAGGAGGGAGAACCGATAGTGGTACTCAAGGTACCCTCCGCCACACACCGTCGGGTGGCTTGCGGAGTATGGATGTAGATATAGATGCTGATGAAACATCCTAAGAAAGCGTGACGGTGTGTGGTACGCCCTCTTGTGTACCGAGCCCTATCATCTACACGAAGAAACCCACGTGTTTGAGAGGTGACGGCCAGAACCCAGACTCAAAACGAAGAGATAGCGTACTGCTCGGCCTTCAGACGACACTATGCGTCACATCCCTGTTTAAAGTGATTTGCTACCAGCCAGAGGCGACAGAGTTCGACCAGATACACACAACACGGTCCGTAGCGAAGACTAGCGGACATTTTAAAGCCACAGTCACAATAGAAGCAGTACCCCGTGGACCTCTGGAGGCCTGTCGGACGGAATTTCGTTTAGCTTAGTCACAATAGACAATGACAATGGCCGTACCGGTGTGGGCACACCGGTTTTCGCCAGATCAACGAAGTTAAGCGCTGTCGGGCTTGGCTAATGTGGGTCACAATACCACCACCACCGAAAGAGAAGGTTGCGGCGCTCTCATTTCGACGTCGCGGCCACGATCGCGTAGTAAGTTGCTGGCCCCTAGGACCTAATGGGCTGTGCCCCAACAGCCAGGCATTCAGCTAAGCGGTCACGGCCTACTGAGCGTGACGTCAGAACGAAAGTACTGTGGCCCTATCTTTCGGTGGTATTAGCCTGTCTGCCCAGCGGGGTGCACTCAGTCCTTATGAGGCAATTGGGGAGCACCTTGACTAACAAGTGGCAGCTTCAACCACCGCAACTGACAAAACGGTCGGGAGAGCAGTATCCTGACCATATACTCCTCCACACCTTAACCGTCGACGCCTCTGGGCTGAGGATGATACGGCGACCGATCGGTACCGAATGGCCTTACTAGGCCAGCAGGACAGTTTTAGTGTTTTAAGCGTATCGAGTGATAGGTCTCGTCGGAACGATACACATAATCTTACGCTGAACCTCGTAGAATGATTCGTTTCGAAGCTGCAGAGACATAAATACGGACCGTAGAACAGTTTGTAAGTTATGAAGCCATATATATGTAGTTTTAGCAAATATCAAATTAATATCTTCTATGATGTTGTCTGTATAGGACTGAGCGGTTTTTTAAAAGAAGCGTTACTGTAAAGTGTACTGCTGGTGACTAACTACTGACCAGTATGTGTTGCAATGTACGTTTCTGACAAACGCATGAACGATATGATTCGTCTCTTGCTTGGCGAACCTTGAATCATTGAGAAGCTTTCTCTTTTGTAGCTGGCTGGTAGTCCTACCAAGTTAAAAAAATGTCCGACAGATGGCGCTTCATCTGATCAGAAAAGCAATATGAAAATGAAATGAAAGTTTGTATAGTCTATGGGACTTAACTACAGGGTCATCAGTCCCTAAACTTACAAACTACTTATGAACTACTTACGAACTAGGACGGCACAAATATCCATGCCCGAGGGGGGATTCGAACCCCCGACCATAGTGGCCGTGCAGACCGTGACTGGAGCGCCTTAGTCCCCGCGGCCAGGAAAAGCAATAATTCGCATAACAAATTAAGACAAACCAAAGATGATGTTCTTTACAGGAAATGCTCAATATGTTCACCATCATTCCTTAACAATAGCTGTAGTCGAGGAATAATGTGAACAGCACTGTAAAGCATGGCGGGAGTTATGGTGGAGCATTGGCGTCGGATGTTGTCTTTCAGCATCCCTAGAGATGTCCGTCGATCACGATACATTTGCGACTTCAGATAACCCTAAAGCCAATAATCGCACGGACTGAGGTCTGGGGACCTGGGAGGCCAAGCATGACGGAAGAGGCGGCTGAGCACACGATCACCACCGAACGACGCGAGCAAGAGATCTTTCACGCGTCTGACAATATGGGGTGGAGCGCCATCCTGCATAAAAATCGTTCTTTCCAGCAGGTCTTTTGTCAGCCAGGATGGAGATAATGCGATTCTGTAACATATCGGCGTACCTCTCAACCATCACGGCAGCAGTTAAAAAATCAGAATCAAGCAGTTCCTCGAAGAAAAAAAGGCCCGATAACGGTAGATTTTTTTGGGTTCTATTAAAACCCCAAGTCATTCCAAGCAAGTGTGTCGATTTTTACCTTTTTATCTTCATTATTCAGTGATGTATTAAGTTTTCAAATTTACACTGGCTTTTTGATCTCCAGGTATTCCAACGAGAAGCCGAAAGGTCACGTGGGCGATATTGGGACATTTCTGTCAATGCCGCCTTCTGTTATGGTCTCTTCTGCTGGGGACAACTCTTGATACAGACTTTCTGTATTAGGCCCTTATGATTGTTACTGTGAAAGTACTGTCATGGAGCAGAACTTCAATGAGTAAACTTAAGTGTTTCTTGTCCTTGCCCATTAGCTTGTGCATGCACTATGTAATCCTGTCAGTCCCCTCGCTTAGGCAAGACACTGTCGCACCTCCGCCAACTCAGGCTACTCTACTTCCCGAACCCAGGACCCGATTAACTACTTCTGGCGTACCATTTCGCAGTGGGAAACGCCGGCACAACAGTGTAGCCTATTCACTTTCGCTGAAGAAACTGTAACACAGGGACAAACGATGTACACCCTATACCGCAGAAGACGAAATGTCAACAACTGTATCATTGTCTTCCTCGCAGTATGTTGTAAGGGATAACCGCTACACTGATCCTGGAAATGTTGTATAAAGCATGAGTTTGTTAAGATGACTAAACCTATAGAGCACTCAATCTGGCAGAAGAAAACCAGTATTAAGTTGTGTACGTAAACTCAGTAGCTTGAAGCTTTATCCAGAATAGCACCTAAACACAGCAGCCGATCAAAATAACTACAAACATACGAGTATAAAATTGTGAATTGCCCTCCTCCAATACGTGAAGAAACATTGCGTTGGTAGTCAATACAAACTCAAGGAACAGTTATCATCTTTGTGCATAATCATGAATAGTTAATGCAATTCAGGATTCAAAAAAGTTTTGCTTTACTGACCAAATGAAAGTTCTATGGTATTATATACCATGGTGAACTAGTATTTGTAAAGTAATACATCAGCTGATGTATTTACAATCAAAACACAACAAATTATTATTTTTTTACTCAAGCAGAACGAAAAATCACTTTCCTTGACGTAAGCCAATTCGGTTGAAATATCATTCAATAAAGAAATGGAATGTTGCGCACAAGCTAATTTAACTAATGCTTGTCTAATTTATTCAATTCTACTATGGAAATCATGGTTAACTTTCGTAGATTTCGTGGCTGGTCAGGACATATTCACACAGCTCTTTTCATTTTATTCCAAGCATGCTGAATTGGACTCATATTGGGGAACATGCAGGTCCGTCCAATCGTTCAATATCGGAACAACTGATTTAATCCTCCACAATGCCTGAACTAATGACTCAGGACTTGTCGTCCATAAACTTTAATTCTTTCCCTAAATGCTGATAAAACGTTCAACGATAGTTTGGACGATGTTGCCCCTGTATTATAAAGCCTTGACCTTTTCTATGATGGACAAAAAAGATATCCGGAACAACCATGTGATACCCAGCCAGAACATCAGTGATCCGCCACCTTGCTGTAGTCGATTGACGGTATGCCTCAGCATTACGGCTTTGAGCATTAATAGGTTCAAATGTTCAAATGTTTGTATAGTCTATGGGACTTAACTACGGGGTCATTAGTCCCTAAACTTACAAACTACTTATGAACTACTTACGAACTAGGACGGCACAAATATCCATGCCCGAGGGGGGATTCGAACCCCCGACCGTAGTGGCCGTGCAGACCATGACTGAAGCGCCTCAGTCCCCGCGGCCACCGCGGCCGGCATTAATAGGTACCTCCACAAACTTTGTCGATGGTCATCTGGTATGAAACATATGCGGCTTCCATCTGTGAAGAGAACTTTGCGCCGGTTGTCCATTGCCAATAGTTTTTATTTCTGGGCCCACCTCTATTGTACACCTTGGTGTCTCAGTTTAACAGCCGGGGCTCTCCGTGGACGTCTATAACAAAGACAGTTGTCGTGGAGACTGCTTCGTGCAGTTTGGTTTGGCACTTGCCTTCCGATGGCCTCACAAACTGATAGTTTATCATAGAGGCAGTCTAGTCGGGGAGCCCTCCTGCGAGAAGTCGCAGATACCGGTCGTATGTCACAGTTGTTGTCCTAGGGTCACCAGTAACTGGCAAGTGGATTGAAAACGATTCCAAGTCCTTACCGCATCATTCTGACTCAACTTGCCTTAATGAAATTCCTTGTTGATAAAAAAAGTGTATTTCAATCTTTTCGCTTATGCGACCCCCTTACACGTAAGAACTGTCTCGCACAACCCCTTGCAATCAAAAAATATTCTGGCCATTCCGCCCCCTCCGCACTAACTGTAACAAAATTATGTTATCTCAAATGAAACGAATTATATATTCTTTCTTTTGTTTCAGCTTTCTTGTAAATTGTTGGACGAAGTTTCTTGTGCATATTTTTCGGAAAGAAACACATTATTCACTCTTACATGACTTTCCACAGAAATATATGATTTGCTTAACGGGTGTTTCGCTTTTCACGCAAGACTCAGAGGTGAATTATGCTCATTAAGATAGCTCCCACTGGATAGATAATTTGCAAAGAAGTAGATCTTCTTCCCGATTTATTCAGAATAACTTAATCATTTTATTTTACCTATTGATTGGCTCCTTAAAAAAGTTTCAAATATTGCGCTTATTCGCCATTAATTCATAGTATCATGAAACAATCTATGCTCTCTCCAATTCATGATGAATGTCACAAAAGGAACTCCGTAAGTTGAATATTGATTTAATTTTACTTAGGCATACGTCTTTGTCTTCTGAGACCCTGGTAATTTTATGGTGTAACTACTTCCTCCTGAGACGGTGACCCTCCGAGCAAAAAATTGCGATCCCCATGGGGGTCGCGACCCCCAGGTTGGAAAACACTGATATAAGGTAACAATCCGTGTTTGATCAAACGTTGATATCCATGCACTGTCAACAAACTCCTTATACTGTTCATACACTGTGTATTAAATGAGATGACAAAATTTTCTGCGTCACATTCAACGAAATGGGCATGATGTAAGTTCATAGGCTTCCACGGCCGGTGTAAATTTGAATACAACATTTCTGGGTATTAGACCGCGTCATATTTAAACAGTTAACAACTATTCAAATGTTCAAATGTTTGTAAATATATCGGACCAAACTGCGTGGTCATCAGTCCGTAGCTTACAAACTACTTAAACCTAGGTAAACTAACCTAAGGACAACACACACACCCATGCCCCAGGGAGGACTCGAACCTCCACGGCGAGCAACCGCGCGCTCCGCAGCGAGACGCTTTAGACCGCTCGGCTACTCCACCGCGGCTTTAACAAATGAATCGCCGACGTTTCGACGTGGTCGAAACGTCGGCAATTCATTTGCTAAGTGTTTAAATATGACGCGGCCTAATACCCATAATTATTCGAAATGGGTATGGTTTCGATACGTGGGAATATAGACAAGTTTATTGCGTGGTTATGGTATATCGCCCCAAATTTGCGACTGGATAGGGGATTTCCTGTCAGAGAGGACACAGTTCGTAGTAATCGATTGTAAGGCATCGACTAAAACAGAGGTGATATCGGGCGTTTCACAGGGTAGTGTTATTGGTCCTCTGCTGTTCCTTATCTACATAAACGATTTAGGGGAAAATCTAAGTAGCTCTCTTAGGTTGATTGCAAATGACTCCGTCATTTACCGTCTAGTAAAATCAACTGCAGATCGATCTGAATAAGATATCACTATGGTGTAAAAATTGGCAATTGACTCTAAATAATGAGAAGTTGAGAAGTGTGAAGTCGTCTACACGAGTAATAAAAGAAATCCGTCAAACTTTGTTTACGAGATAAATCAATCAAAAGTGAAGGCCGTGAACTCCACAAAATACTTAGGAATTATTATTGATTCAGACTTAGACTGGACAGAACACGTAGATAATCTCGTGGGAAAGACGAACCAGAGACTGCGTTTTATTGGCAGTACCCTTAAAAGATGCAACAGAAGTACTAAAGATTGGAGTATTACTGCCCAGTGTGGGGTCCTTATCAGGTGGGTTTGACGGAAGACATCGAAAGAGTCCAAAGAAGGGCAGCTCGTTTCGTATTGTTACGATACGGGGCGACAGCTTTACGGAAATGATACAGGATCTGGGATGGAAATCATTACAACAACGGCGCTTATCGCTGCGGCGTGGGCTACTTACGAAACTCAAATCGCCAACATTCTCCTCCGAATGCGAAAATATATTGTTGACTCCCACTTACATAGGTAGACATGATCATCAGAATAAAATACGAGAAATCAGAGCCCGAACGGAGATATTCAGGTGTTCATTCTTCCCGCGCGCTATTCGAGAATGGAATGGGAGATAAAATTGTATAACGGTGGTTCGATGAACCCTCTGCCAGGTACTTAAATGTGATTTGCAGAGCATACCTTGTAGATTTAGATGTAGATTTACATTTTGCAACAGTTCAAACGACCGAGTTCTTTGAATCATGTTAACGTAGTTCTGGAAGGAATGTGTTTAAGGTATATACCAGTAATAATTTTCTGATGCGTATATTTTGGGCATAATCTAATGATTAAGCATAACCTAATATCGGCCTCTGGAAACTTGTATACAACTTGATTTACCGACACAAAGTCTTCTTCGTAAATATATGCGCGTGGTTGTAATTTAAACAGCTACAGTCTTTAATAACTTTTGACATTTCTTTGAAAATGTATCCTTGTCTAGGTTAGCTCCACTGGTTTGTTTCTTAGACAACTGACCTTTATAAATTTCCTCAAATAGAGACGAACCAAACGTCGAATGCCGTAGATTTCTTGTTGCTAGTCGTGACGAACAGACAATCATTAGCTCAATCATGTGCTACTACTCTGTTATTGTAGCTGCAACACTTATAGTTTATTACTTTCATTTTTATATTCATTTTTAACTGTGACTAGTCTTGCTGTTTCATAACCAACCGCCAGGAGAACTTACGTAAAGCGCCGTTTTTCCTCTACGTTTTATTCCTTACAACGTAACGGTAACCTTTTAATATCTTGCTTTGGATTCACGTAGCGTAAAGTAGGAGATATCAGAGGACATCTGAAGCTACAGAAGTACATCGATGTCTACAGAAGTGTTTTATTATGTGTAAATTCACCAATCTGTCACGTATGCTCTGTGTTTCATGTCGATTGTTAAATTGTTTGTAAAGCTTATGGGACTCAACTAGGGGTCATCAGTCCCTAAACTTACAAACTACTTATGAACTACTTACGAACTAGGACGGCACAAATATCCATGCCCGAGGGGGGATTCGAACCCCCGACCGTAGTGGCCGTGCAGACCGTGA
Organism: Locusta migratoria; assembly: GCA_026315105.1. NCBI lineage: Eukaryota > Metazoa > Arthropoda > Insecta > Orthoptera > Acrididae > Locusta > Locusta migratoria. Next base: position 289,213,686 of record CM048747.1, on the reverse strand, counting down.
CTGAAGCGCCTCGGTCCCCTCGGCCACCGCGGCCGGCGTTTCATGTCGTCCACCATAGCCTGTCAATCAGTGTCTCTGATCCTTAGCAACTGTCATGCTGTGTAGAAGTAAAAATGGTATGTTTTAAATACTTTTTTCTCAGTGTGCTGAGGTTGCTGTCAGTGAGCCTTCCGATATGATATCAGTAGATACCACACCTTTTATCCTCAAGACGATACTAAATAAAGCTACGGAATGGCGGTCATGGTCGCAGATAAGAAATGGGTCACGTCAAAGTCGATCATAAATACCTTTTACAGAAAAAAAAAATGGTTCGGTTATGAGCCGTGTAACACAGTGACTGTAAGTAAAAACAACGGTGAAACCAATAAAAGGTAAAGTCTGTCTTATCTTCAAACTTGTGTATATTATCAGCAGAAACCGAAGTTCGACTTTTACTGTAAACAAGTATAAGTGGAAATTCTCTATTATGTAGAGCTCGGTGCAAGTTTCGAGAACTTTCTGCTGGGCCACGCGGTGAAGACTGAGAAAAGGAAGCGAGCATAGAGTCTCGTTGATAGCGCGGTCATTAGAGATAGAACAAACGCTCAGATTGTTTCAAGGACGGGGAAGAATGCCACTCCTTCTCGGAGAGATTTAGGGGAAACCACGGAAAACCTAAATGGGGACTGAACCGTCATCCTCCCAAACGCGAAGATGGAGATCATAGAGCGGTTTCTCACTTGAGATGAAGCTTCTATTGCAGTTCTATAAACCTCGAGAGTATTTTACGGAAAGAATAACAGATGCTGGGCTCCTAGTAAACACAAAAAGAAAAATCATATGACTAATTTAGACTAAAAAGGATGCCTACATACTCGACACTCTAGGTAGGTCAAATCGCTGGGCAGTAGATGATAAAATTTTATTTCAACATAATTATTTATGGTTCCCAGCGCATTGCTGCCGAAGAGGAAATAATTGTGCAAAGAACGTTTGAAATTTGAAAGCGCCTGTCACCATCTTCCCTAACCCTGTCCGTCTCCTCCTGTAACCCCTCTGTCTTTCTCCTCCCTCCCCTTTGTGTCCGCCTCCCCCACCTACTCCTCGCCCTCCTTTATATTAAAACATACATATATACGCCACTCCCATGAACCACAGACATTGCCGAAATGAGGTGGCTTGCGTGCCTCAACGATACAGATAGCCGTACCGTAGGTGCAACCACAACGGAGGGGTATCTGTGGAGAAGCCAGACAAACGTGTGGTTCCTGAAGAGGGGCAGCAGCCTTTTCAGTAGTTACAGGGGCAACAGTCTGGATGATTGACTGAGCTGGCCTTGTAACATCAGCTAATGTGGCTTTGCCACACAGCTACTGCGAACGGCTGAAAGCAAGGGGAAACTACAGCCGTTAACTTTCCCGAGGACATGCAGCTCTACTGTATGAACATATGATGATGGCATCCTCTCGGGTAAAATATTCCGGAGGTAAAATAGTCCCCATTCGGATCTCCGGGCGGGGACTACTCAGGAGGATGTGATCATCAGGAAAGACAATACTGGCATTCTACGGGTCGGAGCGTGGAATGTTAGATCCCTTAATCGTGTAGGAAAATTAGAAAATTTAAAAAGGGAAATGGATAGGTTGAAGTTAGATATAGTGGGGATTAGTGAAGTTCGGTGGCAGGATGAACAGGATTTCTAGTCAGGTGAGAACAGGATTATAAATACAAAATCAATTGGGGGTATCACAGGAGTAGGACTGATAATGAATAAGAAAATAGGAATGCGGGTAAACTACTATGACCAGCACAGTGATCGCATTATCATTGTCAAGATAGATACGAAGCCAACACCGACAACAGTAGTACAGGTTTATATGCCAACTAGCTCTGCCGATGATGAGGAGATCGAAGAAATATATGAGGAGCTAAAGGAAATTATTCAGACAATTAAGGGAGAGGAAAACTTAATTGTTATGGGAGACTGGAATTCGGTAGTAGGACAAGGAAGGGAAGGGAAGATAGTAGGTGAATATGGTCTGGACAAAAGGAATGAAAGAGGAAGCCGCCTGGTAGAATTTTGCACAGAACATAATTTAGTTATAACAAACACCTGGTTCAAGAATCACAAAAGAATGTTGTATACATGGAAGAGACCAGGAGACACCGGGAGATACCAGATAGATTTTATAATGGTAAGACATAGATTTCGGAACCAGGTTTTACAGTGTAAGACATACCCAGGGGCAGATATAGATGCTGACCATAACTTGTTGGTTATGAACTGTAGGCTGAAACTAAAGAAACTACAAAAGGTAGGAAAATAAGGAGATGGGACCTGGATAAATTGAAGGAACCTGAGGTTCTTAAGAATTTCAGAGGGAGCTTTAGGCAACAATTGACAGAAACAGGGGAAAATAAAACAGTAGAGGAGAAATGGGTAAAATTGAGAGATGAAATAGTGAAGGTAGCAGAGGACAAAATAGGTAGAAAGGCAAGACCTACAAAAATCCTTGGATATCACAGGAGATACTAAATTTAATCGATGAAAGGAGAAAATATAAAAATGCAGTAAATGAAACAGGCAAAATGGAGTACAGAAATGAGATTGACAGGAAGTGCAAAATTGCTAAGCAGGAGTGGCTAGAAGGCAAATGCAAGGATGTAGAAGAATGTATAAATAGGGGAAAAATAGATACAGCCTACAGGAAAATAAAAGAAACATTTGGAGTTAAGAAAAACAGCTCTATGAATATCAAGGACACTGATGGAAAATCAGTTCTCAGCAAAGAAGGGAAAGCTGAAAGGTGGAAAGAGTATATAGAGGGGCTCTACAAAGGAAATGAACTTCGAGACAATATTGTAGGAAAAAAAGAGGATGTAGATGAAGATGAAATAGGAGATACTGTACTGAGAGAAGAATTTGACTGAGCCCTGAAAGACCTAAGTCGAAACAAGGCCCCTGGAGTAGATGATATTCCCTCAGAGCTACTGAAGTCTCTAGGAGAGACCTGTTTCACCTGGGGTGTAAAATGTATGAGACAGGCGAAGTACCCTCAGACTTTAAGAAACATGTTATAATCCCCATTCCAAAGAAAGCAGGTGCAGACAGGTGTGAAAACTACAGAACCATCAGTTTAATAAGTCATGGTTGCAAAATATTAATACGAATTTTATACAGAAGGATGGAAAAGCTGGTAGAAGCCGACCTCGGGGAAGATCAGTTTGGCTTCAGGAAAAATTTAGGAACACGGGAGGCAATACTCACTTTACGCCTTATCCTAGAAGATAGATTAAGAAAAGACAAACCTACATTTCTAGCTTTTGTAGATTTGGAGAAAGCTTTTGACAATGTTGATTGGAATAAACTCTTTCAAGTTCTGAAGCAAGCAGGAGTAAAATATAGGGAGCGTAAGGTTATTTACAACTTATACAAAAACCAGACAGCGGTTGTCAGAGTTGAAGGGCATGAAAGGGATGCAGTGGTTGGAAAGGGAGTAAGACAGGATTGAAGTCTTTCTCCATTGTTATTCAATTTGTACACTGAGCAACCTATAAAGGAAAGCAAGGAGAAATTTGGAGAAGGAATTAAAGTTCAGGGCGAAGAATTAAAAACATTGCGTTTTGCCGACGACATAGTAATTCTGTCAGATACAGCAAAGGACCTGGAACAGCAGTTGAACGGAATGGTCAGTGTGCTGAAAGGTGCATACAAGATGAACATTAACAAGAGCAAAACTAGGGTAATGGAGTGCAGTGTAAGAAAATCAGGTGATGCTGAAGGAGTTAGATTGGAAAACGAAGCAATAAAGGAGGTAGATGAGTTTTGTTACTTGGGCAGTAAAATAACAAATGATGGTCGCAGTATAGAGGATATAAAATGCAGAATGGCAATGGGTAGAAAAGCGTTCTTGAAAAAGACAAATTTGTTAACCTCGAATATTGATTTAAGCCTAAGGAAGTCCTTTCTGAAGGCATTTGTGTGGAGTGTTGCCTTGTATGGGAGTGAGACATGGACGATAAACAGTGCGGACAGGAAGAGGATTGAGGCTTTTGAAATATGGTGCTACAGAAGAATGTTGAAGATTAGGTGGGTGGATCGCGTAACTAATGAGGAGATACTGAACAGAATTGGGGAGAAAAGAAATTTCTGGCATACCTTGACTAAAAGAAGGGATAGATTGGTTGGACACATTCTTAGACATCAAGGAATTGTGAATTTAGCATTGGAAGGAAGTGTGTGGGGAAAAAATCGCAGAGGAAAACCAAGAGATGGATACAGTAAGCAGATTCAGACAGATGTAGGTTGCCGTTCTTATGTGGAGATGAAGAGACTTGCTCAGGATGGGGTATTGTGGAGAGCTGCATCAAACCGGTCTCCAGACTGAAGACCACAACACACAACACATGCGCCAAGTTTCATGGTGACTGGCCAGATGGTGTCAAAGTAGCAAGTTACCCTCCACCATGCTAAATTCACTGGCATTGAGATTTTTTTAATCTCCTTCATGAAAACATACATTTATGTTACTGACTTTCAGGGTGACCAGTCAAATAATATGGATGTTTCTTGCAAATTTCTCTCCGCCACGCATCGTACAGTGGCTTACGAAAGGTTGCTCATGTATTAATTAGTGGTATAAGCTATCGTCATTCCACATTTCATTCAATTCCGTCCAGCAGTTTCAGCGTGAAGAGTAACAAATATGTTAACCAACTGTAAGGTACTTTCCGCCATGCATCGTACGGTGGCGTCCTAAAGGTAGCTCATGTGTTAATTCAGCGTATAAACTATCTGGATTCCAAATTTCATTCAAATCCGTCCAGCTGTTTCAGCGTGAAAAGAAACAAACATTGAGGTTTGATTCCATTTCCAAGATGGTGCTCAACGACCACACAATGATGAACACACCAGATGTATTGAGCAGCATTGGCCGTTAATGTTTTATTTAAAAACAACAGATCGATTTCAATCACATAGTGACCATCTCCAGTGTCCTTCAAATGTTACATTCAGGGCATTCATAATGCTTGTTTGGACACTGAAGATGGTCACTATGTGATTGAAATCAATCTGTTATTTTTAAATAAAATATTAACAGCCAATGATCGTCAATATATCTGGTGTGTTCAGAAACAAACATATTAACTCATTCTAATGTATCCTCCGCCACGCTCATGCGGTGGCTTACGAAAGATACCCCATATTTCCATTCCAAATTTTATTCAAATCTGTCCATACCTTTCAGCATTAAGGAGTAGCAAACATATTACTCTTTGTAAGATACCTTTAGCCACTCACCATATGGTGGCTTACGAAAGGTAAGCCGGCCGCGGTGGCAGAGGGGACTGAGGCGCGTCAGTCACGGTCTGCTCGGCCACTACCGTCGGGGGTTCGAATCCCCCTTCGGGCATGGATATTTGTGCCGTCCTTAGTATAAGGTAGTTGATAAGTAGTTTGTAAGTTTCGGGACTGATGACCCCGTAGTTAAGTCCCGTAAGCTTAACAAACATTTGAACATTTGAACGAAAGGTAACCCATGTATTAATCAGGGTATAAACTACCTTTGTTCCAAATTTAATTCATATCCGTTCAGACATTTCAACGTGAAGGTGTAAGAATCGAATTAACTAATTGTAAAGCTCTCTCCGCCACGCACCATACTAAGTTAATGTTAGTATGTCTGTAACCTTCGTGCATGAGCAAGCAGTGAGTTGGCAAAGTTTTATCGCGTTGGTTGTACGGTATGGCCGTACATAAAATACGAGCAAAAAAAAAAAAAAAAAAAAAAAAAAAAAAAAAAAAAAAAAAAAAAAAAAAAAAACCATTAATTTTTATGTATTAGATATTAGGAAATAAAGTCACATTGCTATTCCTACAAGGAAATAATTTAATGTCTTGTCACTCGATGTTTGAGGAGTCGTGTTATTCGTACTGAACGTGACTTTGTGCCGAGAGCATCGACGAATATAAACGAATTTCTCTACTAAATAATCCCCATCGAATGATAGAGATATGTCTCAATATATCTCGCATCCAGTGCAAATGCTCTAGACTTCTCACAGACGACTGAGTTCCACACTGTATAACGGGAGATGATGGTGGATGAAACATGAATTCCTGAAACCTACGAGTGAAAAACGTTTTTAGTCATTTTGTTCCCGTTTCCGCCGGTTGTCGTAGGTGTTGGTGGCCGAGTAGAAAGAGACCGACACAGGAATAAAGGATGTACGCGTGTGCAGGTACGGAGGTGACCAGCCAGTGGGACAGCAGAAACTAGAACACTAGGCTAAATTAGAACAAGATATATATTTTGTGGAGTCTTGGTAATACTTAACTTTTACATTGTTCTTGACTGCAGAATGCTGATATATAGTTTAGGTACAGACCTGCCTACTGATGAGTCCTAGTGCCTATCCGATAACCAAGTCTTAACTGGTGCCTATCTCATTTCCAAGTGGCCGATGCAGCAGTCGTGGCCACGAGAGGAGTTGCAGCAGAGGGCGCTCGTGGCTGACGTCGTAAGAACGCCGCGCCGTGCGTGCATGGCGGCGCGCGGCGAAAGTACATGGCGCGCACTTCATACTTGTGCGACACCACAAGTCAGATATACCATGGTTGCTAGTGATCTCTAAGTAGAATAGCACAATTTGCGAAACAGTAAAATTAGCAACAACAATAATATTGCAGCGTCGTTTACATACATAGTTTCTTCGTCGATGCTAGGGCACACGTGTTCCCACTTCTCCCTCCCCGCAATTATTTTCTTTCCTTATTTGCCCTCAAGAAGCTGGATGGCCGCGTTCTAGAAACTTCAAGGTTACGATCCGTTTATTCGGACATCTACCCTGTGCCCAACTAATGAAGCAAGGAGAGGTCAGTTTACACTGCGATTGGTGTTTACTTCAAGGCATTTCTTTTATCATAGATTCCCGCTAACAAGTCGCTTTTGAGGCTGCACGGTCCGCAGCGATCACTCTTCAATTCGTGCCTGGCAGCGAAGTCGATCGCGGCATTTGAATTTGAATGGCGGAAGTTCGGTAAATGCGAACTGGAGTGTCCAAAAACGAGAGGCAGGGGCGTGAGGAGAGGAGGGGAATGTGTGGGAGTTATTCGTGAATCCTAAAAGATATATGAAGGTAGTTTCTAAGAATTAGTAGTTGTTGTGGTCATCAGTCCGCAGTTTCATGCAGCTCTCCACGCTAGCCTGTCCTGTGCAAGTCTCTTCATCTGAGAATACGTTCGGCAACCTACATCCTATTGAATCTGCTTACTGTATTCGTCTCTCGGTCTCCCTCTACGAATTTTACCCCACGCGCTTCCTTCTAATCTAAGTTGACAATTCCTTGATGTCTCAGAATGTGTCCAACCAATCTATCCCTTCTCTTAGACAGGATATGCCAGAAACCCATTTCCTCCCCAATTCGGTTAAGCACCTCCTCATTAGTTGCGTGATCTACCCATCTAATTTTCATCATTCGTCTGTAGCACCACATTTCAAAATCTTCTATCATCTTGTTATCTGAACTCCTTGTCGTCCACGATTTACTCCCATACAATGCTACACTCCAGACAAATGCTTTCAGAAAGGACTTCCTATCATTTAAATTAATATTGGATGTTAACAAATTTTGATTCTTCAGAAACGCTTTTCTTCCCATAGCCATTCTGCATTTTATATCTTCTTTATTTCGGCCATCGGAAGTTATCTTGCTACCTAAATAACAAAATCCATCTACTACTTTTATTGTCTAATTACCTAATCTAATTCCTTCAGCATCACTTGATTTGCTGAAATTGCATTCCATTACCTTCATTTTACTCTTGTTAATGTTCATCTTATATCTTCCTTTCAAGACACTGTCCATACCATTCAATTGCTCTTCCAGATCTTTTGCGGTTTCTGACAGAATTACTATGTCATCAGCAAACCGCAATGTTTTTATTTCTTCTCCCTGCACTTTAATGCCCTCTCCAAATTTCTCCTTCCATTCCTTCACTGCCTGCTCAATGTACAGACTGAACAACAACGGGGAAACGCTACAACCCTGTCTTACTCCCTTCCCAAAATCTGCGTCTCTTTCTTGCCCTTCGACTCTGACAACCGCTGTCTGGTTTTAGTATAGGTTGAATATAACTCTTCGGTCCCTATATATTACCCCTGCTACCTTCAGAATTTGGAATAGTGTATTCCAGTCGACATTTTCAAAAGATTTCTCCAAATCGACAAACTCTAAAAACGTAGTTTTCCTTTCCTTATCCTATCCTCTAAAATTAGTCATAATGTGAGTATTGCCTCCCGTGTTCCTACATTTCTCCTAAATCCAAACTGATCTTTCCCGAGGTCGGATTCCACAAGTCCTTCCGTTCGTCTGTAAATAATTCGTGTTAGTATTTTGCAACCATGACTTAGAGTATCGGAGTGAAATGTCAGCAGTATCGGTCTGAAGTGTCATCATTTGTTATTTAGTTGCAATAATTTTTATTTATCTGTTAACTAGTGATAGTTTCTGCTTTGCTTGGATGTGTATCTATTGCATTCTTATGTTAATCCATTTCCTTCTTTCCCTCTGTCTACGGGTTTGTGCCCCACAATGACCATTTCACTTTTGTTTCCATACAGCTCAGTCCTTAAATGTCATTCTGAACAAAGTGTCCCACAAAAATATAATTTTGCAGAAACTTAAAGCGGGATATCAAGGACAGGTCTGCAAAATATATTGCAAATAGGGTGGGTGATGCGATCGTTTTTCATACATTTCATTGTTTACGACTTCATATTTCCTAAACTATGTGTCGTAATATGAAATAATATCCAAGGTACAACCAGTGGAATATGTGCATTCTGTCAGCAAAATGTTTCATGAATAGAGTTAGTAGTAACGACATAATAAATGGAAAGTTCAGACGTGATGGGGCGGTTCTCACGAATCTTATTATTCATGGTCTCATATCTCATGAACTATGTGTTGCAATATGATAAAACTTCGAAGGTACATTGCGTGGTCATTCAGTGGCATATGTGTCTACTATCTGTAAAATGTCTCGCGAATATAATTAGTAGTGTAGAAGAGTTAAATTGTAACCTCATGCGTGAACAGTGGAAAAGTAGTAAGATATAATCTTTCTACTTTTTATCATTTTTTCGGGATTATCGGCAAGATAAACTCAATAAAGCTTATTGCAATTTCCTAAGAGCTCTCATTCTCAAACAGTGGATGGATAAAGTTACGTCGCATGGTCGAGAAGTATTGTTTCTAACGTCATATATCCTCGCAGCACAGTCGGACGTGCTGCAAATGGTTCCATGGTCATCGAGGATCGTTAGATTTGAAGCTGATCTCCATTTAGAACGAAAGCGGTTGTCTTAAAATACAATTAAATTCAACGTGGTCAAGACTGTTATATTGATAGGCCCTTCTTGGTAACTGGTTTCCGAAAAAAGTGGCACGCTACTACATCCTCGCTACTACGACTTTTCGACTCTTCCATAGATGTGAAGCAGTATAGTACGAGGTGCGCATAATGCAAGCTCATTTCTATTCGACACCCAGTAGGGTTAAAACCATTGCTGACGCCAACCTCTAGATAACGGTGGATCACATAGTTTTCCTGATACACTGAAACTGCGCAACATTTAGTCATCTGATATATTTCACGTTGCTGGAACTTTATTGGACAGCAGGGTGTTAAGAATCAAGTTTAATATGGAATTATGACGTGAATTGTTCAGATTATGGCCGCGGCGGATTAACCGTGCGCACTGGAGCGCCGTCGGGGATTCGAGTCCTCCCTCGGGCATGGGTATCTGTGTTGTCCTTAGGTTAGTTCCACTTAGTTTAAGTAGTTTGTAAGCTACGGACTAAGGACCAAGCAGTTGAGTCCGATAGATTTACGAACTTTTTTTTTGGGTTCATTTTATGATTATTGGCCTTGGAGATAGGATCAACAGGAAATGAGTAGCATCAGATGTGTTAATAAGGGGATGAGCCAGTGAACATATTAAAAAAAATTACCGAATGAAAGACATTGCTATGCATTACATAACGTAAGGGAACTATGTATTAATGAGCATCTAATTCTAAATAATGATTGACTAAAAGCAATCAAGACGTTTCATTGAAGAGATGTGCCCTACTGTACGTCGGTCTGTTGTAGAATGTTGGAATATGTTTACTGCTCCTGTGTTATGACATTTCTGGAGAGTGAAGTACTTCTCTGTAGGAATCAAAATGGGTTCCAGAAGCAAACGTCGTGTGAAACCAGTCACTCTTTTTGTTCAGGAGCCCAGGAAACAGTAGATGGGTAGATGCCGTGTTCTACAATCCCGGAAGGCGTTCGATAAGAGTTCACAATATCGCCTGATAAAACACGAGCGTACAGAATATCAGACCAGCTGTCTGAATGGATTGAAGAGCTTATGGCTAACACAGCGTGTCATTCTCAAAGGAAAAAAGTCTTCCAATGTGTCAATGAATCCTGGCCTACACTAAGGGACTGTAATATAAGCATTACTTTTTACAGAATATATAATGACCTAGATCTAGTCACAGAGGTTGTAAAAAAATGGGGGTACCTATTTAATAGAATGCAGTTGATATCCGTTTGACCAAAGCCAGCGCCATCTAGCGGGCCAACCATAGCGCCATCTGTTTTCCCCCTTCAAGCTAGAAAAGTTATGTTCTTTGCAGTTTTTTCGTTTGATGCTAATTTGGCCCGATCACTATCAATAGGCCACTCTGTATAACTTGCACGATATGCAGATGATTGGCAAAGATCTTTTCTTCAGAACGGATGCACTGCTAGGCGCTTATTCCAAATGTTCAAATGTTTGCCAAGCTTAAGGGATTTAACTGCGAGGTCATCAGTCCCTAAACTTACAAACTACTTATGAACTAGCTTATACTAAAGACGACACAAACATTCATGAACCAGGGGGGATTCGAACCCTCGACGGAGAACGGCCACGCACATCGTAGCATAGCGCCTCAATGCGTTCCGCCGCTCCGCTACGGCCGTGGCTCTGTTTCCCTCGATTGTGCGCACGCCGGTGACGTGGGACGGGCGAGTCGATTTGCAACGTGTGCTATCAGCAACAATAGTAGATTGAATTACATAGTGTCTCCACAGCAGTGTAGCCAGTATTTAAGTTCCAGCCCTCATATCGTGTAAGATGAACCGTAAGGTGCGTATTGCCTCAGGTGTTCAGACATTTCTCCTAAATACAAACTGATCTTCCTCCAGGTCGGGTTCTACCAGATTTTCCATTCTTCTGTAAATAATTTGTGTTATAATTATTAAACTGTAGGTTCTGTCATTTTCACACCTGTTTGCACTAAATACAAAATCGCAGACCGATTACTGGAAGCGGTTACTTCGAAGAAGTCACTCGGAGTATGCATAATGAGCGATTTGAAGTGTAACCATCACAGACGCAGGCAGACGCCAAGCTGGGATTCATTGGAAGAATTCTCAGGATGTGTAGATCATCAATAAAGGGAGTAGCTTACAAAACACTCGTTCGACCAAGACTTCAATATTGATCCTCAGCGTGGCATCCGTACAAGATAGGATTGACAGAGCATTTGGAGAAGATTCCAGGAACAGCTACACGTTTATTTCAGGTTCATTTAATAGGCATGAAAGATTCTCGGAAAAGATCGGCAAACTCCAGAGGCAGATGCCGCTACTAATATATTGCTTTGTCATACAAATATCTCGCTAAAAGACTTTGAGGGAAAAAAATTAGAGAGGTTAGACCCGGTACGGGAGCTTACCTGCAATCGTTTTCGCTGCGAATCACACGCGACTGGACCAGGAAAAGGAGGAAGTTAATGTAGTGCACACTAGTCTTGTGTAGTTCGCGAACGAACTAGTTCGGAAGAGCGCTCCCACAGGCGAACTACGCGATACCTCGCCTCGTAGTTCGTCCGCTCCTTTTCCGAAGACTGACGGGTAACAGGGAGAGGACGAGAGAGCGCGCAGAGTCGCGTGATTCCCTTCCGCCAGTTGCCGTCATTTCGAGCTGAGATGCAGCTCAGCTGTAGTTTTAGTAGCGGTAGCAAAAGCCAAAACGAGCGGACGAACTAAAAAGAGCGACCTACTTCGCGGCCGAGCTGCGAACTAAAGGAGAGCTACCGGTCGCGAACTAAAAGATGCGCGATACGTCGCGAACTAAAATATGCACGATAGGTCGCGAACTAAAACATGCGCGATAGGTCGCGAACAGAATTAAAAGTCACATGTTTGCCTTCTGCTGATGAGAGCCATTTCGAGGTTAGCGTCTGCCTGCTAGATTACATAGTTCAGTGCTCCAAAATTTCTTCGTTCAAGTATTCTGCAATATCTGACTAATAAATTCCATAATGCCAAGATATAGAGATAACTCTAAACTTAAACGCGAGAAATTATCCACAAACTGTTTCTTTTGGTTTGCATGATATCGTTAGCGGCTCAAGCACCAAGCGCATGAAGCAGCTAGGTATTGGAACTTCCCCTTCCCCCTCCACCTGCATGCGCAGACCACGCCGCTCAGCCGTCACTGGGAGCGGACGAACTAAAAGAACGAACTAGTTCGCGACTTGGGAAAATTTACAGGTTGAACGGTTCTAAGAAGGAAAGTTTGCCAATACTGGGGATACTACAATCCAAATAGTTCGACCTCGAGATTACAGCAATAAAATCGACAAAAGAGGTTTCTGTTCCTCGTGTTATTGAACTGCACGTAACGAGAAAGAGATCGCGAGGATGGCTCGACTTCATCAGCTTATCGTCTCCGACGCGCAACTGAAACGTGAGATCATCGGCAAGCATCACAGGGCGGCACAGCTCACAAGAAGTGGCGATTTTATCTCTCATGTAGGCCGATAGCATTCGTTACGTAAGACGCCTTTCTTTTGTGCGTCATCCAGCGGAATGTGTGTGCTTTATATAACGACATCGATATCACGTATTCAGCAAGCTACTTGCATTGTGCATTACTGATACACGTACTACAAAAAACTAACTGTATAAAAAATAAGATTAACTACACTACTGCCTTCATGACAAAATGTTCGTTTCGGGACATGAACTTCACAAGAATTGAAGATGAAAGATTGATTTTTAACGTTGCCGTCGAAAACATAGTCGCCTCGCGGGAGGGGCCGTGCGCTCTAAGGCGTCTTGCTAAGGAGGGCGCCTCTGCTTCCCTTCGGAGGTTCGAATCCTTTCTCCGGCATGTGTGTGTGTGTGTGTGTGTGTGTGTGTGTGTGTGTGTGTGTGGTTGTCCTTAACGTTAGATTAATAAGGTTATAAGTCTAGAAATGATGACCAGTTTGGTGTCATAGCTTTACACAGATTTGAACATTTTGAAGACATGGTCCATGGTCACTGCGAATCTTTTATGCTAAGGGCGAGGAATAAAATCGGCCGGTCCCTTTCAAAGGAACCACCCTGGCATTTACCAAGAGCGATTTAGGAAAGAGTTATCCTTCGGGGATTAATTAGCTTAAGATGAGTAGGTTTGTAAGTTTAGGGGCCGATGACCCCAGCAGTTTCGCCCCTTAGGTTTACGAACATTTGATTTAGGGAAATCGCGGAAAACCCAAATCTAGATGGTCGGAGGACTATTTGAACCGACAATTCCCAAATACAACTCCATTGTGCTAAAGAGTAGATAAAAGAATCAAATGTTTGTGACGGTAACGGACCAAACTACTGTCGTCATTGGTCCCTAGTCTTACAAATTACTTAAACTAACTTACGCTAAGAACAACACACACACCCCTGCCCCAGGTAGGATTCGAAGCATCGACGCGAGGGCCGCGCAACCCTGACATGGTGCCTAGATCCACACGGCCATTCTCTTGCGGCAATACTGCATCAACTCTGTCAGTCTCAACAATGCGGGTCGCGCGAGAGTAGCCGAGCTGTCTGGAGCACCACGTTACGGATCGCGCGGCCTCACGCGTCGGAGGTTCGAATCCCCGTCGGGCATGGGTGTGTGTGTTGTCCTTAGGTTAGTTTAACTTAGTTTAAGTAGTTTGTAAGTCAAGGGACCGATGACCAACGTAGTTTGGTCCCATAAGAATTACAAACATTTGAACATTTTGAATACAACATTGCGATCTAAAGACGTGATGTCGTGTTTTTCTTTTTCCTTCAGTGTCATATTTAACCGTATCAAAATGAATACGAAGAAACCTGTTGTAAATTGAAACTGCGGTTACATTTACAGTTTCTTTCTTTCTTCTTTCTCTTCAACCCTTTTTCCCGCACATGCAGGGTCGGCTGTGATTATTCGGATTTTGCCTTGTTAGTATTGACGAGGTGGTCGGATGCTCTTCCTGCCGCCACCCCATGCCCCCCGAAAGGAAATGTGTACCCCAAATGACTGCGTATAGTGTTACATGTATGGGAGTGTAATGTGTTATGAAATGTTTGCGAATCGTGTAAGTGAGGAGGGATTTGGCGACCAGCCCGGTACTCACCTAGGTGGATGTGGAAAACCGCCTAAAAACTACAATGGCCGGCACTCCGACCCCCTTCGTTAATCCACCGGGCGGATTCGAACCAGGGCCGGTACGCCTCCCCGTCTCGGAAAGCGGTGCGTCAGACCGCACGGCTAACCGAGCGGGTTGGTTACTTTTACAGTTTCTACATCTACATAAATACTTTGCAAGTCATATGGAGGTACATTATAAAGGATTCATCAACCGCTTTTATGATATTTTTCTGCAGTTCCATTCTCTAATAGCTCGCGAGAAAAAGGAACACGTAAATCTTTCCGTTTCCGCTCTGATTTCTCTTATTTTATTTTGATAATCATCTCATCCTATGTTGATGGGTGCTAACAAAATACGTTCGCATTCGGAAGAGGAAATTGGTGAAAGAAATTTCGCAACAAATAATGCCTTTCTTTTAATGATTTCCATTCCAACTAGTGCATCATTTCAGTGACACTCTCTCCCCTATATCGCGATGATACAAAACGAGCTGCCCTTCTCTGAACTTTCTCTAAATCGTCTGTCAGTCCCGCCTGATGTGGATCCCACAATGCGCAGCAATACTCCATAATAGGACGCACAAGTGTGATGTAGGTAGTTTCTTTAGTAGAACTGTTGCATCTGCTAGGTGTTCTGCCAATGAAACGTAGCTTTTGGTTCGCTTTCTGTACATTATTTTCTGTGTGTTCTTTCATTTTGAGTTGTTTTTAATTGTTACTCCTAGGTATTTGTTTGAGTTTACGACCTGTAGGTTAGACTGATTTATATTGTAAATGAACAGATTTCTCTTAGTGGTCATATGAATGACTTCACACTTCCCATTATTAAGGGTCAATTGCCCTTTATTGCGCATTGCTGATATGTTATCTGAACCATTTTGCAGTTGCTTTTGATATTCTGGTGACTTCGATAAATGACAGCATCATCTGCGAACAGTATAAGACAGCTACTCAGATTGTCTCCTAAATCGGTTATAAAAATAAGGAACAGTACGGGCTCTAAAACGCTTCCCTGGGAAACACCAGATGATTTTTCATTAATTACGACGCACTGCGTCCTTTTATGACAGGAAATCACGAATCCAATTGCACAACTGTGGCGATATTCCATAAGTAGAAAATAGCAAATTTCTCGAAGAGAACTCGTAAACAACTAAACGACTCTGATTGCTTCAAGGACGTGGAACTTGCTGCTGCTGTACAGGTACGTAACTTACTTTAGAGAACAAAAGTATCTACGTAAGAACAGACAGCTTCCGCGACCTTTATAGGGAAAAAATTTCTGCTCATAGTATCATTACCCAGAGTTACTCAATGCTGCTGCAGGTTTACAGAGATAGTGTTTCTGGCTATTAGCACGAATGACAACATTGTAAGACAGTCACGTGTGCAGTCATTGTCAGCTGTTCCATATCCTGCGGAGATGAAATCAGTACACTTCCGTACTGCAGGCTGATTGTTGGTGTTTATGCATAGGTTTTCGCGGTAAGAGCCATGTTCCATAAAAATTATTTGGCTTAAGGTTCACGAGATGGTATAATATGTTGAACCAACGCTTCGTCGGGTAATCCAGGTGGCCTGTATTTGGACGAAATACCAGCTGGAAAAAAATGTACACGTGAAAAGAAGAGCAGATTTCATGACGGCAGATACCACCTGGGGGTAGTAGATGGTTTCAACATCGTTCGCCCAAAGTTAGTGTATTGTTGTTGTGGTCTTCAGTCTGGAGACTGGTTTGATGCAGCTCTCCACAATAACCTACATCTGTCTGAATCTGCGTACTGTATCCATTTCTTGGTCTTCCTCAGCGGTTTTTACCCCAAACACTTCCCTCCAATGCTAAATTCACGATTCCTTGATGTCTAAGAATGTGTCGTACCAATCGATTCCTTCTTTTAGTCAAGGTATGCCAGAAATTCCTTTTCTCCCCAATTCTGTTCAGTACCTCCTCATTAGTAACGCGATCCACCCACCTAATCTTCAGCATTCTTCTGTAGCACCACATTTCAAAACCCTCTATCCTCTTCCTGTCCGCACTGTGTTTCACTCCCATACAAGGCAACAACACTCCACACAAATGACTTCAGAAAGGGCTTCCTGATGCTTAAATTAATATTCAATTTTAACAAATTTCTGTTTTTCGTCCCATTGCCATTCTGCATTTTATATCCTCTGTACTGCGACCATCATTTGTTATTTTACTGCCCAAGTAACAAAACTCATCTACCTCCTTTAGTGTTTCGTTACCTAATCTAATTCCTTCAGAATCGCCTGATTTTCTAAGACTGCATTCCATTATCATTGTTTTGCTCTTGTTAATGTTCATCTTATATTCACCTTTCAACACACTGTCCATTCCGTTCAATTTCTCCTCCATGTCCTTTGCTGTCTCTGTCAGAATTACTATGTCGTCGGAAAAACGCAATGTTTTTAATTCTTCATCCTGAACTTTAATTCCTCTCCAAATTCATGCTTGCTTTCCTTTATAGCTTGCTCAATGTACAAATTGAATAACATTGGAGAAAGGCTACAACCCTGTCTTACTCCCTTCCCAACCACTGCATGCCTTTCAGGCCCTTCAACCCTGACAACCGCTGTCTGGTTTTTGTACAAGTTGTAAATAACCTTACGCTCCCTATATTTTACACCTGCTTGCTTCAGAACTTGAAATAGTTTATTCCAATCAACAATATCAAAAGCCTTCTCCAAATCTACAAATGCTAGAAATGTATATTTGCCTTTCCTTAATCTATCTTCTAGGATAAGCCGTAAAGTGAGTATTGCCTCCCGTGTTCCTACATTTCTCCTGAACCCAAACTGATCTTCCCCGAGGTCGGCTTCTACCAGCTTTTCCATCCTGTTTACTAACATCATTGCCGGCATGGTTGAAATTCAAATCTCGTTATCACAAGGACGCTCAATGCCAATATTATTAGTTCAGTATCAACAGGCAATTAAGTATTTCGAAGTATAGTTCTATCCATATTTTGCTTCAATAAAGAGAACCAATACACTGTGTACCGACAAGAGAAACTGGATACATCCCCTAGGATGCTTCCACTATGCAATGATTAATTCGCTGTAAGCAGTCTGTCGTATGAGTTCATGTCTTTGTAGGCTGTGACAAAAATAGAGCTGCGCCTGTCACAGATGGAACAGTGATCCTGTGCCCGGCCGCAGTGCTGTGCCGCCCCCGCCCACCCCCACCCTGACAATAGGTAGCCAAACCCATTAGGGGAGGATCCCTCCACGGCAGGGAGCGGGGACGGCACTCTCAACTAATGGAGCAAGCCGTGTTCCTGTCTGTCACCCAAACGCGCCGTCTGTGCTCAAGTGAATACGAATTTAACTCGCCCTCCCAAAGGGGGCGCTAGTAAGAAATAAAATATTACCACCACTGCTCACTCTGTTAAACTCTGATCGGTGTTACATTAATAACACACAACAGCAGAAAATAGGAGTTTTTTTCCGATCCACTGATTACTACTCCAAAATATGTGCGTAATTACGCGAATAGAAAGTTTAACAATTTGACTGTGTTCAATCATGTAAAGTAAAAAAAAATTGTCGGTGTTAATTGAGGACAAGTTAGATGAAAATCTGTGTTGGTTTAGGCCTCTTGGAGGCTGTCAGGACCAGATCTTTAGCTTACGGCAGGTAATGGAAAAGTGCTATGAGTGGAACAGGGAATTGTATCTATGTTTCATAGATCTAGATGTAGATCTAGAAAAGGCTTATGATCGTTTTCCTAGGAGGAAGCTCTACTGTCAGTTCTACAAGATTATGGCATAGGAGGCAAACTTCTGCAGGCAATTAAAGGGCTTTACATAGACTGTCACGCAGTAGTTAGAGTAGGTGGCAAATTAAGCTCATGGTTCAGGGCAGTTTCAGGGATAAGAAAAGGCTGTAACCTGTCACCACTGATGTTCATACTGTTCATGGATCATATGTTGATAAACAGTAGACTGGCAGGGCGGGATTAAAACAGGTGAAAACAAAATAAACAGTCTGACATATGCTGATGATTTAGTTGTAATGGCCGATTAAACTGAAAGGTTGCAAACTAAGATTTCAGAGCTCGATCAGAGGTGTAAGGATTATGATATGAAGATCAGCATCTCCAAAACGAAAGTAATGTCTGTGGAAAAGAGATTCAAACAAATTGAGTGCCAAATAGGAGGAACAAAGTTAGAACAGGTAGACGGTTTCAAGTACCTGGGATGTATTTTCTCACAGGATGGCAACATTGTGAAAGAACTGGAATCCAGGTGCAGGAAAGCTAATGCAGTGAGTGCTCAGCTAAGATCTACTCTCTTTTGCAACAAGGAAATAAGTACCAAGACTAAGCTAGCAGTGCACCGCTCCATCTTTCGACAAGAGTGAATGTTGGGTGGATAGAGGTTACCTTGTTCATAAGGTAGAGGTTACAGATATGAAAGTAGCAAGAATGATTGCAGGCACTAATAGATGGGAACAATGCAGGAGGGTGTCCATAATGAGGAAATCAAAGAAAAAACTGGGAACGAACACCATAGATGAAGCAGCTTGAGAGAACAGACTGAGATGGCGGGGTCATGATACAAGAATGGGAGAAGCAAGGTTACCTTAGAGACTCTTGAGTTCGGAGCGGAAGGTAAGAGGAGTCGAGGTAGACCAAGAAGAAAGTACTTAGATTCGCCGAAGAATGATTATGAAGTAAAAGGCATAACATCAGACGAGACATTAATGTTAGCATTGAACAGGGGATCATGGAGGAATTTTATTAGAGGTACTATGCTCCAGACTGAACGCTGAAAGGCATAACAGTCTCTAATGATGATGATGATGATGATATTGCCATAGCTTTTTGGTTAGCCGATTAGACAACAACACAATAAGAGTTGAAATTTTACAAAAAGTGGATTCGTTGTGAAAGTAAGAGAAGTGTTACATACTGGGTGATTTCTTGCCGATATTAGGATTCGTAGGGAAGAGGCCGGGCATGGTATTCTGTTTGACGTTTCTTCCTCCGATGCTGAAGACATCTTCGGAGGCTTTCCAGACAGTGGTTCACACTTGCTTCAGCTCAGCAAGCTGTACTGTTTATCCGAACCCAAGCAACGCTGGATACTTCAGCCCATAAACCTTACTCACACAGATACGTATATTCACAAAAATTATAATTCACGAGAGTGAATTATAGGCCATAATTTTTCGCAATTACCGCCACCTCCAAAATCTATTGTTCCCAGATAATTTATCCATTTATTGCGCTGCTCAATGAAGATGAGATGAATCATACATTTTTCCAGCACGACAACGCTACTGCTCATACAGCACACCAGTCCCTACGACTTTTAGATGAAGTCTTTGGAGACAGAATAATTATAAAAGGTCTCTGGTCCCCTCGCTCACCGGATTTGTCTCCTCCCGACTATTTCATTTGAGGTGCGGCTAAAACATTTTTTTGTCAAAATAACCCTAAGGCAATGCATGAACTTATAACAGCGATAACTGAATATCTGCATTCGATTACACGCGAAATACGGTTAAAGGTATTCGAAAATAAATGTAATCCTGTTGAACTATGCCTTCAAGAAAATCATTTCCAGCACCTACAGGATAATGGTGTGTACAGTGTATTTTCTTGTAATTAATACAATTAATTAATTTCTTTGGTTTAATTGTAATAACGTTGAATCCCATCTCGCAACATAACTGCAACAAGTAACAGTGAAACCCGGCCGCTAGCTTATACAACGACTTGAATGTGCTGCTACCCTAACGCCGTCCTCTCACGGGACGTGGAAACGCACGTGGAGGAGGAAGTGGGGACACCGCAGCGTGGAATACCACGTTCCACTACACTGCGAAGCGAGGAATGAAGGATCCAGCATGCTAGATTTTTGCTTCGTGGAGTGGATCGTGGCCAATGAAAAGCGACCGGGTTTTCACGTGACAGGCAGAACTTTAGATCCGCCATATTTCAAACGGAACTCCGTATTTCGTTTCTTCTTTCCGTTGTATCGTACGATGCATAAATATAATCTATATTAAGCGTTAGAATACTGAAGAACTTTTGAAAATACGTCATTCTAGATATGATTTGTTACAATAAATTACCGGAAACAAAATATCCATGGCTTTAAAGGTTCTCGTATTTAACGTGTGTCAGTGTAATAATTTGTATAATGTGAAAGAATATCGTCACTTAGCTACGGTATAACGCATTCTATCAAAGAAGCTTCTTTGTGATGCTATGTCATAAATAAATATATTACAACAGGTTTTAGAAGCGTAATATACGTGAAATCGAGACGGCGGCTGAAATGTAGGAATAGCGTAGTTGGTAGAGTAGCAGAGAACGTAAGGGATTGTAAGTGAAACACGTTCGCGTCTGTGCAGTTACGAGATACTTTTATTTCTTCCTATTTTGTTTCCTTAACGTTTCTGGTTCTTTCTTGCTAATTTAAGTGTTATATCCGATATTCGTTGTTATTTCTTTTTAAGACAATGTATTATCGTCGGGGTTAGAATCACGAGCTATGGAGAAAAAGTGATGTAAATAACAGGTTTGCATCTACACTCTCCCAGATACTTTTAACCATTTCGTTTAATTATGATTAATGCAACTTATTTGTTAATTTAATAAAATGATAATATTCGGTATTCGACGTTATTTATTAGAAACAAGAACGATCTTTGCCCATGAGATATTTGGGTGAGTTTTTCGTTCTAGGCCACAGGAACAAATAAAATTCAAGACAGTACCCCACGTCACTCGGTTTTCCCCACGGTATTTGAATTAAGTTGCAGTTCAGTACAGTGTTGGAATAGTTCAATTTCACAGTGCAAAGTGAACATGGCTAGCGCTTGGTTACAGAAGCAGATGCAGTATAAGAACGGTGTTCACGTACAATACCATAAGCAAAAATTATCACAACGAACAATGTCGAGCTGAGGCGTTGTCCCGCGTGTATAACAAGTAAAATATATGGCCAGAACCTAATATCTCCGATTATACAGAATATGTACAATGAGGAAAATGGGAATACAAGAGCAAGACACCAGGAGCTGGTGCAGATGATGTATTTCACCGTTGAAAATTTTTAAAGAATTTTTGCCAAAACTGATATTATCGTAAATTTTGTTATTATTCTCAACCGCTTTCAGATAAATGTTCCGTCTTTGTGCTTCTTGAAGGGAAAAAAATCTGTAAGAATATTGCATGCCACATGCAAGCATAAGAAAAAATTTCCTTTTTTTTCCGACAATGGCTAAGAGAGATACCGTGTAATTTTACGCACATCCATCTTTGTAATCACAATGATCAATGCGCCAGCTCGCAACGGGCGCTGGAGAGCGCTGCGGTCGCAAAGCAAATCACGATTAGCAGCACGTTGCGTTCCGTGGGATGTAGCATGTCGTTTCAGAGCATGCTGTAGCTAGGTAGACAGCAGGTCTGGCCTGCGCCACGTTGGGACAACACGTCTACATCTACATAGATACTCTGCAAATCACATTCAAGTGCCTGGCAGAGGGTTCATTAACCACTTTCATAACTTTCCTCTACCGTTCCATTCTCTAATAGCGCGCGGGAAGAAAGAACACCTAAATCGTTCCGTTTTCGATCTGATTTCTCTTATTTTATTGGTATGGTCATGTCTCCCTAAGTAGGTGGGTGCTAGCAAGATATTTTCACATTCAGAACTAAAAGTCGGTGATTGAAACTTCGCAAACAGATCACGCCGCAATGAATAACGTCTTTCTTTTAATGATTTCCACCCCAATTCTTGAAACATTTCCGTGACGCTTCCCCCCCCCCCCCCGTAACGTGATAAAACAAAACGAGCTGCCCTTCTCTGAACCTTCTCAATGTCTTCCGTCAGTCCCACCTGGTGAGGGTCCCACAAGAGGCAACAGTACTCCAGGAGAGGACGCACAAGTGTGACGTAGGCAGTCTCTTTGGTGGAGCTCGTGCATCTTCGAAGCGTTCTGCCGCTGAAACGTAACCTTTGGTTCGCCTTCCCCACAATATTTTCTATGTGTTCTCTCCAGTCAAAGTTGTTCGTAATTGTAACTCCTAGGTATTCGGTAGAATTTACGACCTTAAGGTTTGACTGATTTATCGCGTAATTGAAGTTCAGCGGATTTCTTCTAGTGGTCAGGTGTATTACTTCACACTTTTCTTTATTTAGTGTCAATTGCCAATTTTCACACCATGCAGAAATTGTGTCTAAATCGCTTTGCAGTTGCTTTTGATCCTCAATTGACTTCACTAACCGATAAACGACAGCATCATCCGCGAACAGTCTAAGGGAGCTATTCAGATTGTCTCCTAAATCGTTTATAAACACGAGGAAGAGTAGGGGACCTATAACGCTTCCCTGTGGAACGCCAGATATCACTATATCACTTCTGTTTTACTCGATGACTTACCGTCAATTACAACGAACTGTGTCCTTTCTGATAGGAAATCGTGAATCCAATCGCACAATTGTGGAGATATTCCATAAGCACGCAATTTCATAAGAAGCCGCTTGTGGGGTACAGTGTCAAAAGCCTTCCTGAAATCCAGAAATATGGAATCGATTTGAGATCCCTTGCCGATGGCACTTAACACTTCATGTGAATAAAGGACAAGCACGTCCCGTGTGGGGACGGCATGACGGCGACCCGCAAGGCGAGATACGCGGAGCTCGCCGCTGCGGAGAGACTTTGCGGACACACTGTATAATTTGTAATGGTAAGGTCACCGTAATAAATTCTACAAAGCTTTAAGGCCCCGATATCCTTTATCATACGCTCTATATAACATGCTAATTTTCAGGATCTCATTCATGTTCAAAGTTACGGCGGCGAATTACTCTGGCGTTCACTTTTCGACATGGTTACTAGAGTAGCCGAAGGCGCAAGGGAGCCTAGCACGTATACTGGGCAGAAGCCGTTCTTGAGTAGTAGCGTGTACTGTCTGGAGAGTATAAAACGGCGCTTCCTCTTTTTCAATTAACGGAAGGTTCGGAGTTATTCCGCCCCGTCTAACTCGAATGAAAAAGGCTCAAAACACAGAGAGATCCTGCGATGGCAGTCGCGAAAGTTATGAATGTTAATCAGAGATGAGTTCTGTTGATCGCAAACTTTCCGCCCTCGCTTTCCATTTATTTGCATCGCGCTGGTGCTCCGGCAGTCACGAACCTGACAGGAGGCGTCCGTCCTGTTGCCCGTCCGGAGAACAGAACATCGCGGCTCCCGTTTCATTAAACGCGGCATCAATTTGGCCCACCACGCTTTGTAACTCCTACCCCTCCTCTCTCTCTCTCTCTCTCTCGCTCTCTCTCTCTCTCTCTGTATGTGTGTGTGTGTACGCGTGCACGCGCGCGCCAAAGCGCGTGGGCGTGCAAGTATAACACCACATTGTTTACGATTCGGGCAGTATGAAAATTCGGATGGTTCAAACAGAATATCCACTCGCGTAATGAACAGTGTAACGTCTGTGAGTAGATAATTACAAGATAATATGGATTAATGACTTTTGAGTTCAGCCTTAGTTCTGTGACGCTGTTCCCAAATCGTATCCATTAAGCACGTAACAGAAACGTGGCAGCGGGTTAACACAACAATTTAATATTCACAGAATATATGACTTCAACTGCGAATGGGCAAAGCTGTAAATGTGTACCCAACCGGGATTCGAACCCGGGTCTCCTGCATTCTAGGCAGTTGCGCTGATCCCTACACCACTGGGGACACAGTGATCACCGCACCTACAAGGACTACTTAAGCAAGTCTCCCGTCAGACACAAATTTCCAGCCTTACCCTGCCCACAGTACCCAAACTCGTAGTCACTATGTACTAATTCCCGTAAGAGTAAGGGCTCCAAACTTGCCCACCCCTCCCCACTAACGAAAGGATTATTACCTGTCACTGGCATATCGCGCCTATTCAGAAAAAAAAAAAAAAAAAAAAAAAAAAAAAAAAAAAAAAAAAAAAAAAAAAAAAAACCAGACGTCCCTGTGCCTCTTGCATTTGTGGCCAGCGTCGCTGCCAAAATGTTCAAATGTTT
This sequence comes from Locusta migratoria, assembly GCA_026315105.1. NCBI lineage: Eukaryota > Metazoa > Arthropoda > Insecta > Orthoptera > Acrididae > Locusta > Locusta migratoria. Next base: position 289,189,175 of record CM048747.1, on the reverse strand, counting down.
GTATATCTAAGGGACTTCTGTGGTTATCAATCCCTTGACTGACACGCACCCACCCATCCCCCCCCCCCACACACACACACGCACGCACGCACGCACGCACACTCACAAACACATATGTCCGATGGAGGACTCGAACTTCCGACGCCAAGCATCAACACGCTCCGTATCAAGGCCCCTTAGAATGCTCCACGGCGACGATCACAGGAAGTCATTAAATAACAGGGATTAAAAATCCGCAGCGTTAATGCGGACCAACGCCGAATCGGGGTTGGAACACTTGCGGGGAGTGACCCGGAGCCCTTGGGGCGGCTAATAGCTTCTCCTGGGTACAGGCACACCAAGAAGTCTAGCACTGTCAACATAACACGAAACTTGTTCTAACTACATATTAATTCGTTGAGTGTTCCTCCTGAAAACAAAACGGTATTTTAACAGTGATAATGTTTGGAGAGTTATTAAGACATTCTCTGCTACTACTAGACGATGACTTTCAACAGTCATACCTCTAAAAAGCATATTATTCAGAACACTAAGCATATCAAGTCACCTGCGCAAGCAATAAATATATTAGGCATCTTGCACAGATACGTTGATGTAATTGACCGCTTTGTAGTTAACCTCACTATCACGCAACTTCCATCTCTTTAAAAATAGCTACAATGCTTTTTAATAGGAGACGCAACCTTAAACCTTCAATTAAAAACGTTAATAATAATTCAATGAGTATTTTACACACTTGATGCGTTTATTCGAGACCCCAAAACGATTTCGCTGTATTCGAATTACAAATACATCTAATAAATGTATGCAATACTGAATATGTAAGGGAATGTGACACACCGAAAAATGCTAAAGATAAATTCTATTTTCTATCACTGTCATATAGAACCATTTTTACTCCGAACTTGGCATAAACCAACAGGGAGAAACAAGTTGCAAGACTTCCAGGAAAAATGAAGCGAAATTGGCAGTCACTCGTTGGTTATAAATTGCATTGCCTATTAACTGTATAAATATAAATTACGGAATACGCGGAACTCCTGTTCAGTACAGTCAAAAAGATCTAAGGTAATAGGCAGTGGTTTACTATCAGATATCCGTATCACTCTCCTCCTCGAAGTCTGTGTGAAGATTTATATTCAGAACATTCAAGAAAAAGGCTACTGTGATGTTGAAACTACAAAAAGTAGCTCATTTACTCAGGAAGGGAAAACGTTATGGTGCCCGTAAATTTGAATGGTTGTATCTCTTGTAATAACATTCACTTTTTGATAAAATGTTAAAATCCAATATACCAGAATTTTGTTTTTCTAAACTCAGTGCCAACTTTTTTGTGGAAATGTTTGCAGGAAATCTTCTTGATGTGATTTCATACTTCTATGCATTAAATTGATATTATCAAACATGTAATTTGTGTCACAAATTGCGCGACCGGTCCGGTGGGCCTTTCCCTGAATACGGTACAGGTAGAGGCTGGAGGGCGTGGAGTAGGGCTGGTGTATCCCTACTTCTGGAACACCCTGTTCACTACCTGCAGCGTCCGGGTCTCCCCGCAAGTGTCTAAACATTCCCTTTCCCCGCAAGTGTCACAAACTCCGCCGAATCTTGGGGGGGGGGGGGGGGGGGCAGTTGCAAACCGGGCTATCTTGCTCGAGCGGCACTCGCGGAGGGGCGCCAAATGGTCTCCTAGAGAAGGGATGGGTTTCGAATGCTATATCCGAATCATAACAGTAGGTCTGCTGTAATACGTCTTTTCATGTATTGGTAGAATTTCAACGGACGATACTTCGAATTCCTTTGAATGTGACGAAGATATATAATTTCCGCCCGGAGGGGTCGGGGCGACGAAGATGAGGGAGAGTCCCGCGCGGAAGTTTTGCTCAGGGCCCCGCGAAAGCTAGGGCCCATTAGCAGTGCTGTTACTTGTAATCTGCTGATTCAAGCGGAAAGGATTCCGGCGGGATTGTGTCCTCACGACGGTAATCAACCGACTTTGCACGAGGAATGTCAGTTGGAGCTGAATGCATGGACATACTATTTCGGCAATCGATCGGAAATCAATATTCTGACATCTACTGCTGTGGCGTCCCTGTTTACACAAGTCCGGCACTGTGCGGAGGTCGCCGCGCAACTTGAAGACTAACCATAACTCGCTCCATAGTACTTAGGCCGCCGGGGGCGCCCGCAGTCTCGGTACCTCTTTGCCTGCTTCGCGCGCCGGCCAATAGGAGGAAGGGGGTTGCCTAGATATGCCGCCGTACCACAGCAACGTCGCATAGTACCGGAGTTCCAGTCAGATCCACAAGTTCGACAGTTCCAGGAAGATCAGCAGAAGAGCGCCATTCACGCTAGCGAGCACTCTGTATATACACAAGCCGGAACAGTTTATTATTACACTGCAGAACTGTAATTGCTAGGACGAAACTGTACCATCACAAGAACATCAAAGTTTAGTATTTGTTTCATCTAATAAATATATTACTGGCCGTAAAACTGCCACACCAAGAAGAAATGCAGATGATAAACGGGTGTTCATTGAAATATATTATTCTAGAACTGACATGTGATTACATGTTCACGCAATTTGGGTGCATAGATCCTAAGAAATCAGTACCCAGAACAACCACCTCTGGCCATTGAGTCAAACAGATACCACAGTTTATCAAGAGTAGTGACTGGCGTATTGTGACGAGCCAGTTGCTTGGCCACCGCTGACCAGACGTTTTCAATTGGTGAGAGATCTGGAGAATGTGCTGGCCAGGGCAATAGTCGAAAATTTTCCGTATCAAGAAAGACCCGTACAGGACCTGCAACATGCGGTCGTGCATTATCCTGCTGAAATGTAGGGTTTCGCAGGGCTCGAATAAAGGGTAGAGCCACGGGTCGTAAAACATCTGAAATGTAACGGCCACTGTTCAAAGTGTCGCCGATGCGAACAACAGGAGACCGAGACGTGTAACCAATAGCACCCCATACCATCATGCCGGGTGATACGCCACTATGGGAATGACGAATACATCCTTCCAATGTGCGTTCACCGCGATGTCGCCAAACACCTGGATTCATCCGGAAACATGACGTTTTGCAATTCGTGCATCCAGGTTCGTCGTTGCGTACGCCATCGCAGGCACTCCTGTCTGTGATGCAGCGTCAAGGGTAACCGGAGCCATGGTCTCCGAACTGATAGTCTATGCTGCTACAAACGTCGTCGAACTGTTCGTGCAGATGGTTGTTGTCTATCAAACGTCCCCATCTCTTGATTCAGGAATCGAGACGTGGCTGCACGATCCGTTATAGCCAAGCGGATAAGATGCCTGTCATCTCGACTGCTAGTGATACGAGGCCGTTGGGATCCAGCACGGCGTTTCGTATTGCTCTCCTGAACCCACCGATTCCATATTCTGCTGTCGTTGGATCGCGACCAACGCGATCAGCAATATCGCGATAGGATAAACTGCAATCGCGATAGGCTAGAATCCGACCTTTATAAAAGTCGTGATGGCACACATTTCTCCTCCTTACACGAGGTATCACAAAACGACGTTTCACCAGGCAACGCCGGTCATCTGCTGTTTCTGTATGAGAAATCGGTTGGAAACTTTTCCTACGTCAGCATGTTGTAGATGTCGCCACTGGCGCCAGCCTTGTGTGAATGCTCTGAAAAGCTAATCATTTGCATGTTACAGCATCTTCTTTCTGTCGGTTAAATTTCGTGTCTGTAACACGTCATCTTCGCGGTATAGCAATTTTAATGGCCAGGGGTGTAGTTCATGGGGACGAATCAATTCTTCTTGTTACAGGCTTATGTCCACATCCCTGCTAGTCATGGTCAAACTTTTACCACACTACGATCAGGGAGACAGATCCTACACAGTGCCAAGAGTGTGTTGAGAACACTAAATTTCAAGGATTGGCTCCCACCACGGACAACTATAGTTCCGACGGCCTGCACCTCATGACCACCGGCAGCCGTGATTGCGTAGAGTCAGACATTAAGAAAGAGCACATTCTCCACTACTGAGATAGAGATCCATCCTCTAAACATCTAGACGAGACACAGACGAGGAATCTGGAGCATCTGCAAAATCAAGTACGTGTACTAAAAGTGGAAGATCTAAGAACATAAGTTGGTGCTATGATGAGTGTAAAGGCAGCGTTCCAGCGTATCTGCTGACGACGGGGCACTTGCAATGAGGTACAGAGATCTTGAAGCTAGCGACTGTGAATTGATCACCAGTTCATGAATTATTAGTAAATATTTCTGCAAATGGAAATTGCAGGCAAGTTTTATTGTTTTTTTATTGTTTTCAAAACTAGACATATATGTCTTAAGGGATTTACCGTGACCCTTATTTGAATTAAATACTTCAATGTCAATCTTAAATTGCTTAAATGGCCCTCCATCTTCCTGGCTGGTGGTGCACCGGTGTTTCAACATAAGGCCTGGGAATGGTTCCAGGATCAAGCAGCGGAAGTCAAGATGTTGGATGGCCACCCCGGAGACTAGATTCGAACTGCATCGAGATATCCTTGGAGTAGTGAAGCAACTTAAATCACTTATCAAGTCTTCTAGTCCGGACTGTATAACCATTAGATTTCTATCTGATTATGCTAAAGAGATAGCTCCTTACTTAACAGCCATATACAACCGCTCTCTCAAACAAAGATCTGTACCAAAAGATTGGAAATTTGCACAGGTCACACGTATATTCAAGAAAGGTAGTAGGAGTAACCCACTAAACTACAGACTTATTTCATTGACATCAATTTGTAACAGGATTTTGGAACATATCCTGTATTCAAATATTGTGAATTATCTCGAACAGAATGATCTATTGACGCAAGATCAACATGGATTTAGAAAATATCGGTCATGCGAAACACAACTAGCTCTTTATTCACACGAAGTGACCAGTGCTATCGACAAGGGTTCTCAAATTGATTCTGTATTTCTTGATTTCCAGAAGGCTTTTGACACCGTACCTCACAAACGGCTTTTAATCAAATTGCGTAGTTTTGTTTTATCGCCCCAAATTTGCGGCTGGATAGGGGATTTCCTGTCAGAGATGACACAGTTTGTAGTAATCGATGGTAAGGCATCAACTAAGACAGAGGTGATATCGGGCGTTCCACAGAGTTAGGTTATCGGTCCTATGCTGTTCCTTATTTACATAAACGATTTGGGAGAAAATTTAAGTAGCTCTCTTAGGTTGTTTGCAGATGACGCCGTCATTTACCGTCTATTAAAATCATCTGTAGATCAAAACCAACTGCAGAAGGATCTAAATAAGATACCACTATGGAGTAAAAATTGGAAAATTGACTCTAAATAATGCGAAGTGTGAAGTCGTGCAAATCCGTTAAACTTTGTTTACAAGATAAATCAATCGAACGTGAAGGTCGTAAACTCCAGAAAATATCTAGGAATTACAATTACTTCAGACTTAAAATGAAAATAACACGTAGAAAACGTCGTGGGAAAGGCGAACCAGAGACTGCGTTTTATTGGCAGAACCAGATGTAACAGAACTACTAAAGAGACTTCATACAGCCGGCCGCGGTGGCCGAGGGGACTGAGGCGCTCCAGTCACGGTCTGCACGCCCACTACGGTCGGGGGTTCGAATCCCCCCTCGGGCATGGATATTTGTGCCGTCCTTAGTATTAGCAAGTTCGTAAGTAGTTTGTAAGTTTAAGGACTGATGACCCCGTAGTTAAGTCCCATAAGCTATACAAACATTTAAACATTTTTAGACTTCATACACTACGCTTGGGTGTCCTTTTTTTGGAGTATTGCTGCCCAGTGGGGGATCCTTATCAGGTGTGTTTGACGGAAGACATCGAAATAGTCCAAAGAAGGGCAGCTCCTTAGGTACTGTCACGATACAGAGGAGACAGCGTTACGGAAATGATACAGGACCTGGGATGGAAATCATTACAACAACGGCGCTTATCGCTGAGACGGTGGGCTACTTACGAAAATACAATCGCCAACATTCTCCTCCGAATGCGAAAATATATTGTTGACTTCCACTTACACAGGTAAAAAAAAAAAAAAAAAAAAAAAAAAAAAAAAAAAAAAAAAAAAAACAGCATAAAATACGAGAAATCAGAGCTCGAACGGAGAATTAAGGTGTTCTTTCTTCCCGCGCGCTATTCGAGAATGGAGTGGGAAATAAATAGTATAAAGGTGGTCGATGTATCCGATGTTGATGTCGATCTAGATATAATTGGGATATAATGTAAGCCAGGTTCCGCGCCATGGATTCTGCACCCACAAAAGCAGTAGGCCTGGTCGTGGTGTCAGCTACTTCCAGAGGAGTACCAGAGACTTGTAGACTGACAGCAGTCCGTGGGTCGTCCCCCACGATATCACGTGGTTATCCTACGACATTTGCTACCTGACGGTAGATGTGGCTGCTGATGCAGGAGGCAACGTCCGCATGGAAGGCGCCGAAGCCGGTAGTGTTGGAGGCAGTGCGGCAGCCCTCTGTCTTCCCCGCTGTCAGTTTATGGCGCTGCCTCGTCGCCGGCGTCTTAAATATTTGAGTCCGTGTGGCGCCGCGCGGCCCTGCAAATCGGCCCCTCAAGCTTTACGAGGCGTGCGGCTGACGCAGGCCGGCTGCCACAGTGCGCATACGCACGAGACCTGCAACTGTTGTCTTTCATTCAAATGTTTGTATATCTATCGGACCAAACTGCGTGGCCATCAGTCCGTAGCTTACAAACTACTTAAACCTAGGTAATCTAACCTAAGGACAAACACACACACCCATGCCCCAGGGAGGACTCGAACCTCCACGGAACTGTGGTCAGGCAAGTCGACTTTGACAGATTACGAGACGCGAGCTGTTTTAAGAGGGGAAGTTGATTAAATTGACCAAAATGTCCATTTTAGATTTTTTTAAAAATTTTTCGTTTTGCCGACGACATAGTAATACTGTCAGAGACAACAAAGGACCTGGAACAGCAGTTGAACGGAATGGATAGTATGCTGAAAGGTGCATATAAGATGAAAATTAACAAAAGCAAAACAAGGGTAATGGAGTGCAGTCTAAGAAAATCAGGTGATGCTGAAGGAATTAGATTAGGTTACGAAACAATAAAAGAGGTAGATTAGTTTTGTTACTTGGGCAGTAAAATAACAAATGATGGTCGCAGTACAGAGGGTTCTTGAAAAAGAGAAATTTGTTAACATCGAATATTGATCTAAGCCTAAGGAAGTCCTTTCTGAAGGCATTTGTGTGGAGTGTTGCCTTGTATGGGAGTGAAACATGGACAATAAACAGTGCGGACAGGAAGAGCATAGAGGCTTTTGAAACGTGGTGCTACAGAAGAATGCTGAAGATTAGGTGGGTGGATCGCGTAACTAATAAGGAGGCACTGAACAGAATTGTGGAGAAAAGAAATTTCTGGTATACCTTGACTAAAAGAAGAGATCGATTGGTAGGATACATTCTTAGACATCAAGGAATTGTGAATTTAGCGTTGGAGGGAAGTGTGTGGGGTAAAAACCGCAGAGGAAGGACAATAGATTGATACAGCAAGAAGATTCAGACAGATGTAGGTTGCCTTTCTTATGTATCGTTGAAGAGGCTTCCTCAGGATAGGGTAATGTGGTGAGCTGCATCAAACCAGTGCATCAAGACCACAACACAGTACAACTCATGGACAATAAGTATCCAAAGTTTCAATGTTGAAATCGCATTCGAAGTGCCTGAAAATTAATTAAAAGTGTGACGCGGCCTCCCTGGCACGCCCACGTTTTGAAGCAGCACTTCAGTACCAGCTCAGTGGACAACGATTCTGTGTGTTACTTTCAACCAATCATGTGCGGGATACATATAGAAGGCTGTGAAACATACTCCTTTTATAGATCATCTTTGACTCTGTTCCGTATCTTATAAACAATAACAAACTAATACATATGTATAATCCCAGAGACGGATTTACGTCTCAAATATGTCAAAGACATTATTGATAGATCTGAAGCAATGTATTAAAATTTGTGGTTGCGGCCGGGAATCGATCCCGGACCTCCATGCTTACTAGGCAGACCTCTTAACCGTTAGACTACCACACCACTAACGATTAAGGCGCCTTAATCGTTAATGGTGTGGTGGTCTAACGGTTAAGACGTCTGCCTAGTAAGCATGGATGTCCGGGTTCGATTCCCGGCCGCACCAAAAAATTTAATTCAATGCTTCTGATCTATCAATAACAAACTAGCTGCATCGTGATACTGACGAAGATTTATACAAGTTTTCGATTCTTTTTTCATTCAGTTATGCCACGACCACAAAGAGTGTATAAAAACTGGATAAACAACGTTTGAATAAGTTAGTGAATAGAAGATTTGAGAAACAATGACAAACCAGCAATGAGGCAATATCCAAACTAACAATATCTGCTGAAAATGTGAACTCTTCTCCCAGCAGCTCTAAGCTAAAAATCAGTGAGGTGCATGGTGCACACTGCAGTGATGAATCTTGTTTTCTGGCCGATCCTGCACTTCTCAAACAGTGTGTTCATGGCAAAACCCGAACTCCAAATGAGTTTCTAAATTCACTCATATGGAAACGATGCCCTCAAACCACATTTGCATATGCTACAGTTCACAGAATTGCAACTCATGATGCACTTCTTGTAAGTAATGGTGGAAACGTCGGAGGATGAAGGTATTAGAACGAATGGGCTTCAAGACAGGAAATTTTACTCAAGACATCCTGAGAAAAATAGATTTACAGCGCGTGTCTGCAGCTGGAAAATAATTTGAACACCTGGTAAAGGAAAGAAGGCAGACAACAAGAAGCCAGAAGGCAAGCCTTGAAGGTAAAGACGACCCAGATTACAAATGTGGTGCCTCCTCAAGAACTGAAATAAGGAAAAAAGTTAGATTGAACTTTAAATTGGCGCGCGGGAGTAGCCTAGCGGTCTGGAGCGCCACGTTACGGATCGCGCGGCCTCCTGCATCGGAGGTTCGAATCCTCCCTCGGGCATGGATGTTTGTGTTGTCTTTAGTATAAGGTAGTTCACAAGTAGTTTGTAAGTTTAGGAACTGATGACCTCGCAGTTAAGTCCCATAATCTTAAGAAACATTTGAACATTTTTTAACTTTAAATTGCGTCTCTTGTAAAGTTTTTTAAAGAAAGTTTATGTACGTTTTCCTCGGATTCTGGGAATGCTTGAAATATGAAATTTTGTACACATACTTCTGTAAACCTAACAAACGTTGACTCAAGAGTAAATTTTGAAATTCTGATTGTAAGCTGAGATATGGGGCAAAGAGCTTGGAATTTTGCATGAATTTAAAATTTTATTTGTGGAATTATAATTAAAAAATTATGCAAATACTCCGATTTGACCCATTCCTAAAACATCACGAGAGAAGCTTACAACATATAACGAGAAGAAACAGAAATTTTTGTAGAAATGTCTTGAATACTATCTGAGAAAAAGGAACACACAATATTTTTTGAAAAAACTTCAAATTTCATTAAAAAGGTTGATTATATATCATCAAGGATTTACCATGTAAATGTGCCACTTTCATATAAAACGTGGGAAAAAATTTCATTGTCATATCTCCAAAACTGTGGATTTGGTGCATTTTTGAAATAGTGAGTGTTTTTCATCAACGTCCCCACTTCAAGGAATGGAGAACCTACAGCCGTTATAGAATTTTTTATTCCTACCAGTTTCGACACTTCATTGTGTCATCTTCAGGCCCCATGACCAGAGTAAAAATGTGCTTATTATTTTTCTTAGACAGAACGGGGAAACGGGGTCAGTACTAATGAACTTCTAATTACGCAAACTAATAAATCGATTTTTACGCTCTTCTGGGGCCTGAATATGACTCAATGAAATATGGAAACTGGTAGCACATTAGGATAGTTGTAGCAACTCTTTTTGTTTTCTCCAAACTTTTGCCTTTACGAGTGTGGAACCCTTGAAATTGATATGTTGAATAACATGAGTCATCATCCGTTATAGACAATACCTGACTAGCATTTGTTTGTTTGTTTGTAGATCTATCGGACCAAAATGCTTGGTCATCAGTCCGTAGCATACAAACTACTTAAACTAAGGTAAACTAATCTAAGGACAACACACACACCCATGCCCTAGGGAAGACTCGAACCTCTGACAACGAGCAACCGCGCGCTCCGCAGCGAGGCACCTTAGACCACTCGGCTACTCCATCGCGGCTGACTAGCATTTATACTACACATAAATAACAAAGAGCATGACACTTTTCTTTAGTCGTAGCCCAGTATACAAGAACACGCCCGTAAATAATATTTCTGGATGCCACAATAAAACCCAACCAACGTCCTTTCCCTGCCAGAAGGAATCATAAATAAATTAATACCACTAAACTTTATGAGTCCCTTCTGTGCATCTTCGCTGTGGATGATGTAAGCAGGTTTACGATCTGATGGTGTACCACAGCCTACTTATGTGATATTGCGTAAGTATTCATTAAAGTTATACTCGGCTCTCCAATACTGCGTCTGAAGGCAAGCTCTAAATAAACTATGTAATCAACTAACTTTATATCGTGCGTAAATTTGCTGAAATTGTTAAAGTTTAAAATCTGCCGCGTAATGACGGCTGGCTTCAACGATCCAGCGATGCCGCTGACACTAAAATACCTGATTTGTTCTATAAATGGGCAGCATGTGTGCTCTTTGCAAATAACACACTACAATACAAACACCTATTTTTGACCAGATAGAAACTGCTGAGAGCTCATTGCACACCTTTAGATCGCAGTATATCGACATCGAAAAACAACCTAATTTAGTTTACGTTACAGCTTTTATTTACAAGTTCCAAACTTGAACAAATACTGAAGAACGAAAGAGTTATTCTTCTCTGGTACAGGTTCTAATATACCGGATGATCAAAAAGTCAGTATAAATTTGAAAACTTCATAAATTACGGAATAATGTAGATAGAGAGGTAAAAATTGACAGACATGCTTGGAATGACATGGAGGTTTTATTAGAGAAAGAAAAAAAATGTTCAGCAAATGTCCGACAGATGGCGCTTCGTCTGATCGGAAAAGCAATAATTAGCATAACAAATTAAGACAAAGCAAATATGATGTTATTTACAGGAAATGCTCCATATGTTCACCATCATTCCTTAACAATAGCTGTAGTCGAGGAATAATGTTGTGAACAGCACTGTAAAACATGTCCGGAGTTATGGTGAGTCATTGGCGTCGGATATTGTCTTTCAGTATCCTTAGAGATGTTGATCCATCACTATACACTTGCGACTTCAGATAACTCCGAAGCCAATAGTCGCACGGACTGAGGTCTGAGAACCTTGGAGGTCAAGCATGACGAAGGTGGCGGCTGAGCAAACGATCATCACCAAACGACGCGCGCACGATATCTTTCACGCGTCTACCAATACTCTTTTTGTGTGTGTGTGTGTGTGTGTGGTTTTTTTATGGTTCTAATAAAATCCCATTTCATTCCAAGCATGTATGTCAATTTTTACCTCTCTGTCTACATTATTCTGTGATTTATTAAGTTTTCAAATTTATATTGACTTTTTGATCACCTGGTATATTGCATAATGACTTCAGATATCATAATATCAGACTCTACAGATAATAATGATCTTAACAATTGTAGTGTTTTGGCAAGTCACAGTCGGTAAACCGGTCTAGCAGCACAGTAAAATTAATTTTTATCCCCCCTTTCTATAATTACAGAAAAATATACTATCAGATCAAATGTTCAAACGTTTATAAACATATTGGTCCAAACTGTTATGGTCATCAGTCCCTGTGCGTACAAACCAATCAAACGTACACTAAAGACCACATACACGCGTACACACTCACACACACATGCCCGATGGAGGACCAGAACCTCCGGTGTGAGCGGCCGTCTAGTCCGTAGCATGATGCGGCTGCTCCCGCGCGGAAACACTGTCAGAATCACTGTCCTACCAGCAGGAGGCGCTACCCAGTGAACGCCTTGAATCGCATGATTTGAACTCATGAATCAACATGTTCCATGTGGAAATTTGATGGAAGGGTTTGGGCTTGGCACATGCAAAAAGTTGTATCACGTTTATTACCAGTGTACAGGAGGTGATGTTACGGTATTGAGAATTTTTTATGTTTAGAGTGTTGTCCCATTAATACGCTTATGAAAACTCTGAAACATCTACTCTACACAAACGTCTAAATAGTATACTCTACAAATCACATTTAAATGCCTGGCAGAGGTTTCAACGAACCACCCTTATACTATTTATCTTCCATTCTCGAATAGCGCGCGGAAAGAAAGAACACCTGAATCTCTCCATTCGAGCTCTGATTTCTCGTATTCTATTCTTATGATCATTTCTACATATGTAAGTGGGAGTCAAGAATATATTCTCACATTCGGAGGAGAATGTTGGCGATTGGAATTTCGTAAGTAGCCCACGCCGCAGCGATAAGCGCCGTTGTTGTAATGATTCACACCCCCAGATCCTGTATCATTTCCGTAACGCTGTCTCCTCTGTATCGTGACAATACGAAACGAGCTGCCCTTCTTTGAACTACTTCGATGTCCTCCATCAAACCCACCTTATAAGGATCCAACTCTGGGCAGCAATACTCCGAAACAGGACGGACAAGCGTAGTGTACGCAGTTTCTTTAGTAGTTCTGTTGCATCTTTTAAGTGTTCTGCCAATAAAACTCAGTCTCTGGTTCGCCTTTCCCACGACATTATCTACGTGTTCTTTCCAGTTTAAACCTGAAATAATAGTAATTCCTAGGTATTTTGTGGAGTTTACGGCCTTCACTTTTGATAGATTTATCTTGTAAACAAAGTTTAACGGATTTCTTTTCGTACTCATGTGGACGACTTCATACTTATCATTATTTAGAGTCAATTGCCAATTTTTACACCATAGTGATATCTTATTCAGATCGTTCTGCTGTTGGTTTCGATTTTCAGCTCATTTTGGATGTGATCGGTATTACACCACTGTATGCTGCCAACAACAGAAGAGCAGTTCGAAGATGATTACTGTATCAGAAATAAAGTGCTTTCTGTCATAATAAATCTAACGTTGCACACAGTCCATATACGGACTGGCAGTTATTGAACTATGTGAAATAAAAGCGTCATAACTTCTGAAGGGTTTGCGTTAGGACGTTCAAGCAAAACGTGTGGCCGCGAAGCGTAGTGGGAATTAGTATGCTCATGTGAATACGGTTTGGTTTAACGACGAGGTGCACTTTCATTTGAATCGGTTCCTCAATAAGCAAAACTAGTGTACTTGGGGATCTGAGAATCCGCATTTCGCGATCGGGAATCTCTTCACCCTCGGCGGATGACTAAGGTGTTCAGTGTCCAGTTAGGGAACAATGGGTGTGATATTCCTTGATAGCACGCTGAAGATGCTCGAAGATGATTTCAGCCCCATTATCCAAAGTGACCCTCATTTCGACAAGATGTAATTGATCTGCCTCTGAGAACAGAGTAAAAACCTCGGAGGCGTTACTTTTCAGCATATTAACGCGAGAAAGAAAAGTTAAGATTACGTATTTTGGTACTTATTTTAAAAGATACGGAACACTGAATAGAAAGAGATAGATGGAGAAAGAAACAACAGTTTCCTGTTTTCGTAATGTTGATTTACGAAGCCACTAAAAAATCTAAAACATTTACTGCAAGTAGTACCTGGAGTTAGTTAATTAATGAGTTAAAGTTTACTTCCTTTACTAATTTCTTTTCCTTTCCGACGTTATAGTAGTTAAAATGAGTGCTGTCTTCACATCAGCAACAGCGGCGTACGCAATCCGCAGTGGTTCGCCGTGTATCATGCGGACTCAGCAGGCGCTTACTGAACAACACAGCGTGTACACAGTACTACATGTTCCTCAGTACCTCAAAACAAGTGCGTTTACTGGTAATGATCCAGACAACCTGGAAAAAGAAAGACAGACGTTCCGTAAAGCATGGGTGGCCAATTCGTATTTTACGTTACTACACACATTCCTTCTGAACGTTTTTCATCATGTCTTCACAGAGCTACATCAACGTATCTTCATGGTCTAGTGTAAAGTCATGGTTTTAAATATTACATTTAAATGGAAAGACGTGCTTTACAAACGAATGTCGTGTCCATCGGGAGGCCCTTAAGCCCAAGCTAATTTCTCCACGGGACAATTCTAAGTACAGGTACTAGGTACTACCAAAGCCGGAAACGTTTCCGAAATAAACTTTATGAATGTCGTGGCTGAAGTATAATTATATATTTATGGTTTGAAACAACAAGAGCAATGAGACTGGTTAACATTTAGAATTCTAAACCTGTTATCGGTGTCCTTTACGTGTATGATACGATTATGATATCGAAAAAATGTTCAAATGTTAGTTAAGCTTATGGGACTTGACTGCGGGGTCATCAGTCCCTTATACTAAAGACAACACAAACATCCACGCCGGAGGGAGGATTCGAACACCCGACGAGGAACGACATCGCGCATCGGAACATAGCATCTCAATGCGCTCGTCCATTCCGCTGCGGCTATGATATCGAGACATGGCAAAGATGAACTATTTCGTTTAATCGACACCGCACTAAGATTAATCCGAAAATTCCGACAAACAAGTAGTTAGATACATTTTCGTGAGCGGTCTTCTACAAGAAAGAAGATGGTAGCTTGAGCCATTGCAAACATCCAAAATTAACACACACAGACCATTAACTACACATTGACTTATCTCACCATATACAGAATAGCACAGTGTTTATAAAACGTTAGCGCATAAAACAAAAACAAATCAGCTAACTGGGGTTTGTCAGGCACTGCTCAGAAAAGCGTAGTTGTCCACTAAAATATAGTGGGTGTTAAGATGATCGCGCAAAAATCATAGTGATTTAGAGCTGTTCGCTCAGTACAAGCGTTTTCTATCAGTAATTAAAGATGTTACTGGCCACTTACCAAAGACGTACAAAAAACGGAATATCGTCATTGTTTACACAGCCACTCGAAGGATTAGCGAACAATAGGATACTCGGGAAGATACGGAGAATTCAGGAAGCTGCAGTATCTCACTTAGTTCTGGAATTGTGTACGTGGGTACTGCAACCAACCGCTGGAAAAACTTTAAAAGAACATAAAGCCAATTGTAGAGGGGGAGAAAGCGATCGATCACCTGTTTTTTTATTAACTCTTCTTTTAAATGTGTATCGTAAGACAACGAGATTGTTCAAATTTTTACTCATATGAGAGGTAACAGCAGTAATATATTAAAAAAAAAAGAATCTTGTCAACCATTGGTTGTTTATTATTAAACTGTCTTTAGAAAAATAAACTAAACAGAGTGATTACGTTGATATATTGTCCGTTACCAGATCTATGACAATCAGTAAAAGATTCGTAACATGTCACTTGACATTAAGTAAAAAAAAAAAAAAAAAAAAAAAAAAAAAGAAGATAAGTACATTAGAAAATACATGTTCACTCAATGTAATAAGGGGTCTAATTATCCTTGACGATTGGGCTTTGTAGATGTCTCGATGCCATTAGTCTAAGTATTCAATGAATACGAAATCAATTAAGCAAGTGCTGAACGCATGCTTTTACCAAAACTGCAAAATTAATTTTCACCATTTATGGTTTTATAATATAAGCAAATGAATTCATCATCTGCCTTACATCTGACACAGAAAAAAAAAAAAAAGAAAAGAAAAGAAGTACTTCGCTGTAGGTAGATGACCGCACTAAACAGCCGACACAAAACTTACTGAAAAACCACTGCAGTCTGAATAGATTTACATGTTCGCTACTAGGTTTCAGCAATCTCCGAGAGAATAACATAAAGTTTCAAACGTTAACCGTCCTCACCTCGTTACATAAAACTTTCTTCTTATTTCTGCACAAATTTCCAAAATAGTGAATCCTTGGAAAGCACTTGCAGGTATGATTTATTCGATTTAGTTTGGGACTGGAATAGCCAGTGGTTTTTAAAAACCAACAAAAGCTGGATTTTTTAAAGCGCTTTTTGCCATTTCTTATTGTCCTGTTCATTTCAACTTATGCTATTTTCCAAATATCGTGCCAGTAGAAAGTTATTCGTAGCACAATTAGAGCTTGAAATCAAGAAATGCGTTCACTTTTTATTCTATTCTCATTTTACTTTAAATGAAAACTCTATAACAAATATTTTATCTGTATTTGACAAATCACTGTAAGGTGGAAAAGATGGTGTTTATGTTTGCACCATTACTCACAAACCAAAGAAAACTATATGCTCATTACTACTCCCGAAACAACAGTGTATGATAATTGTATCCTATACGGCCAAAAATGAATAAAACTTACCACCTTTCTTGATCCAAAAAATCATGAAATTTTTATTTTATTTTATCCGTAGATGGATATCGCAGTCATCTACAGTATTAGACCATACGTAGGACATTTAATCGTTTTTACAGATACAGTTTTTCTACAAGGGGCGGAGCATGAACGTTGGGTCTTCCCAGAATATCCATGTCACAATGACTTGATTCATGTGAGTACTGTTTAGTATTTGGTTGTCATCCTAGACTGGGAGTACATAGTTATATTGCTTCATACACTCGATGTATTATTTCAGATGTAGATTGCACCTAAAATTTGAGCTTAACCCACTCGCTCCCAGTGTTTTCATGTGGCAACATCATCTTTATCTGTTCCTTTAGGCACAATCATTTGTCCAAAGAGTGTAAACCACACTGGAAGACTTTCAAAAATTCATTATGACTAGGCTCTTTAACATTACTTCGAGGAAACAGAGAGCGTTAGGGGGCAATGAATTGACAAAATATGCCTAAGTTGAAGTGCATGCAGAAAGACTTTCAGATTATTATATCACGGTAAAGGAAACAAAAAAAAATGAAAATTTCATTATTAAATTAATCTGATGTTAGTTACTATGAAGGAAAGATATTCTATCCAGTGATGTCATATGGAGTGACCCCAAATTTAAATAAAAAAAAATATACAAAGAAGTATTTTACTTTATAAATTGATCAAATTTGGGGTTGAAAGGGAAATTCTGTGAAACAGGTCGTGCGAAATCAATAAAAGAATTTTATGCTGAATGATCTCTTCAATAATACGATTTTCAGTTGTGGTTGATCAATAATATGACTTACAGTTGTAGTTGCTCTGAACACAAGATCGTCTGTAATTAATAATGAATATACAACTTTTGGCCATGTGTTTGAAATTTTATTTATTCAGCGATACAGACTCGCCCTCCTCGGCCTTCCTGAGTAGCCATAAGAAACGGCTCATACGAATACGTGTTAATTAAATTTATAAGGGGCAGCCCCCAGTCGCAAAGTACGAAAATAATCGTAACCAGGTTTCAATGCCGCTATGGGCACCTTCTTCAGACGAAGATGAATACGTTAAAACTACATCTCAAAATTTAAAATACAAAAAATATATGACATAATCAGATAATCATACCTAAAAAGTAAACAATTGTAGACAGGCGGAGCAGTCACTAGGGGCTGCAATGTCTCCGCTGCCAACGTCGACAGATATCTGACGTGTTACGTCAAGGTGAGACAGTGTTAAATGCAATGGTGTCGGTAAATCTTTATGTGGTGAACGACGTTCGCTACCCCCTGCTCCATCAGTTGATAGCTACTTCCACAACTCGACGCAAGTAACGTAGGCACCTGGTTGACGTCGCTACCTCTCTAAACGACAGCTTGATGTTTGTCGACTGAAGCGATCGCCGCTTCGAAGCGATTGGCCGGTATGGCCCAGCGCGTTTTCGCGCTGTTTCTCGCGTCCTGCATCTGCCGCTGCGGTGCTGCCGCGGGACTCCGGTTCTCGTGTGCGACTACAACTAGTAAGGTGCAGCTAGCGGTCCGCTGAAATCGACCGGTTAATATAGCTAGAACGTGAAGTCCTTATTGAAGTCAGCGCAGGATAAGGCGGACAATGCGCAGGGACGAGTTTTCGTCCAAAGCGCCAGGCGAGTTCGTTCCTTCGCTCAGAACGGGAGGCTGCGTCAGTCCTCTTCCGCCTGCCGGCCAGTGACCTGGGCACTTCATATCCCAGCACTCGCTCACTGCTCCAGCCGCTACCGCCACCGCTACCGCTCTCCCTACGCTTGCCCAGCCATTTGCGCATCTACCGGCCAATTTATCCTGTGAGCACTCTACACAACACACCTGCTGTATACAAGTCTGCACCACCGACCCAAATATATAAACCTGGAACAGCCAATGTTTTCTCCCGTCCTTATACACGACAGACGTAACATGTACAAGCCTGTGCAAGAGCCTCAAGAGTACGTATTTGGAAGTGAGGGGCTGTTTATGTGTCGTTTATTCGTTGTGAGGTATATTTTATCTTTTTGTCAAGTTGTTATTTACTCATATAAAACTTTTAAAAAGTCTAGGTTCTTGTTTATTAAGCAATTATTGTTCTTTTTTGTATGTTGCAAGAAATTACGTTATGAGCACGGAGTTACGAACTAAGCTGTTTATTTCATGTTGGTACAACCGAATACTTGTATTTACCTTAATTACTTAGAATTTCCTTATGGTTATACAATATAATGAACTAAATAGTTCGTTTTATGTCTGTTACAAGCAAATGATTATATTTATGCAAGTTAATATCTGGTTTTCAGTCTTTTATTATATCCCAGCCTTGGCATAAATTTTTAATCCGAAGGTTCCCACTACACTCTTTATCTGATTATATTTATCTTTCCCTTGTGTAGCTAGCTTGAAATTTCGCTATAATAATACAGATTAATGACGTAAATTGTTTTGGGTTAAGCTTGTGAAGCAAAGATTATATTTGCGTTCCCGTCTTGCAGCAAGTGTGAAATTACATTATGATTACCCCTATACAATTTCTTAGACTTTCCAGGCGATTGGTTGACATCTCATTGAAATTGGGTTCTCTGCCAGGTATCAGCGTCTTCAAAACAAGATATTTCGACGACGTTAATCGACGTCTTCTTCAGGTGTTCCCCAAGCCTAGCTGCGTGTTTGAAGGGGTCGCATATTTACGCCTGGCCAGTGCAGTGCCTGGGGTTCCCTATTCGATCCACGGCCGCGAGTCGCGCTTCCGTACCGCTCTAGGCGTTCCCTGTTCCGTCCACGCCAATTCTGGTCGCCTCCAGCAGCGGTCGTGTCACGAGGAAACGACCGACCAGAGTAGAACAGTGTACACCTAGAACGGCTGCGAAGCACGAACGTCAACAGCTGGCTACGCTACATCTCGCTTCTCTGTTACCACAGCCTTTATTTAAGGTTCTCATTTGTTGACTTCCCAATTCACGGTCTCTCTCAATAGGTCTGGTCGCTCAGTGGTTTTTTTTTGGACTCCGGGGCACATCGGCATTCCTGGCAATGAACGTGTAGATCGGTTGGCCAAACAGGTCATCACCTCCCGCCCTCTTGAAATTGGTCTCGTGGAAACGGACCTTATGTGGACGCTACACCGGAAGGTGCGAGACGCGTAGAGTTCGGAATGGTCTGCATTGAGTGCGCAAAACAAACTTCGCACGAACAAACCATCTAAAGCCATATGAAAAACTTCACTGAGGCCCAACGGTCGAGATTCCGTTGTGCTATGCCGCCTCCGTATTGGGCACGGCTATTTACTTCGCCGTGAACCACCGCCCATGTGTCGCTGTGGTGTTGCTTCGACAGTAGTTCATCGCCTGATGGACTGTAACATTTTCGCCCCCTTGCGGCAGTCTTTTAACCTTCCACCTACCCTATCCTTAGTGCTAGGGGACGATGGCTTCACGGCTGAGTCTATGCTATGTTTTATCCGTGCAGCCGGTTCTTACCATTCCAGTTAATGGAGAGTGCTTTATCCTGACTTTAAACCGTTTTTTAGTGTTTTATGTCTTCTGACTAGCAGATATGAGTGTGTGCTACGTGACTGGGTCTTTCATTATTATCCCAGTGACCAGCCAGCCACGGATTTCCTTTGTCAAACCTTAGTATCATTGAACGCTCTATTTTATTTTTTTCTATTTGTGCTGTTGGTGAAAGTTCATCGTTGACATGTACTCCTCTTGAGTATTGATTCTATGACTCCAGGTCCATACTACCATTGTTTCCCGTCCACTGCACGTTCTTTGTTAGGAACAAGTAGTTTAGTCCCCTCTAAACAACAACAACAAGTCATGGCCAGGTCGTAAACTTTCGGCGTAACCTAAGCCTCGGGCGACACCACAGATGAGCTCATCACCATCGACTTGAGCGGACCGCCAGGCGCGGCGCAGCGGGTAGGCGGTGTCGGGGTGCTGGGCTTACCTGAGTGTGGCGTGGCCGGTGGAAGACGTGGACATGGCAGTGGCGTTGGGGCGGGCAGCCCCGCGCTGCGGGCGCCTCTCTGCTCGCCGCGACCTCTCGCTCTCCGCGCACCGTCTCTGCGACAACAGAAGGGGGCGAGGTCACCAACAGCTGATAAAACAGGCTGCCAAACAGTGTTGCCAACTCGTCTCCCAATATGTCCCTACATGACGTGTCAAAAACCCCTACGTTCACCATGAAAGTCCGTGTGGACGAAACTGATGGTAATTTCCAAGAATGCTTGCAATCGAAATATCTCGGCCTGAAACGATACATATCGAACGTGCTACTCTAAATCGATTATGCGGCTTTTCATGCGTACTTATTACGTATGTTTTATTCGTAATTGGTTTCTGTAATGTTGAGTGACGGTGAAGTTTTTCATATTTATTTTGATTTAAAAGACATCATAGTCAAAGCTATGAAAAGGAATCGTAAAACTGTCACACTCATTTAATGTCTCGTTCTCGAAGTACTTTTCTCAAGATATTCTGCAGCGATTTATTATGCGTTGGAAGTGGTATCTATAATTGTCATTTATTTATACAAATAAAATTGTTGATCTTTTGTCCTCCCTCATCTTAGAAACATCTACTGTATGGATATCTAACGCGTGTGCCACACTACTTTACGATACATATCAGAAATATTCAACAAATTACTACAAATATTACTCTGAATGTAAAAACATACAAGTTAACGCAGCATTACGTGGCTTTACATTACCACTCATGAGAATAATTAGTATGTAAACATTCATATTTTGTGATCTCGCTTATCAATGTCTGTGTAATCGATTTATAGTCGCACGTTCGATATATATCGTTTCAGGCAGAGACATTTCGATTGCAAGCATTCTTGGAAATTACCAAACTGATATTAAGGGAGAAAAAAAATAGAAAAGAAGCTTCGCCCTCATTAACATTATTGTACAATGAATTGTTAATGTTTTCAATTAAAAAAAAGGCACTTCGAATGTGCATCTTCCCTGAGAAAACTTCCTACGTATTGCAAAGAGATCGGAAATCCGTCTCTAGAGTTTGGAAAAAAGAGTCAAAAGTCCGTACACGTAGGGAGATGTACCTACGGTTGGCAACTGTCAAACACTGCGTTCCATGCCACGGAACGTTCTATGGTACTAGAGGAGGCTGTAGAGGTCAGACAATGTACAGGAAGACAAAGATTGGAATACAGCCAACAAGTTATTACGGATGTACAGTGTAAGTGCTGCTCTTAAATTAATGGTATTAGCGCAGGAGAGAAATTCGTCGTTTCAACTTCAGACTAGGCATAAATTGGATTCAATTAATATCTGTTGTATAGATCATCAAAATAAATGTTCAAATGTTTGTATAGTCTATGGGACTTAACTACGGAGTCATCAGTCCCTAAACTTACAAACTACTTATGAACTACTTACGAACTAGGACGGCACAAATATCCATGCCCGAGGGGGGATTCGAACCCCCGACCGTAGTGGCCGTGCAGACCGTGACTGGAGCGCCTTAGTCTCCTCGGCCACCGCGGCCGGCTATAGATCATCAATATGATATTGCGTAATGATGTGGAACTAAAAATTCCTGAATGGAGTTGAAGGAGAAAAATTCTTTCAATTTAATTTTTTCATATTAATATAATGCCAAGATCGCAAGGAATGTGCTTATTTGTTTCGAAATGCTGTGTTGATAAATGAAGTACAATATATACAGATGCCTAAAACATAACACCGATAACCATATTTCACATAATCATATACATGGTACCTTAAAGCATTTATGCCTTTACAAAAGTATTGTACATTATAGTTGTTGCCGGTGCAGGTGGTAAGTCAAAGATAAAGTGAATAAAATACGTCCAGAAACTAAGTTCCTTTTGGTTATATAAAACGAACGGGTACAGATACAGAAAAAACATTGATTGCACAAAAATCTACAACTCTTAAACTATTTTTCTACATAGCTTCCGAAATTTTGTAGGCAATTGACACAGTATGGCACAAGGTTTCGTGTGCCTTTTTCATAGAATGTTGCCGTCTGTGTATTCAACTATGTGGTAACATGTTCTTTCAGCTCGTCATCATCATTGAAGTGTTGTCCACCAAGGACAGATTTTACGTGTAAAAAGAGGATTACTGTCAAGAGATTTTTTTAATTTTTTTATTATTTTTTTTCACACACCGAATGTGACCAAACAATTCTTACGGAAATTTCAATGGGATCTGTTTGATCATCCTCCATACAGCTCGGACCTCTCTCCTAGCGACTTTCATCTCTTCTTATACCTAAAATCTGTCCTTCAACGATGATAAAGAGCTGTTACCACATGGTTGAATACACAGGCCGCAACCTTCTGTTAAGGATGCATGCAAAAACTTGTGGCACACTATGCCAAGTGCCTACAAAATTTGGGCAGTTATGTGGAAAAGTAGTTTAAGAGTTGTAGAATTTTGTGCAATAAAAATTTCTTGTGTATCTGTGTACAATTTCATTTTATTACCAAACGCAACTTACTTTCTGGACGCGACTCGTATACACAATAAAGTAATATACACCATGTAATATTATTCCAAAGGTCATTTAATCGAAAATACATATCTATATCATTACATAAAATTAACACTTTTGTTACTAAGTGCGCTATGCATCAATGTTTATATTAGTAGTTTCAGATGGCTCTATGCTATGTAAGTGTTATCCCTCATGTTGGTGATGATACATACACTTAAATGCATTAGTTACGTTTAGCCGGTCGCAGTGGCCGAGCGGTCTACGGCGCGCCAGTCACAGTCTGCACGGCCGCTACGGTCGGAGTTTCGAATCCTCCCTTAGGCATGGATGTTTGTATCGTCTTTAGTATACGGTAGTTCAAGAGTCGATTGTAAGTTTAGGGACTAATGACACCGCAGTTAAGTCCCTTAAGCTTAACAGACATTTGAACATTTTTGAGCTTCGTTTACTCCATAGGTACACACCGATGTTGAGGCATACCTTTAGCTATAATATTTGTAATTTATGTCTGTCACTTTTTACTGAGTAGAATGTTAAAATAATTTAAGATTTATTTCAATATTGACGGGCGTGGTGGAACTGTGCGTTCCTAGGTACCGCTGCGGCAGCTACTGTTGTTCTTTTATCACAGTGAAATTTTTACCAAAAACATTGTAACTTTCAGCAGATTTGATGTTCAAACGAGAGGTAATACAGTATTTAAAACACGTCACTATGAAAAAGGGTAATAACTTTTTGAGAAATTGAGGGTAATTTATCTTATTTTTTTAAGATATGAAACACGCTGACATAAAGTAGCACACTCTAGCGACAAATGCATCAGCGTTAGTGAGTCTCATGAAGTCGCTCAGACAGTCAACAGCATATATATCATGGTGTACTTTATTGTGTACATTTTTATTGATTTTATATTTGACTCACCATGTGCAGTGAAACAACTACAATGTCGCGCACTTCTATAAAGGCATAACTGCTCTAAGATATCAGGTATGTGATTCATATATGAAATATGGTTATCAGTGTCATGTTTTAGGATCTGTATACATTGTACTTCACGTATCCATGGACCAGAAGATGATACCTCAACCTCCTGAGGTCTTCAAAGGAAATAAATACACTACTGGGCATTAAAATTGCTACAACGAGAAGAAATGCAGATGATAAACGGGTATTCATTGGACAAATATATTATACTAGAACTGACATGTGATTACATTTTAACGCAATTTGGGTGCATAGATCCTGATACGCCTGGGCATTGAGTCAAACAAAGCTTGGATGGCGTACAAAGGTACAGATGTCCATGCAACTTCAACACAATACCACAGTTCATCAACAGTAGTGACCGGTGTATTGTAACGAGCCAGTTTCTCGGCCACCATTGACCAGACGTTTTCAGTTGGTGAGAGATCTGGAGAATGCGTTGGCCAGGGCAGCAGTCGAACATTTTCCTTACCCACAAAGACCCGTACAGGACCTGCTGAAATGTAGGGTTTCGCTGGGATCGAATGAAGTGTAGAGCCAATGGTCGTAACAAATCTGAAATGTTACGGCCATTGTTCAAAGTGCTGTCGATGCGAACAAGAGGTGACCGACACGTGTAACCAATGGCACCCCATACCATCACGCCGGGTGATACGCCAGGATGGCGATGACGAATACACGCTTCCAATGTGCGATCAGCGCGATGTCGCCAAACACGGATGCGACCATCACGATGCTGTAAACCCAATCTGGATTCTTCCACAAAAATGACGTTTTGCCATTCGTGCACCCAGGTTCGTCAATGCGTCCACCATCGCAGGCGTTCCTGTCTGTGATGCAGTGTCAAGGATAACCGCAGCCATGGTCTCCGGGGTGATAGTCCATGCTGCTGCAAACGTCGTCGAACTGTTCGTGCGGATGGTTGTTGTCTTGCAAACGTCCCCATCTGTTGAGTGAGGGATCGAAACGTGTCTGCGCGATCCGTTACAGCCATGCGGATAAGATGCCTGTCATCTCTACTGCTAGCTATACGAGGTACGAGGCCGTTGGGACCCAGCACGGCGTTTCGTATTGCCCTCATGAACCCACCGATTCCATATTCACTAAGTCATTGGATTGCGACCAACTTGAGCAGCAATGTCGCGATACGACAAACCGCAATCGCGATAGGCTACAATCCGGCCTTTATCAAAGTGGGAAAAGTGATGCTCAGCACTTTTCCTCCTTACACGAGGCATCACAACAACGTTTCACCAGGTAACGCCGGTCAACTGCTGTTTGTGTATGAGAAATCGGTTGGAAACTTTCCACACGTTGTAGGTGTCGCCACCGGCGCCAATCTTGTGTGAATGTTCTGAAAAGCCAATCATTTGCGTATCACAGCATCTTCTTCCTGTCGGTTAAATTTTGCATCTGTAGCACGTCGTCTTCTCCTTGCACCCAAACACAAGTGTCTGGTTTTATCTCTTTGAAATTTGGCCAGTATAATATATTTGTCCAATGAATACCCGTGTATCATCAGCTTCTTGATGTAGCAGTTTTAATAGCCAGTACTGTACAAACACCAAACTAAACTTGAATTACAGCTGTCGTTCCGATTGCTACTTTTGAGGAAGCTCAAAACAATCATTTTCATTGAAAATGGAAGAGGAGAATGTCCTCCCCTTCCCCTCCTCCTTGCACCCAAACACAAATGTCCGGTTTTATCTCTTTGAAAATGGCCAGTCTAAGCATAGCTTAGTATTACTGCAGTAGACCTCCAGCGACTTGTTGAGTCCATTATTTACATGTAGAGTTGGTGTATGTCGCCGAGCAAATTGAAGCCCGCCCGAAATTGTAAGGCAAGGCATGCATTTTGCCACCTCTGTGTAGCTGTCGAGGCACTGACTTGCTGGAGGCGTCAGAATTGTGAAGACGCCAGCTCAGATAGCGCTATTTGCGTGGTGTGGCGACCGTAACGTAAACCGAGGCGCTGTAAGGGCGGCAGGTGGAGTGAAAGGTTAAGGCCGCGGATTTCCCTGGCGACTGCCCATTAAGAGGCGGGAGGGCCGATGTGGCGGCGGTGGGGCGTACAGCGCGATGTATTTCACGACGCCGCGAGAATAAAACCACTCCCAATAAAGCCGCCGAATAGCCAATAGCTCCGCATCGAACCGAGAAACGAGGCGACGAACCATGTTTAAGATCTACTCTGTAGGTGAAATAGCACATTAACCAGAGTGATGAAACCTGTAGATCTACTTCTGTTCCTTAAAAGTCAGTAGTTTTGTAACGCTTTAACAGTTCGTAAAAAAAACGTTCAATGAAACTGCTTCGTCAGCTCTGTTTTTATACAGTACTAGCTGAAAACCCGGCGTCCAAAAATGTTTGTTATGCTTAAGGAACTTAACTGCGGGGTCATCAGTCCCTAAACTTACAAACTACTTATGAACTACCTTATACTAAAGACGACACAAACATCCATGCCCGAGGGGGGATTCGAACCCCCGACCGTAGTGGCCGTGCAGACTGTAACAGGCGCGCCGCAGACCGCTCTGCCATCGCGGCCGGCCAACCCGGCGTTGCCCGGGTATTTATTTACTCTAGGTTTTAGTATCCCGCAGGGGCCTCCCTTCTTGGGGGTATGTGGATGGCAACCACACGGGCTCTTAGCTAAGTCTGCCATTGCTTCTACTTGCTGGTGTCAGACCTGCTTTCTTCCTTCCTATCGGCATCCCTTGGTCAACTCTTGCTGCTTCGATCACGACGGTATTTGGTGCGAAGCCCGAGGGTGTTTTTCATTTTCATTTTCTTTTCCAACACTTGGCTGTTAACCGAATGGCTTCCGGTATAAGGAGGCCAACCTTACCAAGTGCCAATGACCAGTAAGGGGCGTATGAGCGGGTAAAGAAGGGGCACCACTTTATCCCAGGAATGCGAAATTGTCCCTAAAGGCGGAGGAACCACTAACATGGTCTACGGCAGGAGGGTGCAGAAGGCAACGGGAAACCACTGCCTTAACGACCCCATACAGAATTCCCAAATGGAAATATGGCTACGTCCAATTCAAAATTTTCCGGAGTTCCAATTCCCCCATTCGGATCTCCGGGGGTGAATGTCTTGGACAAGGCTGTAAAGGAGTAAAGGAATAAAAGAACAGATGAGAATTGGAACATGGGATGTCAGAACCATATTAAAAGCTGGGAAACTAGAAGAGGTTAAGATACTGATGGAAAAATCACAGCTGGACGTATTAGGATTCTGTGAAACTGGATGGGGTGGTAACGGTGATTTCATGTCAGAGAATTTCAGGATCATTCACAATGGTAGTGCTCGATCAGGAAGAAATGGTGTCGCTATAATTTTTAAAGGAAAATGGAAGAACAACGTGTTGAACACATACCACTACAGTGATATGATAATTATGAAAGAAATTAAAGCACAACCTATGGACTTATATGTGATTGCTGTTTACCTACCAACAACAAATAGTAATGATGAAGTAGAAGTAATATATGAGCAGCAAATTGATGACCTAATGAAACTGGTTAAGGAGAAGGACAACCTTATCGTAATCGGTGATTTCAATGCATAGATTGGTGAAGATGAAAAAGGATTATGGAATGGCAAGTTCGGGCTAGGAAAAATGAATTCTAGAGGAGAAAGGTTGCTAGATTGCTGTGAACAGTACGAGATGATAGTCAACATAGTTTTGAAATGCCCAAGAGAAGAAGATATACGTGGAAAAGTCCAGTAGATGGCGAAAGGTATCGGATAGATTATATCCTAGTCGAGAAGAAATTTATTAATCATATAAAGTCTTGCCATTCATACCATGGATATGATATAGACAGTGGCCATGTTCAAGTGATAGCAGACTATAGCAGCAAATTTAAGAAATATAAAAGAACTAAACATCACAGATGGTATGTAGAAAAATTTAAGGAAAAATAAGTTGCTGCGGACATGAAAGAATTGTCCGATGGCCTGATAGGTAACAGGAAAGGATGGGAAGGATTCAAAGAGACTGTAGAAGTAGCTGCTAAAGAACTAGTAGGATTAAGGAAACTAGAACCAAGGAAACCATGGATGACCAAAGAATTGAAGAACGAAACAGGCTAAGGAAAAAAGATTTCGATGAGTACAAAAGAGTAAAAAATGCAATTACTCAGAAATGTAGATTGGAAAAAGAAAAGTGGATGCAAGACAAACATACGGAAATTCAACAAGATCTAAGTGGAGGTCAAACTGATAAAGCCCACTAAACAATTTAAAAAATGCAGACAAAGACAAGAACAAAAACAAATATGGTCAAGAATAAAAACGGTGACCTACTTTTCGAATTAGAGGATGTATGTGAAAGAGTATATTGAAGAACTATATAGAGGAGAAGATATTGCTAATGACGGGGAAATTCTGGAAGAAAAGAACAGCGTGAATATCGACATGATAGGGCCACCTATATCCAAAGAGGAATTCAACAGTGCCTTGAATAATCTAAGTAATGGCAAAGCGACAGGCACAGATAACATCCCAGCAGAAATATTGAAGGAAATGGGAGAATCAACAAAAGAGTACTTATATAAACTTTTTAAAGAGTACTATGAAGATGGAAAAGAACCACCGACCGATTTGCTTAACAGCAAGCAAAAGAGTAATAATCCCAAAAAAAAAGGAAATACTATGGACTGTGAGAACAATAGAACTATCTCCTTACTATCTCACACTTCCAAAATAATGTTAAACATAATAAAATATCGAATAAAAAAGAAAATTGAGGCAAACCTAGGAGAAGACCAGTTTGGTTTCAGATCTGGAGCCGGCCGCGCGGACCGAGCAGTCTGCGGCGTGTCAGTCACGGTCTGCACGGTCACTACGGTCAGGGGTTCGAATTCCCCCTCGGGCATGGATATTTATGCCGTCCTTAGTATTAGCTAGTTCATAGGTAGTTTGTAAGTTTACGGCTGATGACCCCATAGTTAAGTCCCATAAGCTCTACAAACATTTGAACATTTTTCAGATCTCGAAAGAGAACTAGAGAGGCAATACTAGCTCTGAGGATGGTATTAGAAAGACGAATTGGAGTTAGAAGAAAAACAATCTTGACCTTTATAGATTTACAAACAGCTTTTGACATGGTTAATTGGAAATTGTTATTCCAAACAATGAAGGAAATAAATTTTGATTGGAGGGACTGGAGATTAATCTGGAACCTGTATAAAAGACAGGAAGCAGAGATAGAAGTGAATGATGTGAAGAAGAAAGCAAAAATAAGGAGAAGAGTAAGGCAAGGGTGCCCATTATCACTATATTTGTTCAACTTATTTATTGAAAAAGCCAATGAAAAGTTGAAAAGAGCAACCAAAGGAATTAAAATTAACGGGGAAAGACTACACTGTATCCGTTTTCTACATCTACATCTACATCTACATAGATAATCTGCAAATCACATTTAAGTGCCTGGCAGAGGGTTCATTAACCACTTTCATAACTTTTTTCTACCGTTCCATTCTCTAATAGCGCGCGGGAAGAAAGAACACCTAAATCGTTCCGTTTTCGATCTGATTTCTCTTATTTTATTGGGATGGTCATGTCTCCCTAAGTAGGTGGGTGCTAGCAAAATATTTTCACATTCAGAACTAAAAGTCGGTGATTGAAACTTCGCAAACAGATCACGCCGCAATGAATAACGTCTTTCTTTTAATGATTTCCACCCCAATTCGTGCAACATTTTCGTGACGCTTCCCTCCCCCCCCCCCCCCCCCGGAACGTGATAAAACAAAACGAGCTGCCCTTCTCTGAACCTTCTCAATATCTTCCGTCAGTCCCACCTGGTGAGGGTCCCACAAGAGGCAATAGTACTCCAGGAGAGGACGCACAAGTGTGACGTAGGCAGTCTCTTTGGTGGAGCTCGTGCATCTTCGAAGCGTTCTGCCGATGAAACGTAACCTTTGGTTCGCCTTCCCCACAATATTTTCTATGTGTTCACTCCAGTCAAAGTTGTTCGTAATTGTAACTCCTAGGTATTTGGTAGAATTTACGACCTTAAGGTTTGACTGATTTATCGCGTAATTGAAGTTCAGTGGATTTATTTTAGTGGTCATGTGTATTACTTCACACTTTTCTTTATTTAGTGTTAATTGCCAATTCTCGCACCAAGTAGAAATTTTGTCTAAATCGCTTTGCAGTTGCTTTTGATCCTCTGTTGACTAAAAACGACAGCATCATCCGCGAACAGTCTAAGGGAGCTATTCACATTATCTCCTAAATCGTTTATAAACACGAGGAAGAGTAGGGGACCTATAACGCTTCCCTGTGGAACGCCAGATATCACTTCTGTTTTACTCGATGACTTACCGTCAATTACAACGAACTGTGTTCTTTCTGATAGGAAATCGTGAATCCAATCGCACAATTGTGGAGATATTCCATAAGCACGCAATTTCATTAGAAACCACTTGTGGGGTACAGTATCAAAAGCCTTCCGGAAATCCAGAAATATGGAATCGATTTGAGATCCCTTGTCGATGGCACTTAACACTTCATGTGAATAAAGGGCAAGCTGTGTTTCGCAAGAGCGATACTTTCTGAATCCGTGCTGACTATTGGTTAATAGGTCGTTCTCTTCGAGGTAGTACGTAATATTCGAACAAAGTATATGTTCCAAAATCCTACTGCAAATCGACGTCAATGAGATAGGCCTGTAATTTTGGGGATCACTCCTATTGCCTTTTTTGAATATTGGAGTAACTTGGGCAACTTTCCAGTCTTTGGGTACGGATCTTTCGCTGAGTGATCGGTTGTAAATTATAGCTAAGTACGGAGCTATTGCATCAGCATACTCTGAGAGGAATCTAGTTGGTATACAATCTGGCCCGGAAGATTTATTTTTGTTTAGTGACTTAAGTTGTTTTACTACTCCAGGAACATCTACTTCTAAGTTTCGCATGCTGGCAGCTGTTCTTGGATTGAATACTGGAGTGTTCACTTCGTCTTCTTTGGTGAAAGAATTTCGGAAAGCTGTGTTTAGTAATTCTGCCTTAGCAGTACTGTCGTCGGTAGTATTACCATTGCTATCGCGTAGTGAAGGTATTGTTTGTGTTTTGTCGCTAGTGTACTTCACATATGACCAGAATTTCTTTGGATTTTCTGCAAGATTACGAGACAGGATTTCGTTGTGGAAACAACTATAAGATTCTCGCATTGAAGTCCGCGCTAGGTTGAGAGTTTCAGTAAAAGATTGCCAGTCTTGCGGATTCTGTGTCTTTTTAAATTTTGCATGCGTTTTTCTTTGTTTCTGCAACAGTGATCTGACCTGTTTTGTGTACCACGGGGGGTCAGCCCCCTCTTTTATTAATTTATTTGGTATAAATCTCTCGATTGCTACTGATATTATGTCTTTGAAAGTAAGCCACAACTGATCTACACTCGCATTTTTAGTTTTGAAGGACTGGAGACTATCACTCAGGAAAGCGTGAAGCGAATTTTTATCTGCTTTATTGAATAGATATATTTTTCGTTTATTTTTGGTGCATTTGGGAATTTCGATATTCAGTCTCGCTACTACAACTCGATGTTCGCTAATCCCTGTATCTGTTTTGATGCTCTTTACTATCTCGGGATTATTTGTTGCTAGGAGATCAAGAGTATTTTCGCAACCACGTACTATTCTAGTGGGTTCATGAACTAACTGTTCGAAGTAGTTTTCAGAAAAAGCATTCAGAACTAGTTCGGACGATGTTTTATATTTGCCCCCGGTTTTGAATACGTAATTATGCCAACATATCGAGGGTAAATTAAAGTCGCCACCGATTATAACAGTATGCTTCGGATACCTATTTGAAATATGATTCAAGCTTTCTTTGAACATTTCTCCAACCGCATCGTCTGAGTCAGGGGGCCGATAAAAAGATCCAATTATTAATTTATTTCGGTGGTCAGGTATAACCTCTACCCAGACCAATTCACAGGAAGTATCTGCCCAATTTCGTTGCAGGATAAACCGTTTGTAACCGCAAATAACACGCCACCCCCTGTTTTATTTATTCTATCCTTTCTGAAGACCATTTGGCCCTTTGAAAAAATTTCGGCCGAATTTATCTCAGGCGTCAGCCAGCTTTCAGAACCTATAACGATTTGTGCCTCAGTACTTTCTATCAGCGCTTGGAGCTCTGGAATTTTCCCAACACAGCTACGACAATTTACAACTGTTACACCAATGGTTTTTATGTCTACTTTCTTCCCGTGTCTGACCTGCCCCTTTGAGACTGAAACCCATTTTGTGTATTCCCGAGGCCATCTAACCCAAAAAAAAACGCCCAGTCCACGCCACACAGCCCCCGCTACCCGTGTAGCCGCTTCCTGAGTGTAGTGGACTCCTGACCTATTTTGCAGATGATATAGTAGTACTTGCTGACTCAGTAAAGGAAATGGAGTTTATGTTGCTAAAATTTGCCAAAATCCTAAGAGAATTTAATCTAAAAATTAATAAGATGAAAACAAAAACTATGGTATTTGGGAAGACAAAAGAAAAGGCTAAAGTTAATATTAAACTAGATGATGTTCTAGAGCAGTCACAGAAATTCTGTTATTTGGGGAGCACAATCGCTGATGACAATAAATGTATCACAGATATAAAGAGAAGAATAGCCATGGCAAAGCAAGCTTTCCACAATAAAAGGAATTTACTAACAGACAATCATATAAGCCTAGAAAGTAGGAAAAAGTTTGCCAAAACTTTTGTTTGGAGTGTCTTAAAGTACGGATGGGAAGCGTGGACTCTGGGAAAGGCAGAGAAAAAGAGACTGGAAGCAATGGAAATGTGGATATGGAGAAGAATGACGAAAACAAGCTGGGTAGATAGGAAAAGTAATGAACAGGTCTCAAGAGAAGTGAATGAGAACAGAACTCTGCTAAATTATATAGGAAGAAGAAAATAAAAAATGATAGGGCACCTAATGAGACACAACCAGTTCGTAAAAAATGTATTTGAAGGAAAAGTTTTAGGGAAAAAACCAAGAGGCGGGCCAAGAGCAACGTATTTTAATAACATCAAAGAAGATATGGGGATAAAATCGTATGAAGAATTGAAGAGGATGAAAATGGAGAGAGGGACGTGGCTAAATTGACAACGCATAGCCTTTAGTTTGTGATGATGATGAGGTTTTATTATTCCCAAGGAGGTAAGAATACAGGGAGACACCCTTACGCTGAAAAAGTTAAGCCTGTCTCCGCCATATTGCTAAGTTTTGCAGAAGTGTTCGTATCGTAGAGCTAATGCTTTATGTCACTTAAAACAAGAATAAAACGTCCGACGGTTTTGACGCGATGTACAACTTGTTAAAACAGTGCAAATTAGTCGTTAAAATTAAGTTTTTAAATACGTTATGATTATTACTTATTATTATTTATTGAAGGAAGTATATTGTTTGAAAGTACATACTTTGCAGTGACTATCAGAGTCAAGGCATTAACACTAAGAGGGTCGACTTAACGCATAGTTTTAATGGAAAAATAGCTTTCAAAAACTGACCAGTATGGCTGACAGACTTCAACTGACGTACGTGCTCGGCATGAATAATGCCATCCCCCATTATTCTAACCTCCTTGAGTAATCCACCTTCTGGCATTGCTCGTGAATTTGTCTATACCAATATTCAGTTAGTCCACGTACTCGTCTCTCCTTTCTCAGTCTCTGTCTACCCTCCTCTGCCTCCACCACCTCGCAGCTCCTCCTCTTCCTGCCTCTTCTCCTCTTCCTCCCTCCACCCTCTATTTACTCATCCATATATCTGTTTATATAAAAAAAATGTTTCTAAAGCTATGGGAGCCAACGTAAGTAGTCATCGGTTCGTAGACTTACAAACTACTTTAAAATGGAGGGAGCACTCGAACCATAACAGGGAGCAGCCACTCGCTTCGCAGCAAGACGCCTTAGACCGCATGGCGACTGTGCCGCGGCTCTATATTCCTGCCT
Organism: Locusta migratoria; assembly: GCA_026315105.1. NCBI lineage: Eukaryota > Metazoa > Arthropoda > Insecta > Orthoptera > Acrididae > Locusta > Locusta migratoria. Next base: position 289,155,375 of record CM048747.1, on the reverse strand, counting down.
CCCTTCTCTCTCGCACTCATTTTGTTTCCCCTCTCTCTGTTTATCTCCTTCTTCCCCTATATATAAAATATTACACATATCTGACAAATTTCACGGTGATCGGTTAAAGCACAGTCTAACATATACAATCACTACACTTCCGCATATTTTTGTTATTCATACAGTGACGCAAAGTGTCATGTTTCCAATATGTGTATCAAATGAAATATCCCAATTTTGGGTTGCGCGATAAATAGCAAAATTTTTAGTTTTTCAGTTATTCCATATAACTAGTATATACAATTACGAACAAATTTAATTGTAAAGTTCACGTAGATCATACTGTGGAGAAGACGGACCAAAGACAGCACTTATTTGTCAGAACAGAATATTCAAAAACCCCATTGTCTTCAGCTCGAATATTGCTGCACTTAACGGGATCCGTGGGATTGACAAAGGATATCGCCGGCCGCGGTGGCCGAGGGGACTAAGGCGCTCCAGTCACGGTCTGCACGGCCACTACGGTCGGGGGTTCGAATCCCCCCTCGGGCATGGATATTTGTGCCGTCCTAGTTCGTAAGTAGTTCATAAGTAGTTTGTAAGTTTAGGGACTGATGACCCTGTAGTTAAGTCCTATAGACTATACAAACATTTGAACTTTTTTTTTTTTTGACAAAGGATATCGAGAAGCTACAAAGAAACACAGCTCGTTTCTTCAATATCACGTAGCAGGGGGTGGGGCAGAGGGTCACGGATATGAAACGCAAGCCGGGTTGGCAATAATTAATACAAAGGTTTGCTTCGTTGGTGTTAGAGACATTTACGAAATTTCAGTCGTAAACTATCTCTTTCGTATTCGAAAATATATTGCTGGTCTTCCGAAAACATGGCAGGAACGACGATGATGGTAAAAGAAGAGAAATTATAACTGGCACGGAAAGATTTTGGTGTTTCTTCTTAGCACCAGCTATTAAAGAATGGAACGGTAGAGAAATATAGTTAAGAAAAATGGCTCGATTAATTCTCTACCAGTCACTTAAGTGTGATTTGTAGTCATGTGGCTGTAGATGAGTAGCCTAATATAAAACCTGAACATCTGACCTAATGGTCGAAATTTAGTTAGCAGTCGATACTAAATGAAGTTCTTCCGCTCTTTTCATTGGTGAAGTCCGTTTCTTCCGAAAATTAACGTAAATGTTATAAATCACACGTTAAAGTTGACTGTTCACATCAAAAGCGGAAACCTACATAAGAGCTTGATAAATTCGGACACTTGTCGAATAAAGCAGTGTGCACCAATGGGAACACAGTATATGATCACATGACGTCGAAAATCAGACATGGCGACACTATGTGCCAGGTACTAAGACATATTAACCCCTACTTGAGTTTTTCAGTAATTTTTTATAGTATTATTACTAATTACCATCTCAAAGCGAGCGAAATGGGACATAGTATATCACCAGCGTCCGAAGGAAAATCTAGGAAGCGGTTGAGACAACCTGAAAAGTGGAAAAGAAACACTGAAAAGAAAGAAAGGTAAGACTAGCATGTAAACTACACTGTTCTATTGTAAGGTGTGTTGTACGAAATTATCACTTGTTGGAAAGAAGTGCGATGTCAAAAATAACGTGAGGATGTTTACAGAAAAATCTAGCGATAGTTTCAACAGCCCTTATGTTAATAATTTTAGAGATTCTGTGCGGTAACATTTCATTTTGTATATAAAATTTAAAAAAAAATTATTCTGATTATTGTAGTTCTTCAATTTTCCAATATTTAATAGACTTTAAAATTTAATATTTTCCACTTTATGTCGATATTCCTATAATTTCCCAGATTCTCGTCAGCAGTAAGCGAATCTCTGTGTATCAAAAACGGACATCTGAAAGCACGTTCACATCAAAAGCGGACACCTACACGTTTTGGTTTCAAAGACGGACATATGTATTTTCAAACAATTTGAATGTTCTTGAGTAATCAAATTGATATTAGCCACTTCCAGGTATAAATCCTCGAGTACAAAAGTTGATAATGCTCAAATCAGCTTATAAATATATTAGCTCTACGTTTCGCAATAATAAATGACATTTATTTCAGTTTCTGGCAAACGACAGATGTCCGTCTTTGATAATAGGCTATTCATGAAGAAGAGTTTTTGCAAAACTCTATATGGTGCTTGGGGAAGAGATATTGCGATAGATTTCGTCACCTTTTGGCTGATCACCATGAAAGTTGGCAGATATATGTAGTATCTGTGCGCAACGAGAAGAACGGATATTGAGGCGGTTACGGGGAGCGGACGAAGGAAGCTCTGCCCACCGAATCTCAGTACTTGGCGAGGGACGCGCGGGGAGAACAAGCAGAGACTACGTAATGCAGTGCTGCCAACATGCAGTCACAAGTAAATTTATGTTCCAAGCAGCGCTTTCAGTAGCTTGCGTGGTGTGTTTAAAACGTTAGGTGGATGGTTTCACATCTGAACGGAAACTTGGCGCATGTATGCATGCACGCGCATTGGTATTCAGAGACTCGAGGAGAGTCGATACATAGCATGCACTGCATTTGAATGGCAGTGTAAACAGACTGCGACCAGTTGAATGTAGTCAGTATGAGAGCAAGTGTTACAGCAGCGCAATGGAGCATCATGCACAAGGAATTTGATCCTGCAGGTCAAACCATTAATGCTGCATTTTGCGAGTCCGTTTTGCGTATCCGGCGGGTTCGGTCACAGTAACACGGGACTAAAAAATGGGGGCTGCTCGATAACAATGCCCCCGCACACTGCACGATCCGTTTGTGCTGGTTCCTGGCGCAGAAGATGGTAACTCTCCTTGAACACCCTTCGTTTTCCCCTAATCTGGCTCCTGCGGACTGAAATCGGCCATGAAAGGTGAATGTTTGCGGACGTGATTGTCATGAAATATTGCGTGATAGCCGTTCTGCGATCGATTCCATGGAAGTTTCCGGAAGTTGTACGAACGTTGTTAAAAAAGTATGTTGTAGCGGGTAGCGATTATTTTGAATGTCAATAAAGAACATTTGTTTGTATCTTTTGTTCTGTTTGTTGTCTGATAGCATACACCCAACTTTTCAGTCACGCGACGTATGTTAAAGACACCGAACTACCGGTACGTATTGCCAAAGCAGTACAGTCCACGACAGTCAAAACAGGGAAAGAGACAGGACGGTAAAAAAAAAGCTTTCAAGGTTCTCTATATCGTATCAGTGCCGGTAATGCATCAGCTTTATACGCGCAAACTTGACTAACATTTTAAACTAATTAAGACTAAGTTGGAGGCAGTTTCAGAGAGCTGTCGAACTTTAGTTTTAGCTGACCTGAACTATGCCTCTTTTTGCCGGGTGTACCTGGCGATTTTGCAAGATTATCTTCGCAACATTTTCTAATTTTGCGAACAGCACTGTGGCTTACTCCATTTTCTAATACTGCGAACCGTGCTGTGGCTTACTCCTGTGTATGTCATAGATCGTTTCATCGCCTTAGAGATGGGGTGGGGCAACTATTATAGTGCTCCTGCTCGCTATTTCTAGTGCTATCACTTGCCATCCGAGGAGTGGATGGGTCTGGATGTACTTAATCACTAATGATTTTTATTTGCAACTTTGAATGTATTCATGTATGTCGTTGAATCAAAATATATCAGTGGTCCTGTTTCTACGACAAGTCAGGGAAAAAAATTATTTTTCTTGTCTCGTACGTTTTCAATTTTTTTCGTGGCAGCTGGAAAGAATTTTATTTTGGAAAGTATTCTATATTATTTTAGATCAATCTTATTTGTAGTGCGACTCAGAATTTTTCTGAAAAAAATCTCGCAACCCAATTTGGGTGTCCCCAAAATAATGTATACACTCTTTGAAACAGAATATCTCTTTAATTAACTGAGACAGAAATACGATTTTTATGGGAAATTAATTTATAAGGCGGTGAAAAACACAATGCTTTCTTTTGTTTCAGGATTCTTAACAAACATGGCGTTAGCGTTTGAACAACGGAAAAGAGTGCTAAAGTTTTACTCGAAAACAGAAAAAGGGGAGAGCGTTTAGCCGACTTTGGGGAGTTGAATTTGGAACACCGCCTCCGACAGAGTAACAATCACAAGAATGAGAGATAAGTTTGAGGTCGAAGGAATGATGCACGATATGAAGAAGGGACATAGCGGACGAAATAGAAGTTCAACAGATAATGAGAGTGTTAATGCACTAGTCTAGGGATAAACACGATCCGCGAAGAAATCTGTGTGGCAATGCTCTCGTGAGAATGGGATCAGTAGAAGCAGTGTTCAGTGAATTTTGCTGTCTCAGAACTTTAAGGCTTAGACTCCAAGACTTCTCGAACCTCTTAACGAGGATGATCCTGATAGACGAAGCGGATTTTGTGAGTGGTTAATTAACAAATGAACAACGTTTCCAAGGTCGAATTATTTGTTCAGATGAAGCGACTTTTAAACTTGGTGGAACAATTAACGGCTACAATTCCCCGTACTGGGCCAGGGAGAATCCATACGTAACCGAGCAAAGGCATCGTAAACTACCAGCAGTAACAGTTTGGGGTGGTCGGTCTTCTGGAGGGTTAATCGGGTTGTACTTCTTTGACAACACTGACACGGTCGACTCATACTTGGAAATGATAACTCCTAGTCTTAACGTTGTGTTTGGAAATGAAGACTATTACTTTCAACAGTATGGGGCGCCTCCTCACTTCCACCTTCAGTCGTATATTCCCTGCAAGATGGATAAGGAGAAGATGGAGTGTGGAGTACCCAGCTCGATCTCCAGATTTAACTCCCAGACTTCTTTCTGTGGGATACTCTTAAGAACACAGTTTACGCTGCGAGAACAAACACAGACACTGCATGATCTTAAGAGAATAAATTGAGCTAGCTTGTGATGCTTAAAAATGCATGTCACTCAGTCGTAAGTCGTCGTCGTCGTGTATTGCGGTGGACGGACACCACTCTGAACGCTTACCACCTTACGTCGGACCATGAGGCACCTAACACCACTAAAACTATATATATAACCCCTTTCATTAAAGAGATGTTCAGTTTCAAAGTGTGTATACTGTATTTTGGGGCACCCTGTATATATGTCTGTGTGTGTATGTAGATTATTGCACAACAGTTAATACACAATTATATGTAATATGAAACTGAAGTTAATATTATATGCAATTGCTTTGCTACGTTAGGCTTTTGGAAATAAAGAAGAGAACATGTAGGCTATATAACAAACTACATTTTCTCAAGTAAATCAATTATTTTGCAGAAATTAAATGGTAAACTCAATGAGATTTGTGGTAATGTTTAGTCTTGGTGCTAATGAAACTTTCTATATCAGCGTTGAAAGTTGTTAACTGTAAGGTACATGAACCAAATAAGGCCCACCTAACGTTTAGGAATTTCGTATGCAGTATGTGTAAATGGTAATATTCCGAAATCGTACGTGCACCATCCTACAACTATATTCAGTTCAAAAATAAATTAAAATGGGAAGTTATGTAATTAAAATTAACACTTGAAAGGAAAAGCTTAACCCCGGCAAGTGGACCCTGTTCCTAACATGGCCCGTAGCCACATCTAGCTCATCTTAACATTCTGAGGCACGTAAATAGCAGGAAAAACTGTTGGAATACACTGCAAGAGTTGTAATGTAATTTTATTTTCGACATAAGTGGAATGAGATGATACATACAATTTTATATTTACATTTTTTTTTTACAAAAGCTTCATACAGTACTGCTGGTAACTTACTTACTGGTTATTAACTCTTAAGATTATTAAATTTAATGAGTCTAATCATTAAAGTTTCTATGATGTGCCTTACTGGAAACAACCCGTCTAAAACGCGTGTGTTTTTATTGTTTAAAAAGAAACTTTTTTTGGTTAGATTATGCCACTATCATAACAAGCACAATTTTCAGTACACATATACATATTTACCATTACAAATTCTTCACGACCGAAGCGATTGCATTAGATGAAACGTACCGTGAAAATAAGAAGCAGGTCTCGTTGAACGTCGTAGCACAACTGAAAGTAAAATGACCAGCACGAGAGCGGGTGCAGGAGTAGTTGTTGCTTTGTCCACTAGTTGTCACAAGCTATTGTTACCAACGACATTTAGCGCTGTTTTCAAACGTTCTATGCTAGAAAATGAGAGTGGGCCTTATTAGGAGCTGGGCCTTGCTTGGTACATGTACCTTAGTCGTAAATGGTTTACTACGCAATGTTATGTTTCTGGTAAAAACATAAGCTACAAAATGCTCGCTCGCACAACTAAGTAGCTGTGGATGCCAATAAAACCGTTTAAGGCTCTACTTCTGAACTTTTTATCCCCGCTCGATAAGGGACGATGCAACCATAATCAACGCGCCCTTAGTGAAATAAATACAAAGTAGGAACCTAGTATTCAAGAAAACAAACTGCCTCTATAAACACACTAAGCAACAGGCAAATAAGATTCGAGCTTGCAGTTAAATCATGAATGAATCACGATTACTAAAACACAAAAGAAACTGGTGTAATATTCTACAATATTAATTAATTTATACAGACTAGTTTTCGGCTGTTACTCCATCATCAGCTACAAAGATTGCTAGATACCAATGTGATGTCAAAGATTTTACAAAATGTGTATCAAAGAATTACATAAAGAGGCAAAAGATAAACGTACTGTAGGAATGTATACAAGGAACTGGTGCGAAATGATTAAGTATTGTACTGAGTGGCTAAGAAAGGTATGTCACGAAATGAAAGAATCAATTACAGTGACAACTGTTAAAAATGTTACAATTCGAAACAAAAAATTAATTACGTTCTTTGTTTGCAAAAAGTCGGTCACATGAAATAATTATAGTGTCTTGAGTAAATATTTGGGAAGAAATGGTAAATAAATGTGTGATAATCATAAAACTATTACAAAAAAGTACAATGATTAGGTGGGGGAATTAGTATTAACTGCAGTTAGGAGAATAAAGGAACTCTGTTTGGTCTTTGAGTTTTACACCACATACACAAAGGCAATTCATTGATGCACATTTTGTACAAATGTTTGATATAACATTTGTTTATAGTGATCTTCGTACGTGATGATGGCGTAACAGCCGAAAACTAGTTTCTATAAATCAATAAATATAGAATATTAGCCGAGTGGCGTATGTGTTTTAGTGATCATGAATCAAATATTCTACCAAGCACCAACGAAACATTCAATCAATTAAATGAATGACTCATTGGAAGGTTGCTCGTATGACACTTGTCACAACTGGAAGCAGACGCTGCGTTGTCATATTGCAATTACGAACGAATGTAACGACTGAATTGTTCCCGTAATGCCCTACATATATCATTTTCCACATTGATTTTTTTGTTTATATAGGGTTTCGTACATAACTTTTCAGATTGTAAAACTTCCCGGTTGACATTAGACCTTATTTTTTCAATCCTTAAAATATTTTATTTACAAGGAGACTACAGGGATCTGATATTAGAATTTTTTTTAATACTTTATTACACATGAAGTTCAGCACTCAAACAACAATCAGCCACAGCAATTCGACGCAATTCTAAAAATTCCCGAGAAAATCTACTTTGAAGTTTTGCAATAAAGTATAAGTACCTCTCATTAAAACAGTTGTACGTAGGATATGTAGGTGGTAGCCCCACAACTTTACTTCCGCCAGTACCTCGCCTCCTAAGGCTGTGGCTAAGACATGTCTCCACCATATCCTTTCTTACAGGAGTGCTAGTCTTACATGGTTTGCAGGAGAGCTTCTGTGAAGTTTGGAAAGTAGGAGGCGAGGTACTAACGGAAGTTGTGGGGCGGCATTGTGAGTCTTGTTGGGATAGCACAGTCGGTAACGCGCTTGCCCGCGAAAGGCAAAGGTCCGATGTTTGAGTCCCGGTTCCGGCACACAATTTTAATCTGCCAGGAAGTTCCACCTGATAAGGATCCCACACTGGACAGCAATACTCTAAAAAAAGACGGACAAGCGTAGTGTATGCAGATTCTTTTGTAGCTCTGTTGCATCTTTTAAAGGTTCTACCAATGAAACGGAGTCTCGGGTTCGCCTTCCTCACGACATTATCTACGTGTTCCTTCCAATTTAAGTCTGAAGTAATAGTAATTCCTAGGTATTACGTGGAGTTTACGGCCTTCACATTTGATTGATTTATCTTGTAAACAAAGATTAACGGATTTCTTGTCGTACTCACGTGGCCGACTTCACACTTCTCATTATTTAAAGTCAATTGCGAAATTCTACTCCATAGTGATATCTTATTCAGATCGTTTTGCAGTTGGTTTTGATCTTCATATGATTTTACTAGACGGTAACCAAAGAGAGCTACTTAGATTTTCCCCTAAATCGTTTGTGTAAATAAGGAACAGCAGAGGACCAATAACACAAACCTGCCGGACACCGGATATCACCTCTGTTTTAGTCGATGCCTTACCATCGATTACCACGAACTGTGTCCTCTCTGACAGGAAATCCCCTATCCAGTCGCAAATTTGGGGCGATATACTATAACCACGCAAATTGATTAATAGACGTTTGTGAGGTACGGTGTCAAAACACTACTCTAGCCTAAGAACACTCTTTCAAATTCTGAAGTCAGCAGGGGTAAAATACAGGGAAAGGAGAGTTATTTACAACTTGTACAAAAGCCAGACCGCAGTTATTAGACTCGAAGTGCATGAAAGGGAAGCATCAGTTGGGAAGGGAGTAAGACAGGGTTGTAGCCTTTTTCCCATGCTATTCAATTTGTACATCGAGCAGGCGGTGAAGGAAAGCAAGAAAAAATTTGGAATAGGGATTAAAGTTCAGAGGGACGAAATAAAAACATTGCGTTTTGCCGATGACATTGTAACTCTGTCAGAGACAGCAAAGGACCTGGAAGAGCAGTTGAATGGAATGGACAGCGAGTTGAAGAGTGCATATAAAATGAACATTAACAAGAGCAAAACAAAAATAATGGAATGCGGTCTTAGAAAATCAGGCGATGCTGAAAGAATTAGATTAGGTGACGAAACATTGAAGGTGGTAGATGAGTTTTGTTACTTGGGTAGTAAAATAACATGCGATGGTCGCAGTACAGAGGATATAAAATGCAGAATGGCAATGGGCAGAAAAGCATTTTTGAAAAAGAGAAATTTGCTAACATTGAATATTAACTTAAGTGTAAGGAAGTCTTTTCTGAAGGCATTTGTGTGGAGTGTTGCCTTGTACGGGAGTGAAACATGGACGATAAGCAGTGCGGACAGGAAGAGAATAGAGGCTTTTGAAATGTGGTGCTACAGAAGAATGCTGAAGATTAGGTGGGTAGATCGCATAACTAATGAAGAGGTACTGAAAAGAATTGGTGAGAAAAGGAATTTTTGGCATACCTTGACTAAAAGAAGGGATCGCTTGGTAGGACACATTCTTAGACATCGGGGAATCGTAAATTTAGCATTGGAGGGAAGTGTGTGGGGTATAAATCGCAGAGGGAGACCAAGAGATGCGTATAGTAAGCAGATTCAAGTGGATGTGGGTTGCCGTTCTTATAAGGAGATGGAAAGGCTTGCTCAGGATAGAGTAGGGTGGAGAGCTGCATCAAACCAGTCTCCGGACTGAAGACCATAACAACATAACAGCCTAAGAATAGAGAGGCCTAATATATTTTTCTTTATTTTTAGTGACATTTGAAAACATGAGTAACTGGTAACGATGTAGGACGGCGAGATAACCTCGGGCCCGTATTTTGGTGACGGCCACTTTAGTGCGGCGTGGAGCAGGTAGCTGCCGCTGACGCGGCGGTGCCCTGGCGACGGCAGCGCCGCCACAGTCGCCAGGTGGGGCGCAGCGCGTCGTCGCAGTCTGCGTGATTGGGGCGTCAGCAAAGTCAGCCGCAAAGGCGCAATTAGCAGCCGCAATCAGCCGCTCCAAGCACACTCCGCCAGACACCTGCCCGGCCCAGCCACCAGTGCAACCCAGCCTCCCTGACGCTGAGCAACACACGTTTCCCGATCGAGTTTACAGTGTGCAATTTATGACCGAAGTAATGCTTATCTCTCAGATACACCACCGAAAAAACTAGTACACTTTGGAAGACGACGTCTATTTCGATCCGAAGGCGGCAGATGTAGTGAAAATGGTTTCAGGGTCGTCCGCCAACAGGTATCGTAGGACATAGCTATCAATAGAGTCAGAGCTATCAGTAAAGGGTTCGCAAATAGATTCCGTATTTCTTGATTTCCAGAAGGCTTTTGACACCGTACCTCACAAACGGCTTTTAATCAAACTGTGTGGTCATGGTATATCGCCCCAAATTTCCCGACTGGATAGGGGATTTCCTGTCAGAGAAGACACAGTTTGTAGTAATCGATGGTGAGGCATCGACTAAAACTGAGGTGATATCGGGCGATCCACAGGGTAGTGTGATTGGTGCTCTGCTGTTCCTTATTTATATAAACGATTAACGGGAAAATCTACGTAGCTCTCTTCTTTGCTGATGACACCATCATTTACCGTCTAGTACAATCATCTGAAGATGAAAACCAAGTGCAGAACGATCTAAATAAGATAACACTATGGTCTAAAACTTGCCAATCCAATACGAAATATGAGATATTGGTGCCATCTGTTGCCTAGTGAGGTGAAGTACTTTTTATCACATATTCGATAAAACTTCCGTTTTGTTTGAGTGCAACAAGAGAAGCGATCACATTAACACCTTCTGCCCGCCGAATAGAATTATGGCGAAACACATCTGGAAGACAATTACAATGACTTAAGGCAGATCCCCGCGCCTGGATGCCACCTACCATGGAAGACCTTGAACAGACTACGAACTGGAGTGACACGCAACAAGCAAAACCTTCTACTGTGGGGGTTCATCACGGGAGATCCAAACTGTGAATGTGGTGAAATACAAGACTCTAATCACCTACTGCTTTGTGCAATACTGCCCGAAGCCTGTACAATGGACGACCTGGTTCGTGCAAGTATTCGAGGAGTCAAGAGTGCAGAATACTGAGCTTCAAAGTCAATTTAAAAATGTATATATATTTGTAATAACTGTGTGTATATTTTATGTAACTGTATTTGTCCTGGACACGAAAATTATAATAATCTATAAGGCCACGGTGTCTGAGTGGATAAAGTGACTGCCTAGCAAGCACATAGTCCCGGGTTCAAATCCCAACTTTGGCCTCTTCTTCTATTCAATGTATTTAATACATTGAGACAATGTATGTCAATGGAAATTGAATTATTGATTGAGCATATGTAGGTGGTGATGGGACGACTATTGACTAGTAAGACTTGTCAACTTCCAATTCTTACTACGTAAACAGGTCGATCAGGCGAGGAATAATGTATCCCATGACAGTATTTGCTTGTGCATGATCGAAGGGTTGTCTGAACCATCTCCTGAAGTTTTGCCCGTGGGGGCTACGACACACAGTAAAATGGTTGTTTCATTATGGATTCACAGAGATTAAGCTACTGATCTGTAAATACAATCATTTCCTATACTCCATATGCACTGTTTCAATAATAAATCTTGAGTAAATTGGAAATGTCTTAGACGGTATACTAAATTTTATTTCTGCCAATTTGTATATATACATATATAAAAGGCAATGTCCAGACTGAATGACTGACTGACTGACTCATCATCGCCCAGCCCAAACCACTGAAGATAGAAATTTGAAATGTGTGGATGGTATTGATCTTACTCTGAAGGCGTCATATAAGAAGCGATTTTTCGATATTCCGTCCTTAAGGGGGTGAAATAGGGGATGAATCGTTTTTCGAAAATACTTTGCTATTTAGGCAATTTTGAAGCCAGAACTACAAAATTACGGATTGTAATTCACGGTTCGAATTAAAAAGACACGTGATTCAGTACTTTTGGAAATTCGACCAATAAGGGGGTGAAATAAGGGATGCAAAAATATGTTGCTTTTAACTCAAATTTCAAGCTATAACTACGAAACTTTGGATATGGACTCTTGATCAGGATTAAAAAGACACAAGTTTCGGTATCTTTGGAAATTAAACAACTAAGAGGGTAAATTAGCGGATCAAAAATTCTTTTCAAAAACACATATTGTCCAGACATTTTTTAAGCTAGAGCTGCAAAAATTGATACTTGAATTTTCGTAAGAATATAAAAAAAACACATCTTTCGATAGTTTGGAAATTCAACCATCAAGGGGGTTAAATTGGAGAGAGGATGCTTTTCGAAAATCTTTTGCTATTAAGGCAATTTTGAAGCTAAAGCTGCAAAAATTGGTACTTGTATTTTCGGTAGAATTTTAAAAAATACGTCTTTCGGTAGTATTGGAAATACAACCATCAAGGGGGTTAAATTGGAGAGAGGATGCTTTTCGAAAATCTTTTGCTATTAAGGCAATTTTGAAGCTAGAGCTGCAAAAATTGGTATTTGTATTTTCGTTAGAATTAAAAAAATACGTCTCTCGGTATTTTCAGAAAATTAAATGTTCAAATGTTTGTAGAACTTATGGGACTTAACTACGGGGTCATCAGTCCCTAAGCTTACAAACTACTTACGAACTAGCTAAGACTAAGGACGGCACAAATATCCATGCCCGAGGGGGGATTCGAACCCCCGACCGTAGTGGCCGTGCAGACCGTGACTGTAGCGCCTCGGCCACCGCGGCCGGCTCAGAAAATTAATCATTTAGGGGGTGAAATAGAGGATGAAACATTTTTTGGAAAATACGTTGCTGCTAAGCCAATTTTGAATCTAGAATTACAAAAAATGATATTTGCATACTTAGCTGGAATTTAAAAGACACACATTGCGATATTTTTCGAAATTCAACTATTTACGGGTGCCATAGGAGGTTAAAAGTAGTAAAATCAAATTTTCAAATGTTTGTAAATCATAAGAGACTTATTTCGGGGTCATCAGTCCTTAAGGCTTACAAGCTATTTAAAGTAACTTAAACTAACTCATGCTAAGGACACCACAAGCATCCATACCCGAGGGGCGAATCGAATCCTCGACGGCGAACAGCATGACGCCTCAATACGCACGGCCATACTGCCGCGTCTACAAATAGTCTCACAATATTTCATTATAACAGAACTTAAGCAATATCGTAACATCTATATCTATTCAGACAGCCAGGTAGCCCTGAGATCTCTGGCAGCTTCTGCAACAAGGTCTAAATTTTTTGCAGAATGTCACAGGGTTCTGGTGGAGCTAGGGGAAAGCAACAGAGTAAACCTATTGTGGGTCCCTGGCCATTCGGGGATCAGTGGCAACGAACATGCCGACAGATTAGCCAGGATGGAGGCAGAGACTCCATTTATTGGACCGGAACCTGTCCTGACAATCACCAAGGCAATGATCAAATTGGAGCTACGTAACTGGCTCAGAAGACAGCACGTAGAATATTGGACCAAAGTCTATCAACAAAAACATGGCAAGGTAATGATGCCAAGGCCATGTTTTAAAAGAAGCTCTGCAATCCTGGGCCTGAACAGGAGAGAGATTAGACTCATGGTTGGATTGCTGACAGGCCATGGGAATTTCAAAAAAACACCTACATACAATGGGAATAACAGAAGAGGACACTAAATGTAGGATCTGTGATGACTGTGATGAAACTGCATCACATCTAATCGTCGAATGCATTGCATTGGAGAGTAAAAGGCACAGAACATTTGGGACAACTAGACCCGAAGAAATTGTGTCTAATAAAGAACTGGTAAAGGGACTCCTTGCATTGTTCAAGGGCATTGGTTGGCTTTACTAGATATACAGGGAGCGATACCGCACAATAAACTTAGTTTCAGTGCTTTTTCTTTCCTGCTTTATTACAGGTGTAATCAGTTTTGGGGCAGTGAAGGATTGAAACGAGTTATTTCCGTAACCCTTGTAATTAAGATGGAAAGGAAAATATTGCTGCTGGTGGTTATAATTAAACCGAAAGTGTTCCGAGCGCTGCAGTGCGTGCTGCATACATTGCAGGATGTTGGAACTTCGTACGTATATTCACTAGTCAGTGCGCTCGCGGAATACGATGAGAAAAATTATAGTTCCACTTTCTCCCATTAGGCGAAAATATGACGCTGTAAGCAGTTAAAATGAGAAATGTTTCCTGGTTTGTACCAGTGTGGTGTTTGTTGTTTAGCGACCCTTGTTAATGTCGTTTGTGAAGTGAGTATTACTGTAGAAGGTTAAGAAGTTTGTTCTGTTATTGAAGTTTTCAGATTTTTATGTCACTGTCACAGCCTGCATTCAATGTTCAAATGTTTGTAGAGTCTATGGGACTTAACTACGGGGTCATCAGTCCCTAAACTTACAAACTACTTATGAAATACTTACGAACTAGGACGGCACAAATATCCATGCCCGAGGGGGGATTCGAACCCCCGACCGTAATGGCCGTGCGGACCGTGACTGGAGCGCCTCAATCCCCTCGGCCACCGCGGCCGGCACAGCCTGCATTTCTTAGGTTATTATCAACCGTACTTTTTGGTAACGAATGTCGCACAGGAGCAAAGCATCTGTAAGGAATAAAGGGAGTATTTTAGATTATTGGGCTATGGAGATGAAATAGGAGATACTGTACTGAGAGATGAATTTGACAGAGCTCTGAGAGACCTAGGTCGGAACAAGGCCCCGAGAGTAGATGACATTACCGCAGATCTACTACAATCTCTGAGAGAACCAGCCATGACGAAACTGTTTCACCTTATGTGCAAGATGTATGAGACAGTCGAAATACCCGCAGACTTTAAGAAAAATGTAATAATCCCCTTTAATAATAATAATGTTCGTAAACCTATCGGACCAAACTGCGTGGTCATCAGTCCGTAGCTTACAAACTACTTAATTTAAGGTAAACTAATCTAAGGACAACATACACACGCCCATGCCCCAGGGAGGCCTCGAACCTCCGACGGCGAGCAACTGCGCGCTCCGCAGGAGGTGCCTTAGACCGCTCGGTTACTCCACCGCGGCAATAATACCCATTCCAAATAAACCAGGCGTGTGAAAACTACAGAACCATCAGTTTTATAAGTCATGGTTGCAAAAGTTTAACACGAATTATTTACAGAAGGATAGAAAAGCTGGAAGACGCTGACCTCGGAGAAGATCAGTTTGGGTTCAGGAGGAACGTAGGAACCCGGGAGGCAATACTCACTTGACGACTTATCTTAAAAAAAATGTTCAAATGTTTGTAAATCTATCGGACCAAACTGCGTGGTCATCAGTCCGTAGCTTACAAACTACTTAACCTAGGTAAACTAACCTACGGACAAACACACACACCCATGCCCCAGGGAGGACTCGAACCTCCACGGCGAGCAACCGCGCGCTCCGCAGCGAGACGCTTTAGACCGCTCGGTTACTCCACCGCGGCGATTTATCTTAGAAGATAGATTAAGGAAAGGCAAACCTACATTTTTAGCTTTTGTAGATTTGAAGACAGCTTTTGACAATGTTGATTGGAATACACTCTTTCAAATTCTGAAGTCAGCAGGGGTAAAATACAGGCAAAGGAGAGTTATTTACAACTTATACAAAAGCCAGACCACAGTTATTAGACTCGAAGGGCATTAAAGGGAAGCATTAGTTGGGAAGGTAGTAAGACAGGGTAGTAGCCTCTCTCCGATGTTATTCAATTTGTACATAGAGCAGGCAGTGAAGGAAAGCAAGGAAAAGTTTGGAATAGGTATTAAAGTTCAGGGAGAAGAAATAAAAACATTGAGTTTTGCTGATGACATTGTAATTCTGTCAGAGACTGCAAAAGACCTGGAGGAGCAGTTGAATGGAATGGACAGTATACTGAAGAGAGCGTACAAAATGAACATTAACAAAAGCAAAACAAAGATAATGGAATGTGGTCTTAGAAAATCAGGAGATGCTGAAGGAAACAATGATGGTGGTAGATGAGTTTTGTTACTTGGGTGGTAAAATAACGTATGACGGTCGCAGTACAGAGGATATAAAATGCAGAATGGCAATGGGAAGAAAAGCATTTCTGAATAAGAGAAATTTGCTAAAATCGAATATTAATTTAAGTCTTTTCTGAAGGCATTTGTGTGGAGCTTTGTCTTCTACGGGAGTGAAACATGGAAGGGGATACAGGCTTTTGAAATGGCTGCTACAAAAGAATCCTGAAGATTCGGTGGGTGGATCGCATAACTAACGAGGAGGTACTGAACAGAATTGGTGAGAAAAGGAATTTTTGGCATACCTTGACTAAAAGAAGGGATCGCTTGGTGGACACATTCTTAGACACCGAGGAATCGTAAATTTAGCATCGGAGTAAGTGTGCGGGGTAACAATCGCAAAGGGAGACCAAGAGACGGATATAGTAAACAGATTCAAATGTATGTGGGTTGCCGTTCTTATGAGGAGATGAAAAGGCTTGCTCAGAATAAAGTAGGGTAGTGAGTTGCATCAAACCAGTCGCCGGACTGAAGACCATAACAACAACAATGGTCGCAGAATCGTAGTGTCATTGTAGTTTTATCGCAAATATTCAAAACTAGCAGCAATACACACTACTTCAGTACGAATGTAAGTATTACAATAACATTTTCACTATTACTCATTGCCTGTCTTCGTCAATGCTGTGGCGGCCCCTTACTGTGTTGAGTGCCCGCGCAACAGGCTGCCAACGTGGGCTGCTTAGTTTCCTCCAAGACGCTCACACAAACAATCAAAATCATGACAACTTCCTGTTCAAATGTTCGTTAAGCTTAAGGGACTTAACTGCGGGTTCATCAGTCCCTAAACTTTTCAAACTACTTATGAACTATCTTAAACTGAAGACGACTAAAACATCCTGCCCGAGGGGAGATTAGAACCCAGAACAAGGGTTATATGAAATAAAACGAATATTTGAGAACAACAAAGTGCGTTTTCCAATGTGACCCTGCATTTATATTGCGTGGAAATTTGTAGTTTTGTTCCAATGTTGATGAAATATTGCACACTCTACCTTAAAAACAAGAAGAATGTCACTGTCTGTGTAAAATTTCGTTCGGTGCATGGTGGAGGGTACTTACGCAATTTTACAAAATCCATAGTTTTGCTCCAATCATTGTGAATTTTTGCACAAATGACCTTTAAACCAAGGGGAACTTCTCTGGGTACATAAATGTTTGAATGATACATGACAGAGGGGACCTTGCAGGAAACTTTGCGAAGAGAGGGAAAGGTGGAAACGAACAGAGAGATGGGAGACAAAGAGGTGGATGCAGAGAGAGGGGGGAAGGGGATGTGGTCTACGAGTGTGTAGTATAAATAAACACACGGGCAACGCCGGGTTTACAGCTAGTAGCTAAATAAAAGAGACAAGGTGATTTAAATGCTGAAATACTCTTAATACTCAGTATTATCGTGATAATACTGCCGCATGGTTTCCAGGGTGTCAAGGATAATAACGAAAAAAAAAAAAAAAAAAAAAAATCGCACTGACGTGTTTTACGGCCCACTTTAGATTTGTAGTTTCATAAGTTTTGCAAACATTTTGGACCTAAATAATAATCTAAACAATAAAAAATTTATTAATAACAGTGTCTGAAACCCTTGTAGGAAAAAAAAATTATGTAATGGTGGGTTCCGAACCACTGACCTTCAGCGTCGAAGTCCAACACATTGCCCACTACGCTACAGCTAACAGGAATTACGTTCTTTAATTTCATACTATTGATGGTCGTTGTTAACTGATGTTAATATGGCATTTGTAGACATTAGATTATCATTTATCGTACGAAGACGTCTTTTTGTTAATTCTTCAGTGCGCCATTGCTTTGAAATGACAACGTGTAAGTTACTGTAAGAAAATCATCAAATACGCAACCAAAATGGCGTATGCCAGAGGCAGTTCAGGGCGAGGAATGTCATGTGACATCTGCGAACGGCTGGTTTTCGTTAATTTAATGGAGGGTGTCAAAACTCCGTTATTATTGCAAATATCTCTCAAACGATACGAGATATGAAAATAACAAAAAGGGAACAAAGTTGTAGAGAATTTTCTCCTCTACAAATTCGTTCATTCAATTTTCGCGTCAGTTGAACGGTTTATTTGCAATTAAAATTACATTACAAACGGCTTTTTTTGGTATTACTAACGTATTTCTTGTCCGAAAAATTTCAAAAAGCGAGGTTCTGGTCTCTGGTAGCCAACAATTATGTCTGTAAAATTTGGTACCGATCGGCTGAACGGTTCGACCTAAAAAGTGGGAACACGTTACAGCCAAACAGACATCGTCAAATCACCGTTATTTTTGCAAATATCTCTGCAATGATGCAAGATATGAAATAACATAATTGAGCGAAGTTGTAGAGAATTTTCCCCTCTATCAATTAGGTTCTGCACCAATTAGGTCACTCAATTTTCGTGTAAGATGAATAGTTCGTTTGCAATTACAATTATATTACAAACGCCTTTTTTTGGTATTACTACCGTATTTTTTGTCCGAAAAATTTGAAAAAGGGAGGTTCAGGTCTCTGGAGGCCTACAATTATGTGTGCAAAATTTGGTGCTGATCGGTTGAACGGTTCGTCTTAAAAACAGAGAACACGTTACGGACAGACAGACAGACATACAACCCAAAATCGCCGTTATTTTTGCAAATATCTCTGAAACGATACGAGATATGAAAGGAAAAAAAAAGCTATAGAGAATGTTTTCCTCTACAAATTCGGTTATTCAATTTTCGTGTCAGATGCGTGGTTAAGCCGTTATTTTCATTTAAATTTCGAGCTGTCAAAAGACGATCGCAAAGGCTCACTTTTAGTGTTACTACCGTAACCTAAAGTGGGCCAATTAAATCATTGTCATACTGCGAAATGAATGGAGTGTGAGTGGAATGAGGCTCTTGAAACCACCTTGTTGACCATTGTAAATGACAGGGCTGCAGAGATGTTTTGATGTGGGTCATTAGCCGCGCACCCCGCTAGCGTTTTCTCTCTGGAGAGGTGCGCAGGCAGCGCCCCGCCCCCTCCTCCCCCGCGGCGCGCCGGTTATGAGGCGGCGGCGACGTCACAGGAAATGACGTAGATTCCGGGCCGCGGCAGGCAGCTGGCCAATGACGCAAATCGAATAAGAATTCCTGCCGATAGCCGGCGGCACAAACCCTCAAGGAAATTACGTCTGGCGCGCCGCCGCTTAATGCGCGCTGTATTTCATTTTCTTATCCAAACAAGCAGCCGGCCAACTTCATTTCTCATTCCGCGGCCGCCATATTCCTCATTTGCTCTGCGCGCGCACTAGCACTCCCCGTTCCCTCTCCACCCCTCTCCTTTATCTCTCTTCCCGCCTGATCTGTTACGTAGAGCAGTCATTCTCTTCACACTGTTACGCGAGACACAACTCTTTCTTAATTATACCGCCGCGTTTCTCGCTGTAGAATACGTTGTCGCGCTGAAAGAATCTTGTAATGGAAGCCCACATTTTTTGTTTTACTAGCTGCAGTACCCGGCGTTGACGGGATGTTTAATAACTTCCATGCAAAATGATTGATCTTTGTATGTATTTATTTCGGTCTTCTGCCTCCTCATCGCCCTGTCCATATCATCTCCTCACTCCGTATCAATCATTAATTCTCATTCTCTCTCTTTCTGTGCTTCTATTTCCCTATCACCTTCTCCCCTCCTCCCACCCCTAGCGACCATCTCAGCTTCCTCTATATCATCACCACTTCTCTGTCAATTTCCTCCTCACCTCCTTCTGTCCATATCTACCTTCCCCTCTCCATTTTCTGCACTTCTTCTCTGACCATCTCCTTTACTTTCTTTCTACATTTCTCTGTCCCGCCCTCACTTTCCATCTTGGCCTCCACCCTTCATCGCCCTCTTCACTCTCCACACTACTATATTATACAGGTTAATGGTTCCAGAACGACATATTAACCATAGCTGTTTATTTTTTCTCAATGCTACCGGTTTCAGTCATTTACCATTATCAAGCGTTAGCAGAGATTAGCTAATGGCTTAACGTGTCTTAACACAAAAATTCAAAATTGTAACATAAGTACTTATGTTACAATTATCAAGCGTTAGCAGAGATTAGCTAATGGCTTAACATGTCTTAACACAAAAATTAAAAATTGTAACATAAGTACTTACGTTAAAATTTTGATTTTTTGTGTTACGACATGTTAAGCGATTAGTTAATCTCTGATAGCGCTTGATAATGGAAAATGACCGAAACCGGTAGCATTAAGGAAAAGTAAACAGCTATGGTCAATATGTCGTTATGCAATTAAGTAAGAACCACTAACCTGTATAATATAGTATTGTGGAGAATGAAGAGGGCGATGACAATTAGCAAAGAAGTAACAAATTTAAACGTCATGCACCTCGGAGTTTGTGACGTCGCGTCTCCTGAACTACGCCTCGTACAATGATATAATCATGTATGTTGTACCCCCATGAACCACAGATAATGTCGATGTGGGGAGGCTTGTGTGCCACAACGATGCAGTTAGCCTGACTGTAGGTGCAACCACAGCGGAGGGGTATCTGTGGCGAGGCAAGACAAACGTGTGGTTCTTGAATAGGGACAGCAGCCTCTTACAGGGGCATCTGGATGATTCAGTTGGCCTTGTAACACCAGCCAACGTGGGTTTGCTATACAGTTACTGCGAACGACTGAAAGAAAGGGGAAAATACAGTCATTACTTTCCTCGAGAAATCTCGCAGTTGTACTGTACGAATATGTGATGATGTCATCCTCTCGGGTAAAAAATTCCGTAGCTAAAATAGTCCCCCATTCGGACCTCCGACCAGGAACTACTCAAGAGGATGTCGTCATCTGGAAAGGCAACACTGGCATTCTAAGAATCGAAGCGTGGAAATAGTAGATCCTTGAATTGAGTTGGGAAGTCTTAAAGGGGAATGGTTAATTTGAAGTTAGATATAGTGGGGATAGCTGAAGTTCGATGGAGAGACGAATAGGGTTTCTGGTCAGGTAAGTAGAGGGTTATAAATACATCAGTTGGTACTATAAGAGAAGTAGGTTTAATAATGAATAAGAAAATAGGAAATATGAACAGCACAGTGATCGCATTACTGTAGTCAAGACAGATTAGAAGCAAACACGAACCACAGTAGTACATAGGAAGGAAGAAAGCTTAGGGTTTAACGTCCCGTCGACAGCGTGGTCATTACAGATGGAGCTTACTTCGGGTAATGGGTAAGGAGGAAATCGACCGTGCCCTTTGAAAGGATCCATCCAAGCATTTGCCTAGAGTGATTTAGGATAATCAAGGAAAACCTAAATCTGGATGACGACAGGTGGATTTGAACCACGATCCTACGAACACGAGTCCAGTGTGTTACCACTGCGCCACCTCGCTCGGTAGTATGAAAATAAGACTAGCTCTGCCGATGATGAAGAGATTTAAGACGAGGAAGTAAAGGAAATTATTCTGACAGTTGAGGGAGAGGAAAACTTTATTGTGGCGGGGGAGTGGAATGTACAGAAAATCAGGTGATGCTGAAAGAGTTAGATTGGGCAACGTAACAATAAATGTGGTAGTTTTGTTATTTCGGCAGTAAAATAACATATGACGGTCGCACCACGGATAAATTAAAATGGAGAATGGCAGTGGGAAGAAAAGCTTTTCTGTAAAAGAGAAATTCGTTAACATCGAATATTAATTTAAGTCTTACAATGTCTATTCTGAAGGCATTTGTGTAGAGTGTTGCCTTGTACGGTAATGAAACCTAGACGATAAATAGTTCAGTCAGGAAGAGGAGAGAAACTTTTGAAATGTGGTACTGCAGCCCAACGCTGAATATTAGGTGGATAGATCGTGCAACTAACGAGGAGGTACTCAACAGAATGGGGAAGAAAGAAATTTCTGGCATACCTTGATTAAAAGGATTGACTGGTAAGACACATTGTTAAACATGAAGGAATCGCGAATTTAGCATATTAGCATTGTAGAGAACAGCGTGAAGTAAAACTCGCAGAGGGAGACCGAGAGGTTAACGCAGTAAACGGATTGAAATAGATGTGTGTTGCCGTTCTTATGAGGAGATGAAGAGGCTTGGTCGGGATGGAGTAAGGTCGACAGCTACATCAAACCAGTCTTCGGACTGAAGACGAAAACAACAAAAAAGGTAAATTAGGTGACATATGTGCATTCTGTCTACAAAATGTGTCGTGAATGTAATTGGTTGTTGTTACACTCAACTTGCTGGAATAAGGTATAATTTACGAGGTACGTCCACAAAGTAAGTGAACAGATACAGAAAAAATATTTATTGTATAAAAATCTGCAACTGTTCAACTACTTTTCTACATAACTTCCGAAATTTTGTAGGCACTTATCATAGCGTAGCACAGGTTTTTGTGTGCCTTTTTCATAAAAGGTTGCCGCCTGTGTATTCAACGATGTCGTAACATGTTCTTTCAGCTCATCATCGTTGAAGTGTTGACCACCAAGGACAGATTTTAGGTGTAAGAAGAGATGAAAGGAGTCTTCTTCTTCCCTTCACGTTAACGCCCGATCTCACTAGGCGAATGTGACTAAACAACTCTTACGGGAATTTCACTGGGACGTGTTTGATCATCCTCCGTACAGTCACGCTCCTAGCGACTTTCTTCTTACACCTAAAACCTGTCCTTGGTGGTCAAAACTTCAACGATGATGACGAGCTGAAAGAACAATTTACCACATGGTTGAATACACAGGCGGCAACCTTCTGCGAAGAAGGCATACAAAAACTAGTGCCACGCTATGACAAGGGCCTACAAAATTTCGGAAACTATGTAGAAAAGTAGTTTAATAGTTGTATATTTTTGTACAATCAATATATTTTCAGTATCTGTACACGTTTGTTTTCTATAAGCAAACGGAACTTATTTGTGGATATACCTCGTATTATTACTGTTTCACGATCTATGTAACAGCCCCTGCCGTTCCGGCAACCCTCATGACGCTGTGGTGTACTGGGAAATATACTCAACAGGCGAACACAATGCTCCGTATCCCAGCAAGCCAGAAACGTTTCCCACTACAATGCAATTAAACAAAAAGAGACAAACAGGTCTAATACGAGATTACTAAAATTTTCCGGGCTATTATGCCTTGGTGTAGAGGATTTATTATAGAAACCCAACGTTTCGTCCCTGACCGCGGAGGACATTTTCAAGGGGGATCGTGGCACTTTTGAATGTGCCAGGGTGCGCATCGAACATTCAAAAGTGCCACGATCCCCCTTGAAAATGTCCTCCGCAGTCGGGGACGAAACGTTGGGTTTCCATAATAAATCCACTAGACCACGACATAATAGCCAGGAAATTTTTAGTAATTTTGACCATTCCGGCCGTGAAAGTTAACATTTTACAGGTCTAATACGCTCTACTTCTTGCATGTCGAACCGGCTGCTACAGAGAGAGCTGACAGACCGAGCCCTGCCTCGGTCTCCATACCCTCACTGTCCATTGGCCGAAGCCGGCTGTATGTGAGCCCTCAGCCGTCTACAAGATCCAGCAACTTATGCGAGTCGTAGAAGAAGCCACACTGGCTTTTAATAATAGAGAGTACTGCGGTGTCGTCTTTCTCGACGTGTCAGAAGCATCCCACACAGTGTGGTACAGAGGCCTGTTCTACAAGCTTTCCCACCAAGGCATCTCCTTGCCCTACGTATGTCTGATTGAAAGTTACCTTCGTGGGCGAACGTTTGCCGTCAGAATGGGCACAAAAATGTTAACCATCAGATACATCTTGGAGGTAGTACCACAAGGAAGGGTACTGGCCCCCATTTTCTACATTGTTTAGACAACTGATCTTCCATCATCTACATGAGTCAGCAGAGCAATGTATGCTGATGACACAGCGCTCTTCGTACGAAATCAGTGGACGGTAGCGATACACCAGCGACTCCAACAGGCACTCCCTGACCACTTAGCCATACATGCAGCCCGGCTACTACGGCTTCATCTCCAAATACGAAAGTTACCGTACTGCTACGAAGCGGACGATTCAGGATCGGATGAAAATGTGCCATACGCCATCTTGCTTTGTGTATTTCATCATTTTCTTATTATAACTCAGGCGTTGTTATTCCAAAGCTATAGCGCACTGTAGAATGATCAAAAACACATCGTTCTTAGTACGATTAACAATAAAGTCGTGTCCAGAAGTGCGACATTAGCAATTAACATTTGCCTTCAATCAGAGGATAGTTTGGAGCTGTCCGCCGTAGCGTAGTGGATAGCGTATGAGATTTGAAATAATATGCATGGGCTATAGTTGGCGACCCGCTACATACAATTTTTTTTTCTTTTTAATGTACATTCCAACGAATTGTAATCGTGGCCTTCAGACGCATATGTACGTAAAGTGGGCAGCTACTGTAATAATGCCTGTTGTAAAGAAGTGATGATCTAGTAATTTCCTATGCAGATTAACTACTACCATAGAGTTGTGTGGAATTTAGTATTAGGACCCTTATTCTGTTGTTGTTTTAGCTATACAAGGAAATGCTGTCACAGTTTAAAAAAAGTTCAAATGTCTGTAAATCTATCGGACCAAACTGCGTGGGTCATCAATCCGTAGCTTACAGACTACCTAGGTAAACTAACCTACGGACAAACACACACACCCATGCCCCAGGGAGGACTCGAACATCCACGGCGAGCAACAGCGCGCTCCACAGCGAGGTGCTTTAGACCGCTCGGCTACTCCACCGCGGCTCACAGTTTTAAACAGAAAGAGTGCACTTTATTTTAGCGCCTAATGAAATAACATGAACACAGTCATACCTTAACTACAGAAAAGGTGAATCTACATTACAAAGTCCACATAAAACACACCATAGAAAAAGATTTTAGTAGACGCATTCATTTTAATTGGTGACTTTCAACATATTGCACAGAAAAAAAGAGAAATTAAAGAAAAAAACCAATTTTTTGCAATGTATACACTTCAGTATCCGTAAGAAACAGTTGCTACGGAAATGTACTACTTAATCTATATATGAAAATACCAGTATCAGCACATTGTTTACAATATTCATTATCACAGTACCTTCTCAGTTTATGCACCTGTGCGTGTTTGTAATTCGTTGGTTCGAATTCCATGGCATGTTCACGAAATAGAACAAACACACATTTAAGAGAGAGGGTTCTTACATCTACACAATTCTGAATATCAGATACCACAGTTTTATTTAATTAATAAGAGTGTCCGAAAACCATTTTGGAACCAAGGTGGAAAAATTGTATATGATGAGTCCCACGTGGTGAGGGTCCTACGCTGGACAACAGTACTCCAGGAGAGGACGCACAAGTGTGATGTAGGCAGTCTCTTTGGTGGAGCTGGGCATCTTCGAAGCGTTCTGCCAATGAAACGTAACCTTTGGTTCGCCTTCCCTACAATTATTTTCTTCGTGTTCTCTCCAGTCTAACTTTAAGATGAATTTACGACAAACTAATAGGATGGAGGGAGGTAATCCCAGAGTGCCCAATTACTCTCGGCCCTTGGCGGGTGTAACTACTAAGTGGCGGTTCTTTGAACACATTAATCCATGACTGGCCTGCAGACCGTTTCGTGCCTTCAGTTAGTGCGTGCTGATGCAGAATTTATGTAATGAAGAGACACCGCTTGCCCTGCCGGCAAAGAGGAGGTGCTGTGGTCACGTAGGTAGCTGTCGCTGACCCACTTATCGATTCGGTAAAGGGCGGCAAGCGCTGGCCACCTGCGCCCTGCCGTGTGTCTGCGGCCGGCCTGTCCGCCCACTACTGTGTCCTCATCTCGCAGTCCCCCAAACACCGGGGGACCAAGCCGACCATCTTCACACAAGTCGTGGGACACTGATATGCACAAACTGTGCCAGTACCGCGTACACGAGGTGCAAAGGGCCGGTGCATTGGCGGAGCTCTTTTGTAAGAAAATACAAGTAATGGGACTGGGAGGAAATAAAAAAGTAATGATAATGCTGAATGGAGAGGAATATTAGAACAACTGCAAAGCCTTACACATCTTGGAAGCCCGTAAACTTAAAAACTACTTATGAACTTATACGAAAGACAGCACAAACATCCATGCCCGAGGGACCATTCGAACCCCCTACGGGGAGCGGCCTCGCGCATCGGAGCATAGCACCTCAATGCACTCGGGCACTCCGCCGCAGCCACGTAGTCTGTACCGATGCCCCAGTATAAAATAGGTGGTCTATTTAACAGAGAAATGCCACGCTCAAGATATGTTCAAATGTTTGTAAGCCTATTGGACCAAAATGCTACGGTTATTAGTCCATACGCTTACAAACTACTTGAACTAATTTACACTAAGGACAACACACACACACACACACACACACACACACACACACACACGCCCGAGGGAGGACTCGAACTTCCGGCGGGAACGGACGCCTAGTCCGTAGCATGACGCTTTGGTCCTCTCGGCCATTTCGCGCAGCACGCCACGATCGCATTAAAAAAAAAAAAAAAAAAAAAATATATATATATATATATATATATATATATATATATTCATGATCGGTTCCGACGCTTCTCATGTTTCTTCATCAGATTATGTGTACATTGATTTCAGAGATATCTACATCGAAGATATCAAGTCGCATTGCATTTATTTCAATAGTTGTAATCACTTGTACGCCATAAATTATTACACAATAATATTGTTTCATTTTACATAATATTACGAAACCAGCAAAAAAAAAAAAAAAAAAAAAAAAAAAAAAAAAAAAAAAAAAAAAAAAAAAAAAAACTTATTTCGGACTATTTTGGCGCAATTGTTATTTCAGTAAAGAAATGTTCAAATGTTTGTATATCTATCGCACGTAACTGCTAGGTTATCAGTCCGTAGCCTACAAACTACTTAAACTAACCTAAGGACAACACAAACACCCATGCCCGAGGGGGGACTCGGACCCCCAACGGCGAACGGCCGCGCGCACCACAGAAAGGTGCCCCAGTACGCGCGGCTAATCCGCCGAGGCTTTATTTCAGTAACTCACAACTTTTTTATTTCAACCCTCGTGTCCTATATTGTTAAAAGTATACAATAAGATTTCTAAGTTGACACATCTCGACCACCTTGTGGGGCAGAGGTTCAGTTTGGTGTCATTTACGTTTTATATGTTTTCTTCTATCAACAAATGTGAGTGATTGAGGTGGACTGTCTTAAGTGCCTCACCATTAGTATTCATACAGAAATCGCATTTACATGCTGTTTGTTTGTGGGGGAAAACGTGTAACGTCTCGTGTAAGAAGCGATTGATGTGAAGATTTGGGCGCCCAGTATCAATGTCTTTAGTGCTCGTATAACAAGGACACATCTAACGTGCCGAACCACACATCTGTCATGTGAAGCTGCTTTAGAAGGTATTTCATAGTCAAGGCCACATAGGATCTCAGTGACAGCGCCCGAGATACAGTTCACCGAGCGAGATGGCGCAGTGGTAAGACAGTAAACTCGCATTCGGGGTGGGGGGGAAGGGAGGGAGGAAGATGGTGGTTCGAACCCGCCTTCGGCCATCGTGATTTATGTTTCCTGTGATTTCCTTAAATCACTCCAGGCAAATTCCAGGACGGTTCCTTTCAAAGAACACGGCTGGCATCATTTCCCATTCCTGACCCCAAAACTCTGCCGAGTGTGTGCCCCGTCCCTGATGAACATGCTAATCTCCCTTCCTTCTAGGCTTATGGTTCGCTCGGCCGTGCAGGGTCATGCAGTCATGTCGCGTACCTTGAACCTGAAGATGGTCTTGTTTTCAGCAAAACTAGTGTCCAGACGAGCATTTCGTCATCTGGGAACCACGGACTGCGAGGGCGGCGACCACGGTCACGGCTGCCCTCTAACTCACCGAGCGAGACGGCGCAGTGGCCACCACGCTGGAGGATGGCGGTTCAAACCCTCGTCCGGCCGTACATAATTAGTTTTTCCATTATTTCCCAAAGTCACTCCAGACAAACGTCGGACCGTCGGGATGGTTGGTTTGAAAAGGCACCACTGTCTTCGTTCCCCGTCCTTGAAACTTAAAAAAGATGTCTCCAATTTCCTTCTCTCATGCTCAGCTGTAAAAATATACGTATTTCGTATTTAATACTATGAGGCGCATCTAGAATGTAAATTCCCTTTTTTTCTTTAAACAAAGACAAAATATGATTCCTTGATTTGTCCCGGCGTATGGAATAATTAAACAACTTACGAGGGGACTGAGGCGCTTCAGTCACGGTCTGCACGGCCACTACGGTCGGGGGTTCGAATCCCCCCTCGGGCATGGATATTTGTGCCGTCCTAGTTCGTAAGTAGTTCATAAGTAGTTTGTAAGTTTAGGGACTGATGACCTCGTAGTTAAGTCCCATAAGCTTTACAAACATTTGAACATTTGAACATTGCAAAAAATTTCTTAAAATTATTATGTACTACTTGCAAAAACCGTTCGTAGATGGTCAGCTGTATAGTGCTTCCATGGTGCATTATTGTGCCTCTAATCCTTCCAGAAAGTAACTCATGATGCAACAGTAGTATGTGATTCACTACTTTTACTTGGCAAAGGAGGAACACTAAACAAACGCACATTTTAGGAGTAACTTAAAGCAGATAACTGTCGAATTGATTCAGTAGCGCTCAGCGTTTTTAATTCTAGGTTGCTAGCATATGAAACACTATGTCTACAAGCACCTATGAATGAATTTGTGGTAAAATTTCGGTCAGTTTGAGAGATAATTGGGAAAATGAGGTATGTAGCTGATCAGCTACACTGTGCATTACCTGAAGATGGCGTAACAAGCTGAAAACTAGTTGGTAGCTGCGGTGGAGTAGCCGAGCGGTCTAAACCGTCTCGCAACGGAGCGCGCGGTTGATCGCCGTGGAGGTTGGAGTCCTCCCTGGGGCATGGGTGTGTGTGTTCTCCTTAGGTTAGTTTACCTAGGTTTAAGTAGTTTGTCTGATGACCACGCAGTTTGGTGCGATAGGTTTGCAAACATTTAATTTTTTACTAGTTGGTAAATAAACAAAAATTAATAGAACAAAAACAGAGTGTTTTCAATCTGAAATATGGATTTCCTATACCAAGAAGTTACGGAAGAATTCATTAATAACAAACAACAGTATTTTTATTACTTGATACAGAATCAACCTTTGGACGCTAATCAAGAACTCCGGTTTAAAAAATGTATTTGAAACCAAGTGAGAGATGTGCGGCCATTTAATTAAACGCGTTTTCTTTCAATGGCCACGTGGTCTAAGGCGGCATGCCACGAATTCCGCGGCCGTTTCCCGTCGGGTGTTCGAGTCCTCCCTCGGGCATGGGTGTGTAGTTGTCCTTAGCATGAGTTTGTAAGCCTAGAGAGCAATGATCTCAGAAGCTTGGTCCAATAGGTTCACAAACATTTGAATGTTTTGTTCAGAAATCTTCAAATGTTTGTTAAGCTTATGGGACTTAACTGCGGGGTCATAGGTCCCTAAAGTTACAAACTACTTATGAACTATCTTATACTAAAGACGACACAAACATCCATGCCCAAGTGGGGGATTCGAACCCCCGACGGGGAACGGCTTCGCACATCGGGGCATAGCTGAATGTTTTGTTTGAATACTTCTGATCGTCATTGTACAAGCAGTCTTCAAAGTAAAATATTTGATATAGACTTTTGCAAAAGGACCTCCCCCACTTTAGATGCCCTCGTCTTGGGGCAGCGAGCGAGTTTTTATTTTGTTTTATTTATTTTTTAACTTAAGGGACTTAACTGCGGGGTCATCAGTTCCTAAATTTACAAACTACTTATGAACTACCTTATACTAAAGACGACACAAACATACATGCCCGAGGGGAGATTCGAACCCCCGACGGGGAACGGCCTCGCGCATCGGAGCATAGCGCCTCAATCGGCGAGCGATTGCTAACCACCATATTTCACATATATCGTTCTTATTGTGTTCCTGTTCACCTCTCAAAGCCTCGTTATGAGGTGCCATAACTCTCCTTCTCAGAGAGTTTCGCGCTGCTGAGTTCAGAGTCTGACACAAGCCGCATTGACCGCAACACGCGTGCCCTATGGCGCAGGTGCTCCGTGTCGCGAGATTTCTATGGGCCTCGGGCCGTGTGCAGCGGAACAGATTAGGTTTTATAGGCCGTCGTCAACGCTCGCATTGTCCGCCGAGTCGGCGTTTTTCGCTTTTTTCTGGCTATCGGCCGTAACACGGCGTTAATAATTTGGCACTGCACCCGGCCGCGAATGCGGTAATAGGCCCGTATTGGACAACTCCGGCGCGGTATGACGTCAGCGCATGAGCGGCCAAAGGTCAAACAGCTGCAGAGCGCCGCAGACCGCCAGACGAGACACCGCCGCTTCACCGATCCCGCCTTATCTCGCCCCACCAAAGACTCTACACTTGCTGTTGGTCTGTTACTGATTACTTGCACAAAAGTTTCGAGGATACGGTGTCTATTGTTTTCTACATCTGCATATACGAGGCGCGTACAGAAAGTAAGTTCCGTTTTAACTTATCTGCGATTGCAGTTACGCACGTGCGCTGTAGACGATGTGTATCAAGGAGAAGAACGTGCGCCATTTGGAGATCGCTGTCAGTTACGTACGCTTTGTTTTCCTTGTTTTAAATGTCGGCGTTGATTGAAAATCACGCCGCCTGTGAAATCAGGTCGGTGATTCGGTTTCTGAATGCGAGGAAAGTAAAATCAAGAGCAATTTATCGTCAAATTTGTGATGTTTACGGACCAAATGCGATGAGTGATTCGATGGTGATGAGATGGGTCCGACAGTTCAATGGCGGGCGTAGTGATGTGCACGATCAAGAACGAAGTGGGCGTCCACCTTTGGTTACAGAAGAACTGGTTCACGTGATTGATGACATGATCCAGGAAAACCGTAGGTTTACAATTAGTGCTCTCGCTATGGACTTCCTCCAAATTTCACTGTTTCCAACTGGTTGAAGAGACAGGCGGCAGATTTCTATGAAGAACGCATACAAAACCTGGTGCCACGCTATGACAAATGCCTGCAAAATTTCGGCAGATATGTGGAAAAGTAGTTTAAGAGTTGTAGAATTTTATGCAATAAAAATTTCTTCTATATCTGTGTACAATTTCATTTTATTACCAAACGGAACTTTCTTTCTGGACGTGCCTTGTATATCCGTAAAGTGCGTGGCGGAGGGTACACTGCACCACTACTAGGCATTTCCTTTCCTATTCCACTCCCAAATAGAACGAGGAAAAAAAGAATGTCTATATGCCTCCGTACGAGCCTTAATTTTCTTGTCTTTCCGTTCTTGACCCGAAATGTAAGTAGGCGGCAGGAAGATCGTACTACACTCAGCTTCAAATTACATTCTTCACACCAACTAGACATTTTGTCCAAGACATCCTGTATGCTATTACACTCACTTAAAGGCGACAGCCTCCCATACACCAAAGCATCATCAGCTAACAACCGCAAATTACATGTTACTCTGTCCATCAGATCATTAATAAAGATAGAAAATGATAGCAGTCCTATCAAACTCCACTGGGGCACGCCTAACCATACACTCGTCTCTGATGAACACTCGCCGTCGAGTACAACGTACTGCTTTCTATTACTTGGGAAGTCTTCCAGCCAGTCGCAAATCTGTGAACCTACTGCTACTTCGTTAGCAGTCTGCAGTGTGGCACCGAGTCGAACGCCTTTTTGAAATCGAGAAAAACACAATCCGCCTATTGCCCTTCATCCATGACTCGCAAGATGTCATGTGAGAAAAGGGCAAGCTGAGTTTCACACGATCGATGTTATCTAAACCCGTGCTGATTCATAGAAAGGAAATTTCCGAAAGAAGGGACACCATTTGTTGACATTGTCAGCCGTAGTTTTAATAATTGGAAATATTGAAACATTTATACAGTTTCAGGACATTCAACTAAATCCAAAGGCATAGTAAAAAAGAAAAAAAAACTGTACTGAACAGGGATTGGAACCCGGATTTCCCGCTTCGTGCCAGTGGTTACTTTAAGGTAGATTGACTCGTTGAGGTCGTTGATTATTTCGTTATGGGTTGTTCGTTGAGTATTTGGTTTGGTTTTTTATTACAGAAACCGTAGAGCCCTCTAATCGAGCTCGCTGAGCCACAGCGCCCAGAACCAATTTGGCAATCCAGGCACGCTTTCCTTCCAACCCAAATTCTCAACTTGTAGCACACTACGTTAATAGTGCCTCCTGACCATTTGTTCCTCTTGCTCGCATACTACTCTAGATTCCTGCAAGGAATAAAACATATTAATTTTGCCGTTGGATTTATTTCACCGCACTAAAACGATCGTAATTTTTAAATATCTCGATTTGGTAAAATTACAGCCATTAATGTGAACAAATTGTGTCTGCTCTTTCGGGCATGTCCAAAAAGAACAGTCATATATCAATAATTATAAAATAAATAAATGTTTGTATAGTCTATGGGACTTAACTACGGGGTCATCAGTCCCTAAACTTACAAACTACTTATGAACTACTTACGAACTAGGACGGCAATAATAACCATGCCCGAGGGGGGATTCGAACCCCCGACCGTAGTGGCCGTGCAGACCGTGACTGGAGCACCTTAGTCCCCTCGGCCACCGCGGCCTGTCCAATAATTATAAACACACACATACACACATATTCGTCAGGCGCATTTTCCTCTGGTGTTTGAGCAGATATTTGCAATTTCTGCAATTTCTTGTTTGCAATTTGTAGCTGGACTCCTGCCAAACAAATTCTGCTCCTCACGCCATTCCTGCGCCGCCCGGTGTAGATGTAAAGTGTCGGTTTGTTTCCCGTCACAAGCAAACAGATTTTTAAATTGAAATTTTTTGTGCTCAGTCGATAGAGCAGTCCCCAATTAGTCTAGTTGGATATTAGGTTTATCGAAATGTGTTAAGAGACAGTACAACACGACCATTAACCAGTACTCCGGAAGCGGCTGTATAGCGCTTCCATAACGCAATAATAGACGTCGCGAGACGTGGCGACACACGTGACACGGGGTAACTCGGGCAAGGAAGACGGTGCGAACACATGTTTACCGATACGACAAGGGCTGTATGACAGTGTAGCTGGCAGCGGACGCATCTCAGTATTATTTCGGGTATGCCGCACTGCACAATACAATATGTACACACCTTCAGAAGTAACAGACATGATTTTGGTAATGGGTAAGTATTTCAACACATTTCATGGCCTATGGGTACCAGACAGGGACAGGACTGCCTTCCTGCATACTGGTTCGCCAAGTCCGCACACGAAATATAAAGACCCTACACCTTCGTGAAAATTGCCGAAAATCTGTTTGCAATCTCAAGAACCAATATCGGAGCTCTGTTCTCCTGCTCTGGAAATGCCACATGTGCTAATGTGAAATTTCCAGTTTTCTGGAGGGAGAATTTACTAGTAATCAGTGACAATGCGAATTGCGCTAAGAAATCCAGAGGAGTTCTGATTGGCTTGCTTGTGTTTCGAGAGTACTCACGTGGAGTGGCTTTTGGAAATAATAAAGACGGCAAGATGAAGACTGAGGCTGCAGCCTTCATTGGTGAAGGATGCGGCCTTAGGAGTGTAAAGAAATTCTGGTTCCTGCCGCTACAGGAGGAAGCCTGGTTCAACTTTGTGTAGAGCAGATCTGAGAGCGAATCTGTCTGCAGAGGGAGAAGCGGGCGTCTTTGTTGAAGAGGCATTGCAGTGATCAGCCATAGAATAGGGGTGAGAACAATTGCACCTCCAGAATATTACGATCAGAATTGGTTTTCAGTCAAATATTTGGAAATAGAAAATACCGGAGGTGGAAGAAGCACATGTGTTGACGACTTCCAAAAAATTGTAAGTATAATTTTAAGCCGCGGCGGAGCAGACGAGCGCATTGAGGCGCTATGGTACGATGCGCGAGGCCGTTTCCCGTCGGGGGCTCGAATCTCTCTGCGGGCATCGATATTTGTGCCGTCTTTAGTATAAGCTACTTCATACGTAGTTTGTAAGTTTAGGAACTGATGAGGCCGTAGTTAAGTCCCATAAGCTCTACAAGCATTTGAACATTTATAATTTTAATCGTTTACTAAACCTTTTCTAACTTGCATGTTAATCGTCAAGAATATCTAAATTGTATTGCAACGACAAGATCATGCGCCTAAGTCGCACTAGGCTTTGTTTCTTTTTTATTATTATTCAGGAGACCACTTTAAACTGTTAGAAAAGCTATGTAAGATCCAAGGACGAGCGTCTAGTTTCACCCTGAAACTGATTGAACATAACAGTGGTGCTCAACTTACTCTCCCTTCAGACGCTAAAAGAGACGCAGTGTCTGTTATGGAGAGTTTTACTGTTGAAATTGCAAGGGTGTGTATACCGGGAAGAGTCAGGCAAGATTTTACATCCTCTGACATATTCCGTCGAAATAGTCACTGGGAAAACCAAGAAATTAGAGATAGTACGGATGCGTACCGACTGTTATTCTACCCATGTGCCACTCCCAAATGGAACATGGAATGGGGAAGCATTTTTACCACAA
The DNA here is from genome assembly GCA_026315105.1 of Locusta migratoria. Taxonomy (NCBI): domain Eukaryota; kingdom Metazoa; phylum Arthropoda; class Insecta; order Orthoptera; family Acrididae; genus Locusta; species Locusta migratoria. The sequence continues at coordinate 289,120,874 of CM048747.1, read as the reverse complement.
GAACCCACCGCCGTACATAACATGTGTTATGGAATATAGATGTAGATGTAAATCAAATAAGGGTAATACAGTGATTTTGATAATGCTGAAGAATAAAACATTTATGCACATGAAATGCTATCAACAGAATAGTGAATGCATTTTCATAATCAAGATAGATACGGAGCGAATACGTAGTATGCAACTAAAGTAGCACATGCTTACTATCTCCGTAGACGCTGAAGGTACTGAAATAATTTATGATGGGATAAAAGAAAGAATTTAGACCAATGAGAATATAAAAATTTTGCAGTGATGGAGGGTTGGAAATTGATAGTAGAAAAGTGAAGATAATGAAAAACAACAGAACAATATTGGTTTAAGAAAGGAACTTGGAGTAATTGTGAATAGAGCACAATTATTGCTGAGAGCTGGATTACAGATATAAATATATTCGTATTACAGAAAAAGATAAGGAGATTTTTTATGGTTGGAAATGGATTGCAAAATACTTTGACACTTCGAAATAAGATATTAAAATTCAAAACATTTACAGAGATAGATGTCGTCTCCGACCATAATATTTTGGTAAATTAAAACTGAGGAAATTGGAAAAAGTCTAGGTATTAAGAATATCGCATCTTCATTGATTGGTTGAACGGTTGGCTGAGAGTTTCATAGGGTCCATTAGGCAACAACTGACTGATTTTTAAATGTAAGACATCACAGTCAATAATGACTGGCGTAAAGAGAAGAATGAAATGCAATAGAAGATGACTGAGTGATGGTGAGTACCTGTTTCTGTATGAAGGTACCAGAGGATCAGACAGACTTGAACAACATATGAAACATTAAAACTGATTAAAGCAGAAAAGAATACAGCACGTGAAGCTTATAAAAGAAATGTAGACATCTAAAGCTACACTCGAAAGTGGAAAAAGTATGAAGTAGGAATGACGAAAAATAGAAGCTGTTGAAGTATGTATGACTGTGGGACAGACTAATGTAGCCTATATGAAAATTATACATATCTTTGCAGAAAAGAGAAGAGTATGTGTATGTATAGAGCTCAAACGGCAAACCACGCTTGACTTTGATTCGAAAGGTATACATATATTAGTATACCATCAGTTGGAAACCTTTCTCAGTTAAATCTCTCTGGTTTTGGACCACAATTTGTAATGTCGAATATAGTTGCATTCTGTGACCGAATGGTGATGCGATCTTCCGTCGTACCAGTAAGTTAATTTAACACTTCGGCTATATTACGAATATTAAAAGTGCAAGTGCAAGTCTTCACAGGAGATGGCCTCGTCCTTTTTTGGGGGATCAAACTATGACCAAAAAAGCTATTTTTTATACGACAAAGAAAATTCGACGTCATCTATATTTTCAATAATGGATTGTGAAGAACAGACGTTTATGATGCTACCATTTGTGCTTGAGTACGAACCGATAAAAGTAACAGAATCAGAATGTTGAAATTTCTTCGAAACTGTAATTAAAAAATTTCGTATTTCGTAATTTTTTGAACAATTAGAAGAGGTATTTGTGCTGTACTAGAATGTTTGACGTTTTATTTACTGTGTGACGATCGTACATTCCGAACCTCTGTAATACCATTACCTTGGATTTAGTCTGTCAATGGAATTCAGCAGTGTTGTAGACCGTGATCTGTGTTTCAATAACATGGCTTAGGATGTTATAGGCACGTAATAATATCTACAAGAAAGATGTTTATATACATCTCAGGAACACAGTGAAGTGATATAATCACTGTGCACAACTCGAGATTAATGGAACAACTGGCTTTAAACCACATCTTAGTTATAAAAACTGATTACTGAGTCTTTCTGCGCTAACTCTTTCTTTAACATATTCACGCCGGCCGCGGTGGCCGAGGAGACTGAGGCGCTCCAGTCACGGTCTGCAAGGCTACTACGGTCGGGGGTTCGAATCCTCCCTCGGGCATGGATATTTGTGCCGTCCTTTGTGTTAGCTAGTTCATAAGTAAAGTTTAGGGACTGATGACCCCGTAGTTAAGTCCCGTAAGCTATACAAACATTTGAACATTTGAACATATTCACAGAATATATGACTTCAACTGCAAATGGGGCAAAGCTGAAAATGTGTACGCTGCCGGGATTCGAGCCCAGGTCTCCTGCTTTCTAGGCAGTTGCGCTGATCCCTACACCACTGGGGACACAGTGATCATCGCACCTGCTAGGACTACCTAAGCACGCCTCCTGTCAGACACAAATTTCCAGCTTTACCGTACCCACAGTACTCAAACTCGTAGTCAGTATGTACTAATTCCCGTAAAAGTAAGGGCTCCAAACTTGCCCACCTCTCCCGGCTGTGCCCAATCGCAGTTGAAGTCATATATTCTGTGAATGTGAAAACAAATAACAACTGCAGGATCAGAAGTGACGTCTGTTCTTTCGAAATAGACGCCACATGTATATATCTTTCTTTGACGCCGAACGTCATCTTTGTTCCTTACTGTTGCAGCAGCCCCGGTAATAGACCTTCATGTTCAGCGGATAGCGACAAAGAGCGTAGCTGACGCGAGTGTCAGTCGGTGGAATCTTGCAAAGGAGACTGTTCACATGCGCTGCTTGTGTTGGTCAGAGGACAGACACACACACACACACACACACACACACACACACACACACGCATCGCGCCGCCACTGGTGCGAGAACGCGCCTCTTGCGCATGCGCCGAGTGCTGTCGGCGTGGGCGTGGACGTGAACGTCGCGTCGGCCGGTCTTCCTGCGCTGACATTTGGCTAAGTGGCTCTTGCGTAAATGCCCCTCCAAAACGGCGCTCCCGGCTAATGTAGGAGTCGCTGACACGTTCCGTCACAACTGTCCTAAAGTGGCACTGACATTCACAAGCGGCGTGTCGTCAGCGACGCGTCAACGGCAAAGAGGTGACGGCGGTGGTCACAACGATACACTGACATTACCGGGGGAAATGATTAGAAACGGGGCATCCTGATTTTGGTTTATGATGGCTTTACCACATTGATTAACGCAAGTAAAACTTCAAAACATGAAATTTTCATTGGTTACTAGCTTAAACCCGCGGCTCCGCTCGCGTGTTGGTTGATTATGAGAGATAAGCTATCTTTCAGTAGTGTGCTAAGAGACTGGTTTTGAAGGATGAAATGAAACATTTTTAATCAACATTCAAATAAAAAAATAAAATTATGTGAAGTACTTAATGATTTACAATAAATAATACTTACATTACTCCTTACAGCCTGTGTTGCAATATCTCAACACGTATAGTGATAGTAAAGTCCAAATTCATTTTGATATCATTTTAGGGCATTCTGATAAACTACATTATTTGTAGTACTGTTTGGAGCGTAAATGTAGAGAGTTTTTGGGTTGCCCACCCTTGAGCGTTTCGAAGAATCCCACCACGATATTTAACAATAATGATTGTAATATCACAGATCGATCACTTGTTGTAATGCGCGAAACGTCAAATCGATTTTTTAAAAGCGATGTATTAAGAGAAATTTCTTTTTTACTGCTTTATTTATTTAGCCTTATATTTCCTTATTCGTATGCTTATCCTTACAGAGAAAGAGCTGAAGACATTGTAGCACGCATAGACCAAAGATATAGTGTGTGACATCACGTTTCGCTGTACGTAACCTCCTAGCTATAGAGTCACAAACGTCATCGCTGGCCTTCAGTCCGATTATTTTTATAATTTGACGACATTCAACCACCATATCTTCCACCCCCTTATAACTATCGGCATGGAACTGCTATGGTGTACAACGGGCCGCGGTGGCGTAGGCGAGCGGTCTAAAGCGTCTCGCTGCGGAGCGCGCGGTTGCTCGCCGTGGAGGTTCGGGTCCTCCCTAGGGCATGGGTGTGTGTGTTTGTCCTTAGGTTAGTTTACCTAGGTTTAAGTAGTTTGTAAGCTACGGACTGATGACCACGCAGTTTGGTCCGATAGATTTACAGACATTTGAACTTTTTTTTTGCGGAGCGCGCGGCTGCTCGCCGTCGGAGGTTCGAGTCCTTCCCTGTGTGTGTGTGTGTGTGTGTGTGTGTGTGTGTGTGTATGTGTATGTGTATGTGGTTGTGTGTTGTCCTTAGGTTAGTTTACCTTAGTTTAAGTAGTTTGTAAGCTACGGACTGATGAGTACGCAGTTTGATCCGATAGATTTACAAACATTTGAACAATTACAAATGTTCAAATGTTTGTAAATCTATCGGATCAAACTGCGTACTCATCAGTCCGTAGCTTACAAACTACTTAAACTAAGGTAAACTAACCTAAGGACAACACACACACACACATACACATACACATACACACACACCCAGGGAAGGACTCGAAGCTCCGACGGCGAGCAGCCGCGCGCTCCGCAGCGAGGCGCCTCAGACCGCTCGGCTACTCCACCGCGGCAACAATTACACACAGACCATTCGTTTGCGTTCTATAGTTTTCGCTGCAGAGCGAAATATTAACACACACACACAGACAGACACACACACACACACACACACGTGCACTTTTATGTACACCGATAACTTTCCATCCCAGTATACTCCACCCTTTTATCATTATCAACCCTCAAGCAACAATGCAACCAATAAAACCAGTTTCAAAGAGTAAATATAATTTTCAAAGAGTAATTATTGTTCCGCATTTCGCGTTATATTCTTCAAATTATCTATCAGATCGCTATAAAACCGTGCCTAAAGCCCTCCTCACGTATAAATTAGTAACTGTACAAATATTTAAGACTCTGCGTCTTGTCGTTCGGACGTGATAAGCATACACCGAACAGACATTCACTATCAGATCGCCATAAAACCGTGCCTAAAGCCTTCCCCGGGTAGACATTAGTAACTGTACAAATTTTTAGCTCTTTATGTCTTGTGGTTCACACGTGATAAACGTACACCGAACAGACATTTACATTTATAGATATAGACTAGCAAACCCGGCAAGGCTTCGCAGAAGCTTCTCCCTGTGTCTATCCCTTCCTTCCCCTTCCTTTCTCCATCTCCTCCTCCCCCTTCCTTCACACCACTCCCTCTTGCCCCACACCATATCCATCTACCCCCCTTCCTCTCTGCGTCTATATCATCTCCCCTTTTTAAATCCATTCCATTCCCCCATACTCTGTCTCCTCCTTCCCAGCTCTCTGATCTTATTTATTGTTATTACAATCGGGAACTTGATTGGGGATAGAAGTCGAAATGGACATGTAAATCAATCTGAAACGGGTTATTAAAGAGACGTTTCGAGCTGCTCTATCTGAGAGGTTAGTAGCTTCAATGGTCGCACGTTTAATGGTTGCATTGTACGAACAGGTATGGTTATATGTGTAGACATAAAAACAACTTTCCTGTTTTACATTAAAAATGACTGTGAAGAAAAAAACAAAACCGCAGATGTTTACAGCACAGCTTAGCATATTTTTCTCGCAGCGAGCAGTATAGAAATGTTTCTTATAACATATGTATATCTTTTTAAGAGTTTTCAGATGAGATACAAAGTAATTAAGGCATGATCATTTAATGATAGTAGTTACGTATGAAACAAAACAAGTAATTGAAATAAAATAAGTGGGATGGCAATACAACGTTTTGAAAGTCTTTGTCTTGCATTCATTTCTTGTCTTATTAGGAATCTAATTGAAACACAATTAACGACATTGCTACATACGGGTAAAATTTTACAATCCGCGACACATGCGTGGTATAGCTATGTTGGCAAAACAGCTGGTGGATCATGGGAATGAAGCCAACCAGTCGTGACAAAGCTTGAGATAGCCAATGAAATTTGAGATGGCGACAGTTTGTTCAGAAGCCAACTGATGCAACTGCTGCGTAATAATTGCCACGCATGGCCGTCTGTTTTGTCGACGACCCAAATTATTTCGTTCGTAAACTGCAACTGAGGGAGTCGAACTCGAGTGTACCCTTTGTTTCAGTCATAACGGATCGCTCTCGAGAATTTCTTTTCGATTTACCTCCAAGCGCTGTGTACAATATTCATCGGTCTCATTGACTACGATCACGTAGTAAGATTGCTTTGCACGTACGCCGACCGATATTACGCCGACGCAATGGAGACATTGTTCTAAAAAATAAACCACGATTTGTACTTCATTTGTTTGTAACACTCAAAAATACCACGAAATAACATCAATTCTATCTTTGCAATGCTCCAAAGATATGATCACCACCGATAACATCATGGAGGTAAGAATAATACGGAGGGGCTTGTAAAAAAACAACGTTTTATGTTAAATCTTTCTGACAGTTTTGACCTTGTGTGCATAACGCCATCTCCCTTTATTCTAACCTCCTTGGCGTATTTGTTCGTTCTGTTACAGCGCATTTGGTCACTAGGCGAGTAGCGAATGAATAATATGATTGTTGGAGAATCGAGAAAATGATCCTAGGTGCAAACGTACTTTGAGTTTTTCTCAACTTCTGATGTAATACGTGGTCCTGCTTTTAAGCTACCTTCCCACCAATTTTGAGCCAAATCGGTTCAGAAGTTCTTTCGTTATAAATAGTGTAACTAACAAGACTTTCTTTTATATATATAGATTAGAATGGATGAAATTATGCTTTGTGAGAATATAAATTTTAATCCAAATCTTTATATGTGTTACAATGAATAAGTTTGGTGGGTAATGTTGTCCATCTAAGCAATTACAAATAAGATGCGAGTTTTCTCACTAGACGCGTTTTGTTTTAATGACATCTTCGGTGGTCTGTTATCATAGATATCTGCAATTTGTTTTGTTTTTTGGATCGAAAACAGTTCTTTAGCAAAACATGTAAAGTACTGTTTAGATACTTACAGAAATTTTAGTTTACGCCTTACATCATGGAGTGCTGATTTCTCGCAGGCTGTGCCGCAGATTCCTCTTTTTGCATTACTATTTTTCGCACTAATTTCCACTTCACTGATGCATTGTCCATAATTGTTTTTCACTGATTAGACGTATTTGTTTTGAATGTGACTGATAAGGGAATGGTCAGACTTGTCATGGCGAAACATTTATTGATTTTTTTAGCACTGTTAGTTAATAATGAAGGAATTCTGTATGCAGAATGTTAGCTGCTGACATGAGCTGGAAGTCACCTAAAAAAAATCACGAAAATAGCTGTTTTCCTGCTTGGCGCTTGCGGTGACGGCTGGCCACCCCTGGAAATGCGGAGTCGCGAACTGTTGCTATGGTGAGCGTTGTGCGCATGGTCGGGACGTGGGGCCGTCTTATCGTGGCGTTCACTAAAGAGGAATATCGTTGCACGGTTTTGGTGGATAGGGGAAACGAATATTCGTTTCTGTGGCATGCACTTCCTTTTCATTTCTGGTACGTATTTCGAACATACCATCCAGAAACTGGTTAGAGATGTGAAAGATATTCTGTACATCTACTTTTTTACTCCGCAAGCCACTTTACGGTGAACATTCAATCTTTCCTCACGGTTGATGGCAAACCCTGTAAATGTTTTGCTGCTTGCCATGGAGATGTACCACAGACGCCAAATGAAACAATCAACAGAAAACACGCGTAAAGACTTTGTGATGTGTGACATGGTAGTTAAACTTCTAAGGGAGCATGTAAATAGCGCAGACATTTGGCTAGAAACGACTGAAACACTCGATATTGCAGACTGTGAATCAACAGACGACGAAGAAACGGAAGAAAGTTGCACACACGAAGACTCTTCGAGTGATAGTGCCACGTACCATCATCAATTATCTGAGAAAGCAACACCAGCAACTACAATTACATTATCAAACAAAGAAAAAGCGGTGAAGTATTGGTTGAACGAAAGTGGTAAGAAACACCTACGTGTCAGTACTTTTCAAAATAAGTATCGCTTAGTCAAAAAAATCAAAATTCAAATGTTTGTAGAGCTTATGGGACTTAACTACGGGGTCATCAGTCCCTAAACTTACAAACTACTTATGAACTAGCTTAATCCTAAGGACGGCACAAATATCCATGCCCGAGGGGGGATTCGAACCCCCGACCGTAGTGGCCGTGCAGACCGTGACTGGCGCGCCCCAGTCAGCTCGGCCATCGCGACCGGCTATCGCTTTGTCCGTTCTGAAAGTGAATTGTGTAGTTGGAAGTCGCTGGATGACGTAAGAGTCGACTGCAACGGAGATAAATGTGTTACATTTTGAGCAATTTACCGATGCCAGACGACAGTCATTGAGTGCCAGCGACACAACTTTACGTGATTGGGTGTTAGAGATTGCCAACGCGATAGGCGCTAAAGAATTTACAGCTTCTCAAAGTTGGATTAGTCGCTTCAAAAGATCGCATAAAATTGTGGCACGAAAAATAACAACATTTATATTGAGAAACAGGTCGGAAAATGAAGTGACTCAAATGGAAATGATAGAAACTTTTCTTACGATTGCAAATAATAAGATCGCCAGTTTTAGTGAATCTTACGTTTACAATGCAGATCAGTCAGGTTTTCAAAAAGAAATGCTTGCGAAAAGAACACTGTCATTCAAAGGGGAAAGCATATTGAGGCAATTGCGCAGTCCACGACTGCACTCACCCATTCATACACTATAATGCGCATTATTAGTCTGGATGATCACTGCTGCCTAAACTATATGTGTGCCTTCACGAACCAGCTGGACGTTTTGGACCACGTGTCAAACAAACAATGTTCTACGCAGACAATCTTGTGGTAAGTCTGGAAAAATGGAAAATGATATCGTTACACTTTTCATGCGTCATGCTTTTCTTCCGTTCTGCGGGAACAAATCTCTTCTCCTTCTAGATTCGTGGTCAGGTCATAAAAGTCCTGATTCATTAAAAGCTGTATTTGGAGCTCAAACTGACAAAGAAGTAGATATACTTCAGATTCCAACCGGCACGACGAACGTAATTCAACCGTTAGACAGAGAATTTTTCCGCCAGTGGAAGGCCTCGATGAAGGTTTCGCTCCACCCACCCTTGCTCCATCTGGTGTTCCATCTCCTCACCCCCTTCGTGTCTGCTCCCGCTAGCACTCCTTATTGTCAGCCATTCTTTTCCCCAACCACCGACTTGCTCCCCCACTCCGCCGTACCAGAAACCCCATCACATCTACACCTTCCGAGTGTCCCATTCACTCTCCTATCCCATAGTCATAATCACCCATGCTACTCATTATTTTGTATTTTTAAAATACGTTTTCACTGCATAAAAATGCTGAGGCGGAGCGGTTGGTTGCCAGTTTTGTGTCAGGATGAGGCGTGAAACCTAGTGGAACGCCAGAGGACTGGTAAAACAGTATTAGAGCTTACAAATTTATTCAACTGAATACAACATTTCGTGGTTTAGGCGCTAGTTGGTAGGAACTGTCTGCTTCGGCCGCGTTAGCTCGCCGTCTCGCCGCGTCCTCTCCGGGCCTGCTGCTGTACCGTTCGGATGGAGGCGTCCGCGCCGCGAAGTCTGGGTGTTCAAGCGAAGACTGCCAGGAAAAGTCCTCGCTCCATTCTCCGGTCTCTGCCGTTGCTTGTGAGTCCGGGCTTGGAACCACTGGAGTCGGATGCTGTGATGACAGTTGACCTCTTGATACCGCTGGCAGGGTTACCACCAGAGTGCCAGCTCATCGGCTGGATCATTGACCTTTAGGAAACCATTATATATTTTTGACGACGTTACAGCGTTCATTTTAATGAAATAAATCGCAATTTGCGATCACTTATGGCATTACTGTACTAGCTTTAGATGGAAAACCAAAGTGCGGCGAATGAAAATTTGTGCCCTGCCGGGATTTGAACCCGGGATCGCTTGCTTACTAGACAGACACGTTGACCACTCCGCCACCGAGGACACAGTGACCAGCCCGACTGCAGAGGACTTTTCCCTGCACGTCTCCCGCCACACACAAATCTCCATTCGCCACAATGTCTCTTTCCTATTACCACAGCGTATTTGTTCTGTAATGCACGCATCCACAATACTGTATTCCCGCATCAGGGAGAACAGACCATGAGGTTTCGAGACACAATTAATTGTCGTCAGGAGCCCAGCCTCGACTCGTACACAATTATATATTTTTGACGATGTTTCAGCGTTCATTTTAATGAAATAAATCACAATTTGCGATCACTTATGGAATCACTGTACTAGGTTTAGATAGAGGTGGTAATAGGAAAGAGACAGTGAGGCCAATGACGATTTGTGTGTGGCGGGAGACGCGCAGGGAAGAGTCCTCTGCAGTCGGGTTGGTCCTGTGTTGTCGGTGGCGGAGTGGTCAACGCGTCTGTCTAGTAAGCAGGAGATCCCGGTCGGGCACAAATTTTTATTCGCCGTACTTTGGTATTACCTCTAAACCTAGTACAGTAATGCCATAAGTGATTGTAAATTGCGATATACTTTAGGAAATCAACCAATGAAGACTTTGCTGGCCTCAGGCAGCAACCGCATTCAGCGTTGTGACGACGGTAGACCGGTTCACCATCTCTCCGGATGATGGTCCGTTCGAAGCGTAGTAGTTGTCTCCGGACTCCATCTCCCAGTTTGCAACCAGTGGCTATTCGTCGGTACTGCTTTCTCTGAGACATAAGCTGAATTCATACATGAGATCACTGGATCGACGACTACCCTGCTAAGCATCGTCGATTCCAAAGGCCGAGTAATTACACTTCTAAAGGCGGGAGTATATATACAGAAATCGGCTGAAGCTATGACGTATGGGACGGACGGTTCGTAACCGAATGTGTCCTACTTGTGAATGCAGCGTTCGCTCAATGAGTCCTTTAACCGCTGACGTACTCTTGGTCTTATTGACTCGTGTGACTGAGTTACTCCGCGTCCACACAGTGTTACCAACGCAGGCGCCAACATTGCCCAATATTTTTACGACAGAACCCACACATTGGAGCCAACATTCAGTCTAATTCGTCAAGAGCCAATGTAATCATATCTGACACACAAATTTGTCAATTCTAATAAGTAACCATATCAATTAACTTTGTACGTAAAGTGCTACTATTGAATAACAGATGGTGCGATATATCGTGGCGACTTGATAGCTTCGACAACGTGTTCGCCTGTCAGTCTGATGCCACCTGGGTTGTTGGCTGCACACGCGACCCTTAGCGGCACGTTGTCTTACTTGTTTAAAAAAAATTGCAATGTGTAAACTTTTTTGTCCCTTAAATGCATGATTTTTTAAGTAAAAAATATTTTCGTGTTTTATAAGTTGTAGAAACAAAGGGAGAAAGAGTAAAAAAATCTCTGTGTTGCTGGATTTCCAAAAATGCACATATGTATATCCAGAAACTAGTTTGAAAATTATATAACAAGTTTCTGTTGGATAGTATAACAAATTTTTGTGCTTATTATCGTTCACCATACCGGTCTCAATTGGTGTGAATTTTTCCCCATTCCAAAACTCGATCTTTATATGGAAAACAAAACGTCAAAAACTGCAATATCTGCCGTTTTCTCCAAACACAGACAAAGATGTTGACAGAAGTTGACATTGCAACCAACCTCGGCACAAAAAACACCACAGACTCTTTCTACAAACTCTGCTGCATCTGTTAAACACGTGTTAGTTTACAAAATTCCAATTAGACGCGGATAAAACAATATTACAATCGATGTTGAAGATATGCAATACCATGCATTTAATGGTTAATTTTTAACGTGAGCCCTATCGCTCGAGACCATCTGCTGAATATACATTCATATGTAAGTAATTTGTGAGATCGTATTTTAAGATATGATGTGTGGTGTCGCATAAGTCTAAAGTGCGCGCCATCTATTTTCGTCGCGCGCCGCCATGCACGCACGGCGCGGCGTTCTTACGACGTCAGCCACGAGCGCCCTCTGCTGCAACTCCGCTCGGGGCCACCACTGAACGACATCGTTCACTTGGGACTGAGACAGGAACCAGTTAACACTTTGGAATCAGGCACCAGTGAAGACTTGGCTATCGGATAGGCACTAGGCAGGACTCTAGCTCAACTATGTATCAGCATTCTGCAGTACTGAGCTATGTACAAGTTAAGTATTGCTAAGTCTCTAAGAAATATAGATCTCGATCTAATTTATTCTAGTGTTTCTAGTTTCTGCTGTCTCACTGGCTGGTCACCTCCTACCTGCACAAGCGTGCATCCTTTATTCCTGTGTCGGTCTTTCTACTCGGCCACCGACACCTACGACGGAAACGAGACACAAAAGCGGCGACGAGGCTGGGACACAAAATGATGTTTCATAGTACCTCTGTAATACATACTCCTTTACATTTTTTATTTGTAGGTAAAAAACTGTTTTACTTCTGATGACGACTGTCCTAGTGAAGCCGAAACCACGGTAAAGTAAACATTTCACCAAAACTTCCGCAACCGAAGAGCTGTTTCTAAAGTGATTATTTTGTATTTTGACGAACGGTTGCTGTCTTTAACAGCCACGTTTAAAATGGCAAGTGTGCGTTTGGGTGTGTCCAGTTGGTAGCGTGCTCCTCGCAGCTCGGGTTTGTAGGTAAAAAACTGTTTTACTTCTGATGAAGACTGTTCTAGTGAAGCCGAAACCATGGTAAAGTAAAAATTTTACCAAAGGTTCCGCAACCGAAGAGCTGTTTCTCTAGTGATTATATTTTGACGAACGGTTGCTGTCTTTAACAGACATGTTTAAAAATGAAAAAAAAAAGAAACTATTGGCTACTATGGAGCGGCGCAAGTGTACGTTTGGGTGTGTGCAGTTGGCAGCGTGCTCCTCGCAGCTCGGCTTGGCTCCGCGCAGCACGGCTGCCGGTTCGTTAGGGACGCGTGGCCCTGGCGCCTCTCGGGGCGGCGCCTCCAGCGCTATCTGCAGGCCGGCCTGCGTGATTAATGCAGCGGATGGCCGCTCGTTACGCGGGACAAAGCGGCCGACAACAGCCCCGCTCTGCTCTGCCTCTGCCCTGGCCTGGCCCGGCCTGCTCGCTGGTGCGGCCATTTATCTGCAACTTGTGCCGCCGCCGCCGCCGCCACTGGCGCCCACCTTTTATCGTTCGATTAGAGCGAGTCACGTAAACAGAGATGAAATAACGCCGCCGATATTACGGCGATGGCCGCCACGCCGCGTTGGGACTCCGGTCACGCGGTGGCGCCAACTTGCTGGCGGGTAATGCCATCCCCAGCTCCACTTCGCCACTCGCCTGCCGCCGCTGCTGCCCTCCGACACTCCTCTCCCGCTTCTTCTGGTCACCCCGCCCTTACTGCCAAACTGCTCCTAAAAGCCAACGACAGTCTTCGTATTTTTTTTTTTTTTACTCTATCCCGCTCAATTTTTACCTGTCGCTTTGTCACTTCTTTCACCTCTGACACTGCTCTTATTGCATCCATCATTACTGGTGGAAACGGGACTGCGGCTGGTCAAGATTACGTACGAAGTAGGGTACCAACAGCCGTATGTTTAACAGAAACATATATTCCTTAACTTAGGATGACCAGACGTCCCGTATTTTACGGGATCGTCCCTTATTTGGCCAGTGTCCCGTTGTCCCGACAAAGTAAATACGGGACGATATTGTCCCGTATTTTACTAACTGTCCCATATATTTTCAATTGATATTTTTAAACGTAATAGTGGCGTAACCAAACGGAGCGCAAATGCAGAAAATACACTTCAACTCAAAGGGAATGAGGCACGATTTTTGTCGTAATTCTTTCATACATTTCAACGCTTGGGGACAATATATGTATTTTGAATTTTAAACGCAAAAAGGCATTCTTGATCAACCTATGATTTTATGCATTTTTTAAAGTAATGCTTTCATACGACATGTGCAAGTCTTCCAACCATACAAATTCAGTGATTAATGAATTCATTGCAGGAACACAGCACACTGAGAGAGACTTATTTTTTTGGACCCATTTCATGTGCTTAACGCATTGAACTACTCTCAACTCAAATATCCTCTTCTATGGAAGTCTGTTCAGTAAAGAATTTAAAAAAACCTGAATTTCATAAAAATATTTTACAAGGAAGATGTGAAGATCAGCTTATTGCGAAAGTTAACCATCTTCAAAACACATGTGAAGAGAAAATTTATTAATTGTGAACTCTGTAGCGAGAGGTAAAAACTGATCTCTCATTTTCAACTTAATTTTACCTGAAGATATCTGGAGCAAATGCTAATGTGGAAACACTGTTCTCTGTCACAAATATTTTATCGGCTGCGAAAACAACGTGTTTGGTGTTCGAACTATGAAGGAAGTATTTCACTGTAAGGTTTTAAAAATAAACGCCTTTTGCTACTGCGAATGAAGGGTTTTATTTTTATATTTTTAAATCACCCATACGCGTTTCGCCTTTCTCTCAAGGCATCATCAGTGGGTGTCCTGAAATATTTACATCTTTTTGTTTGCACATATAGGTTAGGTCTCTTACATATCTACAAAACATTTCATTTCAGATTTAAAACAGTTCGTTTTTTGGTATAAAATGATGTACTTACAGCACTTGTTACCCCACTTCAGTCTTATTCTGGCAACCAGGTCGAAAGGTTACACTGTTTTTCGAAACACATTGCAGTTCTCTGCTTCTGCTGTCACCTGCTGCCATACTGTGTCTACTGCTGTTTGTTTGTAGTGTTGCCAACCTTAGCTTATTTGAAATTCAACTGTTTCATTGAAAATCTGTTGAAGGTATCTTTGTGTGTGTGTGTGCGCATGAGTGTGTGTGGGTGTGTGTGTGTATGTGGGTGGGTGGGTGGTTTTTTTTTCCCTCTCTGTTTGAGTGTGTGTGTGTGTGTGTGTGTGTGTGTGTGTGTGTGTGTATGTTTGTGTGTGTGGTGGTGGGGGGGGGGGTTTGTGACTATGTGTTGGGATTTGTGTCTACCATATGGTCAATCAGTGAGAACAGTGATTGATTGGTCAGGTTTATTTGGTCATTTAGTAGCATCTTTTTCTCAGCTTTTGTTTTATATATGTGATAATTTTCTTGTAATGTTAGGAGATGTTTTTCATTATTTATTCTAATTACCTTCATGTCTTTTTCTATTGTGGTGGGTTTGTGGTTATATGCTATTAGATGTTCTGCAAAAGTGGAGTGGTTTGTTCCGTATTTCCATGCCCTGATGTGTTCCTTGTATCGGGTATCGAATGTTCTGCTGGTTTGTCCTATATACCTTCCATCACATGAGTTGCATTGTAGTTGGTATATTCCAGGTCTTTGGTAGATATCTGTGTCTGTTTTGATTTTTGGGATATATTTTTGGACTGGGTTATCTGTTTTGAGAGCTATTTTTATGCCTTGTCTTTTTAAAATATTTATTATTTTGTGTGTTAGTTTGTGTTTGTATGTCATTGTGTACCATCTTGAATTTTCTTTTTTGCTTTCATGTGTTTCTAGTACTGCAGTTTGTGTTGTGTGTGTTTTTGTGTGCTGCTTTGCTGTGTTGTTGTCTGGGTGTCTGTACGTTTGGTGTTTTTTGCCCGTATCTGTTTTTTAATATTTTGTTAATTTTTCTACTATATTACCATCGTATCCATTGTTTGTTGCTATTTGTGTGATGATGTCTAGTTCCTTTTGGTAATTTTCTTTGTTGAGTGGTACTGTGTTGAGTCTGTGGAGCATGTATCTGATTGCTGATTGTTTTTGTGCATGTGGGTGATTGGAGGTCTGGTGTATAATTGTATCAGTTGTTGTCGGTTTACGGTGAATGTCAAAGGTATGCTTGTTGTTTTCCTTTTTGATGGTTATATCCAAGAAGTTTATTTGGTTGTTATGTTCTTTTTCTATTGTGAATTTTATTTTTTTGTGTATAGTGTTTAAATCTGTATGGAGCTGGTCTATTCTTTCCGGAGGTTCATCAATTAGGCAGAGGATGTCATCCATGTACCTTATCCAGTAGAATATTTTATAGTTTTTTGTGGTGACTTTTTTAAAAATCATGCTTTCTACATGGTTCATGAAAATATTGGCTAGGGTACCTGACACTGGTGATCCCATGGGTAAGCCTTCTTCTTGCAGGTAATATTCATTATTAAATTGAAAATAGTTTTGTTTGGTTATCAATTTTAGCAATGAGTATATCTCTTTTATGTGTTCATCTGGTAGTTGACTGTTTTCTTTTAGATTTTGTTCTATGATAGTTATTGTTTCATCTACTGGTATGTTAGTGTACATATTTTCTATGTCAAAGGAAAGAAGGGTAGCTGAGTCTGGGATTCTTGTATCTTTTATGAGTCGTATTAAGTGTGAGGTGTTGTTTATGGTTTTGTCATATTTCATTTGATAGGTTTCTGATAGTACTTTCATCATGTGTCTTGCAAGTTTATAAGTGGGAGCATTTTTGAAATTCACAATGGGCCGTAACGGGATATTTTGTTTATGTACCTTTGGTTGGCATCGGAGGGTTGGTGCTGTGGGGTTATTCTGAATTAATTTTCTTTTTTCTGTGTCATCCAATGTGTAGTCTATATCTTTTAAGGTGTTTTTTACTTTTGTCTGAAATCTGTTTGTTGGGTCTGATTTTAATTTTTTAACTTTACTTTGAGAGATGAGATCATTTGTTTTCTCAATGTACTGTTGTTTGTCCATCAAAACGACTGTGCCTCCCTTGTCTGCTTTGGAAATGATGACGTTTTCCTCTTGGAGTTTTCTCTTTAGGTTTTTGAGTGTTATGGAATCGGGACTTTTTTTGCTTTTGTTGTTCTGTTGTTTCATGTCTGTTATGATTTTATGTATTTCGTTTTTTATAAGTTCCCTCGCTAACCCAGTGTTTACATTGTTGTTTTCATTTCTTTCTTCACGTTTTAAAACAGCTTCTGATTGTATTATCAGGTCTTCTATGTATTCTTCATCTATGTTTGTGTTAATATTGTACTTCAATCCTTTTTCTAACAGCTCTTTTTCATTTCCATTTAGTTGTGTCTTTGTGAGGTTCATTAGTCTTGGGTAAAATTGATGTGTGTGTCTTGGTTGTTTATGGTTATCATTTTTGTGGAGTGTTTGTTGTCTTATGAGCTGTGTCATCTTCTTCTTGTGTTTTTCCGCAATTTCTTTTACAGCAGTGTCTGTGTAGCTTTCGACCTTGTTGACCAGATCTTAGAAAACAGCTGCATTGTTAATGTTATTTGCTAGCTGTACATGTGTGTTGAATAATTTTCGAGATAAAGTTTGTTTCTTTGAGTACAAGGCTTTGATTTCGGATTTTAACCATACTTTTTGTGCTGTTTGCTTGGCTTTCTGAGCACTAGACGAACTGTTTTTAATCTTTACATTGATGTAGTTAGGTACAAGGTTATTAGACTGACAAAATTTGTTAAATTTTAAATGCTCTATGGTTCTATAGATGTTGAGATGTAATCTTCTGAATCTGTGATAGAGGCCAACTGGGAATGCCTGGCATGGCTTGTTTAATACGTTGCTTGCAGTGGCCATTTTGAGCAGCAGCTGAAATGTATTTCACTGTAAGGTTTTAAAAATAAACGCCTTTTGCTACTGCGAATGAAGGGTTTTATTTTTATATTTTTAAATCACCCATACGCGTTTCGCCTTTCTCTCAAGGCATCATCAGTGGGTGTCCTGAAATATTTACATCTTTTTGTTTGCACATATAGGTTAGGTCTCTTACATATCTACAAAACATTTCATTTCAGATTTAAAACAGTTCGTTTTTTGGTATAAAATGGTGTACTTACAGCACTTGTTACTCCACTTCAGTCTTATTCTGGCAACCAGGTCGAAAGGTTACACTGTTTTTCGAAACACATTGCAGTTCTCTGGTTCTGCTGTCACCTGCTGCCATACTGTGTCTACTGCTGTTTGTTTTGTAGTGTTGCCAACCTTAGCTTATTTGAAATTCAACTGTTTCATTGAAAATCTGTTGAAGGTATCTTTGTGTGTGTGTGTGTGTGTGAGCATGAGTGTGTGTGGGTGTGTGTGTGTATGTGGGTGAGTGGGTGGTTTTTTTTCCTCTCTGTTTGAGTGTGTGTGTGTGTGTGTGTGTGTGTGTGTGTGTGTGTGTGTGTATGTATTTGTGTGTGTGTGCTGGGGGGATTGTGACTATGTGTTGGGATTTGTGTCTACCATATGGTCAATCAGTGAGAACAGTGATTGATTGGTCAGGTTTATTTGGTCATTTAGTAGCATTTTTTTCTCAGCTTTTGTTTTATACATGTGATAATTTTCTTGTAATGTTAGGAGATGTTTTTCATTATTTATTCTAATTACCTTCATGTCTTTTTCTATTGTGGTGGATTTGTGGTTATATGCTATTAGATGTTCTGCAAAAGTGGAGTGGTTTGTTCCATATTTCCATGCCCTGATGTGATCCTTGTATCGGGTATCGAATGTTCTGCTGGTTTGTCCTATATACACCCACCACAATAGAAAAAGACATGAAGGTAATTAGGATAAATAATGAAAAAAATCTCCTAACATTACAAGTAAATTATCACATATATAAAACAAAAGCTGAGAAAAAGGTGCTACTAAATGACCAAATAAACCTGACCAATCAATCACTATTCTCACTGATTGACCATACGGTAGACACAAATCCCAACACATAGTCACAAAGCCCCCCACCCCACCACACACACACACACACACACACACACACACACACACACACACTCAAACAGAGAGGAAAAAAAAAAACCACCCACCCACCCACATACACACACACACCCACACACACTCATGCGCACACACACACACACACAAAGATACCTTCAACAGATTTTCAATGAAACAGTTGAATTTCAAATAAGCTAAGGTTGGCAACACTACAAAACAAACAGCAGTAGACACAGTATGGCAGCAGGTGACAGCAGAACCAGAGAACTGCAATGTGTTTCGAAAAACAGTGTAACCTTTCGACCTGGTTGCCAGAATAAGACTGAAGTGGAGTAACAAGTGCTGTAAGTACACCATTTTATACCAAAAAACGAACTGTTTTAAATCTGAAATGAAATGTTTTGTAGATATGTAAGAGACCTAACCTATATGTGCAAACAAAAAGATGTAAATATTTCAGGACACCCACTGATGATGCCTTGAGAGAAAGGCGAAACGCGTATGGGTGATTTAAAAATATAAAAATAAAACCCTTCATTCGCAGTAGCAAAAGGCGTTTATTTTTAAAACCTTACAGTGAAATACAATTCAGCTGCTGCTCAAAATGGCCAATGCAAGCAACGTATGAAGGAAGTAATTATAAAAAGAACTAATTTCCACAATACTTCATGTGGTCGTCATTATGTGAAAATACCAGCCTCCGGAATGACAATTCTTCTACAAAATATGTGAATACGTCAACTGCGCAAGTAATCAAAACTGTCTTTCTTGCCTGTTTGGACTTGAGAACTACAAAAGAATAAAATATTTCTTTAATTATTAATCAATAAATTTTGCTTTTATTCGTGCAAGCGTTTGTATTCAAAACGTCCAAATCTCTGAAAACCTATTGGTCATCAGTCCCTAGACTTACAGACTTCTTAAACTAACCTAAGGACAACACACACACCCATGCCCCAGAGAGGACTCGAAACTCCGACGTCAGGCAACCGCGCACTACGCAGCAAGGCGCCTTAGAACGCTCGGCTATACCACTGCGGATGTGATTAATTCTCTGGGTTCATTTTCGTATTAGCATCTGACTTAGTATGCCTTAGTTATTGAGACGGCCATATATGCAGTTTGTCCCTTTCCAAAAATCCCTAATTGCGACGCTTGTCCCTTTGTTTTAATGTTGTTTAAGCATTACGTTTCCTGTTGTGGTAAGTTTCTAAAATAAGTAATTTCGAAAAAAGGGAAATGTAAATACCAGAACCACCGAATACGACACATAAACTGGTGGAGGGGGAGAAACATTGCCTTTGTTCTTTACACTGTGTGTACATTAATTCGTGTGTTTATATATGCGTCAATGCTACAAGTTACAGAAAAAACCAAGATTTTGTGTCACACATCGGTACCCATATGCGTCCCGTATTATTATTTGGAAATCTGGTCACCCTACCTTAAGTACCAATTTCGGCATTTCATTATGCCATCTTCAGGCCTCTATATCGAAGTATTATATCCATTAAACAGGGATCGAAACTGGTTTCGTGGATTTCTAGCTCTTAGTCACCCTGTTTACAAGGTCTTACAAAACCAGATGTCGTAAACCGATTTCCCAAATCCGCTTTCGGTTGGTCATGTAAACACTCCAAAATCGATTCTGGAAATCTACTTCTGAAAAGCGGTTTTCCAGTTCCACAATTGATTGTCGTGCCCATGTAAACGCAACCGTTTTTGAAGCGTTCTTGACATGTCAGATGGTGTGATCTTGTTAAGAATTTTCGGCACAGGTGGACAGCGTGACATTTTCTACAGTGAAATAAAAGAATAAATATTACAGTGAGAATGAATCTGTGTATTGAAGTAAACAAAAATAGCGATTGTGTTGACTAAATCAGCAACTGAATCACCTGTTTTTCAGTCGCCATATTAAGTGGGCTAGGAAATCCGATTCAGGCTGTGACATGTAAACAAGAGAGCGAAAAACGATTTACGAAAATCGGTTTTCGTCTTTTGGAAGATTTCTTGCATGTAAACGTAGTGAGTAAGGATCAACAACAACTACCGTGAAAACAAGGACTGCTTGTGGTTTCAAAGATTATACAGAAAGTCTGTATCATCTTTGAAGCCACAACCAGTGCTTGTTATCACGGTTGTTGTTGTTGCTTATTACTGAGAGTTAGAAATCCTCGCAACCAGTTTCGATCCCTATTTAACGGATATAATACGCCGATATAGTGGCCTGAAGATGGCATAATAAAATGCCGAAATTGGTAGTGAAGGAATAAATGTTTCTGTTAAACATACGGCTGTTGGTATCCTACTTCCTAGGTGTCTGACAATGCTGTCGACGTGAAAAACGCCGAGTTACACCGTCTGACTTCGGAATCCACATTAAGCAACGTCTGACAACGGTGAACACTTTTGTAACATCAATGTAAATGAACTGTG
This sequence comes from Locusta migratoria, assembly GCA_026315105.1. NCBI lineage: Eukaryota > Metazoa > Arthropoda > Insecta > Orthoptera > Acrididae > Locusta > Locusta migratoria. Next base: position 289,099,915 of record CM048747.1, on the reverse strand, counting down.
AACTACAGGCTACGTTACTGTCCTTAGAAATATACATCACTGAGCTCTAAGATAAAACTCCTTTGAGATTGTGATCCCATCTACACGTCTTCCAGTTTTGTAAAGCGAATTTCTGAACACCCTGTATAGGTGGAGATTTCTTTCCCTCTGCTCACTTTTCTAAGATTTTTTTTGACCATGCACCATGCAGTGTGCTGTGGTTAACGGCCCTAAAATTTTTTCTTAAAAAAAAAAAAAAAAAAAAAAAAAAAAAAAAACAAAACACTTATACCTGACACTCTTCATTGTGATCAGTCGAACGGCGTCTGTCTATTGTAAGGTAACCTCCGCCATGCGCAGTACGATGACATGAGGACTGCAAAGACTTGGTGTACCCCTAAGCAGTGTTATAGGACCATTACTTTTCACATAAATGACCTACTTTATCAGAAGTTCAGTGACGCTCTCCGCGGATGATGCTGCACTGTACAACGAAGTCGCAACTTTGGAAAATTTTATGATCTACAGGGTTTCCATCCTTATCAAAAACCGATGTAACATCGTAAGAATGGACAGAAAGAAACATCCTTTAGTGCATGAGTACAAAATTGCACAATAACCGATGGAACGAGTTTCTTCCTTAAAGTATCTCAAGAAGCAAGTGAAACTGACTTCCGTCTTTCAATATGACTTTTTTTCGCCGTTCGGAATAGTTCATCAACTAAACTAAGTGAACAATTCCGGTCTTCCGATCCGATAGAGTTTACGCTGTTATAAGGCAGGACTTGTGAAATACATACTTTTAGGTCGTGGGGGTGGGCAGGTGGGCTGTAGTCAGGAAAGGAATATTTATGCTTGCGCCATCTAATTTCCAGTAGATCGGGAAAGCAAGAACTACAGTTCACCAAAGTGAACTAAAATGAACTATACTTTTTTTCAGTAATACTTCAATTGAACTAGTCCGTTCACGAACTACATGACCCTACTCCACAGCATCCACAGCAAATCGCATAAGGAGCGATTTGAAACCGTAGAACCACGTAAAATTTATTCCGGTTAAGGGAGGTGCCACTCAGTTCAAATGGAATAATCACCAGGAAGCGGCGTCCGTCAACAAAGGATGCAGCTTACAGTTCGACCAATACATGAGTATTCCTCAGCAGTGTGGGATCCGTACCAGACACTAATTACGAGGCACTGAAGTTCCCAGCCGACAGTCGTTTTGACCGCCAACTATTCAAAAATGTTCAAATGTTTGTATAGCTTATAGGACTTAACTACGGGGTCATCAGACCCTAAACTTACAAACTACTTACCAACTGCCTTATACTAAGGACGGCACAAATATCCATGCCAGAGGAGGGATTCAAATCCCCGGCCGTAATGGCCGTGCAGACCGTGACTGGCGCGCCTCAGTCCTCTCGGCCACCGCGGCCGGCCAGGCCAACTATAAGCGACTAGTGTATGAGAAGGATGGCTTGAAAGTGGCACACAGTGTTACTTCGCCACACATCGTGAGGAGGCTTGATGAGTAGAGATGTCGATTCTCGCGACCTGATCGATACTCAGAACAACACAAAGAAAATGCCCGTTCCGCTTTAAAATATTCTAACTTTCGAAAATATATGGGACTTAACTACTGCGGTTATTATTCCCTAGCCTTACAAACTATTTCAACTAACTTTAGTCTAAGGACAACAAACACACCAATGTCCGAGGGAGGACTCAAATCTCCGACGGCGAGCAACTGCGCGCTCCGCAGCAAGGCGCCATAGAGCGCTCGGGCACTCCACCGTGGCATTCAGATTCAGAAAAAAGCATTACAAGTCAATAAAGTACAATAAACAAATACCAAAGTATCACAGAAGTTCATCATCCTTGGGGCAATCTGTTCAATATATATATATATATATATAGACACTTATATCTTATCAAACGGTTGCGCCAGATAATATTGCCAAAGTCGGATCTGTCATTTAGATACGCATCACAGGGGAAACCTAGCAAAACTGTACTTCGGAAGCGAGATTGCATCATATTGCAGCAAGATGTGGGTGACCTTTACTTTGTGTTGAGACTTTGTCAACAATAATGCTGGCACAGAAGTACAGTTTTACTAGGTTTTCTCTGTGATGTGATGTATGTAAAAGACAGATTCGATGATGAAAGTATAATATCTGCAAAAACAGGACTCCTAAATAAAAGTTAATAAATACCAAAATGTTTCCGAACAAGTTTGCCACCCTCTGATAGTATCGTACGGCTAACACCTGTTATGTAGCCGGCCGCGGTGGCCGAGGTGACTGAGGCGCTCCAGTCACGGTCAGCACGGCCACTACGGTCGGGGGTTCGAATCCCCCCTCGGGCATGGATATTTGTGCCGTCCTAGTTTGTAAGTAGTTCATAAGTAGTTTGTAAGTTTAGGGACTGATAACCCCGTAGTTAAGTCCCATAAGCTAAAAAAAAAAAAAAAAAAAAAAAAAAAAAAAAAAAAAAAAAAAAAAAAAAACCTGTTATGTAGCTGCCATTCACGCGGTCGTGTGTAGCGGGTAGCCGGCCGCTTCGCCTGCTCGTTACACAGTGTCGGTCGAGCACTTGAGCAACAATCTGACGTCTAGTTAAACAGATCGGTATGTCTTCCTTCAAACCTCCAACGATCAGCACGCGGAATGAAGATCCGCGTAATACCACAGATGTTATTGTACTACCAGTGTGTAATTTACGATTTAATAATACAAACTGTCAACAGATGTCCGTATAATCGTGTCAGAACTTCTACCAGACTGTCTGAAATGGAGGACAATAGGAAAAATGAAAGCAGGACATCTACATCTACATAGATGCTTTGCAAATCACATTTAAGTGCCTGGCAGATGGTCCATTACAGAGTTTCATAACGTTTCTCTACCGTTCCATTCTCTAATAGCGCGCGGGAGCAAAGAACACCTAAATCGTTCCGTTTTCGATCTGATTTCTTTTATTTTATTGGGATGGTGATATCTCCATATGTAGGTGGGTGCTAGCAAAATATTTTGACATTCAGAAGTAAAAGTCGTTGATTAAAACTTCGCAAATAGATCTCCCCGAAACGAAGAACGTCGTTCTTTTAATGATTTCCACCTGAAATCGCGCAACATTTCCTTGATAAAAGAAAAGAAGCTGCCCTTCTCTGAACTTCTCAACGTCTTCAGTCAGTCCCACCAGGTGAGGGTCCCAACACTGGGCAACAGTTCTCCAGGAGAGGACGCACAAGTGTGATGTAAGCAGTCTCTTTGGTGGAGCTTTTGCAACTTTGAAGCGTTCTGCCAATGAAACGTAACTTTTGGTTCGCCTTCCCCACAACATTTTCTATGTGTTCTCTCCAGTCTAAGTTGTTCGTAATTGTAACTGCTAGGTATTTGGTAGAGTTTACGGCCTTAAGGCTTGACTGATTTATCGTGTAATTTAAGTTCAGCGGATATCTTTTAGTGGTCATGTGTATTACTTCACACTTTTCATGATTTAGTGTTAATTGCCTATTTTTGCACCGTGTAGAAATTTTGTTTAAATCGCTTTGCAGTTGCTTTTGTTCCTCTGTTGACTTCACTAACCGATAAACGACAGCATCATCCGCGAACAGTCTGAGAGCTATTCAGATTGTCTCCTAAATCGTTTATAAACACGAGGAAGAGTAGGGGGCCCATAAAGCTTCCCTGAGGAACGCCATATATCACTTCTGTTTTACTCGATGACTTACCGTTAATTACAAGACAAAAGGGGATGTAAACAGTGCCTGTTCCTAACAAAAAAGGGCACTAAACATAATAACACGCCACCTCAAGAAGCAGCAATACCACGGCTCGAATATAAAGAACCCACTAAACAGCCACAACATAACTTCCAGGCGAATGTATAATAAATCAATTAGTTTTCGAAATAAAAACGTTTTGTTGTTTGCGGATGACAAGCTGCAAAAACCTGGCATTTCCCAATTACAGCAGATGAAAAACGTGACGATGACATTGTGTAAGTCTAGTAAACAAACTTAGACCTAATATAGTTAACGAAATTATCAAATCAAGCAACACGTCCAAATGACTGTATAATCAGAAACCTGTAACATGATAATGAAACTTTCACTCTGCAGCGGAGTGTGCGCTGATATGAAACTTCCTGGAAGTTTAAAATTGTGTGCCGGAACCGGGATTCGAACCTGGGACCTTTGACTTTCGTGGGCAACCGCTCTACCGCTAGTACTGATGATGTAGAAGTGGTTATAGGTATTATGGTACGGATGTTAGTCAGGGTTTACTGGATATTTTTTCTGTTTTGGTTGACACATTCTTCTCAAAAAATATGGAAAGTAAAGAGATTGTAGCAGAAGAAATTTATTTTACAGTATCAATGATAAAGAAGTGCTCAAAACCTAGTATGATGACTGTTAGGGCATGAACTTCTGTTCAAAGTACAATGTACTCATTCCGCTCGATAAGTTCGCAAAGCGTGTAAATGTTTTTATGACTCACTCAGTATTTTTACTTCAGTACTTCGTAAGCTACTAAAGGTATTTCAGACTTTGGGTGATGTGATATATTTATCCAAATACGACACATGTTTGTTATAGAACAGACTGTCTAAAGTCCCAGGATTGATTGTTATATTGTTCTCATAAATTAAGTGGGGAAATACGTTTTAGTTTACACTATACGATTTGATGACATAGTTGGAGTATTTCTCTGAAGATCTGTATTTCATGGAAGCTTTCGCGAATAACTATTACTCATGCGATTGCCAGAAGTTGGCCTACCTGTTAGTTCCTGGCAGATCCTGTCCGACGAGGGTGTCACGCTTTCCTGGAACCGCCGTCTCCTGAAACAAGCAAAAAAAGCAACGTTTAAGGAAGGCAGCATCCTCGCTGTCTCATCAATCCAAGTCAGAAAAGAAGTTGACCTCAAGACTTGTGACTACTAGTGAAGTAGTGCAGTAGTGGAGTCCCAGGAGAAAACCACACTCATCATAACAATTATGGGATGGGTTGAGATATCTAGGTTCTGGAGTATTGCCATCTACAGAATGAACTAAAATCATTCGACGTCTTTCTGTCGATGTAATCACAAATAAACAATCCCTGAGACGGATTTTCGTCTCGAATATGTCAATGATAAATCTGAACCATTGAATTAAAATTTGTGATGCGACCGGGAATCGAACGCGGCCCTCCATACTTACCGCTAGACCACCTTTAATTCAGCTTGATCATTAATGTCTTTGACATATTCGAGACGAAACTCCCTCTCAGGGATTGTTTATTTGTATTTACATTGATATTTATATCACCTTAAAACAGGAATGTTACAATATGTCAATTGCCGAGGTGCTATTCCGCTGCATGGAGAACCTTGGCAGTAGTGGCAATGTTATATGGAACACATAAGCTGAATTAAAGTTTGAGACGTGAAGGAAATCGTGTTTAGACTATTCCGAGGTGCCTTAATCGCTAGTGATACGGTGGTCTAGCGGTACCCGGCCGCAGTGGCCGAGGGGACTGAGGCGCTCCAGTCACGGTCTGCACGATCACTACGGTCGGGGGTTCGAATCCCCCCTCGGGCATAGACATTTGTGCCATCCTTAGTATTAGTTAGTTCATAAGTAGTTTGTAAGTTTAGGGACTGATGACCCTGTAGCTATACAAATATTTGAAACCTTTGATTTTGTCTAGCGGTAAGACGTCTGCCTAGTAAGCATGAAGGTCCGGGGGTTCGATTCCCGGTCACATCCCAAATTTTATTCAATGCTTCAGATTTATCATTAATGTCTTTCTTTCGGTTCTATGGAGTGGAGACAACAACATTACGGCACCGATATAGTAGTAACAACAGAAAGGTATTACACAAGCAGTTGGGATCAGATAGTGTAATGAGCGGGAAGTACAATGCAACAACAACGTGACTTACCCGAATCTACGGCATGGAGAGCCATAGGGAGGTTGGAAGTGGAACAGACACAGGTGGCTGCAGCTATTGGAGAGTCCCAAAGTATAATTTACACGAGCTGGACGCATCTTCAAACAACAGGAACCGTTAAGGGAAGGCAAGGCCAAGGTCGTACACGGGTAACATAAGCAAGAGATGAGCGTCATCTCCGATTAACAGCCCATCTTCAGCTGCATCGCACCCCCCAGGCAGCATCGTCTTCGGTAATGCGGCCTCTACGCACGAAGGTCTATTGTGTGTATCCCATTAAAACCACGACATACCGGTCGGAGGAACATCAATATTGGAGTCATAAAGAATGGTGCAGGATTCTGTTCAGATTAGTCCAAATTTTCGTGTTGTCGGACATTCGTAGTTTCCTTATCTGGAGAGAACGTGGGACTTGGAACAACCCTGCTTATGTGCAGGAAACATCTCCGTATCTTGGGGGTGGACGAATGGTGTGCGTAGGCGTACGGAGCTCTATGTCGTTCAGAATTGAGTTTTGACTCCTCATAGGTAGAAAGTCGAGATCCTTCGATATTTTGTTGTTCCCTACGGTGATTGCTAAAGTAGATCCTTCTAGTGGACGATAACGCTTGTCCTCCACAGAACTGCAAAGTGGACGTGTTTGAAGACGAGGGAACTGAACGAATGGAGTGGTCAGCTTGTTCACCGGACTTAAACCAGATTGAGCATGTATGGGATGCTCTTGCATTGCGGCGAGACCAGCACCTCCTACAAGGATGGCTGTTATGTGAAATAACTTGTTGGTGAAGAACAACAACCATCCACAATTGGTTTTATTATAATTTATTAAGAACCATTACCGGTTTCGAATATTATATATTCATCTTCAGATGGTAACATGCTTTCTAAACAACTAATGTCCTGGATATACAGAATTTATAGATATACATTGATTATGTTCTTGGCTTGTTTTAGGATGAAAATTACTTGTACTGTTCATCTGGAGAACTTATTTGCATCCACGAACATGATGGCCTGGCAATGGGAAGTAGCCTGGCAGGAATATTAGCTGACATTTACATAAACCATTTGGAACGAGATTTCTTTACAAATAATCACCATATCACAACCAAGATAAAATACTACCAAAGATCTGTTGATGATACCATCATGCTATTTGATGTGTACAAGCAGTGAAATTGTTGCATTGGCAGCAGACTTAAGTAAAATGCATAAACATATTTAGTTCACATACTCTATGAGCAGACTGAGCTGGCTAATACTCCCTTTCTAAAAAAAAAAAACTATCAGAAACTACTTTCCACATTCCAATTTAAATAACTCACACCTACCTGCAAATCAAGTTCAACTTTGAAAACAATGTATGTAACTAAAATAATCAACAGTTTTCATAGTACTATATATAAATAGCACATAGCAACTGCACATATTCACTTAGCCACAATTGTATCTTGTATAAAATAATTTTCAAAGTTGTTCAACATTCATTTAAATCTGTACTGGAATCTTTATAACATATCACAGTATCTTTACTAACTGCACATATTCACTTAACTACATTTGTATCTTGTATAAAATGATTTTCAAATTTGCCTGCCATTCAATTAGATTTGTATTGTAATGTAGATCACAGTATCTTTGGTGCTCATGTTCTTTACTATATTTCTGTTGTCATCTGGTGCTTGTGTATGTTTATTTCTGTTGTCATCTGGTGCCTGTGAAACATACAAAAATGTAGTATAGACGTAAAATTAGTGCAGTGACTGAACACAAGTGGCTAGATATGACAAACCTATCTGTGATCATAATTACGAATTGGTTTTGCTGTATACAAATAAGAAGTACTCCAGATGAACAGTACAAGTAAGTTTCATCCTAAAACAAGCCAAGAACATTATCAATAAATTTTACACATGTATAACTATAAATTCTGTATATCCTAGGACACCAATTGTGAAAGCGTGTTACCATCTGAAGATGAATATATAATATTCGAAACCGGTAATGGTTCTTTATAAATAAATTATTATAATAAAACAAATTGTGGCTGGTTGTTGTTCTTCGCCAACAAATTACTGTACTGGCCGTCTGAGGTGATCACACACATTAGAGGTAATCGAGAATGACTTTTCCACTATTATGATAGCCCCGGGGTGCCTCGCTCTAAGGAAATCCTATGTGAACTTCAGGTAAAGAGTTGAGACAGCAAAATACCGGACTGTATCACACACAAAGAATTGAACCAATATATAAATAAAACACCATATGTATTATATTTCATCTTATCCTCTAACTGTTTAGAGCAGCGTGTATTACGTCGTTACAAATTTCTGCTCTCGTCACCGGCAGCCTGACTGAAGTGCAGCAAACTGGAAGTTGTTTTCGAGAATGGACAGCCGTCTGTTGAGACGGTTTCCCGCGGTCGCAGCGGGCGGCCCCGCGCCTTTTGTCGGCAGCAAAATCTGTGGGGCGGCGACAGTGGCAGCAATGGCCGCCGCCTGAGATTTACGACTTGTTTGCGGGGGCGGCGGCTGCTGCGCGGACAGCACTTTTCAGCAGCCCACGCGGGCCCCGCCGCTCCGTATCAAGGCTCCGGGTTCCTTATCACTCACTCGCATCCAATAGTTTCAGCTAGATGTTAAAAAAAAATCTGGAATCTCTTATCTACCGGGATTGCAGGGTGTACGTGTTCAGCAATGGACAACTATACTGGGTAATTCACGAACATGTGTAAATATTTTAATATGTTATTCCACAAGTAGAACTAAAGAAAGAAATTTCATATAAACATAGTTCCACAAATGTTTAGTTACGGAATTACCGCTGATACAGAAAATTGTCTGAAATTTAGCAACCTCGCTAATATTGTTGCACACCAGCTCTGTGGCGGAAGTACAGCGGTAAATTTTTCCAAGTGTTGGTTACTGTAGAAACATTGCGGTTTGTGAATGGGGAAGGGGAGCAGCAGCTACTTTGCGTCTTACTTACTGGGTCTAGCTGGCAGGAATGGACGCACACGCGCCGGACTCAATAGCACGCATCAGCGGAAGTTAAATGAAACAGTGCGAGCTTTCAGTATCACGTCACTTCGTTACGCGACGAAACAATGCATAAGTCTGAGCCTTCTGGAACCACCAGCTAACCTGTTAAATGAACACGGCAAGATGTAAAGTGCCGACACATTCGTTTGACAGTACCGATGCGGTCATGACAGAGCACGTAGGGGAAATATCAGCCGCTCCACACACACTATATATACTCCAGCCTGTGAGTTCATAGTCAGTAGCACTCTATTCCCTGACATGTTCTAAAGTCGGTACAAGTCTGTTACAGAACTCCAGCACTTCTACATCAGCTGACAACCCGTGAGACGTAGACTCCTGCATAGCTCCGAGTTCGACCCCTGCGCTACAACCAACTACGGACGCAGAGGAAGTATCTAGGAGGACTTCCATGTCCTGCACACCGGAACTCCAGCGTTCCTAGGGAAGACGCCTACCTGCCGGTAGGCCAGGAGTCAGCGCACGTCACGACCACACGACAACATTCAACGCGGCCCAGTATGAAGATGATGCGAGACAGCGATCGAGAACCACCAGTCCAGACGTGTGAATCTCTCAGTCACACGTTCCACCGTAGTTCCGTACGGTTCCACAACAAACGGCGCGGCAGAGGGGTCGCCTACCTCCACACGCCGAGCTAGTGCGGACGCAGCCGCACAGTACGGCAGGAGGCTGCTGACGCCATCGACCGCTTGCCTGGAGTACGCAGTAATGTGTACCACTTCGGAATAAATGTTTACCGAGAAATATTCTTTCATTACTCCAATGGCGGCACCTGGACCGCCCCTACCTCTTCCTGCAGGGCATACCGTGGCGGTTAGGAGTCTGACCTTCTGACAACTAACTCGGTCTCCAATACTACCTGAGTGCGCGCCCACCAAGGGGTGCCCCAGCAACCGCTCGAGCCCCTGCAATAAGAAGCCATTGTAATACTCAGTTTAGTTCTCTCCATAATGAAGATGGTGTAATTGAAACAACGAAACCGGTCGCGCGAAATTGAATAAATAATTTATATAGAGCAGCTGGTACTGCTTTCCACCTACACGTTGTAAAACTGTACGAGGTTAAAGCAAAGCACGATTTTGATTTATTTTATTCTTATTGACCTGGTGAGTCTAATGAAACATTAAGTTTAATTCTCTCCATAATTAATGGAATGGGACAACAGCTGAAATATTGTGTAGATTGAAAGAAACTACCAGCAGCTGTGTTTAAATTTTTTAATTAATTAAGTTATCGGTTTTTGTGTTATAATCGCACCATCTTCAGGTACCTGTTACGAAACTGTTGGAAGTAACAAGGGACCAAACTGCAATGATCATCAGTCCCTAGACTCACAAACTACTTAAAATAACGGGTGTTAAGGACAAAACACCCCCCCCCCCACACATTCACCCCCCATGTTCGAGGGAGGACTCGAACCTCCGACGGGGAGCAGACGCGTACTCCGCAGCAAGGCGCCTTAGAGCGCACGGGCAATACCTCACTGCTACGTCTAGATATTTATTCATGTAACAAGACGGTCTAGATCGCAATTTCTTTTATTTCACTGGTAACAGGTTTCGGTCACTTACATGACCACCTTCAGACCACAGCTGTAACGATATATAATATTAGAGCGATAAATCATTTCTAAAGTAAGCATTTAAAGGAAGAATAAATTGTACACATAACGTTGGCCACCGTTTGTTTTCAGTTGGAGCTGGAGCCGCCGAAAAGGCTTAATGTTGACTGCTGTAGGAGTAGGTGCAGTCGTCTTTTAAATACTGGAAGCTCCACACTCTAATTCAAACGTTGGCCAATGGGGTATAAGTACTAACGGAATTTATGCAACAATGTATTTCAATATGCAACAAACCAAATTATTATATGGAATGGTTAATCAGGTCGAAAAATGTAAAAAGATTTAAAAGTACATTATACATGGTCATATTAAGACATATGGAAATATAGAAGGCCACGTGATGGGTTTTGAAATTAGAAAATAGCAATCGGAAGTGCTGTTTTACCACTATCAAAAAAATGTTCAAATGTTTGAATAGCTTATGAGACTTAACTACGGAGTCATCAGTCCCTAAACTTACAAACTACTTATGAACTAGCTAATCCTAAGGACGGCACAAATACCCATGCCCGAGGGGGGATTCGAACCCCCGACCGTAGTGGCCGTGCAGACCGTGACTGGAGCGCCTCAGTCCCCTCGGCCATACCATTATCAGATTATAAATTATTGTTGTCATTGTCAGAACTAAAATAAACAAGCACTAGATTTCTGTTACATATGAATGTATAACGTCTGTAATAAAACGCTTTTTTAATAAGAGGTTTTCAGCCAAGATCGCTTTCTTCTCTTAATTACATGACCGGTTTCGGCGTGCTAGACGCCATCTTCAGACCTGTCGTAATTTTTTACATCACTGATATTGTAACCATTTTTAACATTGCAAATTGGTATTGCAATAGCAGTGATGTAAAAAATTACGACAGGTCTGAAGATGGCGTCTAGCACGCCGAAACCGGTCATGTAATTAAAAGAAGAAAGCGATCTTGGCTGAAAACCTCTTATTAAACAATTCTCCCCAAAATGTGTTCCTTATATAAAATCCTTTTTGATAAAGTGTTTGGTTCTCAGGGCCCTTGCCTTAAAAATAAGAGCCAGATAAAGTAAAATATATGCCAAAGTTATAAGTTACACCTATAATGTAAACTTATTTGATCAAAAATACATGACAATGACAGTCGAAGACATTAAGTAAAATGTGTCTTAAACTGAAAAATAAAATAGGGTGAAGGGACAAAAGAGTAACCATTCTACAGGAGATCATCAAATATTTAATTGACGCGACTTTGTCAAGCAGCACCCTACTAATGCTGCATTCGAACATTATGCGATTGTTTCTGCTAATCATCTGATAACTCTTTCTATTCTATCGAGGAATTCGTGGAAAAATTAAAAAAAAAAACAATCAAGCTTATTTCTGTTTTACGTTATTGCTTCTGTTTAGTTATGCTTATGCCTGTCGGGTTCATAGGTTTGCTATACGTTTCATTTGCTCTGTTAGTAAACTTTTCTACAATCTGATGCACTGATTCGTTCCTTGACTTGGTCCTCAATTTGATCCCGCAGATCATGATCAATACAGGCTTATTCAAAAGACGGAAACATGATTTCATTTAATGGAAAGAGAAAATTTTACAGTTTATTATTAGTAATTATGGTATGCATTCAATATGAGCAACTTGTGTAACACGAGTCAGCTGGTCTCTGGTTATCGAATTCACAGTTTCAACAATTCTAAGCCGTAGACCTTCAAGAGTATCAGGCATAGGAGGTATAAAAACACGGTTGATAAAAAAAATCAGACGGAGAGATCTGGAGACCTGGGAGGCCACCGGAGATATAATTGATCTTTTTGCTCCTCCTCTTCCAGACGAACGTCCTGAATTGGTGTTATTTAAGTAACGTCGAACGTGTTTAGAGAAATGAGGCGGGGCACCATCTTGCACGAAGACGAAGTCATCTGAATAATCTTCAACCTGTGGAAATAATCAGTGTCTAGATAAATTATTTCTGCCACAGATTTCTCCATGAAGAAGAAAGGCCCATAATCTTTGCCTACAGATATAGCACAGGAGACGTTCATCTTTTGTGAATCTCTTTCATGTTGAATACCTGCCGTAGGATTTCCAGTTGTCCAACTTCTAACGTTATGGCGATTAATTTTAGCAGATCATGCTGAAGCGATAGCTCCTTACCTAACAGCCATATACAACCGCTCTCTCAAAGAAGGGTCTGTACTAAAAGATTGGAAAGTTGCACAGGTAACACTTATCTCCAAAAAAGGCAGTAGGAGTAACCCATTAGAGATCTATTTCATTGACGTCAATTTGCCGCAGGGTTTTGGAATATATCATGTATTCAAATATTATGAATTACCTCGAACAGAATGATATATTGACCCAAGGTCAACACGAATTTAGAAAATATCGTACATGCGAAACACAACTAGCTCTTTATTTACACGAAGTGATGGGTGCTATCGACAAGAGTTCGAAAATCGATCCCGTAGGCCTATTTCTTGATTTCCAGAAGGCTTTTGACACCGCACCTCACAAACGGCTTTTAACCAAATTGCGTGGTTATGGTATATCGCCCCAAATTTGCGACTGGATAGGGGATTTCCTGTCAGATAGCATACAGTTTGTAGTAATCGATGGTATAGCATCGACTAAAACAGAGGTGATGTCGGCCGTACCACAGGGTACTGTTTTTGATCCTCTGCTGTTCCTTATTTACATAAACGATTTAGGGGGAAATCTAAGTAGCTCTCTTAGGTTGTTTGCAGATGACGCCGTCATTTACCGTCTAGTAAAGTCATCTGAAGATCAAAACCAATTGCAAAACGATCTGAAGAAGATATCACTATGGTGTACAAATTGGAAATTGACTCTAAATAATGCGAAGTGTGAAGTCGTCCACATGAGTACGAAAAGAAATCCGTTAAACTTTGTTTACAAGATTAATCAATCAAAAGTGAAGGCCGTATACTCCACAAAATACCTAGGAATTACTATTACCTCATACTTAAACTGCAAAGAACACGTAGATAATGTCGTGGGAAAGGCGAACCAAAGACTGCGTGTCATTGGTAGAAACCTTAAAAGATGCAACGCAACTACTAAAGAAACTGCATACACTACGCTTATCCGTCCTTTTTTGGAGTATTGCTGCCCAGTGTGGGATCGTTATCAGGTGGGTTTGACGGAGGACATATAAAGAGTCCAAAGAAGGGCAGCTCGTTTTCTACTTTCACGATACAGGGGAGACAGCGTTATGGAAATGATACAGGATCTGGGATTGGAATCATTACAACAACAGCGCTTATCGCAGCGGCGTGGGCTACTTACGAAACTCCAATCACCAACATTCTCCACCGAATGCGAAAATATACTGTTGACTCCCACTTACATAGGTAGAAATGATAATCAGAATAAAATACGAGAAATCAGAGCTCGAACGGAGAGATTCCGGTGTTCTTTTTTCCAGTGCGCTATTCCAGAATGGAATGGGAGATAAATAGTATAAAGGTGGTTCGATGAACCCTCTGCCAGGCACTTAAATGTGATTTGCAGAGTATCCGATGTAGATGTAGAAAGACGAAAAGTGGATTGATAAGAAGAAATTAATTGTTGAGAAAAATTATCTTCTTCCACATCATCTCAGATGCTAATGCAAAATTCGTACTGTTTGTCGTGGTCTTTAGAATGAATTGCTTGCAATAACTGCTGTTTGTATGGCTTCATGTGGAGACGATGTTGTAGAACTCGCCATACCGTTGGTTGAGGAATGTTAAGTTCTTTGCTTGCTCGTGATTGGATTCCTTTGGTCTCCTTTCGTCAAGTGTACGAATACGCTCGACATTCTCCTTCGATGCGCGTGGACGTCCCGTTTTTTTCCCTTTGTAGTTGCAACCATCTTCTACGAATTTTCGATGCAACTTGTAGATTTGACGCGGCGGTTGTTTATTGAATTGACGGTGAAATGCTCGCTAAACTGCAACAATGGAGTCTAGTTTTTCTAATTGTAGGACAGAGAATGACTTCTCCTGTGGTGTCGCCACCATTTCACTGTTGACAACCAAAAACAAAAACAACGCCAATGCGGCCGCGATCGGAACTTCTACTCGGGATGTTTAAATTGTAAACTTTTCTTAATCCATTTCTTTTTTAGTAAACCTGTGGGGTCAAATCTACTCTCCGATACCGCTTTGACCAATGACGTCATGTTTTACGTCATTCCGTCCCGCGCGTGGTACTCCCTGTTTACGTGTCTGATATTTTCGAAGACACCCTTTCACTTTAAAAAAGTTACCTGTAGCTTAGCCCTGAGAAGGTTATGTTTAGGTTAACAAGGTGGTTTTTTTTTTTTTTTTTTTTTTTTTTTTTTTTTTTTTTTTTTTTTTTTTTTGTACATTAGTGTGCTTAGCGCCCGAATGTGCGGTTCAGACACACTCAATCGATTTACAGCTGTATGTTCGACATAAATATATCATTTCAGGCCGTACAACTTCGCGTTCAAGCTTTCTTTATAATTACCTAACTATTAAATGTATTTTGAAGACGTGGTATCATTAAGTAGATTTGACCTATTTAGGTGAAATCTAACTGCCGATACCGAGTTGTGGTAAACATGTGTTCGTAGTATCTCTGGATTATGTATGACGTCATTGGTCAAAGCGGTATCGGAGATTAGAGTTTATTTAACCTGTGTAAGTAATATACAAATATATAAAGAAATAAAGGCAGTAATAAAAAGAATTCGATTATTACTCCCTCGTCGAATTTCACCGTCATCGCCCTTGTAAAAGAAGCGACCATTCTGTACGACATGCGCACCGCGTGCAAGGTAAACATTATGCCAGCGGTGAGGGACTGGTAGGGTGAAGAGCAGGCAGCGAGCGGTTCCCGCTGTTGCCTCAGAGGGCTCTTGGCTCGACGACGGCGGCTGCCGCTGTTTGAGGTAATCGGTAATTACGCAGCCAGCGAACGAGTGTGCGGCACGTGAAAATCTAGCTTCCATTTCTCTGAGAGCACCAATTAAAGTTTTAATTAGCAGCAGTGTTGAAACGCTACATTACAGGAATGTTTGACGTCACTCCTCGGCTCGGACGTCGTCTTGTTTTGGAGGATTATTTCATGAACTCATTCCTGCGGTGATGTAGCAGCACGAGCCGTGTAGACTCTTTGGTAGACTACGTACTAAGTGGGACTTGCTCGCATGAAGAGTTTCATGGTTAGCAATCGGCCCTTTAATTGGAAACGAAAGATTCTAAAAAAGGAAAAATAAAAATGCTTTTGAACTGCCATAAAGAATCTATGAGTTACGATGTAGTCAATGTTCTCGTAAGTTTGCCGTACAAATGGACTTATCACTCTTTCATCTGGTTTTATACCGTCCTCTTACACTTCTGTTTATGATGTGCTCCTTTTTCATATTTATTGTTCCCAACAAGCACAGTAACTTGTTTTGCGACTTCCTTGTTTACCACGTACGCATACCATATACCGGGTGATCAAAAAGTCAGTATAAATTTGAAAACTCAATAAATCACGAAATAATGTACATAGGTAAAAATTGACACACATGCTTGGAATGACAAGCATTCATTAAACGATCTCTTTCGCGCGTCGTTAGGTGATGATCGTGTGCTCAGCCGCCACTTTCGTCATGCTTGGCCTCCCAGGTCCCCAGACCTCAGTCCTTGCGATTATTGGCTTTGGGGTTACCTGAACTCTCAGTTGTATCGTGATCGACCGACATCTCAAGGGATGCTGAAAGACAACATCCGACGCCAATGCCTCACCATAGCTCCGGACATGCTTTACAGTGCTGTTCACAACATTATTCCTCGACTACAGCTATTGTTGAAGAATGATAGTGAACATATTGAGCATTTCCTGTAAAGAACATAATCTTTGCTTTGTCTTAATTTGTTATGGTAATTATTGCTTTTCTGATCATATAAAGCGCCATCTGTCAGACATTTTTTGAATCTTTTTTTCTTCTAATAAAACCCCATGCAATTCAAGCATGTGTGTCAATTTTTACCTCTATATCTACAGTATTCCGTAATTTATTAAGTTTTCAAATTTATACTGACTTTTTGATCACCAGGTATATCATAAAGTACAAAACAGATGTTTTTATAACAAATAAGATGTAGTCGTAGTACGCTGTTTACAAACACTTAAATGACTACTACATTATTAAAAGGCATGGACAAAGGCCACAGTTCGTGATAGTTGCAACTTCGTTATGTTTAGTTTTGAAATATTAGTCACATTGTGAACAGCGATAACATATGGAAGTAGTGAGCTTATCACAAGACAATTCATCAACTATGTTGTTGTTTGAATAACAAATCGTTTATTTGTCAGTCGCAGTTGCACTATTTGTTAACAGTAGCCGCAATTAGATTAAATCCCCTGCATAATATTCAAATTTATGTAGTTGCGTCCGCAATCTGTCGTGCTTGTATTGCAATTCCACATTACAACTCTATGACAGCACGATATAGCGCGTTAATGATGAAATGAAACATATACCTGGAATATCGAATCTAGCCGTTCTATTAAAAAAAGAGCAGCTGCGTCTAAGATATACACCATATAGAGGGTGTCCCACTTATCTCGCTCACCCAAAACATCTCTGGAACAAGAACAGCTATTGTAAAACGACTGTCACCGGTATCAATGCACGGCAGGGGCTGATTTTGAAATATTCTAAAACAAAAGCAAATGTGTTTTTAACACAACCTTATGTGTTTTTAAATGGATACGTTAATTATTTCATTACTAATCTATAGCGTATCAGATCACATAAACAATGCCGTTAATTGTATCGCAATACGCCGATTACAGCCAGAGATATTGCTAAACAAAGTTGACGCTTGAAATACGCGAAACGTGAGGCTAGCGCACGTCCTGAGACTCTGCCGTGAGCCTGGCTTTAGTCTCGGGACGCGCTAGCTGCGACCTTCATGCATTTCATCACATTCGATAATAATCTAAAATATAAAGCAGAATATCCGTATCTTTACTTGTGTGTACGTGTTGAATCTTTTTCAAATTTTGTATACGTAAGCTCCAATCCAGGAGGACGGTCGCCGTAAGTAAAAGAATCATGTACGATGCAGAATTCACGAGATATGCCGTCATAAATAATGAGATGCGCGATAAACTGCAGCATTAAGAGACAATGCTGCTCATTTTCTCCTAAACCACTGCACCGATTTCAACCAAATTTGGTACACACATTCCTTACCGTGAGGTAACAATTTCTGCAGTGTTAAGAATCACACGACTATGGTTCAGGAGATATGACGTCATAAACAATAGGAATCGCAAAAAAACAGCCACATAAGCGGCGAGATTTTATAAATAAGCTATATGAGTATGAGGCTACTTAGCGACTTGCAACAAACTTTAAACATAATTTCAAAACCTTATTAAACTTTTTTTCGCTGACAACCATAGCGAAATGATGAAAGGAAAAAAAATGTCGCTTACTACTTTTCCGCTGTTTATGGAGTAAAAGTATGGCATTCGGTATGATGTTACAATTTATAATTTGTACGCTACAAATTGTAGCCTAAGGAAATTTTACAGACAGTTTACACACATACAGCTGAATGTACCTTCTAAATTGTATCACAGTACGCCACGTAGTTCGTGAGATATGAGCACATAAACATCGACGTTCCGCTGTTCATGGACTAAAACTATGGCTTTCGGCATGACGTTACAATTTATAATTTCTACATTACAAACTGTAGCTGCAGGAAATTTTACAGACAGGATACACAAACATAGCGACTGAATAGTAATCGAAGGTAAGGCATCGACTAAACCAGAGGTGATATCGGGTAGAAAAGATCACCAAAATAAAACACGAGAAATCAGAGCTCGAACGGAGAGATTCAGTTCTTTCTCGAGATTTGATTGGGAGACAAATAGTATAAAGGTGGTTCGATGAACCCTCTGCGAGACACTTAAATGTGATTTGAAGAGTATGTTCAAATGTTTGAAATCTATCGGACCAAACAGCGTGGTCATTAGTCCGTAGCTTACAAAGTACTTACGTAAACTAATGTAAGGACAAGAGACATACCCATCCCCTAGTGAGGACTCGAAACTCCGACGGCGAGCAACCGCTCGCGCCGCAGCGATGCGCCTTAGACAGCTCGGCTACTCCACCGCGGCTTGCAAAGTATCTCATGTAAATGTAGATGTAGGCTGTCTTATTTAGAGATAAGAAGGCTTGCGTAGGATAGTCCAGCCTGAAGATCAGAAACAAGGTACAAAATCTTGTAAGTACAGGCTAGTTTAACTTTATGCATTGTACTGGTCTAGCCCGTCGAGTTCACAGTTTTACTAGACGTACAGTCCCCCATTTACATGGGCTCCCTATACCGGATTTCGTAAACCGACTTCCAAATCCGCTTTTGGTTGGTAATGTAAAGACTCCAAAATCGACTCTGGACATCCACTTCTGCTAAGCGGTTTTCCAGTTACACAATCGATTTTCGTGACCATGTAAACGCAACCGTTTTTGAAGCGTTCTTGGCTTGTGAGATTGTGTTTTCATATTAAGAATTTTCGGCACATAGGGACAGAGTGACATTTTTAGGCATGAAGTAAAATTATAAATATTAGAGTAAGGATATATCTGTCTATTTTAGTAAAGAAAAATAGCGATTTTGCTGACTAAATGGGGAGCTGAATCAACTGTTTTTCAGCGGCCATAGTAAGTGGGACAGGATATCCGATTCAGGCTGTGACATGTAAACATGACAGCCAAAAACGGTTTACGAAAATCGGTTTTCGTCTTCCGTAAGATGTGACAGACCGGTCTGCCGCGGTCGGCCAGGGGGTTCCCCAGGAGCACGTGGTGCGCGCAGCGGCGGTGGCGCGCCTGGCGGCCGGCGGCGGTAGCTGGTGTGGCGCAGCTGGCGCGAGCGCGGCCAAGCGAGAGATCGATATGTCGGCGCCTAGCCGCGCCACCCGCCAGCCGCCGGCATTCCTGCACACACACACACACGCACACACACACACACACACACTGGCACGCACAGCGCCGCAGAGGCGTTCGCGACCGCCCAGACTGGCCGCGTATCTCGCGGAACAGGGCCGCGTGTACCCAACGGCCCTCATCCTCCCCTTCAACGGAGCATTATTTTTATTTATTTATTTACCCTTCTTGCGGACCAGCTGCCTTTGGATATATAGCTGGTCGTGATTACAAAATCTATGTGATACATTTATGCGACTATGATACATTATTTTCTTTATACATTTACAGTAATTAGATAAAAAATACAAAGAAAAGCGTAAAAACTTATCACAAGGGAAATGGAAAGGCAACTTAAAAACATCAACTATTTTAAGAAGAGAATAATAGAAGATAGGAAAGATTGGTTTGAGTGACAGTCTGAAGAATAAGAGAGGAAAGTCCAGGGTGAGAGGCCTCAGAATTTACTTCGAGCCCTGCCATCCTGGAGTTTTCTCATTTTGAGACTCTTATGATTGGCTGTATCTGTAGGTTACATTTCGCATGTGTTTATATCGTCCTCTGTGTCGGGGCTGTCATCTGTGGTGTAATTTGTACTGTTTGTGCTTTCAGTGTCAGATTCATCATAAGTGTTTTGTCTTCTGTTGTGGGCGTTTCGTGTTGTATTACGTCTTACGTTCTGTGTGTACTCGTCTTTTTTTCGTAGTGAGACTTCGTCCGTCAGCCTGTTCATTATGTCCCATCCGTTCTTATCAGCGTATTAGTTCGTTTAGGTCTTTAGTCGTGTCAAACATAGTGTGAGTGTGTGTTTTGTAGAGCTGACAGTGTATGACAGTGTGTTCTGGGGTCCCAATTTCTCCACACGTACAGCATGGATTGTCACTGAGACCCACAAGTGTGAGGTGTGTGGGGTAGGAGCCGTGTCCCGTTAGGAAGTGGATCATACCCCGGCTGGGATTGATATGACCCATTCGAAGACGTTCCCTTATATTCGGGAAAAAGTCATAGACACGTCTTCCTTTCTCGCAGTTTTCCCATTCCCTTTGCCATGTGTCCATTCTCCATTTAATTAGTTGCCTCCGTTCTGTTATCTCTTGTCCAACAAGTTCGTGGACCTTGTCGTATTTCCCCGCCCTCAGCCAGTACATAGCAGCTCTTAGTCGTATGGTGAGGACGGAGCGCCCGCGACACAGCAAAACAAATGAAACTGTCCACTACGCAAGTCCTTGATCAGAGACGGCGCTAGACGAAAACTGGGCGTCGGAGAAACTCGTCTTTGCGAGGCCCCTTTCATTTTTCCAGTAAGGAAAAAAATGTTGAATAAAATGAGCTGAATTATACATCAATAATGATTATACTAAAATTTTATTTGTATAATATGCAAGTATTAAAAAATTACAATAATCATACACAAATTAAAATAGAAAAACTTTTCGGCTTTTCGTCTCACTGAATTTTTTAAGAGCACATCTTAATGAATACTAGCCGCTATTTCGGCAGATTGTGTTTCTTGGCTCACTGTGCTTCTCAAGTAAGTCTTAATCAGTTTTAACTTTGTGAAGCTCCTCTCGGCCGAATCTGTACTGACTGGAACTGTGATCATGATTCTGATTGTTATATATACATTTGGATATACTTCTTCCACATTGTTTTCTAAAATGTACAGAAGAAATTATTTTGCAAGTATTTAACTAAAAATTACTTCATTGTTGTACTCATTCGGAAATAAATACGGACAACTAAACAGCTGCCGATCGGGAATGGCCGAGCGCAGTAAGGCGTCATACCACGTCGGGGGTCGAATTACACCCTCGGTTAAGCTAGTGTAAGTTAGACGCAGGTCGTCGCTACATAACCGAGCAGTTGAAAAGCGCCGTTAAACATCGAATATAAAATAAGGAAAAAAAAAAGACACACACAGCTAAAATGTTAACAATGTTTTGCGAGGCCCCCACAGGCGCGAGGCCGTCGGCGGTCGACACCTAGCGCCGCCACTGTCCTTGATTCCATCTAAACAACCGCGGGTCTTTAGGTTAACACCTATTGTTTTACTGACTTCCAATTTGCATGTAGGTTGATACTTACGCGTTTCAATGACTAATTAAACTCAATACCGTTATCATTTTAAGCCCAAATCGGCTTCGGCTGCAATTAACTTTTATTTTAAAAAAGCATTACTGGTTTCGCATCCTGTAGACGCATCATCAGTTGCTTAAAATTCCTTAGAAAAACATGTCTGCCATTTAGCCTTCCCCAGCGTTCACGTAAAATTTAAAAGAATTAAAAGCTTCTTAACTTTACGTCCTCGTTAAAAAATATCTAACTTGAATGCTTTGCGTTAGACACCTTTTTTAAAAATATTTTATGGGTGGAGAGCAGGTGAAACAGCGTCATGTGGAAGCGGTGTTGGCGCGGCACTGGCCGAGGCAGTACTGAAGGCTAAATAGCAGACTTTTTTTTTACTAAGAAATTTTAAGCACCTGATGATGCGTCTGCAGGAAGCGAAACCGGTACAGTTATTTTAAATAGAAGTTAATTGCAGCCGAAGCGGATTTAGTCTCAAAATGAAAACATTTGGCTACGGATACCCGAAATTCAAGATAACATGCTCAATACCGTTAGTTTTATAGGATCTAAAATTGCCTATTTCGACATTAGTGGCTATTTTTGCTATTTCGACATCTCGTAAATTTGGTAAATTTGGCTTAAAGTTATTGTTTTTCAAAAATTAGAGTTACACATGAGAATCGAATGTAGGAGTACTAAACGCTATATTTGAAAATCTCTCGCTCATAGAATTCAGCCCACTGCTTATTTGAGACAGATTGATAGGCCCTTAGGCTGACCACGGATTAAAACAAATCACAATGTTAATCGTAGACGCCCTCTGTGGCCAAATAAAATTATTTCCTGTGACTCATTGGCCTGGTACATATCTTTCAATTGGACGCCACTTCGGCAACTTGGCGTGTCCCTAGCCTATCCCAGTTATCCAACCGGGGAAAGGGGACCTACAGATTAACGTGGAATCCGAACCACGTGTCATTTCTGGTGACTCCTCACATCGTTGAGAGGTGAAAGATGGGTTAAAACGAGGGTTTCGAGCCCGCGCCCCTTCAGTTTGCAGTCGAGCGCCATACCCCAAGAGCATCGGGCCCGACATTATGGCCAAATTGCTCCACTTCGCGCCTTTTCCTGCTACTGTCTACAGCCAATCCTAACAAACTACTGTGTTTGGTGAAAAGTATTGTACGCAAATTTTCCGGTTCGAAAAATAATTTGCCAATAGTGAGATGCTTTCATCCCAAGCACTGGGCGATTCCATTCACTTGTTCAGAAGCGACTTCCCCTCTCGCTCCTATGCACCGTAGTATATACACAACTCATCCCCGCGAAAATGAATCAGTACATTGAGTAACGACTGAAATATAGCCTAATATTGACGGTGAAGAAAATTTTTGTTGTTAAGGCACCTTCAAGAACACAGGCACTCAACGAACTCCAAATGTTCCAGGGTTTTGGAACAGATCGTGTATTCAAATGTTATGATTTGTCTCGAACAGAATGATCTATTGACCCAAGGTCAACACGAATTTATAAAATATCGTTCATGTGAAACACAACTAGCTCTTTACTCATACGAGGTGATCTGTGCTATCGTCAAGGGATCTCCAATTGATTCCGTATTTCTAGATCTCCAGAAGACCTTTGACACTGTACCTCACAAACGGCTTTTCATAACATTGTCTGGTTATGGAATATCGCCCCAGATTTGTGACTGGATAGGAGATTTCCTGTCAGAGAGGACACAGTTTGTAGTAATCGATGATAAGGCATCGACTAAAACAGAGGTGATATCGGGCGTTCTACAGGGTAGTGTCATTGGTCCTCTTCTGTTCCTTGCTACATAAACGATTTGTGTGAAAATCTGAGCAGCTGTCAGGTTGTTTGCAGATAACACCGTCATTTATCGTCTAGATCAAAACCAACAATCTAAATAAGATATCAGTTAGGTGTAAAAATGGCAATTGACTCTAAATAATAAGAAGTGTAAAGTCGTCCAAATGAGTACGAAAAGAAATCCGTTAAACTTTGTGTACAAGATAAATCAATCGAATATGACGGCCGTAAACTCCACTAAATACCTAGGAATTACTTCACAATTAAACTGGAAAGAACACGTAGATAATGTCCTAGGAAAGGCGAATCAGAGACTGCGTTTTATTGGCAGAACACTTAAAAGATGCAAGAGATCTACTAAAGAGACTGCACACACTATACTTGTCCGTCGTTATTTGGAGTATTGCTGCCCAATGTGGATCGTGGGGTTTGGCGGAAGCGATCGAAATAGTCCAAAGAAGTGCAGCCAGTTTTGCATTCTCGCGATACAGGGGAGACAGCGTCACGGAAATGATGATATAGAATCTGGGATGGGAAACAATACAACAACGGCGCTTATCGCTGCGGCGTGGGCTACTTACGAAACTCCAATCGCTAACATTCTCCTCCGAATGCGAGAATATATTGTTGACTGCCACCTACATAGGTAGAAATGATCATCAGAATAAAATACTAGAAATCAGATCTGGAACGGAGAGATTCAGATGTTCTTTCTTCCCGCGCCCTATTCAAGAGTGGAATGGGAGATATGTATACCTATAAATGTGAATGTCTGTTCGGTGTACGTTTATCACGTCTGAACCACAAGACATAAAGAGCTGAAAATTTCTACAGTTACTAATATCTACCCGGGAAAGGCCTCAGGCACTGTTTTATGGCAGTCGGAAAACTATATATATATAAATGTGAATGTCCGTTCGGTGTACGCTTATCACGACCGAACGACTAGACGCAGAGACTTAAATATTTGTACAGTAACTAATTTATACTTGAGGAAGGTTTTAGGCTTGGTTTTATAGCGATCTGATAAACATTTAGTAAATTGAAGAATATAACACAAAATGCGCAACAATAATTACTCTTTCAAAATGGTTTTATTGGTTACATTGTTGCTTGAGAGTTGATAATGATAAAAGGGTGGAGTATATTGGGATGGTGTGTATAAAATCCTACGCGGGCGCGCGCGCGTGTGTGTGTTTATATTTCGCTCTGCAGCGAAACCTACAGAACGCAAACGAATGGTATGTGTGTAATTGTTGTCCTAAGTCTCCCATGCCGGTAGCTATAAGGAGATGAAAGATATGGTGGTTGAAAGTCGTCAATTAATAAAAAATACGGACTGAAGGCCAGCGATGACATTTGCGACTCAGCTAGGAGGTTATATACAGCGAAACGTGATGCCATATACCATATCTATACCACGCATGCTACAATGTCTTCAGCTCTTTCTCTGTAAGGATAAGCATACGAAGTAGGAAATATACGGATAAATAAATAGAGCAGTAAAAAAGAAATTTCTTTTAATACATAATTTTATTCTTTTATTTGAATGTTGATTAAAAATGTTTGTTTCTAAATAAGGTGTTGTATATCATTTCATCCTTTAAAACCATTTTCATAGCACACCACTGAAAGATATCTATCACAATCAACCAACACGCGAGCGGAGCCGCGGGTTTAAGCTAGTATGGTATAAATGTGGTTCGATGAACCTTCTGCCAGGCACTTAATGTGATTTGCAGAGTATCCCATGTAGCTGTGTAGATGTCCCCTTGTTGCCAGAGCTTGTTGTTACTCGCTGGAGCACGTGGTTATGGAGAGCGGAATACTATAGTAAGTGTACGCACCTCTCGGCTGTCCAGCTGTCCAGAAGGTTATTGGAAATGTACCGTGGGATGCCGCATCCGTATCTGCAGCAATGGAGTTACTCAAAGATTCTTGTGTAAAACGGGACTTCTCTTACAGTAGACCCAACTACACATTTATGGTGAGAATAATAATATTTCACAATTAGAAGGCTCAGTGAGACCTAGCTGGGAAAACATTTCTTTGCTTGAAGAAGTGAAAATGAAAATAATGAAGCGCCAGGTGAATTAAGGAAAAAAGTACGGGCATAAATGCAAATTGTTTTGCAGACCTGAAGGAGGTGTGTGCAGCTGCGTACATATTTGAAAATCTAGCTCACCTGACTGCAGCTCTCTACGGTCGGGGGTTCGAATCCCTCCTCGGGCATGGATATTTGTGCCGTCCTTAGTTGTAGCTAGTTCATAAGTAGTTTGTAAGTTTAGGGACTGATAACCCCGTAGTTAAGTCCCATATGCTTTACAAACATTTGAACATTTGAACCACTGTTGTCATCAGACCCTAGACTCACGCTAAGGACAACACACACATCTTTGCTCGAGGGATGGCTCGAACCTCCGTCAGGAGCCGCCGCCCAGTCACTGACATGACGCCTAGAACTGCGCGACCATTCCCGCTCGGCGAACCGGAACTCTGTCAGAGTTTCGTAATAGCACATAATTTAATTTAAATATTACCCACTGCGGTCACCCTTATGATTTCGTTACGTGGAAAGGATCGCGTTGTTTATAATCAACCTGTTTTTAATTTTTCTGACCCTGCTAATTATTTTAAATGAAAACATTTTGGTAAAGGCTTTACCGTGACTGTTGTTTGAAATTGATTGAAACACAAGGTGTTACATGTAAGTGAGGTTATGACAATACAAGGGACCTGTGGCCACCTGAGACAGAGCAACAAGTCAACCTAACCTATGTGTAATCAGCTTAATGACATTCCACATGATGATGGGGCTTTAAACCCTCGAAATGCGTTGTGGGTACAATGAAACAAAGTGACTGATAACAGTAATACCTTGTGTTTCAATCAACCTGCTACTTATATCTAAAACAACAAATATAAGATTTATGCCTCTTTGGTGCGGTGACAAAACGTATCTTAAACTGACCATCCAGTATCTAAAGAGGGAATTTAAGTGATTCAGTATTACAGATATTATATTTCAAAAGAATAATATTATTTTTTACAATGTAGACTAAATTGATGATGGAACTTCAGTTGGAATCATTTACTGTTAAGAGGTTCTTTCTAAAATATCAATAATTTCGAAAATATTGTTTCATAGCTGTTTTCAAGGTACATTTCGCACATCAACATTCAGATGTACTTCATTTATATGGCGATAATGAATGTAAGTGGCTATTTAATGAAATAATCATCTCCAACTTCTATAGAGATAATCTAGATTATGTCTGTGTCTGCCTTAAGAAATAGCTGTTTCTTTAACGATGACCAATAACTTACGGTCGAATTTTCCTTCCTGCAATAATAACCATAAACATATCGACGAATCGCATCCTCAGCAAACGAGACTGATATTGATAGTCTACTTATCCTTAAGAGTTTTTCTTCAAGGATACTCCTCTAGGTGTAATAACTTACTAGAATCATTCATTAACACCGTAGATATTTCGATACCATAACCAAATAACAGAGAAAAATAGGCTTACCTTGTATACTTTTACATGTAGTATAAATATACTCTGATCAGTCACTGATTTTAACTTAACTGAGCATTATTTAATAAAAATCTAATACTGTTTTATGAAGGTACTTGAAAATGACCGTAAACAGAGATTCTACGGAAGTACGAAAATAAACTACAAATTTAATTCCCTGCAGCATAGAATTGGAACTGCGATATCTCCAAAAACCAAAACTGAAGTGATGGATTTAAGGGCAAGGAAAATGTTAAAATTTGCATACATATTACTTGTCTCGAACAAAAATCAAACTCTATTACCTCGAAAACAATATCTAGCATGAATGAGACGGACACAAGAGAATTTTAACTTGATTCTTACCACTGCACAATGAAATAAGAAAAACAGAAGTAGAAACCTGCTCCACGTAAATCCAGATGAAATTCTACAAGATAATTTCACTCCAATTCTTTTATATGGCAGCGAAGACTGAACCATAAAGATAAACAACAAGAGCTGAATTCAGACCAAAGGAATTAAATTCTAAGAAGCGTTAAAAGTTTTATAAAACTAGGTAAGATTCGCAATGAAGACATAAGAAGAGAATTAAAAATCTTCTCAAAAGTAAGGAAAATTGTAAGACGTTGGCGAAATCAACTTATTAAATCCTTCGAATAAACAACAACAATCTACCGAAGAATAGATGCATGGGAAGACACAGCAGCTGATCTCTGCATTACATGTCGTTACCGAAATCTCCGTGCAGGCTATTGAGTATACAATTCCTGTCATCTGTTTGCATATACGCAAAATTATACTAGCTACATAGTGCCTGTTGATATAAAATATTTTATGAGGAACTAATACGCCTGATTTGCGATAATTTAAATAGGCTGAATTACATCGCGTATTGTAGTTATCATTTATATTGGTTACGAAGTAAGATGAAAGCGGAAACAACTAAAACGCAGTGTTGTAATTAATGTGGAATGAATTACTATTATGTCATTAATTACTTGATTAATAATCGTAGCAGCAAAAGTAAATAGCCAGAAATGCGAGCGACTGATATGCCTCAAAATAATACGCAAATCTAGATCTATATAAATACTCCGCAAGCCCCACTGCGATGCATGACGGAGGGTACCTACTACTCTTTCTAGTCACTTCCTTTCCTGTTCCAATCGCAAACTGAGCGACGGAATCGAGAATTTGACTTTTTATTGGTCCCAAATCAAAAGAACCGGCATTTTACGAGAGACACTAAGTAGACCTATTATGTAATTTTTAATGAAATCTTTCAGTCAGCAAGGAAGTCACAAATATATTGTAAATTTGAAAAGATTGAATTTAATGAACCAACCAGTTGCTTATAAAGTTTTATTATGATTCCTTTGGCTAGATATGGAAAACATTAATGTTATTTTCCTCAGAAGGTGATAACGGACCTCATTACTTCACTTATATTAATTATAAGCGGCTCTTGTCGAATGGGATACAAGAAGAAGAAAAAAAATGAAATATTAAAAAACATATTTTTCTTTAAGGAATAACAGCTTCGGACAGAAGGAAACTTACTATAAGCTACCATACGAAATAGAGATAGGTCTACGTCTGCACGTGAATTCCTTTTGGCATCAGGTCAGTCACTTTGGTTCATCTCGAAAGTAAGAGGACCTTCCAGAAAATAACTTTCACTATTAAAATAATAGCTGTTTTGACAATAGGCAAAGAAATGTTTGAGCTATTTTTTACACGGTTATAAAAGAACTAAGACACCTGTCATGCGGGATCAACTTTTGTTGTCCTGTGTCGCGGAAATCGCCCGCTTGTGAATCGAACCACCACCGTGTGATCTCTTCGTCGTTGTGAAAACGGTGGACGGAAGGCAGGAATTGCTTGCAGTGCAAGAAAAGATAGAAATCGCTGACAGCAATATCGAGACTGTATGATAGGTGATAAAATACCTCAAAAGCGAACTTCTGCAGAATAGTTGCTGTTCGTTGAGCCATACGGGGGCAAACATTGTCATGTAGTAGCACATCACCTACATTAGCACATCGCCTCTTATTCTGAATGTCACGTCCTCGGCCCAACGTTTCCACAACGACGAAGAGCTGAAGACGATTGTCACACGCGTGTTGTACCCACAGGCGGCACACTTCTTCAACACAGGAATAGAAAAGTTGATCCCACCATATGACAAATATATGAATTCTCTCGTTGACTATGTCAAAAAATAGCTCAAATATTGCAGTACCATTTGTTAAAGTTTTTCTTGTAATTATATTTTTTTCTCATTTTTTTGAAATGGGAAAAACATTTTCTGGATGCACCTCGTAA
Source organism: Locusta migratoria (assembly GCA_026315105.1). Taxonomy (NCBI): domain Eukaryota; kingdom Metazoa; phylum Arthropoda; class Insecta; order Orthoptera; family Acrididae; genus Locusta; species Locusta migratoria. The sequence goes on along the minus strand of CM048747.1, from coordinate 289,070,613 downwards.
GATGTACTGGCTGTGACTGTTCAAACAACTTACGGGTATGCTGCCGCGTGAAGCCAAACAACATATCTGAAACAAATTGGCCACAACAGGTGATAATGGGATTCCAGTTGCAGGTATGTTCACGATACTTTTGTCGTTTTGCCTCTTGGTAGTGAGATTTTAAACTGCTCTTCGTAACACCAAAATTCAATCCACTCCAGTATTCAGTTCACTATGGAGGCGAAAAAGAATGGCTGCCTTGCCTTCCATGATGTGTTGGTCAGAAGGAAGATTGATGTTACAGTGGGACATGCTGTTTATAGGAAGTCTACTCACACTGATTTGTATCTGTCGCCATCCAACTCAGCGTGAAGCAGTACGTATCTTGGCTCATATGGTCCATTTCCTTTCAGACTCTGAGAGTTTGACAGCTGAGTTGTCCCATCTCGAGGTCACCTTTCATCAGAATGGTTATAGTGAGAGACAGATAAAACGTGCGTTGCGCTGTCAGCCTATTGTGCAAGAAGTGGCACCTAAAGCAATGGACTTTTTGCCTTACGCAGAAAACATTTCCAACACGATTCGTCGTATTATTCTGAAATATGACATGAAAGATAGACTTTTTTAAACAACTACAGCCCTCATTCGCAAGCTACAATTGAATTTAACCCAGGTTTCAGTGTCAGAAAGGTCACCTTCATCAGACAATGGGAGGTAAAAAGGTTAAAAATTACATGTCAGCTCAAAGAAATTAAAAATACAACATATCTTTGAGTTGACATGTAATTTTTAACCTTTTTACCTCTTATTGTCTGATGAGGTGTCCTTTGTGACACTGAAACCTGGGTTACATTCAATTGTAACTTGCGACTGAGGGCTGTAGTTCTTTTAAAAAGTCTAATATAGTCGTTGATAAACAGCCATGCATAACGTATGACATGAAATGTGTTTTTCGACCACCTTCTAAGATAAAGGCCCTGTGGGGTCCATAAAAGATGATCTTGCTATGAGTATGGGTATCTATCGTATTCCTTGCAGTTGTGGCATGTCGTACCTTGGTCAGAGAATCAGAGAATCAGGACTGTGGAAGACCGGTGTACTGAACACAAGCTTCACACATACGGTTACAACAGCCGAGGAAATCCGTTGTTGCAGAACATTGTCTTTGCACCGGTCATGGAATACAACACACAGAAATTGTGCCATGCACTTCCACCTATTAGGATAGTGATATTAAGGAATCTGTTGAAATTAAACTAGCAAGCGGCCTTATAAATAGATATGGTGGTTTTTGTTTAAATTCTGCTTGGAATCCGGCTCTCTCGACAAAAAACAGACAGAATTAATGCTGCCTCACCTGTTGATTAACAGTCACTATCGATATTCTGATGTTGGACATCTTTGGTTATGTTGACTCTTCGGTTACTTGTACTGTGTGTGTTATCTTTCTTGTTTTCCCTTTGCAAACCAAGGTATTAAGCTTCCCTTACACATTGCTGCAGCTGTGCCTTGAGAAAGGCAGGGAGTGCTCCTGTCGAAGTATTGGCGGTGCTCGACGACGTCACCCGGTAGCATAACCGTAAGTTGTTTGAACATTCAGTTCGCCGGAAAAAGTTAAGATTCCACCTGTGTTTGATTGTTTACTACTAGAAAAGGTAATATAAGAAAAGTTTTTAATGCGTGGACTCTGATTACCTCGAATAAACAACGCTCTAATAGCAAAGAAAAGTATTTTCTAAGATTATGTTAAAGTATTCCAGCACTTGTGATCTCCCAACGTCGAAATGTGGTAATATGCGTAGAAACGTGTCATAAACAGCCGAGAATTTTATTTTATTTATTTAATTTTTTTTCTTCATGGAGACACCAACCGGTGACTTTTGCAAACGTCATAATATTTTTACATACAGAAAATCGCTACAAAAAATGAGCTTGAATTATTACAAGTAGATGATACAAGTATCAGTATTCTCAATAGGTGAATACGAGAGAAATGGTGTTTCTTAATAAATATTACATATATTCAGAAGTTACACAAAAATAAATATTTTTTACAAATATTCACAAGTTACACAAAAATAAATAATTATTAATTTATTCAGAAGTTACACAAAAAATACAGGCATCATTACTTAAAGCTTCCGGGCTAAGATGCCGTGGTCCATACATAAAACTTTCCCCTGACGTTTCGCCCTCGTCTGCGGAAGGCATCCTCGGAGGTAAAGAGGCGTACTGCAACGAGAGCGCGAGTAAGCGTCGTATATAGAGGCAAAACAGAGGGCGCCGCTGCCAGTCACGTGGTGTCGGCTGTGCTGTGGTCTCTGCTATTGCCAACCTCCTCGACTGAAATTAATTGATTGTCATGCTGTTGCTGCAGTGTTGACATCCATATCTTATCAAGGTTGAGACGTTCCCCTTTTTTTTTTTTTTTTTTTTTTTTTTTTTTTTTTTTTTTTTTTCTAAATTGTTTTGATGTTTAAAAATCTCAATGGCCTCTCTGTACAAACGCGCATAATAATGCTATGACGTCTTTGCTATGACGGACGTCTCGTTAAATTTTATTTCGTGGTCACCTTCTTGATACACGTGTTCCGCTACAACCGATTTATCAGTATGTCCGAGGCGGCAGTTCTTTTTGTTTTCGCCCAGAATGTTGACACCTTTTTTAGTTCTACCTATATAAACTTGTCCACAACTGCAGGGGATTTTATAGACACGTGATGTAGCCAGGCGATGTCGCTTGTCTTTTGCAGATCTTCAAAATTCTTTTATTTTCGTGCAGTACGCCGCTTTACCTCCGAAGATGCCTTCCGCATACGAGGGCGAAATGCCAGGGGAAAGTTTTATGTATGGACCACGGCATCTCAGCCCTGAAACTTTAAGTAATGACAATACCTGCCGTGAAAGCCTTTATTCTATGATCAATAAAGGTATCAGTTTGTTTCATGTTAATATTCATTTAAGGAGTACAGACACTTTTCAATTAGGAATGATTTCAGTTTTATTGTGAATGTATTTCCTTTGTGGTTCTTTATAGAGCGTGGCATATCAGGCCATTTATATATGAGCTAAGGTCTGTTGTTTTTAGTTTGGTTCGTTGTCTATAATAGCAGTCCTTGTTTTTTGTATTATGAATATCTGAGCATTTGTTTGCTTTGTTTTGCTGTGCCACAAAAATGTAATTAATTTATAAAGATATAATGAGTAGAATGTCAGGTATTTATGTTTCACAAATATTTCTCTGCATGAGGCTCTACATCCAGTTCCATGGATATTTCTGACTGCGCTTTTATGCAGGATTAGTATTCTGTCCATGTGTATATCTGCAGCACAGCCCCATATTTCTATTCCGTAATTAATGTCAGTAAATATTGTCCCATAATAAACTGTTTTTAATATCTGATTTGAGACTATTTTTGACAATTGGCTAATTAGATATAGAGCACTGCTGATTTTATTACATGTATAATTTATCTGGTTAACCCAGTGAAGATTTGTATCTAGGTAGATACCTAGAAATCTACAGTCTGCTGTGTCTAATTCTATTCCACCTATATTACGGACAGTGATTTGGATTGATTGTGCAATTTTAAATGGAATTAACTGTGATTTGCTAATTCTGACCTTCAAACCTAGCTCCTGAAAGTAATTTGTTATTTGGCCTAGTCCTTCTGCTGCAAACATTGTTAATTCATCGGTTTGCTTGCCAACAAATAACAGTGAGGTATCGTCTGCGTATGTCACTAATTGGGATGTCACATAATACACAGACCAACGGTAGACAACTACTTCCGCAACGCTTACTCCCTATTTTCGATGCAAAATAACAAGTAGTTGTCGAAGCGCTGCACGGGAGAGTCGTCAGTTGGCTCCAACAGTTCCTACAGAGGGCAGCTCACGATCCATGCTGCACGGATGCCTGTAAAATATGATTCGGTGCGGGAGTGAATTCTGCTGTGTAATTTCATTACATTCGCGAGCTGCGATAAAGCGTTACGTAATTCTTCACTTTCGAGTCGTTTAACATGACGGGAAGCTCCGAATTTATGGTAATGGGAGCTCTAATTTATCATGGTTCTTGTGCCTATCGGAAGAACCACATCGCAGAGAAGGCTGGGGAAATTAAACTTTGGTATTAATTTTTATGGTTTTAATGAATTGGGGGAGTGGCTTTTAAAGTAGCTTTAGGAAGTCTGTAACCGCTGCATCGACGCTCCCCGGCACTTCTCCATTTTTAGACGTCCCTCCGGCTATCGAATGTCTGACTGGCTGTAGGGGTGTGCGGTTTGTCGGCTGCATTATCCGTCGGATTCAAACCACATGCGTGCTCTCTTCCTGTAAGAGACTCTTGCATCCATAATTTTCAAATACTTTATCTATAATTCGTCTCCAGGAAAAGGCAAAATAGTCCTAACGACACATAAATCTCTATTCAAACTATTCAGGTAGAAAATTTAAAAAATTTGGGTGTTTGCATTGACGAGGTATTGAATTGGAAGAAACATATTGAAGATCTCCTGAAACGTTTAAGTTCAGCTACGTATGCTATGAGAGTCATTGCAAAATTTGCTGATATACATCTCAGTAAATTAGCTTATTATGCCTATTTTCATTCACTGCTTACATATGGGATCATATTCTGGGGCAATTCAACAGTGAGTACAAAAGTAGTCGTTGCATAAAAGCGTGTAATCAGAATAATGCTGGAGCTCACCCAAGATCATCCTGCAGACATTTATTTAGGGATCTAGGGATCTTCACTGTAGCTTCACAATATATATATTCACTCATGAAATTTGTTATTAACGATCCGATCCAGTTCAAAAGTAATAGCAGTGTGCATAGTTACATCACTAGGAGAAAGGGTGATATTCACTATTCAAGGTTAAATCTAATTTTGGCTCAGAAAGGAGTGAATTATGCTGCCACAAAAGTCTTCGGTAACTTACCAAGTAGCATCAAAAGTCTGACAAATAGCCTACTAGTATTTAAAATGAAATTAAAGGTATTTCTGAATGGAAACTCCTTCTACAAATGTAGATGAATTTTTAAATAATAAAAAATAAATAAAACTAAAAATGTAAATAAATTTTTTTGACATATTGATTGTCATGTATAGACAACATTTGCTAATCTGACACGTTCCACATCATTACGAAATGATCTATGAAACAAGTATTAATCTAATCTAATCTGATTATACAGACGAGTCGCGTGAGAAGCGAGGCACATCCAGAAACTAAGTTTCCCTATTTGTTTTCGAACAAATACAACATATTTCCAGAACGTCATTATGGTTGACCAAAGCTATTTATTTATTGGCCCACTGCTACCGGATCCGGTTTTACACCATTTTCCAGCGCCAGCATTACTTATCAATTATGTAGAACACTGATGGGAATTGTTACATGTAAAGATACATGTAAAGGTACAACCAGCAGTGTCCAGTTAGCTCGGAAACGATTCTGAACTCACCTGATAAGTTTTATAGTCCGCTTACGCAACACGAATCTTTTAAATTATTTACAATTACATTACAGCGGAAACAGTTGGTTAAAATGACATGTTACAATCTTGAACGTGAAAATGTTGAAAATCAATATCTCGCATTATACTTGACTTGCCAGAGGTGTTTCTACAGTGACATCTCATTAAAGACTGAAGCGCACGTTGTTAAGCGTACAGTTATAAGTATTTCAAACCAAAGATTACAAATATGATAACATTGGATATTTAGATCAAAGACTATATATTTTGTACAGCTGTGATGTGCAAATGATAATCTTCTACTCTGGGACACATGGATGTGTCATGATGTAAACAATGTAGTGACTAGGTTTATCAACATATGAAATCGTGATTTACACTTACATAACGTAAATGATGCATACTTGATTTTTTATTTATTTATTTCATAAAAGAAATCGCGATTATCACTCGCATAACCTAAATGATATATGCTCGATGTTTCATTTACTTTTGTAATTTGCAATTTAATGGAACAATATACTTTTAACGCCATTATAAGAAAGAAAAGGCGAGTTCAGTGATTTCACGTTTCTTAATGTTAATAAAAGATCACAACAGTAGTTGTTACATGTGGGTTTATGTCATAATCGGTTTCGTGTTTATATGGCTAGCAAGGAAGTTACAAATGTCTTCTAGATTTGAAAAGGTTGTAATTAATCAAATGTTCAAATGTATGTAGAGCTTATGGGACTTAACTACGGGATCATAAGTCCCTAAACTTACAAACTACTTATGAACTAGCTTATACCAAAGACGGCACAAACATCCTTGCCCGAGGGGGATTCGAACACCCGACCACAGCGGCCGTGAAGACCGTGACTGGCACGCCACACACCGCTCCGCCACCGCGGCCGGCTTGTAATTAATCAGCCAATCAGTTGCATATAAAGCTTTATTAGGAACACTTCACGTAGGTTTGGAAATCATTGCTGTTATCTTCTCCAGAAGGTGATAAGGACCTCACTGTTTCACATGTTGGTCGCACAGATTACTTTTAGTCCAGCGATTCTTGTCGTAAGTGGTACAACCAGCAGTGTCCAGTTAGCTCGGAAACGATTCTGAACTCACCTCATAAGTTTTATAGTCCGCTTACGCAACACGAATCTTTTAAATTATTTACAATTACTTATTCGTCAATATGGCGTGCTTAGTAATCAGCGAAACCAATATGTAAAGAAACGTAACAGCGATCGAAATAATATATTACATACTAAAAGTAGGGAGTTATTACCCCATTCTGCTCCTAAACCAAATATTATCGCAGCAGTGTAATGAGATTTGCATAAAACGGCTCTTAAAGCTGTCCATTTCGATTTATTACGTTCGTCACTGGTAACTCTATTTGCGACACATTTTGCAGACGTTATTTACCACTGAATGTACTGTCAATATTATATCATGGTACGATCCATACTTCGTGATACATGACTTCATCATCAATAAAATCTATGAAACATCGCCCCATTAAGCATTAGGTTGTATTCAAGGCCAGCTCTGTGGGGAGGGGGGGGGGGGGCAGCAAATGCCATTGCCCAGAGTGGCAGACTATGAAAAGTGGAAGCAGGTACCTTGCATAAAATAAGGCGTGAGAATAAGTTGGAAAGTCATATTGTTCGTAAAATCTAGGGTCTCATTCCTACTGAGAATTATCTACGGTACAGAAATGCTAGTCTATGCTCTGGTTTACGAAATAAAAGGTAACGTCCTCAATAAATAAGTGCTTTCATGGGATTTGTGATTTACACAACATTTACTTCAAGATGCCCCCCGCCCCTCTGCTCAAGGAACTAAATAAGCGAACAGATTTTGAATTTTCTGTTCTGCCGGTGATATAAAGTACTGTTGGTTGACATATTATTTATTTCGTACTTATTGCTAAAATGTATTGACTGCAAACGTCACACTAACGTCGCTTTGATCGTGAAGACATATTCACGACAAAGAGACGTATAATTGTCAGATGTAAAATAAGACGACATAAATGAATAGCGGCAGATTTCATGGACTCGGTCCACATTGTAATTCATTCCATCTATACTAATAACTGTATTTGCAACGCATTATACACACTGTTTGCTAATATTCTACTATAAGTACCTACAAAACTGTATTACTGTGTAGAGTGTCCAGATGCAACGTATAAAAAAGAGCACAAACAGCTTTAAAAGTAAGAGAAAAGGACAGAGTAAGAAAAACGAGGTTGCACAAAACATACGTTCAAATTTAGTAAATAAGTTAATTATTAATAGACAAAACATACATAGCGGAGCGTTCAGCCAGCCACTAAGAATGCGACTTCACGTTTTTTTCACTGTGTAAACAATTCAGGCTTAAATTTTACTTACGGCGTCATCGATTCTTTGTAATGTTGGCAACTAAACGTTTACTTTACATGCCTATTTCATCTACTGAACGGAGTAACGTAATCGAAAGTCGTGTCACATTCGTAGAAAATTGATTTATTTTTTGATGAGTTACTGTACAAACTAATTTGAAGAAAGCATTTCATATCGAAGACACTGTTCTTAACGATGTATTTGTATATCGGACAAACTGTTACACTAATGTAGTGACTGGTTCTCGATGTACATTTTCAATTCACGATTTGTTAGCAGTCTTGGAATATTACTCGTAAAACATGATCATGTCCACAACACTGAACTGTTTAGAAAGCCATAAGCGTAAACGACGTTTCATCACCCATCGTTCATGGCGCCGCTACCAACATCTACAAGTGAAAAAAGCAGACGCCGACATGGAAACTGCAATTTAACCTTCCGAATGAAAATAAATTGTTTTACTGACGTGATTTTATTTCATGGTTTCTTAGTTACTCAATTTATCGAGACAGTTCATTCTTCTATTGACCACTGAGACGTAAGTTCCGCATCTACTTACTTAACATTCTGTTCCAAATTAATGTCCTTTTTTAGAAGGCAGGAAATTTCCAAAAAAGAACACCTCAGAATATACAATTGCGCTTAACTATTGTCAGATATTTTAAGAAACTTACTAGATTACAATGAACATCTATTTACAATCGCAAATAAAACGTGAACGACATGTAACCTTTATGGCCAACTGTCAAGCCACGATCCCGTGAAACCGAAACTGGTGATACGGAGCGGAAATTTTAAATAATCGATAGTTCCTCTAACTTATGGATCGATTCTGCTGCCATCTGTAGCATTGCCTTCGTGCGTATGTACCACACGAAGGCAGTGCGATTAGATAAAGTACCGGTATTTAATGACAGAGCAATAGAGCGGGACTAATTATAAATACAATTTTATTACGCTCTACTTTGCGAAAAAGGTCAGTGTAAAAATCCGCTCGGAACCAGGACAAAGAGCGAAAAAAGAGGACATGTCTGGATTAATCCGGACGTCCATCACCCTATTAGTGTCGAACGCACTGCTCAGAATATAGGACTTAATAAGTATTGAGCTGCGTGAAAACAAAAATAAACGGTCCAGAGTATGTAGAAGAAGGTGACGGCCAGGGAGGGGAGAAGGAGATGGACTATCTCAAGAATGGAATAAATATACAAAGGGGTAAAACAGAACTATTCGTAACAGCAGCATGTTCCCAGAAATGATTCGAGGCGCGCAGCGTGGTTTGCATAAAACGGTAGAGGCAGGGGCGCCTGAATCATCGTGTACATGGGGTGTCTCACCTAAGAGTCGAACGTGAAATAATTTCTGTTGCTAGTGATGTAAGAGTTCCTGTGGAATGTTGCAATGAGTGTATACGAAATTGTTTTCCGTCGCCCACACTTGGCTACCCCCTGCCCCCCCCCCCCCCCACGCTCCTCCCGGAGTCCTTATGCCCCTCCTCTGTTGTTGCTGCAGATATTTGCAGGTCTATTTTTTCAGTGTGTAGATTGAGTTAATACAAATACTGTAGCCAGAAAGCGTCGGTCTGTTTCCGTTACAAACAGAAGCTTACTCTCGTAAATCAAGAACAATGTTTTCGAAAGTGTCTAATTGTTTTATTCACAATTTAAATAAAGGAAGCAGCACCAGTTATGTGTTTTTTACGCTCAGCATAACGCGTTTAGAGGATTTTTTCTCATTTTCAGATGCATTTTTCCTTACATGGTTATTACTTACCGATGCTTCATATACATTTTTCTTAGTTGGTAATTACTTACCAGTCTGTATCCATGTGTTTCGTTCGCTCAGTTTTGCAGTGTGACTTGTGATATTATTTATTTTTCTACTGACGAGTAATGTGCCTCTTCACATATAGAATCCCACTCACATGGAAAACATCACTTAATCTGTTGTTGTAAACAAACATATTACACAAATTTTCACGAAAATAATATCTCAGTAAAAGTGTAACACCTTTGATTGTAACACAAACTCTTTGTAAATCCATGCTGTAATACCATCTGTGTAATATCTTTGTTTACAACATCAGTGGAAATTATCTTTTTCACGTGTTTGGGATTTTGTACCATGAAGAGGAACAATACTTGTAAGTAGAGGCAAAAAACCATTAATGACTTTTTATTGAAATAAAATCTCGATTTTTGTTTTGGTCGATTTTACGATTGCAGTATCACATCAAAACAGCCACAATATAAGAGGAACAGAATACCACACTTGGAGACATGACAAAAAATAATAATCATGTAAACAAAACACATCTGAAGTTGTTATTGGTGTTATTGTCTTTAGTTAAGAGACTGGTTTGATGCCGATTTCCAGCCTACTCTATCCTGCACAAGTCTCTTCATCTCCTCATAAGAATAGCAACCCACAGCTGTTTGCTGTATTCGTCTCTTGGTCCCCCTCTGCGATTTTTATCCCACACACTTCCCTCCAATTAATCTAGGTACCCAAAAAATTCCTTCTCTCTCCTATTCTGTTCAGTACCTTCTCATTAGTTATGCGATCTATCCACCTAATTTTGAGCATTATTCTGTAGCACCACATTCAAAAAACCTCTGTCCTGTTCCTATATGAACTATTCATCGTCCATGTTTCACCCCCGTACAACACTCTACACAAATTCCTTCAGAAAAGACGTCCTTACACTTCAATTAATATTTGATAGTAAATTCCACATTTCGAAAATGCTTTCCTTCCTGTTGACATTCTGTATGTGCCACACGAAGGCAGTGCGATTAGATAAATTGCGAGAAAGGTCAATGAAAAATCCGCTCGGATCCCGAACAAAGAGCGAAAAAAGAGGACATGTCTGGATTAATCCGGACTGTCCAGAGTATGTAGAAGAAGGTGTCGGCCAGGGAGGGGAGAAGAATGGAATAAATACACAAAGGGGTAAAGCTGGGAACTATTCGTAACACCAGCATGTTCCCAGCAATGTTGCGTGGCGCGCAGCGTGGTTGCATAAAACGAGAGGCGTAACGTCTCTGATTTAGTGAGGGATTGCTTCGAGAAAAACTTTGGACCGACCACGCTGTGGTTGGCTGGAACACGTGTTAAGAGCGCGCCCAAAGAAATGTTGGTTCTTGTACAGGAAGTGGAGCTTGGTTTTCTGAAGCATAAAGCAAAGATGAATAGACAATGTATAAATAATGGGTTTTGAACAATACTTATTTTTTACAGAAAGCCGATACAGCAAAAAATTCTCTTCCAGTAAACAGTTGTATGTCCTGATGCCAAGTTCGGAATACTGCAGTCCTAAACAACACTACTGAACAACAACTGCGTTCAGCTGTTTATTTTATTTATTTATATGTATAAATGTCCACAGGACAGAAATGAAGAGCAAGTCTCCATGCCCATAAAACGCGACGTACATCAGATTGTAGTAAAGATTAGTAACAGACATAGTGAAACATTTTGCAAATCTATGCACATGATAGCCTAAGCATAAGTAAAAAGAAGCAACAACGTGACACAGAAATTAGCTTCAGTTTTCTTTTTTGAAATTTTCTACGAATTCCTTTACAGAACAGAAAGATTAAGCCATGAGGAAAGTTCATTTTAGCCTGGAAAGTGTATGGATTACTACCAGGTGTTTTTAATTCTTTTCGCAGCTAATTAAAAATGGATGGGGCATAATATTTGAAGCCTTTCTGTACAAGAGTCACGGAGATGTGATCCAAAAGCGTATTCGATTTCTGTCTAGTTTTAACTGAGATAAAGCTGCTAACTCTTGGGAATTAGCAAATATTGTTAATAACAAACGATATCGAAGAAAATATGTCAGAATTCCCGGACTACTAAACAGGGATCGAGGAGAGGTTCGCGAACTTACACCATATACAGCTCGAACCGCACTTCCTGCGCAATAAATACCGGTTTTTGAAACAGAGGAGGTACCCCAAAAAATAACATCATACATCATAAGCGAATGCAAATAAGTAGACTGCTTTTCGTGTTGAACTATAACTTAATACAGATACTGTTCTAATGGTAACCAGCGCAGCATTTAATTTTTGTACATGGACATGGGTTTCCCAAGACAGTCTATTAAAAATATGATCTACACAGTCTCACTTAGCATTTGGCCATTGTGTGTAATCAAAATGTCAGTTTTTGTTAAACTGTGTGTTAGAATCTGTAGGAACTGAATCTTGTTGCGATTCAGCATCAATTTACTTTCCGTAAGGCATATTAGCATAAGTATCTTTGCAGTTGCACTACACTATGCCATATCTGTATATATGTCACGTTCTCTTGTGCATTGAATCAGATGATGTAAACAAAAGTCGCCATCTTGAATTTAGTGCACCTCACAGCTCGTCATGGACCGATACAAAAACACATATCTCTTTCGTATAATGTGTAAAGAAGACCTTTCTCTAAAGTAAGTTCAGTGTATCATAAATGTAATCTTCATTTATCTGCCACCACTTAACCACCCACTATAATTGATAAACTACAAACACAGAGAAGCAGCAAGCAATGGTGTATTTCGACTGCCTCACGGGAGTATCTGAGCGGTCTGGAGCGCCACGTTACGGATCGCGCGGCCTCCCGCGTCGGAGGTTCGAATCCTCCCTCGGGCATGGATGTGTGTGTTATCTTTAGGTTAGTTTAAGTAGTTTATAAGTCTAGGGACTGATGACCAACGTAGTTTGGTCCCATAGCATTACAAATGTGGTGTCGCCCAAGTCCACAGTGCGCGTCACCTACTTTCGCCGCGCGCCGCCATGCACGCACGGCGCGGCGTTCTTACGACAACAGCCACGAGCGCCCTCTGCTACAACTCCGCTCGTGGCCACCACTGAACGAGATCGTTCACTTGGGACTGAGATAGGAACCAGTTAACACTTCGGAATCAGATAGGCACCAGTGAAGACTTGGCTATCGGATAGGCACTAGGCAGGCCTCTAGCTCAACTATGTATCATCATTATGCAGTACAGAACTATGTAAAAGTTAAGTATTGTATAAATTTTGTGCAATATATATCTCGTTCTAATTTACTCTAGTGTTTCTAGTTCCTGTGTCCCACTGGCTGCTCACCTTCGTACCTGCACAAGCGTACTTCCTTTATTCCTGTGTCGGTACTTTTCTGCCGGTCGCGGTGGCCGCGGGGACTGAGGCGCTCCAGTCACGGTCTGCACGGCCACTACGGTTGGGGGTTCGAATCCCCCCTCGGGCATGATTATTTGTGCCGTCCTTAGTATTAGCTATTTCGTAAGTAGTTTGTAAGTTTAGGGATTGATGACCCCGTAGTTAAGTCCCATAAGCACTACAAACATTTGGTACTTTTCTACTCGGCCACCGACACCTACGATGGAAACGAGACACAAAAGAGGCGACGAGGCTGGGACACAAAAACAAACATTTGATTCGTATTTCGACTCATTATCTAGGCAGCTTAGATTTACTGCTGCCGAATCGCATGTACGTATTACTATACTTTATACGCACGATAGACGATTCGGATACATGAGGATGATTAGCAGCCATTCATGAACTTGGTTTCCAACTAACGATGAAATGTTTAAAGAAAGACTGTACGCCATATCACAGGGACTCAATTGTTCGAGATTGGTTTGAAGAACATTCTGGACAGCTACAACCAATGATTTGTCCATCCAGCTCGCCTGACATGAATCCCATGCAACATTTATGGGACATAATCAAGAGATTAATACGTGCACAAAATTGTAGCAGCGTCAACACTTTCGCACGTTGACTTCAGAAGTAACATGGTTGAATATTCTTTACGAATGGTTGGGTCCATACCACGTCGAGACGATTTACTTTGCTGGGCAAAGGGAGGCCCGATATGACATCACTTTTGTCCCATCCAAGAATATCTCCTCAATTTGGATCAAATGGAACGAAAAGAACATCTAATCTAATCTTGGTCTGAATTTGTTACCAGGTACTCCCACAGTGATGTACTACATGTGACGTAACTTGACGATGAAACGACCTTCACCTAGCATCATTTATATATTTATTTATTTGGGGGGGGGGGCACAGGATAGGGACACAGATGGTCCAGGTGTCTTGTTTTCACACCACATTCCCCTGTGCTTACTGCATTGTTATATACAAAATGTTCAAATATTTGTAAACCTATGGGACTTAACTACTGTGGTTATCATTCTCTAGGGTTACAAACTACGTAAACTCACTAATCTAAGGACAAGACACACTCCCATACCCGAGGGACGAATCGAATCTCCTACGAGGAGCAACCCCACTCTGTAGCAAGAACGCCTTAGAGCGCACGGCCATTCCACCGCAGCACTGGCGTAGACCTTCTGAGACGTGGTTATGCATTTTTTACCGGGTATGTTACTCGTGCTCAACAGATCATGATTTCGATTTCGACAGTGTTGGGTGGTTGGCGACAGGAGGACCAAACTGCAAAGCTCATCAGGGGGGAAGAAGTGATTATAGGAAAGGAGGGGAAGGGAAATTCAGACAGGACTGCATTAGCTCGGGGCCCCGTGCTCGCTACTCACGTACTCACGAAAGAACCGTGAGTACCCTTGCAGTTTTCGGCAGTTGTGCAGAACTCCGTCTCCACTTCTTCAACCGTGTGCAGTATGTATCGCGAAGGGTGGAATACTCTCAGTGTACGTAACGGCTGCTAACCTGCAGTTGCAATGATCATTGTATTCCCCATCAGAGAGGAAACTTGCAGTTGTCTTCTGACTCTGCCAGTGAGTCGTAAAGGTGGAGATATACCGCTAAATATTATTACAAATTATAAATAATACAATTAAATAAAAAAGTGACCAAGGTAGAGTAAATAAAACTCGGAACACCGTTTCAATCATAGTCTAACATATACAGTCACGACACTCACTGCTTTAAAAGTTGTTACCAACTGACAGTTGACGATGGGCAAGCTGCCGAAGTAGTGATGTTTGTTTATAATCGCTTTTTTACGTAATTTACGAAATACTTATTATAATTTTTGCGTTACAAGAATTATTAAAATATCGAGAGACAAATATAGTACGGAAATTAATATCAAAACAGCCTAATTTAAATGATTCAATGGTATAAAGAACAACTCCGTCATGAACAAATACTTATGAATATGTGTATATTTGCAGCTTACTCCGCTGAAAGTAAGTTGAATATAAACATAACGGTATAATAAATTTCTATTATGGTCTGTTCTTACTATGACAGCCAGTTTTTGACGTGTATCAATTCGGTACAGAGTCTAATGATTCTCATATTTTTACACGTCACTCGTGTTTCTTATACGTGCATAATCTTTTAAGTGTAATTACTTTAGCTTTAAAAAACCAATGTTTTGATGATTCTTGCCGTTTGTGGTTCAGATATAGCAACAACTGTAGAATTGGGTTCTTCTTTGTTGGAAAACAGTTTGGTTGTTTTTATCGTTATATTGCAATGTCTGTGACGTTTTCCCTTCAGCTACAGCTGTGGTGGTTGATTTGGTACGTTGAATGCCGTATTTATTGCAGTCTATATACGTTCCCTATGTTCCACCCTCACCGATTTTTCTGGAATTGTAATGAAGAATACTTAAGGTTCCTGCGTAGAAATTGAAGTCTCTCTGCTAAACGGCATGTCTCTTGGTGTTTCCTAGGCATTCTTATTTATAATAGAATATGAAATTATTTATTTAAAAGCTGTATGTTACAGATAACTGTAAATTAACTGTTCTATAATGTACCGTTTCGTACCTTGTCAGGGATCTTACGAAACCTAAGAAAGACAAATGGGGAGGTATTTTTAAATTATTGCCTATTTATAAGGCACTACATACGTTCTCTAATATAAAAGGTATGCTGAAGCCAATCTAAACGATACTATTCGCACTCATCAACTACCGTATTCAGAAACGTAGCTTGCTGGCCGCTTGGAGCGCTGCTATCGCAGCGTATAACAAAAGTCTGTGGGAGTGTCATGACTGTATATGTTAGACTGTGGTTTGAATCTTCGTTTATTAAATTAAAAGCCCACATGAGATATGTACAATTTACAAATTATTCACAGAAAAAGAGCTACACAACACAAGTTTACTGACACCACAATAAAATTAAATGGGCGTCCTTTGACATAAGGCAACACGTTGAAACAGTCGTCTGTCTATAATATTCATCAACGGTGCCGTGACAGAACGCATGATTAACTCTCAGGAATGAAATGAACTGTTGTGATTCCCAGTACTTAATTAAACATTCTCTCGTAGCAATTTGGACAAATTACAACGAGGTTGGCCGACAGTCAAGTCCGCCCGATATTCTGATTCCATTACAGTAGTTACGTTATCTATTCATGTAATCTTCACCGTTTTTCTTTTAAAACCAAATGTTTATTGTCCAAGTTTCACTCTCATACTACAATCCAGGCAAATGCTTTCAGAGAAAACTTCCTAATCACTTACATTTTAATTTGATGCCAGCAAGTCTTTCTTCACTAGAAAGGCTCTTCTTCCCATTGTCATTTTAAGTATTATTTATTCCAACTATCATAAGTTATTCTACTGCCCAAATAACAAAATCTATCTACTACTTTTACTCTTTCGTTTTCTAGTCTAAGTCTCTTAACATCGCCTGATTTAATTCGACTATATTCCATTACCCTTGTTTTGCTCCTGTTAATGTTTATCTCATACACTCCTTCAAGGTCACTGTCTATTCCATTCCATTGCTCTTCGAGGTATCGGTAAAATGCAATGATTTTATTTCTTATCGTAGTATTTTAGATCCGTTTAGAAATGTCTGCTTGGCTTCATTCAATGTTTTCTTCATTATTTAACCCATCTTCTAAGATACGTTTTAAGGCGAGTATTGCCTCACGCGTTCGTACGTTTCTCCTAAATTCAAATTGATCTTCCCAATGATGGGACTCCATCTGTGTTTCATTTTTTTTCTTTTTGTAAATAATTCGTGTTGGTATTTTTAACCATGACTTACTAAACTGATAGTTTGTAATTTTCAAACTCGTTTACACTTGCTTTCTTTGGAGTAGTAGTATTTTGCCTATCCGAATCATCTTGCACACGACATATAACTGATGCTATGTTAGATACCCAAAGGAAATGCTAAACGACACTCTCCTCGCTATTTAACCTCAGACACATCCAACAGCTCGGAGGACCAGGATGTCAATCGGGCCTATTTGACGTGCTAGTCAGAAGTCTTCAGATCTCCCTAAAGCCCATTTTAAACGATGAACGAAAGTGAACAAGATAGATAATAGTCCACTGAAGCGCTCCTAGTGTTCTAGCCCTGAACTACAAACTCTTGCAAGATCTTGTGGCAGCGTGTTTAGACGATAAACGTAATCAGACAGTAATACCCGATGTTGTAAGTGAGGTTATGACTGGCGATCTGTTATGTAGGGCGTCATAGTTTAGTACTGGAATTGAGGAAACAACGCTAAATGTTATTGACGGCCAAAGAAAACTTTGAAAGGATGTAGTTTTGGTCAACTTAGTTTGGTAAAGTGCTGGGAAGTGAAACAACACTTCTAAAGATTGACATCTATTTTAAAGCGAAAAAAATAAACATATTAACACATCAGACAATATTTATAAGAGAATAAATAGACGTTGTTTATTTTATCTACTACGATTTGCCCACTGACATTGTTAATAACGTCATGCACAACTAAATGTGGACTGACTTTTTCATTTAAAATACTATTTAATGAAAATTGTGTAATTAAATTACAATCTTATTCAAATAAACAATTAGTGTCAGTCTTTTCTGTTACAATATTGCAAAAATAAACCATTTTTCAGATATATGACCTCACTTTTAGGTGGACACTCAATTGAGATAAATATTTACCTCGTCATGAAAAATTTGCAATTTACCGCTAAACGAAAGTATAATAATAGATAAAGATTAATAAGACAAATTTTCTTGCAAAACGTATATTCGTCGACTATAATATGAAAATCGCGTGACGAAAATAGGTTAACGTCCGATGTCAGCAGAAGACGTTAAATCAAAACAATCTTCTCGAGAAAGCTTAATGTAACGTTGACGTGTGGTGACGGTCCGGTGACGGACCGTCATTAGAAATACATTTTGGAATACATTCTGATCATAAACTTCGACAAAAAGCAAAATATACGCAAATACGAAGGAAAATGGCGGACTAACTGGAGCGGTGACTGCAGCTGACAGCTACTAGCTCGCGCATGCGCAGTGAACTCACTAGTACCGAATTTAGAACAGGCCCTATCTCTTTATCGCTATAATTATAGCGCTTCGATACTAGCGCGATCATACTAGTGCAGCAGTTCAAACGACAGACGGCCGCCATTAACGCAACTTGTTATCAGTCTATCACAAGTTCGTTCATCGTTTAAAACGGGCTTAAGTCGCCTCTTCGACTCGAAGTTAGAAATTTTCTGCCGCTACAAAGGTAATTCTTCTCTGCATAGGTGATGCGTCCATGTAGACGCCACGACCACAGCGCCTCTCCAAGACTGTCTTCCTACCGTTCTCCGCAACAAACGGAAGACGCGTGAATCATATTAATTGTTGTCCATTCCGCCCAATGACAGTGAGCTGTATATATTTAACGTTTCTCCACTCTGTAAGGTGTGGCCACGCGGAATGGTCGCGTGGCCTAAGACGTCATGGTACGAATTGGGCGACCGTTCCCGCCGGTGTTTCAAGTCTTCCCTCGTGTGTGCGTTTAAGTAGTTTGTAAGTCTATGGACTGATGACTATAGCAGTTACGTCCGTTAGGTTTACAAACATTACAATTTTTGTAGGTACTGCCACAATAGCCAATCCTCTACGCACGACACTCATGTTTGAACCCAAAAACCCCGTGTGGCGTCTAATGGTGACGAATCACACGTACCATTGTGTGTTTGCGGCTGTAATCTCCTTAAGTGGCGAACAAGTGTTATGGCTATGCACACTGGTATTAATTTTGAATTTGGTTTTGTTATTAACAACAAATATCATAAGTGAGTATTTATATACTGAGAAGCTATTGTGACTATCCTTAGATTCTTAAATAAATCTTTGCAAAATGATCTTGGGTGGGCTCAGAAATTATTCTAATTACACGCTCCTGTGCAATGAATATTTTTTGCTGAATGGTGAATTACCTCTGAATATGATACCATATGAAAGCGGTGAATGACCATGTGCATAGTAAGCTAATTTATTGTGATGTTTGTCACCAAAATTTGCAATAACCGCAAGAGCGTAAGTTACTGCACTTAAACGTCCAGTAGATCGTCAATGCAAACACCTACAATCCTGGAATATTCTAACTTAGCTACAGACTGCTGTCCACAGGCTATATTTATTAATTGTGTCATGGCATTTACGCTGTCGAACTGTAAATACTGAGTTTTATGAAAATTTAATGAGAATCCATTTGCACACAACCTCTTATGAAAGACATCTTTTACAATTTCATTTGTTAATTTTGGTTGTCGGGTGTAAGTAGTAATACTTGTATCATCAGGAAAAAGAACTAGCTTTGGGTCTTCATGAATATAGACTAGCAGGTCATTAACAGCAAAAGACCCAAGACCGAACCCTGTGGCACCCCATTCATGATAACTATCCAGTTTGAGGAATCTGCATATTTTTATTTATTTATTTATTATTTTTAGTTCACATAAAGCACTTATTCCAATTGTTTGCACTTATCTAGTTAAGTACGAATTAAACCATTTGTTCACTACCCCACTAATAATACAATGCTTAACCTTCTCTGGAAGAATTCGACGATTTACACAATGAAAAGCCTCTGAGAGATCACAAAAAATCCCAACGGGTGATGTTCGGTTATTCAGAGCATTTAATATTTGAACAGTGAAAGATTTTCTGAAAACCAAACTGATATTTTGTTAGTCCACGGCTGTCCAGCTACTCTCGATGACAGTGATGGCAACATCTAAGATTGTTCAGCAATAATGACAGAAGGGCCACACGGAGATCCGAATTTGAACGCAATTGGACATATCTGGGATATGCGTACCTTGGATAACGCACTGGCGAACAGACCAGAATTGCAGGTACATCTGCAAACGATTTAGCGTCAGATAGATCCACAGGAATACCAGAGACTTGCAAACTAACTTCCACGCCCCTCTTTTATGCAGCAGAATGCACTTACTAACAGACCATAATCCACTGCCCCACTGCAAATAATTTGGTGTCAGCTGCTTCCACAGTAATATCAGAGGCTTTCAGACTCAACTCCACTTCGTGTAAATGCAACCCAAAGCAATTGGATGTGCATGCCATGGATACAGCTCCTACGAACAGACCATTGCCCATATGTGTCAGTTGCGTTCACAGGAATACCAGGGAGTTGCAGACTGAATTCCACGTCGTCTCAGAGCACTGTGATGTTTGTGCCTTGTACAGAGTACCTGGGGCACGCCTGACGATGCACTCGTCTCTGATGAACACTCGCCGTCGAGAACAACATACTGCGTTCTATTACTTAGGAAGTCTTCCAGCCAGTCACAAATCTGTGAACCTATTCCATCAGTTTGTATCTTCGTTAGCAGTCTGCAGTGTGGCACCGCGTCAAACGCCTTTTTGAAGTCGAGAAATAGACAATCCGCCTGTTGCCCTTCGTTCATGTCATGTGAGATAAGGGCAAGCTGAGTTTCACATGAACGATGTTTCCTGAACTCGTGCCGGTTCGTAGAAAGAAGCTTTTCCGTCTCAAGGAAATTTGCTATATTCGAACTGAGAATATGCTCCAAAATTCTATAGAAAACTGATGTCAACGATATTGGCCTGTAATTATGTGGGTCAGTTCTCTTTCCTTTCTTATAGACAGCCGGTCGCGGTGACCGAGGTGACTGCGGCACGCCATTGACGGTCTGCACGGCCACTGCAATCGGGGGTTCGAATCCCCCCTCTGTCATGGATATTTGTCCTTAGTCTTAGCTAGTTCGTAAGTAGTTTGTAAGTTTAGGGACTGATGACCCCGTAGTTAAGTCCAATAAGCTCTACAAACATTTGAACATCTTATAGACGGGAGTCACGTGCGACTTTTTCCAATCACTAGGAAGTTTGCGCTGAATCAACTGTGTTACCGAGCGAAGTGGCGCAGTGGTAACACGCTGGACTTGAATTCGGAAGGATGGTGGTTCAAATCCACCTCTGGCCATCCAGATTTAGGTTTTCCGTGATTTCGCCTAAATCACTCCAGGAAAATGCCGGGATGATTTCTTCCAAAGTACTCAATAGTGAAAACACTTTATAAAAAAGGAAAAAGGGAGAATTTAGACAAATATAGACCTATTTCTATGCCATCGGTTTTTTCTAAAGTCATTGAAAAGGCTGTATATTCAAGATTAATTGATAATTTTAATTCACATAATTTGTTGTCTAGTATTCACTCGGTGAATACTGGACAGAAGTCGAATCTACATTTGCATCAGACCACCTTGACATTTGTACAAAAAGGTGTGAGTATTCTGCAGCATCCATTTTCAATAAGCTGCCACAAGAACTAAAGACTCTTAGCACTAACCTACACGCTTTCAAATCTAAATTGAAGAGTTACCTCATGGCTCACTCCTTTTATTCTGTCGAAAAACTCCTAGAAAAGTTAAACAATTAAGCTAATTTTTTTTCTTTACTGATTCTTTTCACTTTGTCTTAAGACTGTAGTGTGCATAGGACTACTTAAAAATTCTCTATTACCGTTCTTGTGTTAAACTTCATGTATTTACTTGATCCATGACTATGGAGTCTCACTCCTCAATTAGATTCTGTGGAACAGAAAACATCTACATCTACATGGGATACTCTGCAAATCACATTTAAGTGCCTGACAGAACCATCATTATAGTATTTATCTCCCATTCTCAAACAGCGCGCGGGAAGAAGGAACATATTTTCGCATTCGGAGGAGAATGTTGGCGATATGAGTTTCGTAAGTAAACAAGGACGGACAAGTGTAGTGAATGCAGTTCTATTGCATGTTTTGAGGGTTCTGCCAATAAAACGTAGTCTCTGGTTCGCCTTTCCCACGACATTATCTACGTGTTCTTTCCAATTTAAGTTTGAAGTAATAGTAATTCCTAGGTATTTTGTGGAGTTTACGGTCTTCACTCTCGACTGATTTATCTTGTCAACAAAGCTTAACAGATTTCTTTTCGTACTCATGTGGACGACTTCACACTTCTCATTATTTAGAGTTCCACGTCATTACGAAATGTATATATGATCTATGGAACAAGTATTAATCTAATCTATTCTAATCCTGATGCCGCTGGAGCGCACTGCAGTCGCATGTAGCTCGTTGAGGCACACGTCTCGTATGCACAAGTAGCGCCTCCGAGCGTTCAGCCGCACGTTGGATTCGGCACGTTGAGCACAAACGTTCAGACATACGCTCCGTGTGCCGACGGCTTTTGGGACATATGATCCCATAGTTAAGTCTCATAAGCTCTACAAACATTTGAACATTCTGCAGTTCCCACTTGGGGCACTTTCATATTTCGCCATAAATTTGGAATAATTCGGCGATGACGGTGATGACGATGCTTGTGGGTCGGAAGGACGGATCGGTGGCTGTTTGGGGAGATGTGTCGGGCAGCGGCTGAGTGTGTCGTGGCGGCTACAGGTAGCGCTCGATAGCGCTGGCCTAGTGCGGCCGCAGCGCGCCACACCACGCCACGCCACGGCACACCACGTGCGCCGTACTACGAGGCGGCCGCTGCCGCTGCCGCTGCCGGCAGATCAATACGCCGGCCCCACCCTGCGCCAAGCCAAGCCGCGCCGGACACGCGCGGCCCGCAGCGCCGGCACCGCGCCTTCCCCACACAGGACGCACCACCTCCCACTGCCCCAAAACACCCAACAAGGCGCCCCATGTCGCCTGGGATCTCTCCTGGCGTTGAGACGCCATGAGTCTGATCACTGTTGAAGAAGGCAGGAAGCTTAGGGTCTAACGTCCCGTCAACAGCTTGGTCATTAGAGATGGAGCCAACGCTTGGAGTTTTGGGTATATTAATAATAAAAGGTAAAGCAGTCAACAATCCGAAGATTGGTTTGAACATCACAGTACTTTACTAGGCATGGTCCTGTCTGGAGGTGGAATGCCGTTGCCTTCCTCCGACCTTAGAACTGACTTACCCAGCCAGTTATAGGGGGGCCTACAGTTTAACATGGATTCCGAACCACGGTGCTACTCAATATTTTCCACATTAGCAACACTGCCAGAGGTGAAAGAAGTGGAAAGTGACAGATAAAACTCCTAGGATATGTAGTCTGTCACTCTACCACTGTGCTATCGAGTCGCACAATAATAATAATATAATATATAATACAATAATATCGTTCATGCGAAACACAACTAGCTCTTTATTCACACGAAGTGATAGGTGACATCGAGAATGGTTCGCAAATCCATTCCGTATTTCTTGATTTGCAGAAGGCTTTTGACACCGTACCTCACAAACGGCTTTTAATCAAATTGCGTGGTTATGGTATATCGCCCCAAATTTGCGATGGGATAGGGCATTTCCGGTCAGACAGGACACAGGTCGTAGTAATCGATGATAAGGCATTAACAAAATCAGAGCTGATATCAGGCGTTCCACGGGGTACTGTTATTGGTCCTCTGCTTTTCCTTATTTACATAAACGATTTAGGGGAAAATCTAAGTAACGCTCTTAGGTTGTCTGCAGATGACGCCGTAATTTACCGTCTAGTAAAATCATCTGAAGATCAAAACCAACTGCAGAACGATCCGAATAAGATATCAGATCACTATGGTGTAAAAATTGGCAATTGACTCTTGTTCCATAGATCATATATACGACATTTCGTAATGATGTGGAACGTGTCAGTTTGGCAGTTGACTCTAAATAATGAGAAGTGTGAAGTCGTTCACATGAGTACGAAAAGAAATCTGTTAAACTTTGTTTACAAGATAAATCAATCAAATGTGAAGGCCGTAAACTCCATAAAATACCTAGGAATTACTAATACTTCAGACTTAAATTGGAAAGAAGGTGTGGGATCCTTATCAGGTGGGTTTGACGGAGGACATCGAAAGACTCCAAGGAACGGCAGCTTGTTTCGTATTGTCACGATACAGGGGAGACAGCGTTATGGAAATGATACAGGATCTGGGATGGGAATCATTACAACAACGGCGCCTATCGCTGCGGTGTGGGCTACTTACGAAACTCCAGTCACCAACTATTCTCCTCCGAATGCGAAAATATGTTGTTGACTCCCACTTACATAGGCAGAAATGATCATCAGTATAAAATAGGAGAAATCAGAGCTCCAACAGAGACATTCAGTAGTTCTTTCTTCCCGCGTGCTATTCGAGAATGGAATGGGATATAAATAGTATAATGGTGGTTCGATGAATTCTCTGTCAGGCACTTAAATGTGATTTGCAGAGTATCCCATGTAGATGTAGTAAATGTTGTCTACACTTAAAATCAATAATTTAAGGATTTTTATTACATTTTTTAATTTTCAAAATTTTTATTTTTTATTATTTATTTTTTATCTTCTTTTTAAGTTTTATCTAGAAATTCATCTACATTGTAGAAGGAGTTGCCATTCAGAAATTCCTTTAATTTCTTTTTAAATACTAGTTGACTATCTATCAGACTTTTGATGCTACTTGGTGACTAAACACTTTTGTGGCAGCATAATTCACCCCTTTGTGAGCTAAAGTTAGATTTAACCATGAATAGTTAATATCATCCTATCCCCTAGTGGTGTAGCTATCCACACTGCTGTTACTTTTGAATTGGGTTGGATTGTTCATAACAAATTTCATGAGTGAGTATTTTTATTGTGAAACTACAGTGAAGATCCCTAGATCCATAAATAAACGACTGCAGGATGCTCTTGGGTGGGCTCCAGCAATTATTCTAATTACACGCTATTGTGTAATGAATACTTTTTTACTCAATGTTGAATTGCGCCAGAATATGATCCCATATGAAAGCAATGAATGAAAACAGGCGTAGTAAGCTAATTTACTGAGATGTATATCACCAAATTTCGCAATGACTCTTATAGCATAAGTAGCTGAACTCAAACGTTTCAGGAGATCTTCAATATGTTTCTTCCAATTCAGTCCCTTGTCAATGCAAACACCTGTAATTACACTGTTTATGAAATCGAAAGAGTGGAATCCCTGCTTTACCTCTATTAAATCGCTTATTTACGCGCTTGTACATATGTTCGTTACGTTCTGTGATATAGACCTACATAACTAACAACAACATATCTATGTTCATAAGATTCTTATAAAAATTGCATGTCATGTCAATAAGTGCAGCGAATAATAAAATTTTCATGACACTGTGCAATAAGAAATTAGAAAAGGCCTTCACATGAGGCAAACATTATTGCAACAGACTCGCTTTTTAGTAAAACTTAAAGGCCATTCTCCCACGGGCAATGTTACTATCCAGTAAAAGAACGTTAAGAAAATGTGTGAGTGTTATCAACAAAGACATTAGACCTGTTGTATACCCTACTGGTAGATCTGTTGGTTGCTAATATGTAAGTACAACAAATGATGTAAAGAACAATTCTTGTTGACAGATCTTCAGTAGTGCTTGCCTTGAAACGGCAGATTAGAGTAATACGGAAATTTTTTAACCACATATAAGACCTGAGACTTTAACTTTTCCCGGCGTAATGAATGTTCAAACAATGGTTACAGTGAGAGACAGATAAAACGTGCATTGCGCTATCAGCCTTCTGTGCAACGGGTGAGTGACGATAGTAATGAAGTGGCACCTAAATCTATGGCCTTTTTGCCTTACGCAGGAAGTATTTCCAACAAGATTGGTCGTATTTTGCGGAAATATGATGTGAAATGTGTTTTTCGACCACCTTCTAAGATAAAGGCTCTGTTGGGGTCCGTAAAGGATGATCTTGGTTTGCGTAAGGCAGGTGTAATCGTATTCCTTGCAGTTGTGGCATGTCATATATTGGTCAGACAATCAGGACTGTGGAAGACCGGTGTATTGAACATAAACGTTACACGCGCTTACAATAACCAAACAAATCCGCTGTTGCAGAACACTTGGCACCATTCATCCTATGGAATACAGCAACACGGAGATCCTGGCATGCACTTCCACCTATTGGGATAGTGTTATTAAGGAAGCTGTTGAAATTACACTAGCAAGCGGCCTTATAAACAGAGATGGTGGTTTTTGTTTAAATTCTGCTTGGAATCCGGAACTGTCTCTCGTCAAAAAACAGAGGGATAAAATTAATGCTGCCTCACCTGTTGATTAAGTCACTATCGATATTTTTGATGTTTGGTCATCTTTGGTTGTGTTGACTCTGAGGTGACTTGTACTGTGTGTGTTATCTTCCTTGTCTACCCTTTGCAAACCGAAGTATTAAATGCGCTTGCACATTGCTTCCTTAAGTGCAGTTGTGCCTTGAGAATGGCAGGGTGTCCACCTGCCGAAATATCGGCGGTTGTCGACGACGTCACCCGGCAGCATACCCGTAAGTTGTTTGAACACATATAAGACGTTTCCAGTCATTAATTCCAACAAATAGTACTTCCAATGACCGGTTTTCGACAGATTCTAAATTTACTAAGTTTGCTCTGGAATTTCATATATTCATAAGACCTAAGTTATATACATAAAGCCCATGAAATACGACGGCTAATATGGCGTCTTCATCTCTTTACCGAAAAGAGCTGCCCCTCTCCCCGGATAGCCACATGGCGTGACATCGGTGGCGTTGCCCCACCTCACTGGTGATCGTTCAGACGCTCGTCGAGAATATCTGGCATGCTTGATACTGCCCGACACGTTGGAAAAGCCTCGCCAAGTTGTGGTTCGCACGTTGTGACGTCAGAAACTTGCCACGTTGCCCCCACTCGTTCAGATACACACTCCGTGTGCCGAAAGCTTAAGCTTACAAACTAGCTAATACTAAGGACGACACAAATATTCATGCCCGAGGGGGGATTCGACCTCCCCCCCCCCCGGCCGTAGTGGCCATGCAGCCCGTGACTGGCGCGCCGCAGACCGCTCAGTCACCGCGGCTTGCCGAACTACAGAAGGCCAAGCGTATCTTAATATACATAAAAATGCGTGTGTTTGTGCTTATATTTGACTATGCAGCAAAAACTAAACGTCGCAAACGAATAGCGTTTGTATGTAGGCATGAGTCTCCCATTGTGCACTATAGTGATAGTGGGTTGACATCTATAACGGGGTGGAAGATATGGTAGTTGGAAGTTACCGACATATATAAAATTCTACGTCTGGGTGTCAATATTTTGCTCTTCAGCAAAAACTACACAATGCAGACGAACAATATCTCTTGTTGTTGTAGTACATAGTCTCCCGTTGTACACCATAACAGTTTCGTTTCGATAGCTATAAGAAGGTGGAAGATACAGTGGTTGAAGTCGTCAGCTTATATAAAATTCGGACTGAAGACCAGCGATGACTTTTGACACAATAATAGCAGAGAGATTATTTACAGCGAAGCGTGATGCACATTCTTCAGTTGTTTTCCTGCAACAGGCAAACGAATAAAGTTAAATAACTGCATATTGCAGTTTGATAAGTAAAACTACCAAGAATGATGCCAAAGCGTAAGAAAGAAATTTCACGTTCTCAATCCGTTTCTAAAAGACAGAAAACGATAGAAAGTTGTAATTTGTAGACGTTGTTTACCTTACACTGTAGGCACCAGTAATTTTTCGATATTCCCTTCCCTAAGTGGGTGAAATAGGGAACGAACCTTTTTTTTAATTTTTTTTTAATACGTTGCTATTCAGGCAATTTTGAAGCAAGAAATACAAAACTTCGGATTTAGATTTTTGATTGGAATTTTAAAAAACATGTGTTTCGATATTTTGGAAATTCAACCAGTAAGCGGGTGAAACAAGGGATTTTTTTAAAAACGTGCTGCTAAGACTATTTTGATGCTAGAAATACGAAAATTTGGATTTGGAACCATGGTTTGAATTTAAAAAAATGTGTTTCTGGATGTTTTGAATTCTGCCATCAATGGGGCAATAGGGTTGTCAAGTTGTATCATTAGGAAAGCATTTTTAAATCTATGAAACAACCAATGCAGACCATCCAGTCTACGCGTGTGAAGCAGTGGGAATTAAGCTAGTATTAAATAAAATGAGTTTTGATACCGATCCATCATCATATACAACTTATCAAATCAATTTGATCTGGTATGTACCTCTAAATTATAAGAACAGTATATGGCGACTGCAGAAGAAAGGTGACAGTCACTTGGAGGAGGTACGGGATGTGGAGAGAGAGTAACCGATGATGTCTCAGCGAAATTGCTTCAAAAACATTGAGGGTCTGCTTGCCTATATGATGACAAGACGTTGAAGTATAAACCTCTACTTCTGCATTTCAGCCGCGGTTTGACGATTCACCCACAGAAATAACATCAGGGAACGCTCCTCGCAGCGAGATCAGTTTTGCAAACGAGTCGCCATTCGTGTTTACGAGCGCTGTAGATGACAAATGTTCATCACTCTGTGCCGCTGCCAAGCACTTATGCATCAGAATTGCCGCGTTCTTCTGATTTGTTTGTGACAGACAAAAAATACAGACCTTAGCGTCTTCTCAGTACTCATACGTTTTATTGATACTAAATTTTCAAATGTTTGTAATTCTGTGGGACCAAACTACTTTGCTCGTAAGTCCCTAGATTTACAAACTACTTAAACTAAGTTAAACTAACCTAAGGACAACACAAACATCCATTCCCGAGGGAGGATTTGAACATTTCGCAACGTGGTCCTACAGACCGCTCGGCTACTCCCACGCGGCTATTAATATTAAAGGGACCCGTGATAGCATTTTGATCAGAAGTAGCACAGGCAAACTGTACACTCACACCGCAGTACGCACCAAAAATGGACCGTAGAGCCGGCCGCGGTGGCGAGGGGACTGAGGCGCGCCAGTCACGGTCTGCTTGGCCTCTACGGTCAGGGGTTCGAATCCCCCCTCGGGCATGGGTATTTGTGCCGTCCTTAGTGTTAGCTAGTTCATAAGTAGTTTGTAAGCTTAGGGACTGATGACCCCGTAGTTAAGTTCCATAAGCTGTACAAACATTTAAAACATTTTTGAGCTGTAGAATGTACACATCCATCTTTGGTCTGTCACCCGTAGGACTCGTCTGGGATACTATTGGACGATCTTTACTTTCAAGAATTTTCGAGAACTGACTCAACATGCATTTCAGCAATGATAAAAAATTCTCAAGATGACAGTCGGGCGAAGTTTTCTTGCATGGCTTGACGAATGCAGAAAAATGCTTCATTCTATAACACAATTTCATATACACTATTTGAACAATTCTGTCATCTAAATGATGTGGGACGAATGAGGTTACAAGATAACTAGACTTTCGTTGACATTCATTCAGGGATTATATTTTGATATTGCTGATGCTGCTACACTAAAAACAATGATTTTTAAATATGTATGGAATATACGGGGTTGTCCGAAGGAAATGATTTGAGTTAAGATTTACAACTTGCTTTACCACCTTTCAGATATTTTATATTTTTAACTAAAAATATAAAAAAATTGATGGATGTAATAACAGTATCAGTCTATTTACACTATTATTGCATAAACACCAGGTTTTAAATCCTGCAACCTTTTGCTATTAAACAAGCTGGGTCTTAGGTCCTTATATTGTTCCTAGATCCTCTGGGAACATCATATGGAACTAAGAGCCGGTTTTTTAATAGCAAAAGGTTAAAGGATTTCTTTATGCAAAAACAGCGTAAATAGACTAACTCTATTTTGCATTCCAGTCCTCAATTGTTGCCAAATAACGAAGTTTTTTAGTCACTGAAGATTTTAATAAGAGGTAATAAAGAGCATTTTCCATGTTTTAGGATATGGACATCATTCTTCATTTCAAATTGTGATGGATTAGTTATGACGAATAATATATAGAAGAAATAAGATATAGAATGGACCTAATATTGAACCCTGTGGAACTCCTTTTGTGGTTGCCCCTCAAGCCACAAGAAATGTCCATCTTTCCAACATTACATTATTGTTCAGTACAACATTTTATATTCTGTTAATCATTATTACAACCAGCTGTGTGTAAAGACTCAGTTCTATAAAAGTTGAGGTTTACTAAGAGTATAACACAATATGCACAATCAAACACTTTAGAAAGGTCAGAAAAACTACTAGATGATTATATTTTACTGCCTAAGGCTTGTAATATTTTATATGCGAATTTATAAATTTCATTCTCAGTCAAGCAACCCTTCTGGAGTCCAAACTGTGACATGCTACAAAAACAGGTGTTATCTTTTAATGTGAGACGGATCCCTTGATATGTTAGAGCATTCATATTTAAAGGGCATAGAAATTGGGATCACATTTAAAGAGCTCAAAAATTTCATTTAGGGCGGAACATAATTATGTCAAGTTAAGAACAGTAGTCATTGAAAGGTCAACGGCAGCAGTGCGTTGGCTTGCATGGACACAGTAAACGGCCTGAAACAGCCAGCCTGCTGCACACACAATGCCCGGTGCACGCGTTTCATGCGAATCGCCGCAGCTGCAAAAAATAAAAGGCATCGTACGCAGGGCTTAGATGCGTCCATATTTATTACCACCGGTCGGCAACACGCTAGCCCGGTGTTGTTTTGTTACTTCGCCAGTTTTAAAACAACGGGGCCCTACCCTTATCGCTTTTCCGGTCCATTTGATTCCGATGGAAATGCATCACAGTCCGCGCATCGTTGCTAGCTTTTAGTACTGATAATTTTTCATTTTTTGGTCCTTTTATTTTGTATCAGCTCTGCAATGATACGAAAATCAAGACTGCTGCCGTTTATAGCAGAATTATTTATTGAAAAATGAAATTTGGCAACTGGCTCAACATGCACTCTGTATATCAGAACCGCGTCCGCAGAGCTGTGTAAAGTGGCACTCCGCTGTGGTGGAAGAACGGCCCCCGCAGTCTGGCAATTTACTCGATAAAGTGAACACTGTGTACTCCATTTCAGAATGAGCATTTGACTCTTGTAATATGACTCTTTCAATAAAATTTCAAATCGCAACTGATAAACCTAATTGTCCTAATATTAAAATGCATGTCGATTTGTGTATTCCTGATATCATACAGTTTTTGTAACTAATTTTACGTGTTGGTTTCTTTGTATTTGGAGTGTGCTTGTTGTCACCGATTTTTTTCTACGAATATATTTGTAACTTTCCAAGATTGTAAATGTTAGATATTAAACGTTCACACTTTTTAACTTTGCTTTCTTGAACACTGCAAATAACTATTATTCGGGCATGTCCGAAATAGCAGAAACCATTTGTCAACATAAACAGGAGTAAATTTACGATGTCGCAATATTCAATCACATCGAATGTTACAGGGCAATGAAATAAATTCAACGGCGAAGTTGGGCCGGGATTCGAACCCAGATTTCCAATTCTTGGCCAGCAGTCGCCTTAACCATTTAGGGTATCCAGCCTTGCTTCTCGTTATGCACAAACTCTCAACTTACCTACACTTCGATTGTAGTATCACCAGCCCATTACTTTCGTCTTGTCCACCAGTCGCCTTAACCAGTTAGGCCATCCAGAAACGCTTCTCGTTCTAGGCAAACTCTAAACTTATCGCATATTCTATAGTAGTGACAACTGCCCATTACTTCGTCTTGCTCACAGCTTTAACTGTTTTCACGTAAGGTATCAGGTGTATTTCTACATCCGCCGAGAAATTGTCATTTGCCTATAGAAGACATACGGCGTCCTTTCGGTCATGTTCGAAGAAATGAAAGACTGGGCCACGAAATTGTGTTATGCAGTATGTTCAGAACCTGTAAAAGATGTGAAGCCTGTGTAGATAGCTAAATTGGTTAAGTCAATCACTGTCCCGAAGCGGTAAATCCGGGTTCGAATCCCGGTCTGGCACAAATACTGTGAACTTCCTATTGAATTAATTTCAGTGCACTGTAACAGTCGAGATATTTGAATATTTCCAGTTCAAACGTTTGTAAATCTATGGGACGAAATTACTGTGTTTATCAGTCCCTAGTCTTACAAACTACTTAAACTAACCTAAGGACTACCGAGGGGAGGACTGAAACCTCCGGCGGGAAGAGTCGCGCAGTCCCTGATGTGGCACCCAGAACCGCTCGGCCATTCCCACGCTGCATATTTCTAATTCAAGCAACTGACTAGGAACGGAACTTTCATCTGGTTACATGAGCCACAAACTCTAGCTACGTACAAAACTCATGTACTCATTACAAACGACGTCGCACGATGCTCCCTTATAATTGATTTTCCCGCCAATGGAATCAAACAATGATTACATTTGTAGGTTAATAATCTAATGCACTACATCGCTGGCATCATAAACATCACCTTCTTTCATAGACTTACTTCGACTTCGCCGTTCTGGTTCAATCAGACAGACGCCCTTATAGTGAAAACATGAAGCCTGCCTCCGCCATATTGCTAAGTTTTCGAGACGTGTTCGTATGGTAGATATAATATTTTATGTCACTTAAAACAGGAATAAAACGTCCGACGGTATTGCCGTGTTTTAAAACGTGTTGAAAGGGAGTAAATTAGCTGTTAAACATTAAGTTTTCAAACATATTATGATGTGTATATATTACTATTTATTCAAGAAAGTATAATGTATGAAAGTACATACTTGGCAGTAACTGTGAGTCCAATGAATTAACAGTAAGAGGGTCGAATTAATGCGTAGTTTTAACGGAGAAATAGCATTCAAAAACTGACCAAGATGGCGGACAGGCTTCAACTGACGTATGCACTCGGCATAGATAACGCCATCTCCCTTAATTCTAACCTCCTTGGGTTCAATATTGTTAGCTTCAACGCTTCGCGTACCGACCTACATCCCTTACCTGGTGGTGTTTCAGAAATTAGTACAGATTTTTTGTAGGATAATACGTTGGATGTAACCACTCATTTTGAGTACGCGAATGTGTCGACTCTCACTAGTAGTTAGTGCGTTTTCAATTTGCCTAGAGGAAACATATCTGTAAATTGTGATTATTGAAGCTCATGCACAGCGTACGCTATCTTAAGGATTGTTGACGAAACAGTGTAGTAATATTTCATCGAAACTAGTATTGCTTACACTCATTGGTTGGCCTCGATCATGAGACTCTCTGTAATGTTCTCCTTTCACAGAAACGACCATAAACTACAGCAAATGCTCTCTGATTTAGTATTCGTCTGTTAGGGTAGCGTTCTGCTTAGAAACGCCGTGCTCCTTTCAAATTTCTTGTAGCACCAAAGGCCAACTGCACCTGTAATGTTCCTTGTCCGACGCATGATAACATTGAGTAATTTTTTTTTTAATTTTAATTTTTATTGTTTTACTTTTAAAAAGTGTATACCATTTTACTTTATGAGACACTACCTTACCCCTGGTAAAACATTTGGTTGCGAACTACACTGAGGTATAAGCGAAGTAAACAAACGGAGTTCACTTTAAATACACAGCGTCTAATAAGGACAAAAGGAACAAGTACAGATCTTCCTCGCTAGAAATCGGGTAACAAAGAAAAAATGAAACAGTACACATACGTACACAGTTACTACACCTTTAACATGGATCTCTGAAACATGCGTCAGTGACCCTATTTTTGTATACTTAAAATAATTGTACATACCGGCCGACAAAATTTTATCCCCTCGGAATATCATTGTATTTCATACAGATATTTTGAAATTATAGTCTTGGTCAGTTTGGTTTAATTTCCGAAGTGGCTATTATAGTCTTGTTGTCAGCATCTTTTTATATAATTGTCCTTATATACTTGTATTGCTTTGGTTTCTGTTTCTTCAATCCATTTTTAGCCTTGTCATTTATACATAATAATGGATACACTGTTATCCAATATTAAAGAAAACAAGAAATTGTGCGATGTTGCGTTTATTTTGCCACAAAATAAACAGGTGTGTAGGAAAGTAGTGTATAGACGTACATATATAACGATTATGTCTATGCATGCAATACCTTCCAAGAAACTAGTATTATCGTCTGGGCCCGACACCCCCTAGCAACATCTCAAGTGAGATCCCAAGACCTCGTCACTATATCAGTTAGCAGTTAAATCTTGCCGATTCACCCAATCAGTTTCACGGAAAGATATGTCTACATAATCTCTGCCCACAACATTAGGGATTCTCTTCGACATCAACACTTTCACCAATATTTGGATTCCGAAATCGTGTTCCACGTTCCCTTCAGATACGAATCCACCTAGAATGAATCTACAGACCAAAGCGGGTCTCTGAAAAAAATATTGGCCTACTGTTGGACTATTGGCAATGGTTGACGCACCCTCTCCGTCACTACATGAAGTTTGCTGATCCTGGTTGTTACTTCGCGTTTCCTCGTGAGAGTCGCATCAATAAAAAGTCCTCAGGGACAGCTTTAGAAAGACGGAAAATGTTGCTGATAGATTTTTTTTTTACTCGAAACGGTCCGATTTGGTCTCGAGCGATCGGGACAGCACGAAACCGTGCTGAGACTGATGCTCCACCATAAAAAAGTGTCTTGTGTCATTTCCAAGCAAAACATTACGATCTATGACGCGTGACACTTAGAGAAATAACGTAACATACCAAAGTAGGATTGGAACCCCGTTTTCCGCTTCTGAGAAATCGTCTTCTCGCCCAATTAGGCTATCCAGACGTGCTTCCTGTTCAGCTCAAACTCTGAACTTATCGTAGTGCCCCCTGCCCATTACTTCCTCCTGCTCGCAGCTTTTCATGTATTTCCGCAAGGGGTCGGGTGTGTTTGTGCACCTGCACAGAAATTGTCATTTGCCGATTGGGGCATACAGGTGTCTCACCTACGAGTCTCAGGCGCATTTTATCTGGTGTTTGAGCAGATATTTGGAATTTAGTTTTTGCAATGCGTAGTTGGAGACAGGCCAAACAAATTCTGATCATGAAGCGATTCCTGAGACGCCCGGTGTAGGTGTAAAGCGTCGCTTTGTTTCCCGTTACGAATAAAAAGATTTTTAAAGCGAATTAGTCTATTGTGATATTAGGTTTATCGAAATACATTAACAGAGACAGTAAAACACGACTATTGACCAGTACTCAGGAAGCGGCTGTGTAGCGCTTCCATAACTGAGGCAGTAGCAGGCGCTGCGCAGTGAGGCGGCACACGTGGGATGCGGCACATTTGTACCAACACGTCGTGGTCTGTTGTGGGTATCATATGCGTTGGACACCGGCTGAGAGCAATGCTAGTAGCCACAGCAGTAATGCATCACAATGCAGTATCATTTTGAAGACGATTTTACGCAACCCCCAAGCGTTTCAGTTCCTGTTTACCTAACACCATAATAGCTATCAAATTTTACAAAGGTATGAAATTAATAGAACAAAGTAGACAATTTTGTTTTAATTTAGCTTAGTTACTGCACTTAGTAGTGACAGGACTATAATGTACATTTACGAAGCAATTCCTAAGTAACTGAACAGTTAGTCGCTATCAAAGCAAAGCAGCGCACATACGAGCTGCATCCTTGGAGACCATTACACATCCCTACAATCTTTAGGACGTAATCTCGTCAGAAATATACTGTATATTACAGTAACCACAGGGTGCTCGTACTTACCCATTCAAAATCATGTCTGTTACTTCTGAAGGTGTGTAATTGTTGTATTGTGCAGTGAGGATGGCCGAAACAAAACAGAGATACGTACGCTGGCAACTACACTATCGTACTTGTATCGGTAAACAAGTGTGCGCACCAACTTCATTGCCCCAGTTGCCCCGTCGCGTGTGCCGCCACGCCTCGCGGCGTCTACTACTGCCTTCCCGAGTGCTGGTCAATTGTCTGTTTTACAGTCTCTGTTAATACATTTCGATAGAACGAATATCACACCAGGCTAATTGGGGACTACTCTATTGAGTGAGCTAAAAAATATCGCTTTAAAAATCGTTTTGTTCGTGACGGGAAACAAACCGACGCTTTACATCTTCACCGAGAGTCGCAGGAATGGCGTCATGATCAGAATCTGTTTGGCCTGAGTCTAGCTACACATTGCAAAAAAGAAATTTGAAGTATCTCCTCAAACACCAGAGAAAATTCGCCTGACGACTCTTAGTTCTACCCTGTATATGCGTTTGTAGATATGTTCGAAAGAAAGCATACCAGTGGTTGATACAAACAACCCTAAATTAACGAATTCAGGAGCCAGATGAAGTAATTTGCAGAGGGCACTACTATCGTACTCCGTCTCTAACACTCGGCCTGTGAACGGGACGTTAAATCAAAATCTTGTTGTGACTCGTCCTTTTTATTATCGCAGTGTACGGTAAGTTGTGAATTTGGGCAGAATGGGAAGTGTATCTGGATAGCCTAATTTAGTTGCAGCCGGCACGGAAGCTCAATGTGGATGTCAGTTGGCTTGACGACCTGTGGTAAAATACATAAATAAAAAGATAATAATAATAATAAAAAAATTAAAAAAAACTAGGAACTGACCGAATGTATGCATTGATGCATTGTATATTGTAACACGATCATTAAATATTTTCATGATTCCAGGGTTTGTGATTACTCTTCATCTTCCCCACTATAATTTTAGCTGCTTTTGCAAACTAAGGCGCAGTTAGTATGGCTGCCGCAAGAGTTGCAAAGCCTGCTATGTGAACGGCACAGTTGCAAAACCTGTTATGTTCAAATAAAATATCTATATAACTTCTCTCCTACTCATCAGATGTTTCAGAGCTTTGGTACACACATTAAAATCATGTACAGCTATTGCTTCTAGAAAAAAATCAGTCTGTTACCATATTTTTAGTTCGTTTTCTTAGTTTTTCCCGTTTTCTCACACATTGCTTGAAAATGAGCTATTAATTTATTCAAATTGTAACACTACTACTATTACATCAATTTCATACGCCGCTCTTTTTATCCCGTTATCTACATCTACATGGGATACTCTGTAACACATATTTAAGGTCCTTGCAGAGGGTTCATCGAACCACCGTTATACTTTCATCCCACTCTCGAATAGCGTGCGGGAAAAAAGAAAACCAGAATCTCTCCGTTCGAGCTCTGATTTCTGGAATTTTATTCTGATGATCATTTCTGCCTATGTAAGTGGGAGTCAACAATATACTTTCACATTCGGAGGAGAATGTTGGCGGTTGGAGTTTCGTAAGTAGCCCACGTCGCAGCGATAAGCGGCGTTGTTGTAATGATTTCCATCCCAGATCCTATATCATTTCCGTAACGCTGTCTATCCTGAATCGTGACAATACGAAACGAGCTGCCCTTCTTTGGACGCTTTCGATGTCCTCCGTCAAACCCACCTGATAAGGTTCCCACACTGGGCAGCAATACTCCAAAAAATGGACGGACAAGAGTAGTGATGCAGTCTCATTAGTAGTTCTGTTGCATCTTTTAAGGGTTCTACCAATAAAACGCAGTCTCTGGGTCTCCTTTTCCACGACATTATCTACGTGTACTTTCCAGTTTAAGTCTGAAGTATTAGTAATTCACAGGTATTTTGTGGAGTGTACGACCTTTACTTTTGATTGATTTATCTTGTAAACAAAGTTTAACGGGTTGGTTTTTGTACTCATGTGGACGACTTCACACTTCTCATTATTTAGAGTCAATTGCCAATTTTTATACCATAGTGATATCTTATTCAGATCGTTCTGCAACTCGTTTTGATCTCCAGATGATTTTAGTAGACGGTAAATGACGGCGACATGCAAACAAACTAGGAAAGCTACTTATTACAAGACAATGACAAAAAAAAGCCTTTTATAACCGAGACCAAACGAATACCTGTTATTCACAACAAAAATATCGGTAACGGTACTAACCAGTCAGTTATTTTCGTCCATAATGGCTATCGTTCCCGTCTCCTTTTATACTGTCCCGGGACATTTGGTGATCAATTCCGCATTTCGCAGGGTTGCTCGGACACTTGTGATCAGATAGCGCACTTAGAATTAGCGAGCGCAGTGCGCCGCGGCGCCGTATCGCGGCGCCACATTCGCCGCCGCCCGCCGCGCATGCGCAGTCGAGCAGTCCGGCTGCTCCTATTATTACTGGACTCCACGGTTATTAACGGTGGCGACCGCGGGCGGCGGGCACTCGCTAATCCAAACTTAATTATAAAACTCACAAATTTGGGCGGGAAAGGGGCAGCATTCCGGCGCCAGATAAGGACTTAATTTAAACAGTGTCCGCGGCGCGCGGCAGCTGTTTCGGGTCTGATAGTCCGCCGACAAAGGGCGAGCGAATCTCTGGCCGGTCTGCGGGCGCCGCACCGCGCCGTCTGAAACTGCGGCGCGTATTCACCGATCGGGCACGCAGTTATCACCATCGAGTACGCTCCGCCATACAGCAGCGGCAAAAACTATTTTGACAAACACATTTTCCATTTTAAACGTGGCTACGCAGACAGCAACCTTACAGATATTTTAATTGGCTTGCTCTCAGTCCAATGGTTACTTAGCTTGCATTTATCGCGAATCTTTAATTCAGCGCAAAGTTCCTAGTGATTGGAAAAAAGCGCAGGTGACTCCCGTTTATAAGAAAGGAAAGAGAACTGACCCACACAATTACAGGCCAATATCGTTGACATCAGTATCATGTAGAATTTTAGAGCATATTCTCAGTTCGAATATAGTAAATTTCCTTCAAAACGGAAAAGCTCCTTTCCATGAATCAGCACGGGTTTAGGAAACGTCGTTCATGTGAAACTCAGTTTGCCCTTTTCTCACATGACATCTTGCGAGCCATGGATGAAGGGCAACAGGCGGATTGTGTTTTCCTCGACTTCAAAAAGGCGTTCGACGCGGTGCCACACTCCAGACTGCTAACGAAGATACGAGCTTATGGAATAGGTTCACAGATTTGTAACTGGCTGGAAGACTTCCTAAGTAATAGAACGCAGTACGTTGTTCTCGACGGCGAGTGTTCATCAGAGACGAGTGTATCGTCAGGCGTGCCACAGGTGAGTGTGATAGGACCGCTATTATTTTCTATCTATATAAATGATCTGATGGACAGACTAACTTGTAATTTGCGGATGTTTGCTGATGATGCTGTGGTGTATGGGAGGGTGTCGTCTGTAACTGATTGTAATAGCATACAGGATGACTTAGACAAAGTTTCTAGTTGGTATGAACAATGGCAGCTAGCTCTCAATGTAGAAAAATGTAAGGTGATGCGCATGAGTAGGAAAACCAATCCCATAATACTCGAATACAGCATTAGTAGTGAGCTTCTTGATGCTGTCTCGTCGTTCAAATATCTAGGCGTAACATTGCAGAGCGATATGAAATGAAACGAACTGTAAGGACAGTTGTGAGTAAGGCGTACAGCCGACTTCGGTTTATTGGGAGAATTTTGAGAAGATGTACTTCACCTGTAAAGGAGACCGCGTATAAAACGCTTGTACGACCATGTCTTGAGTATTGCTGAAGTGTTTTGGACCCGCAGCAGACCAGTTTAAAGGAAGACATAGAGGCGGTTCAGAGGCGAGCAGCTAGATTTGTTACCGGTAGGTTCGACCAATGCGCGAGTGTCACGGAAATGCTCCGGCAACTCAATTGGGGATCGCTGGAGGAAATACGACGTTCTTTTCGTGAATTTCTGTTGAGGAAATTTAGAGGGCCAGAATTTAAAGCTGTGTGTAGTACGATCTTCCTGCCACCTACTTACATTTCGCGTAGTGATGACAATGGCAAGAGTAATTAGGGCTCGTAAAGATGTATATGGACATTAATTTTTCCCTCGTTGTATTTGGGAATGGAATAGGAAAGGAACTGCCTAGTAGTGGTACAGTGTATCCTTCGCCACGCACATTACGGTGGATTGCGGAGTATATATGCAGATGTAGATTTCAGAAGGAAAGAGTAGAACAAGAGGCTGATCTTAGATGGAGTGAAGGGTGTGAGTGAGGTAAGTGTAGTTGGAGACAGGAGTATTCCACAGGATCTTTGATCTGCAATAACTGCCTACCATCAACGTGGACTGATAATTTTCTTTTATGGAGAAGCGATGTAACTGGGCCTGAGAATTGCTTCGTTATTCTACAAAAAATATTGACGTTAAGCAATACCGTAATTCTGTGAAAATTCTTTCTCATTCTTAGTTAGTTGGAAATGATACTGTGTTTAGGCAGGTAGTATGTAACTGCACTCAGGGTAATAGTCTCAGAAAGCTTGGGAACCTGTGTTGTAGATCCTCACTATTCACAGTAACTCAAATAGAGAAAAAGTATAGAATAGATAAAGAGTAGTGAATTCACTGACAAAATAAAAAGCAAAGAACAGACCAGAGTTACAGCTACAACAGAGAGCCAAAAAACATGAGTTCATGACGAATACAAAAGCGACTAACAAAAGAAGATATTAAGAGGAAACTGCATGCTAAGTAATGAAATTTCCTGCCACGTGGTAACTGCTGTGTGCTCTAAGGCACCTCGTTGTGTAGTGCGCGGCTGGTCCCCGTAGGGGCTTTGAATCCTCCCTCTGGGATCGATGTGTGTGTTTGCTTAGTGTAAGTTAGGTTAAGTAGTTTGTTTGTGTAAGGATCGATGACCGCTGCAGTTTGGTCCCATAGATTTATTTGAACATTTTCGAATAAAATTCTAATCAGAACGTATTAAGTGATTCTTGATTTTCTCCCGGCGTATTTGATAATCAAAATATCCACGGGTGTACTGCCGGTCTAGTGTCCAACGAGCACAATATTTCGGTGATCATACATGTCGCCGTCATCACGTGAACTGACGGACTGAGCTCCTGGAAACACGCCGGCACGGAGATCCGCACGCTACGGCGGCTCGGCGGGAACTGGGTTCTAGCCCGGTAGCCGTCGATTTAAATACCCTCGGCCCGCGGAGCGACCCCTCCGTGGTCCGCACCCAGCGCCGCGGTCGCGCAGTGGAACCGATTGCGACGGCTTCTGAGAGGACGTCGATGTGAGGGCTCTGTCCGCCGTGGTCGTCATACGTTACGTTTGCTAGATTTACTCTTAATTAACCCAATCGCTGGTTCCCAAGCTTTGCTCCCTTCGAGCCGCCGTAGCGTGCGGATCTCCGTGCCGGCGCGTTTCCAGGAGCTCAGTCCGTCAGTTCACGTGATGATGGCGACATGTATGATCGCCGAAATATTGTGCACGTTGGACATTGTAGACCGGCAGTACACACGTGGATACATTGAAAACTTATTAAAGTTGGGAAACATACTGAAAAATAGTACTCCGAAGTAAAATATCATGAAAATAACAGTGCACTTACATCCCAGAAATAAAAAGCCGAACAGACTAATTTAACAATAAAATTACTTAGCTCATAACTACGACAAACATACATTTCTTTAAACTTGTCGTACTTAAGACCTCACGGCCTTTAGAAGCGACGGTAGACGCTATTATTCCACGTATCACACCATGAAGAGAAATCACAACAGATAAAACTGCAACTATGTGTGTGTGTGTGTTTGTGTGTGTGTGTGTGTGTGTTTCTCAGGGAAAATTAGCCATTTCCTGGAGAGAAACCGTCTTCAGGCATCCAGTAAAAGCCATCTGATGAAATCTGTGAAAGATGATGTAGGTCTCAGAATGCCTAGTGAATGTGATCAGTATTACATCGGTCAGGATTCCCTTATTATTGTATAGCGCCTCATAAAACGCGTTACGTGTTCTCTCCTACACTGCACCGAAAATTAGCTTTAGCGGGAACATGCACTGTAAAACGGACACGGAATTGCATCGACGAGACTTCTACTACCAAACGATCCAACGGTCCCTGGGATAGCGTGATAAACGAAGTGGGATAGCGTAATAAACGTAGTAGAGATTAAAATATCGGAAAACACCTTCAGTAAAGGCGATGGATTGCAGTTGAGTAAGGCCTGGGATCGGAAAGTTCAAGCGGGCGCGGTGGACGAGCTATGAAAACATGATGCAATAATCAACAGCAGTGACGTCACTGTTGGCAGTACGGTTGTCTAATCATGGCAACAGCAACCAAACGACATCATCCACTAGACAATGGCAGCGGTGATATCGGCCGAAAGCTCGTGAGCTGTTACCCAGTTGACGTGGCTAGAAACTCAAGAGAACTTTTTACATTTTCTCACGATTGTCGGCGATTAAATTCTTATACATTAAGGGACTTCACTGCGGGGTCATCGGTCCCTAAACTTACAAACAACTTATGAACTACATTATACTAAAGACGACACAAACATCCATGTCCGAGGTGGGATTCGAACCCCCGACCGTAGCGGGCGTGCAGACTATGACTGGAGCGCCGCAGACCGCTCGGCCACACCGAATTATTAAGAATCGGACCCAACATAAATGTTTTGATAGTATATCCTCCTATAATCCTGAATACAAATCTTTAACCCCAACACCCTACGTTCCATTAGACATAAAAAATGAAAATTGTACCACAATTATTAGGCATATATTCTCTTTGAGACAAAATTGTTATATATGCTCTTTAAGACAAAAGATTGTAGAAATACAGTATTCTGAGGTGCTAGGAAATAACTGACAAAAACTTCTTTCTGGAAATACCATACT
Organism: Locusta migratoria; assembly: GCA_026315105.1. NCBI lineage: Eukaryota > Metazoa > Arthropoda > Insecta > Orthoptera > Acrididae > Locusta > Locusta migratoria. Next base: position 289,028,108 of record CM048747.1, on the reverse strand, counting down.
GTATCTCAGAAAAAAATACGAATATATGAGATAACAAGAATATAACACCTCAAAATTATTAAGAATCGGATACATCAATACAACAGACCTTCTGAATACGGGTTTTACTACACCTATAATATTGTAAATGAGATCTGTGCAGTGCTCGGCTACATAATATTAAAGAAACATATGTTTTGCAGAATAACACAACTGACCCCGGCTCTTGTGTCGAAAGACATATCTCATGAATAAGGAACAAATATTGAAGATATTACTGTGTTCCGATTTATCCTCATATAATTATGTTACTCAAACTTTTTTTGTTCTGCTTATTGTTCTTTCGGCAGGATATTACGATATGGGGCTATGTGCTTATTTAGTGCTAATGTTCAAATGTTTGTAAGCCCACTGGAACAACTGCTATGGCCATCGGTACGTAAACTTACAAAGTACTTAAATTACACTTACAGGAACCTATGCCCGACGGAGGAGTCGAAACGCCTTAAACCACTCCGTCATCCCGTGCGACCCATTTAGTGACTAACTTACTTTTTGTGCTGTGGTGTTCATTTTTTGTTCTCCTGTTGTTATCGTTACTTTTTGGGAATTTGCACCAATTACTATGGAAGCGCACTGTTAATGACGCCATTTGTCATGTTGTGATGGCTATATGGTATCAATTTATTTCGTAGCATGTTTGTGATGGGGAGCACAATTTAAAGATAGCACATTACAGCTGAAAAATGTCTGGGTGAATAATTACAAAAAGGTTTCTTGCATAAGGCGATAGTACTTCTACATGGTGCGAAAATTGGCAATTAACTCTAAATAAAGAAATGTGTGAAGTAATACGCATGACCACAAAAAGAAATTCGCTGAACTTCAATTACGTGATAAATCGGTCAAACCTTAAGATCGTGAATTCTACTAAATACCTAGGAGTTACAATTACGAACAATTAAGACTGGAGAGAACACATAGAAAATATTGGGACGAACCAAAGGTTACGTTTCATTGGCATAACGCTTTAGATGCAGCAGCTCCACCAATGAGACTGACTACATCACACTTGTGCGTCCTCCCCTAGATTACTGTTGCCCATTGTGGGACCCTCACCAGGTGGGACTGACGGAAGATATTGAGAAGGTTCAGAGAACGGCAGCTTGTTTTGTTTTATCACGTTACGGGGAGGAAAGCGTCACGGAAATGTTGTACGCATTGGGGTGGCAATCATTAAAAGAAAGACGTTATTCATTGCGGCGTGATCTGTTTGCGAAGTTTCAATCACCGAAATTTACTTCTGAATGTGAACATATTTTGCTAGCAGCCACTTACTTAGGGAGACATGACCATCCCAATAAAATAAGAGAAATCAGATCGAAAAAGGAAGTATACAGGTGTTCTTTCTTCCCGCGCGCTATTAGAGAATGGAACGGTAGAGAAACGTTATGAAAGTGGTTAATGAACGCTCTTCCAGGCACTTAAATGTGATTTGCGGAGTATCTATGTAGATGTAGATGTTGATGTAGTATCTCTCCTGTGGGAAACATTGTTGATGATGAACACATTTCACACTGAAATTGACGACGATCATCGTTTTAAAATTTCCTTTCTCCACATGGATGCAGAGGACTGCGGATCGGAGTAGGCTGTGAGCTGCTGGTTAATACATCGCGACGTCAGCTGTTCTAGCACCAACACCTGGCAAGTCCTCTCCTGCAGCCCGGTCAGTGCCAGCGACGATGCAAAGCAGCCTCTCCTTCAGCGACGCCGTTTTAAAACTCAGGACTCACACACGCCAAGTTTTCCTTCCAACTTTAGCCACTGAAAGAGACTCCTGTTTTTCGCTGCTTGTTTGTCTGTTTACGCATGGCCCTTGCGCAGCTGAACGGGTTTGCGCAGTTCTTTCTTTTTTCTTTCATTTAGAGTTTAAGACACTCGGCGGTAACCGTCTGGGACGAGCAGAAGTTGTCCGAGTAACTTCAACGCTTGAGACAATGACATGGCCGTTGTGTGGTCATCTGGGACGCCAAAAAGTATTACAAGACGCTTACTGTGCAGTTCACCACAGTATTTCGTCAGTTTTCCGGGAATGAGTTAATACTTTCAGCCACGTACTTCTGTAATGTTTCGAAAGCTAGGTGAATGAGCTGACCTTTTGTTCTACTTTAAAGTCTTACTGGCAAATAAGTAATTAAACAGGCGACGGATGAAGGAAACACCTGCGGACTTATCTAAGAACCATCTTCGTATTCATCTGATCTAATTTAATCACACATAAATCTAAATGTAGATGATTCTGTTATCGCAACTGCTCGATACAATCTATTATGATAACGTCTAGGGTTGATGCCCGTGCCGCAATAAAATGTTTATGAATTAGTGATTAGTGGAGGCGGGAACAGATCCGGCTGCACGGTAGACTACAATACTCCACCTCCTTAACACCCAATACATTTCCTTGATATTTTCAGAACTTGTAACGTTCATTTCAGCACTTTCATTACTTTGAATTATATGTAAATTATGCGCTGTTAATGACGTTTAAATTCCCGATTGTAACACCACTTATTTCTAAAATATTTAATTGTAATCTATAATATAAATGCTATTATAACCATTTCCAAACTGTTTAACTGTTAACAATTTATATAAACTCAACCAGCGAGGCTGCAGCAAGTCAGTGATGTGTTTAGTTTAGTTCACGTTGTGAGTCGAGTTTTGTATCATCCAGTTGCTGCGTTGAAGCTTTGAAGAGATGTACCGAGTGCTGGGAATAATAAATATGGTAGAGATCTGAAACGACGTATATTAATTTACATCTACCATATAAACTCCGACATCTGCAGAAGAATGCACATACCAATTTAAAAGGAAACTTTCCTGCCCAAGTTATAAAATATTTGACCACATTTGATTTTTTTACTACCAAAAGGAATGAAAACACGTTAGTGTAGTCACATATTTATGTTTTCAAATAATTATAAAAGAATAAAAAAGTTCACCAGGATATAATGCTATTAGGAGACATTGTGAACTGCTTATCTCTTTTTACATAAGGATTTACCAGAATGAAATAGACAGTTGAGTTTTCACTTTGAAATGTCATGATAGAAATTGATAGGAAGAGAAAGAAAAGGAAATTTTAGCTATCCCTGAAACGTGTTCATATTTCGTAATTCGTAAACAAATGAAAAGAAAGCTACAACCACTTATTACCGACACCTAGGGACAAAGACAACTACAAAAGTAACATGTACAAAATGCCTCTGACACGCTGTCGGTATTAAAGACTTGCAGGCGCAGTTTTGAACGCTGTATAAATAAAAAGAGCTCTGCGGCTTGAATGTTATCAGTTCCCATTAGCTAAAACAATACAAAACTAATCTACCATCGCCAGAATACACACACCAGAGTCTTTTCGTGACCACAAAACTTGCCTGTCAAAATCGTGCACACAGACATATGACCGTCTGTTGTTTACTATTCTATTTGTGTAGAGATAATGAACAATCTCGGCCTGCGAGTGTTTCAAATCATACATCAGACGGACCCTTTATTTCCCGTCAGATATCATTCTCCACTTTCTCTTATGACGCCGTAAATGTGCAGGAAGGGGGTAAGTACTAACGCCTACCAACTACTTCTTAAGCTCATGACAACAGATCTGTCAAATTATGTTTACGTAAATTTCCAGTTAGTAATGGAAGTATTAGTAGGTGAAATGAGGATAACGTGACGTGGGGATAACGAGATAAGTGGACGTGTGACGACATTCCCATGCTGGCATAGGGGATGATTACAGGGACATTTGGTGCCAATACGCACCTTGCCTGGACTTCTGAGCTCTGGCCTTTTTCTTTTGAATGAGTCTGAAATGTATCCTAGTCTGACGTCACCGAGCCGAGTTCAGGCACTTCTGCGTTGAAACACAAGGGGATTCATTAAAAGTACCCTTTCAGAGTAGAAGAGCATCAAAGGGATGCAGTGGTTGAGAAGGGAGTAAGACAGGGTTGTAGCCTTTCTCCAATGTTACTCAATTTATACATTGAGCAAGCTATAAAGGAAAGCAAGGAGAGATTTGGAGAAGGAATTAAAGTTCAGGGTGAAGAATTATAAACATTGCGTTTTGCCGACGACATAGTAATTCTGTCAGAGACAGCAAAGGACCTGGAAGAGCAGTTGAACGGAATAGACAGTGTGCTAAAAGATGCAAATAAGATGAGCATTAACAAGAGCAAAACAAGGGTAATTGAGTGCAGTCTAAGAAAATCAGGCGATGTTGAAGGAATTAGATTAGGTAACAAAACAAGCGGTAGATGAGATTTGTCACTTGGGCAGTAAAGTAACAAATGATGGTCGCAGTACACAGGACATAAAATGTAGAATGGCAACGGGTAGAAAAGCGTTCTCGAAAAAGAGAAATTTGTTAACATCAAATATTGATTTAAGCCTAAGGAAGTCCTTTCTGAAGGCATTTGTGTGGAGTGTTGCCTTGTATGGGAATGAAGCATGGACGATAAACAGTGCGGACAGGAAGAGGATAGAGGCTTTTGAAATGATGGTAGACTTAATGATGGTATGCACGTCTGCTACACGAAAGTTTCGCCATCTTCAAAGAACAGATCTGAAGATGATCTAATTGAGATTGAAACCGGTCAAGTAAAATCAATCTTACGTGATCACGACTGTTAATATTAAAATTATATGACTGCAGAATGGGTTTGGATCTAACAGTGCGAGCTTCATTAAGCTGGTAAGTCTTCGCTGCGCGAGCGCTGTTTTCTCACGCAGGTGGTCAGAGATAAAACCTGTCGATCTTTCAGCTACTGTCTATATGTCGCTAAGTTTCATAGCTTCTTCTTTCCTGTTAAAATTTTCCTTATGCTTGTATATTTCAGTAGCTTACCTATATTGTCGTGGATAATAATTCGTCATTGTAGATAAAATTGATGTTTCGGAAAACCTCACTATATGACTTTCAGATTGAATAGCATGCTTTGCCACAGCCGATTTCTCTGTTTTTCCTAGTCGGCAAAGACTTTTGTGTTCCTTCAGCCTAGTTTCTATACTTCTTTTTGTGGTTCCAATATAAACTTTACCACATGTACACGAAATTTTATAAACGCAACAAGCAGAAAGAGTAGGTCGTTTATCCTTCACAGAACGGAGTACCTGACATATTTTCTTAGTTGGTCTGAAAACCGGTCTGATGTGTTTGACGCAGTGGAGTAGCCAATAGCCAAGCGGTCTAAAGCGTCTAAGCGTCTCGCTGCGGAGCGCGCGGTTGCTCGCCGTGGAGGTTCGATTCCTCCCTGGGGCATGGGTGTGTGTGTTGTCCTTAGGTTAGTTTACCTAGGTTTAAGTAGTTTGTAAGCTCCGGACTGATGACCAAGCAGTTTGGTCCGATAGATTTACAAACATTTGAACATTTGATGTTGTGTTTGCCTAATATTTATCCTATTTGATCAGTTACTTTTCCGTTAAATGGGAGGAAAACTGTGTTCTTCCAACGCTTTGTTTGATCACGTGTTCTTAGATTATTGTTATTTTATCGCAGAACTGTGTTTACTTCTTTATGTGAACAGCCATTTTTCTTGAAAGCTTGCTTCAGGTGTTTTAATTCAGCATCCAGGTAGTTCATAGTGCAAATTTTCTTGGCTCTGTCAACGAGACTTTTGATGACACTTGTCTTCTGCTGTGGGTGATGATTAGAGTTCTTATGTAAATATCTGTCTGTGTGTGTAGCTGCCGGCCGCGGTGGCCGAGGGGACTGAGGCGCTCCAGTCACGGTCTGCAAGGCCTCTACGGTCGGGGGTTCGAATCCCCCCTCGGGCATGGATATTTGTGCCGTCCGTAGTATTAGCTAGTTCGTAAGTAGTTTGTAAGTTTAGGGACTGATGACCCCATATTTAAGTCCCATAAGCTATATAAACATTTGAACATTTATTTATTTATTTATTTAATTTTTTTTTTTTTTTTTTTTTTTTTTTTTTTTTTTTTTTTTTTTTTTGTGCGTAGCTTTTCGAAAATATGTTTCAGTTTTCCATCTACCTCTCTCATAACTAAAACATAGATCACGGCCTTATAACCCGGAAGTTCTATCAGCAACTATGACATCCGGTCGTGAAAGCCTTCATTGCACGTGTAACGTTTACCAGAAGAATACTAGAGTGCGTTGAGCACAGCGACAAGTATCGGCGTCTGCGCCTCAACTGCTTCCGGCCATATAGCTAAGTAGACCTCACCCAGTTGCGTCTATGAAGTTCTTTCCGGTTGGAGCTTTGTGTCTAATGACCTCTCCGTCGTATGTGATGTCCCTTCCACACGGGACGCGTGTATCCTCTCACGCTGTGTGGCGGGTGTGTCCTCCTCCTTCTTGAGGCAGAGGTGACGAAAGTCCCGTGAGCCGCGCCCGTCGGGCTTTCCGTGGAATGAGTAGCGTCCCAGGGGAGGCACGCCAGCCGTCCTACACATTGATCCACGCCGCTACGTGCAGCGCCACTCCACGCTGTACATTCGGAAGAATCGACGACCGTCTACATCGGAGGCATGTCAATCATCCTATCATGTTCGTGCAGTGAGGCCTAAGAGATTTCTGAGAGTTAACCACCGTCGTTCAGAAACCAAAGAGTTGTAGTGAATATTTTGGGATTATGCTCGACTCCCCTGCTCGGGGTTTAAATGTCCCCACAGACATAACCCAAAAGTTTCAGGCCAGATGATCGGGGAGACCTTTCTACCTGACATTGCCGATCAATTCATCGATCATAACACCTTGAAGTAGATATAATCGGAGTAGTGCAGCAACTAAAATCACTTAAGTCTTCTGGTCCGGATTGTATACCCATTAGATTTCTATCTGATTATGCTGAAGCGATAGCTCCTCCCTTAATAGCCATATATAGAACCGCTCTCTCATAACAGGATCTGTACCAAAAGAGTGGGAAGTTGCACAGGTCACACCAATATTCAAGAAAGGCAGTAGGAGTAACCGACTATGGCTGCTATCGACAAGGGTTCGCAAATCGATTCCGTATTTCCTGATTTCCAGTAGGCTTTTGACACCGTACCTCACAAACGGCTTTTAATCAAATTGCGTGGTTATGGTATATCGCCCTAAATTTGAGATTGGATAGGGGATTTTTTGTTACAGAGGACACAGTTCGTAGTAATCGATGGTAAGGCATCTACTAAAACAGAGCTGATATCGGGCGTTCCACAGAGTAGTGTTATTGGTCCTCTGCTGTTCCTTATTTACACAGACGATTTAGGGGAAAATCTAAGTAGCTCTCTTAGGTTGTTTGCAGATGTTCAAAAAAATGTTCAAATGTTTGTACAGCTTATGGGACTTAACTACGGGGTCATCAGTCCCTAAACTTACAAACTACTTATGAACTACTTACGAACTAGGATGGCAAAAATATCCATGCCGGAGGGGGGGATTCGAACCCCCGACCGTAGTGGCCATGCAGACCGTGACTGAAGCGCCTCAGTCCTCTCGGCCACCGCGGCCGGCTTGTTTGCAGATGACGCCGCCATTTACCGTCTAGTAAAATCATCTGAAGATCAAAACCAACTGCAGAAAGATCTGAATAAGATATCAGTAGGGTGTAAAAATTGGCAATTGAGTCGAAATAATGATAAATGTGAAGTCGTCCACATGAGTACGAAAAGATATCCGTTAAACGTTCTCTACAAGATAAATCAATTAAAAGTGAAGGCCGTAAACTCTACAAAATACCTAGGAATTATTATTACTTCAGACTTCAATTGGAACGAACAAGTAAATAATGTCGTGGGAAAGGCGAACCAGAGACTGCGTTTTATTGGCACAACCCTTAAAAGATGTAACAAAACTACTAAAAAGATTTCATACACTACGCTTGTTTGCCCTGTTTTGGAGTATTGCTGCCCAGTGTGGGATCCTTATCAGGCGAGTTTGATGGAGGACATCGAAAGAGTCCAAAGAAGGACAGCTTGTTTCGTATTGTCACGATACATGGGAGACAGCTTTACGGAAATGATACAGGATCTGGGATGGGAATAATTACAACAACGGCACTTATCGCTGCGGCGTGGGCTACTTACGAAACTCCAATTGCCAACATTCTCCTCCGAATGCGAAAATATATTGTTGACTCCCACTTACATAGGTAGAAATGATCATCAGAATAGAATACGAGAAATCAGAGCTCGAACGGAGAGATTCAGGTGTGCTTTCTTCCCGTGCGCATTCGAGAATGGAATGAGAGATAAATAGTATAATGGTGGTTCGATGAACCCTCTGCTAGGCACTTAAATGTGATTTGCAAAGTATCCCATGTAGATGTAGAAGTACAGTCGCACGATTCTTACAAAATGAGATGGTGCCCCGTCATGCAAAAAGCGATCCTGCTACTTGAACATTATTTCTCGGGATGATATATCTACCTACATGTGCGTATTACAGTAACTTAAGTATGCAATCGCCTGCGAATCTTGGTTATCTCTAAAATAATAATAATAATAATAAACAAATTCGAAGTATTACTCTTCACAGTACAAATGGCCCATATCTCACCATGTATTGCTTTAAAGATGCATACAAACTTTTCTTCTAGTTTTGAATAATATTGTATTCTGTATCAATATATGTGATAATTTTGTTTGAAAACCTACATATACCTACTCTATAATACAATGTAAAAATGTCTGTCGGTTAATTTGTTTGACTAGACCTATCTCCAGAATCCCTCAACGATTTTCCATAGTGTTTTCACAGATAAAATGAGCGTTGTTTGGGACAACATGCATCAGATAGTGCTTTATACTTTTATCTGTAACCACCGTGTATTTCCATTAGTCTGGTTGAACACGTTAATCTGCTAAACGCCAGCCGCTTTGGCCGAGCGGTCTGCGGCGCGCCACTCACAGCCTGCACGGACGCTACGGTCGGCGGTTCGTATCCCCCCTCGGACATTGATATTTGTGTCGTCTTTAGTATAAGGTAGTTCATAAGTAGTTTTTAAGTTTAGGGACTGATGACCCCGCAGTTAAGTCCCTTAAGTTTAACAAACATTTAAACATTTTGAATCTGCTAAACAAGTAGACTGCATTTTATTGGAAGAACAGTTAAAAGATTCAACAGAAGTACTAAAGAGACTACACATACTACGCTTCTCCATCCTCATTTGGAGTATTGCTCTATGGGATCCTTATCAAGTGGATTGGACGGAAGCTGTCGAAAGAGTCGTAAGAAGTACAGCTCGTTTTGTATTGTCACGATATAGGGGTGACAGCGTCACGGAAATGATACAGGATCTGGGTTGGGAATCATTACAACAACGGCGTGGTCTAATTAAGAAACTCCAATCGCCAACATCTCCTTCGAATACGAAAATATATTGTTGACTCCCACCTACATAGGTAGAAATGATCATCAGAATAAAATACGAGAAATCAGATCTCGAACGGATAAATTCTTTCTTCCCGCGCGCTGTTCGAGACTGGAATAGGAGATGAATTGTATAAAGGTGGTACGATGAACCCTCTGCCAGGTACTTAAACTTGACTTGATTTACAGAGATGTAGATGGGGATGTAGATGGGGATGTAGATGTAGATATAGATATAGTGAAGTTTGTATAGGGTCTTCACAGGAGCCTGGGCCAACGTACAGAATTCATTTCATCGAAATCGTATCACCGAAATAAAAGAGATAGTAAGTAAAATTATTTTAAATGACACCGTTGTGCCTGTTCTTTAGTAAGTCTGTTCACGCCAAACAGCGAAATTACTACATGTGTGATCTTAGGCTTTCCCGGCGAATCAACTGTTTATATTGTTCTCGGGTGTCCAGCTACGAGTAGTCGTCTTCGTAACACATTTCGACTGCGCACCTTACCGTCTTCTCAGGTCATACCCGCAGAACTACCAGATGAATTTTCTTGAGGTTTTCACAGGAAAATTTCAGAAACTCTTGAGGTAATTTCGAAGATTAATTTCATCTCTATTAGATTATATGAAGAAAAGTTGTTCTTTTTGTTGTGTTCTTCAGTCCGGAGACTGGTTTGATGCAGTTCTCCTCAATACCCTTTCCTCAGCAAGCCTCTTCAACTCCACGTAAGAACGGCAACCTACATCTGTCTGAATCTGCTTACTGTATCCATCTCTTGGTCTTCCTCTTCGGTTTTTACCCCAAACACTTCCCTCCAATGCTACATTCATGATTCCTTGATGTCTAAGAATGTGTCCTACCAATCTATCCCTTCTTTTAGTCAATGTATACCAAAAATTCCTTTTCTCCCCAATTCTGTTCAGTACCTCCTCATCAGTTACGCGATCCACCCACCTAATCTTCAGCATTCTTCTCTATCACCATATTTCAAAAGCCTCTGTCCTCTTCCTGTCCGCACTGTTTATCGTCCATGTTTCACTCCGATACAAGGCAACACTCCACTCAAATGCCTTCAGAAAGGACTTTCTTAGGCTTAAATCAATATTCGATGTTAACAAATTTCTATTTTTCGAGAACGCTTTTCTACCCATTGCCATTCTGCATTTTATATCCTCTGTACTGCGACCATCATTTGTTGTTTTACTGCCCAAGTAACAAAACTCATTCTCCTCCTTTATTGTTTCGTTACCTAATCTATTACCTTCAGCATTACCTGATTTTTTTAGACTGCACTCCATTACCCTTGTTTTGCTCTTCTTAATGTTAATCTTATATACACCTTTAAGCACAGTGTCCATTCCGTTCAGCTGCTCTTCCAGGTCCTTTGCTGTCTCTGACAGAATTACTATGTCGTCGCCAAAATGCAATGTTTTTAATTCTTCGCCCTGAACTTTAATTCTTTCTCCAAATTTCTCCTTGCTTTCCTTTATAGCTTGCTCACAGTACAAACTGAGTAACATTGGAGAAAGGCTACAACCCTGTCTTACTCCTTTCCCAACCACTGCATCCCTTTCATGCCCTTCAACTCTGATAACCGCTGTCTGGTTTTTGTACAAGTTGTAAATAACCTTACGCTCCCTATATTTTACTCCTGCTAGCTTCCTAACTTGAAATAGTTTATTCCAATCAACATTGTCAAAAGCCTTCTCCAAATCTACAAAAGCTAGAAATGTAGGTTTGCTTTTCCTTAATCTATCTTCTAGGATAAGCCGTAAAGGTATCGTAAATAAGTTTTATCCTTAACCTTCGTGTCTGTCTGTCTACTAGAATAAACTAATGTCTGAAACTACAGTCAAATCTGCGTGTTTACACAGATAACTGTAGCGTAGCTTGGGGCAACATACAGAATTTGTTTGATTAAAACCGGATGACTGAAAAAGATATCATATATTAATTTTTTCTCAAACCGTAATTTCTGTCTCGTTGTCTAAACTCTCTAAACTTTTAAACTACTAGATGATTTTCCATGGATTTTTTACAGGAAAATTGAGAAATTATTGTGATTACATAGAGGCTTCATTTCATCAAAAACGCATGAAGGAAACAAAATATAGTGTAACGTAAAGTTATACGTGTCTGCAATGCTTGGCAGAGCGGCACAGTACAGTAAGAAACCAATAGGTGGCACATTTAGCTCTTTTACGTCACAATCAGTGAGAGTAATACTTTCAAAGTTTGCGTGAGTAACAGAATAAACTGCCATAATCTATTGTTTAAGAACACAAACTAACATTGAATTTACTAGATTGAGATATACGGATTTACTAATTTCCCTTTGGCATTACCTGAAATCTCAGGATGGAGGCGAACTGCATTGATCAAAAGGAAAACGCCGAAATCGAAGTATGCTTAATTAATTCATTGATGACTGGTTTCGACGGGCTATGCCATCATCATCTGATCGTACAATTTCCACAATATGGCCATGATTTATTTATTTGTAATGGAGGTTAAACAGAAAGTGCAACGTTACCCTTAGTCAAAACTTAAAATACACAAGTTATTTTATCAACTGCTTGTAAGAGATACAGCCCATCAAAACCGTTCGTCAATCAATTAATTAAGCATACTGCGATCCTGACTTTTCCTTTTGAAGATAATTAATTTTCCTTTGCGTACCAACGAAATTCCTTCGCATCTTACAGTTGGTCTTATTTATGTTGACTTCTTCGCAAGGAAAAACTAATTTATAGTCTAATTTATCCTTTAAGAGCTGTTTTTTTTTATCGATTGAGGTACTTAAGCCTCGAAAGCAACAATAGGCCTATGAGAAGATTATGTTCTGCAACTTCCACCACGAAGCAGGGTCGTGTAGATGGTTTCACATATATTTAATATTAGATAAACGCTCGTGCTTCGAGATGGAAGTTACACAGTGGCCGTCGCATAGGCCTATTGTCACTTTGCGGGGTTCAGTACCTACGTCATCAAAAAAGGGACTCTCATAGAATAACTTAAGACAACAAATTCGTTTTTCCTAGCCAGGAACTCAGTGGAATGTAATACAATAACCATTTTCCGACGTCTCACAGTTACAAAGCTGGGAAGGAATAAGTAGAACTTAGAGTGAAATTTCGAAAGAGATTTCGTTAATATTTGTGCGACACAAAAACAAGTTTCTATGAATTTCACTTACGAGTTAGATGATAATGTCGATGGTCAGTTAGTAACTAAGTGAGAGAAGAGATATTAGTGGTAACACAACGAACGATTACGTTGAGGAGGTGAGAGAAAACATACCATTATCAAAACAGCATTTAGTTACGTATTAAAAAGATTACATTGGATTCTGTAGATTCGTTACAGCACTAGACAGTGAAATGTTTTAACACGCTTTCTGTATAGATAATAATTGATTTTAAGCTTTTGTCTGTAAATACAAACGATTAGGCGACATTGTCGCAGAATATAATGAGTTAATAAGGGAACAAATCTAAAGTTCACATACCAGCTGGAAAAAATGTTTCTGTGTATAATTTTAATACGAACAGATGAAATACAATGTTGAATATAACGAGTGAAATAAATAAAATATAAATGGTTGAAACCTACAACGCCATATGTGCAAACGATGTTGTGTCAAAATAACGCAGTTTTTAATTCCGTTAAATGTCGGTTTTATGTCCGGAAATGAAGTTACCCTGACGCTCGATAACACGTTACGCGTAACGAGTTTCAGCTGTATTGTGTTAACTGTTAACTGCCACACGAACACAGCTAACGTGCCGATCCGTTTCCGCAGCTGGTGCGGACGGCATTCTCGATCCTACACGATGAGTCGACGCTGACGGAAGCTTCGTTATCAGGGAGAATACGAGAATACAATACACTCTGTCCCTGAACTAAGTCAAACTGCACTTAAAACATCCGTATTTCGTGCGACTAAAGTGGGTGAGTAAACTTTTTATTGAAGTCAAAGTACATTCTCAAATCCATTAGAACTTTTATGCCTGAGGACATGATGGTGGAAATCGTCCGCGGTAAGTGAGGAGGTTTTCCTTCATATCAAGAATACCACAGTTACATTTTTCACGTGAGAAGCAAATCGGTTCAGTTGCGCCGGCAGCACTGTGTTCGGTAAGAAGACTGGCCTCCTCTCTCTAACAAAACGTGAACTTTGTTTCATCCATGACGTAAGCGTAGACCGCAGTGGTCGTTGTCATAAATAAAATATCAATTTTCGACATAGTCGCGTATGGGGAGCGATCTGTAAATGTTGTATAGACTTCACATAGAAGAACGCCTAGATCGCATAATTTACTTCATACTTTATTATGTGACTAGTTTCGACAACAATTTGTCATTTTCAAACGTAAAATTATAATTATAAAACTGTATAAAAACTTTCAAAGGCACATGCATCTGGTGTAAACAGTACTTAAAATACTCCACATGTGTGCTGGTTACTGGGGTACCACTAACATATGTTATCACATATGGATAACATATAACGTAGGATAGTACATTCCATCAGTTGTGCTCATGCCATCGCAATACACAGTTGTAATTTGTATGTGTGCTGACTAACATTCCATCCGCCAAATGAATGGCCGATTTGTCTGCTATTACTACAGGCAACCTCAACTATATTGCACCAAATACTCTGCAGTCGTTGTCAACTTTTAACTATCCTATGTTATCCATATGTTAATGTTCCAAGCATGTCAGTGGTACCCCACTAACCAGCACACATGTGGAGTATTTTATGCACCAGATGCATGTAACTTTGAAAGTTTTCATACAGTTTTATAATTATAAGTTTAGGTTTGAAAATGACAACTTGTTGTTGAAACTAGTCACATAATAAAGTATGAAGTAAAATGAGCGATCTAGGCGTTCTTCTAAGTGAAGTCTATAAAAATAAATTCTTCAGGGTGTGAGACGACATTGTCAATATTTAAAACTCTCCGATATTTGGGTCACTAATATAATCAGAAGGAGAGGCACTGAATTAAAATTTGTGCCATGGCCGGTATTCGAACCCGCGGCCCCCTGTTCACTAGGGAGGCGCTATACCACTAAGCCACCGTGATGTAATAGATATGATTTCATGGACTATGTTAAGGTCCGTACCCTCCACAACACTAACTTCAATTCTGCCTCATGTTCCCTTATGTAAATACGTATCAATGTTGCTGAGCCTCTCCGATATCGGAATAGCACCCCAGCAATCAACGTTAATGGGGACGATCCTGCCTTGTTCCTCAGGCATTAACGTTCATTGCTGAGGTGATATTCCGATATCGGAGAGGCTCAGCAACATTGATACATAAGGGAACGTGAGGCAGAATTGAAGTTAGTGTTGTGGAGGGGGACGGACCTTAACATAGTCCGTAAAGTCATCGTATCCAACAAGTCACGGTGGCTTAGTGGTATAGCGCCTGCCTAGTAAGCCGGAGCTTCCTGGTTCGAATCCCGACCATGGCACAAACTTTAATTCAATGCCTCTACTTCAGATAAATATCTGTGATATATATTGAGACAAAATATGTCTCTCGGGAATGGTTCATTATTTGATGTTTGGGCCTCTGTTGCAATTTCCTTCTTCTGGGTATTTGTCTGACTGCTGAATGAGTGAAGGCTTAGTCATAACTAACGTGGCTTGACGATAAAATTGAAAGGAACAAATCCTGATAAGTGAACGAAACTCTGTGTTTAAGAAGGGCCGTCAAACAGATTTGCAAAACTACAGGCCTATCTATCTGACATCGTTTATGGAGTGTCGGAACATGTTTTATGCTTGAGTATTACGGCATTTACAAAGATCAGAAATATCATATGTAGAAATCAACATTGACTCAGAAAACAACGATATTTCTGAACCCAGCTCTCTCTCTCAGAAAGCGTAACTCTCAAGTAGATCCCATGTATCTTAACTTGTGGAAGGTGTTCGATATGTTTTTTCACTGTCGCCTGGTGGACTAAATAAGAGCAAACGGAATATCAGGGCAATTTGGATTGAAAAGTGTTTAGTAAACAAAACACAGATTGTCATTCTCCAGGATGAGAATTCTTCCGATGTGAAATAATTTCTGGTGTGTCCCACAGGAGTGTTGTTATTTCTTCGCAGTATATGCAAATGACCCAATAGATAACGTTGAGCTACGCGGGAACGGCAGTGTGGTATAAGGCACCTTGCAGCCGATTGCGCTGTCGTCCCCTGTCGGTGATTCGACTCCTCCGACTCCTCCTACCACGGTGGCTTAGTGGTATAGCGCCTGCCTAGTAAGCCGGAGCTTCCTGGTTCGAATCCCGACCATGGCACAAACTTTAATTCAATGCCTCTACTTCAGATAAATATCTGTGATATATATTGAGACAAAATATGTCTCTCGGGAATGGTTCATTATTTGATGTTTGGGCCTCTGTTGCAATTTCCTTCTTCTGGGTATTTGTCTGACTGCTGAATGAGTGAAGGCTTAGTCATAACTAACGTGGCTTGACGATAAAATTGAAAGGAACAAATCCTGATAAGTGAACGAAACTCTGTGTTTAAGAAGGGCCGTCAAACAGATTCGCAAAACTACAGGCCTATCTCAGAAAGCGTAACTCTCAAGTAGATCCCATGTATCTTAACTTGTGGAAGGTGTTCGATATGTTTTTTCACTGTCGCCTGGTGGACTAAATAAGAGCAAACGGAATATCAGGGCAATTTGTATTGAAAAGTGTTTAGTAAACAAAACACAGATTGTCATTCTCCAGGATGAGAATTCTTCCGATGTGAAATAATTTCTGGTGTGTCCCACAGGAGTGTTGTTATTTCTTCGCAGTATATGCAAATGACCCAATAGATAACGTTGAGCTACGCGGGAACGGCAGTGTGGTATAAGGCACCTTGCAGCCGATTGCGCTGTCGTCCCCTGTCGGTGATTCGACTCCTCCATCAGGAGTAACTCACACTCCTGGCAATTAAAATTGCTACACCACGAAGATGACGTGCTATAGACGCGAAATTTAACCGACAGGGAGAGGATGCTGTGATATGCAAATGATTAGCTTTTCAGAGCATTCACACATGGTTGGCGCCGGTGGCGACACCTGCAACGTGCTGACATGAGGAAAGTTTCCAACCGATTTCTCATATACAAACAGCAGTTGACCGCCGTTGCCCTGTGAAACGTTCTTGTGATGCCTCGTGTAAGGAGGAGAAATGCGTAATATAACGTTTCCGACTTTCACAAAAGTCGGATTGTAGCCTATCGCGATTGCGGTTTATCAAATCGCCACATTGCTGCTCGTGATACTTGTTGATGGTCCGGCATTGAACTCAGACGCAGTTTGTGTACAGATTGCACTCCTGCCACGTAGAAAGATTCTCTTCAATCGTCATTGGTCCTGTTGTTGCGGAATCTTTTTCAGGCCGCGGAAATGTTGCATATTTCATGTCTACCGGTTTTTAGACATGCACTCGGTTGCACGGAAAAATTCTCACCACATCACCACCTCGGATAATACTACAACAACACGCTCAAAATCACTTACATTGTGATAACCTGCCATTGTATCCAATAGAACAACTACTCAAGACCTGCTGTCTGCGTTGCGGAGCGTACCGCCGTCCTCTGAGGGTTTACATATATCTGTGTTAGCTTACGCACGGTTAGACCAGTTTCTTTGGCTCTTCTGAGTCGTTCGCCTAGTGGTGCGGCAACCCTTCATACAGCTCAGGCATGAGTGCTGCCTATTCAGCGCCTCAACAAACGCGAGAAGACTGCTCCGTTAAAAAGCGGCTATAGACATCGGACTGAGCGCGATGCCACTATGGGACCTATTGTATTAATATCCGCACGTCACGTGACTAGGATATAGCCGCCGCATGCTACATACCCTGCGCCTGGGAAGAACAATTCCGGTTTCGAGAACACCTCCTTGCTCCTGGTGGGTGCTACTTCTAGAGAAGCTTTATGTGGAGGCTGACAGGTATAAGCGTCGTCTAGCTCAACGGCCTAAAGTTCATTTTCTACAGTATTAGGATCATGGGACTGTTGACAAGCAACAGACTTTTCTGTTCGTCCTGTTAGTCCTGTAAAAGTGCCATTTTCATTGTGAAATGTTTAGTTCAACGTGCTGCAGACTATGGTGTTCTAAGCTGCTCTCAGGACAATAAATGCCACCGAGGTCTTCTTTTTCTTTTGGAAGCGTGTTTCTATGATGTCAGAGCGTGATCTTGCTATGTTTGTACGAAATCGTGCTTGGCCGAATGGATTACTGTACAAGCTAAATCAAACTGTTCCAAGCTCAAATATCACTGCACTAAAGGAAAACATGATTAAAAACTATTCTTTTAAAGTTAACGTAGGAGATAACACAAGTAAATACTATACTATAAAAATGGGCTTCCGCAGGTCTCGGTTCTGTCCCGGTTTTATTCAACTTGTACATCAGCGACATAGTTACCACTGACTCTGTAAAGTTTAGTTACGCTGACGACCTACCGATTGCAATACAAAGCAAGGTGACGAAAAATAACCAACGACCTGGAAAAACTCGATCAGTATTACAAAAAGTGGAGACTTTGTCCGATCCATAACAAAACAGAAGTCAGTACATTCGACCTATCCAGCAGAATGGCAAATAGTTAAATGTAATCTTCTGCAACAAAAAATTACGACATTCTCGACACCTCAAATATTTGGGTGTGACTCTCGACAGATCCCTAATATTTAGGAAACACCTAGACGTAACAGGACAGAAGCTAAAGTCGAGAAATAATATACTAACGCAAACAGCTTAAGAACTGAATCGCAAGCTGTTGTGTAACCTTTCGCCGAATATTGTTCTCCCGTTTGGAACAGAAGTTGCCATGTCAACAAAATAGATATTCATCTAAATTATGCTTTGAGGATCGAGACAGGAACTTTTAAATCAACACCAACAGTTTGACTGCAACACTTTGGCTGTAAGTACTCGCCAATATTGCTCCCAAAAACGACGGCAAAAAGCAGTAACATATGAATGGATGAAACTCAAACGATCCAGCAACTTACCTATTCATGAAACGTTGAACAACGCAACACACAGCCGACTAAAATTTAGAGAACTAATATGTGTAAGCACTGGATAACTCACCATAGACTGCTACAGTCTAAAAGACGAATGAAGAATTCAGTGGACGTCATTCCATAGACACCCATCTAACTTACGAGTGCAAAGCCAACCAAGAAAAATGTGGATCTCCCTTAACCGGATCAGAACTGGCCACGCCGTGACCAAAGCAACGCTACACCAGTGGAGAGTTACCGACGATGACCAGTGCGACTGCGGAACATCGGCACAAACAATGGAGCACATTCTACGCGACTGCCCAAAAAGAAAATTCATGACTATCTTGAAAGACTTGAAACAATTAATTGGTTGGAATCTCTTGATATACAACTATGTCGAGGAAAGGAGCTATGCAGATGCAATAGCTCAGTACTTAACTATCAATTACAACCGATCACTCTGCGAAAGATCCCCACCCAAAGACTGGGAAGTTAACCAAGTTACTCCAATATTCAAGAAAGGCAATAGGAGTGATCCCCAAAATTACAGGCCCATCTCATTGACGTCGATTTGCAGTAGGATTTTGGAACATATTCTTTGTTCGAACATTATGAACTACCTCGAAGAGAACGACCTATTAACCAATAGTCAACACGGATTCAGAAAGTATCGCTCTTGCGAAACACAGCTTGCCCTTTCTTCACATGAAGTTATAAGTGCCATCGACAAGGGATCTCAAATCGATTCCATATATCTGGATTTCCCGGAGGCTTTTGACACTGTACCCCACTAATGAAATTGTGTGCTTATGGAATATCGCCCCAATTGTGCGATTGGATTGAGTTCCTATCAGAAAGGACACAGTTCGTTGTAGTTGACGGTAAGTCATCGAGTAAAACAGAAGTGATATCTGGCGTTCCCCAGGGAAGCGTTATAGGTCCCCTACCCTTTCTTGTGTTTATAAACGATTTAGGAGACAATCTGAATAGCTCCCTTAGACTGTTCGCGGATGATGCTGTCGTTTATCGGTTAGTAAAGTCAACAGAGGATCGAAAGCAACTGCAAAGCGATTTAGACAAAATTTCTACATTGTGCGAAAATTGGCAATTGACACTAAATGAAGAAAAGTGTGAAGTAATACACATTACCACTAAAATAAATCCGCTGAACTTCAATTACGCGATAAATCAGTCAAATCTGAAGGTCTTAAATGCAACTAAATACCTAGAAGTTACAATTACGAACAACTTAGACTGGAGAATATATTGTGGGGAAGGCGATCCAAAGGTTACGTTTCATTGGCAGAACGTTTGAAGATGCACCAGCTCCACCAAAGAGACAGCCTACATCACACTTGTGCGTCCTCTCCTGAAGTACTGTTGCCCATTGTTGGACTGACGGAAGATACTGAGAAGGTTCGGAGAAGGGCAGCTCGTTTCGTTTTATCACGTTACAGGGGGGGGGGGGGGAAGTGTCACGGAAATGTGGCACGAATTGGGAGTGGAAATCATTAAAAGAAATACGTTATTCATTGCGGCGTGATCTGTTTGCGAAGTTTCAATCACCGACTTTTACTTCTGAATGTGGAAATATTTTGCTAGCTCCCACCTACTTAGGGAGACATGATCATCCCAATAAAATAAGAGAATTCAGATCGAAAACGGAACGATTTACGTGTTCTTTCTTCCCACGCGCTATTAGAGAATGGACGGTAGAGAAAGGTTATGAAAGTGGTTAATGAACCCTCTGCCAGGCACTTACATGTGATTTGCAGAGTATCTATGTAGATGTAGATGTAGATTCATCTGTTGCCGCTCTTCAGCTCTCTCTGTTTATTTTACTCACCCATATCTACGTGTAATTACACATATCATGTTTATATGAATTATTTTATGTCCTCAATATACAATTCTGTAAGCTATACGCAAAATAAATAAATAGCTACTTTGGTTTGGTAGGTAAATAATTTTCTGCTGGAAAGGTGTTTCTCTGTGTGTCGGAAACGATATAATAGATATAAATATGAATGTCTGTTTGGTGTACGCTTATCACGTCTGAACCACAAGACATAAAGAGCTAAAAATTTGTACAGTTACTAATGTCTACCCGGGGAAGGCTTTAGGGACGGTTTTATGGCGATCGGATAGCTGTTTATCTGTATATATTAATGTGAATGTCTGTTTGGTTTACGCTTATCACGTCCTAACGACAAGACGCAGAAACTTAAATATTTGTACAGTGACTAATTTATACTTGAGGAAGGTTTTAAGCACGGTTTTATAGCGATCTGATAGATATTTAGTAATTTGAAGAATACAACGCGAAATGCGGAAGAATAATTTCTCTTTGAAAATTATATTTACTCTTTGATAATGGTTTTATTGGTTGCATTGTTGCTTGAGGTTGATAATGATAAAAGGGTGGAATATATTGGGATGGAAAGTTACCGGTATATAAAATTCGACGTGTGTGTGTGTTAATATTTCGCTCTGCAGCGAAAACTGCAGAATGCAAACAAATAGTCTGTGTGTAATTGTTGTCCGAAGTCTCCAGTTGTATGCTGATAGCTATAAGGCCGTGAAAGATATAGTGGTTGAAAGTCGTCAAATTATAAAAAAATTTCGGTCTGAAGGCCAGCGATGACGTTTGAGACTCTGTAGCAAGGAGGTTACATATAGCGAAACGTGATGCCACAGACCATATCTTTGGTCTGTGCGTGCTACAATGTCTTCAGCTCTTTCTCTGCAAGGATAAGCATACGAATAAGGAAATATAAGAATAAATGAATAAAGCAGTTAAAAATAAATTTCCTTTAATAAAGAAATACAGCAGTTATACAAATGAATACATACCTGCAAAATTATACAATTGTACATCTTATAACTCAATAAATATGAGATCGTACGTATTTTATATGTCATTTGTATTTTGATTACTATCTTTGTTTGTTTGGATACTTATAATTTTGTACATTATGTGGGACTGCCTTATTTCTTATTTATTTTCCGATAAATATAGCATGTTTTTTTTAGAAAAAAAGGAGATGGACAGAGAGAGAAAGGATACGAGAAGTACTGACTCAAAGCAGGAATAAATAAATAAATACCCGGGCAAAGCCGTGTTCTCAGCTAGTAATATACGTATACGTAAAAAGCAAGGGAGGACAAAGCGCCTTTCGTTGTTGTTTACAGCAACTGAGAAGCGGCGTTGATGAAGGGCGGTGATTTCGCACAAACGCCGGACGAATCAGTGACATTAAACGGTTCCGCCGGGAGTCCCCCGCCACAAGAACATCTCATTCCCGGGCCGCTCACTCTAATTCCAGTGTAGCGAGCGTTCGCGTGACGCTTCCGCGGCCATTTACAAAATTAATAACGAAGGCTGCGGCCGCGTCTTCCGTGACCGCGCGGCAGAATCCGCGCTTGTAGACGTCACCACCGCTGCCGCTGCCGCTGCCACCACCCTAAACTGGGAGGACGCCACCGCCCAGTCACCGACACGCGACGTTTCGTCGCTCCGTCTTCCCCACTATATTTACCGCTCGCTATCGCGGAGGTCACTGAGCATTACATCGATTCGCACGTCAGCCGAGACGGGGCAATTAACATAGGTGAAATGCCGGCGTCGACGTCTGGTGAACTCGTGACCTGGCTTTATGAATGAAACGACGGAGGGCGCAGTTGAGCGACTGGTAGTGAAACTCTCAGTGCCTGAAACTACTTGTCACGTCAGACACCTGCAACTTTCCGAATGGCTGTTTCCTCGGAGAACTTTTTTACCTTTCGTTGCCGGGGAAGACAGCCGACAGGCGGGTGTTGCTACCAAGCCACTACCTCGCCGTAGCGGAGAAGTGAGGCAGCTGTCACCGAACTAAAGCAGCTGATCGCCGCCATTTACAGGGAAGAATCCTAGTACTGGGGTTGGAATTTGAAGTCAACACAGATTCAAAAAGTATCGCTCTTGCGGAACTCAGCTTGCCAATTATTCACATCAAGTGTTAGGTGCCATCGACAAGGGATCTCAAATCGATTCCATACTTCTGGATTTCCGGAAGGCTTTCGACACTGTACCCCACAAGCGACTTCTAATGAAATTGCGTGCTAATGGAATATCTCTCCAATTGTGCGATTGGATTCACGATTTCCTATCAGAAAGGATACCACTGTAATTGTTCAAATGTTCAAATGTTTGTTAAGCTTATGGGACTTAACTACGGGGTCATCAGTCTCTAAACTTACAAACTAATTACGAACTACCTTATACTAAGGACGGCACAAATATCCATGCCCGAGGGGGATTCGAACCCCCGACCTTAGTGGCCGTGCAGACCGTGACCGGAGCGCCTCAGTCTCCTCGGCCACCGCGGCCGGCACATTGTAATTGAGTAAAATCGAGTAAAACAGAAGAGATATCTGCCGTTCCCCAGGGAAGCGTTATAGGTCCCCTACTCTTCCTTGTGTTTATAAACGATTTAGGAGACAATCTGAATAGCTCCCTTAGACTGGTCGCGGATGATGCTGTCGTTTATCGGTTAGTGAAGTCAACAGAGGATCAAAAGCAACTGCAAAGCGATTTAGACAAAATTTCTACATGGTGCGAAAATTGGCAATTGACACTAAATAAAGAAAACTGTGAAGTAATATTCATGACCAATAAAAGAAATCCACTGAACTTCAATTACGCGATAAATCAGTCACACCTTAAGATCGTAAATTCTACCACATACTTAGGAGTTATAATTACGAACAACTTTGACTGTAGAGAACACATAGAAAATATTGTGGGGAAGGCGAACCAATGGTTACGTTTCATTGGCAGAACGCTTCGAAGATGCACCAGCTCCACCAAAGAGACTGCCTACATTACACTTGTGCGTCCTCTCCCTCACCAGGTGGGACTGACGGAAGACATTGAGAAGGTTCAGAGAAGGGCAGCTCGTTTTCTTTTATCACGTTACGGGAGGCAAAGCGTCACGGAAATGTTGCAAGAATTGAGGTGGAAATCATTAAAAGAAAGACGTTATTCATTGCGGCGTTATCTGTTTGCCAAGTTTCAATCACCGACTTTTACTTCTGAATGTGAAAATGTTTTGCTAGCACCCACCTCCTAAGGGAAACATGACCATCCCAATAAAATAAAAGATCGAAAACGGAACGATTTAGGTGTTCTTTCTTCCCGCGCGTTATTAGAGACTGGAAAGGTAGAGAAAAGTTATGAAAGTGGTTAATGAACCCTCTGCCAGGCACTTAAATGTGATTTGCAGAGTATCTATGTAGATGTAGGTTAAGATGAAGTATGTGAGATGTAACCAGAGCAAAACGAGCACAAAATAAATGCATGTTTGTTTTTAAAAAGTACTGAGTGCTGCAGTCTGTTTAAAAAGTATTCTTTTAAACGAATGAAGTTTCCTAATTTCCGAAATACGTGTGCATATAGACACTCTTTTCTGACAAGATGGAGCGATATTGCAACGAGATATTTGCATAAGATAATTTCATGAAAATTTTCAAGTTGCAGAGAGTGCGATTATTATTTAATCCACGTAATTTTCTGTCAGGTCCGGTTTACTTTTTGCCGACTTCTCTGTACGTTATGCACGTTTATTTTTGTATAGCACAATTTTATCTATATTCCTTTCCATTTTTCTTTCAGCTTGCTCGAATCTGGGTATGAATAACAGTAATAACCCATAAAACTTTAAATAGTCATTTCATTCGCACATTACTTTTTAAAAGAGGCAGTACTGTTCGATCAAATATTTGACCATTTACGAAGACAACCACTACTTGTTATGTGTCTAAAAGCAGTTATTCGGCCTACCTCGGCATCATACTTATATATAGGCTACGATTAAAAATATAAATACCTCTTATATGCCTAGTTCTTCATTAAGCTCAACTTAGTACATTAATCTAGTTAGCAAATTAAGTGTAAGTATTTGACATGTAACAAAAGCACTTTTCTCAGTTTTAGAGGATAATTTGTAAGAGGATACCTGAACGAATACAAATGCACATGATTTATTATTTCGCCATGAAAATACTGTACGGTATACAAGTAATGACTGATCTGTGACATATAACATTGTTTCCGTCTTCGTCTTTGCTTCCATTCTTACTGTTACAATTAAAAGCAGGACATTAATGCCCATGTTTACCACTGTTTCCCTGCAAATGGCGTCCAATGTGGGGACGCGACACTAGCGCCAGCGAGCGGTCTAGATTTTATTTAGTAAGTCTATAGTTGCTACTATACTGTTGTTCAATTTAAAGAGTGATAATACGGTGAAGCGCTATCCTTTCCAATAACACGACACCGACACCGACACGACACAGACTTTAATGCCCATACTTAACCCTTTCATTCCAAGTGTTGTTCATGGACAACATCGTATTAAAAGCTGATTTATACCGTTTTTTTTTTGTATCAGTCCTTAAAGGCGCATTGCTGTTGATGAACATGCTTTTAGTACGACATTCTGCCGTTTGGTACGGCGTTTACCCACTTTTGAGCTATTAATCTATCATGCTGCGTTGCCGTTTTGTGAGTGTGAGCGTATGTGTGGTTCGTGTTATTTTATTTCAGCAGAGAATTGTCTTGTCTTTGGTGCTGTGGCGAAGATTATGCTAGCATTGATCTGGCAGCATAAATTATCAACAAAATAACGTCCAAGTTATAAAATACCTGGATACAAACGTCTGTGTTGTGCATAAAATATATGACATAAAAAAATAGTTCGATCAAGAAATTTTGAAACACATATTTTGATGTTTAGTGCACTGTATTCATACAGAAAATACTGACTTTTAATTTTTCCAACGCTGAATTCATAATGTGGGAATGAAAGGGTTAAAAAGAAAAAGAAATATCGCACTGTCACTCCCCGTCGGAAGTTCGAGTTTTTCATCGGACACGCGCGCGCGTGCTTGCTTGTTCTTAGCATAAGTCAGTTTAAGTAGTTTGTAAGCCTACGAACCGATAGCCACATTTAGCCAGTAGTTTTACAAACATTTAAACATGTGAGGGGAAAAAATCCCAAATTTCTTCATTGTGGTTCGTTTATCATAAAAGCGTACTTTTTAACGATTACTGATATGTAAGAGTGATATAATGGACCACAATAAACTAGGTTCTCTTGGTGATTTTCTACAAGTCATGGTATCGCACTTGTCACTGAACGGAGAAGATATTGTTTACGCTATAATATTTTAAATACAGACTTTGTTAATACGTTGACTATTGAATAATTTATACTATTATTTCACTAACTAATTTTTCATATTTAAAAAAGGCGTAAGAGCTTTAATGTACAAATAGTAACATATAATTCTCGTAAATTCTAGAAGTTTCGATGTGTGCGACTTGTTAATAATATGTAAACCAGACATCATAATTCATGGCCGACCGCAGTGGCCGAGGGGACTGCGGCTCGCCAGTCAAGGTCTGCACGGCCACTACGGTCTGGGGTTCGAATCCCCACCCCCCCCGGGCATGGATATTTGTGCCGTCCTTAGTGTTAGCTAGTTCGTAAGTAGTTTGTAAGTTTAGGGACTGATGACCCCGTAGTTAAGTCCCATAAGCTACACAAACATATGAACATTTGAAACATAATTCATGTAATGACCAATCACCTGAAAACATTACCGACTGTAACAGAACTGAATCATACGAAAATATTAAAGGAACCATTGTAAACAAACTTACCACATATTCATTTTCGGGAGAACTATCCATTATTAAGAATTTTGAAAGATATTAGAAGCTGGTTTACTTCTTTAGAATTCTGTAGAAACGTTAGCATCTCGAGGCTCTCACTTACTGAATGGTTAATTAAATTTACATAACAAGAATTATTGACAAACCATATCTTCATATTTTCAGAACTAGTAAATTTCAGTAGGCTACTTTGAATTATATGTAAATTATGCACACCTACTGACGTTTAAAATCCAGACTGTAACACCATTTATTCATATCTGTAGTGCTTTTAGAATCATTTCCCAAGAGTTTAATCGTTAACAATCTAAAAACTCAGCCAGCGAAGCTGTTGCAAATTAGTGATGCCGCAGTGGAATGGTCGAGCGCTCTAAGGCGTCTGTCAGTCCCACTTTGTGGGTATCTCACAATGCGCAACACTACTCCAGAATGCTCCCAAGTATGGTGTAGGCAGTTTCTTTAGTAGAACTGATGCATCTTATGAGTGTTATGCCAATGAAACGTAGCCTTTGGTTCGCCCTGCTTCAATATTTTCTGTATTGTTTGCAATTGCAGTGCTTCGTAATTATTACTCCTAGGTAGTTAGTTGAATTTACTGTACATTTGACTGTAAATGAAATTTAACGGATTTCTTTAAGTGGCGATATGGATGACTTCACACTTATCATGTTAAGTTTCGGTTGCCAATTTTTGCACCATTTTGATATTTTATATAAATAATTTTGCTGTTGCTTTCGATATTTTGGTGATTGGTTACTTTACTAACTGGTAAATCACAGCATCATCCGCGAACAGTCTAAGATATCTACTCATATTGTCTCCTACATAGTTTATAAAAAAACAGCACTAGGGGCACTATAACACTTCCCTGGGGAACTCCAGATATCACTTTTGTTCTACTCGATGATTTTACATTCATTACTAGGTACGGTGTCCTTTGTGACAGGAAGTCACGAATCTAATTGCACAACTGTGGTGATATTCCGTAAGCATGCAATGTGATTAGAAAACTATTGTGAGGTACAGTGTCAAAAGCCTTCCGGAAATCGAGATTGACGGGATCTGTTTGACATCCCTTGTCGACAGCACACATCACATCATGTGAGTAAAGAACGATACTTGCTGAATCTGTGTTGACTATGGGTTCAAAAATGCTCAAATGTTTGTATATCTGTGGGATTTAACTACTATGGTCATCAGTCCCTTCGCTTACAAACTACTTAAACCAACTTATGCTAAGGTATGGCGTAAAAATTGGCAATTGACTCTAAATAATGAGAAGTGTGAAGTCGTCCACATGAGCACGAAAAGAAATCCGTTGAACTTTGTTTACAAAATAAATCAATCAAACGTGAAGGCCGTAAACTCCACAAAATACCTAGGAATTACTATTACTTCAGACTTAAATTGGAAAGAACACGTAGATAACATCGTGGGAAAGGCGAACCAGAGACTGCGTTTTATTGGCAGAACCCTTAAAACATGCAACAGAACTACAAAAGAAACTGCACACACTACGCTTGTCCGTCCATTTTTGGAGTATCGCAGCCCAGTGTGGGATCCTTATCAGGAGGGTTTCACGGAGCACATCGAAAGAGTCCAAAGAAGGGCAGCTCGTTTCGTATTGTCACGATACAGGGGAGACAGAGTTACGGAAATGATACAGGATCTGGGATGGGAATCATTACAACAACGGCGCTTATCGCTGCGGCATGGGCTACTTGCAAAACTGCAATCGCCAACATTCTCCTCCGAATGCGAAAATATATTGTTGACTCCCACTTACATAGATAGAAATGATCATCGGAATAAAATCGAGAAATCAGAGCTCGAACAGAGAGATTCAGGTGTCCCGCGCGCTATTCGAAAATGGAATGGGAGATAAAAAGTGTAATTGTGGTTCGATGAACCCTCTGCCAGGCACTTAAATGTGATTTGCAGAGCATCCCATGTAGATGTAGGTCAACGAATACACCCATGCCCAATGGAGTACTCGAAAGTCCGACATCGATAATCGGCGCACTTCGCAGGAACTCTCGGCCACTCCACCGCGGCAAGTATGGGTTAATAAATCGCTCTCTTCGAGTGTGGCATCCCCCTAGTTACGCTGCGCGTAAAGCAACGTATGATGCGTATGTGAACGGCATTTGATGATTTGACGTTTCGTTTATACTTCCGTCGGCAGGCATGCCATAACAAACCAGATCTTCGAACTCTCGCTTGTAAAATTAACTTGATTTTATTAACAGTAAACGCGATGAATGTTGTCGAAGGAAATCTTACGTGTTGCCTAGCAATATGTTATTCTTGGAATTTTTCATGAATATTGGCTTTTTCCAAGTTATTTTCTATCAAAGTTAACACCACAAAACGTTTTAATGCAGATAGTACTTGGATACTTAATGCCTGTTAAGTATTGTATGGTCAGTATTCTGATATGACAGTTCAATCGATAATTCGACACACGTCCGTTCATTTAACCAGAGATATAACTATATAAATGTATTTACAAATATTTAAAGATGCAATGAGAATGAATGATAATGCACTTTAATTCTCTAAATAGGTTCATTCTGGTTCCTAATTATAGTTCTCGTAATTATTTGAGTCAAATTAAATTCCGTTCCAGACATACACGTTCAACCGATAAGCATCGAATGCAATGGATGATTTTGATACGTATATCTCAGAAAGATCGCGACGTTAAACCTCACGCATAACCCTCAATAGTCGCATTCAATTACTAACTTCATACTCCGTTATATGAAACACGCAAGAAACAAGTTAACATGGGAGAACTAACTCTAACAAGGTCGAAATTACCTTGACCAAATTTGCTTTCCATGCTGGTACCCCCTTAATTACTTTGACCTGGACTTAATATTATATTCATAATAATTTTAAATTTTGACATCCCAAAATATTAAAAAAATTAATTAAAATATAAATGAGGGGTTGTACGAGGTAGTTCATAATATTTGAGGAAATAAATAAATAAATAAATAAAACTGTAACGTTTATATTTTGGATGGACTTTAGTAATATATACATGTGGCGTCTGATCCTGCAGTTGTTATTCTTTCATATTCACAGAATATATGACATCAAATGCGAATGGGCAAAGCTGAAAATGTGTACCCAACTGGAATTCGAACCCAGATCTCCTCCTATTCTAGGCAGTTGCGCTGACCACTACACCAGTGGAGACACAGTGTTCACCGCACTTACAAGGACTACCTAAGCACACCTACCGTCAGACTCAAATTCCCAGCTTTACCCTGCCCACAGTACTCAAACTCGTAGTTTCAGAAAGTAATTTCCGTAAGAATAAGGGTCCCAAACTTGCCAACTCCTCAATTTTCAGAACTGACGTCTGTTCTTTCGGAACATACGCAGCATATGTCTGGCCATCCTCAGTGCTAGAATCCAAGCCCTGTGAGCCCATGTGCAAAGTGCAAGTTTTTGTTGGCCCACAGGGCTTGGATTCTAGCACTCAGGATGTAAGACACTGACCGAAATCGATCTGTGTTATATAAAAAAAATTAAGATTTCAATGCGGCCAATGCTGGTTCTTCGAATTATATAATATGCCGGTGACGGGCAATGATCCTTTCGTTAGTGGGGAGGTGTTGGCAAGTTTGCGGCCCTTACTCTTACGGGAATTAGTCTCTGAAGCTACGAGTTTGAGTACTGTGGGCAGGGTAAAGCTGGGAATTTGTGTCTGACGGGAGGCATGCTTAGGTAATCCTTGCAGGGGCGGTGATCACTGTGTCCCCAGTGGTGTAGTGGTCGGCGCAACTGCCTAGAAAGCTGGGGACTTGTTTTCGAATCCCGGCTGCGTACACATTTTCAGCTTTGTCCATTCGCAGTTGACGTCATATATTCTGTGAATATGGCCTTTAGTAAGTATACACGGTACTCATTTTGATCTCTGGACGTGTTGTTCAAGTTCAAGTGTTTGTTAAGCTTATGGGACTTAACTACGGGGTCATCAGTTCCTAAACTTACAAACTACTTATGAACTAACTACTACTAAGGACGGCACAAATATCCATGCCCGAGGGGGGATTGAACCCCCGACCGCAGTGTCCGTGCAGACCGTGACTGGAGCGCCTCAGTCCCCTTGGCCACCGCGGCCGGCGACGTGTTGTTGTTGTGGTCATCAGTCCGGAGACTGGTTTGATGCAGCTCTCCACATTACCCTATCATGAGCAAGCCTCTTCAACTCCATATGAGAATGGCAACCTACATCTGTCTGAATCTGCTTACTATATCCATCTCTTGGTCTTCCTGTGTTGTTTTTACCCCACACACTTCCCTTCAACGCTAAATTGACAATTCCTTGATGTCTAAAATGTGTCCTACCAATCGATCCCTTCTTTTAGTCAAGTTATGCCAGAAATTCCTTTTTTCCCCAACTTTTTTCAGAACCTCCTCATTAGTTAAGCGATCCACCCACCTAATGTTCAGCATTCTTCTGTAGCACCACATTTCAAAAGCCTCTTCCTGTCCGCACTGTTTATTGTCCATGTTTCACTCCCATGCAAGGCAACACTCCACACAAATACCTCCAGAAAGGACTTCCTTAGGCTTAAATCAATATTCGATGTTAACAAATTTTTTTTCAATCCATTGCTAGGCAACACGTAAGACTTCCTTCGACAACATTCATCGCGTTTACTGTTAATGAAATCAAGTTAATTTTACAAGTGAAAGTTCGAAGATCTGTTTTGTTGTGGCATGCCTGCCGACGGAAGTATAAACGAAACGTCAAATCATCAAAAGCCGGGCACATACGCATCATACATTGCTTTACGCGCAGCGTAACTAGGGGGATGCCACACTCGAAGAGAACGACTTATTAACCCATACTTGCCGCGGTGAAGTGACAGAGAGTTCCTGCGAAGTGCGCCGATTATCGATGTCGGACGTTCGAGTACTCCATTGGGCATGGGTGTATTCGTTGACCTAAGCATAACTTGGTTTAAGTAGTCTGTAAGCGAAAGGACTGATGACCAGAGTAGTTAAATCCCACAGATGTACAAACATTTGAGCATTTTTGAACCCACAGTCAACACAGATTCAGCAAGTATCGTTCTTTACTCACATGATGTGATGTGTACCATCATTTGTTATTTTACTGCCCAAGTAACAAAACTCATCTACCTCCTTTATTGATTCTATACCTAATTTAATTCCTTTTTTAGACTGCACTTCAATACCCTAGTTTTGCTCTTGTTAATGTTAATCTTATAGGCACCTTTCAGCACACTGTCCATTTCGTTCAACTGCTCTTTCAGTTCCGATCTCTGGATAACTTTCCTAAATAAGCTGAAGACATAGAATTTTCTGTGAGGCAGAAGCGATGACACAACACTGACCTACCAGTGGAAGGGAGGGAGCATCAGACAACAGACGACTTTTACGAGAACCAAACATTGCTGCCCCGGTCTGCTTATAGGTCTCGGTCGGTCCCGAGAGTGGTCTCAGATGCGGCAGGACAGGTTCAAATGTTCAAATGTTTGTAAAGTGTATGGGACCTAACTACGGGGTCATCAGTCCCTAAACTTACAAACTACTTATGAACTACTTACAACTAAGGACGACACAAATATCCATGCCCGAGGGGGGATTCGAACCCGCGACCGTAGTCGCCGTGCAGCCTGTGACTGCAGCGCCTCAGTCCCCGCGGCCGGCGCAGGCAGGTGGAGTACACGCTGTAATGACGGTAAGGAGCTCGGTGCAGAAGGAGTGACTAGGAGGGCAGGCACCAGCAGACGGTGGTGGTGGCGTGGAGCGGCCACACCCCTCGCAGCAGACCGGGCTATTGATCGTAGCGGCGGCGGCGGCGGTTGGCGGCCGGGAGCTACCGCCCAGCGCCCAGCGCGGCGCGGCACAGCCGCGGGACACCGCGGACCCGCCGCTGCGGGACACCCGCGCCGGCAGGTGTCCGCCATGTTTTTACCAGGCTGCGCGCGGGGCGGGCGTTCTAATTTCCCCTCGGGCATGGATATTTGTGCCGTCCTTAGTGTTAGCTGGTTTGTAAGTTTAGGGACTGATGACCCTGTAGTTAAGTCCCATGAGCTATGCAAACATTTGAACATTTTTTGAACGATTTAAATAAAGCTTCGCAGGACATTTTCCAGCTTCTTCTTCTTATTATGTGGCGCTACTGTCCAGGGTGAACCTTGGCCTTCCCAACGTGCTTCCGCCATCCATCACGGTCATATGCTACCCTCCTCCAGTTTCTCCATCGTAGCTTTCGTAGGTCTTCTTCCTCTCCATCCAGCCATCTTGCTCAAGGTCTACCTCGTCCTCTTTGGCCACCTGGATTTCCAAAGAGAATCTTCGTTGTCAACTCAGTCTCCACCATTCTTGCCACATGACCTGCCCATCTTATCCTTCCCGATCGTATGATATTTGTTACAGGAGCATTGGCATATACTGGGTGTTACAAAAGGTACGGCCAAACTTTCAGGATACATTCCTCATGTGGTGTCGCACAAGTCTGAAGTGCGCGCCACGTACTTTCGCCGCCCGTCGCCATGCACACACAGCGCGGCGATCTTACGACGTCGGCCACGAGCGCCCTCTGCTGCAACCCGCTCGTGGCCACCACTGAACTGCATCGGTCGCTTGGGATTAGGACAGGCACTAGGACTCATCAGTAGGCAGGCCTGTACCTAGTTAACCTATGTATCAGCATTACACTTAGTTTGTAGTCAAGAACTATGTAAAACTTAATTATTACCATGTTTCTACGAAATACATATCTTATAATAATCTAGCTTAGTGTTTCTAGTTTCTGCTGTCCCACTCGCTGGTAACCTCAGACTCTGTACCTGCACACGCGTGCATCCTATTTCCCTGTGTCGGACTCTCTCTACTCAGCCACCGACACCTAGGACAACCGGCGGAAACGAGACACGAAAGTGGCGACGAGGATGGGGAACACACAAAGAAAGAAAATATATTACGTGGACATGCGTCCGGAAACGCATAATTTTCATGATAGACCTCATTTTAGTACTTCTCTTCAAATCACATTAATCGTGTAATGGAAACACAGCAACAGAACGTACCAGCTTGACTTCAAACACTTTCTTACAGCAAATGTTCATAATGTCCTCCGTTAGCGAGGATACATGCATCTACCCTCCGTCGCATGGAATACCTGATGCGCTGATGCAGCACTGAAGAATGGCGTATTGTATCACAGCCGTCCACAATACGAGCACGAAGAGTCTCTAAATTTTGTAACGCGGTTGCGTAGACAAGAGCTATCAAATGCCCCCATAAATGAAAGTCAAGAAAGTTGAGGTCAGGAGAGCGTGGAGGCCATGGAATTGGTCCTCCTCTACCAATCCATCGGTCACCAAATCTGTTGTTAAGAAGCGTACGAACACGTTGACTGAAATGTACAGGAGCTCCATCGTGCATGAATCACATGTTGTGTCGTACTTGTAAAGGCACATGTTCTAGCAGTACAGGTAGAGCATCTCGTATCAAATCATGATAACGTGCTCCAGTTAGAGTAGATGGAAGAACATGAGGCCCAATCAAGACTTCACCAACAATTCCTGCCCAAACGTTCACAGAAAATTTGTGTTGATGACGTGAATCGAAGAAGTACAGTACATACTAACGAAACAATTGGGTATTTTGACAATTGTCTGCACGAATTATTTCAATTTACGTTTAAAGATATATACTAAAATGAGCTGTAACATGGAAATTAAGCTCCAATCTGTCGAGCAGTCTTGCCAGTCCTTCAAGGGCCATGTTTCTGAAGCATAAATGAGAACAGGTCTAACTAGAGTTTTATAAATAGTGAATTTTGACTATAATAAATTACTCAAATTTCTTTTGAGGTGTCATTAAAGCAAGTCACTGTTGAACCAACATACTTGAAGGTATCAACTCTTTCAAATGTGTATCCATCCACACTGAAAATATTGGGTTGATATGCTTTCCCACAGGCTATGTATTTAGTTTTATCTTCATTAATCATAAGACCCATTTTCTTACTTGCTTGACTTAAGGCTGTGAAAACTTCTTTCAGTTCTGGTACTGTCCGTGCTATATCATCTGCAAATGCTAATATCTGCACCGACTTGAAGAAGATGGTACCCCCGGTCGTAGGCCTGCCGCGGTGGAGTAGCCGAGCGGTCTGAGGAGCCTCGCTGCGGAGCGCTCGGTTGCTCGCCGTCGGAGATTCGAGTCCTCCATGGGGCATGGGTGTGTATGTGTGTGTGTGTGTGTGTGTGTGTGTGTGTGTGTGTGGTGTCCTTAGGTTAGTTTAGTTTAGTTTAAGTAGTGTGTGAGCTACAGACTGACGCGTTTGGTCCGTTAGATTTACAAACATTTTAACATTTGAATTTTCTGTAGGCCTGCTTCCCTGATAATCTTCTCGAGAGCTACATTAAACAATAAGCACATTAAATAATAAGCACTTTTCCACCTTACTAATCAGTTAAAGAAATGCCATTATCTATGTTCATAGAGGCCTAATAAATTTGTAAGCAAATAAGTCTCGTGAAACAGTTTCTATGATTGCCGAATATTAATACCATATTTTACGATATTCTGGTAATTTCGACAGTTGACAGTTGATTAATACGAAAGGGAGGTACTCCCTGTTATGTATCCCAAACAAAATAATGCTATTTCAGAATTTTCTGTCTGCATATCCATCGCTGAAATTTGTACAATACTATCGTTTTCCGCCCCGAGATAATGCATTTAAGTGTGCTGTTGATATTATTTTCCTACCCTGGGAAATACCAAAAACGTAATTCTATAGATACTTTTAGGAACACTGTATCACAAAAAATCGGAAAAATACTATCTCTACTGAAACGACAAAAACAAACTCAAAATAGATAACTAAATATATACAATGAGTGAATAGTCCCTCCTCCCTCCATTCTCACGTCACATTCTGAAACCAATTATAGGTTTGTCAATAGCCAATAATACACAGCAGTACCTTGTAACACATGTCAAAAACCAGAACCATGAACTCTCAAAAAGCCAGCAAATACTGTTTAAAGAAGTATACCGTTTTTCGGATTCGAACTCACACCCTGCACACTATTAATTCAGTATGCAACCACTACACCACGCGGGGATTTCAAAGGCAGTAGTCGTATTACTGAATTTCATCAATGCCTCTCTTGCTCTGGGCGGGGGGAGGGGGGAAGCAGAAAATATTTATCTCAAACACGCAGGAATAATTCCTTGGTTTCCATAAGTCGCCATTACGGTTCCCGCTTTCTCGGTTAACTTTCACCGCCAACTTTTCCCGTATTTTCTGATTCCTTGCGAACACAAGCATCATATAACAGTCTTTACTTCAGTTTCTATGGCCAACAGAGGAAGAGGAAAAATGAGCCATTTCCTTTGATTTCGCTTAATGATTATGTAATGTACATTATTAATTACACTCAGTAAATGAGTTCAAGCCAACATATATTCTTAAAAATTGCCGCGAACTTCTCAGGTTATCGTCAACGACTAGCGAACAACACGCTAATTTACATCCATACAACCGACAAAAGACGTGCGAAAGTGGAGCAGTAATAAAAATTTTATGTAACTGTACAGTGAAATCGCTGTCAGAAGCTTTTGAGAAAATGTTCAAATGTTTGTAGAGCTTATGGAACTACGGGGTCATCAGTCCCTAAACTTACAAACTACTTACGAACTAGCTAACACTAATGACGGCACAAATATCTATGCCCGAGGGGGCATTCGAGCCCCCGACCGTAGTGGCCGTGCGAACCGTGAATGGCGCGTCGCAGAGCGCTCGGTCACCGCGGCCGAGAAGCTTTTAAGACACACCACCATACAGAAACGCACACTGTAGCTATTCACACACACGTAAAACCCCCAAATCTGGTAAAAACATGGCCTCTTGGGCGCTTCTCCAATCAGGAATGGTCTTACGCATGGCCACTCTCCCTATACAGGATCTCTACTGCCTATTGGACAGAGTCAGCAGCCTCCCTCCTCACCGTGCTGCCATCTCACATTCTCACTGCATCCACACCACGGTCTAACACAGACATTCGTAAAATTCTCTACCCAAACTGTGGGGTAGTCTATTCAGGTGGGTCACCGGACGGCTAAATTATCTTAGCGACACGAAAAGGAAACGGAAAGTAGTACAAAACGTATAAACCTGGTTCTGCATAAGAAAAAAAGCGTCTGTAATAACAAGATCAATGCAACCGTAGCATCCGTTCGTAACAGCGATATACGAGCGTGGCAACTACTTATTCGCAGCCGATACCAAAGAATACATCTTTGCAACTGTTACTCTCCTTCAAAGTAGTCACCAGCGTTGTGTAGAACACAGTGCGTAGTATACTGTTAGCAGAACCTGTTCTGTTGATGATGCGAATGGAACGATCTACTGCCTGTCGAATCTCTGGAACAGTTCTGGAGCGAATGCTTTCATCTTCACAATCAAATCAAAGTCGCAAGGACTTGAGTTCGGATAGTATGCTGGATGGCACAGAACTTTCCAGTCCCATCGACCGAACCGATAGCCACACCCGCGCACTGTCGTGCGAAATGATGGGTGGGTTGCGCAGAATTTGTTGTCGCTTCTTTCGCAAAGCTGGTCGCAGGTGATGCTTCGAAAACTAACAGTAATACTCTGCATTCACGGTCTCCTGTGGAGAAACGTAATTCATTAGGAAAACACCATCGCAGTCGAACACGAGAATCATCATAACTCTCACCATAATGGGGCTCTTACGCTCTTTCCACTTTCGCGGCGACCCATAATGCCATAATTCCTTGGATCGCCATTTCAGTTTTGGCTCGTAGGATGTGGCCCATATCTCATCCAGTGTTACGGTGCGGCGTAAGAAAACCTGTCCTCGGTGCTCACAGCGTCGTAACGCATCCATTTCTCCAATGTTGTCAATTCATGCGGAACCCATCCTGATGCAATTCTTCGCATCGTTCAGGATG
This sequence comes from Locusta migratoria, assembly GCA_026315105.1. Lineage (NCBI taxonomy): Eukaryota > Metazoa > Arthropoda > Insecta > Orthoptera > Acrididae > Locusta > Locusta migratoria. The sequence continues at coordinate 288,991,004 of CM048747.1, read as the reverse complement.
CGAACACAGTCGTATGCTCAAATCCGGTTTCGTGGGGGAGCTCACGAATCGTCTAGCGTCGATCACTGTCCACTAACGCAACAGCAGTAAGCACTTCTTCTTCACCGACGCTAGGACTACCTGTCTGATGCACATCTGCCACAGTTTTTCGAACTTGGTTGAAGGCTTTTACCCAACGTGCCACTGTTCTGCACAACAATGCCGATTCCACGCACGCCTCTTGAAGACCTTGATGACACTGTCGTGCTGTATGACCTCTGCTGCATTCAGTCTTGATCCAACTCCGTTGTTTCTGTTTCGAGAACATAGTGACACCGTTACGTTACAGCGGTATTTCACAAATGACTGTGTTTCCCTCGATTGTGCGCATACCGTTGACGTAGATCGGGCGAGTCCATTTGCTCGGAGGTAAGAGAGGTATGTCAACAACGTGTGCTGTCAGCGACAATAGTAGATTCCATTGCATAGCGTCTTCACGGCAGTGATGCCACTATTTAATTTCCATCCCTCGTAGCAACACCACGCTCTTCCATTTGCAACAAGTACCATATCAATAACTTTCCACTGTTTATTGCTTCAAAAAAATGTTCAAATGTTTGTTAAGCTTATGGGACTTAACTACGGGGTCATCAGTCCCTAAACTTACAAACTACTTATGAACTACCTTATACTAAAGACGGCACAAATATCCATGCCCGAGGGGGGATTCGAACCCCCGACCGTAGTGGCCGTGCAGACCGTGACTGAAGCGGCCGGCTTTATTGCTTCTTTGAGTCGAGATCTTACGTTTGTCTATTCGGCTTTTTGGTGGCGGCAATGCTTCGCAGTTGATAAATGTGTGTTTTGTCGTCCACAGTCCGAAAACTGGTTTGATGCAGCACTCCACCCTACTCTATCCTGAAAAAGCCTGTTCATCTCCTTATAAGAATGGAAACCTACATCCCTTTCAACCTACTTACTATATTCATCTCTTGGTCTCCCTTTGCGATTTTTACCCCACACTCTTCCCTCCGGAGCTAAATTAACGGTACCTTGATGTCTAAGAATGTCTCCTACCAATCGATCCCTTCTTTTAATCAATGTAAGCCATAAACTCCTACTCTCCCCAATTCTATTCAGAACATCCGCATTAGTTACGAGGTCTACCCAACTAATTTTGAGAATTCTTTTGCACCAAATTTCAAAAGCCTCTATCCTCTTCCTGTCTAAACTATTCATGCACTTGAAATAAACTGTAATGTATTGAGTACAAATTTCAATTTACGCGTTTCGACATTTCGTCATTATCGAAGGAATATCTGTTAAAAATTATTAAAAAGTAAAACAAAAACATTCTTGTTAAAATAATCATTGTCAGATACATATGTGAAACATAAAAGAAATTTAAAATTCCCCCCATAACATCCCTCTAGGACGGTCAAGTGCATACATATGTTTTGACAATAATTATTTTAAAAGGAATGTTTTAGCTTTACTTTTTAATAATTTTTAACAGGCATTCCTTCGATAATGACGAAATGTCGAAACGCGTAAGGCCTCAATAAATTGAAATTTGTGCTCAAGACAATAAAGTTTATTTGAAATGCATAAAAATGGCCACGCCTCACAAATGTCTAATAGAGACAGCAAGTAAACTATTTATCCTCCAAGTTTCACTCACGTACAAGGCAACATTCCATACCAATGTCTTCAGAAAAGAGTTCCTTACACTTAAAATTATATTAGATGTTAATAAATTTCTCTTTTTTCATAAACGCTTTTCTTCCCTTGTTGTTCTGTATTTCACATCCTCTGTAAACCAAGTAACAATACTCATCTACCACCCTTATCGTTTCGTTGAATAATCTAATTCTTCAGCCTCGCCTGATTTTCGTAAACTGCATTCTATTACCCTTGATTTGCTCTTGTTAGTGTTCGTATTGTATGCTACTTTTAACGCATTGTCCATTACGTTCCATTGGTCTTCCTGGTCCTTTGCCGTCTCCGACAATATTACAATGTCAACAGCAAAACGCAATTTGGTTTTTTTTTTTTTTTTTTTTTTTTTTTTTTTTTTTTTTTTTTTTTTTTTTTTCGTTCACCTAAATTTTAAGTGCGTCTTAAAATTCCTCCTTGCTGAATATGTATGGGAACTGCAGAAAAAATTCCTTGTCCCCTTCACTGCCCATTTCTCTCTCTCTCGCTTCTTACCTCCACTTTCCCCATTCTCTTTCCATAACCTCCTCCCTCCTAGCTGTCTGTCCATCGCCTCCTTCCACATCCATTTCCGTCTGATAGTTCAGTAGCCGCCATGCGGGAATGACCGTTCTAGGCACCATGTCACGAACTGCGCCGCCGCTCACGCCAGAGGTTCGAGTCGTCCCTCAGGCGTGCGTGCGTGTGTGTGTGTGTGTGTGTGTGTGTGTGTGTGTGTGTGTGTGTGTGTAGTTTTTAAGGCTAGGGACTGATAACCGCAGCACTTCATTAGATTTATAATCATTTGGACATTTTACCCCTTATGTCTGTCTCTCTTTGGCCCTTTTCCCGCACATGCAGGGTCGGCATGTGTTAATCGCGGATTTGGCATGTGTTAATATTTACGGGGTGGCCGGATTCCCTTCCTGCCGCCACCCCATGCCCCCCAAGAGGAAATGTGTACCCCAAATGTCTGCGTATAGTGTTATATGTGTGTCTGAAAGGGTAAAGTGTTACGAAATGTTTGCGAATTGTGTAACTGAGGCGGGACTTGGGGACCAGCCCGGTATTCACCTAGGGGGATGTATAAAACCGCCTGAAAACGACAGTCGGCGGATACGAACAGGGGCCGGTACGTCTCCACGTCTCGGAAAGCGGTGCGTTAGACCGCACTGCTAACCGAGCGAGTGGACATGTTACCCCTTATAGCCCCCAAATATTAGTTCGCAATGTTTCAATCGAATCTGCCATCACAATCAGTCGTTCACATGTGGCAGATTGCTTATTTTGTTTTCATGTATTTTAACGTCACCCTGCCCATTGACATCAGTTTTCAGAAGGAATTTAGAACATAAACTTTCCGCAAATATTATGACCTCGAAGAGAACGACCTATCGACCCATAGTCGACACGGATTCAGAAAGTATCATTCTTGTGAAACACAGGCCTACTCACATGATTTGATGAGTGCTGTCGACAACGGATGTGAAATAATTCCTTATTCCTAGATTTCCGGAAGGCTTTCGACAGGTACATCACAAGCGTCTTCTAATCAAACTGCGTGCTTATGGAACACTATCATAGATGTGCGATTGGATTCGTGATTTCCTGTCAGAAAGGACGCAGTACTTTGTAAATGACGGAAAGTCATTGAGTAGAACTGAAGTGACATCTGCTGTTCCCCAGGGAAGTGTTAATAGGGCCCCTACTGTTTCTTATTTTTATAAACAATTTAGGAGACAATCTGAGTAGCACTCTTAGGTTTTTCACGGATGATGCTGTCACTTATCGGTTAGTAAAGTCACCAGAAGATAAGAAACTGCAAAATGATTGAGATAATATATCTACCTGGTCCACAAAATGGCAATTGACCCTTAAAATGAGAAGTGTGAAGTCATCCATATGACCACTGAAATATTCCCGTTATATTTCATTTATACTATAAAAACCTGCAGACCGTAAATTCAACTAAATACCTAGGAGTAACGATTACGAACAGCTTAAATTGGAAAGAACACATATAAAATATTGTAGGGAAAACGAACCAAAGACTACTTTTCGTTGGCAGAACACTTAGAAGATGCAACAGTTTTACAAAAGAAACTGCCTACACTACTTTTGTGCGTCCTATTTTGGAGTATTGCTGCTCATTGTGGGATCCCCACCAAGTGGGATTGACAGACGATTTAGAGAAAGTACAGAGAAGGGCTGCTATTTTTGTATTATCGCGATATGCGGGAGAGAGTGTCACGGATTTGATGCTCACAACTTTCAATCTCGAATGCGATCTTGTTAGCACCCACCTACATAGGAAGACATGATCATCAAAACAAAATAACAGAAATCAGATCGAAAACTGGAAGATTTAAGTGTGCCTTTTTTCAGCGAGCTATCAGCGCAACTGCCTAGAAAGCAGGAGACCCGGGTTCGAATCCCGGCTGGGTACACATTTTCAGCTTTGCCCAATAGCAGTTGAAGTCATATATTCTATGAATATTAAATAATAACAGCTGCAGGATCAGAATGTGACGTCTGTTCTTTCCGAACAGACGCCACATGTATATATATATTATTAGAGAATGGAACATTATAAAATCGTCAGTTAAAACTTCCGGGCTAAATAGCTGTGATCGAACGGTAAAACTTCTCCCCCACCCGATGTTTCGTTGTCAACTGCGGACAACATCTTCTGAGATGAGTCGACGACTGGCTTCTAGGCGGTGGAGCTGCGGACAAGGCCGCCACCACACGTCACATGCTGCCGACTATGCAACTATCAGTGATTATCATTACTTCTCACGATTACAGGTAATCGACTGACACGTGATTGGTGCAAAGTCGACCGCCATATCTTGTCCAATTTTAAACCTTCGTCTTTTCTATTAAAACTGTTTTGATGTTTGTGGATTTCAATATGCTCTCTCTACATACGTGCATAATAATGCGAAGTCCTTGCTAGCACGCTCGTATCACCAAATTTTATTTCATCACCTCCGTTTTTAAATGCATGTTCTGCAACTGCTGATTTGTCGATATGTCACAAACGACAGTTCCCTTTTGTTCCGTTAAGCGTGTATTGACGCTTCTTTTTGTTGTCCCTATATATACCATGCCACAACTACACGGAATTTTATACAGGGTGTTACAAAAAGATACGGTCAAACTTTCAGGAAACATTCGTCACACACAAAGAAAGTAAATATGTTATGTAACGCTTAATTTCCATGTTAGAGCTCATTTTATTACTTCTCTTCAAATCACATTAATCATGAAATGGATTCACACAGCAACAGAACGTAACAGCGTGATTTCAAACACTTTGTTAATGTTCAAAATGTCCTCCGTTAGCGAGGATACATGCATCCACCCTCCGTCGCATGGAATCCCTGATGCGCTGATGCAGCCCTGGAGAATGGCGTATTGTATCACAGCCGTCCACAATACGAGCACGAAGAGTCTCTATATTTGGTACCGGGGTTGCATAGACAAGAGCTTTCAAATGTCCCCATAAATGAAAATCAAGGAAGTTGAGGTCAGGAGAGCGTGGAGGCCATGGAATTAGTCTGCCTGTAGCAATCCATCAGTCACCGAATCTGTTGTTGAGAAGCGTACGAACACGTTGACTGAAATGTGCAGGAGCTCCATCGTGCATGAACCATATGTTGTGTCGAACTTGTTAAGGCACATGTTCTAGCAGCACAGGTAGAGTATCCCGCATGAAATCATGATAACGTGCTCCAGTGAGCGTAGGTGGAAGAACACGAGGCCAACACATCACCAACAATTCCTGCCCATACGTTCACAGGAAATCTGTGTTGATGACGTGATTGCACAATTGCATGCGGATTCTCGTCAGCCCACACATGTTGATTATGAAAATGTACAATATGATCACGTTGGAATGATTTAAAGAGAAATACTAAAATGAGCTCTAACATGGAAATTAAGCGTTTCGGGACACATGTCCGCCGCGGTGGAGTAGCCGAGCGGTCTAAAGCGTCTCGCTGCGGAGCGCGCGGTTGCTCGCCGTGGAGGTTCGAGTCCTCCCTGGGGCATGGGTGTGTGTGTTTGTCCGTAGGTTAGTTTACCTAGGTTTAAGTAGTTTGTAGGCTACGGACTGATGACCACGCAGTTTGGTCCGATAGATTTACGAACATTTGGACAAATGTCCACATAACATATTTTCTTTCTTTGTGTGTGAGGAATGTTTCCTGAAAGTTTGGCTGTACCTTTTTGTAACACCTTGTATACCCCTGGGTAGCTAGGAGATGTCTTGCATCTTTCGCTAATCTTAAGAATTCATTTATTTTCTTAGTGGGTCTGGAAATAGTTTCCACTTGAGTCGTCGACTCACCTCAGAAGATGTTGTCCGCAGGTGACAACGAAACGTCAGTGGGAAGAGTTTTACCTATCGACCACGGCAATTTAGCCGGGAAGTTTTGATTGACAACGCCGGCCGTGAAAGCCTACATGTTATGATCATAAAATCGGTTTGATAAACCCTGTGCCATGCACTTGAATGTGACTTGCAGAGTACTGATGTAGGCCGGGATTCGAACCCGCATTTCCCGCTGACCTAGTCCCTCAGCAGGCGACCAGTGGTGGCCTGCGTCACGCGCCACTGTGCAGTCCCACAGCCTGCGCTGGCGGCGTCGGCGGTCCGCCGGTCGCGGAATGCGACGCGGTTCCGCCTTCGATCGTGCGTGCGACGGCTGACCGCTCGTGACTCCGGGCCCTGTATTTTCGTTCCGGAACCTATTATTAATTCTAGCCTCTCACGAAAGGTCGCCCATCGATTCCCACTTGTAGCTTTTTAACAAAAAAGGAACAGCGCCGTTTTTCTCCCCCACTCCTTGCCAGTGTGTACCGTAATCTCACACATTAGCTCCGTCTGTACTTCTGAATAATAAGTGCATTGTTTGTGGATTTCACTGTTAAATATAACTGCTTATAAAGGAGTAAAGAGCACGAAGCTTGTATTGGCTGCTTCAATCGAAGCGTAATCTCAGGTTAACACGCCAGCTTAACGTCTTGGAATATTCTACTCGTTTCCGTGATGGGAAAAACAAGACATTTCTCTAAATTTACAACACGTTTGCTACGAACAGGCTAATTTACTGCTTCGCCTCTAATCTTACGCCGATTGATACAACTTTTTTTTTCACGTAACTTCTAAACACTACGTGTAAAAATTTAAGAGGTTGAGCTATACTGGAGGTTATCCAATATGCAACACCAAAAAGAAGTACCACATCAAAAATTTAAGATAAAGGTGCAGCAATAAATTAATATTTTTGATATGGCCGGGAATCGAACCCGGACCTCCATGCTTACTGGGCAATCGTCTTACCCCCCTTTTTGCCCCACTATGGGTAGTTCTGTTTGTTGCGGACGCTGATCGTATTTCTTCATTCTTGTTCGATGTGTTGTTGGCTCAACTTTTTTTTATTACAGAAGGCGTTTGGCCCCTGACCGGGCGCGCTGAGCCACGGCGCCCGGCACCGTTAGACCACCGCACCACTATTGGTTAACGCGCCTCGAAATAGTCTAAGTACGACTTCTCTCCGTGTCACAAACTTTCTTACCGTTAGACCATCGCACCACTAACGGTTAAGGCGCCTCGGAATAGTCTAAGTCTTCCGAGTAAGTATGGAGGTCCGGGTTCGATTCCCACCATCATCACAAATTTTAATTCATTGATACACCATCTTAAATGTCTTGAATATATTCGAGACGAAAAACCGTCTCAGGGTTTCTGAATTTGTATTTATTTGGAGGGACCACTTTCCACTAGAATAACTTGACTGAAAATACAGCCCCATGACACCTGAGGAAGATGAAATTCTGTTTTAATTGCTGCCGCCACATGTGCTCAACGACTGTTTATATGACTTGTAGAAATATGGAGAAACGCTGACGTCAGCTGTATAAACGTTGTCAATTTAAACGTTAACTTCCAGCATGGATTGCAAAATGTTTTATTCTAAGCACTGATAATGACCACACAGTGGTCTAAATCTAGATCTGTAAATAATTTAATAATTACGACTGATTGCTGAAATATTTCTATTCTAACAATTGTCTTTACATACCATACAAATGCCAGTAAGGCCGACTTAAGCGCGGTTGAAAACCAAGCCAGACACTACGTACAACTCATATTAAAAAGTTTTTGCATCAAAACAGAAGTGTTACTGACGTCACACAAGAGGAATGTGTAACATTAGCTGGCTCACTCGTACCTTATAATCGAAATGTTACACATCTCTCTTCTCTGTTTTTATGCAAGATCTTTTTAATATGAGTTGTACAAAAGTGTGACTACATTTCTATTTTCGATTGTGCTTCATTGAGTTTTACTGACTTACCCAAGGTACGTAATGACGGTGATGTATCGGCGTTTATTGGCGCCACTGTCGCCGCACTATCGCGCCAACCGCCCTGCGATTCGTCGCCATGCACGGCTTCCCGCAGCGGCCGCAAGACCTCGCGAGGCGCCGATCATTGCAGCGTGCAGTTACAGACTATTAGTCCAAGCATTCTGTCACGGCGTAATGTTAAATTAAAAAAAAAAAAAATTACCTGAAAACAAAAAAATATGAGCGTGTAGGAAATAACTAAAAAACGATAACTCCGGTAGGAAAATGTTAAATCAGAAAGTAGTAGCCCTATCGATTACTTTTTTGTATGTATCGATTTATTTGATACGGTTCGAGTTATACCGAAAAAAACACATAAAATACATTAAAAACTACATTCCTTATAACTCGACAACATCCAAGTATACAAACTTACTATTTACCACAAGTATGGCACGAAATAAGTCAGAAAAGACCTTTTTCGAAAAAACCAAAAATATTCTGTATTATTTTAGATATAACGATATTTTTGAAAAAAAAAAGCGGCTCATTGAAAATAGGCCAAAGTTGGTCAGAGAATTGGCCTAGAGTAACGGCTCTCCCATCAGTTTTCTTCGTGAAGAGTTGTTATATCATACTATTAAATACTTTTTGTAAATTCTGTTAATTATAAGCATCAAAGAATGACTTTATGCTGAATATTTTCGATTTTTTTCGAAAAAAGTGTTTTTTTTTTTAACTTATTTCGTGCCATACGTATGGTAAATAGTAAGTTTGTAAATGTGGATGTTGTCGAGTTATGAGGAATGTAGTTTTTAATGTATTTTCGATATAACTCGAAACGTATCAATTAAATCGATACATACGAAAAAGCAATCGATAGGTAGGCCTACAACTTTCTAATTTAACATTTTCCTATCGGAGTTATCGTTTTTGATTTATTTGATAAAAACAGTTTTTTGGAACTTTGTGAATTTTCTCGTCAAATTTCGCCATCTAGGCTCGAGTTTCATAAAATAGAAACTCTATTTGAAATTTAATTGCCTACACGCTCATTTTTGTTTTTGTTTTGTTTTTTGTTTTCAGGTAATAATTTTTGCAACCACTTCTCCATAATGCTTGCACCATATGGAGCAACACCTGGTAGTTGGACACAAGCTACAGTTGAACGAGTTACTGCATTCGGGACAGAACTACTGTCGACATTTTGTGTTGGGACTGACAGCGATCTTCGACGAGACAGTCCTTCTTCTATTGGGCTGGCGTATCTCTATGTATTTTCGTGCCTTGCTTCATGCATTAAAGAAAAACTGTCATTTATGTTGTTTGCACACAGTCACAGGTTTTAAGGAAAGGTACCATCAGTACCGTTGTAGAATGAATTAGTGAACATATTCTCAGGTCTACTATAGTAAATTTCCTTGAGACGGAAAAGTTTTGTTAATACACCATCACAGCTTCAGAAAGTATCGATCTTGCGAAAGTCTGCTTGTCCTCTCTCATAACATCTTGCGAACTGTGGATGAAAGGCAACAGGCAGAATGCAAATACCGAGCGAGGTGGCGCAGTGGTGACACACTGGATGGTGGTTTGAATCCACCTCCGGCCATCCAGATTTAGGTTTTCCGTGATTTCCCTAAATCACTCCAGGCAAATGCCGGGATGGTTCCTTTCAAAGGGCACGGCCGATTTCCGTCCCCCATCCATACCCAAAATCAGAGCGTAAGCTTCGTCTCTAATGACCACGCTGTCGATGGGACGTTAACCCCTAAGATTCCTTCCATTTCACCAGAATGCAAATTTCTCGATATTCGAAATGCGTCTTATACGGTGCAGCTCTACAGACAGCTAACGAAGATACGTGTTTGTGGAATAGGTACCAAAATATGTGAGTGGCTCGAAGACTACTTCAGCAATAGAATGCAGTACGTTGCCTCGATGGCGAGTGTTCATCAGAGAGTAGATTATCGTCAGGAGAGCCCCATGGAAGTGTGAAAGGGCCGCTATTATTTTCCATCTGTATTAATGATCTGAGGAACAGAGTGAGATGCAATCTGCGACTATTTGCTGATGACGCTGTGTTGTACCGGAAAGTGTTGTCATTGAATGACTGTAATAGGATGCAGGATGACTTGGAACAAATTTCCAGGTTGTGTCAGGAATGGTAGCTATCTCTAAATGTAGAAAAATGTAAAGTGAAGCAGGTGAGTAAGAGGAACAATCCCGTAATGCTCGAATTTGTAGTGTGCTGCTTGACAGAGTGTCGCCAATTAAATATCTAGGCGTAACGCTGCACAGCGATATAAAATAAAAACGAACATATAAGGACAGTCGTGGAGAAGGCAGATGGTCGACTTCGCGGAAGATGTGATTCGTCTGGAAAGGAGACCGCTCATAAAACTTTTGTGTGAACCCCTCTTGGGAATTGCTCAAGTTAGTGGAGGTGCATTTCCACCTATTGAAACTGAATGAAAGGCGTTTTTTGTGCCACACACGTTTCGCTTCTTTATTTGTGAAACATCATCAGTAGCGTGTCATACATGTTTGTTTTTTCTATAATATTGCAGAACGGTTATAAATAATATTTTGCTATGTTTCACAACTACAGCTCCACACAGACATAAACAGTATACACAGACACTTTCACTTCACAATGGAAAAAGAAACAAACATGCAGATATACTTCTTGGACATAACAACAGACAGAGACAACGATAGGCACACATTTGCATCTTCAGATACCAACAGCTACAGATACACTCATACGTGCCACATCTAACTATCTCCATAATCAAAAACTAGCAGCTCTACGACACATGTTACATAGACTGAACAACAGCAATAAATAAATAAATAAAAATACATCTAATGAGGAATTGTAAGAAGCACAAAAAACAAACACCCAAAAATCCCACAAACACAGACAAGGCAAGAAACACAGACACACAAAAACAGCAATGCTCGCGACACAAACAGTACTTTAATATACAAACACAAATCAACACACAAAATAGCAAGGTTTACAAACTGCCTACAGAGCAAGGAACACACTTCTGTCACATTTGCAAACAACAAATATATCTTCGAATGACAGGCAGAAATTTCTAAATCAGATATAAGGAACATATAAAAAGCTGTAATTATGAAAAGAGCCATTCCACCTTTGCAGAACCCCTGATAGAACATGAACATGAAGCATCCAATATGGAACAAGATATGAAAATTATCAGCATCAGTAATCGACACAGAAAATTCCTGACTTTACAGGAAAATTTTCGTATGCAAAGAGCCCTGGCCATGAATAAGAAAGTGATTAATGATCAGATCGACAAAAGCAACAACTCACTCATCAAGCTGGCCACAAAAACAGTGGAAAACAGTAAGGTGAAATGCCCTCCCTCGTTATTTTTTTCTCCCGTCCCCCCACTCTCTCATTCATAAAAACTCACGCAAATAGCAAAGACACACACACACACACACACACACACACACACACACATAAAAAAAACAGAGAGATACAAGGAACACATACACACACACAAAAAAGCAAAGACAGACGAAAAGCGACAGTTGGCAAAGCTACACATGGTAAACAAACCCTTCCAAAACGAGTGCACAGTGGAGTGATGATATAAATGTGTTCATCAAGAACCAATATGTATAAATCCACCTGGGAACACATAAATAGCTGCATGAAGACGCACATGGAGTAACAGAAAAAACCGTAAATGAAATTAACTTCGCATAAGCTTCTGCTACAAAAGTTAACCTAGTAGGTCAAAATTTAAGAAATTTAACATAACAATGATTGATAACTGTGATACTGTGAAACATAGCAACATACTATTTATAACTCAACTGTATTATACAAAAAACGAACATGCATTGCCGGTTGCGGTGGCCGAGCGTTCTGCGGCGCGTCAGTCACAGTCTGCACGGCCACTAGGGTCGGAGATTCGAATCCCCCCACTCGGGCATGGATATTTGTGCCGTCCTTAGTATTAGCTAGTTCATAACTATTTTGTAAGTTTAAGGACTGATGACCGCCTAGTTAAGTACCATAAGCTCTACAAACATTTGATTTTTTTTAACATGTATTACAGACCTCTGATGATGCTTCACAAATAAAGAAGCGAAACGTGTAAGGCACAAAAAAAAAAAAAAAAAAAAAAAAAAAAAAAAAAAAAAAAAAAAAAAAAAAAGTGTTTCATTTAGTTTCAATAGACGGAAATACACATCCACTAAATTTCTAAGCAACTAAGGAGACGGGAAACGAAACATTAATGATTGCTGAAGTGTTTGGAATCCTCATCAGGTCGGTTTAAAGGAAGATATAGAAGCAGTTCAGAGGCGGACGGCTTGTTACTGGTAGGTTCGATGAATGCGCGAGTGTTTCTAAGATGCTTCTGCAACTCAAATGGGTGTCACTGGAGGGAGGCGACGTTATTTTTCGGGAAAAACTGTTGAAGAAATTTATTGGGCCGGAATTTGAAGAGAATTAGAGAACGATTATACTACCGCCAATTTACATTTCGCGTAAAGACTACGAAGATAAGATCAGCGAGATTAAGGCTGGTACAGATGCTTACATCTACATGGGATACTCTGAAAATCACATTTAAGTGCCTGGCAGAGGGTTCATCGAATCACCGTTATACTATTTATCTCCCATTCCATTCTCGAATAGCACGCAGGAAGAAAGAACGCCTGAATCCCCCAGTTCGAGCTCTGATTTCTAGTGTTTTATTCTTACCTATGTAAGTGGGAGTCAACAATATATTTTCGAAGGAGAAAGTTGGCGATTAGAGTTTCGTAAGTAGCCCACGCCGCAGCGATAACCGCCGTTGTTGTAATGATTCCAATCCCAGATCCTGTATCTTTTCCGTATCGCTGTCTCCCCTGTACCGTGACAATACGAAACGAGCTGCCCTTCTTTGGACTCTTTCGATGTCATCCGTCAAACCCACCTGATAAGGATCCCATACTGGGCAGCAACACTCCAAAAATAGACGGACAAGCGTAGTGTATGCAGTTTCTTTTGTAGTTCTGTTGCATCTTTTAAGGGTTCTGACAATAGAACGCAGTCTTTGGATCGCCTTTCGGACGACATTATGTACGTGTTCTTTCCAGTTTACGTCTGAACTAATAGTAATTCCTAGGTATATTGTGGAGTTTACGGCCTTCACTTGTGATTGATGTATCTTGTAAACAAAGTTTAACAGATTTCTTTTCGTACTCATGTGGACAACTTCCCACTTCTCATTATTTAGAGTCAATTGCCAATTTTTACACCATAGTGATATCTTATTCAGATCGTTCTGCAGTTGGTTTGGATCTTCAGATGATTTTATTAGACGGTAAATGACGGCGTCATCTGCAAACAATCAATCTAAGAGAGCTACTTAGATTTTCCCCTAAATCGTTTATGTAAATAACAGCAAAGGACCAATAACACTACCCTGTGGAACACCCGATATCACCTCTGTTTTAGTCGATGCCTTACCATCGATTACTACGAACTGTGTCCTCTATGACAGAAAATCCCCTATCGAATCGCAAATTTGGGCCGATATACCATAACCACGCAATTTGATTAAAAGTGGTTTGTGAGTTACGGTGTCAAAAGCCTTCTAGAAATGAAGAAATACGGAATCGATTTGCGCACCCTTGCTTTCAAGTATCCGTTTTTCTACCGTTCTATAAGGGAGTGGAACAGGAAAGCTTTTGACTTAGTGGTACTAGGTACCCTCACCCATACACCTTTAGGGGGATTGCTGAGTTTGTATGTACTTGAAACAGCTGGGCTTGTTCTACACGTGAAACGAAATCCGATGAGATTGCAGGAAACACGGAACAGTAGCAGTGTAATGTTTACGTCAGGCTCATTCCGAGCAGCCGCAGCCGCTGCTTGGGCGAGACGTCCACTACATGCGAGATAGGTGGCGGGCACGACTGCCGCTGGCCGCGGCGGCCCGGCGCGCGCTCGGCTCGGGCCGTCGCCGGCGTCGGCGCGCGGATGGCCCTCGACGCTAAGCGGGCGCCCTTTGTGGCTCCGAGGGCACTCGGCGCAGCGACAACAGCGGCGCAGCAACAGGCAGCCCGCCACCATCGATAAAGCCCGCGGCGCCACCGCGCACCGCCTCCTCCACGCCCGTCACTCCGGGCCGCGGCGGACGGCGCGCCGCCGGCTGACGACGCCGCCAGACACACTCCACAGACTCTCACGTCGACGAACATCGGAAATCCAACGTGCTAGTTAACAGATATACCAGTCGTGTGCAACACAGTATAGAGACAAGGCCTTCCAACGGTTCGTGACATATCACACCGACCTGACAGCAATTGCTAGCAGACAGCCTGGCCGATGTGGCAGAGCCGACTGCCTCGTAGCGGCCATCCAGTCAAACGGCAAAACCAGCCTATCGGTGGGATGCGACAAGGACTGTTGCCTCAGCGCAGTCTGTGTCATGTCACAACGGTAGGCTGACTGGCTGGCCACTACAAGGCAGAAGGCTGTGTCCAACCAAGCAGCCAGTGAGCAACTAATTGCAGCCTACTTGGTGTGACGTGACCCTGTTGTGAGGCCTTGTCTCTAGACGGTGTTGCCTCAGCGCAGTCTGTGTACATCACAACGATAGGCTCACTGGCTGGCCACTACAAGGTAGTGGGCTGTGTCCCACCAAGCAGCCAGTGAGCAACAAATTACAGCCTACTCGTTGCAATGTGACACAGACTATTGTGAGGTCTTGTCTCTAGACAGTGTTGCCTCAGCGCAGTCCACATCACATCACATCGATAGGCTGACTGGCTGGCCACTACAAGGCACTGAGCTGTGTCCCACCAAGCAGCCAGTGATCAGCCGATTGCAGCCTACTTGGTGTGATGTGACACGGTTGCGAGGCCTTGTTTCTAGATGGTGTTGCCTCAGCACTGTTCGTGTCACGTCACATCGATAGGCTGACAGGCTGGCTACTACAAGGCAGTGGGCTGTGCCTTACCGAGCAGCCAGTCAGCAAGCAATTGCAATCAGTCTGACATGATATGGACTGTTGAGAGACCTTGTCTCTAGACGGTATTGTCTCAACGCAGTTCATGTCACGTCACATCGATAGGCTGACTGGCTGGCCAATACAAGGCAGTACCCCACCAAGCAGCCACTGAACAACCGATTGCAGTCTACTCAGTGTGACATGACACGGTTATGAGGCCTTTCCTCTAGACGGTGTTGCCTCAGCGCAGTTCGTGTCACGTCACATCAATAAGCTGACTGGCTGGCCACTACAAGACAGTCAGCGATTGCGGAACGTGACACAGACTGTTGTGAGGTACTGTCTAGAGACAGTGTTACCCTGTGGCGTGCGTTGCAGCACGTGACACCACCGAGTCCTAAGCCGTTGGCACTAGCATCGTGTATCTCAATGTGTGTGGTCGATGCGTCGTGTTTATGACGTCACAATGTGCGGGCTGCATGTTGGGCAGGCTTTCCCCACGTGAAATGTGGCGCGATAGCACAGTGGTCCAGTGACAGACTCTGAACCGAAAGGTTGAGGGTTCGACCCCAGCTTTGTCCTAAATTTTTATCAGTTACCCCTGACACTTTGGTTCGGAATCCATGTGAAACTGTAGGTCCTCCTATAGCTGGCTGGGAAAGTCAGTGCGAAGGTCTAAGGAAGACAGCGGCATACCACCTCCAAATAGGACCATGCCTAGTAAATCACTGTGTTGTTCAAACCAATCTTCGGATTGTTAACTACTTTGCTTTTTTTGCGTGGGGTAATATCCAGTATGTTCTAAATTCTCAAAGTGCGTCTGAACGTTCACCAGTAAGATGGGAGAACGCCACAGGTATTACGATGTAATTTCAAAGGAAGTCAAAGTAACTGACTAAATCTCACGAAAACCGGTCATTAATAACATCTCACAATAAAGTTCGGTGAACAGTCCCGTAAAATTAACTTAGATGAATTATGAACTACAATTACCTTACTGTCCATCCAAATAGACACCTCCCATATCTATGTGTGCTAACGTCTGCGATAGATGCCCTGAAAACTTTACACCTAGTCTTTAAAAAAAAATGTTCAAATGTTTGTAATTCTATCGGACCAAACTGCGTGGTCATCAGTCCGTAGCTTACAAACTACTTAAACCTAGGTAAACTAACCTACGGACAAACACACACACCCATGCCCCAGGGAGGACTCGAATCTCCACGGCGAACAACCGCGCGCTCCGCAGCGAGGTGCTTTAGACCGCTCGGCTACTCCACCGCGGCCACCTAGTCTTCCTTTGAGATGGTGTTCAAAAGCCTCGTAACGTTTCATTGGATTTCAGTAATATCGTCATATCTCTTTTCTTTCATAGAGAGTGAGTCGAAACAGTAGGAAGAAGTCTGGAGGATTCAGATCGGTCGATCACTTCCTCTTTTTTTGTCAGGAACTGTTTGACGATATTGGCTGTATGTGGGCGAGCATTGTCGTGGAACTTGACCATCCACCACGTCATCCAACGACGCAACAGAGGTGGAATTTCCTAGAGGTGAAGCAGACGCCAGGGACTATAACTTGGTATCCGAAGTGTCGTTGAATGGCGTTTCCGGGCATGGGTTTCTATGCTAACTTTGTTCCTCTAGACACATTTTGAAACTCCAAGTAGTTTGTAGGTTTATTTGTGTAATACTGAAACACACTTTGGTATGGAACAGACACCCATCTCAGTCTTCGACGTCCTTTCACTGCCAGAGATACGCTCAGGACGAATGTTTTTATTTTATTTTTATTTATTTATTTTTTATTGCTGACATGTGAGGAATCGCGCTGAGAAGCCCGACTTTATGAATTTCGCTTCATTCTGTATTGTGGCGGAAGAATGATTTTTTCCTGATTAACCAACGATTCATGAACGATGTTATCTTGTCCTAATCAGTTTCACTCTCAGCGGCCAGTCTTTCCTGCTCCACGGTTTATTTATCGCAGGATAGATATTGAGTGTATTTTTATACAATATATTAACGTGTGAACTATATGCAGACAAAATAATTTATAGGCTAAGTAGTTCATCATATGTACCTAAAAAGACTAAGTAAACTAATATCGCAGATATTTTTTTTTGTTCCCCTCTTGATAATGCATTTGCTCGATAAAGCCACTTTTTCAAAATCAGACTATTGTACAATGAAATACAGAATACTACAGACCATCTATATATAAATGTTGCTATTGTGTTCTTCAGAGCCGGCCGCGGTGGCCGGGGAGACTGAGGCGCTCCAGTCACGGTCTGCACGGCCACTACGGTCGGGGGTTCGAATCCCCCTTCGGGCATGGATATTTGTGCCGTCGTAGTTCGTAAGTAGTTCATAAGTAGTTTGTAAGTTTAGGGACTGATGACCCCGTAGTTAAGTCCCATAAGCTTAACAAATATTTGAACATTTTGTTCTCCAGTCCGACGCCTCCATTTTCCCGCTGCAATTTCTTTATTTTATCCAAATGCTTTTCGCCCTCTTCTACTTCAGGGCATCATCAGTGGATTGATTTATCTGTAAATTAAATTTTGTTTACAGATGTAGAATTAACAGGTTATTAACAGTTCACTTCGCTTCATCACAATTAATAAGGGGCTACTTATGGTTTATAGTCTTCCTAATTTCGTCTTTCTTTTCCTTCCCACCTGGTCAAAGATCAAAGTCTCAAAACCCCACAATATACGCAATTACTTGTTCATGTTTTCACTTTTTAGCTGTGTTACGTATATCCGTTTCACAATCATGTAGCTACACCTGATTTTGTAGTTTATTTGTTTCCCATGTGTTGCCACTTTAACAGTGTGTATGTTACCTATGTGCTTTAGGTGCGTGTGTTTACGAACAAGATGGAGTATGTAGATTTTTTACTTCTCTCTCTCTCTCTCTCTCTCTCTCTCTCTCTCTCTCTCTCTCTCTCTCTCTCTCTCTGTCTCTCCTCCTCCTCCTCCTCTCTCTCCCTCTTTGTGTGTGTGTGTGTGTGTGTGTGTGTGTATGTGCGTATTGAATTTTTTTTCTTTTGATGATTTGAACTGCGATTTCAGTGTTTTTATCAATATAACACAAGACTTTTTTATGGATAAGAAGTAAATGTATGAAACGGAACTGTTTATGTAATTTTAAATGCTGTGATGATGGGATATTCCCGAAACTAGTTGCATAATAAATAAATCTTACATGACAGCTAAGTGTAAAATGCATTTTCTCAAGTTTACTGCTGTCGACAATCGCCACAAACAAATGTATAACTCACTGCCCCACGCAGAAAGACAGGCGATTCTACCATCCCTAGAACTTTGTTGGTGTAGTAGTGTAATTCTGAAACACAGTGACGTATGGAACACACACCCATCTCAATCTTCGACGTCCAATTACTGCTGGAAATATGCGCAGGACGAAATTTTGCGACAGAGTGCGCGAACTGAGATTCACCCTGTGTAAGTGGTATTGTGTGTCTCCGTAGTTAACACTTGTCCACATTTAGCGGTGATTGACGTTGAACATTTACATGGCCAGTCGAGGTCAGTGCAATTCCAGATTCCACAAGAGTTACGAAAAACAAAACTCGATGCTTTAAATGTCAGTTTTCTTGTACTTAGTGAGTTGTTTTACAACTGTACTGATTTAAGTTCGTATTCATTACTAATTATAAACAACACATTCGCACCATAGCAACTGATCTATACGTGGCACCTGAGACGTTGTCTCAACGTAAATCAAAGCTACTTTCCGACTTCATATAATTTTAAATCTCCTGTTCCAAAGTTGAAATAAGTTTAAAGAATCTCTCGATACGCGAAACACAGTATCAGGTCCTACGAGAAATGATTTCCATTCCTCTCGTCTCCGCAGCTACGCCGAGTAACTTGTTTTTATAGAAATGCCTAAACTTTTCCCTACAATACCCTCCGACTGAAGTTTTCTAACAACTTCCAACTCTGCATGAGTTCAGGCATTTGTCTTCTTGACGTTGCTAAAAGCTGTTAAGTTATCCGGGCATAACTTCCTTTATGTTACCGAGCACAAACGAAAGAGACAGACATTGAAATTAGGGAATTTTCTGGCGTACATTGAAGACAATACTCACTCTCCTCTTTTGTTTGGCTTTCCAAAGCGCATAATTAGCACTTCGCCATCCAAACTCCTTATGTTGTTCTTCCACAACATTATACCTTTGCTTAGCGCTTACGTATATTTGAAGTCATCACACAGAAGATTCACGAGCAAAATAAGTGGTGCCTGAAATTCTCTACTTAATAATTTCATTCATATTATTGTTTCTAACTGATGAAGAAACGACCATTTTCGTTCAAAGTACTTTGACGCGCGTCGGTGTTTCTAGTCATTCCATACTGTACGTACAACATACAGTTTCTACTGAATCCTTTTTTCTACACTTAAAATAGCGTGAAATCAATATTAAAACATTCTAGGGGAAAAAAAATATACCACGAAGGTATCATGCGAATGGGAGACGTAAATCTTCCAAACCACCCATTTCATTATATGTGTTTATTAACAAAAACTGTTGTCTTTTCTAGACTAACTACAACAGTGTGTTTGAAATTCTAATCCGCCCAGTATATAACTGTTTGTCTGGGTGCTTTTTTCTTTTACTATAGTCATTGATATTATATTAATCTGAAAGAAATTATGAAAGTTCTGCAATTATAATGCCATGAAAATTGTAGAAAAATAGAGAACATCTCATATAATTCGTGATTATATATGTTTGAATCATTGTATATTCACCAAAGGTGAAATCATCGCCTATAGCCATATGTTGTATTCGAGAACAAGTCTGCACAATTTTCAGTACGTTTGGCTGAACGAAAGGTATTGCTGCCTGTTGGGTTGGTACGTTGATTTTGTCGAGTACAGATGATTATCTGTTAGCTCAAGCAGTCTTGTACCAAGCCGTTGCACTATCAAAAATAATCGATAATTACGTTCCTGCACGTAGACTGATGACACGGTGAGTCACGTTTTGTAGCCTACAAGCCTCGATCAATGTTTTGTCATTTTCTAAGGTTTCTGCGTACTTGCATCTCTACCAACATCGTCATAACTGAAGACAGACCACCTGGACATTAATTAATGTTTCATTTATTGGTTAAAATTCTGGGCAGACTACACACTATTCAGGAAATCAAAGCAATAATTCGGTCACGATCGAAGATATTCAAGTCTCCCGTATGGAATAACAATTTTTCACTTTTGATGCTGCAAAAATATTTATTTTTTTAGTTTGAAGTGAGGTAATTCTTTTCCCGTTAAACTTTTTCAACATGCAAGATAATGTCAATGTATTACAACATCAGAGTCTTATACAAGTAGACCTAGAAACGGAAGTGCCGCTCGTAGTTCGGTGTATCCTGAAATATTTGGTGGACTACTTTCGGGTAAGTCCTCACGACAACTTGGTCGTTAAAAGATACACGAAGTATGGTGATTGTGGTAGATGCTTGCCTTAGCATGAAAGATCATCGACGACACTTTATTCCTGGCTTTAATTATTGTAAAGATGTAGTGTAGAACCGCAGCTGTATAAACATAATTTTCGTAACGGGAGCCAGATTTTTTCCCAGGACTACCGAGGGATAATCGGTTTCCATCATCAAATCCGTTCAATCCGGTTTCTTACAGCCAAAACCATTTTATTTTGGTTACATTAAACTTGATGAAACATCACGAAGGGTGACTATTATTCTGTTCTAACAATAAAGTCTATAAAGACTACTGGTTCTAAACTATTTCATCTCCAGATTTCCACGTAACCTGACTTACTGCTTACTGCATCCTTTGCTGTGACAAAAATGATACTCTTGTGAAGAAACAAAACAAATAAAATCAGCACTCAAAGACACACTATTCCTTCTGATGAAATATTGATATGTGATTTATCAACTGAACTACAAGATTGTAGTAGTACTGCAAGTAAGGGAATAATATATGAATCAGTCGTTCGTAAGGAATGTCTCCTTTACAGGTCTCATTGTGGTTGATAAACGGTTTATAGCTACAACGAAATACTGCTAGAAAGGTTGAGCTGAACCCTATTGTTAGTTTCAGATGGTTTACTTGCAAGCGAAAACTACTGACTCTAAACCTGCAATCGTTTAGGAATGAATACTTCAAGGTTGTGAAACCTTCACTTAGGTAACCTATATATATAGGCGATTAATATTGCACCTTGAAAGACCACAATTAATTGTAAAATTAACTCTAGTTGAAAGGAGCCAGTTAAAAGCTTACTTTAAACATATAACTCTGGTCGTAAAACCAGCTAAAGGATTCGCGTGAACTACTGACAACTTCCCGCAGCAGAGTCTTGTTCCCTGGCCCAAAATTTAGAAGTGACTCAAACTTTAGCAGAAGGAAGAAAAAGAGACGGTGGCCACAATCATTAATATACAAGCCACCCCGAACTAAACCATTTCATGAAGGTGGCTGTCAGAACATTTATGGCGCAACAGAATCAAAACATGCTAATTTGCATATGAGTTTGTTCTCACAGCCACCATCATGAATGGTTTAGTTCGAGGTGGCTTGTATATTAATGATTGTGTGTAACTCTCGTGATCTACGACGTATGTTGGCCACCGTCTCTTTGTCTTTCTGTTGCTAAAGTAAATTTTGAGTCAGTTCTAAATTCTGGGCCAGGGAACAAGATTCTGTTGCGGGAAGTAGTCCACGCGAATCCTTTAGCTGGTTCTTATATGTTTAAAGTAAGCTTTTAACTGACTCCTTTTAACTAGAGTTAATTTTACAATTAACAGTGGTCTTTCAATTGGCGACCCTGCCAGGATTCGAACCTGGAATCTTCTGCACCTTCAAGTAAAAGCGTATATCTAGTGCTGCTGACTTAGGAACACTTCCTCTATAGCCCCTTCAATTAGATACAGTTTAAGAAGCTAAGAGCTATCAGTGTAAACAGATACCTCTGGTCTGAAGATTCTACACTATTGGGACAGTTAAAGATGTATTCCCGACCGAAATATTTCCCAATACCTGCTAGACAGTGGTGTAAAATGCTGTACTACTATTTTAAAAGAAACAGACCTTAGGCCTCTCGGGAAAAATAGGACCGTCAACTAGAATTTGACTATCCTTCTAACTTTGTTATCGTTTTACATTACAGTGTGTGCTGTACGCTATTTGTGCTGCGTTATTACTACGTCCTGTGGGGACGGATCTAGCCCGGAGTACTTACCGCTGGTTTTGACGCTAGCCGCTCCACATGTCGAATCCTGAAACAAAGAGATACCCAATTCAGAAGATGTCATTACATACGGCGTAGAAAAGGGAAGTTACCCGACACGTAACAGGACTAAAATGCACAATACCTTCACACAAGCACTTAGGCAATAAAACAAAAACATGAGTAGATTAAAATCAAATGTTCAAATGTTTGTTAAGCTCATGGGACTTAACCGTGGGGTCATCAGCCCCTAAACTTACGAACTACTTATAAATTAATTATACTAAAGACAACACAAACATCCGTGCCCGAGGGAGGATTGGAACCTCCGACGGGGAACGGCCTCGCGCATCGGAGCATAGCGTCTCAATGCGCTCGGACACTCCGCCGCGGCTGAGTAGATGACGTACTACGTGATCGATACTTGTACAAGGCTAAAATACTTGAATGATTACAGGAAATGCGGGATGAAAGAATATGCCCTTCTTTTTCGTTCCAAGTATCGAATTAATCTGTCGAATTTCTTTATAACTAATCAGCACTAAAAAGTATATTGTATGGAAGTAAATAGTACGCACTATTAATTTACGCATAGACGCGACTTTATCCGAAATGTAAATACATAGTTAGAATGCAATTTTTACAGCGGCCATTGATAACAACGTTCACATAAAAGTAAAATGCATTTGGTAGGAAAAGAAAGACTGAATCCATGACGCAATATTTATATATACACGTTTATGATGTATAATAGTTCGTATATTTGAGTCATTCTGTTGACACAAACAAGCGGGTTAGCTTTAAATAGGAATTATGTTTTACATGAAAGGTAGTTTCAATGTATCCTATTTGTGGCACGTAAGTATATGTGCTGATTTTGAAAAACGAAGATGCCATCAACGCATCAACTTGCGGAAAGTTTCTACTGTCAATCGTCACAAAATTATTTTCCATTCTTATAAAAATTGTGAAAAAAGTAAAACGTTTCCATTAGAATGTCTCATCTGTGCTAGCATATTGTAATGGAAACATATTGATTTTTAGAAATTGACATCTGATTCAGAAAAACCAAACGTACATTGATGTGAGACCGATATGCAATTTGAGATACTTGAAAATGGGTACACACCATAAATATAGATTTTCAAATAATGACATAACCGAAACAGGCAAATGGCTGTAATTTCGTTATATAACTGGTCTTCTTCATGTAGTATGACGTCAACAGAGCGTTAGCAATAAAACACGCCTTTTCGACCACTTGACCGAATCTTAAAATATAATGGGTTTTAAGCTTTAATTGCATAAAACCAGCATGTGTTTTGTAAGAATGAGAAATAATTCTGGAGAACAGCGATTCGAAGCAAATTTATGACACAGGACAATAGCCTATTGAGCTGATGGCCCACGCGCCTTTCCCATCGGCGCCCTGGATTGAGCTGCGTGAAAACTTTCCTACAGGCCGTAATCCGCTACAGATACGTATGTAATGGACAGTGACTGTTGGCACTGGACATCGGGTAAGAAGGAGATGGGCAATCAAAAGAATGAAAGAAATACATACACGCGCGAAGCCGGGTACTAAGGCTGATGTTGTAATACAATGGTCCGCACGAGGGTATATTCGTGATTTCCTTACAAGAGAAACTGCCAGTGCCCCCCCCTCCCCTCGTATTTAGTGGCGAATTGGTGCAGTGGATAACTTGTCATAAAAAGATCGATCTTGAAAACAAATGACGCAAAATATGAACAGTGTACTGTCCAAGTGCAAGGTGTGAGCGTACATAAGATGTAAAAGACGTTATGGGAACATCCAATTAATGAAAAAAAGAGGACAAATTGGAGAATGCCACCGCCTTTGTCGGAAACTGCACTCACACGAAGACAGATTTTTTTTTCTTTTATTTCCGCCTGTGAAGAAAAGGGTCGGACAAAATTGCTACAAGAGAGCATTGAGAGGGACCACGAAACGGAGAAGACCTTCTGAAAATTGGAGAAGATTAGCCGATTTAATCAAAACTGTACTCGCATCTGTTTTATATGAACAATAACATGCCTCCTTAAATCAGGTAATATTAGAAACATAGTAATAAGTAAGATACTTTAGAAACATAAATTATTATGCTTGTACTTTCTGGGGGTTTCTATCAACCGTTCCGTTTCGTGTCCCACCTAGAAACAAATCTCTCGACGCTTTAATGTAGACTGTGTGGACCGCGCAATACTTTAGTCATTTCGTGCAAACGTATTTCCTGCCACTGTGGTCAAAACCGTTTCGCTGCGACAGACCTGCTCGTGTCTGGTAGGGATTGTCCAGTGTCATGATACACCGGGTGGTTACAATTAAACTTTCCCTATTCAACACATCATAACACGGAAACTAATTACCGTACAAGTTCCAAACGTGGTAGCATTAATGTCCAGAGTATGCGGTACATGATTTCCGTGCGTTTCAGCGCCACCGTTCAGTTTCAACTAGGCCCCCAGGCGCCGTGACCAATCGTCGCAATTCACACACGTGACCAGTCGCAATCCACTGGTTGATATGTCAACGATCACTTCTTGTGATTTCTGGGTATGGGGCTACCTGAAGGACAGGTTTTACCCAGAGGTCAGACAAATGCTCATCTGAAGCACAGCACATCAAGAGGTAGACAGCATATATATACGGTTAGGCTTCGTTCTGATAGATCAGGGCCTGCCAGACGCTGCACCCTGTTCTGAGGTGCGGAGGTTCTGCACAGTCGCGCGCATGTGGGACAGCAAGCAACGACGTTGTACAGCATGTCAATAATTCCGAAATGATCCGGAGGTTTTCGAAAGAATTCGAAATTCAACAAATAATACAATTCCTTGAGACAACATTGTCTCGTTATACCGAAGGTATTAAACATAAGGAGAGGCACTGAATTTAAATTTATGCTGTGGCCGGGATTCGGACCTGTGACCTCCAACATACTAGGTAGGCGCTTTAGACCACTCAGCTAACACAGCGTTGTGGACAAAGCGACTACACAGTCTGTCTTAAAGCACGTCTCGCTCCACACCACATACCTTAATTCTGCGTCATGTTCCCTGTGAAATGCGTATCAAATTGCCAGGGCTCTCCTACATTGGAAAAGCACCCCAGCAAAAAATTCGAATAGGAACTATCCCACCTTGTTCCTCAGGCCGAGGTGATATAAATATCAACAAATAATACAATTCCTTGAGACAACATTGTCTCGTTACACCAAAGGTACTAAACATAAGGAGAGGCATTGAACTAAAATTTATGCTGTGGCCAGGATTCGAACCCAGGGCCTCCTACTAAGTAGGTTCATTGCAGAGACGAGCACAGTATTGCATCCAGATGCAATAAAGACACTTCGAACATCTCCTTTAACAGGTAAGCCATACGTCAAATGTGATCTGCAATGCAAGACCTACTAATAAAGTCTAAATTTCAAATTTATGTGTACTAACTAGGACTATGTTTACAATGACTTCTGTGGCGGATTAGAACCATACATTCGTAATTATCTTGCCAACGCCTCGTTTCCGGACACATGTTTACTGGAACGTTTTTGCTTCTATTATCGTGTACTGCCAACGGTGTAAGTTTGAGGCATCCTTTTTGATATATCTTTTTTACATAGCTCTCTTTTAAAGTTTTAAGCCGGCCGCAGTGGCTAGCGGTCTGTGGTGCGCCAGTCACAGTCTCCACGGCCACTACGGTCGGGGGTTCGAATCCCCCCTCGGGCATGGATGTTTGTGTCATCTTTAGTATAAGGTAGTTCATAAGTAGTTTGTAAGTTCAAGGACTGATGACCCCTCAGTTAAGACCCTTAAACTTAACAAACATTTGAACAATTTTTTAAAGTTTTAAGTACTTCTATTTCGATTCCAACAAAACTAATTTTTGTAGCAAAACATTGGTCTCTTCCAGCGTACTTGACCCCCCAATTTTCACTCCCCCCTACACTTACCGACATTTTTACATTTAGGCACCATTTTGGAGGGACTGTTTCAACCCTTATATGAGCTTTAGCGCTGCTAAAGTGGTCTTCAGTACAGAGACTGGTTTGATGCAAATCTCCACCCTACTCTATCCTGAGAAAGCCTCTTCATCTCCTCATAAGAACAACAACCCACGTCCATTCCATTTCAAATGTTTGTAAATCTTATGGGACCCAACTGCGGCGTCATCAGTGCCTAAACTTACAAACTACTTATGAACTAGCTGATACTAAAGACGGCATAAACATCCATGCCCGAGGGGGGATTCGAACCCCGACGCGGAAGGCCTCACGATCCGCAACATGGCGCTCCAGACCGCCCCACATCCATCTGAATCTGCTTACTATATTCGTCTCTTCGTGTCCCTCTGCGATTTTTGCCCCACACACTTCCCTCCAACGCTAAATTCACAATTCCTTGATGTCTAAGAATGTGTCCTACCAACCGATCCCTTCTTTTAGTCAAGGTATCCCAAAAACTCCTTTTCTCCCCAACTCTGTCCAACATCTCCTTACTAGTTATGTGATCTACCCACCTAGTCTTCAGCATTCTTCTGTAGCACCACATTTCAAAAGCCTCTATCCTCTTCCTGTCTGAATTATTTATTGTACAAGTTTCACTTCCTTACACGGCAACACTTCACACAAATGCCTACATTGAAATTTTAAACATAGCTGCGAATTGCCAGCGACCACTATAACGTCAAAGGATAAAAGTGCTGCCCTCAGTTGCAAAGGTCACATTATTTAACATGGTTTCGGCAATAACTATGATTGCCTTCATCAGAAAATATAAATTAAACCTGTAACATGAGACTGCAAAATTTACAAAAGGGTGAGTTGTTATACAAAGAATAATGTAAGTACTAATTTGGTGTAGAGCATTGATGCGTATTTACAAGTCACACAATAAAAGTTAGAAATGAGCTGCAAATCTTATGTACTTATAAAAATTAATGACGTAAGCTTTACAACTGATTTGGAACTTTCATTATGTGCCTTGTAAGTACTGGTTCAGTGCTCTACATCAAATTAGTACTTACATTCTCCTTTTCATAAAAACTGACTCTTTTTATAAATTTTGCAGTCTCATGTTATAGATTTAATTTATATTTTCTGATGAAGGCAGTCATAGTTATTGCCGAAACCAAGTAAAATAATTTTATCTTCGCGACCGAGGGCTACACTTTTATCCTTTGCTCTTCAGAAAGGACTTCCTTACACTTAAATTAATATTCGATGTTAGCAAATTCCTCTTTTTCAAAAACGCTTTTCTTTCCATTACCATTCTTCATTTTACATCATCTGTACTGCGACTGTCATATGATATTTTACTACCCAAGTAACAAAACTCATCAACCATCTTTATTGTTTGGTACCTGATCTAATTCCTTCAGCAACACCTGATTTTCTAAGACTGCATTCCACTACTCCTGTTTTGCTCTTGTTCATGTTCACTTTATATGTTCTTTTCAACACAATGTCGTTTCTGTTCAATTACTCTGCCAGATCCTTTGCTGAATCTGACAGAATCACAATGTCATTAGCAAAACGCAATGTTTTTATTTCTTCACCCTAAACCCTAATCCCTGTTCCAAATATAACATATCCAAAGTTCAAAAAAATTGGAGAGTTACAGGTAGCTTTGTTAGACCCTTAACTGTTTCTGTTTTTTTTTTTTTTCATTGTTCTGTGCATCTTCATCCTGCTTTAATATTTCCATTTTTGGAGGGCATCCATCCAATGCGTCATCTCACACCTGAAGGGGGGTCAATGGGGAATTTGCTAGATACTTATTCCAATATTTAACGAACTGCAGCCCTGACGTTTGTTTCTGGTAAACTAAATGCTGACACAGTGTGAAAAGAACTGGATACTGCCTCCTCCCAAGGCCCACTATATTTGGAGTCATGTAGGAAGGCGCTTATGCTCATGGAGGCGGAGCGATAGGGGAAGCGTGGAGGGGAGGAGCTACCAGGGTTCCCAACTTAGGGGTTTTCGCCCTAAATTTAGGGAGGAAAATTATAGATGGGGGATGTTTAGGGGGATAAAAATTCTTTTTAGGGGCATAAGTGCTTCAGGGGTAAGTAGGATTTGGGGGAATTTTAAGGGGCCTTCCCCTTCCTAGACGGCATTGGCAGCTGTCAGGAGGCGTAGCACCCTACATTATTTAAATGAAAGTTGAAATCGCCTCAGCAACAGACTTTTTTCTTTTGATCGCTCAAAGTACGCTCTGCGCTGACAAGCGCAGAGATTTTCATACACTCTTTTTCCTCTACTCTCTTATCAATGTACACTGTCCCTCATATCTTTCCTCGACCATAAAACTCTTATCTGATCAACATAACAGAACTACTCGTTCCTGTCAGAGCAAAACCCTTTCTGTCCCTATCCATCACTCAGCCGGTTTCTCTAAATCCTTTTCAGTAGCAGGAATCAGGCTCTGGAATAATATACCTCAGTATATCAGAGAACTGAATAACACTGCCAGCTTCAAACGACAGTTAATGGATTATCTACTAAAGCAATAATTATGCTAGTCTTTATTACCCTACGGTCCAGGTAGGTCACATCCATTCCTCCTCCCAGGTATTCTCCGACTGCCATCGCTCTCGCCAGATACAGCTTTCTTAACTTCCTTCTGTCAGAATTCGCCATGCCTTAACCAGTCTCGATATATTCAAAAGTAAATCTTGTATCTGCTAATATCAATGTTGTTACTTCTATTATTACACCACCAGCAGCAGAAGGTGTCTCAGTGGTACTGCTAGTATTAATCCTATTTAGAGTTAACTTAATACATTTTATTTACATCCTTTTACATGTAATCGACCTGTATAAATTATGTTATTAACTGTTTATCTGTAAAAATCATTATTATGTTATAGGTAACTCACATTGTCATATATTGATTTTACTGTTGGAATTGTTGAGAGGCTGTGTGAGCCACAGAGACGCACTTCAGGTTGAGAAATAGAGCCCCTTGCAGATAACAGGCTAAAACGGACACGTATATCTTACGGGATGTAGGCACTAAAGAAATCTGCTAGAAAACTGCTGATGCCCTCAGCCACCGTCCCAGGGTGGAGGTTACCTTTCGGAGAAGATGGGCATAACTTCATATAGCGTCTAGACGCTGTTGTAAGACGTTACATTAGTAATTGGTGGCCAACAGGTACGTTTTAATGTATGTAGCAAAGTTGATACCAGTCAATGTCATTGGTTTCACGAGGCTAGAGTGAGAGGGTAAAGAAGAAGAACTGCAAGTTAGTAGCTCCCCTGAGGTGTGGCCTAAGACGGAGCCTAAGGCGTGGCCAACTGGCGTAAAACATTGTTGTGGTTGCCCATATTGGGTAGTGTCGTGACGTTTTACTTTCAGCTGAACAATTTTGCTACCAAGTATGGATTTTGTTAGTGCACAAACAAGCCACCTCCCCACCCGGGGAATGGCAGAAAGGACAGGGCTGAAACGTGGCTCGCTAGAGGACTCAGAGAGAGGGCAAGCCACAATTTAGATTGGTTGAACCAAGCAGCGGCCAATAGGAAATTGTTAACTGTCGGAAAGTGGGGAAAAGAGGTGCGCCCACACCAGCCATTAAAACCCCCGGTTTTTGGATGAAAAGTCGGGCGCCAGCCCTTGACTATCGCCGTCGGCCTAGGGGTGCTCCATGATTGTTTCTCGCGGGGAGTGCGTCTGTCTAGGGGATGCTGCTAGGGAACGTAATTACTGGCTTCTGTTGTGGCAAACAATTTATACTTCTTGTTTTCTAAATAACTAACCCCAGTGTAGTAGACTTAGTATGGGATGCAATAAATTCAATCCAAGGTACCTAGGAGTTCCATAAAGTTTCCTAAACAAGTATCCTCTCGAGTCCCGAAATCCGCATCTGTAGTAGATGCCTGTACTGTCTCTCTGCTGTCACTCCTTTCCGCTCGGGATATGCAGACTAACCTTGCTACCTCTTCCCTCTTTCCTATGTAGGACACGACAACATGTAAAGAAATACTGTATGTGTAAAACCGTCGTCCGATGTAAGAGAGCGCCTGATGGCCCTAATCTGATCAGGCTAAATGGGCAAACAAATAAATAAATATATACTACTTTGGGGGAATTTCACATACGATTCAGGGGGACACTGTGCTTTGGGGTTGGAAATCCTGGGACCTACGACAGAGCGCCAGCAGTTGGGCCTGCGTGAGAAACAATGCGTAACTCATGGCCAGCCACGCGCCTAGAGAATGAATATTATTGGATGTCCGTGCAGTAATGGAGGGGGATGCGCAGAGAGGCTGAAAATTGGGCCGCCTTCCTCCGTGGCGCGGACTATAGGCAGCCGCAGGCCGGCACTGCGCTTGCGCTGCTGTGCGGGCGGGGCGCTCCTTTATTAATTTCCTCTTTTTGCAGCCGGGCGGCCTACCGAGAAAGCGTGACCCGCATCTGCGAGCGGCCACCGCGCCTGTCCGCGGCCGCAATTAAGCCGGCGTGTTGATTTGCATGCGTGGCGGCGGCGCCGCGCTAATGCCGACTCTCATTACACGCCTTATCAATTTATGTTAATCCACTTTTAATTATACGCTCGCGCCCCAACTTGGCCCGCCGTTTTATGGTTATCACTTGCTAATATCTTCAGATGCGCTGCGGATCAAACGGAGCGCTAATCAGGGGGCATTAACGTATGTGTAAGTATACAGGCCTACTGAGTTATTTTCTTCTGCAGCAACACTAATACTCTGCAACATACCTTATGGTGCGTGGCGGAGGCTACGTCGTTTTACTAACAGCTATTCTCTGTTTGAAGCACAGAAAGGGGAAAAGGACTGTAAGCTTCCCTAATTTCATCTTTGCGGTCCTTAGACCATATGTAAGTTAGCGACTGTAAAATATTTCTGCATTGAGCTTCGAATTTCAACCCTCTAAATTTCCTCAATAATTTTCCTCATAGAGAATCCCGCCACAGACAGCAATGTATGTATTAGACTTGCGCATAATAGTTCGCCATCGGGAGCGCTCAGTTAAGTCCGTGGCTCTGTCGCAAACTGGTTCGTTCTTTTAGTTCGTCCGCTCCCAGTGACGGCTGAGCGGTGTGGTCTGCGCATGCAGGTGGAGGGAAAAGATCCCCCACCTAGCTGTTTCATGCGCTTGCTGCTTGAGCCACTAACGATATTGCGCAAACCAAAAGAAACATTTTGTGGATAATTTCTCACGTTTAAGTTTAGAGTTCACTATATCCTGGCATTATATAATTTATTAGTCAGATATTGCAGAGTGCAGAATACTTCAAAACAAAAATTTTGTGGCACTGAAATATGTAATCTAGCAGGCAGACGCTCACCTCTAAACGGCTCTCATCAGCAAAAGGCAAACACGTGATTTTTAATTCTGCTGCGCGCTCTCTCGCTATGGCCCGTCGGTCTTCGGAAAAGAATCTAACAACTAAGAAGCGAGATACGTTTGCAATAATACTTCGCGACCGGTAACGCATGTTTTAGTTCCCGACCGATTGCACATATTTTAGTTCGCGATCGTTTGCAGATATTTTAGTTCGCGACCGATCGCGCATATTTTAATTTGCGACCGGTAGCTCTCCTTTTAGTTCGCAGCTCGGCCGCGAAGTAGGTCTCTCTTTTTAGTTCGTCCGCTCTTTTTGGCTTTTGCGACCGCTACTAAAAGAGCTCTTTCTTTTGTTATGACAGCTTTTTTTATATAATGATCAGTGGCAGTGAACTATGAAACTAAAGCTGAGCTACATCTCAGCTCGAAACGACGGTAACTGGCAGAAGGAAATCACGCAATTCTGCGGGCTCTTGCGACATCTCGCTGTTCCCGGCAGTTTTCGGAAAAGGAGCGGACGATGTAAGAAGCGAGGGATCTGCGAACTAATTCGCATAGTTCGCCTGTGGGAGCGCTTTTCCGAACTAGTTCGTTCGGAAACTACACAAGACTAGTATGTATGTAACTTCCGCGTTACCTAGCAGTAACAAAACTAGCAATCTGCCTAAGAACTGCTTCTACATCTTCTTTTTGACCCACCCGATGGCGATGCCAAGTCGCAGAACACAAATTTTATTGAGTATTATATGAAAACCTGGCATTGCCCGGATATTTATTTATCGCAATCAGATTAACGTTATGGCAGCGCATAAAATACGAACAAATGAACAAATATTTATGAGGTTTCCAATCTTCCATTAGTGTGCCGCGGTGGAGAAGCCGAGCGGTCTAAGGCGGCTCGCTGTGGAGCGTGCGGTTGCTTGCCGTCGGGGGTTCGAGTCCTCGCTAGGGCATTTTCTTTCGTTAGTCAATCTCCTCCTCTCCCTTCTCTCTGTTCACCTGTTCCTCTCCCGTCTCCTCCTGTCCCTTACTCTGACCATCTCCTCCTCCCCCTTCATCTCTTTTCATCTGTCTCTCAACATCTCCCTTGTCATTCTCCTCCTCTGCCCTCTCTCTCTTTCCGTCTCCTCCCCCCTTTTTCTGTCTGTCTCCTCTTCCACCTACTCCTCTCCTTCCTTCATATCAAAACATAGACATATGAGCCACGTTTCACGGTGATTAGTCAAACAGTGTCAAAGTCGCAAGGTACCCTCCACCATGCTAAGTTCACTGGTTTGCAGGTTATGAGAATCCCCTTCATGAAAAGATACATGTATGTGTGCTCACTTTTATAGTGACCAGTCAAACAGTTCGGGTGTTGGTTGTAATGAACCCTCCGCCATGCACCTACAGAGTCTTACGAAACGTAGCCTCTGTATTAATTCGTGGTAGAAGCTATCTTCATTCCACATGTCATTCAATTCCGTCCAGCCGTTTCAGCGTGAAAATATGAAAGTAATAAATGTGTTAACCCACTCTAAGGCAGCCTCAGCCACGCATCCTACGTTGGCTTACTAAAGGTAGCTCATCTATTAATGCTGTGTATAAGCTATCTCCATTCCAAATTTCATTCAGATCAGTCCATTTCCTTCAGTATGAAGGTGTAGCAAACATATTAGCACATTGTAAGGTACCCTCCGCCACGCACCATACGGTGGCTTACGAAAGGTAGCCGATGTATTAATCAGTGTATGAGCTACCTCTGTTCCAAATTTGATTCATATCCGTCCACCCATTTCATCGCGAAGGCTTAAGAAAGGAATTAACTAATTAATATAGTAAATATACGTAGTATAGTATGGTCGTTTTTTATTAATGCTTTGCAGATCGAGTTCGATCTTATAATGATCATCTTCAATGCACCAGTCATCGTAATATCAACTATGCATAATGATATGCCATATTAGGACACTACACTGATATGTTCAAAAAAATCTATTATCTTCAGCTAATATGGCATATGATTATGCATAGTTGATATTACGATGACTGGAGCATTGATGATCATTATGTGATCTAAATCCATCTGCAAAAACATTAATAAAAAACGACCAATGCTGCGTACTATATTTACTATATTCATTATCTTGTGGTCGCTGAGCACACCGTTTAAAAAAATATGGAATCAAACCTCAAATTAACTAATTGTAAAGCACCCTCTGCCATGTACCATACGTAATTAATTTTGGTACGCTTATAATCTCAGCGCGAGTGCAAGCGATCCTTTGATAAATTTTTATTGCAATCGGATGTACGGTGTGGCCGTGCATAAAATACGAACAGAAAGACAAACAATTTTCATATAGATGGTGATACAGATAGCTTATGCCCCAAACAAACTTATAGAATAGAAAAATGAGGACGTTTTTACTGATTTTTCCGTCGGTTTTTTACTTTATTTACTTATTTATTTTTTAAGAAGAATATCATATTGAATTAAGAAGGAAGGAAGCTCGGAGTTTAACGTCCCGTCGACAGCGTGGTCATTAGAGACGTAGGTTACGCTCTG
Source organism: Locusta migratoria (assembly GCA_026315105.1). Taxonomy (NCBI): domain Eukaryota; kingdom Metazoa; phylum Arthropoda; class Insecta; order Orthoptera; family Acrididae; genus Locusta; species Locusta migratoria. Next base: position 288,956,874 of record CM048747.1, on the reverse strand, counting down.
AATGTTTGGGTAAGGATATGGAAGGAAATCGGTCGTGCTCTTTCAAAGGAACCATCCAGGCATTTGCTTGGAGTGATTTAGGGAAATCACGGAAAACCTAAATGAGGATGGCCGGAAGTGGATTTGAACCACCATCCTTCCGAATGCGAGTCAAGTGTGTTACCATTGCGCCACCTCGCTCGGTTTGAATTAAGAGTACAATTGTGAGAGTACAATTGTTTTTGCATCCTACAGTTCATTTTTATTTAGTTAACCGATTTTCGGCTTACAAGGACAGCTTCAATTTTTTACGTAAACCGGAAATGGGTTGACTTCTTCAGGCAATTGGGATGGTCCGTCATTCCTGCTACATACGGTTGAATCGGCCTAAGTTGACCCTGACAGCCAGTGCAGGCTGGGTGTGGCAGCTTCGCGTGCCTGCCTCAAGCAATAGCGTAACACGATTTTGTAAACGTCTCTATGGCAACGTCCCATTTTGCCGGAGTTCTACCTGGTAGCCCTTGTTTTCAGACAGTGACCACGAGTCTTGCTGCTTGTCGACACTGTTCACGAGGTTCGCTTGTTTTGTGTGCTTGAATTCCACGAATTTCTTCTGTGAGTTGGACGTATACTGTTATCATGGCTTCTCCTAGCATAGGGAAAACTACGTTCGGAAGAGGTGTGTCCTAAAAGGACAAGCACGCGAATTTTTATTTTGATTACCTGAGTACTTCGAAAGAGGAAGGAACAGCGGTGTTCCTTTGTTCCTGGTGGAAAATTCGATCGACAGAGTGGAAGACGCTTTGAAGATCTCTACTGCGACAGTGAAAAGAGTGACAAACTAAAAAGTGAGCGTGAATTCACCTGGAAGATCTGTTCTTGCAACACCCGGAAATTCGTGGAATAAAGTGTGCCACGTGTGCCAAGTGTAGGCAAAATGTTCAAATGTTTGTAATTCTATGGACCAAACTACGTTGGTCGGAGGGTCGCGGGATCAAAACACTTTAACCCGTCTTTCACCTCTCAACGATGTGAGGAGTCTCCAAAAACGACACGTGGTTCGGATTCCACGTTAAGCTGCAGGTAACCTTTCCCCTGTTGGATAAATGGGGTAGGCTAGGGACACGCAAGACGTCGAAGTGGCGTCGAACTGAAAGACTTGCACCAGGCCAATGAGACACACGAAATTATTATTATCAATCCATAGTCTTACAAACTACTTAAACTAACCTAAGGACAACGCACACATCCATGCCCGCGCAATCCGTAATGTGGCGCTCCAGACCGCTCGGCTACTCCCGCGCAGCAAATGTAAACAACTTCGATGAAAGTGCAGTTAGGCAGTATATATATGCGTATTACAGCAGGAAAGAATATTCTACACGCAAGAAATTGTTACATTTAAGACTAGTCTACACGACGACACAGGTTGCGACACTCGTCGCGTGAAATGAAGAGAAGAAAAAAATTACAATTTCTGGAAGAGTATTGCATGCAACGTGCAAGCATAAGACAGTTACAGTATTCAGTTTTTTTTCTTCTGGCGTTCGTTAACAAATACGGTGTAATTTTACGCACATCCATCTCTGTAAACACAATGATCTACGCGCCAGCCAGCAACGGGTGCTGGAGAGCGCTGCGGTCGCAAATCACAATAAGCAGCACGTTCCGTGGGATGCAGCAGGTCGTTTCAGAGCGTTCTGTAGCTAGGTGGAAAGCGCCTCTGGCTTGAGCCACGTTCCGTGGGATGCATCAGGTCGTTTCAGAGCGTGCTGTAGCTAGGTGGAAAGCGCCTCTGGCTTGAGCCACGTTCCGTGGGATGCATCAGGTCGTTTCAGAGCATGCTGTAGCTACGTGGAAAGCGCCTCTGGCTTGAGCCACGTTGGGACAACACGTCCCGTATGAGGACGGCTTAACGTGCGGTTCGCACGTTGTGACGTCAGAAACTCGCCGCGTTGGCCACACTCGTTCAGAAAGTCGCTCCGTGTGCCGACGGCTTTCGGCGTTCTGGGAGAGTCCCGGAGTTGCTCGCAGACGCTCCTTCGGCTTGTTAGAGGCTGGTGCGGACGTCTCCTCGGGGTGCGACCGGCACTTACCTCAGGCGGCGGCGGCGGCGGCTCCTAATTCGCGGAAGGCGGCGTTTTGGTTAGACGCGCGGTGCGGCGTTGTGACAAATGTCCGCGCCGGCAGACATTCCATTAGCAAGTGTCGATAGCAGCCGGCCGCCAGCCGCCAGCCGCCGTGTCTCGAATAATGAAGAGCTGACAGCTGGCGGAACAGCCATCGGCAGGCGCCGGTAGCGGCGAGCGCTGTCCCACCGGCGTCTCTGTCCCTCCCTCCTGCCGCAGTGCCGGGTCTTCACTTACACAGTCAGCCGCCACAAGCTAATGCCGTCTGTCACCTCCACTCCAATTCCATTTTCTGACCAATAACTAATGCCGTTTCTGCACCATTTACACTCATATTCAGTAGTCGCGCAAGGGGTACTTTTTTAAACCCAACCTAAAATACGCTTTTTCTTTTGCGTTTATGTGGTTCAACACCAGACTATCTAATTTACATTATATTTTGAATAAAGTAGATAAAGCATCTTCTATTATAAATATCAACAGTAATACATTTCCTTGGGAAAATATTGTCTCTTTATACCAAAAGTATTAAACATAAGGAGAGGCACTGAATTAAAATTTGTGCTGTGGCCGGGATTCGAACCCGGGACCTCCTACTAGGTAGGCGCTTTAGACCACTCAGCTACCACAGCTTTGCAGCCAAAGCGACAACTCGGACTGTCTTAAAGTACGTCTCCCACACCACATACTTTAATTCTGCCTCATGTTCCTTATGAAATGCGTATCAAATTGCCAGGGCTCCCGTAAATTGGAATAGTACCCCAGGAAAGAACGCATTTCACAGGGAAAATGAGGCAGAATTAAAGTATGTGGTGTGGAGGAGACGTGCTTTAAGACAGTCCGTATAGTCGCTTTGGCTGTAATGCTTATTAGCTGAGTGGTCTAAAGCTCCTACTCAGTAAGTAGGAGGTCCTGGGTCTTAAAGCATGTAACATTAATAAAAATTAGAACTATAATTTATTGATTTCATATATACAACACCTGGATGTGTGTATATGTGTTCTTACATACATATGTTCCAAATCTTCTCCGAAAATACTGGAGCGATTTCAACCAAATTTCGTACACATACTGCTTGTAACATGAAAATCTCATAGCTCCTATAAGAGCGGAGATATTGGCAAAGACATCTTTTCCAATTCCTGCCATATAGGCTGCCCTGCACAACCGGTATGTTGTGTGGGAGTAGTAATAGCCTGCCTCCTCGACCTGCTCTCCAGGGCAGTCTACATGTAAGGGGAAGAAACAGTGAGAGAATTGCAAGACGAAATGGAATGATGAAGTAGTTGGGAGAGGAGGAGTTGGACAGAGAGAGGGGGGGGGGGCAGTAGGAGATGGACAGACAGAAAGAGGTGGGGTGTAAAGAAATGGCCAGAGAGAGAGGAGAGAAGATACACAGAGGAAGTATCAAGGGGAATTCGTCAGAGATGTTGGACAGGATGGTCTGAGAAACAATTGTAGAGGGAGGGGGAAGGAAGGGATGGACAGAGAGAGAGGTGACGAGGAAATGTACAAACAAGATGAGCAGGAGATGGAATAAGAGAGAGAATAGGAAGCGATGGCTAGAAAGGAAGGAATAAAAGAAGAAAGCTTAGTGTTTAACGACCTATCAACAGCGTGGTCATTAGAGATGGAGCTCATGCCCGAATTTTGAGTAAGGATTGCCCTTGTTAAATGAACCAACCTGGCATTTCCCTGGAGCTTCTATTATCTCGATACAGGGAGAAGGGTGTTACAGCACTAATGCGTAATTTGGTGCGGAAGTCATTCAAAGAAAGGCGTTATTTGTTGTGGCAAAATCTATTTGCGAATTTCTTCTGCCGTCCGGAATTGCCTCGTGGACTAGTACGGCTGTTGGCGCCGGAGGTTCGAGTCCTCCCTCGGGCATGGCTGTGTTTGCTGTCCTTATTGTAAGTTAGTTGAAGTAGTTTGTAAGACTAGGTACTGATGACCGTAGTAGCTTGATCGAATAAGTGTACCATCATTTGAACATTTTGAAATTTTTTGAACAAGTTTCTCGTCCGAATGCGAACATATTTTGTTAGCATCCACCTTCTTAGGAAGATGATCTTCATAAGAATAAGAGAAATCAGATCGAAAACAGAAAGATTTAGATATTCCCTGTTTTCCGCGCGGTAGAGAAATACCATAAAAGCCATGCACCTAAATGTGGCCGTGGCTGAGAGGCAGAGCGCATCAATGAAGGACTATTTTACCTCCGGAATGTTTTACGCGAGAGGTTGTCCCATCATCATATATTCATACAGTATAGCTGCATGACTTGGGGAAAATTAACGACTGTATTTTCCCCTTGCTTTGAGCCATTGGCAGTAACTGCAAGGCAAAGCCGTGTTAGCTGATGTTACAATGCCTGCTCTGTCAGTCATGCAGACTGTTGCACCTAAAACTACTGAAAAGGCTGCTGACTCTCTTCAGGAAGCACAGATTTGTCTGGCCTCTCCGCAAATACCCCACCGCTACGGTACGGCTATAATATTGAGGCATACAAGCCACCGCACCTCGAAAATGTTTGTGGGTCACGGGGGTAGGGCCCACAGTATTGTTTGGGATCTTCGACTTAAATGTTCTGATCGCATTTATGAGTAATCACGTGTCAACGGGAAAAGGCTTGCCACGCGGGCTTGGCGCATTGCATCCGGAAGCAAATGTTTGTTCAAATGTTTGTATAGCTTATGGGACTTAACTACGGGGTCATCAGTCCGTAAACTTACAAACTACTTATGAACTAGCTACCACTAAGAACGGCACAAATATCCATGCCCGAGGGGGGAATCGAACCCCCGACCGTAGTGGCCGTGCAGACCGTGACTGGAGCGCCTCAGTCCCCTCGGCCGGCATCCGGAAGCATGACGGCGCATCTCTGCGAGGAGTGGGTTCTAATCTTATTCGGGTGCGTCTTCCGCGATGGTGCGGGCCAGTGGCAGAAGAAGGCAGAGACTCGGGGAAGGCCGCGGCGAGAAGCCTGCGGCCCGCGCGCGCCAACTCGCGCGCCAAGTCCATCGGACGCTCTTCGTTACAAGTTGCACAAACAAGCCGGCGGACTAGAATAGCCGCAAACTGGGACAAATTAACTTGTGCAGTCGCGCGCCGGCGGGCACGGCCAAAGTTTTTCGGCGACGCATTATGAGAAAGTTGTTAGGGCGCGGCCCGGTCGCCGGCGCCTGCGCCTGCGCGGCGCTGAATATTAACTGCATAATCCCCGCGAACGGCCGCCGTTAATAATGAAACAGGGGGGGGGGGGGCGACAAGTTGCGCCGACACCTCGCCGCTGCATTATGCACACCGCCAGGTGGCGCCGCCGCGGACGCCCAAACACCCCGCCTACCGCACCTTCCTCCACGACCGTCACGTCTGCGGAAACCCACCCTCCACCAGTCTAATGTGGCGGTGATTACATTTACAACGGCGGGATGGAAACTAATGAGATAGTAAGGCATCGACTGAAACAGAGATGATATTTGGCGTTCCACAGGGTTGTGCTATTGGTCCTCTGCTGTTCCTTATCTACATTAACGATTTGGGAGAAAATCTGAGCAGCTCTGTTAAGTTGTTTGCAGATAACACCGTCTAGTGAAGTCATCTGAAGATCAACTGAGAACGATCTAAATAAGATATCAGTATAATACAAAAATTGGCAATTGACTCTAAATAACGAGAGGTGTGAAGTCATCCACATGAATACGAAAATAAATCCAAATGGGTGTTTTTTCAGCAATCAGTCGTTATTTGTTAGCAACTGTTTTATTTTGAATATCTAGATTTCGGCAAAAATTAACAAGAAGTCATTGTCTGTATACATGCTTTTATGAAATATAACATTGACAAATTAGGAAAGAGTGAATAAGATGTACTTTATATACCATACCTTCTTATCGTAGCATGTTATCCATGTGCATTGTATTATCCCCATAGATGGCATTCATAATGACAAGTCACTTACCGAAAACTAGATCTGCAAAATAAAGCAGTTTCTTACAAATAACGACTGATTGCTGCAAAAACATCCATTTGGATATCATAAAAAAAAAAAAAATCTTCTTTAAGGAAAGGCAATCTGTTGAAAATAAATCCATTTAAAACATAAATCAATCAAATGTAAAGGCCGTAAATTCCACTAAATATCTAGGAATTACTATTACTTCAGACTTAAACTGGAAAGAACACGTATATAATGTTCTAGGAAAGGCGAAAACTTAAAAGATGCAATAGAACTACTAAAGAGACTGCATACACTACACTTGTCCGTCCTCATTTCGAGTATTGCTGCCCAGTGTGGGATCCTTATCAACTTCACTGATCACCCAAAGTTAACATATTTAAATTTTCACAAAAGGGCAATATACTGAGGAGATGGAGACGTAGTTCGACAGGGAGACGAGGAGGTCATTGGAAGAGAAAAAGGAAGGTTGGTTGGTTGATTTTTGAAAGGGACTAAACGGCAACGGTTATCAGTCCCTTGTTCCAGTCATAGAGGTAAAACAGTGTGTTAAGCTTCCCTAAGTAATTGCGTTAACACTTCAAAGTTTAAGAAGAACAAGTAAAAACAAAGAAAGGATAAAAGGACAGGCATTACAAGAGTGTTTTTGCTGGGTGATCACAAAAATATAAGTAAGGCATCCAGGCACTCTAGCACACATTAAAAACACCTACATAAAATACTTAGGCGGGTGGAGAGCAGATCAATGACGGACACACAAGAAACTTTAAATGGATTTGTACATACCACACTCACAGATAAAATGTAAAACAGAATTAACCATGGAGGCACTGTCGGCTAAAGCAAGCTTCATGTCGTCAGGGATATTAAAATTTCGTCGCGCTGCGGCAAAATTGGGGCATTCCTGCATGATGTGGGCGACTGTCAGAGGCGCACCACATCGACACAGGAGGGTCCTCGCGACGCAGAAGGTGACTATGCGTCAGCCAAGTATGGCCAATACGGAGCCGGCAGAGAACAACCGACTCCCTACGAGAAGCCCTCAGTGAGGTCTTCCATGCAGCGGTGGAGGGCTTAATGACACGGAGTTTATTTGGTTCGGTCGAGTGTGCCCATTCAGAACTCCAAACCGGAGTTTATTTGGTTCGGTCGAGTGTGCCCATTCAGAACTCCAAACCCCAAGGACCTTATGGTTTAACTGGGATCGGAGGTCTGTTTGTGGGAGGCCTATGCCCAGGGGTCGTGGAGGCCTGTTTGGCTAGCTGATCAACGCATTCAATGCCCGGTATACCTATGTGGCCTGGTATAAAAAGGAAGGTGGAGATGGGCTGAGAGAGAGGTATTAGGAGATGAACAGAGAGAAAGGGGGAGTTAAGGAGGTGATTAGAGACAGAGAGAGAAGAAAGGAGAGGAGAGTAGGAGATGGACAGAGAGAAGACAAGGTGCACAGAGAGAGAAAAGGTAAGGGGGATGTACTAACATAAGATTGGAATAAATAAGTACCTGGGCGACGTCGAGTTTTCAGCTAGTAAACAATAAGACATAAAAATTTTACATTGATATTGCCAAATCCCAGAAGCGATCCTTGGTGTTGTAACTCTCAGGAGCACCGTGGGATGCGTGAGGCATCCCTGGGCATCTCTGTGAGCCGCAGTTCGTTATTTCCGCACCGGCAGTACTGAGCTGTACATAAGCTGGGCGCCACTCGGTTCGTACACATAACGAACTAAGCACGCCGTTAGGAGGACAGCCAACAACTTTGTAAATCAATGCCACGCCCAGTAACTGCTTGCATAAGGGCCACTGGCGTACCAACGCGTTATTGACTTGCCCAGTTTGTGAAGCTCATTATCTTGAATAAATCATCCAGTTTTTTTCAAATTGCTGTTATTTGTTTCTCTCTACATACACATCCACTCAAATTTGGCTCGCCTATCTAATTCCTTCGCTTTCCCTTTTTCTTCTTCATTTTTTGTCGCAATGTGTGTAGAAGGAATAGGTGAAACGCATTCGATTCCGAATAAAATTAACATTCATTTGCAAAAAGTCGAGATCGGACTTATTTTCATAGAAAAAACACCAGAAGCATTAACTGAATAAGAAACTATATGCACATTTAATGAGAGGAAGAGAGAAGACAAGGTAAAGTATAACTCAAGCAGCACTACGGCCTCGAAATAAATCAATGGCGAAAAGTGAAAATTTCGACCGCTCCGACATTCGAACCCGGCTCTCCCACTTCTAGCCAGCGGTCGCCTTAACCACTTGGCTACCAGCGGTCACCTTCAGTCTGCCTCAAATTCCTTGAAGGGCTACGGCTTTAGCGAAATGTTTAAATGTTTGTAGAGCTTATGGGACTTAACTACGGGGTCATCAGTCCCTAAGCTTGCAAAGTACTTATGAACTAGCTAAGACTAAGGACGGCCCAAATATCCATTCCCGATGGGGGATTCGAACTCCCGACCGTAGTAGCCCTGGAGAACGTGACTGGCGCGCCGCAGACCGCTTGGCCACCGCGGTCGGCCGGCTTTAGCGCCCCTATCGTCCATGGCCTGTTATGTTCGTCATTTCGGATTCCCGTATGACGTCGAACGTTATTATTTCATCTGCGGTGAAGAAATGAACCGTACTCTATCGTTGCTTAGAAATACATACACAGGGTGTCCCATTTAAGTTGGCTAAACGAACTCGAAAAATACGCATCGTACCAAAATCATACACAAAATATTTTCAAGGGGGGGGGGGGGCATGTACCCGTCCCATTCCTGACGGGGAAGGGGGGGGGACACTACGGTCGGGGGTTCGAATCCCCCCCTCGGGCATGGATATTTGTGCCGTCCTTAGTATTATGTAGTTCATAAGTAGTTTGTAAGTTTAGGGACTGATGACCCCGTAGTTAAGTCCTATAAGCTATACAAACATTTGAACATTTTGAAGGGGGGGGACTCTTTGTTGAACTCTTAAGAAGCATCCCCCCATTATTCATTGCTGATTCCGATTCCTCATCAAAAAAACCTAGGGTTTGCTCGACAGATTATTTTTCATTCATGGTAGTTGTCACTGTACTCCGTTAAATGTGATGTATCATATGTCTCGAAACATATCACGGTAAAGTGGAGAATAAAGGGTTCTCAGTAATGCTAGATATGACTCTCAGTAACGCTCAATTAAAAATTCTTCTACCCGTGGGGCGATGATGGAGTTCGCAAATTAATAACTAGAGGCGCTGGATTGTCTCAATACCTCTAGAAAAATACATACCAAGTAAACATACCACAGACCTGCTGAAAGAAAAGCACAGGTTGGATCATCCACGCCGGCCACGGTGGCCGAGGAGACTGAGGCGCTCCAGTCACGGTCTGCACGGCCATTGCGGTCGGGGGTTCGAATCCCCCCTCGGGCATGGATATTTGTGCCTTCCTAGTTCGTAAGTAGTTCATAAGTAGTTTGTAAGTTTAGTGACTGATGACCCCGTAGTTAAGTCCCATAGACTATACAAACATTTGAACATTTTATTTCGATCATCCACGCATGTTGTCTGATTATTTGTACTAGTATTGCCTGTGGTCGAAAATCGACCAATTGTGTTTACAATCGTCACTGGGGGTAAAAATTTACGTATCATTCGGCGGCCTCGCGTGATTATGTTGGGAACATCAACAACACGATAGAAAATCTTTGCCCATTTGTTCGAACCACATAGAATGACTCGATTAGTGTATCGTACAGAACATTAAGTATACAAATAATGCTGTTCCTGCTTTATGTTTGGCAGCTTCTTGTATGTACCCTCGTCCGCTGAGTAAAAATAATTGCCCTCGTAAAGCGAAGATCCCATGAGAAAAAATCAGCGTTGTCAAGCGATTAGCTAAAATGAAGGCTCACAGGATTCTCACTATTCAGCATATGTTGCCAACATTATCATAGGAGGCCGCTGGGATATTTGGTAAAAATTTAACTGCCGCGATGGAGTAGCCGAGCCGTCTAAAGCGTCTCGCTGCGGAGCGCGCGGGTGCTCGCCGTGGAGGATCGAGTCCTCCCTGAGACATGGGTGTGTCTGTTTGTCCATAGGTTAGTTTACCTAGGTTTAAGTAGTTTGTAGGCTACGGACTGATGGCCACGCAGTTTGGTCCGATAGATTTACAAACATTTGAATATTTGAAAAATTTAACTGGCACTGGGAGGTATGAAACGTTATCTTTTACGTGTTAAGGAAAATGCCTGACACAATAACAACAAATAAAAACGGAAGTATATACTTCTCATGCCATTTTCGAATTATATAACTTTCATTAGCCTAATATTTGAAATGGAACTACAATTTCGGTGTTCGTATATATTTATACAACGCCAAGAAATAATGTTATTTCGATACTGCGATATTCAGAATTCCAGAGCTGACAACATGTCGACTTCGTAGTTCCACCCGTGCACCGCTACATGCCTCTCCCGGCGCATCATCCTTTATATCGGCATTCATATGAAAACATGCATTTCCTTTAACCACTCTTAATCACTGCGAAAATGAAGCATTAGAACGGCAAAAGAAAGTAAGTTGGGACCACTCCATGTTTCGATATTCACTTATTTTAATACGTTATTTTAATACTGCAGATGCGCTGCATTACAGCGTCTTTGGTCGAGGTGAATAGCCAATCAATGAGCTGATTGTTGGAGAATGTAGAACTTGATCCAAGCTGTAGAAAGGAAAATTTCTACTTCCTTTTACCACTTTTAATGGTTAAATGCACACATAATATTTATATTCGTGAAATCTACGACAAACAATGTTTCGAATTATGTAACTTTCATTGGCCTTCTTGTACGAATAAATTAGTAATCTGTACCACAATTTTCGTGTTAGCGTATTTATATAATGATTCTCGGTAATATGTGGTACACAGCGGTGAGATACGGCAGCGCTAATACGGCCATACAGTGCACTTCGGTTCGTGATAAAAGGCAACGCGGTGAAGCCGGACTTTACCAAATCTCCCCGAAACTATGGGTGGGGGGCATCACTGGTATCGCTAGGTACGTTTGTTAAGACTCATTTAATTCGTGTTTCTTTATTATCGCTAGCACCGTTAAGGGGGGGGGGGGCAAAAATTGCCCGCGGTATTTGTTTTATTTATTTAATATATCTAGTTGTTGTAGTAATGAAGCAAGAATGTAGGTAGTTGTAGAAAAATATGTAGAGTATATGCTGTCACGGTTTTATAATTTTTGTGAATTATTTCAATCTGCCTATTACATTTAATTTAAGTGCGGGCAGTTTTTGCCCCCCCCCCCCCCCCTTAGACATCGGAGAGACAACTTTTCTCATTAAAATATTTCTCAGTACGACAGAATGAAGTGCAATTTCTGACTGTTGGTACCGCTGTTGTACGTTCCCGTTGTTTTGAAATAAATCTCCATTGCTGTTATAGCAGTTCTACATTATACGCATTTCTAATAAATGTCTCGTCAGTATCAGAATTACTGCAACTGTTCCAGCTGTCGACTTTTATTCAAGAGGAAGATGTCACATCTGTTTGAAGACTAAAAACTCAAAAAGGGAAAAGGACCAGATGACAAAAAAGTCTAATGGTTGTTGCAGGTGTTCCAAGTATGTGTGTTCCACTCAATCTACAAAAACAATCATATGCACAAATTGTGAAATTGAAAGTGAAAGTGAGTAGGAAGGAAAACCTAAATTGCCGGCCGCGGGGACTGAGGCGCTTCAGTCACGGTCTGCATGGCCATTACGGTCGGGGGTTCGAATCCCCCCTCGGGCATGGATATTTGTGCCGTCCTAGTTCGTAAGTAGTTCATAAGTAGTTTGTAAGTTTAGGGACTGATGACATCGTAGTTAAGTCCCATAGACTATACAAACATTTGAACATTTTTGAAAACCTAAATTGTAATTTTCACTTTGATTTTCTGTTTTCGTATTTGTGGTTTGGTATTGTACGTTCTTTACGATTTCTTAATACTAGTCTGATGTATATCTAAGTGTTAATTTCATGATAAAAATATAATAACTTTTCTCATGTTCATTACTTTATTTGTTGTGTTTGCATCTGTTATAATGGTCCTGATAACTATGGAAAAGGTTTTGCAAGCTAGTAAAGAAATTCCTAGTTCATTAAGTAATAAAAAATAAATAAACAAACAAAAATAAATGGTTAAAAAGTGAAAAGAACGTGAGGGTGATATTTGCCCCCCCCCCCCCCCTTAGACATCCATGTGACAGATCCGAGCTTAGTAGTCTAGGGTTGTGGCGTCGCACAAGCCTAAAGTGCGCGCCACGTAGTTTCGCCGCGCGCCGCCATGCACGCACTGCGCGGCGTTCTTACGACGTCAGCCACGAGCGCCCTCTGCTGCAACTCCGCTCGTGGCCACCACTGAACTCGATCGGCCACTTGGGACTCAGATATGCACCAGTTAAGAAGTGGCTATCGGATAGGCACTAGGAGTCATCAGAAGGCAGGCCTGTATCTAAACTATGTATCAACATTCTACTAGACTGCTGCTCTCCAAGTTACGTACTGTATTATTTCCATGAAATATATCTCTTATAAAATCTAGCTTAGTGTTTCTAGTTTCTGCTGTCCCACTGGCTGGTCACCTCCGTACCTGCACACGCGTGCATCCTATTTTCCTGTGTCGGTCTCTCTCTACTCGGCCACTGACACCCAGGACAACCGGCGGAAACGGGACACCAAAGTGGCGACGAGGATGAGACAAAAAACTGGCGACGAGGATGCAAAAAGGGTTATTCAATCTAAAATGAAATTCCTATAGACTAATAAGTAACCACAATTTTTGCGAATACAGTTCCATCATCCTGGGTTCGAATCCCGGCCACAGCACAAATATCCCAAACTTGTCCAAAGGGATACAGATCGGAGGAACAAGCAGGCCATTCCAGTCGTTAAATACCGGCACTATTGATGAAGTTGTTGTCGATAGTTGCACGATGTCGGTAAACTTCTACATCTACATCTACATACATTCTCCGCAATTCACCGTAAGGTGCGTGGCGGAAGGTATACTGTACCACTACTAGGCATTTCCTTTCTTGTTCCACTCCTAAATTGAACGAGGAGAAAAAGAATGCCTATATGCCTCCGTACGAGCCCTAATTTCTCTTATCTTGTCTTTGTGATCTTTACGCGAAATGTAAGTAGGCGGCAGCAAGATCGTACCACACTCAGCTTCAAATTCCGGCCCTCTAAATTTACTTAACAAAAATTCACGAAAAGAATGTCGTCTTTCTTCCAGCGATCCCCAATTGAGTTGCCGGAGCATTTCCGTGACACTCACGCACTGGTCGAACCTACCGGTAACAAATCTAGCTGCTCGTCTCTGAACCGCCTCTATGTCTTCCTTTAAACTGATCTGCTGCGGGTCCCAAACACTTGAGCAATACTCAAGACGTGGTCGTACAAGCGTTTAATACGCGGTCTCCTTTGCAGGTGAAGTACATCTTCCCAAAATTCTCCCAATAAACCGAAGTCGGCTGTCCGCCTTACTGACAACTGTCCTTAAATGTTCGTTCCATTTCATATCGCTCTGCAATGTTACGCCTAGATATTTGAACGACGCGACAGCATCAAGAAGCTCACTACTAATGCTGTATTCGAAAATTATGGGATTGTTTTTCCTACCCATGCGCATCACCTTGCATTTTTCTACATTGAGAGCTAGCTGCCAATCTTCGCACTAACTAGAAATTTTGTCTAAGTCATCCTGTATGCTATTACAGTCAGACGACACCCTCCCATACACCACAGCATCATCAGCAAACAGCGGCAAATTACAACTTACTCTGTCCATCAGATCATTTATATAGATAAAAAATAATAGCGGTCCTATCACACTCCCCTGGGGCACGCCTGACGATACACTCGTCTCTGATGAACACTCGCCTTCGAGAACAACGTGCTGCGTTCTATTACTTCGGAACTCTTCCAGCCAGTCACAAATCTGTGAACCTATTCCATGAGCTTGTATCTTCGTTAGCAGTCTGCAGTGTGGTGGCACCGCGTCGAACGCCTTTTTGAAGTCGAGGAAAACACAATCCGCCTGTTGCCCTTCGTCCATGGCTCGCAAGATATCATGCGAGAAAAGGGCAAGTTGAGTTCTTGAACTTGAGTACTTCCCGGAAATGTAGATGAAACTGGTCAACGATGAGTTGTAGGGGTGTTGTGGGATGTTGGCCACAGTGGTGTTGGAATCTTTCGGTAAGTGAGTGTCGCACCTCGCAGGCCGGCCTGTTCCGGAAGCAGAGGGCGTTCCCCGGCCCGCAGGTGTGCCGTCGGGCCATTTGTCAGCGCGACGCGTGGCCGCGCGTTTTAAGACCGACGCCCAGCGCCATTAGGCTGGCCGCGGTTTTAGCGTAATGAGTGCGCCGGCCAAACGAGACCCACCGACAACCGACCAGCCTCAGGTGCGAACCGCCAGCTCTCTCTGACGCCGCCAAATCCGCGCCCGGTTCCCATGGCAAAAGGTACAGCTGGGTTTGAACACGACTCGAACTGTTCGAACTTATTTACGTCATAGTTCGAGAAATCTCGGGATATGTTCGAACATTTGCTATCTAGCAACGTCAGTACGTACTACCACTACGATTTACAGCGATGATATTCATAAATCTTTCCGGCGCTGTGCAGTAAATTACTTATAACGAGACTTCCTGGCAGATGAAAATTGTGTGCCGGAACCGGGACTCGAACCTGGGACCTTTGCCTTTCGCGGTCAAGCGCTATCCCGACACGACTCACGATGCCGCCTCACAACTTTACTTCCGCCACTACCTCGTCTCCTACTTTCCAAACTTCACAGAAGCTCTCCTACGAACCATGCAAGACTAGCACTCCTGGAAGAAAGGTACTGGCTGAAGTAAAGTTGTGAGGCGGCATCGTGAGTCGTGTCGGGATAGCACAGTCGGTAGTGCGCTTGCCCGCGAAAGGCTAAGGTCCCAGGTACGAGTCCCGGTTCCGGCACACAATTTTAATCTGCCAGGAAGTTTCATATCAGCGCACACTCCGCTGCAGAGTGAAAGTTTCATTCTGGAAATATCCCTTAGGCTGTGGCTAAGCCATGTCTCCACCATATCCTTTCTTCCAGGAGTGCTAGTCTTGCATGGTTCGCAGGAGAGCTTCTGTGAAGTTTGGAAAGTAGGAGGCGAAGTACTGGCGGAAGTAAAGTTGTGAGGCGGCATCGTGAGTCGTGTCGGGATAGCACAGACGGTAGTGCGCTTGCCCGCGAAAGGCAAAGGTCCCAGGTTCGCGTCCCGGTTCCGGCACACAATTTTAATCTGCCAGGAAGTTTCATATCAGCGCACACTCCGCTGCAGAGTGAAAATTTCATTCTACTTATAACGAAGATTGTGTCATTAATTTATTATGGATAATAATAATTATGAAATTGGGACTCTAGTAGCAGGTCATAACTGAAAAAGCAACGAATTTAGTCTATACGTAAACGATAGCAATGGCGATTTTAAATTCTAGTGCTACGATCTAACGACGCCTGTTGGTACTAAGTACAAAGCAGTTCGTGCACTGTTCATTTCGTGGTCGCAATTACAGTTCATTTTTGTATGAATTTTTTCCGTCATTGGGTATTTAATTTCTAATGTTTTCCCTATTTAATCTCTCTTAATCTTGCTTTCCAGGTGATTAAAAGGTGGTAACATTTTTATCTGTTACTGTACCGTAGCGGTGGCCGAGGGGACTGCGGCGCGTCAGTCACGGTCTGCTAGGCCACTACGGTCGGGGGTTCGAATCTCCCCTCGGGCATGGATATTTGTGCCGTTCTTAGTGTTAGGTAGTTTGTAAGTTTAGGTACTGATGACCCCCTAGTCAACTCCCATAAGCTATACAAACATTGGAACATTGGTACTGTACCGTATGAACAGGAAATGGAGTTTTCATTTGCAACCTATTCTTATCACGTTAAACGTAATTTCTACTTATGAATGATTCACAGTAATGTAACGTACTTCCAGAAACATTTTTCCTTTGACTGTTAGCTTTGCAGTAATTTGATGCAGTAATTCTGTATTAGTAGCAGATATTTTGTAGTGATATCAGACAGGTTACTTATGCACTGTTTCAAACAAAATATACAGTTTATCATAGTGATGCCCCTTTTTTACATGTACTTATACTTCCTATGAAATCAGTTCTGAGCAAAGCAATAGCCCGCTAATTTCAAAATTTACAGCGGACTGTTTGCAGATACGCAACGCGAGACATTTGTTATCTAAGTGTTCGAACAGTTCGATACTGTATCGAGCTCTCCGCTGTATCGGAAAATCCCGAGCATGTTCGAACGCGAGTACCGTTTGCCCAGCCCTAGCAAAAGGTGCCGACCTCTGTCCTAATGCAAGAGTGGCTGGTCAACAGCTTACTGCCGATTCATACCTCACTGCGCTGTTGTGAAAACCCAGCGTAACTTCTATTTCGAGTAGGAGCGGGGAAGCGAGCTACGGTACAAACTTCACACGCAGAACTTCTCATTCGTATATAGAACTAGCGGAAAACCAGGTGTTGCCCGGGTATTTAGTTATTTATTCCTGACTTTTTCAGCTACATATTCATTTTTATAAGGGCTGTATGTCTATAAAATCTGTTGGGAATACAATCAGTAGTAAAGAAGTAATAGATTAAAACTTGGTGCGTAATGTTTGTATAGCTTATGGGACTTAACTACGGGGTCACTTACAAACTACTTATGAACTACCTTATACTAAAGACGACACAAATATCCATGCCCGAGGGGGATTCGAACCCCGACCGTAGTGGCCGTGCAGACCGTGACTGGAGCACCTCAGTCCCCTCGGCCACCGCGGCCGGCGGGGCGGTTTTCCATGAACGTTACAGTTTAAGCGCTCATATCTCATGAACTACGTGTCGTACTCTGATACAATTTAGAAGGTAACCTCAACTATATGCGTGTATACTGTCTGTAAAATTTCCCGTGGCTACAATTAGTAGTATAGAAATTATAAATTATGTCAAACGGAACGCAATAGGTTAGGCCATGAACAGCGGAACGTTACTGCTTATGTGCTCATATCTCATGAACGACGTGTCAGAATGTGATACAATTTAGAACCTACATTCACCTATATATGTGTATACTGTCTGTAAAATTTCCTGTCGCTACAATTTGTAGTCTTCAAAATACATATTGTGACGTAATACCGAGAGCCGTAGTTTTACTCAATAAACAGCGGAAAAGTAGTAAGAGAGAAACTTTTTTTCCTTTCATCATTTTACTATGGTTGCCAGCGAGAAAAATGTGTGTAGTTACATCACAGTCTAACATACACACTCACGACAGTCCAACTCATTTTTGTTATACTACACGACAGCAGAGCTCCAAGCGGCTGACGAGGTACATTTCTGAATACGATGTAGGATGAGCGTGAATAGTGTTTAAATTGATTTTAACATACTTTTTTACTTTTTACAAACCTTAAGGTTTGACTGATTTATCGCGTAAATGAAGTTCAGCGGATTTATTTTGTTGGACATGTGTATTACTTCACACTTTTCTTCATTTAGTGTCAATTGCCAAGGTATGTAATGTCATAAAAATAGGTAAGTAAGGTAAAGCAGTCAACAATACGAAGATTGGTTTGAACCACAGTGCTTTACTAGGCATGGTCATCTTTGTAGGTGGTATATCGTTGCCTTCCTGCGACCTTCGAGCCAGTTGTAGGGGGGACCTACAGTTTAACGTGGATTGCGAACCACGGTGCTACTCAATATTTTTCACATCAGCAATACTACCAGAGGCGAAAGAAGTGGAAAGTGACAGATAAAAATCCTAGGACATGCAGGGGATCGAACCCACGACCTTTGGTTTTATTGTCTTGCACTCTACCACTGTGCTACCAAGTTTCAATAACCAGAAAAAACTCCACATATGTCTTTATGAGGTTTCCTAAGAACCATTGCAGGGTATGAAACGGTACTTTGCAGGACAGTTTATCTAAGATTATCTCGAAATATACGACCTTTTAATGAACAATCTCAGTTTCTATTAAGAGCAAAAGTTGCTAATAAACAACAGAAGACCCAACCATCTAAAGAAACGTCAGTATTTCTATACCACAATTCCAGACAAATCAGTAAGTATTGAACATACGAAACTTACATGGAACGCATTACCTACATTATTAAATGTAGTAGATCAGGCACTACAACTGTAGCTGAAGGGAAATCCTAACAATCCTGACAATAAAACATCGAAAGGAATAAAACAGTTTCCCACAAAGCAGAAACCAATTCCACAATTGTTACTACTTCTGAACCACAAACGGCAAGAATCTTCAAGACATGCGTTTTAAAATAAAAAGTAATCATACTTCAAAAGTATATGGGTTTATAACAACGACGAGTGAAGTGTAAAAATGTTAGAATAATTAGACTTCAAACCGATTTTTTTACACGTCAAAGAAAGTTCCTGTCTTATAGGAACAGACCACAACAGGAATTAATGTTTATCGTTTGTTTATATTCTTTCACTTTCAGCGGAGTAGGCTATACACATATTCGTAAGTATTTCCTCATGCAGAAATTGTTTATCTCACTGATTCGGGGAAATTCGGCAGCTTTTACATTTATTTCAAATGTCTGTATAGCTTATGGGACTTAACTACGGGGTCATCAGTCCCTAAACTTACAAACTACTTATGAACTAGCTAATCCTAAGGACGGCACAAATATCCATGCCCGAGGGGGAATTCGAACCCCCGACCGTAGTGGCCGTGCAGACCGTGACTGAAGCGCCTCCGTCCCCTCGGCCACCGCGGCCGGCTTACATTTATTTCACGAGTATTTATGTCTCGATATTTTATTAATGTTTGGAACGCAAACATCACAAAAAATAATTTGGTTAACTATGTAGAAAAGTAATTACAGACAAAAATTTTCTTACGGCACCTTGCCCACCACTAGGAGTGCTAGTGTCGTTATAACTGTCAGTTGATAACAACTTTCACAGTGACTACGTTTACATGCAACACATCTTCCTAAAGACGAAAACCGATTTTCGTAAACCGTTTTTCGCCGTCGTGTTTACATGGCATAGTCTGAATCGGATTTCCTAATCCACTTAACGTGGCGGCTGAAAAACGGCTGATTCAGTTCCTGATTTACTCAGCACAATCGCTATTTTTGTTTATTTAAATTCATAGATATATGGTGGCTTTTATATTTATACTGTTATTTCACATTAGAAAATATCACTTTTTTTTCATATGTGCCGAAAATTCTTAAATAGAAAACACAGTCTGAGAAGCCAAGAAAGCTTCAAACAAGGTTGCGTTTACATGGGCACGAAAATCGATTGTGGAACTGAAAACCCACTTTAGGGAAGCGGATTTCCAGAATCCATTTTGGAGTGTTTACATGACCATCCAAAAGTGGAATTGGGAAATCGGTTTACGAAATCCGGTTTTGGGAGCCCATGTAAACGGGATGAGTGAGTGTCCCTGTTACTAGAGGCCACTACAAAGAAAAAATAAAAAAAGAAAATAATAACAATACAGAACGCGATGTATTTGAGCTCGGCGAGTGGAGGGAGGCCCTCGGCGCAGCTCGGTGGCGCCCGGTGATTGGTCGTCGTCGCGGTGGCCACGCCCCTGTTTCTGTTTTCGCGGCGCGGCGCGGCGGCCGTGTGTCCTGCTGACACGCTAGCCGGCCCGCAGCCCGCTGCCCCAGAAACGCGGCGCCTGGCGGCACGCAACCGGCGAAGCAGGCCTGCCGCACGGCGCGGCCGCCACCGCAGGCGCCGCCCCTATATATTCCCGTAATCCGTCCAGCCCAAGAATTTACGAGCGCGCCGGTTGTTAAGCGGTCGCGGAACACGCAGTTCGTGCCGGACAATTTGTCCGCATCTCTCGCGTTCTCGCCGTGCCTCTTGTAGCGGCCTGACTGTTCCAAGAAAGTGTGGCGCCGCTACAAAAGCTGTTTTCCAGAAAATACATTACCGCTAATGTAGGGCTATTCCTTCACGTTACTTACAACCGTATGGAGTGAAATATGTTCTAACCAGGACGGTAAATGTTTGTATGACTCAACAAGAGGCGAATAAGACCTGGAAATCTTGCTTCTAAACTTACTTATCAGCTTCAAAACGCAGACATAAACAGTTCAGAGACTTCATGTCATCCTTGAAAATTATTTGACATTCGCACTTTATTACGAGTTAACACTAATTCCGCGGTGCAGTCAGCTCTCGTAAGGGATGCTTCTGTAACAGCAAGTTGGGATGCATGCATCCTAGACTTTCTATCTATATAAATGATCTGATGGACAGACTAACTTGTACAAAGAAGTTTCGGGCATGCAGCCGCATAAAGTTTTCTTCTTCTAATATTTCGGCTGAGAAACGTTCAGCCATCTTCAGAGACGAGTCGAAGACTGACGCTCCAGCACACGCTTCGTGCTTATAAACGCGCGGGCCGCGCTACTGCGCATGCGGCCACAGATACAACAAGGCGCCAAAGACGTTACTCAGCGGCAAGGAAGTACACGTATATGTAAATTATGTCTGTGGCTGCATGGTCGATTACTGCGGAGAAATCGATGTATTGTGATCTGTGCTGTGGCGGCGTCTTTGTAAATTTATTAAAGAAAGTGCCGGATTCCATGATTTATCTAAACTGAAGCCACTGTCCCTGTTTATTAAATTTGTCCCCAAGCGAATTTCTATTGCTTCTTTCACTACAGAGTCCCAGAAAGATGAAGTGGAAGCTAAAATATTGACGTTTTCGTACGTCATGGAGTGTCCAGTATCAAAACAGTGCTCTGCCACTGCCGATTTATTTGGTTGTAAAAGACGGGTATATCTTTGGTGTTCCGTGCATCTTTCCTGTACTGTACGTGTCGTCTGTCCTATGTACGAAAGGCCACATTCACATGGGATCTTGTAAACCCCGGCCCTCCGGAGCTCCAAATCATCCTTGTTAGAACCCAAAAGTGCTGCTGGGGGGGGGGGGTCAAAAATTACTTTAACTTTTGGGTTCTAACAAGGATGATTTGGAGCTCCGGAAGGCCGGGGTTTACAAGATCCCATGTGAATGTGGCCTTTCGTACATAGGACAGACGACACGTACAGTACAGAAAAAAGATGCACGGAACACCAGAGATATACCCGTCTTTTACAACCAAATAAATCGGCAGTGGCAGAGCACTGTTTTGATACTGGACACTCCATGACGTACGAAAACGTCAAAATTTTAGCTTCCACTTCATCTTTCTGGGACTCTGTAGTGAAAGAAGCAATAGAAATTCGCTTGGGGACAAATTTAATAAACAGGGACAGTGGCTTCAGTTTAGATAAATCATGGAATCCGGCACTTTCTTTAATAAATTTACAAAGACGCCGCCACAACACAGATCACAATACATCGATTTCTCCGCAGTAATCGACCATGCAGCCACAGACATAATTTACATATACGTGTACTTCCTTGCCGCTGAGTAACGTCTTTGGCGCCTTGTTGTATCTGTGGCATGCGCAGTAGCGCAGCCCGCGCGTTTATAAGCACGAAGCGTGTGCTGGAGCGTCAGTCTTCGACTCGTCTCTGAAGATGGTTGAACGTTTCTCAGCCGGAATATTAGAAGAAGAAAACTTTATGCGGCTGCACGCCCGAAACTTCTTTGAACAGTCATTGCGCCGCGAAAACATGAAGATTCACAGACTAACTTGTAATTTGCGGCTGTTTGCTGATGATGCTGTGGTGTATCGGAAGGGTCGACTTTAACTGACTGTAATAGCGTACAGGATGACTTAGGTAAAATTTCTAGTTGGTGCGAAGAATGGTAGCTAGACCTCAATGTAGAAAAATGTAAGGTGATGCTCATGAGTAGGAAAAACAATCTCATAATATTCGAATATAGCATTAGTAGTGAGCTTCTTGATGCAGTCGAGTCGTTCAAATACCTAGACGTAATATTGCAGAGCGATATGAAATGGTACGAACATGTAAGCACAGTTGTGAGTAAGGCGGACAGCCGACTTCGGTTTACTGGGAGAATTTTGGGAACCGGCCGCGGTGGCCGAGGGGGCTGAGACACTTCAGTCAGGGTCTACACGGCCACTACTGTCGGGGGTTCGAATCCCTCCTCGGGCATGGATATTTGTGCCGTCCTTAGGATAAGCTAGTTGATAAGTAGTTTGTAAGTTTAGGGACTGAAAACGCTTGTACGACCACGTCGTGAGTATTGCTCAAGTGTTTTGGACCCGCAGCAGATCAGTTTAAAGGAAGACATAGAAACAGTTCAGAGGCGAGCAGCTAGGTTTGTTACTGGTAGGTTCGAACCAATGCGCGAGTGTCACGGAAATGCTCCGGCAACTCAATTGGGGATCGCTGGAGGAAAGACGACGTTCTTTTCGTGAATTTCTGTTGAGGAAATTTAGAGGGCCGGAATTTGAAAAAAAATGTTTGTAAAGCTTATGGGACTTAACTACGGGGTCATCAGTCCCTAAACTTATGAACTACTTACGAACTAGGACGGCACAAATATCCATGCCCGAGGGGGGATTCGAACCCCCGACCGCAGTGGCCGTGCAGACCGTGACTGTGTGATATTCCTGGCCTGTGGCCACTTCATATTTCTGGCCGCTGGCCGTTTCTTTGCTAACATTGTACGTGCCTTAAACGCGGAAGAAAGACAGCAGTGCAGCATATGTTGAAATGTGGGGTGGGAAGCAGTAGCATATGGCGCAGTAGGTGCTGGTTCCCGTGGGAAAGCCCGCCTATGTTACTGGTGCTCTCCTCGCATTGGCTGCTGCATTTCACGTCACGTGATTTCTTTTGAAATTACTTTTGTTTATTATATACTAAATATTAATTATTCAGAGCTGAGAATTTGTAATAAATATCTCTCAAGAACAGGCTAGATTTGGACAGTTTAAAAAGTTTAAGTTACCTTCCCTTATTGTAACAAGAGAAGAGCGATTTTACAGAAGGCGCGCGACGGCCCTGTTTTGGCGCGAAATAGAGCGTCAGGTGCCCTCTCGCAACGCGCAGCAGTTTCAGTCTCGAGCTGACCACTATACGCCCCGGACACCGCCGGTCATGAGTAAAGATTTTTGAGTAAATGTGATATCAGTCGAGGTCTCAACGTGAACTATGGGCAGCATAGGCCGTATCATATTAACAATAGTTGCTAATTTTTTATTATTTATTTAATAAATGGCATCCCTGACAATTAAAAATCTCGCGAGACGCTTATTATGCTTCCATCATAAAGAACTTTAGCCTCACTTGTATGCTGTAGAAGAACCAACGACCTGTGTGCTGTCTTTTGCGCTGGGGACACAACTATAGAAGACAACAGGTTAGTCAGAACTCTATGCTGTCCATAAAGTCTTGGACAGCAACTACAGCACCTCGTGCGTACTGTAGGGCGGTACAAACGCACACTGCTACGCAACAGCATCCGCAAGGATGTGGAGGTTTTTCGGGACTTGTGGGAGGAAGCAGTATTAACTTCTCCGTCCGCAAATAAAACCCTAGGAAGCTTGTAACTGAAGCGCCTCAGTCCCCTCGGCCACCGCGGCCGGCCCGGAATTTGAGGCTGAGTGTAGTACTATCTTGCTGCCACCTACTTACATTTTGCGTAGTGATCACAATGACAAGATAAGAGAAATTAGGGCTCGTACGGAGGTATCTAGGCACTCTTTTTTTTCCTCGTTGTCTTTGGGAATGGAATAGGAAAGGAAATGCCTAGTAGTGGTACAGTGTACCCTCCGCCACACACCTTAGGTGGATTGCGGAGTATGTATGTAGATGTAGATGTAGACTTTAGCGGCTTGTACAGTCGTAGTGTACGGCTTGGGAAATGCTATGTCGGATGACTCCATACTTTCGTACACTTGTAAAAGAACCGTTATGAACATTTTGATGAAATCAGTCTTAGTTGCGCAAATACAATATTTGTTCCTTTTTCACATATGACGCGTTTCTCCTGTTGCAGGCACCATGAGACGTTCTGGGGAAATTACAGAATAGTGTAAATAACAGTACTTCACTGAAAAGTATATGTAAATATGTATATATATATATATATATATATATATAT
Organism: Locusta migratoria; assembly: GCA_026315105.1. Taxonomy (NCBI): domain Eukaryota; kingdom Metazoa; phylum Arthropoda; class Insecta; order Orthoptera; family Acrididae; genus Locusta; species Locusta migratoria. Next base: position 288,932,713 of record CM048747.1, on the reverse strand, counting down.
ATATATATATATATATATATATATATATATATATATATATATATATATATGTTAGATATACTTGTTATAGTGAAGATTTAATCTGGTTAAGCCACAGTTCACATGACTACATTTTTGTTTAAGGGAGAGGAGTGAGGTATAAAACTGAACTTCTAAAATACGATTGAAAACGAATAAAATACTTGTTACTCTGGTAATAAGGCGTTAGAATTGTTCAATATATATATGGCAGCCAATACTTATGAGTGGGAAAGGGCAGCGGAGTCACAGATAAAACCGAACTTCACTGTTACCAACGCAGTGATTTGATTGTTCACATTCTCACGCCGTATTTGGTGCTCGAACAGTCCACGGGTGTACTGCCGGTTCATAGTGTCTAACACTATGATCCGTCAGTACACTCGTGGACTGTTCGAGCAGTGATTCCTTACGCAGGGTTCGTTTGGCCCCAGGCCAAATACGTTATGTTTACAACAATCTAACTCCACGCTATCATGTCGACAACAATTCTGACGCCTTGCTACACGAGTAAGAAGTATTCTATTAGTTAAGGCAAAGTTTTCAGTGGTATTTTATGAGTTCAGTTTTATACCTTGCCGGGCGCAGTGGCCGAGTGGTCTGCGGCGCGCCAGTCACAGTCTGCACGGCCGCTACGGTCGGGGGTTCGAATCCCCCCTCGGGCATGGATGTTTGTATCGGCTTTAGTATAAGGTAGTTCATAAGTAGTTTGTAAGTTTAGGGACTGATGACCCCGCAGTTAAGTCCCTATGGCGTTCATTCCCAGTTTTTCTTTGATTTCCTCATTATGGACACCCTCCTGCCATTGTTTCCATCTATTAGTGCCTGCAATCATTCTTGCTACTCTTATATCTGTAACCTCTAAAAATTTCCAAATGTTTGTATAGTCTATGGGACTCAACTACGGGGTTATCAGTCCCTAAACTTACAAACTACTTATGAACTACTTACGAACTAGGACGGCACAAATATCCATGCCCGAAGAGGGAATCGAACCCCCGACCATAGTGGCCGTGCAGACCGTGACTGGAGCGCCTTAGTCCCCTCGGCCGGCTGTACAAGTTTAAACTGCATCAGTGACGCATTCCAAAAACCACTCAAAAAGAGGATTTTCTAAGTAAAATAAAATTCGAAAGGTGTCCATGATAATGATGCCAATAGCTGGCCATTATTTCAGCCCAACTGACGTCTTTGTGTAAAATAATCAGTTCGCATAATTCGACTGTGTGGTATCTTCGGTTCGTGGGTAAAGCTTGCTTGTATGTTGTAACGCAGCTACACTAAGACACATGTGGTAATGACCACACAAATTGGTGTTAATCAAATGTCAACCAAAAACGTTGGACTCCATGATCCTAGCTCTAATAGGAACCAACACTAATGAAAACCATGACTCTCGTAATTCTAGAATAGACACAAGTAAGAAAGGAGACAAGTAGTTTCCTGAAATATTAAAATAATAAACGTCACAGTCCGACAGTTAACCTGCCTATGTTATCAGAGTTGAAGGGCATGAAAGAGATGCAGAGGTTGGGAAGGGTGTAAGACAGGTTGTAGCCTTTCCCCAATGTTATTTAATTCGTACATTCAGCAAGTTATAAAGGAAAACAAGGAGAAATTTGGAGAAGGAATTAAGGTCAGGGTGAAGAAATAAAAACCTCGCGTTTTGCTGATGACATAGTAATTCTGTCAGAGACAGCAAAGACCTAGAAGAGCAATTGAACGGAATGGACAGTATGTTGAAGGAGAGAGATAGAACGTTGTTATTATGAGATGTACCAGTTGCGTTGGTAATTTTGTGTCGATTTTCCTAGTTACGGAACTATGTGTGGTCTACTAGTATCAGCGTACATTGTGGTAGTTTAAGACAGCAATGATTATTTATGGGGTGAACTGAGAAATGTGTCGCAGACTGTTAGCGATGGCACCAATAAAATAACCGTGATCGCTTGAGTGTGCTTTGTTTATTAGCCGGTAATCCGATGGCGGTCTCGTCGTTTTATTAGTCCCTATTGATGTTGTCTCTCGTGCTGTATACCGTGTGGTGTGAGTTTCTGTTGTGCAACAGAGCACATACGTGAATGTATAGAAGGCGATCAATAGTGTTTGAACAGTACCAACCTGATATCGGTCTGCTTGTTTTCCAATATCGCGAAATTCACACGTGTAATCACAATATGGCCATACGAAACGTAAAACTTCACTATTACTATCCTCGTGCGCATATTGTACTGAGAAATAAGGATGCATGTCATGTCACACAGGGGTAGAAATGTTTTGTGAAGACCCATAATTATACTTTCATCATCGTGTAAAATACTTTGCTCATTTGACATAGGTGACGACTAAAAAACTTTAAATTCATACATAAGTGATGTCAAAATAATCCCTTAGTGATACGTATGTTACATCAAGCAGTTACATTCTACAGCAGAAGAACGTCAGAGTTAAATTTATTAGGGTAAAAGGATACTGCGGATTTTAGTGCAAAGAAATCATCAATCGCCGACATAAGCTATCATTACCAGCAGTCATATAAATGAAAAATTTCCGAACTTTGTTACGGTTTTCAAAGCATTACTAACAATGTAGCAAGTCAAACTGTAAGGATTGAGGTATCGTCAATGCTGCGACGTATGCAATATCAACCTTCCATGCAGAAAAGGCGCCTGTGTCGTGGACTGAACAATTACGAGTCAGACCGCGATCGACGTCGGTGCAAATAGTATGCTAAATGTTAATGAATATTCCTTAGTTGAGGATCAAAGTTATAGCATCCTTTTTAAATAAAATCTTTGCTGTCATTTTACTGTTTTTATTATTTATGTATTTCGTTATCTCGATTTCGACAGTTAAGCCATTTTTAAGTACAAAGTGAAAGTGTTACAAAACGTATGTGAAAACGCAGAGGGTGCCACGGTTGTCAACCTGGAGACAACTATATGACGTAAATTTTGACAGTGAGGATAAAAATCCTGTGCCTCTTGTGATATTACAGATACATGGGGAAGCTGATTGTTTCCATGTGAAAGGCGGGTTTTGCCAGGCTGTTGGGTTTCCCAGCCGGTAGGCTACCAATTTGAACCTAGTCAGGGTTTCCCTAGTGTGCTCGAAAACCGGAAACGCTTGGCTGAGCGAGGGCGGCTATACCAGACTGCAACTTAAATAAATATAGCCACAAACATTATGCACAAAATCCGTATAAAGTCAGGGAATGATCATACGGCAAATATAATTATGTGAATGAATTCAGGAGACTTGAGAGAATCAAACGCCGTAATTACAATTTAAATATCCCTTACAGATAAAAAGACGACAAATTTCAGTAGTATAATAATAATATTATAAGACTTATATTTGCAATTATTGATACATAGTGTTTATCAGTAACAATTTAAGAAGCAAATGGGCAGCATTGCACCACGCTACCTATCTTAAAATACATATCACGTTATTTCCGTAATCTTTCAATAAACTTTGTTTTACTCTGTTGTTCTGCTTTTCGTTGAGGTAGTAATATTCTTGTGTCAGAACATAGATTCCACCACAGAAACACAAAACATATAACCCAGCGAAGTGCGCATTACTTTTATATATTTATTTTATTATATTTAATATTCTTAGTAACGTACATTTTTTATGTTGAAGACTGTCATGGCCGACTAAAAATAGAAGATATGGAGCAGGTAATTTATATATAAACAATTATCTATATTTGTGGACAAGAACTGGATATATTAGCATTAAAAGCCATGTTAAATTAAATATTAATTGTGTAACTATATTTCGGAGGCAGCAGTATATTTGAACAGTGAGATGCCACGCTTAATGGCTATCTGAGCAAAGAGCTTCAGTGTCAACCTTTTTTAGCATTGTTAAGTATATATTTGTTTGTTAAATGTAAACAATATTTGTCGAGAGGTGGTCATAGCATTTAATTCTGTGATATTCAAATGTATAATATTTTGGAAGAGAAATTGTATTTTAAAGATGAGGCGTTAGGATACGCGGGATGATACAATTTTGGGAGCAGAGAGAGCAAGCCTTAGAACTCTTGGGAAGGGACTCGTAACTTGGACGTGGTGGTGAAAGGTTGTGACGCTGGGCGGTCTGAAGCCGCGTTACGAACTTGTGATTTGAAGAGATAGGTATGTGTGGACTTCGAAAATTTACGGGACTGTGACTGCAGAACTTAATCTCTGCTTGAAAAGTGATAAAACTATGTGTTGTAGAAGGGCTGTGGAACTGTGATAATTCAGCAATCGTGTACTCGTGTGATGTCAAACTGTGTTTTATAACAAATACTTTATCGAAAACTGCAAAGTTTGATGGACTACTCTAACTTACGAATGATAATTTGGAACCTTCACTCTCGAGTGCGTATGATACTTGTGCTTCTCATGAACAATAGTTGGGGGAATATTTAGTTATTTACCGAAGTATAAAGCAGAACCATCTTCGCATTTCATATATAATAAGAGTAATAAACTCCATTTATAAAGAAGTACTTCGTGAGTGAATCACTTCTTTATCTTAGAATTCATTTTGTTGGTTATTCAGAAGTTTAATTTATATTTGTTTAAATATATTTTCACGTCATCATATGCAGATTAATAGACTGGCTAAACTACAGATTAAGTATTGATCTTGTGTAAACTGATTGGGTAGCTCTTTAGGGCATACAAGCTGACATACATAAGTCACCCCTATGTACAGAGACAACAAGTCATAAACTTTTACTACCCTGAGTTATGTATTGCCCAAGTCTTATTGGTGAGAACCGATAGGAAGGTCGCACTCTGGATCGCATTTTAATTCCTTTTTTGTAATATCCGCTTTCTGCTCATCCAGCCATTCTTTTAAATATATCCATGCAACGCACTGATATAATTATCGTTGGCCTTCCAACGGAAAGAACCCTTGGTGCACTTTTTTGTCACGTGGTATAATATTTAATCGTACTATGTTGTACTGTGAGGTGCCAAGAGCCAAAAACGAATGGATATGTTTGACTGCGACGACAGACCCCACGAGGCCAAGGACGCAAGTTGTCAACAGGGCACTCTGTAAACCGGTGGTAGCCGGATAATTGTGTGGCCTATTTTTACGTGGAATGGACTCGGTCTGGTGCAATTGAAACCACAATTCACTGAACATGGTACTTCGAAACCATATGCAGCCATTTACAAACTTGCAACCACGATGAAAATTTATGGATTACAATGCGTTATGTTCCACAACTGTTGGCGGTCATGGGCTGAATATCAAAAGCAGACAAAAATTAACTTTGCGCCTGTTTATCTCCCTGCTTCCTGTAACAGAGATAGGTGCGCTGTAATATGAGGAATGTACGCGGTAGCCGGCATGCGGCAGTTGCACGCTTCGGTTGCCGGGTCTTTTCCAGCAGGGCCGGTGTTCCAGAGGTCGGCGCGCCTTTCCCGCCTCTCGTCGCAGGTAAACATCGTCATTAGCGGCCGCCAAATCAGCGGCGCGACCACCAGCCATGCATTATTCATACCGACCGCGCCGCCAGGTTCTTAGCGACTGCGCAGCTGTGGGGAAAGAGAGCGCGCTGCGGGTTGCAGCCTACGAGGCGCTCACAACATCGACAGAAGCTGCCTGCATCTACCCCCGACATACATGGTGTTCCAGGAGGTACAGTAAATATTTTAGGCAGTACTAACATAGACAGATTGCAATTGAAATGCTGTATAAGAGTGTACAATTTTTATTAGATAAAGTGTTATAGCTGTTAGCTGTTGACTCTAAAAAATGAAAAGTGTTATGTCGTCCACATGAGCACGAAAATAAATCCGTTAAACTTTGTTTACAAAATAAATAAATCAAACTCCACTAAACACCTAGGAATTAATAGTGGTTTATACTTAAAATGGAAAGAACACGTAGATAATATCGTGGGAAAGGCGAACCAAATACTGTGTTTTATTGGCAGAACACTGAAACGATGCAACAGAACTACTAAAGAAACAGCAAACAATACGGTTGTCCATATTTTTTCGGAGTATTGCTGCCCAGTGTGGGATCCTTATTAGGTGGGTTTGACGGAGGAAATCGAAAGAGTCCAAAGAAGGGCAGCCCGTTATGTATTGTCACGACAGAGGAGACAGCGTCACGAAAATGATACAAGAGCTGGGATGTGAATCATTACAACAACAGTGCTTGTCGCTACAGCGTGGGCTACTTACGAAACTCCAATCGCCAACATTCTCCTCCGAATGCAAAAATAAATTGTTGACTCCCACTTACGTAGGTAGAAATAATCATCAGAATAAAATACGAGAAATCAGAGGTCGAACGGAGATATTCAGGTGTTCTTTCTTCCCACGCGCTATTCGAGAATGGAATGGGAGATAAATAGTATAAAGGTGGTCCGATGAACCTACTGCCAGGCACTTAAATGTGCAGAGTATCCCGCGTAGATTAGTGAAAAAAAAAATTATCACTGATTCTCCCATAGCTTCTTGATATATCATCATCATATTAGAAGTATAATTTTATGAATGTATATTTTTAGTTACGTAACCCGTTCGCGGTTTAAAGTCTGAAGATAGTCTTGTAAATCGTAAACAGGCTTACTAAATACAGATGAATATGTAGAATATAACATAATTGTGCTTTCAATTAAATAGGATAAAGTTCTACTAAGAAATCTTTTGATAGTTTTGATTGGAATACACTCTTTCAAATTCTAAAGTCAGCAGGGGCAAATATAGGCAACGGAAGGTGATTTACAATTTGTATATTAACCAAAAACAGTTATTATATTTGAAGGGCATCAAAGGGACACAGTGGTTGGGAAGCGAGTAAGACAGGATTGAAGCCTTTCTCCAATGTTACTTAATATATACATTGACCAAGCTGAGAAGGAAAGCAAAGAGAAATTTGGAGAAGGTATTAGAGTTCAGAGTGAAGAAATAAAAACATTGTGCTTTGCTGGTGACATTGTAATTCTGTTAGAGACAGCAAAGGATCTGGAAGAGCAACTGAACGGAATGGATAGTATGTTGAAAGGAGCATCTAAGATGAACATTAAAAAGAGCTAAGCAAGTCTTACAGAATCAGACGATGCTGAAAGAATTAGAGTAAGTAACAACACAATAAAGGTAATACATGAATGTTGTTACTTGTTCAATAAAATAACAAACGATTCTCGCGTTACAAAGGACATAGAATGCAGAATGACAATGGGAAGAAAAGCGTTTTTGAAAAAGAGAAATTTGTTAACATTGAATATTAATTTAAGTGCAAGGAATTCATTTCTAAAGGCATTTGTGTCGAATATTGCCTTGTATGGAAGTGAAACAAGGACGATAAATAGTTCCGACAGGAAGGGGATAGGGGCTTTTTAAATGTGGTGTTACAGAAGAATGTTGAAGATTAAGTGTGAAGATCGCGTAAGTAATGAGATACTGAACAGAATTGGGGAGAACAGGAGTTTTTGGAATACCTTGACTAAAAGAAGGGATCGATTGGTAGGATACATTCTTAGACATTAAGGACTTGTGAATTTAGCATTGGAGGGAAGTGTTTGGGGTAAAAATCACAGAGAGAGACCAAGAGATGAATACAGTAAGCAGATTCAAATGGATGTAGTAGGTTGCCGTTCTTATGTGGAGATGAAGAGGCTTGCCCAGGATAGAGTAGGGTAGAGAGCTGCATTAAACCAGTCTTCGGACTGAGGACCACAACAAGACACTACTGAGAATCGACAGAACAATCAGTCAAAACGTCTTTTGCCTTTACTCTAAATTTGTTTGTGTTACTAACGGCTGTTTCTCTGTACTCAATTAAATTTAGACAAATGTTATATGGCACTTTTATTGATTTTCTTCTACATTGTTACATCCTGAAAATAGTAAATTTACTATGCCTTCTGAACCTCCTTGCATATACTCCGCGGTGCCTGCCCTATCAGAAACATCGATTTTCTGTCCTTTCCCATCTGCGTACGGAGCGAGCGGAAATGACTGTCAATATGCATTAGCGTCGTCTTTGTATCCCGAAGGATACAAAAATTTCGGCAGCCACGTGGGAACGGCCGTGCGCTTTAAGGCGCCTTGTTGCGGAGTGCGCGGCTGGTCCTCGCCGGAGGTTCGACTCCTCCCTCGGGCATGGTTTTGTATGTTGTCCTTAGCATAAGTTAGTTTAAGTAGTTCAAGATCCCATTCCAGTACTAAGCCTTCTTGAGTGTGTGTAAGCCTGATCAGGAGTCTGTAGAAGATGACATGGGAGGCGAACAGGTTGAGACAAATCCACGGAAGCTTTATTAAAGTACTTCTCAATTGGATTGTTTTCTCCTCATTGTGACATTTTCTACCTAAAAAGGAAATATTAAAGGTAGTTAGACAATAAGTAAACTCAACTTGATAAAATGGAGTCTCGATATTTCTAGGATCGGAATTACGATTTGGTCGACTCACTTGCGGGTACTAGTGAAAATCCTTTAAAACCTTTCGGCTGCCTGTGATTAGTCACAACTTTATTTTAAAAAAGGACATTTTTTACACGTGTATTCTTTTAAAGTTCCATTTTCTTCTTTTTCACGCGCAAATTTGATAGTCAGAGGTCATCCCGGTCCCATTCACCTCAACTAAACGAGACTACTGTATAGCTACCACAAATTACACAGTCCTGCATACCTTCTTGTAGGACGATAGTCTTTAGGTACACAACAGACATGCCAAATAGATACTACGAAATGCCAGAGCTTCAGCATTACTACTACAACTAAAAATACGCAGAAAGTAATAATTTGATTGCTTCCATAAGTAGCCTTTACGATTTTGAGAGCGCTAGCTTTATATTGTCATTTTCACTTGCGTTTTTTGCAATCGACAAACAACTTTACATATGTCCTTTGTGGGATTCCTGGCTTCAATCAGTACTGCAGAAAGTATTTCGAGAAATAAAGTCATAGTTCCGACTAAGAGTATGATTATTATCAGTATAAATTTGCAGTCGGGCTCGGTGGTCTTGTGGTATAGCGTTCGACTGGAAACCGAAGTGTCGTGGGTTCGAAACCCGGGTGGACCTCAGATTTATTCAGTCTGCACTTTACCCAATCCTTCACCTCTCAATGATGTGAGGAGTCGCCAGAAACGACACGTGGTTCGGATTCCACTTTAAGCTGTATGTCCCCTTTCTCCGGTTGGATAACTTGGGTAGGCTGGGGACACGCAAGTCGCCGAAGTGGTGTCCAATTGAAAGACTTGCGCTAGGCCAATGAGCCACACGAAATTATTATTATTAGTATAAATTTAGGCAAACTGAACAGGAAAAGGTGTGTACCACATGATCAATATTTCCTAAACCCAAAGAAAGCTCGTCGCTTTCAAGGAAACTCATTAATTAGACTTTACAGTATAACAATATGATAAACTGTACCGTACATATCAGTTTCGTATATGCAGGTGTTCCATTGCATAAGTTCCATTTTAACACCAGTAAAAGGTAAGATATGTATCACTTAGATATTAAATTGACTTGTAAGTTAGGCCACGCGTTGACGGTGTATGACCTTAGCAATGGGTCGGTTTTTCTTAGTTTTTGCGCTGAAATGGCACCAAATCGAAACAAAGCGGCGCGTTCGTACACAGCTGAAACTTTGCGCAAGGAGAAGAATGAAGGGTGCACAATTTACAAGGCTAGTAAATGTTTTGGCATCCCGTGGAGTACACTTAAGGATTAACACGTGAAGTATATTCAACCTATACAAAAACCAGCAGCGGTTATTAGACTCGAAGGGCAAGAAAGGGACGCAGAGGTTGGGAAGGGAGTAAGACAGGGTTGTAGCCTTTCCTCAATGTTTTTCAATCTGTTCATTGAGCAGGCAGTGAAGGAATGGAAGGAGAAATTTGGAGAGGGCATTAAACTCCAGGGAGAAGAAATAAAAACATTGTGGTTTGCCGATGACATAGTAATTCTCTCAGAGACCACAAAAGATCTGGAAGAACAATTGAATGGGATGGACAGTGTCTTGAAAGGAAGATATAAGATGAACATTAGCAAGAGTAAAACGAAGGTAATGGAATGAAATGTCAGAAAATCAGGCGATGCTGAAGGAATTATATTAGGTAATGAGACAATAAAAGTAGTAGATAAATTTTGTTATTTGTGTAGCAACATAACTTCTGATGGCCGAAGTAAAGAAGATAGGTTATATCTTTGACAAGGTGTCATGGCGACATGTTACAGAAAGCAGTATGTAAACATTACGAAAATAACAGGATGGATTATGAAAACAATAAAAATGTGTGACAACAACAATTATCTGTCAAAGTATAAAAGTAAGTGAACAGAGTATACATCAAAGACCTAATGGTAGGAAATCAAGGAAACCTAACCCAATAACAAGATCTTAAATTGTAATTAGTTTATGTAGAGGTAGGCAAGAGGCTACTAATAAGCATAGTGGATAAAACTATACTTGTGTCCTACACTTCACTGTCAGGGAACTATCCATCCTAAAATTTTTTACTGCCCCTCTCCACACTAGTTTCATAGGCCCTGCATAATTTTAAACCCAACTGCTTAACATACTATGTTTTAAATAATATGAACCCACCTTGATTGATTCAAATATACTTTCATTGATGTTACCATTCTAATGGACTTTCTAATTTTATTAACACAATATATGTTTTAATACATATGCATTGCTATTGTCACTCATATAGTTATCATTCAGCACATTGTTTTCCTTATGATTACTACTATTATATTGCACCACATTTCCATTTTTAGTCTCATTTTTTATTGTCAGTGACCTAGTTTTTAATTTATGACTATCAAATGTATATGTTGGTGAAAAAATCACCTTCCAACTCTGATAACTATTGTGATCTTATATAAACATACGAGTATATTACACCAACTGAATGTCATCCCCAATTAGTTGTACAACATTTGCAAGGGTATCCTATAATATTCCTACATGGCCGTACTCTCAGTTCTTGGAGATGTTCTTATCAGTGCCTGTGAATCTATACATGCTAGCTAACTATGAGCACATTTTTAATTTATACTTCATTTTTAGTGTACCATTTTGTAACTACCTTTTTACTTTACAGTTATGATGCTATCTATGACATTCTGTCAATAGGCTTTAATGTGACATTTCTTCAGCATATTAAAAGGTTAGCATTATATATCTAATACAATAGCACATGTACCATTCACCCCTCTGATGGATTATATCTTTACGCAACAATGGTTTCTACCATACTGATAACCAGGCATTTAAGATCTCTCTAATGATCAACTACTTACCATTTATGTATTTCAGTGCACAGTACATGTACCATGTATCTTTCTGATGGGTTATGTCCCATTTACATATCATGTTGTCTCCATACTGCTAACCTCATAATTATTTTCACTGTGACCTTTTTATATTAAAGTATTTTGTCTAATTGATATTTGTGTAACTCAAGTACTATGTACTTCACTAATGGATTCTGCATATGAATTGTTCCACCAAACTAATGTCCCATGTTATGTATGGTATTTCAACTGCACTTTTAGCATATTATTTAATGCATAACGGTTCCAATGGCTACATCCCAATATATCAGTGAGAGACCAGTTATGGTCTTTCACTTATTTCATTAGAACATCTTATGTAACACATATGCTCTCTTTTTTATTTACTTTGTCTGTATATGTTACAACCTATTGTCTCCTCAATGATGATTGTCATCCCTATGTATTCATAATGATATGTTACTTTGTGTTATGTCAATATTTTATTATCATATGCATCCCTACCTATCATTCTTAGATAGGTCTTATCCGTTAGTGTTAGCAGCCTAGATACTTATTCTTAATAATGCATGACCATATTGGTCTAAACAGATTTTACAGTTGCTTTACCTGTATAATAAGCCAATGACTTATATGACTAGATGTATATACATTTCTATCGTCATACATCCCTACTGCTATATTATGAGCCTTATCTATTCATATGCAACCCTTTGGCTAATTACATACTATCTTAATAAATCTTCCTACATACGTCTGTTCTGTTAGATATGTGCCAATACACAATTTCCATATGCACTTAATCGTGTGTACTGAATGCTTAAGGTCTACATGCCAAATTAATTCACTTATTTTTTGACATAATTGTACTACATTTTTAATTGACTGGATGCTATATCCATATTATTTTTAATGTAATCGCGTACATCCTGAACTATGTAATTGTGACACTCTGTCGCTTTTATGCTTTATCTATTATGTTACGTAGTCTAAGGTTTACATGTTTACTTCATTTAATGTTACTTTGTTCTTGTTCATAATACGTCATATCTTGTTCATTGAAAGATGTATCTATACGTATCATAATGTTGACATATCGTGTTATCCACTTTGCTCATTAGTAGCCTCTGGCCTACCTCTACATAAACTAATTACAATTCTACGATCCTGTTATTGGGTTAGGTTTGCTATATTTCCTAACATCAGGTCTTTGATGTATACTTTGTTCACTTACTTTTACACTTTGACAGATAATTGTTGTTGTTACACATTTTTATTGTTTTCATAATCCATCCTGTTATTTTCGTAATGTTTACATACTGCTTTCTGTAACATGTCGCCATGACACCTTGTCAAAGATATAACCTATGATGGTTACCTAAGATATGTCATTTTCACACCATGTATACTTTGATAATCGCTAATTTTATCTCATTGAATCATGTGTTCAATAGTTGTGTTAGGTTCTCTTTTAATAGACCTTGGTTCACCATCACAAAGCCTGCATTGCTTTTAAGTTTTTAACCAAGACTTGATGCCTAGTGACGTCTTATTAATTTTTAGTTTGTGACATGCATGTCAGTATGCATAAGGAGGCATATAATGCATCTGTTTAATCAGTCTATCTAGTTCGTAAGTACTTAGTATATGAAACTACTGGGTTATATTATGTCTTTTACTTCAGCTTGTGTACAATTCTGTTTCTGCATTTTTATTTAATAGTCTTCTGTGAAGATGGTTTATAACCGAAACCGGTAGAAGTTTGAAAAATAATAAACAGCTGATGGTTTACAGTATGCATTTCCTGAAATGAACTTATTTAAAAAATGTTCAAATGTTTGTAAATCTATCGGACCAAACTGCGTGGTCATCAGTCCATATCTTACAAACTACTTAAACCTAGGTAAACTAACCTAAGGACAACACACACACACACAGTTCGTGAAAATTCTACGGACAATTCAATGCAATTCTACGGACGGATGACATTGGATTTCGCTGAATAATTCCAGAAACTGTGTCGATATTTTCAGGCGTAACTGCGGTTTGCTTGCGGCCAACATGCCCCATTAGATCATCAGTTACGCTGCCTGTTCGTTGAAATTTTGCGAATAGCGTTCGAATGGTTTTCGCATCGGGTCCGTTTGGAACATTAAATCGTGCTTGAAAACTTCGCCTTGTTGCCGTAGAACTCTCTTCTAACCTGTGGTACTCTAGCACCAGAAATATGGTTTTAATCTCTTCCTTCGGTACGCTAACCTCCTTTCACGTTGCAATTGTGGAAATGATCGCTCTGGGCTTCGGATCACTATTTATACTAGGAATTACGTATGGCGATTACAGCGCCATCTTATAGCAGTTTTTGTAACTATTATTTCAAACTGCTGTATAAACTTCTTACAGCTTTCACAATAAACCTACCGTTTACTGCATTCCTCTATCGATCTTTGTTTTCGAGATATTTAATTTTGAAATCAGAGAGTCCTTTCCTGGACACCCTGTATCTCTTGAATTGCATTATTTGATACTGTGTCAATATTACGAGCAACATCCTTCACTACCGAGCTTGGTTGGTTTACCTTAGTTGAAGTAGTTTGTAAGTCTCGGGATGATGACCAAAGTAGTTTGGTCCCATGGAATTACAAACCTTTGAACCTTTGAATAAGTTGTAAATGCGGTCGACACTGTCGTAAATTATTCGTCTGTAAATAATTCGTGTACGTATTTTGCACCCATGACTTATTAAACTGATAGTTCTGTAATTTTCACACTTCTCTACACTTGCTTTCTTTGGAATTGGAATTACAATATTCTTCTTGAAGTGGAGGGTATTTCCCCTGTCTCATATATCTTTCATACCATAATTCGTCAAATTATGCGTTAGAAATTGTAAAAAAAACTAAGCTATAGTGTGATTTAACATCAACTTGCTTTCTACAAGCCAGGAACTTATCTCTTGAACTGCATTATTTCATTCTGTGTCAATATTACGAGCAACATCCTTCACTACCAAGCTTGGTTAGTTTACCTTAGTTTAAGTAGTTTGTAAGTCCAGGGACTGATGACCAACGTAGTTTGGTCCCGTAGAATTACAAACCTCTGAACCTTTGAATAAGTTGTAAATGCGGTCGACACTGTCGTAAATTATTCGTCTGTAAATAATTCGTGTACGTATTTTGCACCCATGACTTATTAAACTAATAGTTCTGTAATTTTCACACTTATCTGCACTTGCTTTCTCTGGAATTGGAATTACAATATTCTTCTTGAAGTGGAGGGTATTTCCCCTATCACATACATCTTGCATACCATAATTCGTCAAATTATGCGTTAGAAATTGTAAAAACTGAGCTTTAGTGTGATTTAACGTCAACTTGCTTTCTATAAGCCAAGAACTTATCTCTTGAACTGCATAATTTGATACTGTGTCAATATTACGAGCAACATCCTTCACTACCAAGCTTGGTTAGTTTGTCTTAGTTGAAGTAGTTTGTAAGTCTACGGACTGATGACCAACGTAGTTTGTCCCATAGAACTACAAACCTTTGAACCTTTGAATAAGTTGTGAATGCGGCCGACACTGGGGTAAATTATTGGCAGCGGCAGAGAAGTGAAGTGGTGGAGGAGTCTACGGCTTGGCGCGGCTTGGCGCACATGTCGTATTCATCAGCGCTCGGGGCGCGGGGGCGACGGTCGATGAGGTGTGGGTGTTGCCACGGAGACGGGCTGCATAACAGCGGCCGTGACCGCCGCCGCCGCCGCCGCGCGCGACCTCGTTTGTGCTGACCCGGCCTTCGGGCGCCCAAACATTTAACAGCACGGAAGCTGATCGCATCGCACCCACGCGAACCGAAATTTACGCCCTCCGAAGCGTTGCTGACTAAAAACCAGAGCGGTACAGTTCTTCCATTTGGATGCCGAGTGGAAAACAAGTAGTTTAAACTTCCGGGTTCAGAGGCTGTGCTCGACGTAAGAAACTTCCTGACGTTTCGTCCCCAGCTGCAGCAGATGTCTTCTGAGGTCCCTTGGCTACTGACACTTGGCTCCAGGGTCTATGACTCATCTACATCTACATCTACATGGGATACTCTGCAAATCACATTTAAGTGCCTGGCAGAGGGTTCATCGAACCACAATTATACTATTTATCTCCCATTCCATTCTCGAATAGCGCGCGGGAAGAAAGAACACCTGAATCTCTCTGTTCGAGCTCTGATTTCTCTTATTTTATTCTGATGATCATTTCTACCTATGTAAGTGGGAGTCAACAATATATTTTCGCATTCGGAGGAGAATGTTGGCGATTGGAGTTTCGCAAGTAACCCACGCCTCAGCGATAAGCGCCGTTGTTGTAATGATTCCCACCCCAGATCCTGTATCATTTCCGTAACGCTGTCTCCCCTGTATCACGACAATACGAAACGAGCTGCCCTTCTTTGGACTCTTTCGATGTCCTCCGTCAAACCCACCTGATAAGGATCCCACACTGGGCTGCAATACTCCAAAAATGGACGGACAAGCGCAGTGTATGCAGTTTCTTTAGTAGTTCTGTTGCATCTTTTAAGGGTTCTGCCAATAAAACGCAGTCTCTGGTTCGCCCTTCCCACGATATTATCTACGTGTTCTTTCCAGTTTAAGTCTGAAGTAATAGTGATTCCTAGGTATTTTGTGGAGTTTACGGCCTTCACATTTGATTGATTTATGTTGTAAACAAAGTTTAACGGATTTCTTTTCGTACTCATGTGGACGACTTCACACTTCTCATTATTTAGAGTCAATTGCCAATTTTTACACCATACTGATATCTTATTCAGATCGTTCTGCAGTTGGTTTTGATCTTCAGATGATTTTACTAGACGGTAAATGACGGCGTCATCTGCAAACAACCTAAGAGAGCTACTTAGATTTTCCCCTAAATCGTTTATGTAAATAAGGAATAGCAGAGGACCAATAACACTACCCTGTGGAACGCCCGATATCACCTCTGTTTTAGTCGATGCCTTACCATCGATTACTACGAACTGTGTCCTTTCTGACAAGAAATCCCCTATCCAATTGCAAATTTGGGGCGATATACCATAACCACGCAATTTGATTAAAAGCCGTTTGTGAGGTACGGTGTCAAAAGCTTTCTGGAAATCAAGAAATACGGAATCTATTTGCGAACCTTTGTCGATAGCACCCATCACTTCGTGTGAATATAGAGCTAGTTGTGTTTCGCATGAACGATATTTTCTAAATCCGTGTTAACCTTGGGTCAATAGATCGTTCTGTTCAAGATAATTCATAATATTCTGTATCTACAACTGGGAATGCCTTCAAATTCAATATCGGATTTATTTTGTTGATCGTTGTGTACTCCAGTTAAAACCTCAAACCTGGAAAGCCAACAGATGACCCCCCAAGTTATAGGCCAATTGCACTGCTGAGCGTGTGCTCCAAACTACTGGAACGTCTTATCAATCACGAATAAAATAAATAATAAACAATGTAACCCCGACATACCAGGCTGGTTTGAGAAACAAGCGGAGCTGCTGCGAACAGGTTCTAGCCTTAACATCCTACAATGAGGCTGGATTCCAAAAGAAACTAAAGACATCTGTTGCCTTCGTCGATCTGTCAGCAGCGTATGATACGGTGTGGCTAGATGGACTCCTGCTGACGTAAAAAAAAAAAAAAAGCATATCACATAAATTGTGGATAACATGTTAACCAACCGTTACTTCACGTTTAGTGTTGGACAAAAACAAAGCAAGTAATTTAAAGTAAAAAACAAATGGGGTCCCCCAAGGATCAGTCCTAGCACCTTTGCTCTTCAATATGTAGACAAGTGACATGCCAAACCTGCCAGTGAAAAGTATTTCTATGCCGATGACCTTGCCATAGCCATACAAACCAGCACACTTGAGGAAGGAGAAACTATATTATCCAGTGACCTAGGAACTCTTAACAAATATTATGAAGCCGGAGAGCCGGCCGCGGTGGCCGAGGGGACTGAGGCGCTCCAGTCACGGTCTGTACGGCCACTACGGTCGGGGATTCGAATCCCCCCTTGGGCATGGATATTTGTGCCGTCCTTAGTATAAGGTAGTTGATAAGTAGTTTGTAAGTTTAGGGACTGATGACCCCGTAGTTAAGTCCCATAAGCTTAACAAACATTTGAACATTTTTTTAAGCACGGAGACTCCAGCCAAATGCAGTAAAGACAGAAGTTTGTGCATTCCATCTGAACAACAGAACTGCAAAGCAACAACTCAATGTTAACTTCCGCCAACGAAGAGTTAGACACATTTTCCAGCCTAAATACCTGGGTATCACACTGTACCGGTCTTTAACGTATAAACGTCACTTGAAAAACACAAGCCAAAAGATAAAGAGCCGAAATAACATCATTAGAAAACTGCCTGGTACAACCTGGGGTGCTGATCCATCGACACTACGCACTACAGCATTGACACTAGTGTACCCTGTAGCTGAATACTGTGCTCCAGTGTGGCAACATAGCACCCATACGAGGAAGTTAAACGTACAGCTGAGCATTTCAATGAGGGTCATTACAGCTACACTAAAATCCACTCCGATCCCCTGGCTGCACACCATCAGCAACATCCCACCACCTCAATTGCGACGCCAGGAAACAACGAATAGAGTATGGAGGAAACTTCACCACCCCATCTGCCCACAAGATCTTCCAATTCTCAAGATCTTAAACAATCCTCCTCCAGATCGCCTGAAGTCCCGTACTCCGCTGTGGCATAAAGGAAGGAACAACTTCAACATTAAGGAAGAGTGGCGCAAGAGGTGGAACGCGGATGCAACAGCACATCATGGCGTCGAAAACTCAACTGTCGGCCTACCAGGGTTCCACCTGCAGAGAAGTGTGTGGACAAAATGAAATAGAATTAGAACTGGTCTAATGCAATGCTATGATGCACAAGTGGGAACTCCGAGATTCTCCAGCCTGTGATTGTGGTGTCCGAGAACAAACGATCCAACATATCGTCAGAGACTGTCCCCTGAGGAAACATCCTGAACCATTCAGTGACTTTATAAATTCTACCTCTTCTGCAACTAGTTGGATTCAATCACTTGATATTGTTTTTTGATCATATGTATATATGTATTTACTTAAGTTGTCATATTATCTCTTAAACTTGCCACTATGTTAAATTAGTAAGCCCCAGAATTCCCACATGTATTAAATTAGTGTGTTTATCAAATTAGTAACTTTTAGTATTTGAACATATATATTAAACTTGTATCTAATGTAAAACTAAATAACTATCTCATATGTAATGCTCAATACTGCTGTTGTTGCCATACGACAAATAAAAACCAGTTAAAATCTTTCGGTATCTCCATATGTTTACCAAGTATACCTGCTGTTCTTGTTATTCTTAAACAAGGAATTGGACACTGTCATCTTAAATATTCATTTAGTATTTCTCCTCTAATTCCTGCTTCCAAAGCAATATTCAGTAAACTGTCGGGAAAAAAATAGTACACTACGTCGATTTTAGTCCTAAGACGTCACGCGGGAGTAGTAGAGCGGTCTGGAGCGCCACGTTACGGATCGCGCAGCCTCCCACGTCGGGGGTTTGGATCCCCCCTCGGGCATTGATGTGTGTGTGTTGTCCTTATGTTAGTTTAACTTACTTTAAGTAGTTTGTAAGTCTAGGGACTGATGACAAAAAAAAAGGTCCCATGACAGCAGATGGGACCGGGATTAATGTAGATGTACCGATAATGGTTTGAACCTTGGTTCGCCAACAAAGAGCATTGTGACATAGTCGCCAAGAACGATAATTGTGTATACCCTTTAATAGGGATGTTTACAGTCATACCAACATGTGAAACAAGCAGGCAACTTGTACTGAGATCCACTCTCCTTACTTAGTGGAAGTGGATGTAGCTCTTTCTTGTAATGGAGACCGTGGTGGCCGAGGGGACTGAGGCGCTCCAGTCACGTTCTGCTCGGCCAGTACGGTCGGGGGTTCGAATCCCCCCTCGGACATGGATATTTGTGCCGTCCTTAGTGTTAGCTAGTTCATAAGTAGTTTGTAAGTTTAGGGACTGATGACTCCGTAGTTAAGTCCCATAAGCTATACAAACATTTGAAACATTTGGACACCGGGACTACGGCTGGTCTAATTTTAATTCAAAGCATTTATTTCTCCACCAACCGCCGTAAATCTATGGTGTCTTATTTATGCAAACAGGTTTCGGTATTGCATTAATATCATATTCAGGCCAGTCATACCATCCAACCATTGAAGTGAATTGTCAAAATTGCCATAAACCGGTTTCTTTATAATATTTCCGCCAGCTGCTGAAGAAAAATATATGTGAGGTGACATAAGTTTGTTCAGGACTTGGGGGGGAATATTATTCTAAAAATACGTTATGCAGGGTTAATCACCTAACTCCTACACCGCAAATATTGTGTAAACGGAAAGTGCTATTGATGTACGGTTTTCAGATAATGGATTTGTAGTCAGGGACTGGTATTTGTAGCCAACAAACAGATTTTAATATTACTTAGGAAGTATATTTTTTATGCAAACGTACTGTTTTTGAAGTGTAAAAATGATTGTTTCTATCATGCACTGGAAATTGTGACACTAGCTGTGCATAAAGAATTTTTAATGACTTTTTATCACGTTTAGTTTGGCAGCTACAACCGTTCAAAGTTTCGGGGATGGAGGCTGCGATAGCATAGCTGACTGGCCGAGTGGCTAGCCCCTGGGGGACGGCCCACTGTCTCATGACCACCAGTCAGTCAGATAAGCTATCGTAGCCTCCGCCCCCAAAATGTTGAATGGTTGTAGCTGCCAAACAAACGTGATAAAAATGTTATTCAAAATTCTTTGTACACAGCTGGTGTCAAAACCTCCACTACATGACAGAAACAACCATTGTTCCATTTCAAAAATTGTATGTTTGCATAAAAATACACTTTCTAGGAATTTTTACAATCCGTCTATTTGTTAACGAGTTATTGACTACCACTTTGTTCTGTGAAAACTGCACATAAATCGCACTTTCCGTTTCCGCAATATTTGCGGTGCAAATATTGGGTGATTCACCCTATATATGATAATTATGATTGTTCACTTGAATAAACATTGTGAGGTGACACATGTTTGTTCAGGACTGGGGGAAACATTATAAAGAAACCGGTATGTATGGCAATTTTCATTGACATGGCCTCAATATGGTATTAATTCAATGCCGGAACTAGTTGCATAAATAAGACAACATATATTTCCGGATGTTGGTGGCCCTACAAACGCACAGTCGCTGGTTCGATAGTTTTCCGTTGTACTCGAAATCTGTTATTCAAAACATTTTGGTATCTCTAATTTCACGTGTTGTGTCAGTTTTTGTTTATGTGTATGTAGACGAGCTGAAAACCTTGTCGTCACCTAAAGCAGCTAAGTTAGCTGCTTGGAAAAGCATTAGTAGCTATGGAGGTGACTTTCCAAAAACAGCGTCGTAGCTATTCGCGAACTGAACAATCAAAGACTATCGGCATCAACTAAGATTGAAGCCAATACTGTAAAAAAAAATGTAACTTACGCTTTTGATTGACTCCATAATTATTAACAACCTGTTAAAAATATACAGAATTATAAATAAACAAAAACACATGCATTTTTCGTAAATATTAGTATTGGAACACAAGGAAAAAGTATATAAAAATCTCTCACTCAGGATTCGAACCACCAACCATGCGGTTGTAAGATCAGAACTCCACCGCCTGAGCTACACCGACAGACGCTGCAACTGTGTTCATTATTGGTACTTACGTGTAGTTGCAAAATTTTAAAATATTTTTAGAGTTGCGTCGAATGGCTTTGGCTGATTTTTATTTGTAACCTGAACTTCACGTACCATGAATATAAAATAATTCTAAAATGCGATACCCATGTGGTCTCCTTGTTAGTTACAGTTTTGTTTTAATTGGTTGGGCGTCTCTGTTAATATAGACTAAACAGTCTATGACTTACAGTTACTTTGTAAAATCTTTGTACTCGAAACACAGCAGCTGGTGTGATGTGGATTATCTGCGGTATTAAGTTGTCTGAAGATGGCCTAAGAAGCTAGTTCACAACAAAAATAAATATTATTGTGGAAAAAATATATAGTGTATAAAATTATTTAAAACGTCTACATTTCATCAAGAACCGATGGAAGAGTCCATAAATACAGATAATGTTATTCATCTGGCAGAACAGTGGCGGCGTGGTGTGCTTCCCCGAGATGTAACCGTCATTACTGGCTGATTCGTCTTGCCGATGCAATCCAAGAACGACGACCTGGAATAAGGTGATGCAACTCCACGGTAAGAGCCACCAGTATTCGTTTAATCTTCTAGGTAGGCAACAAAAAAGAGAGGAAAAAGAGACTGTACAGGAGTTGGGTTAGAAAATTATTCCATACCCACCTTATTCGCTTGACCTAGTGATCTTAGATTTTCATCTTTTCTATCGAAAAACCAAGGAAATTGCTTTTTGGATCAAAATACGCTCCGAACACGGTTCGACGAGTTCTTCACCTCAAAACCATGTGTACCACGTGATTTCTACGGAGGCGTAATAGAAAAGTTGACCCAGCATTGGCAGATTGTCGTCAAGAGTGGAGGAGAAGAGTCTCTTGCATGTGTATCTACAAACTTGTGCACGAACCTAACAGTTATAGAAATACGTCAATGTGGACGCCGATAACGATTGTAGAGGAGGTGTTAAGGCTATGGACTAAGTTGTGTACTCTGCGGTTAAAAATTAACAGGTACTGAATTGCGATTGTACTCAGTTTTTCTTAATTCAGATGTGTGTGCGAAACACTACCATAAATTGTTACTATTCGTAGTAACAATATTACTATTCCCTTTCGGGACATATCGTGAGACACAGGAGTAATTTTCGGATAGCTGTTACTTTGAACGACATGTTTCGATTGGTGGGCTGTAACACCGTCTGCAATATCGAATGCTTTTTGCCTTGACCTAGATGCGAGCTTCGGGTGCCGCTACGAGGCATTCATGACGTGGGAGAGTGCTGGTTGGTTGTCACGTCGACTGGCGCACTACTTGTGATGGATCTTTTACAACCATCCTCACGCCACCGCCACCTGCATAACAATGCCTGTAAGTTGCTTTGGGAATGTTGTACAATACATTTCGGAATAGTTAATTTAGATAATGTAAAATTTAAAGATGTACTGGTAGAAGAATTCATTATTTGGGCTATCTTAACGAACTTGGTGTCCGACCACTCATTGTAGCTATTTCGTCAGCTACGAACTCCAACAAAACATCCCTCTCCCTCTCACCAACCGAGGGAGGTGGCGCAATGGTAACACACTGGACCAGTATTCCCGAGGATGGTGGTTCAGATCTAGGGCTCCTAACGCCAAAATTTAGGTTTTTCCTGATTTCCCTAAATCAAATGCCGGGATGCTTCCTTTGAAAAGGCACGGCCCATTTCCTTCCCTATCCTTCCCAAAAATCCAAGCATCTCTAAAGACCACACTATCGACGTGGCGTTAGACCCTAACCTTTCTTCCTTCCTTGCTCTAACCCAGTCTAGCTTTCACCTCAAATTCTCTACAGATGACCAACTCTTTCGTCTTATCCATCACATCTATGCACTGTTCAACAAATGCCGCCCCGTCGCTAAGCTCTCCCTTGACGGTGAATAAGCCTACAACCTTAAATGACATTTTGGTCTCCACTTCAAGCCCATTCACTCAATCCGCCTCATCGTCTCCATCCTATCGGAACGTCCATACTACAGAATGATACAAAACACACAATCCTGCATCTTCCGTCGTATTGCTGGAGTACTCCCAAGGCTCCTTTATATGACTGTCGCCTCTAAATCACTTCCTCCCATGTATCTCCTCCAATGACAACGCCGATCTATCTGCCCATCTTAAGATCCGATCTCCGCAATGTTCCCTCGAAATACACCTTAACAATTTCATTTTCTGGTGTGTTCAGTGGTACCTCTCCATCAATTCCACCAATTGCAGGTGAAACCTCCCGATCGTCCATCCCCGTGTGCTCAATCGCACAATCCAGAAGCGTCCCGTTACCCAATGAAACACATGAAAATACCACGGGCTAATTCTCGATCGAAAACTAACACGGAAACCTCACCTACTAACTATACAGAAAAGCAGCCCACAATATACGAGGCGCGTCCAGAAATTAAGTTCCATTTGGTAATAAAATGAAATTGTACACAGATACAGAAGAAATTTTTATTGCACAAAATTCTACAACTCTTTAACTACTTTTCCACATAACTGCCGAAATTTTGTAGGCACTTGTCATAGCGTGCCACAAGTTTTTGCATGGATCCTTCACAGAAGTTTGCCGCCTGTGTATTCAACCATGTGGTAACAACTCTTTATCATCGTTGAAGTGTTGACCACCAAGGACAGATTTTAGAAGAAGAGATGAAAGTCGCTAGGGGAGACGTCCAAGCCGTATGGAGGATGATCAAACAGGTCCCATTGAAATTTCCGTAAGAATTGTTTGGTCACATTCGGTGTGTGAGGTCAGGCATTATCGTGAAAAAAAAAAAAAAAATCTTTTCACAGTAATCCTCTTCTTACACCTAAAATCCGTCCTTGGTGGACAACACTTCAACGATGATGACGAGCTGAAAGAACATGTTACCACATGGTTCAATACACAGGCGGCAACATTCTATGAAAAAGACACACAAAACCTGGTGCCATGCTATGACAATTGCCTACAAAATTTCGGAAGCTATGTAGAAAAGTAGTTTAACAGTTGTAGATTTTTGTACAATCAATATTTTTTCTGTATCTGTACCCGTTCGTTTTATATAACGAACCGGAACTTTCTTTTTGGACGCGCCTCGTACTAACAGGCCCAACATGTGTATTCAAAGCCTGCACCATCCACCATACCTAGAAGATATCGCTTTTATCCTCATCTATTCCATATTTCTCCACCGACCTTTCACCACTCCCTCGAAATCCAAGCGCGTCACACACTAATCAAATTCCCTCATCCCCTTAAACAGTTAGAAGACCTACGCCTCCTCTATGTCTCCCGTACAGATTCGCAGCAACGTCTCCCAAGTTCTGGAGAATCCTGGTCCGCTACTGCGCTGCTATCAATGTATCCTTCATTCCCACTTCCTCCATATTCTGTCTCAACGAATTTCCAACCACTTTACTCTACCTGAATTCATCATTGAACCTGAAACATCCCTCTTCTTAGCCCTAACCTTCCTCGATAAAGACTCTGCACCTACACGCCAGCCCAACCGCGCTTATCCCAGCTGGCAATACTCTCCACCTCCTAAGTACCATCCGCAACTATCTGCCTTCCACATCGTTTCCCAACCGCCGATTTTTTTCAGGCTCTCCCCGTACAGTTAGCAGAAGCTCCACCGTTTCACCAACTGCACATTTTTTTCAGTGTGTCTATTTACTCTCACTCATTTCATGTCCACAGCCATATTCATCTCCATTTGTGTTGATAAAATATGTTAGTACATTTCTGTTATTCTCATATTTTCATAAACATTTTTGGATCAACAGCTCTCTGTCAGTGATAATAAGAAAATAGCCCAGAGCGCACCATTTAAATTCACTGATGGCCTGATTCGTTGCAGACGTTGATCAGAAGCTATGGAGTTCTCCGCATTAGTATTACACAGCGCCTGTTCTTCTCCATGTCAACATAGTAGATCTGAGGATGATTTACTCTATCAGGGAAACAGTTCATCAATGAATTTAAATAGTGCATTCTAATTTTCTTATTGTAAAATTCATACTTAAAATCCTGATGTAAGTCATTTTTGTAATAGTTTCTTAATATCATTTTGTAAATCTGTTGGGTGCAGATTGTCAGTTCAACCGCTGCAATTCCGTTTACCTTTTAAGGGTGGGGGAGGGGGAGAGGTGAGATACCTTAAATAAGAATGATTGTGCAGCATATAAATAACATTAAAGACATTCTAAAACACAATGTGCAACACTCACGCACTCCTATGCCTAGCACAATGCTACACAGCGCTAGTCATTTGCTACCCTTGGTAGGCAGCGCACAGGCCTTGTTCATCTAGGAGCTATATTCAAGACTGTCGCGAAACGACGAGAAACGGAAGTTTAAGGTTACACGAGAACCGCAAGGACAGCTCATTTTACAACCGAAACTGTGACTTTTTCAAAGTCATTTCAGTAAAGTAAAAACCACAGTGTTATTAAAAATCATAGATGAAAAGGTAGGCAAGACAAAGGAGTCGCCCCTGAGAAAGAAACTCAGCTGTGCCGGCTGTCTCATTGTGGCACTGTTCTAAGGCAGCGGCATCGCTCAACAAGTTTGTCTTGTCTTCTGCTTTGCTGTTTGCTGTTCTGTTCATACTGTACTCCAGTTAGCTGCACCTCTAATACGTGGTACGCCAAAAAATTTACTAGTCCACCCGCAATGCAAGGAAATGTTTCGTATTAGTGACGTTATAGCAATGGATGAGGCTTCTTACCGAAACAACTGAATACGCGAACCGATATAAAATAAACAATACTAATATTGCCGAGCAACATACGCTACGTAACAAAACAGTAGAGCATCTAAAAAACGAAATAGGAAACGAAGAGTGTAATCTTGGCTGAGAGAGCAGGTTACTGCGTTGATTACAGATAGGTGTCAAAACCATGGGATATATACTCTACATCTACATGAGATACTCTGCAAATCACATTTAAGTGCCTGGCAGAGGGTTCATCGAACCACCATTATACTATTTATCTCCCACTGCATTCTCGAATAGCGCACGGGAAGAAAGAACACCCGAATCTCTCTGTTCGAGCTCTGATTTATCGTATTTTATTCTGATGATCATTTCTACCTATGTAAGTGGGAGTCAACAATATATTTTCGTCTTCGGAGGGACGGCCGCGGTGGCCGAGGAGACTGCGGCGCGTCAGTCACGGTCTGCACGGCCACTACGGTCGGGGGTTCGAATCCCCCCTCGGGCATGGATATTTGTGCCGTTATTAGTGATAGCTAGTTCATAAGTAGTTTGTAAGTTTAGGGACTGATGACCCCGTAGTTAAGTCCCATAAGCTATACAAACATTTGCACATTTGAGCATTCAGAGAAGAATGTTGGCGATTGGAGATTCGCAAGTAGCCCACGCCAACGATAAACGCCGTTGTTCTAATGATTCCCATCCCAGATCCTGTATGATTTCCGTAACGCTGTCTCCCCTGTATCGTGACAATATGAAACGAGTTGCCCTTCTTTGGACTCTTTCGATGTCGTCCGGTTAAACCCACCTGGTAAGGATCTCACACTGGGCTGCAATATTCCAAAAATGGACGCACAAGCGTAGTGTATGCAGTTTCTTTTGTAGTTCTGTTGCATGTTTTAAGGGTTCTGCCAATAAAACGCAGTCTCTGGTTCGCCGTTCCCACGGCATTATCTACGTGTTCTTTCCAATTTAAGTCTGAAGTAATAGTAATTCCTAGGTATTTTGTGGAGTTTACGGCCTTCGCTTTTGATTGATTTATCTTGTGAACAAAGTTTAACGGATTTGTTTTCGTACTCATTTGGACGACTTGCCACTTGCCACTGGCCACTTGCCACTTGCCCTGGCTCTCCCGCTAAACATAATATTTTGCTGACACCGCCCGGCGGCCCCCGTTGGACTCACTACGACTGCGCAAGCATGATTGACTTTACATCGCTGTGTTCACCAAACGAGAAAGATCAAGGACATTACCATTATAGCTGGATAATCTAATCATTGACGTTGGTTCAAACGGCAATTTTCATTTCTCACGTAAATGTGACAACTGCATAATGCGTTGTGTGTCCAATCACCGCAATATAATATTGAAAAATTTCCTCTTGGTGGTGTGTTGAGTTGAAAGTTAAAAGTTTAAATCCGGTGTATATGAGTCCTCAGGACTCGTAACTGCTCTGATGATGTTCAATCATTGAATGAAATCGATATGCGATATGGATGATTGACTGAGCTGGCCTTGTAACATCAGCTAATGTGGCTTTGCCACACAGCTACTGCGAACGGCTGAAAGCAAGGGGAAACTACAGCCGTTACTTTTCCCGAGGACATACAGCTCTACTGCATGAACATATGATGATGGCATCCTCTCGGGTAAAATATTCCGGAGGTAAAATAGTCCCCCATTCGGATCTCCGGGCGGGGACTACTCAGGAGGATGTTGTCATCAGAAAAGACAATACTGTCATTCTACGGATCGGAGCGTGGAATGTTAGATCCCTTAATCGGGTAGGAAAATTAGAAAATTTAAAAAGGGAAATGGATAGGTTGAAGTTTGATATGGTGGGGATTAGTGAAGTTCGGTGGCAGGATGAACAGGGTTTCTGGTCAGGTGGGTACAGGATTATAAATACAAAATAAGTTGGGGGTATCACAGGAGTAGGACTGATAATGAATAAGAAAATAGGAATGCGGGTAAACTACTATGACCAGCACAGTGATCGCATTATTATTGTCAAGATAGATACGAAGCCAACACCGACAACAGTAGTACAGGTTTATATGCCAACTAGCTCTGCCGATGATGAGGAGATCGAAGAAATATATGAGGAGCTAAAGGAAATTATTCAGACAGTTAAGGGAGAGGAAAACTTAATTGTGATGGGAGACTGGAATTCGGTAATAGGAAAAGGAAGAGAAGGAAAAATAGTAGGTGAATATGGACTGGGCAGGAGGAATGAAAGAGGAAGCCGCCTGGTAGAATTTTGCACGGAACATGATTTAATCGTAACAAACACGTGGTTTAAGAATCACAAAAGAAGGTTGTATACGTGGAAGAGACCAGGAGACACCGGAAGGTATCAGATAGATTTTATAATGGTAAGACATAGATTCTGGAACCAGGTTTTACAGTGTAAGACATACCCAGGGGCAGATATAGACTCTGACCATAACTTATTAGTCATGAACTGTAGGCTGAAACTGAAAAAAACTGCAGAAAGGTAGGAAAATAAGGAGATGGGACAGATAAATTGAAGGAAAGTGAAGTTCTGGAGAATTTCAGAGGGAGCTATAGGCAACAATTGACAGAAACAGGGGGAAATAAAACAGTAGAAGAGGAATGGATAGCATTGAGAGATGAAATAGTGATGGCAGCAGAGGACAAAATAGGTAGAAAGGCAAGACCTACAAAAAATCCTTGGATATCACAGGAAATACTGAATTTAATTGATGAAAGGAGAAAATATAAAAATGCAGTAAATGAAACAGGCAAAATGGAGTACAGACGACTAAAAAATGAGATTGACAGGAAGTGCAAAATGGCTAAGCAGGAGTGGCTAGAAGTCAAATGCAAATCTGTAGAAGAATGTATAAGAAGGGGAAAAGTAGATACCGCCTACAGGAAAATAAAAGAGATATTTGGGGACAAGAAAAGCAACTCTATGAATATCAAGATCTCAGATGGGAAACCAGTTCTCAGCAAAGAAGGGAAAGCTGAAAGGTGGAAAGAGTACATAGAGCAGCTCTACAAAGGAAATGAACTTAGAGACGATGTTGCGGGAAGGGAAGAGGAAGTAGATCAATATGAAATAGGAGATAGTATACTGAGAGATGAATTTGACAGAGCCCTGAAAGACCTAGGTCGGAACAATGCTCCAGGAGTAGATGACATACCCTCAGAACTACTAAAGTCTCTGGGAGAGCCAGCCATGACAAGACTATTTGAACTGGTGTGTAGGATGTATGAGACAGGCGAAATGCCCTCAGACTTTAAAAAAAAAATGTAATAATCCCATTCCAAAGAAATCAGGCGCAGACAGGTGTGAAAATTACAGAACCATTAGTATGATAAGTCATGGTTGCAAAATTTTAACACGAATTATCTACAGGTGAATGGAAAAGCTGGTAGAAACTGACCTCGGGGAAGATCAGTTTGGATTCAGGAAGAACGTAGGAACCCGGGAGGCAATACTCACTTGACGTCTTATCTTAGAAGATAGATTAAGGAAAGGCAAACCTACATTTTTAGCTATTGTAGATTTGGAGAAAGCATTTGACAATGTTGACTGGAATACACTGTTTCAAATTCTGAAGTCAGCGGGAGTAAAATATAGGGAAAGGAGAGTTATTTACAACTTGTACAAAAGCCAGACTGCAGTTATCAGACTCGAAGGGCATGAAAGGAAAGCATCAGTTGGGAATGGAGTAAGACAGGGTTGTAGCCTTTCTCCGATGTTATTCACTTTGTACATCGAGCAGGCGGTGAAGGAAAGCAAGGAAAAATTTGGAATAGGGATTAAAGTTCAGGGGGAAGAAATAAAAACATTGCGTTTTGCTGATGATATTGTAATTCTATCAGAGACAGCACAGGACGTGGAAGAGCAGTTAAATAAAATGGACAGTGTGTTTAAGAGAGCGTATAAAATGAACATTAACAAGAGCAAAACAAAAATAATGGAATGCGGTCTTAGAAAATCAGGCGATGCTGAAGGAATTAGATTAGGTAACGAAACAATGAAAGTGGTAGATGAGTTTTGTTACTTGGGCAGTAAAATAACATGCGATGGTCGCAGTACAGAGGATATAAAATGCAGAATGACAATGGGAAGAAAAGCATTTTTGAAAAAGAGAAATTTGCTAACATCGAATATTAATTTAAAGGTAAGGAAGTCTTTTCTGAAGGCATTTGTGTGGAGTGTTGCCTTGTACGGGAGTGAAACATGGACGATAAGCAATGCAGACAGGAAGAGAA
Organism: Locusta migratoria; assembly: GCA_026315105.1. Taxonomy (NCBI): domain Eukaryota; kingdom Metazoa; phylum Arthropoda; class Insecta; order Orthoptera; family Acrididae; genus Locusta; species Locusta migratoria. Next base: position 288,902,647 of record CM048747.1, on the reverse strand, counting down.
TAGAGGCTTTTGAAATGTGGTGCTACAGAAGAATGCTGAAGATTAGGTGGGTTGATCACATAACTAATGAAGAGGTACTGAACAAAATTGGTGAGAAAAGGAATTTTTGGCATACCCTGACTAAAAGAAGGGTTCGCTTGGTAGGACACATTCTTAGACATTGGGGAATCGTAAATTTAGCATTGGAGGGAAGTGTGTGGGGTAAAAATCGCAGAGGGAGACCAAGAGACGCGTATAGTAAGCAGATTCAAATTGATGTGGGTTGCCGTTCTTATGAGGAGATGAAAAGGCTTGCTCAGGATAGAGTAGGGTGGAGAGCTGCATCAAACCAGTCTGTGGACTGAAGACCATAACAACAACAACATCAAACCTCCATGAAGAAAATTCGTCATTATTATCTTACAAAACTGTATGATAACGTTTTGTAACTAGGTGAGTATAAACAAAACCTTACGATAACGTTTTGTAAATAGGTGAGTAAAAATTATGTAGATGGTGTGGGCAAAGTAATATGAACACCTAATATAGACACGGTGTTGTTTGTTAGTAAGGAGTCAACCCACCATTGGCTTTGGGAACAGCTGCACCTCTTCGAAAGGATTAGTAAAGTGCTTTTATAGTTTGCAAAAGAATGGTATCCATTCTTGCACCAAAACATCCGCCAATTACTTCAGCGTTGTTGTAGCTCTAAGTATGGTCCTCAGTCTCTTTTCTAACACTCCCCACAACTGTTCAATTATGTTGAGACATGGCGATTTTGTTGCCCAGAGAAGATTTGATAATTTACTGATAATGATACCGTGTTTCTGTGTGTGTGTTTAGAATATGGCAGTGTTTGTTAGCAATATGTCAATATAGTAACCACTTTATTGTTAAGGGTGGTGATATTTCATTCACGATTATTCGACCAGTGCGGGAAATGGTAGAAACAATTGAATATCACGGTATATATGCCCAAATCATGACGGAACATGGCCCATGCTTGACTGTAGGAAGCATGCATGCCGTTGTTTGTAGGAACCAATGTAATCGATGATTCATCGGGCATACCACTTAATCACAATCATCAATTGTTCGCAGTGTTGCGTTTCTTTCCGTCGTTACGGAATCAGCAACTGTAACCTTACATGGAAGTTAAGCTCCAGTATTATTGTCATTATTGAAACATTATTACTTAAGTGACTGTTGACGTTAGCATAGACGTTTTGCTGTGGTAGTGTTATCTTGTGTGGCTTCAATCGTTCTTAATGCTCGTCGTTCTTGTCAATTAACTTCGGGTTTCGCCCAGTTTTCTTCATCGACAATGATGTTTTACCTCCTTTTCTTACGCTGGCATTACGAATGATACTGTGGTCATTTTTTATAGCAGTTTACGTTGCGAATACTCCCATTAACTGTGCAACATCGAAAAAAAAAGTCAATTGTTCAAATGTTTGTAAAGCTATGGGACCTAGCTGGAATGGTCATCGGTTCCTAAACCCACAAAGTACTTATACTAACGTATTCCATAAACAACACACACATTCATGCATGACGGGTAGCCGCGGCGGAGCGGTCGAGCGCATTGAGGCGCTATGCTACGATGTGCGAGGCTGTTCCCCGTCGGGGGTTCGAATCCCCCCTCTGGCATGGATGTTTGTGCCGTGTTTAGCATAAGCCAGTTCATAAATAGTTTGTAAGTTTAGGGACTGATGACCCCGCTGTTAAGTCCCTTAAGCTTGACAAACATTTGACGATTTTGAACATGCCGGATGGAGGACTCGAACCTCCGACGGGGAACAGCAGCGCAAGTCGCACATGGCTATTCCTGCGCAGTTACGCCACTGAGTTGAGGTCTTTGGAGTCCGAAAGATCACGTATTTCAGCATTCATTTGTATGCACGCAAAACGTGTTAAATACTGGCCATTAAAATTGCTGCACCAAGAAGATGACGTGCAACAGACACGAAATTCAACCGACAGGAAGAAGAAGCTAGGATATGCAAATGATTAGCTTTTCAGAGCATTCACACAAGGTTGGCGTCGGTGGCGACACCTACAACGTGCTGACATGACGAAAGTTTTCAACCCATTTCTCATACACAAACAGCAGTTGACCAACGAAGCCTGGAGAAACGTTATTGATGTGTAAGGAGGAGAAATGGGTACCATCACGTTTCCGAATTTGATAAAGGTCAGATTGTAGCCTATCGCCATTGCGGTTTATCGTATCGCGACATTGCTGCTCGCTTTGGTCGCGATCCAATGACTGTTAGCAGGATATGCAATCGGTGGGTTCAGGAGGGCAATACACAACGCCGTGCTGCATCCCAACGTCCTCGAATCACTAGCAGTCGAGATGACAGGCATCTTATCCGCACGGCTGTAACGGATCGTGCAGCCAGATCTCGATCCCTTAGTCAACAGATGGGGACGTCTGCAAGACAACAACCATCTGCACGAACAGTTCGACGACGTTTGCCGCAGCATGAACTATCAGCTCGGAGACCATGGCTGCGGTTACCCTTGACGCTGCACCACAGACAGGAGCGCCTGCGATGGTGTACGCGACAACGAACCTGGGTGCACGAATGGCAAAACGCCTCTCTCTCTCTCTCTCTCTCTCTCTCTCTCTCTCTCTCTCTCTCTTTTATGAATCCAGGTTCTGTTTACAGCATCAAGATGGTCGCATCCGTGTTTGGCGACATCGCGGTGAACGGCACATTGGAAGCGTGTAGTCGTCATCGCCATACTGGCGTATCACCCGGCGTGATGGTATGGGATGCCATTGGTTTCACGTTTCGGTCACCTCTTGTTCGCATCGACAGCACTATGAACAGTGGCCGTTACATTCGAGGTGTGTTACGACCCGTGATTCTACCCTTCATTCGATCCCTGCGAAACCCTACATTTCAGCATGATAATGCACGACCGCATGTTGCAGGTCCTGTACGTGCCTTTCTGGATACGGAAAATGTTCGACTGAGGCACTGGCCAGCACATTCTCTAGATCTCTCACCAATTGAAAACGTCTGGTCAATGGTGGCCGAGCAACTGGCTCGTCACAATACGCCAGTCACTACTCTTGATGAACTGTGGTATCGTGTTGAAGCTGCATGGGCATCTGTACCTGTACACGCCATCCAAGCTCTGTTTGACTCAATGCCCAGGCGTATCAAGGCCGTTATTACGGCCAGAGGTGGTTTTGTGGATACTTGTTTCTCAGGATCTATGCACCCAAATTGCGTGAAAATGCAATCACATGTCAGTTGTAGTGTAATATATTTGTCCAATGAATACCCGTTTATCATCTGGTGTAGCAATTTTAATGCCCAATATATATATATATAACGACAGAAAATACGATGAAAACCGTACGATCAGTCACACACTAACAATCTTCCTCAAAGTAGTCCATCGTAGGAGGATTTACAAGAAGCTGAAAGATTTCCGATATGGGATGCATTATGTGCCTAGCTCCAACTACCATTCCACATTCAGAGTCTATAAATGCCAGTCATCTCGCCATAATATCATCGGAGAGGTTTCCATATGACTCACCGGATTACAAATCACAGGCTGTGCGGGAGTAGCCGAGCGGTCTGTAGCGCCACGTCGGAAGGCCGAATCCTCCCTGGCGCATGGATGTGGGTATTGTCCTTAGGTTAGTTTAACTTAGTTTAAGTAGTTTGTAAGTCTAGGGACTGATGATCAATGTAATTTGTCCCAAAGAAATACAAACATTTCAACATTTGATTTGATTTGTTTTGGATAAATTGGTAAAACACAATCATGATATCGGTGTTGTAGCCATTTTCAAGTGTCTCAAGTTTAAAATTGTCTGATACGTCTAACCTTCTTGTCATTGTCACATCAATGTACGATTGGATTTACAGACAACTGGTTCTGTAAAATCAAACATACATTGATATAACGATGATGTGACATTCCCACAATGCCTGAAGAGCAATACGCTATTGAAAATGTTAGTGCATCGTGTGGACGTACTTTATGGTCGTGTAACATAAAATAATCATGTTATCGATCGCTCCAACCGTGAAACGACTTGTGAGACGAATTTCAACGGAATCTTCTATCGGATATGCACCAAATTCGTGTTGACGTAGCTTGTGCTATAGTAAGCTGACACATTTACACATTTAAATAATGTTCCACATTCCAACATGATTTCATGTTGTGCTGTCTTATTATCGTACTGTCGCTTCAACGTATCTGTCATTAGTTTTGTGATTTCTCTTTGATTTATATCGACCATTAGCATGGATCATCAGAGTAAGTTGTAGGAAGTTTCGTGCAAAGAGATTATAAGGTCAGTAGGAGCTCTCCACGAAACCGTGCAAGCCAGCTCTTCGTGTTTTTATTCCGGTACGAGCCTCCACTTTCAGCTTTCGCTACAACAGCGATTATAAGAAAACTTTGGTCATGAAAGCCCAGAAGTCACGATAGCTGATACGCTGGCCGTTGTAACTCGGCCACGATCAGCATGCTATCTTCGCAGGAGGCCTCCATCAGATATCGGACATTGTAGCCCTTTGGCGCTGTGGGATGGCGTTCACCACAGCTACGACAAAGCGTCATTACCGCGTGTCCTCTTCTTTATTATACTGAATGCAATTCCCATTTACAAACATGGTGACACAATTCGGTAAAAAGCTTAAGATTACCACGTCTCTCACGTTGGGGCAGCACAAATGACCAGCACGTACCAAAACTTCCATGATAGTCCTCCTCTCCAAAGATATACAAACAGAATGTAATTAATTTAATCTTTAACATATTCATCAACATTAATCCCACTGTACATAATAGTCTTGTAGAAACATTCCTTGCAGTCGTGGTCAATTGTCAACCATGAAATACTTGTACTGGATGGGAACACAGCGCAGTGTTCATTTACGAAAAATCTATTCTATCTATGGAATTTTCATGCATGCATCTCAATGGTTAGTCCTTTAAGTTGCCGTCATATTACATACCGACGATTTAAGCGAAATAGCGTAGTCTACAGTTAGGAACTCAGGCGGATGTCTAAGCGATCCTACTTTTTTACTATTAATTAACAATACAGTACCACAGGTCCTACAAGAAATATTTCCTGCTACTTAACATGCTATAAACAATCACCGTCATAAACACTTGCAGTAATACTTTCGTAGCCCGAGAAGTGTTATTTTTCAGAAGTTCATCTTCGTTCTGCCACCTGCTCGTCGGATGCTCTATGAGGCCAATGAGGTAAAGAGTCTTCTTTAGCACAACGTTGTAAAATGTACTGATCTCTCAAGAAACCTCTCTTTACACAAGGTGTTCCAAGTATAAAAAGTGCAAGTAGTGAACAAAATTTGAGTACTCAGAGGGTAACTAATTGTCGGAAATAAATATTTAGTTATTACACACAAAAATACCACTTTTAGTCTCTATTTCCTTTTTTTTTTTTTTTAATACACTTTGTTTTTTGTGATCTTAATATGCAGAATGTTACTTATATTTTATTTCCATAGTAAACAGAGTGAATGTATATTGCTTAATTATACTTCATGAACACCTTGTTTACACCCGTATCTGTGTTATTTATTTCTGGAGGAAATAAATACACCAAATAGCTACACATTGTCCCTCTAGACTTTATTTCAAGACCGGTTTCTAAAATGGAAATTACTTTCACTTCCACTTCCGAAACCAGCTTGGAAAAAATGTGGGAAAAAATATGTTGAAAATGTTTAGTGGAGACGTTTGTTGTAGAAAATTAATAATACGGTTTTTGCTCCGAATAAAAGCATCCATGAAGTGCAAATACATCGCGATGTGCATCATTAGATAACTATATCCAAGTATTTTCAAATAGAAGGTGGTAGGATCGCATTTGTTCTCTCTGTATGGGGTGAAACACGTATAAGTGCAAATAGTTTTTATTTGTAGTACCTTAATGTATGCAGATTTGTGTGTGTTGTTTTATTTTTATCTGTATTGAACAGGCATCCCATGCAACAAACACTCAGGCTACAACTCGATGCTTTCTGTTTCGCCATACCTCGGTCGCAAGTGAAAGACGTTTGTCCATATACACTTATCATGCAAGAGAGTGAACTGCGAACTCTCCATGGTGAGGCGTACCACACCGCTTTACTCCTGACCTGGGTGAATTTCGGCAGCCTGGCACTACGCGTGCAGGTACTACCTAACATGAAAACATTCGACATTTAATTGCTATATTTAAAATGAATTAGAAATATTCTAATATCTCGACCGTTGTAGGACACTGAATTACATTCAATAGCGAAGTTGAAAATTCATGCTTTCCCAGGATTTGAATACGGATTTTTTTCGAAAGAACAGATGCCATATCGATAATTGTATATATACTCCCAGCATGCAGTTGACAGAGAGTCTTTGCGATTGCATAAATACACCATTTGCGGGAATTCAGTATAGGTTGCGAGCAAGAGGAACTAATGGGCAAGGGGCAGTACCATCGAAGTGATCTATTAGTTCAGAATTTGGGTACGACGGTAATCGTAACGAGCACTTGAGCCGGCAGCGGTGGCCGAGGGGACTGAGGCGCATCAGTCACGGTATGCACGGCCACTATGGTCGGGGGTTCGAATCCCCCCTCAGGCATGGATATTTGTGCCGTCCTTAGTGTTAGGTAGTTTATAAGTAGTTTGTAAGTTTAGGGACTGATGACCCCGTAGTTAAGTCCCATAAGCTATACAAACATTTGAACTTTTTTTTTGAGCACTTGAGGGCAGTAGCAGGAAAGGCAAATGGTCTCAGAAGAGATCGAAACCGGACTCCCTATCAAATAAATTGTTCAAACCTTTTGCGAACGTGACTTATTCTCATTTTTTAAAAATATGCCAGTTCGATGTTTCTCCGAAAAGAAAACTATGTTTTCCAAACTTAATAGTTTACTTCGTTTAAGTATCCTGTAGCCTTTGAACCGATGACCTCAGCAGTTTGATCAATTAGGTTTTCAAACATTTGAACAATATCCTTATTGTAAACTTCACCAACATCATATGTTCTATAAGTAATAATATCACGACCGTTGAAACTTTCGAGACCACCAATTCCATTCAACGTACCAACACAAAAGATTGCTACAACCTGCTTGAGCAGTCTCATTCTCCTGTATACTAAAATTCAAAGTAGCGCCAACAAAACAGAAGGACCTGGAGTTTTTCCTGAGATCCTATTGCCTTTAATCTTCAACTCATTGCTAGTTGAAACATCTTAAGATGTAAAGGTAATAATGACAATAGACCTAAACACAGCACCACGACTGGGCCAATGCCTCCGAAATCTTCGCATCCTATGAGCCGTTCAGTGGTGTCAAAAATCATTCTAGGTTGCTTATTGCTACTTGGTACCAAAAAAGTAGTTCTTTGTTGTTGTATTTGTTGAGGGAAGTCTTGTTAAAGAAGTATGTGTTGACCGTAAAATTCGAGTACAGTGAATAATTTTACTGATGATTGATAGTACATATTATGTCGATAACCCAAAATATCTCTGGAACAACAACAGCTATTATAAAACGACGTCCAGCGCTATCAATATAAGGCAGGGGCTCATGAATATAAATATTTGGAAACAATCTAAGACGAAAGCGTATGTGTTTTTTAACAAAAAGCTGCGGGATCGCGGTCATTGTGTAGGACGACGAGCACAAGAGACCCATCTTCAAACCTCCTTCAAGCTCTATATTTTTATTTTTCGTTTGACACTAAATTATGATATGTCTGACCTGTCATTGACGTGTCTGTGCTTTTTTTTTAGCTAAATGGAAATCTCTAAGAGCGTGTTCCAATTTATATTTTCGTTAGTCATGTATGCCCCTTTTGTCGCGCAACAACCTTGCAGGCAGTAATCTGGTTGCTCAATTCAAATGTTCAAATGTTTGTATAGCTTATGGGACTTAACTAGGGGGTCATCAGTCCCTAAACTTACAAACTACTTATGAACTAGCTAACACTAAGGATGGCACAAATATCGATGCCCGAGGGGGGATTCGAACCCCGACCGTAGTGACCGTGCAGACCGTGACTGGAGCGCCTCAGTCACTTCGGCCACCGCGGCCGGCACTCTGGTTGCTCTCATACCAATACAACATCCTGTCAGTAGTCGTCGCAGCAACGTTGATGCCATCTCTGAGGTGTTGCTGTGTTCTTGGCATTGGGAGTATGTAATGACGGTCCTTGGAGTGCTCACAAGAGAAAAAGAAGGTGCTAGGACAGGAGATCATGGGAGAGGGGGCAAGGGAACATAGTCACATCATGATCGACACGCACAAGCCGGCGATACTGAAGACGGTTTTCTTTTTTTTTTTTTTTTTTTTTTTTTCAAAATTCCTTCTGCATATATGCTAACTGTTTAACAGATGAACAACCCGTACACAATAATTTTAGTCTTGCCTTCCCACCGTTGTTAGTTCAAATGTTTGTTAAGCTTATGGGACTTAACTACGGGGTTATCAGTCCCTAAACTTACAAACTACTTACGAACTAGGACGGCACAAATATCCATACCCGAGGGGGGATTCGAACCCCCGACCGTAGTGGCTGTGCTGAACGTGACTGGAGCGCCTCAGTCACCTCGGCCACCGCGGCCGGCACCGTTGTTAGTACACTGCACACTACCCGGTAAGTTTACGCTTATGTTCGTGGTAGAATCGTATTTGTACATGCAATACTTTGAAAGATGTAGCAGTTCTGCACGTACTCCACAAGTGACTCTAAAGTGTCTAGCGGAGGGTACGTTTCACCACTACTAGTTATAACCTGCCGTGTTGCACTCAAAAATGGAGCAACGGGAAAACGTGTACGTACTCCTGCATGAACTCTACTTTCTCTTATGCCGCGTGGGTGGCCGCGTGGTATAAGGCATCATGGTGCGGACTGAGCGGCCGTTTCCGCCTGAGGTTCGAGTTCTCCCTCAGACATGTGTGTGTATGTATGTATGTGTGTGTGTGTGTGTGTGTGTGTGTGTGTGTGTGTGTGTGTGTTATCTTTAGTGTAAGTTAGTTTAAAAACTTTAATGATAAATCTGAAGCATTGAATTAAAATTTGTGATGCGACCGGGAATGGAACCCGGACCTCAATGGTTACCAGGCACACGTCTTACTAGCGATTAAGGCGCCTCGGAATGCTGTAAGCACGATTTCCCTCACGTCAGAAACTTTAATTCAGCTTCTTTGTTGCATAGAACATTGCCACTACTGCCACACAGCGGAATAGCACCTCGGCGTCCGTCTCCGTAGCTCAGCGGTAGCGGTGCGGACTACCACGCAGGAGGCCCGTGTTCGATTCCTGGCAGGGGACTGGGTGTTGTGAGTTGTCCTCATCATCATTATCATCATCATCATTGGCACGTAAGTCGCCCTCGCGGCGTCAAGTAAAAAGACTTACACTAAGGCGGGCGAACAATCTTGCAAGGGATCTCCCGGCCAAGAAAGCCATACGCTCATTTCCATAGCTCCTCGGCAATGGACATATTGGAACGTTCCTGTTTAAGGTGTATCAATGTAAATACAAATAAACAATCCCTGAGACGGATTTTAGTCTCGAATATGTCAAAGATATTAATGGTAAATCTGAAGTATTGAAGTAAAACTTGTGATGCGATCGGGAATCGAACCCGGACCTCCATGCTTACCAGGCATACCATAGCCGCACGCTCATCGCGACGCCATCAACAGCGAGACGAATCGGTCTGATGATGGTCTCAGAAGCGATCGAAACCGGTCACCCTATCAAATAAATTGTTAAAACCTTTTGCAAACGTTATTGTTATTCTCATTTTAAAATTAACGTATTTTAATAACAACACACACGCCCATACCCGAAGGAGGACTCGAAGCTTCGACAGTGAGCGGCCGTGAAAACTCTGTCAAGGCACCTTAGACCACACGGCCATTCCTGCGCTGCCCCTTGTTAAAGATGCTTGCATAGGGGAGCATTGCCTGGAGAGCGTCAAAGTCCTCTTGGGACTGGGTCGCACCACAACAACAACGGCGCCACGTGTAAACAAGGCAGACTTCCCGGTGTCGCGAGGCAGCGCCTAGCCGGCGGGCAGGTGTCGTGCCCGCGGCCAGCGCCTGCCTGTCTGAATGATCGGCACGGGGCGGCCAAGACGGCGCGGCGGCGCACGCTAACAGGCCGGGCTGGGCTGCCGGAGGCTCGTTAGGCGGAAGGGCTGCACTTTGCTCTGCGATCGATAGCCTCGGCGGCGCCACTCCGGCCCGTGTGCAAATTCGAGCTGCGCTATGAATGTGGCGGCCACGCCGGCCGCGGCCGCACGAAATGGCAAATGTCAAGCGGGCCGCACCGCGCCGCGCCGAGCAGCGCCACTACGCCCCTCGGCGGCGGTGCCGGCGACAGCGGGGGCGGCGGCGGCGGCGGCGGCGGCGCGCGCCGCTCGATAGCGCTGCGCCCTGCGCAGGTCGACCGCGCCGCGGTCGACCCGCTGCTCGCGACTCCTTCCTCCTTATCGATACTCGACGCGATTGACGAGCTCTGCCTGACAGCTCTCCCTACTTGATCGCCGAGAGACGGCGTGTGACGTCGCCGTCATCCGACCTTAGGATTGGGAACTCCTTGCAGACCCACTTACGAGGCAGAGGGACTCACAAGGAAAGTACTTGGGCTCAAACAAACACAGATACACCAAAATCGTATGAGAGATAATGTAAAAAAAAAAAAAAAAAGAGGTAAAGCAGTCAACAATCCGCAGATTGGTTTGAACACCACAGTGCTTTACTAGGCATGGTCCTGTTTGGAGGTGGTATGCCGTTGCCTTCCTCCGACCTTCGAACTGACTTACCCAGCCAGTTTTAGGGGGACCTACAGTTTGACGTGGGTTTCGAATATCGTTGCTACTCGATATTTGTCACATGAGGTGAAAGAAGTGAAAGAAGTGGAAAGTGACAGATAAAAATCCTAGGACCTGGCGGGGATCGTACCCATACCTTTGGGTTTGTATTCTGGCACTCTACCACTGTGCAACCGAAGCGCCCAGTTATACTCCTGGTAATCAACTACAACACATCGAAACTCTTAAATACCTTGGGGTAAAAATGGACCGATCCAATACAGTCAAAGCACATTGACAAAGAAAGTACTTGGGCTCGAACAAACACATATACACCAAAATCGTATGAGAGATAATGTAAAGATCCCTTATTGCACCAGTGATACTCCCGCATCTGCAATACTCTGCAGTCGTCCGTTAGAGGCCTCTGCGTGTGCCTTGCCACATTTCACTTTGACCTGTCGGTTCGCCAGTAGGGACGTTGCAGTGTGTCTCCGAAGTTGCGTTTTGTGACGTTATTTGTGTGGTGAAGTGTCAGATGGGGCGGCGATTGGTAGTCAATCCTGCTAAAGTATTGCGATTGGTTGACATGAAGTTACGAAGAACCTTTGTTCGTGAAGTTGGTATTAGTGTAGTTCAAATGTTCAAATGTTTGTTAAGCTTATGGGACTGAACTACGGGGTCATCAGTCCCTAGACTTACAAACTACTTATCAACTACCTTATACTAAGGACGGCACAAATATCCATGCCCGAGAGGGGATTCGAACCCCCGACCGTAGTGGCCGTGCAGACCGTGACTGGAGCGCCTCAGTCCCCTCGGCCACCGCGGCCGGCTATTAGTGTAGAAGATGACTCATTCGCACGCTTTCTTGTATCTGTTATGATGATAATAGAGATGATAATATCCCTAAATATTGCACCAACACATAATGATGATAATAGGGATGATAATGACGAACAACTCATTGCAAGCGGTAGTGCTACTGTAAGTGCGGGAAGAGGCGATGGAAGCAGTGGCGATGAATACCAACAGTCTTCCGAGAAGAAGGTTAAAGTTCCAACTATCATCACGGCTTCTGATGACAATACGCTAGAGAACATGTACGACGATTATTACATAAGTTATAGTTAAGATATTTGCATTACGTATGGCGTCTACAATTACATCTACAGTGCCATCTAGAGCATCATTGCAGAGATTTGCATAAAAACGACACCCACCAGCACATTGAGGTGTACGTAGAGATCCTGTAACCAAACGTTCATACAGATATGTTTCTTCGAGCCCATGTACTTTCCTTGTCAGACCCGGCAAAGCAACTAGGTTCGTCATCTCGACGCAGCTATTTCAGTCTGTTCGAATGTTTGTAACCTATTGGAACAAACTGGTGTGCTTATCAGCTCCCAGACTTACGCTAAACCAGCGTGCGTTCGAGAACGTAGTGGCAGTTATTCTAGTGTGGAAAGACAAAAATTGCCGGTTATCGTAGAATCTACTCAAAGATGCTATGCAAGAAATCATCCGGAAAAAGCGGGGAGGCGATGAAGAGGTGATGCACAAGCCTACGGAAAATATGGGAGCCGTAGGCAGAGCCGAGCACTACTGCGCGTCGTACCATTTTCCCCACAAAATACATCAAATGGTGGAGAAAAATTTTCTTCTTGTTATTCGGGGTACGATATTCATTTTCCTAATAAGCCTTGTCGTACTTAATAAATTTTGACAGAAGGGTAATTGTTCTGGCTAATTTCATATGGGGGTCGTCAATCCTTATTTGCTATATGTCATTATAGCAAAGAAAAGAGGAGAGACACCAAAGAGTCATTTGCAGTTTCGGAAGAGTCCCGTCAAGGGGCTTGTATGCGACGTCAGGGCTCAACGAACCCCATCGAGGAAGAGGCCACGCTGTCAGCGTGGTGACCTACACAGGATGTTCGGCTTGTGCCATGCTATCGCAAGAATGGACACCGTAAATCAGGGTGACTGTGTCGTTTGCAGTGATCGCTTCATGCCAGAAGGGCGAAAAGGACCCACATTTTTTTCCTTTTCGAAACTTGTCCGTCCAACCCTTTTCTTCATATGCCTCAGTGCTTCAACAGCAACAAAGTACCGAAAGTATTTGTAAAATATGGTTTACAATCGGAAATTTTGTAGTTTATTCATGTAAATCAAATTTTTCATCCTTAAAATTGACTTTTTATTTTTCTTCCCAAGGACGTCCCATAAGAGATGATATTGTATTTTACATGTCGCTTTATAGCTAAAAATTTAAAGTATAAGATACAACTAATTTTATTATGTCTAATTCAATGCATCACGTCTCAGCTAAATAAAAAAGAAGTAAAAACAAGGAAAAATTGTTATTTATTTATTAATTTTTCATTTATCACCACCACCAAGTCCAAAAGTCCACGATATGGAATAAGGAAAATAGCATGCCAGAAAAGAGCATATTTTAAGGTTCATTTACAAAAAATAAAATTACACTGATAAGTCAAAAACTTTAGATTTTATAAGCGACGAAAGAAACCTAAGGGATATGGAACCCGCACAGCGCTTAAAACAGCCGCGCCGAAAGCTCCGCTTTGGGGCAACGCGCTCCATCCTGAGAGGGTTAACGTTTCCACTTCACCATCACATCAGAAACGGTGGATCTAGGGATGTTTAGGACTGTGGAAATTTCGGGTGTCCAGTGGGTTATTATTTATTTCTTGTCATTACATATTCAGGTATTCCTGATTTTTACATTCTTATTATTTATATTTTATTCCTGATTTTTACATTCTTATTATTTATATTTTTTGATTGAATTTCAAGGAAAACTTAGAAAAAAGAAATTCCTGAATTTAAAAAAAAATATCAGTCAAGTTTGCAAAAAGATTTTATAATTTATTTTATAATAATGTAACCAGTTTCGATCTATGTTGAGAGCATCCTCAGACCGATTCGTCTCATAGCCTCATCATTATTGTTGAGACGAATCGATCTGAGGATGATCTTATCGTAGATCTTATCATAGATCGAAATCGGTTACATCATTATAAAATAAATTGTAAAACCTTTTTGCGAACTTGACTGATATTTTCATTTTTGAATCTTCTACCAATTCACTGTCTTTCTAATAGGAAACAATGTTTTAGAAACTCATTAATTCCCGAAGATGTACCAGAAGAAATAAATAAAGGCACCCTGAAGATGCTGGAAGTGCAATGAAAGATGCATGAGTGTTTTGCTCAAGGCAGTGATCCAGTTACAAAATAACTTTTGTTAAAGTAAACAGACCACATGAGCTCGAACCTGAATGTGATGTTACCTAGTAGTTAGCACTTTCCTTATTATAAAAATTCATTGCAGAAAACAAAGTAAGGAGTAGCTTCCCTTCGGCTTCAATTGGCTGCTCTACAAACAAAATTCAATTGCATTTGTAATGCAACCGTCTTAACGTTGTACTTAAATGTGCTTTAATTCATCCTTATACAGGGTGAGACAGCTAAGTCATAACACTCCTTATATCTCCCCAACCGTAATAGATACAAAGATGCCGTTTGGACAGTGAATTGAAGGGACAGGGGCTACTTGAACACATCACATTTCCTGTATGTGCCATTTCTTATTACGGAAATATGAGGCCATCTTTTTTAATGGAACCGTAGCGTAAGATGATGGTCTTAAAAAGGCGTTTTCAAATATGTGTATATCATAATATTTAGGTGAATAGTTTTTGAGACACATATATGTTCTTCTATCGTATTCGGCCTTCGTAGCGGCGTTGTCCAATGCGTTGTAGACTACACGCGAAACGTCGCGAATCCGTACTTACACAAACAACGATGGACGAATACGATACGGAAACATATCTGTGTCTCAAAAACTATTCGCCTAAATATTATGATACACACATATTTGAAACCGTGCTTTGGGAAGCCCAAAATGTTACGCTAAAATTTAACGAAAAAAAATAACAAATAAAAAGGCCTCATATCTCTGTAATAAAAAATAGTACAAACATGAGATGTTGTGTATTCAAGTAGCCCCTATCCCTGCAATTCACTGTCCAAACGGCATCTTTGTACATTTTCCGGTTGGGGCGACACAAGAGGTGTTGTGACTTAGCTGCCTCACCCTGTATACTGAAAAAATGGTCGGCAAATATTTTTTAGCAGGTGGAATAAATAGTGATGTTCGCCGAATTGTTTACGTTTATGATTCACAGGGTGAATAGCATGATTTTTCATCCCTGAACGGCTACCACTTTAAGTGCACCGTACCTCACAAACGGTTTTTAATCAAATTGAGTGATTATGGTATATCGCCCCGAATTTGCGACTGGATAGGGTATTTCCTGTCAGATTTCCTGTCAGAGAGGACACAGGTCGTAGTAATCGATGGTAACGCATCGACTAAAAAAGAGGTGAAATCGGGCGTTCCACAGGGTAGTGTTATTGGTCCTTTACTGTTCCTTATTTATATAAACGATTTAGGAGAAAATTTAAGTAGCTCTCTTAGGTTGTTTGCAGATGACGCCATCATTTACCGTCTAGGAAAATCATCTGAAGATCAAAACCAACTGCAGAACGATTTGAATAAGATATCATTATGGTGTAAAAATTGGCAATTGACTCTAAATAATGAGAAGTGTGAAATCGTCCACAGAAGTACGAAAATAAATCCGTTTACAAGATAAATCAATCAAATGTAAAGGCCCTAAACTCCACAAAATACCTGGGAATTTCAATTACTTCAGACTTAAACTAGAAAGAACGCATATATAATGTCGTAGGAAAGGCGAACTAGAGACTACGTTATATTGGTAGAACCCTTAAAAGAAGCAACAGAACTACTAAAGAAACTGCATACACTACGTTTGTCCATCCGTTTTTGGAGTATTGCTGCCCAGTGGGGGATCCTTATCAGGTGGGTTTGTCGGAGGACATCGAAAGAGTCCAAAGAACAGCAGCTCGTTTCGTATTGTCACGAGACAGCGTTACGGAAATGATACAGGATCTGGGATGGGAATCATTACAACAACGGCGCTTATCGCTGCAGCGTGGACTACTTACGAAACTACAATCGCCAATATTCTCCTCCGAACGCGAAAATATATTGTTGACTCCCACTTACATAGGTAGAAATGATCATCAGAATAAAATACGAGGTATCAGAGCTCGAACGGAGAGATTCAGGTGTTCTTTCTTCCCGCGCGCTATTCGAGAATGGAATGGGAGATAAATAGTGTAACGGTGGTTCGATGAACCCACTGCCAGGCACTTAAATGTGATTTTCAGAGTATTCCATGTAGATGTAGAATTGTGCAGCATACCGTCTTCGCTGTCCGATGACACGTCCCTGGCGTAACGCAGCGAACCTCGCCGCTCCACTATACGCATGTGCAGCGCCGCTACCATCTTTATTCAAGAAACGCACAGGTTCACGCGCCGCTTGACGCCTGACTCGACGCTCCTCTATATTTCCACACTCGTACAAAACAAAATTTGTAAAGCTAAGGGACCACACTGTTGATAGTCATCTGTCCCTGGACTTAAAAACTACTTAAAGTAACTTATGCTAAGGACTACAAACACACACACACCAAAATGCCGGAAGGAAAACTCGAACCTCCGACGGGAGCCACCGAGCAATCAGTGGCATGGCGCCTCAAACCGCGCGGCCATTCCGTCACGGCGCGTATGCACGCAACGTCCTTTCACACTACGTCCTTTCCTCACTACTTTTAATTATCTCTGCATGCGAGAAACCCGTTGTTATGCACAGGTTGCACTGAAAGCCCCCACAATCGATTCTCATAAGTAGAAAAAAGGTTTCCACATATACTTTCAACGCATAACTACGTGTTTCTCGCACGGAGAGCTAATTAAAGTAGTGGGCGTAATTATACACATGGGTCTGAAGAGGGGAGTCTATTTCGAGCTACGTCTTTGAAAGACGTTTGAAATGGGGCACTTCAGGCTGACGTCAAGCCACGATACAGAATACGCCTGCACGCGTAGAGTCGCTGCGTATCTCGGCTTGCTCACGCTTACTAAAACACAATGATCAAATATGAAGATGGGATAGAAACCATAGGTCATAACACGCATCTCTCGGTTTGAAGGGTTGAATCTCGAGTCAAGATATGTGCTAAGCACTGCGAGCTCTTCCGAAAGGAAGGAAGGAGGAGAAGGGCTTCGTGGTTATTAGAGACGGTGCTCAGCTAGTTTTTGTCTAGGATAGGGAAGGAAGTATACTGTGCTCTCCAAAAGGACCAATCCGGCCACTTGCCTGGAGTGACTAAGGAAAATCACGGAATACAGAAATCAAGAAGGCCGGAGTCGCGTTTGAACCTCCGTCCTTCCTAATGCGAGTCCAGTGACAAGACGTGGCTGGAGATACGTGAAAGTACCTTAACGAAATAACGCCTCAGTGAAAGAAGCACAAGCCCAGAGACGAAGACACCTGGTTCCTGAGTGAAGGTTGCGTGGTTGATTGATTCGCGAATACTACTACTTTTGCATATGTAGCTTTTCTCCGTGTGAGAAGCTTGGAATTAGAGGGTTGAGAAGGTATATTACAGGAAACAATGACAAGGTATGTGATTCAATTGGTTCATGCGCTGAATCATGTTTACCTTATTGCGTTCATATTAGACGTGATTTCTCGGAAAATACGCGTTCTCTGGCATCTTACTCGATGATAAAAAGTGCTTTATACAATTATCTATCTTTAGAATTAATTTCGCGTAGATTTAGTATCGTTCACGTAATAGACGCTTTTTTTCAAAATCTCGAGGTGGTAAGGCTATTTACCAAACAGCCCAATTTTATATTTTTGCTTACACAAAAGCGATTTGTAAAATATGAACCGAATTGGTTGGCCGTACCTGAGGTCCATCCATTGTCAGTGAGCAGACAGACACTGGTTCTGAAGTACTGTCAGATAATGCAAAACTTTCGTTACGGAAATCTGCGAACCAAGGCTGAATCTTTGGACTGATTATAAGCAGCACTTGGATGCTTGCAGCTCTTTTACGTCATAGTCATGGGGCTTCACATGAAATGACAGTGCCATTGTCTATGCTCAGAACACGTTTTACTGCTTGCCATTGTCAGCCACAAGCTGTTTAGGCGCCTCGTCAGCGACTGCAAGGCTGCTCCCGCCGGAGGTTCGAGTCCTCCGTCGGGCTTGTATGCATATGTGTGTGTGTGTGTGTGTGTGTGTGTGTGTGTGTGATTGTGTTGTCCGTAGGTTATTTTGTGTTAGTTTAAGTAGTTTGTACACCTTGGGACTACTAATGACACACTATTTTGATCCGATAGATTCACAAATATTTGAATATTTTGGTCTTGATTGGTATCGGAGAAATATTGTTTCAGCTGCTGCTGAATTTTTCGGGTTTCGTGGACCTTGAGACCTAACCGTTCCTGACGTTTCGTCCAGAGCTGTGCTGGTCATCTCAGGAGTTTCTCCTGGTGACTTAACATTTCAATGTACATTGCGTTAATTCATTACCTTGCATTCAGTTTTTGTTATGTCCCTTTCTGGAGAACATACAGGGTAACAATTATTGAACTACACCAAATGAAATCGTCATAAGTTGTGAACTAACGCTTCCTA
This sequence comes from Locusta migratoria, assembly GCA_026315105.1. NCBI lineage: Eukaryota > Metazoa > Arthropoda > Insecta > Orthoptera > Acrididae > Locusta > Locusta migratoria. The sequence continues at coordinate 288,884,230 of CM048747.1, read as the reverse complement.
AAATATTTACCATTTCTCCTGAAAACATTGTATATTGTTATAATTTCATGTTTCATACGAGAAATGGTTACTATTTATTGTTATATCAACTTGCTGCTTATGTATTTGCAGAATATACATAGTTCTTGTTAGGCAAAAGAAATCAAATTTGAGAGTCATAGGATAAAAATAGTTACGAGAAAGCATTAAGGATTATAAAGCATACTGACGTTTCGACATTCGGGTTCTGTGATCACAAAACTCTCACACTTAAAGAAGTTTGGCAAATTCATTAAATGAACTGTGACTCAAACGAACGCAGAATAATCTAAACGGTTTGATCTGATACTTTTGAGTCATTTTTTGGTTTTTATAAATCACAAACTCACCGGATTTAGACGAATTTCTGATACAGATATTTCATAGTCAGTAAATCCCCTGCACTATTTTTCTCTGTCCATCTTCATTTTCTCTTATTTTTGATTTGGACAATGACATGGCGGCGACAGCTCATGTTATATCCGATAAGTCATTCTTATCATGCATTTCTATAGATTCTATTAGCTCAGCTTGCTGTAGTGAACTACAGGCTGCCCTTTTCCATGTGGGAATGGAGACGCCACGGAGGGTAGAATCATAAATTCTCTTCCACTTTCTGACAGCTGTCTGTTGCCGCGTGACAGATGGGGTGCTATGTTGCTTAATACATGAGGCGCTGCGACAGAATAAAGAGCTTGAAACAGTTATCCTGAAGTCGCTGAAGTGGACATTTATTTTCTTGCAGATACAGATAAGCCAAAATAGGGACCATTCTGTGCGACAGTTCTTCAACAGTGGGATCCATGCGGCTCATATAATTTGCTAAATGGGGTACTTCAAGTAATTCATTCTAAAACGTTGTTTCCGGCTTTCGAAAGTGTCACGAAGTCCCACTGGAAAGGAAAACCGGCAACCTAAGACTAAATTTTCTTTGATCATAGACGGAAGTTAAGAAATTTATTTTACACTGTAAGCAAGAAACGAACTGAAAACCACGTACAGTAACTGATAATCGCAGTGTGACATATTGTACGTTGACCGCTGGCTCTTTCTGTCACTTTTAAATGCGTCCACGTTTAAAGGGCACTGTACAAAATGCAAAGAGTGAGGAACTATAAAAATGGTAAGTTTTGTTTATTATTATGAACGTTCATAATCATAAACATAATCGTCGACTCCTTAAACGAACTTTTGATTTTTTTGATAATTTGTTACTCCAGAAGACCATAGTATTATGGTACATGGCATTCTCCAGTCTATACCTGTTAAAATGTTCAAATGTTTGTACAACTTATGGGACTTAACTGCGGGGTCATCGGTCCCTAAACTTACAAACTACTTATGAACTAGCTAACACTAAGGACGACACAAATATCCATGCCTGAGGGGGGATTCGAATCCCCAACCGTAGTGGCCGTGCAGATCGTGACTGGAGCGCCTCAGTCCCCGCGGCCACCGCGGCCGGCGTGACTTAAGACTGTTTCAACAAAGTGGTCATGGGACTTCACGTAACATGCCTTGCAGAAAGTTTTACACATTCTGAATCTGCAGTCTGTCAACGTAACTGATTCTTCCCGCGATTTTCGTTATGCTATTAAGCTCATCGTACACACAAGAGCACTGTTTCCCAATGTTTTTGAATACGTGATCCGCTTCCAACCTAAAATGTTATATTGTGACCTTCAACCCCCTTTGCGAACCATAACCACGACTATGTGTGTAATTTCAAACGCAACGAATTACATTTTTTCTGTTGATACAACTTTCTACCAAAAATCAAAATTAATAAACTAAAAAGAAGGGGAAAAAACACGTACAGTATTGTAGTTTATAAGATACATTTTACTCTATTTTTCTAAATAGAACAAATCCTATTTTATATGAATTCTGACAAAGAAATATATGTTCTGTAACGAGGTTTCGCGTTGGAGATAAAGCTCAGAAGTGAATTATGCTCACTAAGCGATGTCCCACTGCATAGTCCATTTGTAAACAATCTAATTTCTCAAAATTAGTTATTGTAGATTGTATATTTAGCTATCGCCTGGTAACCGAAAATAGTTTACCGGCCTTTCGGTTGTTCACTTTTAAGACGGCATGCCTTTTATAAAACAATCTTTCTTCTATTCAGCCGCCGCGGAATAGCCGTGGGCACTAAGCCGCCTTGCTGTGGTGCGCGCGACCATTCGCCGTCGTAGGTTTGAGTCCTTCTTCGGGCACGGGTGTTTGTGTTGTTCTTAGGATAAGTTAGTTTAAGCAGTTTGTAAGTTTAGGAACCAATGATCACTGTAGTAAGGTCCCATAACTTTACAAACATTATTTTATGTTTTATTATACAAGGGTTGGAACTTAAATAGTGACAACACTGCTGTGGAGACACTATGCAATGTAATCTACTATTGATGCTGTTAGCACACGTGGTTATGATCAACCTATCAACCATGGAACAAGAACATTTATTTATGTGGATGATACAGCTATTGCAGCTCGAGGCAAAACCTTCGAGGATGTTGACAGCAGTCCTGGAAGATCTCGACCAGTATTATGATGATAACCATCTCAAGACAAACCTCGGAAAGACGCAGTGGTTTCACTGTTGCATTACGGTAGGCATCGCTGCACTTTTGCAAGTCTTCTGTCAGTTCTGCTTACGTAAATTAGCGTTTTGTTCGTCGGTCGTTGGCGATTACAACTTTGCGGCAATTTTTAAGATTAAATGTTGATTTGAAGTGATTTACTGAGTGTAATTAATAATGTGTATTACATAATGATTAAGGTAAGTCAAGCAAAATGAGTCATTGTTCCGCTGTTGGCTGTAAAAACTGAAGTGCGAAACACACCTTGCCCTTTATTCACATGAAGTGTAAAGTGCCATCTACAAGGGATCTGAAATCAATTCCATATTTCTGGATTTCAGGAAGGCTTTTGACATTGTACCCCACAAGCGGCTTCTTCTGACATAGCGTGCTTATGGAATATCTCCCCAATTGTGCGATTGGATTCACGATTTCCTATCAGAAAGAACACAGTTCGTTGTAATTGACGTAAGTCATCGAGGAAAACAGAAGTGATATATGGCGTTCCACAGGGAAATGTTATAGGTCCCCTACTCTTCCTTGTGTTTATAAACGATTTAGGAGACAATCTGAATAGCTTCCTTAGACTGTTCGCGGATGATGCTGTCGTTTATCGGTTAGTGAAGTCAATTGAGGATCAAAAGCAACTGCAAAGCGATTTAGACAAAATTTCTGCCTGGTGCGAAAATTGGCAATTGACACTAAATAAAGAAAAGTGTGAAGTAATACACATGACCACTAAAAGAAATCCGCTGAACTTTAATTACGCGATAAATCAGTCAAACCTTAAGGTTGTAGATTCTACCAAATACCTAGGAGTTACAATTACGAACAACTTTGACTGGAGAGAACACACAGAAAATATTGTGGGGAAGGCGAACCAAAGGTTGCGTTTCATCGGCAGAACGCTTCGAAGATGCGCCAGCTCCACCAAAGAGACGGCCTACATCACACTTGTGCGTCCTCTCCTGGAGTACTGTTGCCCCTTGTGGGACCCTCACCAGGTGGGACTGACGGAAGACGTTTTGTTTTATCACGTTACGGGGGGGAAAGCGTCACGGAAATGTTGCAAGAATCGGGGTGGAAATCATTAAAAGAAAGACGTTATTCATTGCGGCGTGATATGTTTGCGAAGTTTCAATCACCGATTTTTAGTTCTGAATGTGAAAATATTTTGCTAGCACCCACCTACTTAGGGAGACATGACCTTCCCAATAAAAAAAGAGAAATCAGATCGAAAACGGAACGATTTAGGTGTTCTTTCTTCCCGCGCGCTATTAGAGAATGGAACGGTAGAGAAAATTTATGAAAGTGGTTAATGAACCCTCTTTAATGTGATTTGCAGAGTATCTATGTAGATGTAGATGTAGAAGTGAAGATTGCTATATGATGCTTGTGTTCACAAGGAATGAGGAACGACGGAAACAGTGGGTGGTGAAAGATGGCAAGAGAAAACGGGAATCGTAAAGGAGACTTACAGAAACCAACGAATTATTCCTGTCTGTGTGAAGTAAATATTTTCTGCTGTGCCCCCCTCCTCCTCACCCAAAGCAAGAAAGGCATTGATGAAAATCAGTAAACGAATAACTACCGGCGCAGTTTTCACATGGCGTAGGACTTGCTCAGTGAATTCGAAATATGAAGGTCGCAAGTTCGTATCCGGTAACCAGTAGGTTTTTTACAAGTATTTTATAGCTTTTCTTAGTTCATGGTTCTCGTTTTTGACATGTCGTGCTACAATGTATGTTTAACATGGCTATAGCAGCTCCCCCTTAGCTGTGTGTTATGGGCTATTCAAAATTCTATAATTGCTTACGGGCTGTAATATGAAAAAAGGGAGTGGGGCGCGGGAGTATTAACTCGTTTTAGGTATTCAGTTACCTATTTGAGTCCATTTCTGCTCTTTCATTAGAGATAGTATTGGTATTTTTCCCATTTTCTGTGGTACTGTATTCCTAAAAGTATGTACAGAATGACGCATAAGATTGGCAGGAAACAGTTCAAATGCATTATATGAGGCTGTAAAGCGATAATGCTTTGCTAATTTCAGCGATGGAAATGCAGACAGAAAATATGAAATAGTAACACTTTCTTTAACAGACATAATATGAAATATCTCTCTTTCCTATTAATCAACAGGCCGACTGTCGAAGTTACCAGAACACCATAAAATATGGTTTTAAATTTGGCAGACATTGACACTGCTTCATGAGCCTTATTTGCTTGCAAATTCATTATGCCTATAATTATAAACATATATGAAAGGCATTTGTTGTAACCGTGTACTGATTAGTAAGCTATAAGATGTGTTTTGGTCTCATGAGTCTGGTGCCTTATTTGAACTGGTAAGTGGTTGCATTTCTGCCAGGGTTGCTATCTAAATGCATGTCCTGCACTCAGTCTGGTAAAAACATGGCGGCCACCAGCCAGTTGGCCACTCTTCAGGCTCTCTAGTCTCCCGGCATCTGGTGCACCACACATGCGGTCATCAGATAAGTGTGTACGATATCTCACCTGATGCTCTAATGCTCTTGAGTAATGTATGATTTGAAAAGGTAAATTGCATAATGCAGTTAAAGTAGTGCACTCTCAGTCAATATAGGGACTAGCTGCCTGCGGCACTTCTTCAAATTTTGGCAGTGTTCATCAACACTTTGAAGAACGGCAGCTGAAGCACACTCTGGGTCCAGTGGAACGGCCATTTTTACCTTTCTTTGAAATGTCATTGGCACTATCCTATTTAACATATCTTGAAACATATTATGAAATAACAGTTTTAAGGTTTATTTTAAATGTTTATTTTAATTGTGTCAGTTGATGACAAACTTAATAACAAAAAACCTATAATTTCTGATTTCAGGTTAAAGAAAAAAAGCGTTCCTTAGTTTCGTGTGAATTCTAAGGTAATTAGCAAATAATTTTTTTTCTCACTCAGAAAATTGTGAAGAAACAATAAACAATAAACGACAAACAGTAACATGAACACTGAGTCTCATCGCCACATCAATGCACAATGGCGCAGCATATCACTGAATCTGCTATGTGTATCTTGCTGTTTTTCTTGACGTAGTTCTAAAATCAGATCATAGAAGACAGCAGCAGTCAAGGGACATAAAGGCAGTTGTTCCACGCGAAACTATCATAGTAGACGGCCTGTTTCTGGACGACTAGTAGGCTGGAAGCGGCGCGCAACAGTCGCCCGACCTATACTTTGGCGTGGTCAATTTGAAGCAGTTTTGTAGCCCGACCTACGTTCGGGCTCGGTCAAAGCGGAGCCGTGCCTAGAGTGCTCGGAGGATAAATTGGCCGGTAGATGCGCAGACGGCTGGGCAAGCGTGGGGAGAACGGTAGGGGTGGGGGTAGCTGCCGGGGCAGTGAGCGAGCGCTCGAGGGGAAGTGCCCAGCTCACTGGCCAGCAGACGGAAGTGGACTGACGCAGCCTCCCCTTCCGAACGAAGCAATGAACTCGCCCAGCGCATCGGACGAAAATTCGTCTCTGCGCATCGTTCACCTTATCCTGCACTGACTCTACCATGCAGCCGGTAACGAAAAGCCAAGTTTACAGATGAACAATGTGCGCGTCTCGTTTGAAGCGAGAAACGTCCCGAAGCAGGCAAATCTGTGCACAAAGGCCTAGGCCTAGGCCCGCGCTCGCTGTGCCGCCAAAAGGCGGCGGCACCGCAAAAAGCAGCGCGCGTGTGTCGGCGGCCATTTGCCTAATTGCTGGGACCTCGCCGCCTGATTGGATGAGGCGCGCGGGCCAGGCGGCCAAGCCAGGCCGCAACCAGACAATGCGGCGCGCAGCCAGATGAGATGCGCGAGGTCGCCTTTCTTCTGCCGCCAAGGCCGCCGGACCCCAACTTGTAATTTGAGGGCCTGCTTTGGCTCTTGTCTCTGCCGGGAGACCGCCGTCGCCACATTACGGATGGCTCGGGGAAGATGTGTTACATTGGGCAACGGCCCCCGTCAGCAAACTACCAGCAACGACGGGATCTGCAATCGCATGTATACAGTTTAAAAAGTAGCAACCTCAGTAGTTTAGTCCCCCTATCCCAAACAAACAACCCAACCCAACCCGCGACTGCATACTTGAGTTACTGTAATATACACATGTAGGTAGAATTATCTTCTCGAGAAATAATGTTCAAGTAGCAGGATCGCTTCTTGCATGACATCTCATGGTCGATGAATTGGTCGGCAAGGTCAAGTACCAAGGTCTCCCCCGATCATCATCTGGCCTGAAACTTTTGAGTTATGTCTCTGGGGACATTTAAAGCCCGAGCAGGGGAGTCGAGCATAACCCCCAAAATATTCACTGCAACTCTTTGGTTTCTGAACCACGGCTGTTAACTCCCAGAAATATGTAGGTCTCACTGCACGAACAAAAAATGTTCAAATGTTTGTATAGTCTATGGGACTTAACTACGGGGTCATCAGTCCCTAAACTTACAAAATACTTATGAACTACTTACGAACTAGGACGGCACAAATATCCATGCCCGAGGGGGGATTCGAACCCCCGACCGTAGTGGCCGTGCAGACCGTGACTGGAGCGCCTCAGTCTCCTCGGCCACCGCGGCCGGCCTGCACGAACATGATAGGATGATCGCCACATTACGGATGGCTTGGGGAAGATGTGCTACACTGGGCAACTGTCCCTGTCAGCAAACTGCCAGCAGCGACGGCAATCGCGTGTATATGAAGGTTGCAATTTAAACAGTAGCAACATTGCCGGGGAGACACTATGCAATGGAATGTACTATTGTCCTTGATATCACACGTTTTTGACATGCCTACCTTACCTCCGAGCAAATGGACTCCCACGTCACCGGCGTGTGCACAATTACCACTATTACTTTTGAATAAGCGCTCTAAAAAATCGGTGTCACTATGTTTTCGAAACAGCCCACATGTAAAAAAAAGTGCATGCCTAGCTGCATAACACACTAGCCATGATGTCTAGAGTAATTAAATCCACTCCAACGCAATGGATCGATGATATTGCTTACAGCCTGCAAAATTACCCTAAGCTACTACGTTACTTGACAGGTGAATGGAAATACAGCTTGGGAAATCGAAGCCTACCAATTCACCAAGACATTCAGGCTGCAAACATCAATAAGAAGGAAGGAAGCATCTAGGAACCCGCCAACATCAACAGCAAGGACCTGTGCACAAGAGGGTTTCAATATCACAAACACCTGGTCTGAAAAATGGAACGTGTGGCAAAAGCATGACACCTGGTTTTGACTGACCACACAAAACTTTATCTACTCTAAATAGGATTTGAACTCGTCTTGGCCGATGTTTTTACTCCCCGTTTAAACGTGGTAGCCGCAGCGGAGCGGCTTAGCGCATTGATGCGCTATGCTACCATGTGTGTGGCCATTCCTCGTCGGGGGTTCGAATCCCTCCTTGGGCATGGATATTTGTGTTCTCTTTCGTGTAAGCTAGTTCATAAGTTGTTTGTAACTTTATGAACTGATGACCCCACAGTTGTCCTATAAGCTTTACAAACATCTGAACATTTTTAAAAGGGGGAAACAAACAATTCCTCAGTGTGACTGCAGAGAGAATCAGCCCATCAGCCATATTGTTGAAGAGTGTCCCAGAAGAGCCAATAAGGCGGGACCAGAGGACTTCCTCTTCGCAAATCCAGAGTCTATAGATTACATTGACATGATGTTTGTTTGTAATTCTTGAAGATTGTTAAATTAGTGATGTTCGTTCGCAATTGTTAACGAAGGTCAGAAAACTGTGGCAGACATGCATCGGGCAGGTTGTCCTAGCGTCTCTGAAGAAGAAATACATATTGTTGCCGCTTTAGTAATCGACTCCAGACGATTCGTGAGCTCGCCCACGAAACCATATTAGCTCATATGACTGTGCTTCACATCCTGAAGGAACGCGTGGGCTTGCAAAAACCACGTTAAGTTCCACGTGAATTGACGGAAATGCAGAAATGAATTCCAAAGATGAAGGAACCACTTCGTGGAATCCACTTCAGAACTCTTCCAGAGATTATACAGGCAGTAGACCGCTCCATTCGCACCATCAACAGAACAGGCTCTGCTAACGGTATATTGCGCCTTCCACATTGCTGGCAACGTGATATTCACAACGCTGGTAACTACTTTGAAGGACAGTAACAGGTAAAAACATGTAACGCTTCTGTATGGGTTGTGAATAAATAGTTGCCATTATTTAAGCTCCAACGCTTCTACATTACCGGAGAAACCGGTAACTGGGGAGCATCGGCAGACACACTATGAACCTTTGCACTCGCCTTAGTGTACTATGCAGCCGATTACTGTGAACCAGTATGGTTAACCAGCAAGCATGTCAAGAAGGTCCTCATACCCAGCTCAACGCTGCTATGAGGACCATAACTGAATGCATAAAGACTACCCCACTACATTGGCTTCCAACAGTCACATAGCTCTACCGTCCTTTGCAGAGACAGGAATCCCTGATGAAGGAATATACAAAAATAATGAATAACCCCCTACAACCTATCCATGAAGATGTCCCATCTTTAGAAAGAACACAACTCCGCTCTAGAAATCGCCCTCTAACACTGGCTTAACAATTGCAGAACGACATGTTGACCATAGCTGTTTATTATTTCTCAATGCTACCGGTTTCGGTTATTAACCATTATCAAGCGTTAGCAGAGATTAGCTAATAGCTTAACATGTCGAAATACAAAAATACAACATATTTCGACTTGTTAAGCTATTAGCTAATCTCTGCTAACGCTTGATAATGGTTAATAACCGAAACCGGTAGCATTGAGAAATAATAAACAGCTATGGTCAACATGTCGTTCTGCAGTTATCTGAAAGCTGTTATGCCCCATCTGTTCACCTTTCTAAACTGGCTTAACAACTGTCAGGTGCCAACTTCAGCACGAGTGCTGGAGTGGTAGTGCTTCCCTTGACAACCGTGAACTGACCTGTCCATCAGAGAAATCTAAGGGCTTTGCACTTCCACGACAGCAATGGAATAGCCTAAACAGAAACCGGACATGGATCATGTGCACGCAAACTACACAAATGGAGAAAGCTTCCCAGCCCTAGCTGTGACTGTGGGGTACCAAATCAATACAGCACATCACCCAGGACAGCGAATTAAGAGACAGGATAGTCGTGCTGACTTCTTCAACGCCACACCGCCACAATGGATCACCAATCTGGACGTCTGAATTTGAAGAGTCGTGTAACACCAAATATCTGCTGTGATGTTACTGTGTTTACGTATTAGATTTTATTTGAATATGTATCCCTCACTTATGTATTTCATAGTGTATTTTATCATATAAATTCATAATGTAATGAGTGTAAACCAGTTGTGTACCGTCATACGGTAAATAAATTAATACCGGTAGAAACATCTAGTATATTTGGAAAGTCCATGTATTTTTGCTGCGAAGATAGCAGGGGGATAGCAGAAGTACTGATAATTAGTTTCAACTTCGTCCTCAAACAGATAGCGCAGTAATCTATCTGTAGCGTCCTACGATCTGCAGGAAAGAAACAAATGATAAAGTGGAATACACTTTACTTAACACAAACAAAATGCCTTCTTGAAGTACAACGAAAACTAGCCATTAATCACAGAGAAAAAAACACTAATTAATTGCGGGCAAAAACAAATACAGACGGTTAACATTCATCGGTTGCGTAGCTACAGATTGATTACTTAACCATGGTTTCTGCTTCAACTAAGGAAGTCTTCATCAGAAGTAAAAATATTTAGTTACATGAAATGGACAATGGTTCTTGAGCTCACGTTCAAGTTACAAATGTAAACTTACATGCGTCAGCATTAAGAAGCAGAACATATTTCATGTAACTAAAACGCGTCGGTATGGCTCGCGTGTGTGGCCAGCACTGTGGATGGCATCCAACTGTCAATTAGTCTCACTCCAGCCTTTGACAGTTGGAACACGATCCTACAAAACGGTTCTCGATTTCAAATATGTGGGGGTAATCTTGACAGAAGACGCAGCATGTGAAGCAGAAATGAACAAGGATCCTAGCCGCAAACCGGTCGTAGTTTGTTCAACTTGTTTCATTGCGTGGTCTCTCGAGGAATTTTAAACACCATTTGTATTGAACAATGATTCAATCCGTATGGTTGTGAAACTTGGAGTGTTCAAAAAAAATACTTGAACAATCTTCTACTTTCAAAGAGAAAAATCTTCTGCTTTCTAAGAGAAGAATCTTCGAAAAGAAATAATAGCGAGCAACTAAAGGAAGAAAGTGGAGCAGGAAATAAAGCGTCCTTTATATGGACATGAGCTGCATGTGCAAAGACTTTCAGTCCAGGAAGAGTTTTTAAGAACGTCAACAAAACTTACAGCCACAGATGAAAAAGCCAGACTGCAGCTGTGGAAACCTAAGGCCACATTAACACCTGGGTAGAAAACAGTATCTGAAACTTTTCCACCTGGACATGAAAAGGGATGTGTGACATGGAATAGATTGAGATCCGGAGTGGGCAGATCCAGAGTTAATCTAGAAAGTGGGGCTATGCTGAGAAAGATACCATCAAGTGCTAGACTATGAAACCTATTCTTAAATGTCGACTGTGTTCAACCACCTGCACGGAAGACGAGCTGTATCAAGCATCGAAGAACGCATTGGAAGAGGCCAAGTCTTGGTCACATGTAATATATAATGTGTATGTGTTAAGAACAGGGTTAATAACTGTGTAAATATGTATGTTTCTGACACGAGAATAATAATAATAATCTAAGTTATCCCGCTAATGTTTGTTCAATAAATATGAATACTAGAATACTGTGGCTAGAAAGTTGCCTGTTGGCTATCCGTTGCACGAGAAGATTGCATCGCGGTGTTTCAAGTCCCGGATCCTTCTGAACATTCCTAGGGCAGCTTTTCCGTTGCATGCTGTGACGCATTTGCAGTTGCGGGTCCATTCCAATAGGAAAGCGACGATCCGGTTAGGTGCGTTTTCCGGACTCGAGATTTATGCGGCTCCTGTTTCTTAACCGCACATTAATAAGCACCCTCTCGGAGTCGCAATTCCCAGTTCCCAACCGCGCGCGATATTTATCTAAGCGAGCAGCTATTATTCGTGGCGTTTTAAAATGCATTTCCTTATTTATGTAAATTGTAGCGGTGCGCGTGTATGTGTGTTTGATATTCATGTATTCCCGCGGGGGGCTGCCGCCGGGGGCTATTCTTGGCGGCGACGGTGGCGCTGCGCGTGTCGAAGAATTGCATTAGCTGCGTGGTCTGCGCGGCGCGCCCGGAGACGTCGAAAGCCAAGCGTCGCAGAATGACGTCACGAATCTGACGAATCGTAAGCGGAATGCGTGAGACTGCTCTCAGAGCCAGAAAGTGTCGAATGCGGTAAGAAAAGAGGCACTTCCAAAGGTAGCGTTGCATCGCCTAGGTTCCAAGGCCCTAATCACTGACACTGAATGTGTATACCACGCCTGGTGGGCCTGAATGTCGGTGCACCGTGCAGCGAGGTCAGCAAGGTAGTGGTTTCCCGATGTTTTGTGGTGGCATTATGTGGAACCACCGTACGCCAACGGTGGTCGCAGGAGGCAATCAAATGGCTGTACGGTACAGGGATGACATCCTCCGACGTATAGGGCAACGGCATCGGCAGCATTTCGGTGAGGGATTCGTCTTAATGGACGACAGTTCTTGATCTCTTCGTGCACATCTTGTGAAAGCATTCCTTCATGATAATGATATCGCTAAATCAGAATGACCAGCACATTCTCCAGGTGCGAAACCTTTACAACATGCCTGGGATACATTGAAACGTCGAACCGCGCAGTTGAGGAATGGGATATTTCCTTGATCGTCTAGAGAACAGTATGCCAAGCGGAATAAAGTGCAACAGGACTCGTTACCGGCTTTCATGGGTAGTGGTATATGCCGTACTCTGGAACCCGATTCAGAATTCTATATCACTGTCGAACAACTTCTCAATTTCTGTTTTCATGAGAAATAAAGAAAACTGAAATGTAATTTTGTGCATCTCTGTTGATAATGCTGCTTAATCTTAATATCGTGAGCCACAACAAAGCACTCTGGTGCAAATGAATTGTAGTAAGTACATTTACACTGTTCTAATATCTTTTCATAAATAACATCACAATTCAAAAATCGTTACTCCTGTAGCATAAGTCTTCAAACTAACTACAAGGTTGTAGATATTAACTACTGAAATGAGTACTACAGACTTCTAATAGAAAAGTTCATTAAAGAAATATCAAACAACAGTGAAACTACATACATACAGGATGGTCGGAAATTCCCGTTACAAACTTCTAGGACAGATAGAGGGTAGTGAGTACGTAAAATTTTCAATAGGAACCCATGTCCGAAAACGTATCTTTACCGTTCTATGACAGTTTCAATTTAGATGTGTAACTCATGAACGTCTGCTTAGGGACTGAGAAACGTCTGAGAGTACCCTGTCCTAATATGCAACAGCGATGGAGAGAGTGTACCAGAACATGCTTCGGAGGTAGAATGTGTGTAACGACGTTGGTGGTCTCCACATTGAGTCGCTGTTGTAATGCATCAGTACGTTACGGCTGGTGACGTAGATGCTGAGCTCTTGTTGTTGTCGGCTAAGGTAAACCAAAAGGTGTAAATAAGTAATATCAGAACGATTCAGTATTCTTTTCAAATTGATTGCAACATTTGTACTGGGTCACGCCTAATTACATTCCTCAAATAGGAGTGGATGAGATAATCATTGCCGTGGTGGAGTAGCCGAGCGGTCTAAAGCGTCTCGCTGCGGAGCGCGCGGTTGCTCGCCGTGGAGGTTCCAGTCCTCCCTGGGGCATGGGTGTGTGTGTTTGTCCGTAGGTTAGTTTACCTAGGTTTAAGTAGTTTGTAAGCTACGGACTGATGACCACGCACTTTGGTCCGATAGATCTACAAACAATTGAACATTTTTGAAATAATCATTAGATTGAATCCATCGTGGAACGGAAACGATACTTTTCCGGACGTGGGTTCCTATTCAAAATGTCACTACCCTCTACAAGTCCTAGAAGTCTGTAACGGGAATTTCCGACCACCCTGTATAAATACTGTATCAGTATCTTGTTGTGACTTCTTTTCACAATGAAGTAATGCCTGACTCATAACATAATATATCTCTGTATAAACAGTGTCTGCCGCCACTGCGAACAGATTCACAAAATGGACCCGCGTCCTTACACTTCCACAGACAACTCAGAAGTACTGTCCATCCTCGAAGCTACAGCCGAGTGCTGCAAAAATAGATAATATAACAAGGTACGTGTATATTTTTGGCTTTTACCGCGAACCTAAGAACGGCGTACCAACACAACTATCAGTTTGTGGCATCTAGGACCACGGTCTAGTGCCCAAGCTCCTCGTTTTGAAGAGCTACCAGTATTCTAGAAGGCTGTTATTTCATTCAATTCTGTATTGTATTGACTAACAGTGTGTTAAACAAGAGTAACTACCTCTGAACACAAATAGTAGGGCTACTTGTATTCCTGGAAAATATAAATGGGAAGACAGTATTCGTTCTTTTTATTCGTTTCTTAAACCGATTTATGCAGTTAAATGCTGAGCAGCTCTTCAACGTCGTATTTCATGTATACTGCAATAGTCAAACAGTACAGGCGTAACTATCAACTGAGTTCGTCTACCGCAGTAGGTATATAATACACTACTTATCTCCTAACAACACTCGTATTTATCTGACACTTGCCACTATAATGGCGGCCAGCCTAAGGTTCAAATTATCCCGCGACAGCGGCGCTGTTAGGGGGGGTCTAGTTATTTTTACAATGTCTTTGCTAGTGCCACCCTTTTATGGAACATGGTGCACTACAGGATCTAGTGCCAACGTCTAGAGCCATCCTTAGTCATTGTACAAAAATGTTCAAATGTTTGTTAAGCTTATGGGACTTAACTACGGGGTCATCAGTCCCTAAACTTACAAACTACTTATCAACTACCTTATACTAAGGACTGCACAAATATCCATGCCCGAGGGGGATTCGAACCCCCGACCGTAGTGGCCGTGCAGACCGTGACTGAAGCGCCTCAGTCCACCGCGGCCGGCGTAGTCATTGTATTTCTACAAACCTATTTCAATTTCTGTATTGTATGTTTGCAACACCTACTATCAGCTGGAACTAAGAAACGCCATTTAAAACCAATCCTAGCAAATGACTGACGGCAGTGTCATAGAGACTACGAGCAGCATACATAGGCAGTGAGTGAAGACGGAGTTGCTATTAGGGTTCTCGGGCTGCCGCAGCATTAAAACTTGAGAGGGGCCCTCGTCTGTAGCGTTATTTGTTTCCCGGAAATTACTGTCGATCCTGATTCGAAAGTTACATTCAGCGGGCGGACCAAGTTGGTAACTCGGCCTGTAACCTCCAGCTCTTTTGTTAGCACGACAACCTAATTATGTTTCCGTGCCACACAGCAGAAAGAGAGAGGGGGCGGGGGGCGGAAGGAGAACATGAATGATTGGTGGAAAGAGCGAAAGGGGGGAATTGGCCGTTGCGCCGTCTACGTGGACGTGCTCTCCACCCCCTCTGGGTCTCAGTGGGCCTCCCTTACTGAAGCTACGACCCCTCCCTCCCTGCCCAACCAACGAGGTTTCTTCCCCAGTTCCCTAACTAATAATGAAAAATCGCCCGTCGCCATTAAAGTTTCGCAATAAACGGCCGATACGGAATATCGAGGCTATCGTCCCGAAAACGGTACTCTTCCAGGATGAGAAAGCCAAGAGGGGGGAGTGACTGCCGTGGCCCAATGGAGAGAATAAGCCTAGATTCCACCACACGTGTCCCTTCCAGTGTAAAGTGTTTCAATCGTTATAAATATGGTCATTACTAAACAGTTTGTTTGTTACTTATGAATCTCTTATGAGATCTTTATTTGCCATAGATGGCTTACATACATCGATTTTACATTGATGACTAGTTTCGACTCGTTAAAAGAGTCATTAACAAATCTTAATTGTCCAGACATATGTTTCAGATGAGCTGACACTACAGTGGCATGCTATAAATGGTATGAACTTCAGCAGTAAAAAAAAAGACTGTATAGTTTCCTCAAACGTCTAAATTTAATCACACGCTTGGTCCGATGCAACGCCTTTGCGCACTATTTTTTCGCACTTTCCGGTACTTAACAAAATCCTATCGGCCACCAATGTAACTTGTGGTTTGCCACCTCCTCGACCCTCTAGTGACCCACGTTCCAGCCCTGTCCCCTCTATCATTCTCTGGGGATGTGTCTTGTTTTTGTAGTAACAAACTTCATACTTGGTAGCAACATTGTCAACTGAAAAGCAAACATCACAGAGCTATCCACTATGGTCAGCAAAAACAATGTTTTACGACATTGGGCACGCCTTACGTCCTTACGTCCTCTCCAGAGCAGGGAGCTGCTAACTAGCAGTCTTCCTACTTCACTCTCTCACTCAATTGTAGTGAACCTACTGACGTTGCTGTTCCGAGGGACTGGTATCAACTTTTCTACGTACATTAAGACGTGCCTGTTGGCGACCAAGTACTAATGTAGCATTTTACAACAGCGTATATACGCTGTATGAAGTTACCTGCTTATTCACCGAAAAAAAAAAAAAAAAAAAAAAAAAAATAAACTGTACCCTGGGACGGTGGCTGAGGGCATCTACAGTTCACGAGGAGATTTCTTTACCGCCTACGTCCCGTAAGCTATATGGGTCTATTTTAGTCTGTGGTTTGCGATGGTCTCTATTTCTCAGCTTGGAGTGCGTCCCTTTGACTGTACACAGCCTTTCAGGAATCAGTATAGCCGCGGCGGAGCTGCCGAGCGCATTGAGGAACTGCGAGGCCGTTCCCCGTCGGAGGGATGTTTGTGCTGTTTTTAGTATAAAGTAATTCATAAGTAGTTTGTAAGTTTAGGAACTAATGACCCCGCAGTTATAGTCCCTTAAGCTTCACAAACAACATCCGATGCAATTATAGGCGATTCCATCGTGATGTATAAAACGCTACAGTTATAATGTTTGCACTCCACTGGAACCGGCTGGTACATCAACCAATGCAAATTGTCTTCTAAAAATAATGTGCGAGCAATATTTAAGATCCCTGATGATGCCTCAAAAAAGGAAACGCGTCAATGAATACTTTAATGTAACCCGCAAAAGCGCAATTATGTATCCTGAAATTAATGCATTTTTTTTATTGGAATTACTTCAACTATCTTCTTGTTTATAAGAATATCTATGTAATGTCCATATCAAAAAGTGTCGACGCAGTAATATTGGTCCACCTAACTTATAGAACTTCCATGGAAATCAAACCAGAGAGGCTAAATACTATTCTCCGTGTAACAAAAAGTCGAAGTGAGAAAGTAATTTTGGTCAACTATGAAGCGACTGTTAGAATCATCCATATTGGAATGTGTAGCTTTTGAAGAGATTTGTCAATATTTAGGACATTCGGTGTATTATATATATATGAAGAGAATAATAATCAGCAATTCTGAAGTACGTTAACATTATTTAATTAACGTCCTTGGTTTAACGTAAGTGGATTTAAGCTAACAGACAGGAATTGCTCCTTCTGGGAATCGATGATTCCAAGCAAACGGGTACTCTCCACAGCAGATACATAAGGCACTACGATGAAGCCAACGATACGTCTAAAGAATACAGAAGATGATGCAGAAAGTTTTAAATCCATGGCTTTTCTGTCATATGTTGGGAGCCTGTCGTCGAAAATCGGATGGATTATGAACAAACACGAAGTTAAAGTAATTTTCCGCCCCCCCCCCCCCCCCTCCAAAGACAGCAGCACTTTTGGGTTCTATCAGAGATGATTTGGAGCTCCGGAAGGCCGGGGTTTACAAGATCCCCTGTGAATATGGCCTTTCGTACATAGGACAGACACGTACAGTCCAGGAAAGGTGCACGGAACATCAGAGATATACCCGTCTCTTACAACCAAATAAATCGGCAGTGGCAGAGCACTGTATTGATACTGGACACTCCATGACGTACGGAAACGTCAAAATTTTAGCCTCCACTTCATCTTTCTGGGACTCAGTGATGAAAGAGGCAATAGAAATTCGCTTGGGGACGAATTTAATTATCGGAGACAGCGGCTTTAGTTTAGATAAATCTTGGAATCCGGCACTTTCTTTAATAAATTTACAAAGACGCCGCCACAGCACAGATCACAATACATCGATTTCTCCGCAGTAATCGACCATAATTTACATACACGTGTGCTTCCTTTCCGCCGAGTAACCTCTTTGGCGCCTTGTTGTATCTGTGGCCACATGCGCAGTAGCGCGGCCCGCGTGTTTATAAGCACCAAGCGCGTGCTGGAGCGTCAGTCTTCGACTCTCTCTCTGAAGATGGCTGAACGATTCTCAACCAAAATATTAGATGAAGTCAACTTTATGGGCTGCACGCCCGAAACTTCTTTGAACAGTCATTGCGCCGCGAAAACATGAAGATGCAGAAAGAGAATGTTATACATCTACATGTACATAGATACTCTGCAAATCACATTTAAGTGCCTGGCAGATGGTTCATTAACCACTTTAATAACTTTTCTCTACCGTTCCATTCTCTAATATCGCGTGCGAAGAAATAACAACTAAATCGTTTCGTTTTCGATCTGATTTCTCTTATTTTATTGGGATGGTCATGTCTCCATAAGTAAGCGGGTGCTAGAAAAATATTTTCACATTTAGAAGAGAAAGTCGGTGATTGAAACTTCGCAAACAGATCGCGCAACAATGAATAACGTCTTTCTTTTAATGATTTCCACCCCAATTCGTGCAACATTTCCGTGAAGCTTTCCGCCCGGTAACGTGATAAAACAAAACGAGTTGCCCTTTTCTGAACCTTCTCAATGTCTTCCGTCAGTCCCACCTGGTGAGGGTCCCACACTCGGCAACAGTACTCCAAGAGAGACACACAAGTGTGATGTAGGTAGTCTCTTTGGTAGAGCTGGTGCATCTTCGAAGCGTTCTGCCAATGAAACGTAATCTTTGGTTCGCCTTCCCCACAATATTTTCTATGCGTTCTTTCCAATCTAAGTTGTTCGTAATTGTAACTCCTAGGTATTTGATAGAATTTACGACCTTAAGATTTGACTGATTTATCGCGTAATTGAAGTTCAGCGGATTTCTTTTAGAGGTCATGTGTATTACTTCACACTTTTTTTTATTTTGTGTCAATTGCCAATTTTCGCATCATGTAGAAATTTTGTCTTAATCGCTTTGCAGTTGCTTTTGATCCTCTGTTGACTAACCGATAAACGACAGCATCATCCGCGAACAGTCTAAGAGAGCTATTCAGGTTTTTTCCAAAATCGTTTATAAACACAAGGAAGAGTAGGGACCTATAAAGCTTCCCTGGGAAACGCCAGATATCACTTCTGTTTTACTCGATGACTTACCGTCAATTACAACGAACTGTGCCCTTTCTAATAGGTAATCGTGAATCCAATCGCACAATTGGGAAGATATTCCATAAGCACCCAATTGCATTAGAAGCCAATTGTGGAGTACAGTGTCAAAAGCCTTCCGGAAATCCAGAAATATGGAATCGATTTGAGATCCCTTGTCGATGGCACTTATAAGTTCATGTGAATAAAGGGAAAGCTGTGTTTCGCAAGACCGATACTTTCTGAATCCGTGTTGACTATTGGTTAATAGGTCAATATGAAGACTGCAGCTTAACTTTTTTAACAAATTCTACAGAATCAGTTCTGGCTTTCAACACACATCATCATCTTCTAGTGTTAAGTTTCAAACTAATGTCAAGCAGTGGAATTTTTATTTATTCATTTTTTTCTTTTTTTTACTATGAAGGAAATAAAATGCTATTTGCAACCAAGATGGTTAGTTATTAGATTTTAGAGAGATGACGTGCCCATCAATACACTGTGTTATTTTCTTCGATCCCCAACAAACAGATTCGTTGGTCACACTCGTCTGACATTAGTCACCATTCGTGTATGTTTGCAGCCCTTGGCCACACCGAGCGAGGTGGCTCAGTGGTAACGCACTGGACTCGCATTCGGGAAGACGGTGGTTCAAATCCACCTCCGGCCATCCAGATTTAGGTTTTCCGTGATTTCCCTAAATCACTCCAGGCAAATGCCGGGATGGTTCCTTTCAAGGGGCTCGGCCGATTTCATTCGCCATCCTTACCCAAAACTCCGGGCATTAGCTACGTCGACATACAAACACTACCGTTCTACAATATTTGTGTTTGTATTTTCACCTTCTGGACTCAAGAAAACGCTCAGTCATAAAGTTGTGCGTATGTTTCTTGTTGTTCAAATGTTTGTTAAGCTTAAGGGACTTAACTGCGGTGTCACCAGTCCATAAACTTACAAACTACTTATGAACTACCTTACAGACGACACAAACATCCATGCCCGAGGGGGGGGATTCGAACCCCCGACCGTAGTGGCCGAGCAGACTGTGACTGACGCGCCGCAGACCGCTCGGTCACTGCGGCCGGCTTGTTTCTTATTATAGGCACACTACGCCAGAAGTAAATCGCCGAGAACAGTGGACTGCGCGGTGCTGACTTGAGACATCTTACTGCGAGAGTCTCCGTGATAAAGTGGAGTGGCGTTCGCGTGTCCAAGTGAGCAATATCGATTTACCATTACCCGCACTTCACACGCACCATATTACCGCCGCACGCACCTCGGCTGACTAAAACTCTTAAAAAGGGAGTATGTCGTCGTCGGTACAAGAGGTAGTTAGGTAGATAACTAGCTACAAGACTTTTAAAATCACAAATTATGTGTTTCTCTGGAGCCAACACTAAGAACTATTTAGGATTACACTAACGAATTTTAAACATGCTCCGGATCACCAAAAGTTGTTCATCTTTCTTTCAGTCCTCCGTCTTTGTTCTTTCCTGAAGTCATCACGGAAAAGGGGGGGGGGGGGGGGGGGGGAGGGAGGCAATAAGTGGGCTGCAATATATGTGCAAGAATAAGTGACTAAGGATCCTTCAGTGACATTTAAGTTTCACAACATCAATCAAAACACATTCTTTACAGTGAAACATACAACAAAAATTAGATAGAACTTGTTATAGTTTCTAGTACGCATTCCTTTATTTGATTTACAGCGCAAGCTGTAGCTGCTCTGTTCGGTCGAAGGGACTAGTAAGTACTGTACCATTCACCATACTCCCCGGACTTGAGTTCTTGTGACTTTCATTTTATTTCGAAGATGAAGGAACCACTTCGTGGCATTCGCCACAGTGTTCCAGAGATTCGATAGGCCGTAGACCAGACCATTCGTACCGTGAACAGAACAGGCTCTGCTAAAGGTATACTACGCCTTCCACATCGCTGGCAACGGGTTCTACACAACGGTGGTGACTACTTTGAAGGACAGTAACAGGAACAAACGTGTAACGCCTTTGCATCGGTTGTTCGGTTGTGATTAAATACTTGCTACTCCAACCCTCGTAGTTACTATAAGTCCGGCGACGCGTCATCGGACTTTAGGAAAAATATCTACAGTACCATTCCGGAGATAGCATATGGCAGGTGTGAGAACTGCCTCACAAGCACAGTTACTAAGTTGCTAACGACAATAACGTCAGGCAGATCTGACATTGCGCTTTACGATGGTAGGAAGACTGAAGAAAAATCAAGACATATACATAGGATTCGTTGATCTAGAAAAAAGATTCGACAATCTAAAGTGTTGGAAGATGTTCCATTTTGAGAGAAATAGGTTTACGTTATGGGATACGACGGATATTGGATAGTATGTACAAGTACCAAGAGTAAATAATAAAAGATCAAGAACGAAGTACACGGATTAAAAACAGTCTAAGACAGGGATACAATCTTTGGCAAATTCTCTTCAGTAAATACAGCGAAGAAGCAATGATGGAAATGAAAGAAATCTTCCAGAATTCGCAACATTTCTGTCAATAAGGGGCACAGTCACACCCATGTTGCACCTATTTTTTTTCGTTTTGTGGCTAACTATTGCACTGATACTGGAGGCAAAGGAAACTAACTAGCTGAAACCTGTACTTCGATTATATCTGCACGGAGAGCTTTACGCAAATAAAGATTTAGTAATGTTATGAAACTGTTCTCCGTATACTCTGATTTACAACAACTGAAGCCTCATATAGTTCCGTGCATCTTCCTCTGCTGTTTTTCATCAACTTCTTCACACATTTCATTTAATGTTCGGTCATAATTACGAATGACTATTATTGTATCTACATACAAACTCCGTAATCGACCGCAAGGTGCTTGACAGAGGGTATTACGTACCACTAATACCCATCTCCTTTACTGTTCCACTCCCAAATAGAACGAGGGGTAAACGAATGCTTGTATGCGTCTATATGAGCCCTAATTTCCCTCTTTGCCCGAAATTCAAGTTTACGGTAGGAGAATCGTTCAGTAGTCAGCTTCAAATCCCGGCCCGCTTAATTCCGACAACAGTGTTTTCCGGAAAGAACATCGCCTTCTTCAGGTAAACCTTCCGGGCTGATAGGCCGTGGTTCAGGTATAAAACTTCCTCCTGACGTTTCGTCTCCAACTGCGGGAGACATCTTCCAGGGTCTTCCGGCTACTGCCACTGTGGTCTGAGGGGCTCTCGCATTTGTAGAGAGCATAGAGGGCACTACCATACGTCACGTGAGGCTGACTGTGTGGCTATCTTTGGATGACGTCGTCATTCTCGATTAAACGTAATCGATTGTTATCTTGTTGGTGCAATGTCGACATCCATATTTTATCTGGCTTCATACCTTCTTATTTTCTATTAAAATTATAAATTATTCCGGTGTTTGAGAATCTCAATTGCTTCTCTATACATGCGTGCATGGGAATGTGATGTTCTAGCTAAAACGCTTATTTCATTAAATTTTATTTGACGGTTCCCATGTTGAAAAACATATTCTGCTACTGCCGATTTTTCCGTGTAGCCCAAACGAAGAAGGGAAGAATCCAGAAGTTCCGATCAACAGCGACAACCATCTGGAAAAGTTTTCCTTCTATACATTAGCAGAATTACTGATCGAATACAAAATTCCTTGCAGCTGTGGTCGAGTATATATTGGAAGAACTAAAAGAAGCATCAACACCCGCTTAACTGATCATAAAAGGAACTGTTGTCTGTGCCACACGGAAAAATCGGCAGTAGCAGAACATGTTTTTCAACATGGAAACCATCAAATAAAATTTAATGAAACGAGCGTTTTAGCTAGAACATCACATAACCCAGCACGCATGTATAGAGAAGCAATACAGGCACAAACACCGGAATAATTTTAATAGAAAAGAATAAGGTCTGAAGTTAGATAAAATATGGATGTCGACATTGCACCAACAAGATGACAATCGATTACTTTTAATCGAGAATGACGACGTTATCCAAAGATAGCCCCACAGTCAGCCTCACGTGACGTATGGTAATTTCTTATTATTATAAAAAAAATAGTTGGTCTAATGTAATTTAGTTGTGTAATGTGATTTTTGTAAATAATACTTTTCAGTTGGTTTTTATATAACATAAACAAGTGCAATTTTCTTTCTTCCTACAATACATCCTACTATAAACCTTTTTTATTTGCCTTATTACAGCTCAAACTTGTGATAACACCGTAAATGTAAGTGAAGTTGGTAACTATAATGCGTTACTTCATTTTAAGACTTAAAGTACAGTGGTGAAGCAGAAAAAAACTGCAACGATTTACCTGTAACCGTTCCTAAATTACGATATTTTTGGAAAACTAGAAAAAGTCTCGGACCTTAAAGTGTTAATGCACTGGGAACGTGTACATAGGCACAATATAGCGACGCTGTTGTTTAGGCTGGCGGACTGACGCCGTCCGCTAGGCAGCACGGCCATTCTGATGGCAGTGTAGTTCCGCTGAGGCAGCGGCACGCCGCCTAACGCGCTTGCTACCGGCCAGCTGTGCTGAGGCAGCACTCTGCCGCCTGGATAGCCGCGCACACGCCAACAGCGACCTTTTCTACGAGAGTCATGTTGAATGTTTGTACTGAACGACTTCTCCTGACTCTGCACTCGGCGTAGTACCGCTAGACAGGACGAAAAACAACAGTTCCTGCACACGCGAATCTGTAGCAGAAGCGTCACTTCTGGATAATACTGGTGTCCGCATCAGTACTCGGTTCGTGGGCACATACTCTGAACAACTAAAGCACCAGTCAGACGAGGCTATCAAGAGTCTTCGGCAACGATCAGTTAATGCATTGTGCGTGGCGCTCGGCATACATCACAATCAAATACAGAGCCACTAAAGCCGTCCTCACACGGGACGTGTTGTCCGCCTACATGGCGCAGGCCAGACGTGCTGTCTACCTAGTCTAGCTACAGCACGCTCTGAAACGACCTGCTGCATCCCACGGAACGTGCTGCTCATCGTGATTTCTGATCGCAGCGCTATCCAGCGCCCGTTGCGGGCTGGCGGTAGATCATTGCCTTTACAAAGATGGATGTGTGCAAAATTACAAGGTATCTGTCAGCGAACGACGGAAAAGAAAACTGAATACTGTAGCTTTCTTATGCTTGCACGTTGCATGCAACACTCTTCCAGAAATTGTAATTTTTTTTCTTCAAGAGACACAAAGACGGCACATTAACTGAAATCGTTTGATAATGATAGCAAAATGTACGACGAAATCACTTTTGGCAAAGGTGAAGTCCATCTGCGCCAGCTCCACTTCTCTTGCTATCTTATATTGTCACGTTGAAATGAGAGCAGGCTTGACTTCGAAGGCAACTGAACACAGCACTTATACTGAAAGCACGTTTATTACGAACTTAACGTACACGCAGCATTGACTGCCTCTCGGGCAGAGTGCTATGCTATTTATACACAGACAGAATTTATCAGAAATTAGAAGAACAGTTAACATAAGAAACAAGTAGAATTTACAAGTGAACATAAGAAAAATGTATAACCTTCTGGAATTGTCAATTACAAAGAAATAAATGTTTGCCGGAGGGCGGGATTGAAGCGGCGACCGTCAGCATCGCAGTCCGTGACGCTATCCCCGGCGCCACGCCGGCATTCGGTTTACGTGGTCTCTCGCGACAATACTGCTATTTTTCGCGATGTACATATTCCGC
This sequence comes from Locusta migratoria, assembly GCA_026315105.1. Taxonomy (NCBI): domain Eukaryota; kingdom Metazoa; phylum Arthropoda; class Insecta; order Orthoptera; family Acrididae; genus Locusta; species Locusta migratoria. The sequence continues at coordinate 288,859,485 of CM048747.1, read as the reverse complement.
AAATCCAAATGTTTACTTTACATTCCTTCGAAGATAATAAGTTCTGTCTGGTACAGTCTACTTGTTCATACACGCGGGACAACGCCTCAGTTCGACAATGTTCGTTGTGTGCTTTTAGTATTGTGCGTAAACACTTTTCCTCCTTTACTTCAACTGCTTCCATAACCACACTCTCTCTGCTCTGTGAAACTGAAATACTCCAGCACTGTACTGACTGCAACAGAATTCAAACACCGTGGTGAAAACCGATTAACGTGGGGTACTGTCTCGAAATTTTTTGGTACCAGTGTACTTGCACGAAATACTCAACAAGTTCTCTCGTGGGCAGAGTTCGTTCATATTTGTAGTAAATAACGTCCAATACTGGTTACTATAATTGTATTAAATTAACAAATAAATTATATAAACCGTAATTAGTGTAGATGCAAACCTGTTATTTACATTTCTTTTCCTCCATAGCTCGTAATGCCAACCACCACGCTAATCCGTCGTCTTAAAAAGAAATAACAATGAATATCGGATATTACACTTAAATTAATAAGAAAGAATCAGAAACAAAAAAGGAAAAAATAAAAATATTTGAGAAGTATGGGGTCGCGAACCCGAGTTACTTTCAATATTGCGGATCAAAAGTTCTACCTGTCACGTGAAAACCAGGTCGCTTTTCATTGGCCACGTTCCACTCCACGAAGCACAAATCTAACATGCTGGATCGTTCATTCCACGCTTCGCAGAGCAGTGGATCGTGGAATTCCACGCTGCAAAGGCACCACGTCCTCCTCCACGAGCGTTTCCACGTCCCGTGAGAGGACGGCATAAGAGACAGTCACTAGTCTACAAAGTAAGACGTATAATGAATAATATGCCAAGCGGGAATGGCCGTGCGCTCTTTAGGCGCCTCGTTTCGGAGTGAGAGGCTGCTCCCCATAGGAAGTCGGAGGTTCGTGTATTCCCCAAGGTACGGGTGTGATTGTTGGTCAGTTGGCCTTTCGATACATAGCAAGATAAGTGTACAGTAAGTAACAAACTGCGAAGTATATTATAGTATATTTGTCAACTGGACATGGACCTTATCTCATCCGAACAGGCGTGCCCCAGGGGAGTGTGATAGGACCGCTATTATTTTCTATCGATATAAATGATCTGATGGACAAACTTGTAATTTGCGGCTGTTTGCTGATTGTGCTGTGGTGTTTTCATTAATTGACTGTAATAGCATATCGGATGACTTAGACAAAACTTCTAGTTGGTGTGAGGAATGACAGCTAGCTCTAAAGTGAAAAATGTAAGGTGATGCACATTAGTAGGAAAAGAAATGCCATAAAGTTCGAATACAGCATTAGTAGTGAGCTTCTTGATGCAGTCGCGTCGTTCAAATATCTAGGCGTAACAACGAACATTTGAGGACAGCTGTGAGTAAGGCGGACAGCCGACATCGGTTGATTGGGAGGATTTTGCGAAGATGTTCTTCATCTGTAAAGGAGACCGCGTATTAAACGCTTGTACGACCACGACTCGAGCATTGCTCAAGTATTTGGGACCCGAAACAGATCGGTTTAAAAGAAGACATGGAAGCAGTTCAGACGCGAGCAACTAGCTTCGTTACTGGTAGGTTAATGCGAGAGTGTCAAAGAAATGCTCCGGGAACTTAAATGGAAATAATATCAAAAAGGAACAACTTCCTGATGTTCTGCAAAACTTATTTATTCGTCACAAACCGGCTTTCGTCTTCTTAGGCCATCATCAGGTGACAACTGACTGTAGTATACATGTTTTCAAAGATGTTACAGGAAAATTCACTACAATTACATATTTATGAAGGTTATTAACATTTATGTAAAAATATAATAAATATAATATAAAAATATAATTTCTAAATGTTAATAACTTTCATAAATATGTACTTCTAATGAACTTTCTTGTGAAGTACCTTATAGTAAAAATGACACGAACATCCATACCCGAGGGGGGATTCGAACCCCCGACCGTAGAGGCCGTGCAGACCGCTCGGCCACAACGGCCGGCAAAGTGGAGTTCACAGTTATTTTGAAAGTCGCATGTCGAGTTACTGTCTATTCAAGCTTTTTTTTTTTTTTTTTTAAGTTTTCGTCCGGCATGCTGGATCAGCCGTATTGAATTTTGAGAATCTGATTTCATATTCGGATTCAGCGACTTTAAATAGATATTGAAGAGAGGAAACAGTGCAAAAATTTAGATTCACAAGGTGTTTCAAGGGGCAGTATCAGACGAGTGCGGCAATATGAAAGTTATATATGCTTGACTTCACTCAAGCCAGGGGTGCGATCTAGTATCTTGTAACAAGAGTTCAGCTGTTTGTAAACAAACGTTCTGAGTGATGGGCTTGCGATATGGGTGCAACATATTTTATAATAGACACAAAAAATGTTTTATTTCGACATACAGGTATCCAAGAATAGAACTTAAATGTGACGAAATATTACCATATAATATTTAAATATTAAGAGACGTAGAATTGCCGAAACCGTCTAAATAAAGCAAGTTTGAAACTAGCGATCTGGGCTCCGCTGCATATGCAGATTCCGTTACAATATAAGGGTTTACTCCACAAATATTTACATATGATAGGCGCGGTCAGCACTTGATTTCGGGAGGGACTTTCAATTAATGGACATTGTAATGACTATTTTGATCTTAACAGAACTTGAAATGGTACTAATACTATATATACTGCGTTTCATTTCACAGGGCTGTATACAAGAGAGTCAACGTAGTTTAGAAACAAAATTAGTGAACTTCTCAAGAGTCTATGTATTTTCCAAAATAGGAACAAGGCAAATCATGTCATGAAGATAGGGAATTGGCGATAATATCGGCAGTGCATCAAGCTTTCCGTAACTTCTGAAGTGTTATGAGAGAAACTTTCCCCTAACTCAAAAGGTATTCTTTGACTAGACAGGAACCTTGATTCATTTACATTGGAACATCAAGAAATGTTGCTGAGATTGTTATAAATGACGGACATTGTAATTATTAGTAGTAATGTTGAGAAACAGCCCAAATGTCTGAAGCAGAATGAAGTTCAAGGACCCGACAGGATCACTGAGAGTTTCTACACAGAATATCCGCCGGATATAGATTTGCTGTACTTCACGATGGATACCTTGAGCAAGGAGAAAACAAAGAGGTCGCTTGGAAGAAAAAAAAGTAATCTGCTCAGTAATTCTGCAGTAATCACCAGAACTGTTAATACCTTTAACCGAATTTCAATTCCTCCATGCACAAATGTTTGCAGTCACCTACATGACCGTGACATTTACCCAAGAGTACCGCGTTTTGTCCGAAAGCTACCCATGGTGATGAATGTCTTTCTTCAGGTCTCGAAAACATAGGGGAATCCCATGGGGAGAAATCGAGACTATATGGAGAATGTGTAACGGCTTCCCAGTCCTGGAAAAATGTATGCAAGCTTTATACTGGTAGAGAATGGCACCATTTTTGATAGCTTTTTCAACATTTCTGGAGGGACTGTTTGAGGCTTTCTCGACGTATTGTTTCCTTCCATCGTTCACGGGCGTCGCGTCGATCGTATTGTCGAAACTGCACAAGATTGGCAGGTTGTTCAAGAAATATAACATCAAATGCGTCTTTCGTCCTCCAACACGAGTACAAACGCTGCTGCGTCCCGTCAAAGACAATTTAGGCCTGAGGAGACCAGGCATACATCAAATCCCATGCCAGTGCGGAAAATTATACACTGGACAGACGTGTCGCACTGTCAAAGATAGGTGCGATGAACATAAGCGACACACGAGACTGAGTCAGCCAGGAAAGTCTGCTGTCGCTGAGCACTGTTTGGACACGGGGCATAGCATGCACTATGAAGAGACAAAGATCCTCTCGTCTGCATCTACGTTCTGTGACTCAAAGAAGCAGTCAAAATACGTGTTTCGAACGACCTGATTAATAGAGACACGGGCTTTCAGCTCAGCAAGGCATGGGAACCTGCACTGGCGGTACTAAGGCATCGTGGGCCGCATTCATACGTATCCAGCGAGTCGCCGCAGACGGCTCACCGAAGCGACAGCATTCAAACTGCGCGCCACACTACCTGTGCTGGGCCCAAGACTTGCGGCCGCGCTTTCCCACGTCGTGTACGCAGAGACCACCAGAGGGCTCTATATGTTTCCATCTATGATTCGCCTACAATGGTGTCATTGCCCCTCACCACCGTTTTCACGCCTGCGCTTTTCCAGTCACAGTATATAGGTGAGACGACAGCAAGCAGCAGTGCCCACTGCGGGGCCAGTTCAGTGCTAGTGTTTTAACAGTGTTCAGTGCTTCGTGTCTCTAGTGTTTCGTCGCTTAGTGTTTTTTAACGTTGTGCACGCGCCCATGGGCAACCAGTGTTCAATGTTTCTTTTATTCCAATGTCACCGTCACGTTAAGTCTAGTCGACTACAATGAGTGTTTGTTAGGCACCGTGGCAACGTCTTTTTTAACAACCATGTATGTCTATCCACTACCATGTACTTTTACATTCTACAATTTTTCACCTTGTCATTGAAAAAGTGCCGTTTTTTAATTTTATAATCTGTTGTACAATACTATCATTCTGTCGGCTGTAGAGCAGCGTCATAGGCTGCTGTCAACTTGCCTTGTAATAGGGCATTAAAAACCAATAAAGGAAAAAAATCAGCAGTTTTGTTAGCACCTGAAAATGACGAGCAGCTGCCTCGTGGAAATATTGTGCAGTTTCGACAATAAGACCCGACGCGACGTCCGTGAACCATGGAAGGAATTTCGGGAGAGGTTTGAACCCCAGAAAGCCCCCTCTGGCTACGCCCATGAATTGTACTTCTTCAACGTTCAAATGTTCAAATGTTTGTAAAGTCTATGGGACTTAACTACGGGGTCATCAGTCCCTAAACTTACAAACTACTTATGAACTACTTACTGACTAGGACGGCACAAATGTCCATGCCCGAGGGGGGATTCGAACCCCCGACCGTAGTGGCCGTGCAGACCGTGACTGGAGCGCCTTAGTCTCCTCGGCCACCGCGGCCGGCTCTTCAACATCCAAAGATGACTATTCACTTGGTTGTTACAAATTTCATGTATTACTAAAGTTGTAGGATCTTCGGCTAAATTGTACCTACGTCGTCTTAGCAATAACACCCCACAACAAATTATTCAAACACACCTCACAAAAGTTTTGTAGTATCTCCCTCGCCGAACTGAGGCCGTTATGAAGGCTAGAGGCGGGAGCATGCTGAGGTTGGGCAATTCTTTGTCTGCTAATGCATACACCGTGAGTAAAAACGGCCCAATAACACGCCACGCTGCAGATGGTATTTGCAGATATAACGCACCCACACGAAGGCCTGCGCGCGCCGCGTACTCGACGATGATTTGGGCGCTATTGGCGGCGCGCAGCCTGGGAAGATAGGCGCGCTGGCTGCACGGCTCGCCGCGTTATCCGCCGCCTGATTTGTATTCATAGCCTGAGCCACTTCGTGAATCTTCCGGCCGCCGACGCCCTAATAAATTTATGTAATGCGATAGACAGTATTGGGCGCACTTTTCCCAGCACGCGGCATACTGATTCGCGGATCTCGGCCCTGCTCGCTATGCCGTCCGCGCCACGGAGCCACCTGAATATACTGCCACTGCAAAACGGCCGAGTCACCGAGCACACACACCATGGCAGGTGCGCCTAGCCTCTTCTGTTTCGTCCACTTGTCGTTTATCAGCAACAACGTGTCCTTATTTCTCCAGCGTTCATACTTCTCGCAACGTTGACGTTTCAGAGTATGCTGATGCAAGAGCCCCATACCCTTACCTAGTTATCATATACCGGGTGATCAAAAAGTCAGTATAAATTTGAAAAATTAATGAATCACGGAATAATGTAGACAGACAGGTAAAAATTGACACACATGCTTGGAATGACATTGGGTTTTATTAGAAAAAATAAAAAGTTTAAAAAATGTCCGATAGATGGCGCTTCATCTGATCAGAAAAGCAATAATTAGCACAACAAATTAAGACAAAGCAAAGATTATGTTCTTTACAGGAAATGCTCAATATGTTCACCATAATTCCTCAAGAATAGTTATGATGTTGCGAACAGCACTGTAAAGCATGTCCGGAGGCATTTGCGTCGGATGTTGTCTTTCAGCATCCCTAGAGATGTCGGTCGATCAAGATACACTTGCGACTTATCGCACGGACTGTGGTCTAGAGACCTGGGAGGCCAACCATGACGAAAGTGGCGGCTGAGCACACGATCATCACCAAACGACACGCACAAGAGATCTTTCACGCGTCTAGAAATACTTTTTTTTTTTTTTTTTTTTTTTTTTTTTGTTCTAATAAAACCCCATGTCATTTGTAGCATGTGTGTCAATTTTTACCTGTCTTTCTACAATATTCCATGATTTATTAATTTATACTTTTTGATCACCCGGTACAACCGCTCGCTCAGCGAACTTTCCGTACCCCAAAGACTGGAAAGTTGCACAGGTCATTCCAGCATTCAAGAAAGCCAAAAGGAGTGATCCGCAAAATTACAGGCCTATATCATAGACGTCAGTTTGCAGCAGGATGTTAAAACATATACTTTCCTCAAATATTATGAACTACCTCAACGAGATCGATCTATTGACCCATAGTCAACACGGGTTCAGAAAGTATCATTCTTGTGAAACGCAGCTAGCTCTTTACCTATAAGATGGAATGAGTGCTATAGACAAGGGATGTCAAATATTCCGTATTTCTATATTTCCGGAAGGTTTTCTATTCTGTACCTCTTCCAATAAACTGTATGCTTATGGAATACCGTCACCATTGTGCGATTGGATTCGTGATGCCGCGGTGGAGTAGCCGAGCGGTCTAAAGCACCTCGCTGCGGAGCGCGCGGTTGCTCGCCGTGGAGGTTCGAGTCCTCCCTGGGGCATGGGTGTGTGTGTTTGTCCGTAGGCTAGTTTACCTAGGTTTAAGTAGTTTGTAAGCTACGGACTGATGACCACGCAGTTTGGTCCGATAGATTTACAGACTTTTTTTGGATTCGTGATTTCCTGTCAGACACGACACAATACGTAGTAACTGACGGAAAGTCATGAGTAGAACTGAAGTGACATCTGGCGTTCCCCAGCGAAGTGTTATTATTGTTCCCCTACTGTTCCTTACTTTTATAAACGATTTAGGAGACAATCAGAGTAGCTCTGTTAGGTTTTTCGCGGATGACTTATCGGTTAGTAAAGTCACCAAACGATCAAAAACAACTAAAAAATGATTTATATAAGATATCTGCATAGGGCAAAAAATTGCAATTGACCCTTAATCATGAGAAGTGTGAAGTAATTCGTATGACCACTAAAAAAAGGCCGTAAAGCTTCATTTATACGATAAATCAGTTAAAAATTCAGGCCGTAAATTCAACTACATACCTAGGAGTAACAATTACATACAACTTAAAGAACACGCAGAAAATATTGTAGGGAAAGCGAATCAAAGAACATTCAGAACACTCAGAAGATGCAACATGCTAAAGAAACTGCCTACACTACACTTGTGCGTCCTATTTTGCAGTATTTCTGCGCATTGTGGGATCCACACCAGGTGGGACTGACTAAAGATTTAGAGAAAGTTCAGAGAAGGCAACTCGTTTTGTATTATAGCGATATAGGAGAGAGAGTGTCACAGAAATGATGCACGAGTTGGGGTGGAAATCATTAGCAGTAAGACGTTATTTCTTGCAACCAGATCTATTAGCAAAATTTCTTTCACCAACTTTCTCTTCCAAATGCGAACTTATTTTGTTAGCATCCACCTACATAGCAAGACATGATGATGAATATAAAATGTGAGAAATCAGATCAAAAACGGAAAGATTTAGATGAGTAGAGGAATAATGGGGGTATCACCCCAAACTGGATTCTACGCCAGACTGTTGATGGGGGTACTACGCCAAACTGGTTACACAAGTGTGGGGGGCGAGCAAGCTATCAGAGTATGAGTCGTTAAAAAAAATCAATTGATAGCGGTACTGCAACAAACTGATTACATAACCCATATTACACACCAGACTGTTAAGTCATTAAAAAAATTCAACTGATGCGTTCAGATTAAACTGCTAAATTAATTGCTTAATAAAATGTTAATATTTCCTAGCTCGCGGAAATTATTGTTTATAAAAAACAGCTCGCGGAAATTATTGTTGTAAAAAATAAATTCCCCAGCTCGCTGAAATTATTGTTTATAACGAAAACAATTCCCCCAGCTATGGAAAATGTTTATGAAAAAAAAATCAGTTGATGGGTGTTCAGATTCAAACTGCTCAATGAAATGCTAATATCGTAAATTATTTCAAATGTTTATAACGGAATATTAAAATTTCCCAGATTGCGGAAATTATTGTTTATAACAAAAAATTCCCCCAGGTATCGAAAATGTTTATGAAAAAAAAAAAAACTATTGATGGATGTTCAGATTCAAACTACTCAATAAAATGCTAATACCGTAAATTATTTCAAAGGTTTATAACAGAATGTTAATATTCCCCAGCTCGCAGAAATTGTTTTTGTGGGTATTTTTTCCGTGCGGCGTAATGCTTATAACAATTTTGAAAGTTTTTTGTGACACTATGTGGGTACATGCAATCAGATAGCTGACCCGACACGTGCAGGTTACTTGATACTGCTGTGACGTCACGCCAAGGTCGCTTTACGTCACACAGACAGACAGTGCGCGCGTGGGTGTGTGTGTGTGTGTGTATGTGTGTGTGTGTGTGTGTGACGTCTTCCGACACGTCTCTCTCGGTGAGACAGGCAGGCTACTTTGACACCGCTGTGATGTTGCGCCAAGGTCGCTTTACGTCACACAGACATTGTGTGTGTGCAAAGTCCATTGCGGACACATGACAAGGTCAACATTCAGGCAGGAAATTAAAAAAACTTGGATGGGAGCTAATGCAAGTTTTTTACCAAATTTGTTAACCATACTTGGCTGACGTTCTTATTATTTCACTCCCTTTTTATTTATATATTGATAAAAAAAACACGTGCTTTCTTAGGTAAAATTTAATTTATTTTCTTTAAACCATTTAAATAAGACTTTTACATTGTTATATGCACACACAACACAATTGTTCTTGAGTCGATGGATAGCAGGACAGCCTAAACATCCAGGTCCTGAATAACAGCATACTTGTTGATTCGACGCAGACAACCAATCTTCTCTTTACTTTTCACAGCATCTTGACAGTCAAATATTCGAAGAGTCAGAGCCATGTCTTTATAGGGTATACCGGGAGTATCCCAGTGAAGTCCGTGGTACTTACGAGTCAACGACAAAGCACTCTGTCTTGTTTTAGCACACGTCACAGTTTCAATGGTTTCTGTGATGCAATGCACACCGATAATGTTTCTAATACACGACCATCTTCCGTGAATGCTATGAAGGCAAACTCCTTAATTATGAATCGCCTGTGATCGTGATCATAGAAGCCTTGAGCATGCACTACGACGTTGACACGTCGAGAGAACATCGAGGGATAAAGCAGGTAGGGTATGACAGTTCTTCTTCTTAAACAGCACGCTGCACAATGCCAGTAAGTGGTGAGCATTTGAAAACAGTGTCATGTAGTATTAGTGCATACGCAGCAGTGTTGGGTGGAACATTCGCAGAGACCTCACACTCGATACGGATATCGATAGGACCAGTTTTAGCCGGCCGCGGTGGCCGAGGTGACTGAGGCGCTCCAGTCACGATGAGCACGGCCACTACGGTCGGGGGTTCGAATCCCCCCTCGGGCATGGATATTTGTGCCGTCCTAGTTCGTAAGTAGTTCATAAGTAGTTTGTAAGTTTAGGGACTGATGACCCCGTAGTTAAGTCCCATAAGCTTTACAACCATTTGAACATTTTTGACCAGTTTTAATAGTCTCATTTTGTTTTGAACAGTCAATCACTACAAGTGGGACTAGGTCCTTAGAATTCTGTGGTTTGAGCATGCAGTCAGTTCCCTCCGTCCCGTAGTAAGACGAGCGGAATCTTGAAGACATACAGCATACAATATTTATTATTGCCCCAGTTAAGGTGTAAATTATTGTCATATGGGAAAACTCTCGCACTGGTCAGCTTGCAGTTATCGAACACACTTTAGTCAATCTTCGGGTTGCCTCTCTGTTTGCAGAGCTAGAATTATGAACGAGATGTCTCTAGCTGCACAGATGTTGTTAGAGGCCAGATCTGTTTGCTTGTTGCAGCTCCCACAATCTAAAACTTAATGACAAGATCGCACCGGAATTCATCACCTGCAGGAATTTCAGTCTCTCTTCATCCGAGACCGAAATATGTGACATTCTCCACCCGATTTTATCCAACACAAATTTACTCTCTTCGACCATGGCACCATGCTTGTACGCATTTTTGTCTGTTGCAGAACGTACGAGAATGAGCTCTTGTTTCACGTTCATGGTAACTTTCTACATGTCCTCAAAGAAGCCCATCAACATGTTGAGTGGATTGCCTGGACTAAAGTGTTCAATGTTGTAACTTCGTCCACAAACCATCCAACGTGTATTTTGATGCATATTATATACCTATATCAAATATAAACTACGAAAATGTAAGAGAGAGCCTTAAAGCCAATTTTCCCGCTTAAAACATTATGTGTCCACTTAGAATATTATTTCCAGCATTTTACACATTTTTTTTTTTAATTCTTGAAAAGAAATCGAACTTGTAGGTACCTGCCTTAACTTGCACCGGCGTATAAGACGCACCCAGTTTTTGGACCAATTTTTGTAGGAAAAAATTGCGTTTTATACGTCGGAAAATACGGTATGTTCCATGCAGAATTCTACCAGGCGGCTTCTACATTTACATAGATACTCTGCAAATCACATTTAAGTGCCTGGCAGAGGTCTCATTAAGCACTTTCATAACTTTTCTCTACAGTTCCATTCTCTAATAGCGCGTGGAAGAAAGAACACCTAAATCGTTTAGTTTTCGACCTGATTTATTTTATTTTATTGGTATGGTCATGTCTCCTTAAGTAGGTGGGTGCTGGCAAAATATTTTCATATTCATAAGTAAAAGTCGGTCATTGAAACTTCGCAAACAGATCACGCCGCAATGAATAAATTCTTTTAATGATTTCCGCCCCAATTCGTGCAACATTTCCGTGACGCTTTCCTCCCGTAACGTGATAAAACGAGCTGCCCTTTTCTGAACCTTCTCAATATCTTCCGTCAGTCCCACCTGGTGAGGGTCCCACAATGGGGACCAATACTCCAGGAAGGACGCACAAGTGTGATGTAGGCAGTCTCTTTGGTGGAGCTGGTGCATCTTCCAAGCCTTCTGCCAATGAAATGTAATCTTTGGTTCGCCTTCCGCACAATATTTTCTATGTGTTCTCTCCGGTCTAAGATGTTCGTAATTGTAGCTCCTAGGTATTTAGTAGAATTTACGACCTTAAGGTTTGACTGATTTATCGCGTAATTGAAGTTCAGCGGATTTATTTTAATGGTCATGTGTATTACTTCACACTTTTCTTTATTTAGTGCCAATTGCCAATTTTCGCACCATGTAGAAATTTTGTCTACATCGCTTTGCAGTTGCTTTTGATCCTCTGTTGACTTCACTAACCGATAAACGACAGCATCATACGCGAACAGTCTAAGGGAGCTTTTAGATTGTCTCCTAAATCGTTTATAAACACAAGGAAGAGTAGGGGACCTATAACGCTTCCCTGGGGAACACCAGATATCACTTCTGTTTTACTCGATGACTTACCGTCAATTACAACGAACTGTGTCCTTTCTGATAGGAAATCGTGAATCCAATCGCTCAATTTGGGAGATATTTCATAAGAACGCAATTTCATTAGAAGTCGCTTGTGGGGTACAGTGTCAAAAGTTTCCTCTTTTATTTCTTTTGCCAGAGCAGTGGAGATTAAAAACTGAAATTAACACCGCCTTCTCACAGTTTAGATCTTCGGCAGATAGAATGCGACATAGTTTGTTATGGTGATCGTGTTCCATCAGCCGGCATTGTGTCATCCGGCTGCTGATTGGTACAGGCCGGGGCAGCACGCGAGAGGGCGTTCCCGCGCGCCGTACTTAACCCAGTTCCACGGCCAATCGCTAGTTCGCCTCTTCGATCTGCCCTCACCCACTTCCGGGCATCCGAAATTCTGAAAGCCCTGCAATCATTATCTGCTGAATATTCAATTACATGTCAGACGGATAAAGATTTCTAATTAGAAGGCGTGCATAAGAAATTCATGGCTCTATTGTCGTATGCTTGCCCCCGCTCTGAGGAAATTCCAAGATTCCGCAGACGGATGAGCCAGGATGTACGCAGGCGGGTGTTCAGAAACTCTGAAAGACGTTTGACTTCCTCAGCACTTCAGAAGTTGTAAATCTGCTGTCACGGCTCTTTCTTCACTTTTCGAAATTCTTTCTAGATGAATACCTCGACGATTCCTTAGAAAAGGCCACAGTTATTACGTTGCGCAATCTTATGCAATTCGAACTTACCTGTGCCTGCTTTGGGCATCGTCGCCCAAGTGATGTTGAATCATATATCTCATTCCAGTGCATATTGAAAACACAACTTTGTTCTCACTAATATTTTCACTGTTCGGACAGCAACATTTCTTCAAATGGGAATTGTACTGATGGAGTCAAACTTACTCTCCAGACTTATTGTCTGAACATTATATTTAAACGAGACAAAAACATGCTAACACTTGCACCGCAAACATTACGGAAACGGAAAGTGCGATTGATGTTCGGTTTTCACAGACTGGATTGGTAGTCAGGAGCTCGTATTTTTGGCAACAAACAGATTGTAATATTGACATGAAAGTTTTCTGGGTGTTGTACCGCGTCATGATGTAAGAAGGCTATTACTTAAATAACATGGTTATTTAAGTAATAGCCTTCTCATATCATGACGCGGTACAACACCCAGAAAACTTTTATGTCATCTGACTCTGGCCGCCGAAGCCTACATAATTATATCAGATTGTAATATTACTTAGAAAACATACAGTTTTTTAAATGGAACATTGCCTGTAGACATTAAGAAACTAAAAGTAGGATGCACTAGAATATCAGTAATGTCTGTTGCAGAATTTTAGCGGAAGTAGTTTACGGGATATCGTCTTTTTACCTGTGGTAACACACACTAAAGAACAACACAAGTACATACACTTGTAATATGGATTCCAACCAGTAACACAACAAATGACCATCACAGGTCGTGTTCAGAATGACCACCGGCAGCAGAAATACACGCTGTCAGTCTCGTATGGAACGACTGCTGCACACGTGCTAGCATTTCAGCGGATATGTCCGAGCAGGCTGTCGTAATACATCGTTGCATATCATCGCGTGTGGTTGGTTTGTCCTTGTAGACTGCATCTTTCAGGGAATACGTTACACCGAGTTATGGAAAGCTTCTAACGCTGCCTAGTTGAATGTATTGGCATAGCGGGCATCATATTCCAAAAGTACTCCACGCAATGGGCAATTACTTCCAAATTAGTAAATGGCATACCTTTAACTTGTCATGGCTGCAGGAATCAAGAGAAACATAAGTTTACTTAAAACTGATCAGGACTTTGGAGACGTTAGTCTGTAGCCTCCAAAGCACACGGCAGTGTCATAACCAGCCACCGTTTCACTGGACAGGGAAAACAACAAGGTCGCCTTACGACAACCGCAGTACGCTGTAAGAGGATTCTTAAGTAATATGGAAGTTTAGATAACTTTAGAGAGAAGTCGGACGAGTACGTGCCAAACCGATCGTTTCATATGAAAAGAGCCTTGAGAAGGCGTAGGGGAAGGTCGGGTAGCCCTGGACACAAAAATGAATTGCTAATAAAACAACAATAAACAATTTTTGTGTTAACTTTCATCGTAAAATGAAACCAGTAACTTCTTTAGTCATATCGCTTAGAACTAAGCATAGATAATATTTTTATGAACTATTTAAATACACTTTTGAATCAGTTTTTGGCACTAAAAAATTTGGAGGGTAGCCCCGGACACAGCATTCAGTGGTACTCCACTTGTTTCTTGGCCTTGAAAACATACAATTGTAATAAATATCTCAAGCATCTACATAAAATCAGTTTTCATGGTACCAGTCCTTGCAGTTATAGCGTTGAATACAGTCTTCTTCGAAGATTTCTCCACATGTGATGCATTCTGTCGCTTTTCTTTGATCCTCTTCGGAGAGACTGAATATTTGTCTTTGCCATGAACGTTTCTTTAGTGCATTTGCGTTTTTTGTTTTTTCGGTTTGTCCTTTTCATTGTATTTCCTTTTCTGTCTCTCTTCTAAACCTTTTTTTTATATATGGAGATCACCCTTCTCTTTATTAAATCTATGAGGCATTTTCAGAGCTTCTGCAAGATCAAATGCTAATTTCAAAAACTCTTCTTATGGGTGAAAACCGCCAACGAAGTTAAACAGGAACGACGAAAAATTTTTGCGCGAACAAAATTCACCGTTGCGAGTAGCTCGCTCGGTGCCTATGCCACAACTGACTTGCATGTGTTTTTACTCCACAGGGCGCGCATTTCAAATGCAGTCTTGCCAGCGCAACGTGCTTGGTTTCTTAGAAATTGAAACGTCCGCGGTTAGCCGCCGTCCGGGGCTACCCGACTGTCCCCTACATAATGAATCGTCAGCACAACATAGGTATCAGTCATCGGAGGGCCAGCAACTGCTGCTGTGGAGCCTGCAACAGTCTCCAGACGTTAAGAGTACTGACGTCACAAGAGAAGCAGCAGCAGTGACCGCCATCAGTGGCGAGAGGCACGTATATGACGGAAGGAACCTAGTTGGAGAGAATGACCTAGAATGAGGGCCTAGGGCAGTCTCAGCTAAGTAACCAGCTTCATTTAAAGCAGTGGAGTTTCTGTTAGTCAGAGGAACAGATATAGTCAGTGTCTGTCAAAAATCAAATGTTTGTAGAACTTATGGGACTTAACTACGGGGTCATCAGTCCCTAAGCTTACAAACTACTTATGAAGTAGCTAAGACTAAGGACGGCACAAATATCCATGCCCGAGGGGGTATTCGAACCCCCGACCGTAGTGGCCGTACAGACCGTGACTGAAGTGCCTCAGTCCCCTCGGCCACCGCGGCCGGCCAGTGTCCGTCTCCAAGAAGTCAGTGATAATATTCTGTCAAGTAGGAACATACACGACCAATGTGTCATGTCTCCTTAGAGGTAGGAGTCAACTACTTCATTATCTATATGTCAGTAGAATGACATGATAGTGCATTCTTCAGACAACAAATCTATAGTCCATTGTCTGGACGTCAGAGTTGGGATTGTTATGGTAAAGCAATTCGTAAGTAAAGACGCAGCCAATGAAAGACACCTCTCCTAATAAGTCTAGAAGGTAATAAATTACCTAATTGAATATCTCTACTTGACTTGCTCTTTAACAGCAACCCTTCTCCTCTCCGTGCAAAAAAACCCTACTAGTTACCTATGAAGCCTCTATCTCCCTCTCCGTTAACAGGGTAATTAGTAGACTCGACCCACTACTGTCGTCAATGTCTCAACATTAGAGACACGACAAACTATTAACTAACACAAGAGGTAATAAATAAAATACAATTATATTTGATATTCTACACCACTGGCCATAAAAATTGCTACACCAAGAAGAAATGCAGATGATAAACGGATATTCATTGGACAAATACATTATACTAGAATTGACATGTGATTACATTTTCACGCAATTTGTGTGCATAGATCCTAAGAAATCAGTACCGAGAACAACCACCTCTGGCTGTAGTAACGGCCTTGATACTCTTGGGCATTGAGTGAAATGGCGCTTGGATGGCGTGTACAGGTACAGATGCCTATGCAGCTTGAACACGACACCACAGTTCACCAAGAGTAGTGACTGGCGTATTGTGACGAGCCAGTTGCTCGACCACCATTGACCAGACGTTTTCAGTTGGTGAGAGATCTGGAGAATTCGCTCGTCAGGGCGGCGGACGAACATTTTCCGTATCCAGAAAGGCCTGTACAGAACCTGCAACATGCGGACGTGCATTATCCTGCTGAAATGTAGGGTTTCGCAGGGATCGAATGAAGGGTAGTGCCACGGGCCATAATACATCTGAACTGTAACGGCCACTGTTCAAAGTGCCGTGGATGCGAACAAGAGGTGACCGAGACGTGTAACCAGTGGCACTCCATATCATCACACCGGTTGATACGTTAGTATGACGATGACGAATACACGCTTCCAATGTGCGTTCACCGCGATGTCGCCAAACAGGATGCGACCATCAAGATACTGTAAACAGAACCTGGATTCATCCGAAAAAATGACGTTCTGCTATTCGTGCACCCAGGTTCTTCGTTGCGTACACCAACGCAGACGCTCCTGTCTGTGATGCAGCGTCAAGGGTAACCGTAGCCATGGTCTCCGAGCTGATAGTCCATGCTGCTGCAAACTTCGTCGAACTGTTCGTGCAGATTGTTGCTGTCTTGCAAACGTCCCCATCTGTTGACTCAAAGATCGAGACGTGGCTGCACGATCCGTTGCAGCCACGTGGATAAGATGCCTGTCATCTCGACTGCTGGTGATACGAGGCCGTTGGGATCCAGCACGGCATTCCGTATTGCCCTCCTAAACCCGCCGATTCCATATTCTGCTAACAGTCATTGGATCGCGACCAACGAGAGCATCAATGTCGCGATAGGATAAACCGCAATCGCGACTGACTACAATCTGACCTTTATCAAATTCGGAAACGTGATGGTACGCATTTCTCCTCCTTACACGAGGCATCAATAACGTTTCACCAGGCAGCGCCGGTCAACTGCTGTTTGTGTATGAGAAATCGGTTGGAAACTTTCCTCATGTCAGCACGTTGTAGGTGTCGCCACCGGCGCCAGCTTCGTGTGAATGCTCTGAAAAGCTAAACATTTGCATATCACAACATCACGGTTAAATTTCGCGTCTGTAGCAAGTCATCTTCGTTGTGTAGCAATTTTAATGGTCAGAAGTGTACTATGAACGCTGCTGCACCCTGTATATTTAGATTTTCACAAATCAAAATTTGATCGAAACCTAATGCTTCAGACGAATGGACGTGAAGAAGAAGGAGAAGAACGGAACAAATCTTTTTGTGAGACTTCCAGGAAAGTACATTCCCCTAGCCTAGAGCTCGCCTCTTCCGGCGGAAACAGGGCCGCCTCGGACCCCCCCCCCCCCCTCCCCAGACCGCAGCGAGAGCAAACACGCGGCTCGCGGATATTGGAAACGGTAATAGGTTTTGTGAAACACATATTCTCAAAATTGGATTATACAGCAGGCAGCGAGTGGCGGCCGTTCCACGCATTCGTAACGACGACTCGCGGTAATTGTGTTTGCCTGTAGCGGCCGTTCGCCGGCCTTGAAAATTACGGACCGCGCAAGAGATCGGCCGCTGGCGGGGGCGGCGGCAAAGTGGCGCAGTCCGCGGAACTAACTGTTGGAGGCGAGCCGCCACATCGCCGTGTTCACCAGCACGCGCGCAGAGGAAGGCGGACAGGCAAAGTGTGCGCTAATTTTAGACGATTATTTCTCGAGTTTTCTATTTCAAGTGATCGCTGTCGCAGCGGGAGTAGTCGCGTGGTCTAGGGCAACTTGCAACTACCGCCGGAGATTCGAGTCCTCTCTCGGGAATGTGTGTGTGTGTGTTTTCTTTAGCCTAAGTAAGATTAAGTAGGGTAAAGTCAAAATACTCCGTGATATCAAGTAACACCGTGATAAACAATATTTCTTGTTCACAACGTAGTCTCAACTCTAAGGGTTCCAAGATTTTGCCAGCATATGGCACAAGCAGGCAGGACTCTAGGAAGTCCTCACACGCTGTCTTCGGGGCGTTCAAAGAAGTTTTAGACATGTGTTCCTTGAGTGTTTTCGCGAGAGCGGGTCGCACTCTGATAGTGAAGACGGTAGTGAACATATCAGTTTCGTACACACAGGTGTTCCAGTGTGGTCGTTGTGGTCTTCAATCCGGAGACTGGTTTGATGCAGCTCTCCACTCTACTCTATCCTGGATAAGCGTCTTCATCTGCTCGTAAGAACGGCAACCTACGTCCATTTGAATTTGCTTACTGTATTCATCTCTCGATCTCCCTCTGCGATTTTTACCTCACACACTTCCATCCAACGCTAAATTAACTATTCCTTGGTGTCTAAGAATGTGTCTTACCAATCGATCCATTGTTTTAGACAAGGTACGCCAGAAATTCCTTTTCTCCCCAGTTCTGTTCAGTACCTCCTCATTAGTTACGCGATCCACCCACCTGATCTTCAGCAGTTTAAAGGAAGACATAGGCAGCTAGGTTTGTTACTGGTAGGTTCGACCAATGCGCGAGTGTTACAGAAATGCTCCGGCAACTCAATTGGGAATCGCTGGAGGAAAGACAACGTTCTTTTCGTGAATTTCTGTTGATGAACTTTAGAGGGCCGGAATTTGAAGCTGAGTGTAGTACGATCTTGCTGCCGCCTACTTACATTTCGCGTAGTGATCACAAAGACAAGATAAGAGAAATTAGGGCTAGTGCGGAGGCATATAGGCATTCTTTTTTCCCCCGTTCAATTTGGGAGTGGAATAGGAAAGGAATGCCTAGTAGTGGTACAGTGTACCCTCCGCCACGCACCTTACGTTGGATTGCGGAGTATGTATGTAGATGTAGATGTAGATGTAGCATTCTTCTACAACACCACATTTCAAAAGCCTCTATCCTCTTCCTGTCCGCACTGTTTATCGTCCATGATTCTCTCCCATACAAGTCAACACTGCACACACATGCCTTCAGAAAAGACTTTCTTACACTAATTAATATTCGATGTTAGCAAATTTCTCTTTTTCAAAAATGCTTTTCTTTCCATTGCCATTCTGCATTTTATATCCTCTGTACTGCGACCGTCATATGTTATTTTACTACCGAAGTAACAAAACTCATCTACCACCTTCATTGTTTCGTTACCTGATCTAATTCCTTCAACATCGCCTGATTTTCTAAGACTGCATTCCATTATCTTTGTTTAGCTCTTGTTAATGTTCATTTTTGTACGCTCTCTCCAACACACTGTCCTTTTCATTCAGCTGCTCTTCCAGGTCCTTTGCTGTCTCTCACAGAATTACAATGTCATCAGCAAAACGCAATGTTTTTATTTCTTCGCCCTGAACTTTAATCCCTATTCCAAATTTTTCCTTGCTTTCCTTTACCGCCTGCTCGATGTACAAATTGAATAACATCAGAAAAAGGCTACAACCCTACATTATTCCCTTCCCAATTAATGCTTTCCTTTCATGCCCTTCGAGTCTAATAACTGCCTCCTGGCTTTTGTACAAGTTTTAAATAACTCTCATTTCCCTGTATTTTACCCCTGCTGACTTCAGAATTTGAATGTATTCCTGTCAACATTGTCAAAATCTTTCTCCAAATCTACGGAAGCTAAAAATGTAACACCGTGATAAACAGTATTTCTTGTGTCACGACATAGCCTCAACTCCATGGGTTCCAAGATTTTGCCAGCTTATGGCACCAGCAGGCAGGACTAGGAAGCCCTCACACGCTATCTTTCGGGCGTTCAAAGAAGTTTTAGACATGTATTCCTTCAATGTTTTCGTGAGTGAGGGTCACGCTCTGGCAGTGAAGACGGTAGTGAACATATCAATTTCGTACACGCAGGTGTTCAAGTGTATAAGTTCCATTTGAACGCCAGTAAAAGGTAAGATATGTATCCTTCACAGGTAAAATTGACTTGTAGGTTAGGCGAAGCGTTGGCGTTATGACCTTGGCAATGGGTTGGTTTTTCTTAGGTTTGACGCTGATATGGCATCAAAGTGGAACAAAGCGGCGCATTCCTGCACAGCTGAAACGCCTAAAGAAACTTTGCGCAAGGTGAAAAATGGAGTACGCTTAAGGAATATCACGTAAAATTTTCATCTGATGCAGATGAAAGCCATTCGTTATGCCACTTGAACTTCTTGCTGCAGCTCACCAAGAACCCTTCCAGTCTGTCAATATCTGCAACAGCCTTGCAAAGCCTGGGATATTCCCCTACAACAGACTTACTGTTTCTGGTGATGCTCTTGCCCCTTCTTTTGTTACATAACGATAGAAACAGGCGTTATCTGACAAAAATACAAATACTGTGGAAGACGATCTACAAGTGTGCCAAAACAGCGTAAAGAAGTAAGACGTGATTCTTCTGCAAAAATTATTTCACGTAACCGCAATAAGCCATCGACATCAGGATCAGAAATATCGGAGAAAACAGCAAACAAGGCTACTACTACGTCTTTATCCAGACAACAGAAAAATTATGATAGTGTATGTGGTGGTTCATATGCAGATGATGTCAAGGAGAAAAAATGGAGCCGAATGGCCGCGGTAGAGTAGCCGAGCGGTCTAAGCCGCCTCGCTGCGGAGCGCGCGGTTGCTCGCCGTCGGAGGTTCCAGTCCTCCCTGGGGCATGGATGTGTGTGTTTGTCCTTAGGTTAGTTTAACTCAGGTTAAGTAGTTTGTAAGCTACGGACTGATGACCACGCAGTTTGGTACGATAGATTTACAAACATTTGAACATTTTTTGGAGTCGAATTGTATCGAGTGCCAGGTTTGTAATGTCTGGCATCATGTCAGATGCCAGAAAGTTTTAGATAGTGTCTATTTTACGTGTGATGGATGTAAGGACTCATTTAGTGACTAACAACGGCTCAGCAGACTTAAAACAAGAGCTGAAATTTTTCTTGTACAGATTTCCTGGAATTCTATGCTTTATTTTTTATTTATTTACTTATTTTTTTATTTTTTTTCTATTTCATATAGTAGAATGTTTCACAATTGCCAATAAAAGATAACATGTACTTTTATACATGATTTGAAGATTTACAATATATTAAAAACTTGTTTCCAACGCGTAACAACGACAGTATTAACTGCGCGTCTTGTGGCCATTATTTTATGTTTTATTGTACTATAGTTGGAACTTAAATAGTGGCAACAGTGCTGTGCAGACACCAATAGAATCTACTATTGTAGCTGACAGAACACGATGTTGACGTACCTGTCTTACCTCCGAGCTTTTGGATTCGCCTGTCCCACATCACCGGCGTGCGCACAATCGAGGTCATTTGTTAGCGAGCGCTCTAACGTAACGGTGTCACTGTTTTCAATCTAACGAATGGCGTCTTTACGGGTCGCCGCGAAAGTCGAAAGCGTGACAGAGCACCAGTATGGTGGACGTTACGGTGATTCTCGCGTACGACTGTGAAAGTGTTATCCAAAAGCATTACGTTCCTCCACGGCAGACCGTGAATGCACAGTGTTACTGTTCGTGTTTGGAGCATCATCTGCGACCAGCTTTGCGAAAAAAAGCGGAAACGCTTTCTGCGCAACCCACCAATCATTTTGCACGACAATGCGCGATCGCATACAGCGCAAGCTGTAGCTGCTCACAGAACAGGCTCTGCTAACGGTGTAGTATACCTTCCACATTGCTGGCAACGGGTTCTACACAACGCTGGTGACTACTTTGACATACAGTAACAGGTGCAAATGCGTAGCGCTTTTGTATCGGTTGTGAATAAATAGTTGCCACTATTCCAACCCTCGTATATAGATTTAACTACACATTACGCAGAGGAACAAAAGTCATTGATTGGGCACTTTGGATGGTTTCAGAAAAGTTTCAACGTTTTAACGTCCTAGTACCTTGTACGTCCGGCACAGTAAATGACATTATCAAAGTTGTTTTTTCTTCACAATTGTGTTCGCAAACGAGAAGGTACACACTTGGAAGATACTCGTAAACACTGAAGGGTGGCAGCACTATTCTGTCCCTCTGATCAAAGTCAGTATATGAACTGTTGAATGGTAGGCGGTGAGTGGCGAGAGAGAACAGAGACAGAGAGAAGGTGAGAGTGAGTGTGGAAGTGGACGAACCAAGTTAGATGCTGGAGAGTATTGTTGTAAGCCGTTAGGATTCTTAATAATTATGATTTTAATTTTTGTATTATTTCTTGTAATGCTCGTGTTGATAAGGTAACAATAATAATAATCATAACTTAAAACTTTGTTTTGTCCGCCTTTTTGTTTAAACTGAAATTTCTTATTATCCCCAAGTAATTTTAGACTGCAACTTTTAAACGGTAGGATAGACACGAGTTTCAATTTTATTTATATTTCATCATTAATGTGCTGCAAGAAGCTGCTGTCTACAGATAAGAGGTGAGTAAATTTAAATTTATTTCGCACATACTTAGTAGCCCGATTTGTCATGCTCTTACATTTTTTTGGATACAAGAATCGTAGACAACTAGTTTATCAGGTAGCTACCAATATTTCTTGCCAATCGTAGAAAGTACTGGCCATCCACTTTAATTACACCACTTGCTTATTGTTCACTTTTATTATGTCATTCATACTCAATTGTAGAAGTCGTAACCAACTTGCTTACCAGGTAACTACCGGTATTACTTGTCTGTTGTGTAACATGCCTTGTCATACAGATAACAGATATTAATTACACCACTTGCTGACAACACAATAATTGGTTTGTTAATAAAATTAGGTCAAAATTTCAGAAGGTGTCGGTACACACAATAATTGTTGTTAGGCTTGCAACTGAATCCATACTTAGACACTGTTGGCACCTAATAAACTAAACTTTGATCTTAACTGTAAATAATTTGTCAATTACACATTTATCGACTTAGACTTTCCACACTAGAATAGATAGTACAAATTTATTGATTTAGATGTTCCTTTAGATTGTAGCCTACAAGTTCCTTTCATTGCTATCCGCTACTGTTATAGTTTGTCATTCTACGAATAGATGACATTCTCAGTCTGTGTCATAGTAATAAGTTAAACTTTAATCTTTGATTAACAGACACATAATTGTCTACTTCAGTGTTTTTATTGTGTCATACCATTACGTCATTCCGCTGCAATCAGTCATCACCCAAGATCACATTTAATTTTGTATATTAAATTTGTGTCAAACAATGATCAGTATTTAATTTAAGTAATGAATAGTTTGTCTGTCTGATTAACGAATCAGAACTTGAGCTACTATCGGACTTGTCATTCATTGTTTAGCCAGACTCGTGTTCTGGATAGTTAAGCGCATTAATAGGCCCATACTCTTTACTATCAGTCGATGCCTGGCTGATTAATTGTAATATTGACTCTTACTTGATGTTCAGACATTCAGATAAGTTTTGACATTCACAGTGCTATACCAAGCTAGTTAGGTACTGTTGCATCTGCACACAAACCTTGCACACTCACACACCCTAGTTCCAGTCTCCGATCCCAACCACCTTATATTTTATTTAAACATATAAGTTTCAACACTTTAATGTTCAAATTTTTCTTGGGAGTGAGTCAAAAGCCTTAATATACTTTAAAAATGCATAGTCAACCATCAGCTGTTTATTGTATTTAAAACTTTACCGGTTTCGGATATTATCTATTTATCTATTATCAGGATAGTCTGTTAAAAACTTTACAATCATGAATTATACACAAGTTACAATGAAATACGACATAACATAGTAGTTTCATCCAGAAGATACTTAAAAAATTGAACAGGCTGATTGATAACTACAAGGTTGATCTGATAAACTTAGCAGAGATCGCAGTATTCATGGTGTGAAAATAGTATATCTTTGACCGCCATCACAGGCTATATCTTTGACGAGGTGTCATGCCGACTGATGCTGAGAGTGTTATGTAATCATTACGGGACATATTTATTTATTGTTTTAATGGTCCAAGTTGTCATTCTACGTAATATTTACATAACAATCTCTGTATCAGCCGCCATGACACTTCGTCAAATATATATTCTGTGATGGCGGTCAAAGATATACTATTTTAACACCATGAATACTTCGATCTCTGATACGTTTATCAGATCAACTATGTAGTTATCAATCGGCCTGTTCAATTTTGTATCTTCTGGATGACACTAGATGACACTACTATGTTATGTAATATTTCATTGCAGCTTGTGTGTAATTCATGATTGTAAAATTTTAACAGACTCTTCTGATGATGGATGATATCCGAAACTGGTAAAGTTTTAAATACAATAAACAGCTGATGGTTGACTATGTATTTTTTTAAACTCTAATGTTGCGGCAATTACAAGCAGCTCAAAACTTTACAATTGTGTTATGATCTGTGCTGTGGCGGCGTGTATGTAAATTTATTAAAGAAAGTGCCGGATTCCAAGATTTATCTAAACTGAAGCCGCTGTCTCTGTTAATTAAATTTCTCCCCAAGCGAATTTCAGTTTCTTCTTTCACCACTGAGTCACATAAAGATGAAGTGGAGGCACTTTCTTTAATAAATTTACAAAGACGCCGCCACAGCACAGATCATAACACTTCGATTTCTCCGCAATAATCGATTATGCAGCCACAGACATAATTTACACACACGTGTACATCCTTGCCGCCGAGTAACGTCTTTGGCGCCTTGTTGTATCTGTGGCCGCATGTGCAGTAGCGCGGTCCGCGCGTTTATAAGCACGAAGCGCGTGCTGGAGCGTCAGTCTTCTCTCTGAAGATGGCTGAACATTTCTCAGGCGAAATATTAGAAGAATTCAACTTTATGCGGCTGCACGCCCGAAACTTCTTTGAATAGTCATTGCGCCGAGAAAACATGAATATGCACATTGTTTTAATTGTTTTGTATTCACTACAGATAGAGTTAGGAAACAATATGAGCAGCTTTCATAGACTGTCCGCGGATGATGCTGTCGTTTATCGATTAGTGACGTCACCGAAGATCTAAAGCAACTGCAAAACGAACGAAAATTGGCAGTTGATCCTAAATAACGAAAATTGTGAAGTCATCCATACGAGCATTAAAAGAAATCTGTTAAACTTCATTTACACGATAAATCAGTCAATTCAACCAAATACCTGGGAATTGTAATTGAGAAGAACACACAGAAAATAACGAGGAGAGGCGAACCAAAGGCTACGTTTCAATGGCAGAAAGGAAAGTTTAGTTATTAGGTTAGCAAACATTACACATATACCTTACATCGTCCATATTGGACTGTGGTAAAGAACTGCGACTGTTAATGACAATAAAAGTTCAAATAAAAACAATTATCTGCGTCAGCCACTTATTTTTATCTCTCCCACGACGTGTTTCGAGAGTTTACACTCTCATCTTCAGGTGGAACAATGGTTTTTTGCTTACATTGATCCTGCTAGGATCCAGCCAGTTACTATTTTGGGTTTCATTTTGCTACAAAACGCATACAATCTCTTATTAATGTTGGTAGGTACACATTATAAATGTAAGTATTGATTTGGTTACTTACAATTTGTTCCAGTGTATATAACTCTAATTTTTCACACATTAACATTTCAGTAAAACTACACACAATGGGCATGAACCAAAACAAAAACAAACCAAAGATTACGATTCCACAGATATAGTGCCTTGTCTCAAAGATCTTTTGTAACTATCTAAACATTGTGGGCTATGTGGATGCGTTTATACCAGAATATTATTAAAGCTGTGGATATTGCAAAATGAATGATGTTTGAGACACAGATAGAAAAAAGAGAGAATTTAAATTACATATTGTATACATTTATGTACATTTTTTTATGAGATCGTGTTCATATGGCCGCTTGGAAAGAAAAAAAGTGGAACAGCTTTAGGTTACATCATCCAGTACATTTATGAAACTTAAAGAAATTCGTTGCCACTGTCTCAGCTTTTTCATTCAATGAGCTGTCTCCATATTTCCTATTGTGTATAAATATTTCTAGTTCTTCATACAGATTGAGTTTGTGGCCGTTGTTTATTTTGTGCAGTATGATTAGGTTTTCTTCAATGCTATGGCAGATATGTTTGGTATGTTATATCTAAACGCATTAATGTGTTCTTTGAATCTGATTTGGAAGCTTCTTTCAGTCTGACCAACATATTGTGAAAAATTACAGAGTTACATACATTGGAACAACTTGTAAGTAACCAAATCAATACTTAAATTTATAATCTCTGTACCTAACTGCATTAATAAAATTTTTTGGTAGGATGTAAACAAAAAACCATTGTTCCACTTGAAGATGAGAGTGTAAATTCTCGAAACACGTCATGGAAGCGATAGAAATAAGTGACTGATGCAGATAATATTGTTTTATTTGAACTTTTATTACACATTTTCACGTAAACACAGAGTATAACTTTATTATGTTTGGTAACCTAATAAATAACGTTTGTTGTCGACACCAGTCAGTAATTTTCTGAAGGTGACCCAATAAGCCGAAAACTTGTTCGAAACAAAAAAAAAAAAAAAAAAAAAAAAAAAAAAAAAAAAAAAAAAAAAAAAAAAAAAAAATTAGCATAACAAGAACAGTTTGTTTTGAACCTTAAATATTGATTGTTCTACCAAGATGTGACGGAGGAATCCTTGCATAATATCGAAATTATATCTTAATATCGATAATCGATGTTGTAACAATCATCCTGAAATGAGATTTGCAAAAAAAGTTCGGCTCGTTTTACTGTAAATCGGTGTCATTTTCTGAGACACGAGTATCATCTGCCGGATAAAAAATAAACGGGAGGCGAGTTTTCGTATCGATATGCAGAAGAATGCGGCTGTTTCCCGTGTATAACGGGAGAGTTGGCAACGGTAGCCACACAGAGGGCGGTAGCAGTGCGAGGCCGCGAAAACGGGCCGAGAGAACGTGACACCGCGGCTGGTTTTCGGTGTCGCCGTTGCTGGCTGCAGTGGCGCTGGCGCTGGCGCGCGCCGCTGACGTCAGGGATGACGCAGCGGGCGGCGCGGCGTTGCCGTGGCGACCACGTCGGTGACGTGTCCGGCGGCGCTGCCCGGGCGCAGCCACGCCCTGGCCGGCCGGCGGCTCGCGCATGCGCAGAGCGCGCGCCACCCGGTCACTGGGCCCCGGGCAGCCACTCGTCTGGCGCGCCTGCCTGCATTACGGGCCGCCTGCCACAGCTGCGAGCAGTGCCTGCCGCGTTGCGTGTGCTCCACACCAGGGAAAGCCAACTCTACACCTGCCTTCCGCGGACACCTAGCACGTCGCGGTTTGGGGCAATAGAATTCGTTTATGAACCACGGCCTTCATTTTTATGCCTTGAAATACCACAAAAATCATCAAAGAAGGGTCTGGAACTATCGATAAAGTGAGTTAAAAGTTTGTAAAACATAACAATCAAAATGCAATCATGCATCATAAGTCAAAGAACATTTGACACAAAAAATTATTAAACATGTACGGGCCTGGAAGTATAAAACCAGTCATTCAATCTTTGCATAACACTTGCGCATAAACCAACATTAAATCACCACTACAGGCTCATACAAGGAAACCTTAGTATATATAAAAACTGACATGCTTGTGACTATATTTCACTCTGCAGCTAAAACTACACATCGCAAACAAATAGTGTTTATATGTGGTAGTAGGCATCATTCTCCCATCGTGCACTACGGTGGTAGAGGGTTGATAACGATAACGGCGTGGAATATATGGGCGTTATTATTTATTTTGCGTATTTGGTTTTCAAGTACGAATGGTTTACATATATACATATATACACTGAGATTTGAAATCAAATTGACAATTTAGCAAGCAAACAAAAGCAAACTTTAAAATTATATTACAGTTGTTTGTCCAGCTTTTCCATCCACTCGACGGCTTTACAGGAGGCTTCATACTTCCTGTGAATGCACGTTTTGGGCATTACAGAATGATGTGCTGGATCTTTTGTTCAGGATGTTCACAGTCGCACTGGGGAGTATATCGCATGCCCCACCTGAAGAGCATCTCTCCATTTCTGCCATGGCCTGTGCGGAGTCTCTACATCTACATGGGATACTCTGCAAATCACATTTAAGTGCCTGGCAGCGGGTTCATTGAACCACTGTTTTACTATTTTACCTCCCATTCCATTCTCTAATAGCGCATGGAAAGAAGGAACACCTGAATTTCTCCGTTCGAGCTCTGATTTCTCGTATTTTATTCAGTTGATCATTTCTATGTAAGTGGAAGTCAACAATACATTTTCGCATTCAGAGGAGCGTTTAGTTAATTAGCCCACGCCGCAGCGATAAGCGCAGTTGTTGTAATGATTTCCATCCCACATCCTGTATCATTTCCGTAACGCTGTCTCCCCTGTATCGTGACAGTAGAAAACGAGCTGCCCTTCTTTGGACTCTTTAGATGTCCTCCGTCGAACTCACCTGATTAGGATCCGACACTGGGCAGCAATACTCCAAAAAAGGACGGACAAGCGTAGTGTATGCAGTTTATTTAGTAGTTCTGTTGCATCTTTTAAGGATTCTGCCAATAAAACGCAGTTTCTGATTCGCCTTTCCCACGTCATCATCTACGTGTTCTTTCCAATTTAAGTCTGAAGTAATAGTAATCCCTAGGTATTTTGTGGAGTTTACGGCCTTCACTTTTGTTTTATTTATCTTGTAACCAAAGTTTAACGGATTTCTCTTGAGTGGGGCCCAAGTACTTCTTGGCAGGTCTGTACCAGTTACATTTCTGCAAGGGGATAATTCGCTATGATTCCTGGCTATGCCAGAATTGAACCAATCATTTTCCCAGGTAGTCTTGGCATCGAAAGGGATGGATAAAAGTTTTGAGCTGTTCTCCATGATGGTCTTCTGGATTTCAGGCGACGATTGTTTGGAGTAATGTCTTGGTGGATAGGGAGATTAATATTGCCGGAAATTCCACTCATTAACTAACGCGGCTTGCCGTCTGAGATGTGGTGGAGCTACATTGCAGAGAATAGAGAGCCAGGACAGTGGGGTCGATTTTATGGTCCCAGATATGATACTCGTGGTGTTATTTAGCTCGTTGTCTACTTTGGATGTATGGCTGATGTTAAGCCAAACAGGACTGCAGTACTCCGCAACACAATACATCAGTGATAAGGAAGAGATCTGCAGAGTATGTACATCGGCTCCCCAGCTAGAATTGGCAAGCTTTTTAATGATGTTGTTTCTTGTTCGTATCTTAACTGCTGTTTCTGTTAGGTGAGATTTGAATGTGAGTGATCTGTCAAGTCTGATGCCAAGGTGGTTTGGGTTGTGGTTTAACTTTTTTCCCAGCAAAACTAACATCAAGAGATCGAGTGGCTTGTTGGTTGCAGAGGTGAAATACTATAACTCCTGTCTTTGGTGAGCTGGGGATTAATTTCCAGCTTCTGAATTATTTTTCCATTGTTCTGAGATCTTGGTTGAGGATGTTTCCACACTCTTGGAAGCTTCCATGTTGCACAGCCAAACCCATGTCATCAGCGTATCACTACATCCGAACATTTGTTGTCGGTAGATCGTTTGTATAAAGTTTGAAGAGCCATTACAGAACCTTGTGGTAATTGAAGTTGAAAGTTACCGACTTCTATAAACTTCTACATGTGGGTGTCAATATTTTGCTCTTCAGCAAAAACTACACAATGGAGACGAACGATCTCTCTGTGTTGTTGTAGTACAAAGTCTCCCGTTGTACACCATAGCAGTTCCGTGTCGTTAGCTGTAGTGGTTGAATGTTATCAGCTTATATAAAATATGAAGACCAGCGATGACTTTTGACGCCATAATAGCAAACAGGTTATATATAGTGAAACGTGATGCACATTCTTCAGTTGTTTTTCTGCAACAAGCGTACGAATAAAGAAAAATAAGTGCATATTACAGTTTGAAAAGTAAAACTACAGAGAAAGATGCCAAAGCGTTATCGATACGTTTCTAAAAGACGGTGCTGAAAAGTGACTCTACAGACGATAAAAACTTGAAATTGTAGACGTTGTTTATCTCACACTATAGGCATCAACGATTTTTCGATATTCTCATCGCTAAGGTGGTGAAATAGAGTATGAACGGTTGTTTGAAAATACAGTGCTATTAAGGCAATTTTGAAGTAAGAAACATAAAACTTCTGATTTAGATTTTTGATTGAAATTTTAAAAACTCGCCTTTCGAAATTTTTGGAAATTCAACCATTAAGCGGGTGATATAAGGGAAAATATTTTAAGCCGCGGGGGAGTAACCGAGCGATCTAAAGCGCCATGCTGCTGAGCGCGCGGTTGCTCGCCGTCAGAGGTTCGATTCCTCCCTGGAGAATGTGTGTGTGTGTGTGTGTGTGTGTGTGTGTGTGTGTGTGTGTGTGTGTGTGTGTTTGTTGTCCTTAAGTTAATTTGTTTAAGTAGTTTGTAAGTATGGGGGCTTATAACCATAGTAGTTTGGTCCAATAGGTTTAGAAACATTTGAATATTTTGAAACTCTTTTAAAGGTGCTACTAAGAAATGCGAAAATTTGGATTTTAAAGGCTGGTTAGAATTTTAAAAAATGTGCTTTGGGATGTTTTGAATTCTGCCATTTAGGGGGTGGCTAGTTGTATCAAAATACTTGATTAGGTAAGCATTTTTAATATTTATATTTAGAAGTAGAAACAACCAATGCAGACAATCCAGTCTACATGTGTGAAGCAGCGGAAATTAAGCTAGTTATAAGAATAAACAACAAGAAACACATTCTCAGGTTACAAGAAAACTGCCACGCACACAGTAAACCATAACAGAAACGAAACATCTTATAAATGAACAAACTAGCCTACCAAGCCATACACTTATCAAGCTTACTGACCACCTAATTTGTGCAAAAACAGAAACCATTACTCACACCCCACCCTTACTCCCCATCGCAACCCTACCAAAACCTCATTTAAATATCTGTCAAACATCTTAGATACTTTCTAAAATTGTAAATTAGGGGAGACTGGGTATGGTAGTCACACGGATTGATTGTCACAAAGCTTATAACTATGCCACATGATGGCTCATTGTACTGGAATGAGTTCGTTAAGAGTGGTAACACTATCTGCATCAGCTGAGAAAAGTTTCAGTTGTTTCCGTCGAGTGAGTGAGGAGCTATCCGTATTTGTTAGCAGTACTGATGAGGAAAATTTAAAGCGTTATTACCGTTCGATTTAACTCCAGAACTTGTTGCTGTACTGATAATCGCATTCTACAGTCACGTAGTTTATAATTATATCTAAAATGTGCGCTCTTTCTAGATCGTCATGAAACACACAGTCCTGGATACTAGCAAAAGTTTTCAAAATGTTCTTTCGGCGTTGTTTGTCACACAACTAACGGGGATTGTTGTCACGCAGGTTGTCGTGCGTTTATGCCATCAAATATCCAAGTAGGATTCAAGGCTTTTGGTATTTGTCACTTCGATAGAGACTTTTTGGCGACCATGAATTTGCTCCTGGTATCGTAACGGATCGACTAAATCCTGATACGCAAACTTGTCTAAGTGCCGACACGATAGAAGAAGGAGACAATAAAATTCAAACATTGGACGTCTCCACTAACGAAATTAATGAGACAATTGTCTGGGTCCCGGCCTTCTTGCAGTGCCTTTGATAATGTGCAGTTTAGGCATAATACTGTTTCTCCGAAAGACATACCGTTCCCTAAAGCTGGAGAAAGACAACAACCAAAGAACAACATCAACGGAAAGAGATGTTCCGTTGTCCTCACGGACGGTCCTGTGAAAGACGAACTCGAAAGGAAAAAGAAACAATGTGCCAAGAAGCACCTCGAAAAAACAAGAAAAAGCAGAAGAAAGATAGCTCGGAGCAGGGACACTGAAGATGTTGACTACTTTTGTTTTGTAAGTCTAGATTCATTTGCCAATGACGGATCAGTGTACAAACTGCGAGAAATGAGAAATATAAGTCAGGATGTGTCTACTTCATATTGTCTGACTGATTTTTCAGACTAATTTCGTAGAGTTGTGACAATTGTTTATTTTACGGATTTTATCAATTAAGGTTTTTATTGTAAGGAATTGTTAAAGGTATATGATATTAAATTGTAATACTTTTTTTCCTACTGTATGTTGAATTATTGAACTTTTTGTGTAGAATCATCTGAATTATTTTGTTTGTATTTATGTTATTAATGAGAAACCGGAGTGTTATATTTTAATATTGAATGCTCCTTTCCCTGTATTAGTTTATATGAATACAACTAGAATTTTGTTTCTTCAAACAGCTGTATTTTTCATGTAATATTAACACGTGACACCTGACCCCTATGCCAGTGACAACACCACAGTCTCGGGGTCGGCAGTGAGAAACATCGCATAATAGAAAAGGTAATGCTAATTTTATCACAATAATTACTTATCCTTTGACTGGAGAGAACACATAGAAAATATTGTGGGGAAGGCGAACCAAAGGTTACGTTTCATTGGCAGAACGCTTAGACGATGCACCAGCTCCACCAAAGAGACTGCCTACATCACACTTGTGCGTCCTCTCTTGGAGTACTGTTGCCCCTTGTGGGACCCTCACCAGGTGGGACTGACGGAAGATATTGAGAAGGTTCAGAGAAGGGCAGCTCGTTTTGTTTTATCACGTTACGGGGGGGGGGGGGGGGGGAAGCGTCACGGAAATGTTGCACGAATTGGGGTGGAAATCATTAAAAGAAAGACGTTATTCATTGCGGCGTGATCTGTTTGCGAAGTTTCAATCACCGACTTTTAGTTCTGAATGTGAAAATATTTTGCTAGCACCCACCTACTTAGGGAGACATGAACATCCCAATAAAATAAGAGAAATCAGATCGAAAACGGAACGATTTAGGTGTTCTTTCTTCCCGCGCGCTATTAGAGAATGGAACGGTAGAGAAAAGTTATGAAGGTGGTTAATGAACCCTCTGCCAGGCACTTAAATGTGATTTGCAGAGTATCTATGTAGATGTAGATCCTTAAATTCTTTTTTATAAACATTCTTAAAAGCATAGAGTAAAAGTTAATTGGATAAAAGTGCGAATATTTATGTTGGTTCCAGCGTACACAATTCAAGAAAAAATAATGTATCTACCATACCCGGTCTCCCTACAGAAACACGCACACACACACACGCACACACACACACACACACACACACACACACACACACAAGGACACACATGTACATTTAATTCTTTTAATGTTGGCAACAATCGCAAACCTACACGACAGAAAGTTTAACAGGCATAAACAACACTGTGACACTGCTGTAAAGTGAAAACTATTGAAAGGTGATACGAGGGGAAGTGAAATGATAAGAGAAACAAAAAAACGCAACAAAAATAGGCAAAACTTGCCGAGCGTGGAAAGAAGCATACCTCACAAATTGATCAGCCGGAGTCAACAAGAAGGAAAGAACAACATTAGGATGTAAAGAAGAGACATTAACACCGTTAAGTAAATTATACGCTAACTCTTAAAACCTGTTTCTAATCTGTGCATGGAAAACAGAACGTACAAATCTGTGTAGCCACATTTACAGAATCACAGAAGACACGTTATAAATAAAAATCGAAGCGCGTATGGTTAAAAAAATTGTCCTAATTTCAGACAGCATAAGACCGAAAACCTATTATAATTAATTTTAACAGCTGCTACGTAAAATGTCCACGCAAACAAACGAAATATAAAAATGTAATCAAAATTTCTAAATCAAATATATCGGAAAATAATTTGTCCCTACTGACATCAAAATCTGCGAGCGCTCCTGCGATAGTTAACACCTCATTCCTATACAGTCTCGACACTCACTGCTTTGAAAATGGCTACCGTCTGACAGATGGAACGACACTAGCGCTCCTAGCGGTGGTAAGCCGCCGTGTGAGTGATGTTTGTTTATGATTATTTTTTACGTAATTGTCCAATTAGTTACTATAATTTTTGTGTTCAAAGCATTAGTAATATATCAAGAGACATTTATAATCGTGAAGTAAATCACCGATTCAGCGATATAAACAAAATGCTTTCATAAAGAAATACTTAAGAACATGTGAATATTCGCACCTTATTACCATGAAAAATACAGATACACGAGAAAAATCAATTTTTGTTATGATCTGTTCTTACTATAACAGACACTTTCTTTGACGAGCAACGATACGAAATGAAGTGTAAGGAGTCTCATGTTTTTAAACTTCACTGGACTTTCTTATATGCTTTATACTTTAGACTTTAGATTGTAATTACTTTTATTTAAAAATGGAATGTCTTGATGATTCTTGCCGTTTGTCGGTCATATGTAGCAACAACTGTGGAATCGGTTTCTTTGTTGGGAAACAGTTTTATTGCTTTCGACGTTCTGTTGCCACGTCTGTGAGGTATTTCCTTCAGCTACAGTGTGATGGCTGATTTTTTTACATTAAATAATGGAGGCATTACATTCAACACAAGTTTCAAACATTCCAAACTCACTGATTTGGCTGTTATTGAAATTAAGAAACCTTAACTTTCTGCAAAAGGTCAGATCTCCTGCTGTTATTAAACAATTTTTGTTCTTAAAAAAAAATTCATATCCTCAGTATGTTACATGAGACTCGTAAATGCATATCTTTAGTAGGCTACAAGAGACTCATAAATCAACGGTCGTCTATTGTGCCAATTCTTATTATGCCAGGATGCCTAGAAGAAAGATAACAGTGGAGTTATGTTTTATTTATTATAAATTTTGTTTGCATTACATACGTCCCCCATTCTAAAAACTGTGTTACAAATCAGTATAAACTATATTATTGGAA
This sequence comes from Locusta migratoria, assembly GCA_026315105.1. NCBI lineage: Eukaryota > Metazoa > Arthropoda > Insecta > Orthoptera > Acrididae > Locusta > Locusta migratoria. The sequence continues at coordinate 288,824,833 of CM048747.1, read as the reverse complement.
CACACCGGGAATCTAATTCAGAAAAGTAGCTAACCGCCGCTTGGAGCGCTGCTTTCGCAAGGTATAACAAAAGTCTGTGGGTGTAGCAATGTTTTGACGGTATATGTTAGTGTTCCAAACGCCACCCAGAAGACCTATTTAGGGGGCGTTCATTAATTACGTGGAGTGTTTTTTAGTTTCCCACACCCCTCCCCCCTTGGTAAGATTCAGACCACCGTCCCTTAGGTTTACACTGTATTATTATTTTAATAACTGAAATTTATATGATACGTTCAAGTTTCTTACTCATACCACTAAAATGTCTAAGGCTTACGTTCTATGTACTAAATTTTTTCTGTGAAATTAGATATCACTTTGGTAACCAAGCGTAGGACGCACAGTAATGAGTTCGACAGCTGACGAATGATTATCCAAATATCGTGGTTTTTACATTTAATTTTCACAGGTAATGGGTTGTGACGTGTCCTTCCCCAATTCTTCACTCACTTCAAGGGCATTCATATTCTCTCTCTGTTATTGTAATCAGGAATGGTCGTTGGTACAATGTAGAATGTTACAATTCAGATTCCAAAGAAAGCAGGCGCAGATAGGTGTGAATATCACAGGACTATCAGTTTAATAAGTCATACAAAATAACAACTGCATTATTTACAGAAGAATGAAAAAACTGGTAGCATTCGACCTCAGGGAAGATCAGTTTGAATTTAGGTGAAATGTAAGAACGCGTTAGGCGATACTCACCGTACGATTTACCTTAGGAGATAGATTAAGGAAAGGCAAGGTAACGTGTTTAGCATTTGTAGAAGAAGCTTTTAACAATGGTGAATGGAATGCACTCTTTCAAATTCTGAAATTAGCAGGGATAAAATATGCAACTTGTACAGAATAAGACTGGGTTTTAGTCTCTTCCCAATAATATTCAGTCTGTACATTGTGCAAATTGTGAATTAAACCAAGGAGGAATTTGGAACGAGAATAAAAATTCATTGAGAAAAAGTAAAAATTTTGCGGTTTACCGATGACATTGTACTTTATACTGTCAGAGACAGAAAAGGACCCGTAAGAGTAACTGAATGAAATAGACATTGACTTGAAAGAAGGATATAAGATGAACACTAACAAGAATAAAGCAAAGGTAAAGGAATGTAAGCGAATTCAATCAGTTGGTTCTCAGGGAATAAGGAAACGATACAGTCAAGGTGGTAGATGAATTTTGTTACTCTACACTTAAATAGCTTACCATGGTCGGTGTACAGAAAATATCAAACGCAGAATGGCAATGAAGAAAAGCATTTCTGAATAAGTGAAATTTGTTGACATCATACATTAATTTTAAGTGTTAAGAAGTCCCTTATGGAGGCATTTGTCTGGTGTGCGGCCTTGTGTGGAAGTTAATCGTCTAAAATAAACAGTTCAGAGGAGAAAAGCATAGAATTTTTTGAAATATGGATATGGTGCTACAGTAGAATGCTAAAGAATAGATGGATAGGATCGCATAACTGATGAAGTGATATTAAAAAGAACTACAAAGAAGAGAAATTTGTAGCATATCTTGACTAAAATACAATACGGGACCGTTTGGTAGAACACATTCTGTGACATCAAGAAATCGTCAACTTAGTAATCCAGCGAAATGGGTGGGGGGGGGGGGGGGGAGGTAAAATGGCTGAGGGAGGCCAAGAGACGAATACAGTAAACAGGTTGAAATCGATGTGTGTTATCGTTGTTATCCAGAGACAAAGAGGGTTGTACAGGATAGAGTAGCGTGGAGAACTGCATCAAATCTATCTTCGGACTTTTTACATTAGGGAACGTACGTAGTATCATAAAGTACGTAATAACTTAAAAATAGCTCCACCTTTGTCTACCTTAGTCTTCCTAAGATCCCTGACAAATTACGAAATGGTACATTGCAGCATAGTTCATTTACAATTATCATGTAACGTACAGGGTTTTACTGAATAATTTCATTTACTATTAAAAGTAGAAAAATGCCTAGGAAACACCACAATACATGCCCTTTGGCAGAACAACGCCACTTTTCTACCCAGGAACGTTAACGTTTCTTCACTACCATTCCAGTGAAATCGCTGAGGGGGGGGGGGGGGACGTAGGAAACGAATGCAGTAACCAGTATTTAACGCACCGCATCAGCCACACTGTAGATGAAAGGAAAACGTCACAGATGTGGCTAGAAAACGGAAAAAGCAATCTAGCTGTTTTCAGCAAAGAAGAACCCAATTCCACAATTGTTGCTACAGCTGAACCACAAGCGTCAAGAATCTTCAGATCATTGGCTTTTCAAGCTGAAGTAATCACACTCACAAGAATATGCGCATATAAGAAAGACGAGTGTAGCCTAAAATATGCGAATCATTAGACTCCATACCGAATTGTTACGTGTCAAAAAACTCTTTGCCAAAACAAGAACGGACTATAATATAAATTTACACATATTCGTAACTATTGGTTCATGGCGAAGTTCTTCGTTATACCCCTGAATCAATTAAGTTCGCCTGTTTCTTCATTAATTTCCGTATTATGTATGTCTCTTGATATTTTACTTCTTACGGAAAAATTATACTAACTGTTTCGTTAATTACGTACCCAAATAATTATAAAGAAACATCACTCTTTCGGCGGCTTGCCCACAACTAGGAACGCTTGTGTCGTTGTGACTGTCAGTTGGTAACAACTTTCACAGCAGTGAGACTGCTACCGAGACGGTATATGTTAGACTGTGGTTCAACTCATTTATCTAACATCAGCCTAGCCCCTGGCAGTATGCAATGCGCTTAACGTCTGTTACGGCGTTGATCAGAATGAGCAACGGCTTCACCACCTTATCCGAAATTTGGACGTGACTCATACCAGCTCTCCTGTTTTGCAACCTCCGACATTGATAATGTCGGCAATTTGATATATATTTCACAGGGAACATTGAGGCAGAATTAAAGTATGCGGTGTTGAGACGTGCTTGAAGACAGCCCGTAAAGCCGTATTATCCGTAACGCAATATTAACTGAGCTGTTTGAAGCGGCTGCCTTGCAGGAGGCTCTGGGTTCGAATCCCGGCCGCAGCACAAATTTTAGTTCAACGCATCTCCTTACATTCAAACTAATGAAGGTTAAAGACTGGGGAAAGTAGTGGCTACGATATTGGACAGTCTCCACCGATCGATCTGACCAGAAAATTTTCGTTCTAAAACGGGTATTACATTCCCACGACCCCTGCCTGTGGAGTTGCACAAGCGTGTTGAACGCATACCCACCCTTGAAACTCGTTTAACTGAGGTGCAACGTAAAGAATGTACCCATAAAAAGTAAATTCGTGAAGCTGTCAGCTGAAAAACAAATGGCATGAATGTGGGGAGGAAGGTGATTCGAATCCATCTCCAGCCATCCGAATTTAGGTTTTCCGTGATTTTCCTAAATCACTCCAGGCAAATGCCCGGATGGTTCCTTTGGATGGGCACGGCCGATTTCATTCCCTATTCTTAACGAAACATCCACGCATTAGTTCCGTCTCTAATGACCACGCTGTCGACGAGACGTTAAACACTAAGCTTCCTTCCTTCCATAAACGTGCGACATTGTTTCCATGTAAGGTTCTGTCAACTGATAAGCTACCATCTTTGTCTAGCCTATGTAGGTAGACATGCACATCACAGCAATCAGTGAAATACTTCACACGCACCCTACATGTCCTTCGGATCATTTCGTTATTCATCTTTTGCTGGCGCAGGAGAAGTCCCTAGCCCTCTGTGTCCTGGTTGTTAAATTTTTAACCTATGGTTCCTCGCAACGCCGCTCCATGGCCAACAGCCACCCCTCCCCTTTCCCCTACTCCGTCTCCATCTCTCCTGTTTACTGACTGTAAAGTTTTTTGCTCCTTACTCATAAACTTCTTTGTTAATTCGTCACAAAAAATTTCTTCTTTGTCTGTTCCTATTCAACATTTACATTATCTTGCCATTGCAGATACCTCGTCGGTATTCTGCTATCCCATTGTTCATGCTACATGCGCTACAACTTCTCTTATAAAGTTCTGAATACACGCCGCGCTTCCTCTCGTATAACGGAGAACGGACCCACGGAGCTGTAATAATTTGCATTCGATCAGCTCTGCGTGGAAACCAGCCGAGCGGAGCCAGTCTCATTCATGTGAACTGGGCGAACAATCAAGTATCAATTACGCCTGCGTCTCTCAGCTGTAGCAGGCAAAACAACCCTTGTGCCACATGCTATGCCCCGACCACTGGCTTTTTAATGAGCCACAGACTTTTTCCTCCCTACCTTCCTAGTTGATCCACTCGTGTGGCTGCCCAATTTCCAGACACACGTAAGGTGGGCGTTCTGATTTTCAGCCACGAGGCGAGTGTCCTATGTCACCCTTTACTAGTTTAGCCTTTTAACAAACATCGGTAAATACCGTGACTCGTTTAAGAAGTGGCGTTTTTATTTCCATTTTATGAAAGTGATACAGACATGCAATATTCACCTTACCACTTATCTTAGAAGATAGATTAAGGAAATTCAAAATCTACATTTTCAGCTTTTGTAGATTTAGAGATTTTTGACTGGAATACACTCACGCATTTACCACAGAAGAGAGCAACATTCCCCAAGCACAACTGTAACGACAAGAAATTTTCGAAATATTTGCGCGATTCCTAAACACGACTTCCTTAGTTCGAAAATAAATGCCACTGTTTTCAAAAGCCTACATCCCTAAAAAACGTAATCTGTTTGGCAGATGGCAGGCCATAAAGTACTGGATTGTTTCACTCGGAAACATAAAATATAAAAACGCCAGATAAACCATATTTCTTGCATTTTTCATAAATGTTTTCGAGCGTAAACTACAGTGTACATTGTAAATATTTTATACTTACAGATTTAATAAATATCCCACTGATGATGGAACAAAGATTCCGAAACATGTATGGGAATAAGTAAAAAACATAATTGTTTGCAAAAAATGGCGGACCCTTTCCCATTTATTTAATTGCAACAAGGAGAAACGAGTACAACAAAACCAACATGATGAACTATTTGTGTCATATCACCTACTTTGCAGATTGTTTCATTATATTATTGAACTACAATGTGTGTGTCCTCGAAAACATTTTTCCAGTATATTTTCAACAAATATTCGGTTATTTTGTTATAATAAACAACAATTTTGAACATGACTGGTTAACAGCAACCGTGATCGAATTATTTTTAACAATTTTATATATCAGCCGACCGGTTGTGTAGTTTTAAGGTACTTGACCTAGGTTTCGTTGTCGCTAGGGACAACATCATCAAATATTTTTCAAATGTATGTAGAGCTTAGGGGACTTAACTACGGGGTCATCAGTCCCTAAACTTACAAACTACTTATGAACTAGCTATTACTAAGGACGGCACAAATATCCATGTCCGAGGGACCGGCGGCGGTGGAGGAGGGGACTGAGGCGCGCCAGTCACGGTGTGCACGGCCACTACGGTCGGGGGTTCGAATCCCCCCTCGGGCATGGATATTTGTGCCGTCCTTAGTGTAAGTTAGATCATAAGTAGTTTGTAAGTTTAGGGACTGATGACCCCGTAGTTAAGTCCCATTAGCTATACAAACATTTGAACATGTCCGAGGGGGGGATTCGAACCCCCGACCGTACTGGGACAACATCAGAAGAATAGAAAACATTTACCTAAAATGATAATAACAGAATAAATATTATATTAGGAAAGATTTTTACACAATCTGAACAGTGAATACATCAGTACTACATGAAACACCTGACGTCAAAAATATTACTAGCAGATTTGCTTAGGTCGATTTGTAATAACAAATTATATGAGACGCATGACGTCAAAAACATTACGAACAGAATTGCTCAAGTCGATTTGTAATTACTGATTATGAATTACTACTTTGTAATTACAAATCGACTTGAGCAATTATGCCCGTAATATTTTTACGTCATGTGTTTCATGTAAGTACTAATGTTTTCACTGTTCAGCCTGTGTTATCTTTCATAACATAAGATATTTATTCTGTTATTATCATTTTTAGGTAACTGTTTTTTATGCTTCTGATGAAGTTGTCCCTAGTGACAACGAAACCTAGGTCAAGTACCTTCAAACTACGCAACCGGTTGGCTGATATATAAAATTGTTAATAAATATATATAGTAAACGAATTACGTTGGCAGTGTATGCATTATTAGTGTCTACTATACTATCAATATGTCATTATTAATAAATTATTAAGGAATTTCTTGGTTCACGTTGTTATATTAGCTCCGCCATTTTGTTTAGATAATTTTTACCATCATATTCGTAATCAGCGACCTGAGTTTTGTGTGAATTAAACGTCTTCTTGGGGTTTTGGCCATGTTTTGGAGATTCCGTCCGACTGTGCATCGGTTCAAAGTCGACGTCCCCTTTCCAGGTGTACTATTTTTTGATCATGCAGTCGGCAAGACTCAACGCAAGTAAGAAGACCTCTGAAGATGTCCGGCGCAGTTCTGGACGGAACGTTAGGTGAAACTGAAAAGTTTTATGGACCACGGCCTTATAACCCGGAAGTCCTACCAGCAACTATGTACTATTTTTTTTCTTGACTATATTCGTCCTCGAGTCCAGCAGGTCATATTCATCCCAACTGTAACACTGTAAACAACAACCAAAATTCAGAAACATGGCCTGACTCAGTATCCATTCCAAAAGCAGAAAACCAGTTTTTAGAGTCATAAGGGAAATTTCGATTAATGCGGTCAGGATAGAGTTAATGTCCATCAACAATGTCCGGATACTTTTCATCAGATATCACCGTTTGTTTTCCAGCAACAGGCTGCATGTGGATGTAGACACAGCAGAAGTAAAGAGTTTCTGCGCCTGGATCGTGCAGCTGAGAGGGCCACTGGATGAAGGCCTCGCGCTTCGCCGGCCACACAGGTTCGATCGTATTCCACAGTTCAATGGTACTGAATGCTGCAAGAGAGCCAAGGGCGAGTCGCCTATTCGCGGCTCACGCGTGTTCCATATGCAACCGCAGGGCCGCGGCACGAGGGCCGTCGAGTGCGCTTCAAGAAAGCCGCCACATTGCGCCAGTAGCGCGGGTGCTGAGCTGAGCCGTGTCAAGTCCCTCCGTGGAGACGGACGTGCTGCTCCTGCTGCGGCGGAAATCCCCTGCAGCACTGCCAAGGCAGACCTGCGACCTACATCGCTCTCAACCACAAGAAATCGTGCTTACACCATCATTAAAGCTGTGGCCTGTGCCATGTAACTGGTGAAGTTTTTCTAAGGAAGATTAAGCAAGAAGGGTTGCTGCCTATCGACTTTCCTCTTAGACAGGAAGTTACCTGCTGAGCTGCTGTCCTTGGACCGTAAAGGCGTCGGACTTCTTCTCTTAGCAGGTGTTTCGTCGCCTTATTGAAGTTTCATTAATTGAAAAGAGGACAGTAGGAAAGTTACAGAACAAATAAGCAGAATTTTGGTGAAATCTGTATTCATAAAGATATGACGAATTTGAGGTAGCCCTGTTGCATGTTTAATATTATTTCACATTTTAAGACTATTTTCCCACGAAACCACCTTGTTGTAGGTCAAGGAATAACTAACAATAGTCAGGAAATAAGTACATTTTATACATATACATTTGCAGTCCCTAGAGAGAGCGGAGAGTGGTTGAATCAGAGAGAATGTTGCTAGCCATGAACTCGTAATACTAAAATCATAACAGGGGCCAAACGGCCAAGATTACCTCACTATAAACTGGATGGTAAGTGTACCGGATGCTTCCACTCGCCCATTATTGTAACAGACGCGGACGGTCGTCAACGTCACACTTTCCTAATACGGCGGTAACTTCCGCCCTAGATTTTCCGCGAGGAGGATATTTCGAAGCTCTGCAACCGAATAGCGGTGCGTCTCTGTTCGCCGGACACGGCATCGCAGTGTGGTTCCGCTGTTCTAAAGTAGTCCCTGTAGCCAACCTTACAAGTAGGGGAGAGAAACCATTGGGGAAGCTTAGCCCTTGCGGGCGGCACTGTGTCTCGGACACTCAGGTTGGGACACCTCTTTGGAGCGCGGTACAAAGCTGGTATGCCTCCGCCACGGCGTCACTTCCGGTTGCTTTTAAATTTAGCAGCTACAGGAAATTCTCCATTTTGAGTTATTTCTAGATTAACCTAACGGGTAATGTAGAAATTACTCTGTCCCTTCCATTAGATTGTCCTCTAAGTAAGCAATCATTCTGTGATGCTCCTTGGTTGGTGAAAATTAATAAACCATCCTAAATTAATTGATTTAATTTTGCTACTTTTTAATTGAGGTCCCGTCAGGTCTGTTATTGGTATCCGGGATTTCGTAATTTTACTGGCAACTCGAATCCGTGGTCGGAAGAACATATTTAATTTTATTTTGCTCTGATTTCTTTCTTATGGCACAGCTGTTGCGGCTGTGTATTGTGTGCTCTGAAAAAGTCTGTGTGTTACAGCCATTTCCGTGCAATTGTTGCATTCGACCAATCTGTTATCGTCATCAGTCCCTAGACTTACAAACTACTTCAATTAACTTACACTTACACGCACTCCTGCCCGACGGAGGACTCGAACCTTCGGCGAGAACGACCACCCAATCCGTAGCATGCGGGCTTAGACCACGAGACCATTCCGCGCGGCTGTTGTTGTGGTCTTCAGCGCGGAGACCAGTTTCATGCAGCTCTCCACCCTACTCTGTCCTGCACATCTCATAATAAGAACGGTACCCTTAATCCTTTCTAACCTGCTTACTCTATTCGTCCTTCGGTCTCCCTCTGCGATTTTTACCCCACACACTTCCCACCAATGCGAAACTGGCTATTCGTTCGTGTCTCAGATGCGTCCTACAAACCGATATCTTCTTGTAATCAAAATATACTAGAAATTTATTTTCTTCCAAATTCTATTCGGTACCTCATCATTAATTACACGAGCTAACCAACCAATCTCAGCATTCCTTTGTAGCACCATATTTCAAAAGCTTCTATCCTCCTGTTGTCTGAACTATTTATCGTCAACAATTATCTGATATCATTTTTCTGCCTCAACTCCTTATCTTCACTCCCATGCAATGCTTCACTCCGCACTAATTCTTTCAGAAAGGACTTCCTAACATTTAAATTAATATTGGATGTTAACAAATTTCGCTTCTTCAGAAACGCCTTCTTCCCATGGCCACTCTGCATTACACATCTTCTTTGGCTCGTCCAAAACAACAAAAATCAACTACTGCTTTTATTGCCTCATTGTGTAAGCCCCCGGTTCTTTTGTGAGTGCGTGGCAAGCACGGGGGCCCGATCTAATGCAGTCTTTCTTCCTTCTTTCCTCCCTGGTCTGCATTCCCTTTCCCTTCCCCTCCTTTCCCTCCCCACCGGGGTACCGATAACCTTAGCAGTTTGGTTTCCCAATCCTAAACAACCAACCTACCAACCACTGCCTAATCTAATTCCTTCAGCATCGCCTGATTTTACAACACTACATTCCATTACCCTTATTTTACTCTTATTAAAGTTCATCTTATACCAACCTTTCAAGAGACACTCTATTCCGTACAATTGCTCTTCCAGGTCCTTTGCTTTCTCTGACAGAATTACTGTGTCATCGCCAAACAGTTTTTATTTCTTCTCTCTGTACTTTAATCCCCCCTCCAAATTTCTCCTTGCATACCTTCACAGCTTGCTCAGTGTACAGATTGAACAACATTGGGGAAAGGCTACAACCCTTTCTTACTACCTTTCCAGCCACTGCGTTCCTTTCACGCCCTTCGACTCCAGTAACTGGTTTTTTGTACAAATTGTCTCGTTACCCAATGTAATTCCTACATCAGCGCCTGATTTTCTTATATTACATTCCATTACCTTTCTTTCGCTCTTGTTAAAGTTCGTCTTATACACTCCTTTCAAACACTACCCGTTCTCTCGATTGTTCTTCCAGCTCCTTTGTTGTCCGTGACGGAATTACAATGTTATCGGCAAACCGCAAAGTTTTTATTTCTTCTGCCTGAACTAAAGCGATGTTTTATATTCAAAATCGATATTTAGATTCATGCAGTAATTACATTTTCAAATCACGATATGGATATGCCATTCTCTAACTGCATTTCTGCAGGCATATTGCAACATAGGGATCTATTTTAGCGCCGAAAATTATTTGTAAATCACTGAGTGAAGTTTATGATGAAATAACGTACTAGTATCTCTTCCACAGCAATTGAACGGAATGGTCAGTGTCTTGACAGCAGGGCAGAAGATGCAAATTAAAAACAGCAAAAGAAGGTTAAAGGAACGTAGTCTAATAAAATCAAGCAATGCTGAAGGAATTAGATTAGGTAACGAGACAATAAAAAGTAATAGATAAGTGTTGTTATTTTGATAGCACAATAATATCTGATGGCCGAAGTAAATAAGATATAAAATACAATCTGGCTATGGGAAGAAAAGCATTTCTGAAGAAGCAGAATTTGTTGACATATAAATTTCAATGTTAGGAAGTAATTTAGTAAATAATTTGTCTGGAGTGTAGTGTTCTATAGGAGTTCAGACAGAAAGATAATAGAAGCATTTGAAATGTGGTGCTACATCCGCATGCTTAAGATTTAATGAGTAGATTGCGTAACTAATAAGGAGGTTCTGATCAGAATTGTGGAGAAAAGAAATTTCTGGCATATTTTGCGTAAGACAAGGGATCGATTGGTGGGACAAATTTGAAACATCAAGGACTGGTGAATTTAGCATTAGAGGTAAGTGTGTGGGTAAATATCGCAGATGGAGGCCGAGAGACGAATACAGTAAGCAGATTCAACAGGATGGACGTGCAGTTCGTATTCAGATTTGAAGAGGCTTTCACAGGACACGGTAGACTGGATAGCTGCATCAAACCAGTCTTTGGTCAGACGAATTTCGCCCATAAATTTTTTTAAAGTGTAATCAAAATACTTTACTGGAGAATATCTTGGTAAGGAACAACTTGTATTAACTAAAGATCATCCCTCATATAGAAACAACAGCAGCTATGTGCGATAACTGAAGGGTATCACTCACTCTACATTAAAAAAATAAAACAACAATGTGAATATACGTATATAAATTTGTGTGTGTGTGTGTGTGTGTGTGTGTGTGTGTGTGTGTGTGTGTGTGTGTGTGCGCGCGCGCGTTTTATAACATACATCCTGTACAATAAATTACGAGTTAAGATGCGCAGTAACTATTTAGGCTGAAATTCTTGGAGATACTTTATTGCCTCACACAGCTTAGCAGGTCGTTTAAATGGTGCTTGGTGTTTGAAATTTGTGAACAATACCTTGCCTGAACTTGGGGAGGAGTTCCACTGCCAACTGCGCACTAGTCGGTGGTTTCAGAAGGATCGCGCTCCTGCGTACTTTGATCTTAGGGCAGGGCATATCTCGCAGACAACTTCAGACAGAGAGTAATTGGAAGAGGATGCCCACTGACTGGCCCTTTGCGCTGCCCCATACGTCACCCCTCTGTGGTTACGTACAGTCCCTAGCGTAGACGACGCCAGGAGGAACAGTAGTAATCTTACTGAGCCCATATCATCAGAGAGCACCGTGGAATCTTACAGAGAATAACACAAAACAGATTCGTTGTTGTACATTATGCAACGAATTTGGTGCCCGTCACCTAGAACGTTAATGTAATTAACCCTTAACTGCCCTGGCGGGGTCATATTTGACCCCCAGAGTTTTCATTTTAATATTTATTCGCTAGGTGACACGGTGGGGAGCCTTTACGAAAGCTGCCAGTCTAAAGAACGTAACCAACGTATTTTTGTACAACGTACTTGAAAAATTAGAAAAAAATATAAATCAATATTCAGCGTAGGAATTTAAACAAGTATGGTTCGCAAATCATGTTTTTAGTTTTCATATGACAAGAACCATGGCTTCAGAAGTTCAAAACACGGAAAATAACGTCTTTCTAATGAAAACTAATTTTTGTGTGAATTAAAAAATGTCAGATAAATGCAAATCTTTTAAAATAATTTCTTTGTACTTACTTCTATGTTTAAATGAATTTGTTTACCTTACAATTTGATATTAACTAGACAATAAATGCTTTACATTCAAAATGTCATTTACAATTACATTTATCCCAAGAATTTGGGGTCAAAAATGTCCCTGCCAGGGCATGAGAGTTACTACATACGCCAGGGCAGTTAAGGGTTAAGCTACTGCTTCGATTATAGTATTTGATTTCTCTATATTTCTTTTTTTTTTTTCAAGCAATAGCTTTCCAAACTAATTTGATTTGCCAAGTGTACAGGAAGTGTAGAGTTCTGAAAAAACTTTATTATTATTTCTTCGCTGTCGGAGTTTCGAGTCCTCCCTTGAGCATGTGTGTGTGTGTGTGTGTGTGTGTGTGTGTGTGTGTGTGTGTGTGTGTGCGTGTGTGTGTTTGTCCTTAGATTACTCTGTAAGCCTAGGGATTGTAAACCAGAGTAGTTTATTCCCATAGATTTACAAACATTTTGAACCAGAAGAGCAAATGCAACAGCAAAAGATTTACAAGAAGACCGCATGGATGTCGGATTTTAGAATTTTTTTTATATTTACGGTACGTGAAGTATAGAACTTAGATAACTATCAGTCAAAGCCATTCGACACAACTCTCAAAAATTCTCGAGAACATCGACTTTGAAGTATTGCAGATAACTAAACCAGTAAAACTATCTGTTAGTGTAGCTCAGGTGATAGTGTTCTGTGCTAACAACCGTAAAAGCGGTGGTTCGATTCTTGCAGAAACTGAGTTATATTTTTATTTTATTTTTTATGTTTTTTTCGCTATGTTCGAATACCTACGCAATTTTAATATCTAATGGCAAGTTTTATGAAAAATACAAGTATTTTTATTAATTCGTAATTTTCTGTATTTTATAAAATAATAATGATTTCAATAAAAAACATGAGAAAATAACTTATACTGTTTCGCGGAAGTATGTTTCTGATGAGTAAAGTCAAGACGAACAAGGATGAATGCATGAACAACGAACTAGTGTGCCCGTAAGTGACAGCGGACGTTGTAAAGGATGAAGAGGGGAGTTGTCAGGCCGAAACTTTCACGCTCTGCTACTTCTACGCCATCGTTATTCGCGTGTAATGGTTCTCGTAAACATGGCGACGCCGGAACGATGCAATTTTGCGCAAAAGATGCAGCGGCAGTAATTCACGTTGAGGTGCCTCGCTTCTTGGAAACGTCGTCTTTTTGAGTCCCATCTTCTTCGAGGTCTCTGCCAAAAGAGTGGGAGGTGTGGCAGAAAAACCGACCGTGAGGCCACCGCCGTTTGTGAGAGCTGAAGGGAGTAATGTTTACTTTGATGGTTCAATGACTGAGGCTGATGACGGTGTGGATTCTGCCGTTAGTTAGAAATCAATAGGATTTCATCTCTATAGCTTTAGTGACGCAACGCCGGAAGTGTATGGTTGTACGACGATTTGATATCCCGTTCCTAACATGAAAAACTGTTAACCTTGGTTCTCTAGTGGAAAACTGTGTACTGAAAACCGAGATGTCGTCAGATTGGATCCCAATAGCGTCTGTCTGACTTCTAAATTCACCCAAAGGTGTGTGGTGGAGGGTACTCATTACCACTAACAGTTACTTGCTTCCTGTTCCACTCCCATATAGATCAAGGGAAGGACGAATGCTTGCGTACATCCGTAACAGCCCCAGTATCTCTGATCTCTGTCGTCTTTACGCGAAATATAGGTTGGCGGCAGTAGAATCGTTCCACAGTCCACCTCAGTTTGCGGTCCTCTAAATTTCTTCGACATGTTTCTGAAAAAGAAAGTCGCCTACCCTCCAGCGACTCCCATTGGCGTTTCCGAAACTCCAGTAACAATCGAGGATTGACTGGATCTACCAAACTTAGCCGCCCGCCTCTGAAATGCATCTTTGTCCTCCTTTAAACTTATCTGATGGAGATCCCAAACACTTTAACAATATTCAACATGGGGTCTTACAAGCGATTTATATGCAGTCTTCTCTACAGGCGAATCACTCATTCCCAAAATTTTCCCAATAAAGCGAAACTGACCATCCGCCTTCCCCACGACTGTGCTTATATGTTCGTGCAGCGGTTCCTTATTTACATAAACGATTTGGGGAAAAAAGCTAAACAGCTCTCTTATGGTGTTTGCAGATGACGCCATCATTTATCGTCCAGTAAAATCATCTGAACATCAAAACCAACTGCAGAACGATGTAAATAAGATATCACTATGGTGTTAAAAATTGGAAAATTGGCTGTAAATATTGCGTAGTGTGAACTCGCCCACATGAGTACGAAAAGAAATCAGTTAAACTTTATTTACAAGATAAATCAATCAAACGTGAAGGCAGTAAACTCCACAAATTATCTAGGAATTACTATTACTTCAGAATTAAATTGTAAAGAACACGTAGTAATGTCGTGGGAAAGGCGAAGCAGAGTCTGCGTTTTATTGGAAGAACCCTTAAAAGACGCAACAGAACTACTAAAGAGACTGCATACACTACGCTTGTCCGTCCTTTTATCGGGTACTGCGGCCCAGTGTGGGATCCTTTTCAGGTGGACACCGAAAGAGTCCAAAGAAGGGCAGCTCGTTCTGAATTGTCAGGAGAGACACCATTACGGAAATGATACAGGATCTGGGATGGGAATCATTATAACAACGGCTTTTATCGCTGCGGCGTGGGCTACTTACGAAAGTCCAATCGCCAACTTTTCCCTCCGAATGCGAAAATATATTGTTGACTGCCATTTACATTTTACCTCTGCTACCTTCAGAATTTGAAGGAGTGTATTCCATTCAACACTGTCAAAATCTTTCTCCAGAGCTATCAAAGCATAAAGCGTAGGTTTGTCTTACTTTAAACTATTTTCTAACATAAGTCGTAATGTATTGCCTCACATGTTTGTACATTCCTCGTAAATCTAAACTGATCTTTCCGTATTAGTATTTTGCAACCATAACTTAATAAACTGGTAGTTTCGTAATTTTCACACTTGTCTGTACTTGCCTGCACTAATTAACGCGCGGCAATGAAATTTGCCAGGTATTCTAAAGTGATGATACGATTGAGAAAACAATTACTTTCAACTTCAGCCACCACGTGCAAATCTAGATCGGTATACAGTTCTAGTCGACATGCAAGTGGCAATTTATCATAAAATCAACCTTGTGCGTTTATCACGAATTCGAGCTGCCGACATCTTGGTGCTATTCCCTACAAATGATAACTTTCTTGTCTTTTTCATCCATAGCTTCAGATTTGAAGCTGATGGCCAAAATTAGAACTTTTTTTTCCTCAGTACAAACGGTTCCGCATTAACAATTTTCGCTGTCATACGACAGTTACAGATACATTTTAACTGTTACAAGCAGTACGTATAAAAGTGCGGAGTATCAACCACTCTGCACCCCGACCGTAGTTGAATAATGTGCCAATTTTGCTATCGGGGTGTTACCGTTAGTTTAAAAATTCACTTCCTCACCTTCCCGAATATGGATGCAACAAAGTTGTAACATCGACCCAGATGTAAACATACAGTCAAGCGGTCCAAATCAACCCAAAAGCCCCAATAATACTGTATTCAATAGCAAGAAACGCTGATAAATTATTCGCATCTGACTACATGACACTTTGAGTTACAGTTCACGCCTGCACACGACTGCTAAAAATTGTAACTCACACAGAACTTTTATAAACTCCTAAGAGTAATTACGCACCGCAAAAGTCACGTAATTAATCTCCCTCAAATTTGAAGGAACTGATGAACGTAAATCATTCTCACTTCGACCATCACAATGAAACCGCCGTTTTCCTTTCTTTCATCCACGCGCGTTTCGCCCTCTTATATTTCAGGGCATAATCAGTGGATTCGTTGTGTTTTATAGTCGTGTGAATTTCATCTTATAGGTGTTCTTTCCATCTCTTAGAGGTTGAGGTTGAAGTCGCACAAATCCACAAATCTTTCTTCCTCATTCGAAGTCATATCTGTATGTCATTTCGGAACCGAAGATGAAATTCGCAAGACTATAAAACTGGTGATGCCGAAAAACACGGGAAGAGAGCGAAACGTCTATGGATGGGATACAGGGATTGAAGCAAGATAATGCCGCTTTCATTGCCAAAAACGAATAATTCGAAACTTGCTGCAGAAGATGGGCACACGAGCAATCACAATCTGAAGTGACTCCATTTTTAGCTGTAAAGAGCACTACAGAAATTCTGCTCTAATTCGAGTATAATATCCAATTAAAGCGAAGAATTGATGCAACTTTGTGTTTTTATAAATTATATTTTCATTACTTCTGAAAATTAAGTAGTTTGTAAGCTACGGACTAATAACCCAGCAGTTCAGTCCGATAGATTTACAAACATTTGAACTTTTTTTTTAATTTACTTTTAATCACGAATATTTATAGTAGCCTGTCCTGGAGAATAGAGTTGCAGTGGGTACAGTCTAAATGAGGGCGTTCAATATTTTCAGAAAGCATTATTTACTCTTCTTCAGACGAGGCGACATTCTCTCACTTTTCTTGCAGCAAGTGTTTACTGCCATCAAATATTTGAATTAATGTACTTTAAAACCTTCAGCTCCGTAGTGGTCCATATTTTGCTTGGCTGCAAAATTCGAAGTATCTGTAACTCGTTCTCTCAAGCGGTAGCGAAGGTCAAGCACGATGTGCTGTTGTATGTTTTGTGGCGACGCTGTGGACGTTTCGTTCCCCACTACTATTTTTGTATTGTAGTTGGGATAAACATTTTATCCCAGTTTCTGAGCAGAAATATGCACTTTTGAAACTAGCACTTGATTTGAATAAAGACTACATTACTAAAAAAAAGGGTAAAGGAGTCAACAGTCCGAAGATTGGTTTGAACACCACATTGCTTTACTAGGCATGGTCCTGTTTGATGGTGGTATGCCGTTGCCTTCCTCCGACCTTCGAACTGACTTACCCAGCCAGTTATAGGGGGGACCTACAGTTTAACGTGGGTTCCAAACAACGGTGCTACTCGGTATTTTTCACATCAGCAACACTACCAGGGGTGAAAGAAGTGGATAGTGACAGATAAAAATCCTAGGACCTGGCGGGGATCTAACCCGGGACCTTTGCATTTCTGGTTTAACACTTTACCACTGTGCTACGGAAACGAACTGCTACGTTACTAATTCATTAAATTTTATTATTAAAATACAAACCTTGCAAAAAAATTAATTTAAGAAAAAATCTTCTGGATATTTACTTATTCAGTAATAGCAGGGAAAAGAATTACTGAGTATGACTTTTTATCTTTCTTAATATGGTTCTCGATAACGAAATTTTGGATTTTCCTAATATTACCAGCTGGATAATAAAAGGAGTACATAATTAGTACACTTATAGCCTCATCCATCGATTCTGAACGAGCCAGTCATCAGTGCATCCACTGCAGCTATTGGAACACACTTCTGAAGACGCAAGGTGTGTGAATTTCAGAAACAATTGCAAGCTGTGGTGGATTTGCACGTCTGGTGTCATTACCTTTCGTAAAGCTAATATCCATCAGATCATCGATTTCCTTTTTCATTCTTCTCGTATTATTCTCATCGGTCTGCTTGAGTAAACGAGCTGTCAGATTTATAAAGAGTACGGATAAAGAAAACCCTTATTACTACCATCACTATTACTGACCAGAATTGCAGAATTCTATGTAACCATTTGCCAGAGTCCACAATAATAACAGCCATAACGGTAATATCAACCGCTGAGGGTCGCTGACGATTAATAGGAAGTGGGAGGCCATCAGTCAGCGTATTACTGCCGTTTCCCGAGCAGAGCGTCGGCTGACACCCATAAAAGTGTCCGAGGACGGCAATCGCAAGAAGAGGCCTTCCTCGCCGATGTTTATCATCCCTCCTCCCGGGCGCCCACTTCAGTTATTGATAACCGCCGAGCTGTTGGCTGGCAGGGAAATAAAATTAGCTTTTATTTACGGCTTTCGGGAGGAAATAACAACTCTGGCGCCGGCAGAGGATCGCTGACCCGTTACCACCCACTCCAGAACCGCGTAATTGGACTTCACGAGCGGGCCGCGAGGACCGGCGACCGTTGGTCGAGTGGGCGTCATCGCAGCCCACCAGCACTGTATCCGAGGAAACGTAAACACATTCTGGAGAGTGTAAAACCAGAAGGTCGCACACGACCTGGCGCTGTGGATGTGACGACTTTGCAATACGCTCACCTTTCCCATGCTTTTTGCAGATGACGCTGTAGTATATAGAGAGGTTGTAACAATGGAAAATTGTATTGAAATGCAGGAGGATCTGTATCGAATTGACGCACGATGTGCAGAACTATAGGCCTATATCTCTAACGTCGGTCAGATGTAGAATTTTGGAACATGTATTATCTTCGAGTTGTTGTTGTTGTGGTCTTCAGTCCGGAGACTGGTTTGATGCAGCTCTCCACAATACCCTATCCTGAGCAAGCCTCTTCATCTACACATAAGAACGGCAACCTACATCTGTCTGAATCTGCTTACTGTATCCATCTCTTAGTCTTCCTCTGCGGATTTTACCCCACACACTTCCCTCCAACACTAAATTCACAATTCCTTGATGTCTAAGAATGTGCCCTACCAATCTATCCCTACTTTTAGTCAAGGTATGCCAGAAATTTCTTTTCTCCACAATTCTGTTCAGTACCTCCTCATTAGTTACGCGATCCACCCACCTAATCTTCAGCATTCTTCTGTAGCACCACATTTCAAAAGCCTCAATCCTCTTCCTGTCCACACTGCTTATCGTCCATGTTTCACTCCCATACAAGGCAACACTCCATACAAATGTTTTTAATTCTTCCCCCTGAACTTTAATTCCTTCACCAAATTTCTCCTTGCTTTCCTTTATAGCTTGCTCAATATACAAATTGAATAACATTGGAGAAAGGCTACAACCCTGTCTTACTCCCTTTCCAACCACTGCATCCCTTTCCTGCCCTTCAACTCTGACAACCGCTGTCTGGTTTTTGTACAAGTTGTAAATAACCTTACTCTCCCTATATTTTATGACATTTCTGGAGACTAGAAATCTGCTCTGTAGGAATCAACTAGGGTTTCGATAAAGGCGATCGTGTGAACCCCAGCTCGCGCTATTCGTCCACGAGACTCACAGGGCTATAGACACGGGTTCTCAGGTAGATGCTGTGTTTTTTGACTTCCGCAAGGCTTTTTATACAGTACCCCAAAGACGGGTAATGAAAAAAGTAAGAGCATATGGTCTATCAGACCAATTCTGTGATTGGATTGAGAAGTTCCTAGATAACAGAAAGCAGCATGTCATTCCCAATGGAGAGGTCTTCCGAAGTAAGAGTAATGTCAGGTGTGCCACAGGGGAGTGTCGTGGGTCCTTGCTGTTCTCGATGTCTATAAACGACCTTGCGTATAACATCGGTAGCTCACTGTGGCTTCTTGCAGATGATGCTGTAGTATATAGAGAGGTTGTAACAATGGAAAATTGTATTGAAATGCAGGAGGATCTGTATCGAATTGACGCATGATGTGCAGAACTATAGGCCTATATCTCTAACGTCGGTCAGTTGTAGAATTTTGGTACATGTATTATCTTCGAGTATAATGACATTTCTGGAGACAAGAAATCTGCTCTGTAGGAATCAGCAAGGGTTTCGAGAAAGGCGATCGTGTGAACCCCAGCTCGCGCTATTCGTCCACGAGACTCACGCGGCTATAGACACGGGTTTTGAGGTAGATGCTGTGTTTCTTGACTTCCGCAAGGCGTTTGATACAGTACCCCAAAGACGTTTAATGAACAAAGTAAGAGCATATGGTCTATCAGACCAATTGTGTGATTGGATTGAGGACTTCCTAGATAACAGAAAGCAGCATGTCATTCCCAATGGAGAGATCTTCCGAAGTAAGACTAATGTCAGGTGTGCCATAGGGGAGTGTCGTGGGTCTCTTGCTGTTCAATATATCTGTAAACGACCTTGCGTATAACATCGGTAGCTCACTGTGGCTTATTGCAGGGAATGGCAATTGAATCTCAATGTAGACAAGTGTAATGTGCTGCGAATACACAGAATGAAATATCCTGTATCATTTAGTTATTCTATAGCGGGTCAGCAACTGGAAGAAGTTAATTCCATAAAGTATCTTGGAGTATGCATTAGGAGTGATTTAAAATGGAACGACCATATAAAATCAATCTTCGGTAAAGCAGATGCCAGACTTAGATTCATTGGAAGAATCCTAAGGAAATGCAGTCTGAAAACAAAAGAAGTAGGTTACAGTAACTTCTTCGCCCACGCTTGAATACTGCTCACCGGTGTGGGATCCGTACCAGATGGGGTTGATAGAGGAAGTAGAAAAGATCCAACGGAGAGCAGCGCACTTCGTTACAGGATCATTTGGTAATCGTGAAAGCGTTACGGAGATGATCTATAAACTCCGGTGAAAGACTCTGCAGGAGAGATGCTCTGTCGTTCGGTACGGGCTTTTGTCGAAGTTTCGAGAACATACCTTTACCGAGGAGTCTAGCAGCATATTGCTCCCTCCTACGTATATCTCGCGAAGTGATCATGACGATAAAATAAGAGAAATTAGAGCCCACACAGAGGCATACCGACAATCTTTCTTTCCGCGAACAACACGTGACTGTAATAGGAGGGAGAACCGATAGTGGTACTCAAGGTACCCCCACCACACACTATTGGGTGGCTTGCGGAGTAGGCTTGTAGATGTAGATTCCTACCTACATGGAGGTGGCCAAATTGCATGAACACCATGCTGTGTACTACGTCTTCTTGCAACTTGGCAGCACTGCGTGGCTGTTAGAACTGAGGCGTGTGGCCGTAATACACCAGTACCAGAAAATCTGACGTAACCCTTTCTTTCTTTCTTTTTTTTCCGCGATTGAAATGTGTAATCTCTCAGACTTCTAAAGAGGCTACCTCAAAGGTGCGCAGTTTGTGGAAGCATTTGTGTCAAAAACGGCTGCACTGTTTCGCGTGTACAAGGCAAGGTAAAACATCATTGACGAAGATGAATAGTGGGCGAAACCCGATACTGACTGACAACGATCGAAGACCTTTCAGAACACAGGTCCTTGAGGCACCTTTAGACGACACACCGAACGTGTATAAGTCAGGTCTAGACTGCCTGCCACCTAGCGGCAGAACGGGTTAAGCTTCGCTTTTAACAGACGCCTTATCCGCCGTGACGGTTCTATTCTGCCGAGGTGGTGTATGTGCGCATGCGCAGAACGCGCCATAACGAGTTGGTTTTCTGCTAGTTAATTCTTCATTCTGTAGTCAGCAGACGATTCTTTTGCCCTACTCCCTCGTATACGAGCTATTGAACATATTGTGGCCAGTCAGTATAAAAGTACCACAGCAAAACTGACTTCAGTACTCGACACTCACATGAGCAATACAATTCCGATAAAATCAGTAGGATTAGAGCTTAACTCCCATGAAAGGTAACCAACGCAGTGCTGCGAAGAAAGTGGTGCCACGATTATGAAATCTGGGAACTTTACGTCTGGAAGTATGTGATAAGGTCCGATGAATTATCGTTTACATTGCTTCCTAGTATATGTACCGAAAACCCCAAAAGAAGATTCGATATGGCATGCCTGCTTCTTTCAGTAAAGCTTTGGGCAGTTTTTTTCGGGATTTGAGAGTCTACTCTCTCGGAAATATGGAGTGTACTCTAGAAGTGTACTCAAGATGTATTGTTGAAACAGTGAATACAGAGTATATGTTTTCTCAGACGACTGGCTAGTCTCAATGATGAAAAATAAAATATACTAAGCAAATATCTCATCAATAAGCAACGACCAAGGCTGGTCCCAAGTCCTTAACGAACAGATGTACCTGAGGGTTTTTTTTGTTTTAATAAATAAATAAAAATGGTCATCGTAGGTGAATTCCATGCAGGCGGCCCAGGTTTGATTCCCGGTTCTGTCAAAGATTTTATCTACTCGGGGATATAGATATTCAGTTGTCCTCGTCACCATTCATCAACATCGACGCGCTAGTCACCGACGTGGAGTCAACTAAAATGTTTGCACAGGTGACAACTCCTGAGGGGATATCCTGGGTAGCAACGTCATAAGATCATTCGTAGACTTCTTCTCACCGACATCTATACTGCACTACTGTTTTTGCCACTGATACAAAGAGAATTACGTGAAAATATGACAAGTAATTCTTCGCGGGCATGTACCACAATCTCTAACTCTAGTTGTCATATTGGTAAGAAACTCTTTTTGTTGTAAGATAGTACATAAAGCCATGGTCAGATTTTGGGCGTATATTTATTCACGACAAGTACCTGATAAATTTTCAAGTGTGTGAGTAAGCTCACAGTCAGTGTATACCTATTCATCCGATGTTTATCTCCGTATAAAATTTATGAGTGACAATCCAATATCCTCCAATTTATGCTAGTTCTCAAATCCTGCATTGCGATTTTTGTAAAAAGTTTCCCGAAAGATGAACAAAGACACTAAACATTGCTCCACAAAATAAAAACGAAGAATTTCTTCTCTACGAAATATTCAAAAGTGTTTCCCAAATACTTCGCTGAAGAAAAGTTTAAACTACATCTATCTACATGGATACTCTGTAAGTCACATTGAAGTGCTTTTATGATATTTCTCTACCATTCATTCTCTAATAGCTCGCGGAGAAATCTTTTTGTTTTCAATCTGATTTTATTATTACGATCATGTCTCTCTACGTAAGTGGGCGCTAACAAAATATGTTTGCATTCGGAAGAGAGTTGGTGGATGAAATTTCACTTATAGGTCCCGCCGCAACAAATAACGCCTATTTTTTATGATTTCCGTCCCAACTCATGCATCATTTCCGTGACACTCTCTCTCCTATATCGCGATAATACAAAACGAGCTACCCTTCTCTGGAACTTTCTCTAAATCGTCACTCAGTGCCACCTGGTGTGGATCCTACAATGCGTAGCAATACACAAAAACAGGACGCGCAACTGTAGTGTAGGCAGTTTCTTAAGTAGATCTGTTACATCTTCTAAGTGTTCTGACAATGAAATGTAGTCTTCGGTTCGCCTTCCCTACAATATTTTCTGTGTGTTCTTTCCAATTTAAGTTGTTCATAATTTAATTACGTAGGCTTCTCATCAACACTTACGTATGCTTCCGCGACAGAGTCAGATGACATAAAAGTTTTCTGGTGTTGTGCCGCGTCATGATGTAAGAAGGCTATTACTTTAATAACCGACGTTTCGGTCAACGTTACAGTGGCCTTCATCTGGGTATTAAAGTAATAGCCTTCTTACATCATGACGCGGTACAATACCCAGAAAAATTTTATATCATTTGTTCATAATTGTTATTTCTAGGTATTGAATTGAAGACCTGTGTGATACGTTGTTTTGTCGTGAAAATTTGGCGACCTATACAGTGTCATCGTACGGAAATTAATTAGAACAAAGATTCGACAATAAGAATAAGTGCAATAGAAAGTACTGTTGGCTGTCACATATTTTCCTACAACAGAGTAAACGTAAATAAAAAAATAGAATCTAAGCTGTGACGCTGAGGTGAAACAGAACAATAGCCAGGGTCTTCATATCTTTAAGCCAATCCCTGTTTCAGGTATCAATCTGTTGTCTATAAATCGCTTGTACACAGCTTCACGGTATTTCTGAATGTGATCTATCTGCAATAGCCAAGTTCATAAAACACACTACACGCACTGCAATGCGTGTCCCAGAATATAACACAGTAGCAGGAAATGTTTTGGGCAGAATTATCGTTCTGAGCATCCGAATGCCCACGTCATAGATTTCATCTGCGCGCCATATTAGTTCTGAATAATGTTGCCCTCTGTCGAAGAGAGCGGTGTCAACCAGGACTATTTCACTTCCGCTTAGAACTGGTAGGAGGAAAAGCACCTCCGGAACAGTGCGAGTAATATAGGATTACTCGTGCAGACTGAGATGTACAGATTAGATGGTACAAGTATACTTCGTTGATGTGTCATTCATAGCGACAGGTCAGTATTCACTTCTGGACAGAAAGATGGCAGCATACATTGATATGGGCGGGATTTTATTGAAAACAGAACGGAAGCACATGTTATTGGTCCGAATGTTGTGTAATATATCTGAAGATGCTGGACAGGATGCACTGACAAGTGGTGTGTTTGGCTGCAATATCCTACTGTAATCCGCAGTGAGCCCCAATAACGTTGCACGAGTTTCATGAAAAACATCCAGTCTTATTCAAATCCGCTTGCTGATCTGGCAGCCTTATATGAAATTCACGTGATGTTCGCTTAGAACTAATAGTGAGCTCCACAAACCAGCGAGGTGTTTGACTACACGATATGATGGAATACCAATATTGGACACAGTAGACATGGCAGGGGCTCCTTCATTAGGTCCATGTGAACTTCACATTAAGAACTCGCAAATTTCCTACGTCGATTGAAGGGATTGCATTTGATAGACTCTGATATTTTTGTGAGTTTTGATGTGGTTTCTCTCCTCACTCGCGTTCGTCTGTCTGATTCGTTGCAGCTAATTGAGGCTACGTTTGGTGTTGAGTTGACGAATCTATTTCGATGTGTTTTGACTTCCATCTGCTTCTTATTCAGTGACCAGTAGTATGAACTAACAGATGGAGTTACTAAGTCACTAATCATTGCCAATTTATTCATGGACGACACCGAGGAATGTGTCTTGGAGCCAGAGGCATTCAAACATGCTTCTTTCTTTTAGATATGTGGATGATATTTTTGTTGTTTGGCTTCGTGGTGGTGAGAATTTATACAGTTTTTTTTTATATAAATTCAAGCCATTCGAATATTCGTTTTACCTTGGAGGTCGAAAAGAATGGCTGCCTTCCGCTGCTTGATGTATTCGTCAGGAGGAAGGCTGATGGCTGGTTGGGACATGCTGTTTATCGGAAGCTAAATCACAGACTTGCATCTTGCTGGCTGATATATTTCTCCGTCCGTCTCAGCGTGAAGGTGTTCTTCGTACCTGAGTGCATAAGGCTCATGTCATTTCTAACCACAAAAGCTTGTCAGATAAGTTACCCCATCTGGAAATCACTTTGTCAGAATGGTTATAGCGAACGACAGATTAGACCAGCGCCGCGGTGGAGTAGCCGAGCGGTCTAAGGCGTCTCGCTGCGGAGCGCGCGGTTGCTCGCCGTGGAGGTTCGAGTCCCCCCTGGGGCATGGGTGTGTGTGTTTGTCCTTAGGTTAGTTTACCTAGGTTTAAGTAGTTTGTAAGCTAAGAACTGATGACCACGCAGTTTGGTCCGACAGATTTACAAACAACATTAGACCAGCGTTGTGCTCTCAACCAGCTGTGTCGTGTTAACACCAATGTGGCACCCAAGGTGAAGGCCTTTTTCTTTTACACTGAAAGAGACTCCAAAATCATTGGTATTTTTTTCGGTGGAGGGGGGGGGGAGGGGGGGGAATTTGACGTGAAATGTGCCTTTCAACCACCTTCTAAAATTAAGGCGCTGGTAGGGTTCGTAAAGGATGATCGTCAAGACACGCCATGCAATTGAAGCATGTCATATTGGTCAGAGTATCAGGACTGTGGAAGACCGATGTACTGCTCATAATCGTCACACACGTTTAGAACAACGTAGTAAATCTGTTATTGCAGATCCTAGACACAGGACACCCTACGGAATATAATAACATGGAGATGCAGGCATGCACTTCCAACTACTGGGAATGTGTTATTGAGCAAGCAGTTGAAATTGAACTAGCGAATGACCTTATAAACAGAGATGGAGATTTATAGTTCCTTTTGTCCTGTTTTTCCCACAGTTGCTATATTATTATAATATTATAGTGTAGGTATTTCAGTTATCTGTCTATGCAACTGATTTAATAAAATATGTTATTGCCATATGAATTTCGCCTTTATTTGGAAGGCATTATCAGTGGCAATATTTCATGGATATATCTTTACATCTGGTGCTCATTGGTTGCTTCCAGCTGTTCTGCTTCAATTCTGTGCATTTTGCTGTTTTTGTTGTTCATGCACTTCACATTTAGCACCACTAGGCACAAGAGATGGAGATTTTAACTTAAGTCCCTTAAGCTTAACAAACATTTGAACATTTGGCTATCTGTCAGGCTTTTGATGCTGTTTGGTAGGTGAGCAAGGCTTTTGTGGCAGCATACTTCACCCCTTTCCGTGTCAAAACTAGATTTAACCTTGAATAGTGAAGATCATTATTTCTCCTAGTGTTGTTATGTACACTGCTATTGCTTTTGAATTCGGTGGGATTGGTAATAACAAATTTCATATGTGAATATATATACTGTGAAGCTACTGTGAAGATCCCTAGCTCTTCAAGTAAGTGTCTGAATAATGATCTTGGATGGGCTCTTTATTTTTGAGTAATACATGTTCTTCTTGTGTGAACTATTTATCGTCCACGTTTTACTACCGTTGACGACAACACTGCACAGAAATGCTTTAAGAAAAGACTTCTTTACACCTTAATTAATATTCGATGTCAACAAATTTCTATATTTTCAAAAACACTTTTCTTCCCATTGTCACTCTGTATTTGTAGTATTACATTGAAAATTTTATTTAGTAAAACATATATCTGCGACACTTGTCGCTGACCACCGCTTTCTCTGACAACTAATTACGTTCTTCATATATTTTTGATGTTCATCTATTTTTTACGAGCTGCCCAGAACGCAGTTGTGCACTTCGTCTTTTATGTTTTACCCTTCGGTAAAATCAGACGTACATCAGGGAATTCCTTGCTACCAAATGTAAGTGTGTGAGTTCGCTTTTCTCTTTAAATATGATGAAGATATAGTTGGTACAATTAAAATCTTTTACTTATTTAAAATGACCCACCTTTTAATGATTCATGAAGAGTTTCTATTATTCCAGCGGTAATCTTGATAATGTAACATGATACTTGGAGCCATAGTTGGACTTGTATCTACAATTTACTAGAAACTTCTAGATATCATTATATGTAACTTTAATGAATGTGACTTTATAGTAATGCCTGCAGGGAAATCTTCGGAATTAAACGAAATCCGATCCATTTAAACAGTCTTATGTCACAAAAGTTAACATATTATTTTTTCACTGTCATTCAGTTAGCATAATCTGCTCTAAGTAAATCAAGCATCATTTTACATAATACAACAAGAGTATTTCAGCCTCATCTGCTACGATCCAAACAACGTGAAGCAAACATGTTGGTAAGTAAAGTCACCGCGGAATCTGTTAGTTTCTTTTAGGTCATATTGTGCTCAGGTGTTGCTTTTATTCCAAATTACCACCGCCGCTAAACTTTAAATTCAGATTCCACCTATTTTTTGAAGTCTGTTATGTATATAAAATTGTTGAAATGTGGCTGATCTGCCAAAGTACTTCTTCTTAATATTACAACGTGAGTGAAACTTTAAAAGCGGCCCCGAACATTAACAACCACTCCAATACCTGATGGGATTAAAACAAAAAAAAGCGCAGTATTACACATTTTACATCCTTATTGAAGTCACGTTTGCTGTGGTACTGACTGGTCACAATGTGTTCAATAGCTCGTATACGAGGGAGTAGGGCAAACGAATCGTCTGCTGACTACAGAATGAAGAATTAACTGTCAGAAAACCCACTCGAGATGGCGCGTTCTGTGCATGCGCAAATGCACCACCTCTACTGCGCATGCGCGGATGTACGGCAGAATAGAACCGTTCCTATTTCCCCACGGCGGATAAGGCGTCTGTTAAAAGCGTAGCTTCGCCTGTTCTGCCACTAGGTGGCAGGCCGTCTAGACCTGACTGTTCGGTGTGTCGTCTAAAGCCCTTTCTATACGAGACGTGCAACATGCACAAAAAAGTCGTTGTCAGCTGCAGCGCTCCTTGCGATAGACTGTAATACTACAAAGAAGCGTTCGAACGGTACCCATTTATCGAGTCGTCTGTTTCACGTGTCTGCTTGGTTTGTTGTCAACTTCCAGTGATTGAATCGCCGAGTTAAGATCACTTTCAGAAACTGTAATATATATTGTGATTATTAAATCATTTATTTTGTGTTTTAGACTGGCACAGTAAAACTATATTTAATTGAAAATGTTCAAATGTCTGTAAATCTATCGGAAGAAAGTGCGTGGTCATCAGTCCGTAGCTTACAAACTACTTAAACTTAGGTAAACTAACCTACGGACAAACACACACACCAATGCCCCAGGGAGGACTCGAACCTCCACGGCGAGCAACCGCGCGCTCCGCAGCGAGGTGCTTTAGACCGCTCGGGTATTTAATTGTTTTCGTGCAGTTCTTGTCTAAGTACGTCGCTCATTATTGCTATTACATACTTCCAGCCCCTGCGGTTTGAGGCGCGTAAGTATATGATGAGAAGCTCAGGTGTCTATACATAGACCTTGCACTCTGATAAAGCTTAAAATAATGCTCACCAAAAACAAATATTTCATCCGTTAACTACAGCATGTTTCAGGAAAAATATATGTTATTTTACTGCCCACGAAACAAAACTGCCGTTTTCAGATCAAAATCGACGTTGTCTATCCAGATGTCATAGTTTTTTCTCCGGCAGTCTGTGAAATAAAAATTTTGGTACCCATCATTGTTTTTTGTTTCTACAGCTTTTCCATTCATCCCGGAAAATAGTCCCTCCGGTGAATTGGCCCGTTTCGTTCCACTGTACGTCTACGGCCGCTTAACAAATCCAGAACTGCAAGGCTCAACTGTTATTGACGTGTCCGTTGTGCGACGGAACAACACGTTACCACTCGGCGATCCTAGAAAAGCTCGCGTTTATCGCGGCGGCTAAACATAGTGGCTAGTTCGGCCGGCCGGCGTTTTATTGAGTAGCGGCGGACTATTCGCGAACGAGGTCACAGCATTCGCGTGACGGAAAAACTGCGGCCAATCTGTGCGACATTAACTAAAAACCGGGCGTGGGCGGGCGGGGCGGGCGCACGCAGCAGCACAGCAACAGCAACAGGCCGGCAGGCGAGGCGGGTCCGCAGTGCGGCGGGCGCATTGTCAGCTAAGCGCGTTGCGAGATTGCCGCGCTCACCCGGCCTGACAGCGCCTCCCTGCTGCCGGCTGCGAGCCGCCCACCCAGCCAGCGGGACCCACCTGCCGCCGCCGCTGCCGCTGCGCAAAAAGTACGACAACACCGCCACACACTGAAATGTCTGAAAGCGCCAGGGAGTGCCGTACCGACCTTGTTGTTATATACACAGACCAATAGAACTGCTGATATCGTTAGGAGAATCAGTCTTGAAAAACTTGTATCACCTGGTATGCAAGATGTATGAGACAGGGCAAATACCCTCCGACTTCAAGAAGAATATCGTAATTCCAATTCCAAAGAAAGCAACTGCAGACAGGTATGTATGTTTGTTAAGCTTATGGGACTTAACTACGAGGTCATCAGTCCCTAAACTTACAAACTACTTATCAACAACCTTATACTGAGGACGGCACAAATACCCATGACCGAGGGGGGATTCGAACCCGCCGGCCGCGGTGGCCGAGGGGACTGAGGCGCTGCAGTCACGGTCTGCACGGCCACTACGATCGGGGGTTCGAATCCCCCCTCGGGCGTGGATATTTGTGCCGTCCTAGTTCGTAAGTAGTTCATAAGTGGTTTGTAAGTTTAGGGACTGATGACCACGTAGTTGAGTACCATAAGCTGTACAAACATTTGACCACTTCCAGAATGAAACTTTCACTCTGCAGCGGAGTGTGCTCTGATATGAAACTTCCTGGCAGATTAAAATTGTGTGCCGGAACCGGGACTCGAACCTGGGACCTTTGCCTTTCGCGGGCAAGCGCTCTACCGACTGAGCTACCCCGACACGACTCCCGATGCCGCCTCACAACTTTACTTCCGCCAGTACCTCGCCTCCTACTTTCCTAACTTCACAGAAGCTCTCTTGCAAACAGGAGTGCTAGTCTTGCGTGTTTGCAAGAGAGCTTCTGTGAAGTTCGGAAAGTAGGAGGCGAGGTACTGGCGGAAGTAAAGTTGTGAGGTGGCATCGTGAGTCGTGTCGGGGTAGCTCAGTCGGTAGAGCGCTTGCCCCAGAAAGGCAAAGGTCCCAGGTTCGAGTCCCGGTTCCGGCACACAATTTTAATCTGCCAGGAAGTTTCATTTGAACATTTGATTCGAACCCCCGACCGTCGTAGCCGTGCAGATCGTTACTGGAGCACCTCAGTCCCCTCAGCCACCGCGGCCGGCAAGTACATACAAGTGTGAAAATTACATAAGTATCAGTTTAATAAGTCATGGGTCAAAATACTAACACGAATTATTTATAGACGAATGTAGGTTCGACAAATGCGCGAGTGTCACGGAAATGCTCCGGCAACTCAGTTGGGGATCGCTGGAGGAAAGATGTTCTTTTCGTGAATTTCTGTTGAGGAAATTTAGAGGGCCGGAATTTGAAGCTGGGTGTAGTACGATCTTGCTGCCGCCTACATACATTTTGCGTAGTGATGACAATGACAAGATAAGAGAAATTAGGGCTCGTACGGAGGCATATAAGCATTCTTTTTTTTCCTCGTTCTATTTTGGAATGGAACAGGAAAGGAAATGCCTAGTAGTGGTACAGTGTACCCTCCGCAACGCACCTTACGGTGGATTGCGGAGAACTGTATTATTCTTGGTGTTATATGACAGTATTCTTTCAATACTGCACGTTTACAGAGTTGTTGCTTTCCGTGGTACACTTTGTGTGAACCTCCCTCCGTGAGCAGCCCAGGCTATTTTCTCTTGATGAACTTCCGTAGGCCACGGAGTGTCTGATAGTACACGTCACTGTGCCGCGGCCGAGCGCATTGAGGCGTTATGCTACGATGCGCGAGGCCGTTCCCCGTCGGGAATTCGAATCAACCCTCGGGCATAGATGTTTGTGCCGTCTTTAGTATAAGCTACTTCATAAGTAGTTTGTAACCACGTCCCATAATCTTTACAAACATTTGAACATTTTTGAACACGTCACTGTACTTGAGAATTTCAGTGAGTATCAGACCTCGGACGTCGAAAAGACGGTGAGAACACAGCCTTGAATTTCTTAGCGGGAGGTGACAACACAACACTCGTGTCCCTAAATGTCGCATTACGTTATCCCAAAGCAGCATATTCAAATTTCAACCGATTTGGTTGTTAAGAAGTTTCGTACCTATTCATTTGAACACCCCGCGTATTAGCGGCACGTAGGAATGGCCGCGCCATCTGGGGCGCCTTGTCGCGGCTTGCGTAGCTGCTGTCGCTGGACGTTCGAGTCTTCGAGGCATGGGAATAGTGTTTTCCTCAGCGTAAGATAAGTAATTGTCTATGAATCCATGTTTGGATCAATGTGCAGTAGCGAATGTCGATAATTTGTAAGAGGAAAACACCGGTTGGTGTCAGTGCTACAGCGTAACTGCTGTTATAACAGCTCCTGCCAATACACGCTGTAACAATGATGACTGTAATTAAAAGAACTGGAAGCAGTTAATTCCATAATTCAAATGTTTGTAGAGCTTATGGGACTTAACTACGGGGTCATCAGTCCATAAACTTACAAACTCCTTAGGAACTAGCTAATACTAAAGACGGCACAAATATCCATGCCCGAGGAGGGATTCGAACCCCCAACCGTAGTGGCCTTGCAGACCGTGAATGGCGCGCCACAGTCCGCTCGGCCACCACGGGCAGCAATTCCATAAATTATCTGGTAGTAGGCATTAGGAGTAATTTAAAATGGAACGACCATATAAAACCAATCGTCGGTAAAGCAGATGCCAGACTTAGATTCATTGGAAGAATCCTAAGGAAATTCAGTCCGAAAACAAAGAAAGTAGGTTACAGTGCACTTGTTCGCCCACAGCTCGAATACTGGTCACCGGTGTGGGATCCGTACCTGGTGGGATTGATAGAGAAAGTTGAAGAGATGCAACGAAGAGCAGCGCGCTTCGTTACAGGATCATTTGGTAATCGAGAAAACGTTACGGATATGATCGATAAACTCCAGTGGAAGAGTTGGCTGGAGAGAGGCTGTGTCGCTCGGGACGGGCTTTTGTCGAAGTTTCGATAACATACCTTTACCGAGGAGTCTAGCAGTATATTGCTCCCTCCTACGTATATCTCGCAAAGAAATCATGAAGATAAAATCAGAGAGATTAGAGCCCACACAGAGGCATACCGACAATCTTTCTTTCCGCGAACAATACGTGACTGGAATAGGAGGGAGAACCGATAGTGGTACTCAAGGTACCCTCCACCACACACTATCGGGTGGCTTGCAGAGTATGGATGTAGATGTATAAAAATTATTTTGCTTGGGACAGCTGTTTTTCTCTTACAAATTAGTTTAAGTAGTTTGTACGTCTGAGGTCTATGACCTTAGCAGTTTGGTCCTTGAGGTTTACAAGCATTTGAACATTTCGTAGTATATGCGGCTACACTCGACCGAATTGCACTCGCATCTTGCCGCAGCGGAGTGGCCAAGCACATTGAGGCGCTTTGCTCCGATGCGCGAGGCCGTTCCCCGTCGGAGGTTCGAATCCCCCTGGGGCATGGATGTTTATGTCGTCCTTGGAATAAGCTAGTTCATAAGTAGTTTGTAAGTTTAGGGACTAATGACTCCACAGTTAAGTCCGTTAAGCTTAACAAACATTTGCACACGCATCTCACTTGAGTGTCGCAGGTAGCATAAGCGCAGGGGCTCTTCTCTGGAATCAGAAAATCAACTTCGATGTAATTAGTTCCCAGTAGGCAAACGCAATGACAATAAACACAATCCGCTTAACATCAGCGGGAACTCGGGAAGTTACTGCACTATTGCAAGCACTGCTTTCATCGTCTGGCGGCGTTACAATAGATGACAGCAGGAGCCTCTAGCACAAGATCACTCCATGTCACCACAGAATTATAATAAAAGGTTTCAGCTTGGTAGGCGATGTGAGATGTTTATTTTATTAAAATTCACAACGTATCGATTTCGTCTCTATGATGGAACAGCATCAGTGTGTGCTGTTAAAAACAAGGTACCTTAGTCAGACATTAAAATCAAGATAAAATTACATATACCAAGAATGTTACAATTATATATTGGAATAACACACCAGAATTGCAAGTCATGATAACCTATTTGCTCTGCTGAAAACATTCTTTCGTCATATCAAATAATACATTTAAAAGTTATTGCTGGAACAAGCCACAAGTATAAAATGAGGTAGCTGCTTAGTGCACCTACGCAGCTTAGCCTGTAGACAGCTGGTGCCTGGCGTCCTCTTTGTTTAAAATTCGATTACATTCTAACATTTTTTAAGTTAAATCATATTAAACGCACAAGAAGGCAAAAATTGTGATTCCAGATGAATTTCAACTGCGATGTCTTCCACGCCTTCATCGTTATCAACCCTCTACCAATGGGAGACTGATGGCCGGCCGCTGTGGCCGACGGGACTGAAGCGCTCCAGTCACGGTTTGCACGGCCACTGCGGTCGGGGGTTCGAATCCCCCCTCGTGCATGGATATTTGTGCCGTCCTTAGTGTAACCTAGATCATAAGTAGTTCGTAAGTCTAGGGACTGATGACCCCGTAGTTAAGTCCCATAACCTCTACAAGCCATATCAGGGGGGGAGGGGGGGGGGGGGGAGACTGATGTCTACTGTCACGTACAAACACTATTCGTTTGCGATGTGTATTTTTGGCACAGTAAAATATAGGCACAGGCACCTTTATTTCTTTATATATTAAGATATATACATACACACACACACACACACACACACACACACACACACACACACACATATATATATATATATATAGTTAAGTGATTTGATGGTAGTGATGATTTATTAAGCATTCCCCACAGACGTTCAAGACGACAACATGAACTGATAGAAATATCTCGAACATTATTTCTCACTGCATCTATAAGATGTTATACATTCAAATCTACAAACAGCGTGGATATCGAACCCAGGACTCTTTGCTTCAAACACTTCATGTTTTACACCAAACTATCGCTGTTTTTCAGCGCCTCATTCGCGACAAACGTATTACGAGCACATGGGTCAAACTCTGCTCTTCGACATAAAGAAAAATCGAGACTGTCCGGTACTCATTTCTCGCTTGCTAGTGGAACAGTGTATTAATTTGGATTCTCCGCCTGTAGATCAGCCGGGGTGGCCTCGGCAACGCGTGGGCGAGTGTCGGCGCCAGAGCAGCAACCCCCCTCCCTCATCCCCCCCCCCCCCCCCCCTTAATTAAGCAGCGCCAAGTTCGCGGCCCGCCGTAACAAGTTCCCAGTTAGCCCACATTTCAGAAACAAATGATAATCTCCACAACAGTTAAGGCGGAAACGTATCGGCTGGCGGCTGGCGGCTTCCATTCATAAAGTTTTCTCGTTCGGAGGCGCATTTTCTTCGCAGAGCGGATTAACATTCATTATCTGGAGGAAGGAAACAGGGTCGGCCAGAGGCGGGAATCGTGCCAGATATCCGATTTGGAGCCCATCGATCACGGAGGCGCCGCGGGGGTCGGCGCGCCCTGCCCTCACACGGAAGCCGGGCAGCCCGCGCCCCTGCTGCTGCCGGCCGGCTGTAAACAGGACACTCGCCGCGCGCTCGTTTCAGGCGCCGAGTGTTTTCCGACAACGGAAACTGCCCATCGCACTGCCCTCACATCTAGCGGTAACATGGTCCCACATGTAGCCCGACAAAAAGCTCGACACTGATCGAGAAAGAAAAACAGGAACGAAGTATACGTACATTATTCCTACATTTTTAATGAAATAAATTGCAATTTGCGATCACTCATGACTCCACTGTACTAGGTTTAGATGTAATACCAATGTGTGCGGCGAATGAAAATTTGTTCCCGGCCGGGTTTCTAACCCGGGATCTCCTGCTTACTAGGCAGACGCGTTGACCACTCCGCCACCGAGGACACAATGACCAACCCCACTGCAGAGGACTCTTCGCTGCACGTCTCCCGCCACACCCAAATCTCCATTTGCCACGCTGTCTCTTTCCTATATCACAGCCTATTTGTTCTGTAATGCTCGCAGCCACAATACTGCATTCCCGCATCAAGGAGAACAGACCATGAGGTATCGAGACATAATTAATTGTCGTCAGGAGCCCGGCCTCGGCTTGTATACAATTATATATTTTTGAAGACGTTACAGCATTCACTTTTAAAGAAATAAATTGCAATTTGCGATCACTTATGGCTTCACTGTGCTAGGTTTAGATGTAATACCAAGGTGCGGCGAATGAAAATTTGTGCCCGGCCGGGATTCGAATCCGGGATCTCCTTTTCGTTCGCCGCACATTGGTATTACATCTAAACCTAGTACAGTGAAGCCATAAGTGATCGCAAATTGCGAATTATTTCATTAAAAATGAACGCTGTAACGTCGTCAAAAATATATAATTATTCCTTCATTATTACTTTAGACCGAGTCTTAATACCAAACTGAAAGTATGAGCTCGAAATAACATTCTGAGACGACTGACCAAACTAAAAGTTTGTGGTCGGCCCGGAGGACATAGTGGGTTGTTCGGTAGCACAGAGTAACCATTTTTGTCTGTGCCGGTAGGCAAGTAGCCCCGGACGGCACGAGGACAAGCCAGCCATGGTAAAGGAGGCCAGCTAAGGAGGAACCCGTCTGGGGGCCACAGACAGCCATGGACGTATTTGGAGTTAAATGAGATTCTGTTGATGTGTGGCTGTCGTAAGACTGCGGGCATACTTCTGGTGAGGTGTTTTTCTGTCGTCGTCGTCAGGGTCGTAGTCAGTATTTTGTTTTGGAGGGGGATCGGACAAGAAAAACTAAATTATGACGTATATTCTAGCTTGTAAAAGCATTACGACATTATTTCAGGAGGGGGGGGGGGAGCACAAATTTCCATTCGCCGCACTTTGGTATTCCATCTAAACCTAGTACAGTGAAGCCATAACTTATCGCAAATAGCGATTTATTTCATTCATTGAACGCTGTAACGTCTTCAAAAATTTATAATGGTATACAAGCCGAGGCTGGGCTCCTGATGACAATTAATTGTGTCTCGATACCCCATGGTCTGTTCTCTCTTATGCGGGAATACAGTATTGTGGCTGCGAGCATTACAGAACAAATAGGTTGTGGTATAGGAAACAGACAGCGTGGCAAATGGAGATTTGGGTGTAAGCAGGAGATCCAGGGTTCGAATCCCGGCCGGGCACAAATTTTCATTCGCCGCACATTGGTATTACCTCTAAAGCTAGTACAGTGAAGCCATAAGTAATCGCAAATTGCAATTTATTTCATTAAAAATGAACGATGTAACATCGTCAAAAATATATAATTATTCCTACATTATTACTTTAGACCGATCTCTGACATTTAAACAACATTACCTTAATACCAAACTGAAAGTTTGAGGTCGAAATAACATTCTGAGACGACTGACGGGTTCCTCCTGGGGCGCAAGCCCAAAGGTTGTAAGAACGTCAGCCCTATCTCTAGCCGATGCCGCTGGCGAATGGGCTAGCCCAGTTTGGTGCAGGTCAGATCACGCCAAACAAGTCGACGTCACCCTCAATGAATCTGCCATAATAGTTACAGGATGTTTGCAGCCAACCCCTGTAAATAAAATCTATCATCTTGCCGGTATTGCACCTCCAGCAATTCGAAGAGAACAAGCAGCATATAAAGAGAGACAAAAATCTATAGTCTCCAAGTGGCACCCACTCCATGGGATGGAGCCAGCAGCACAGAGGCTTAAATATAGAAACAGTTTCCTCACATCAACTGAGAAGGAGAGTGACTACAGAACAACGGTAGAACGCTGGAAGGATGCGGAAAGACACCCGTGGATGGAACCCTCCGAAGCCTTAGCTGCTGGATACAACGAAAGCTGGACAACGTGGAAGTCTTTGAACTGATTACGCAGTGGCATAGCAAGGTCTAAAGTAAACCTAAGCAAATGGGGCTATCAAAATGATTCCACCCTCTGTGACTGTGGAGCCATTCAAACGACTACCCATATGTATAACTGCCCGCTTAGTCCCTCATACTGTACCTTTGAGGAATTAATGTCGGCACAATCAAACGCTATTGACGTAGCCCTCTTCTGGGCTAAGAATATGTAGAAACCTTTCTTTACATCTCCATTATTTTTCTTTTTAAATTAATATGTAGGTATTTTATGATGTCTCTGACACGAATAAAAATTTCCTATAGAATTAATTACTACATATATTAATTAATAACAAAGTTTTGTTGTATTCCTGCTATCTTCCGCAAAGCCTCTCTGTTCATCTTAATATATATGGTAAGGCATTGACTAAAATAGAGGTGATATCGGACGTTCCACAGGGCAGTGTTATTGGTCATCTGCTGTTCCTTATTTACATGAAAGATTTGGGAGAAAATCTAAGCAGCTTTCTTCGGTTGTTTGCAGATAACGCCATCATTTACCGTCTAGTAAAATCATCTGAAGATCAAAACCAACTGCACAACGATCTAAATAAGATATCACTATCATATTCACAGAATATATGACATCAACTGCGAATGGGCAAAGCCGAAAATCTGTAGCTAGCCGGGATTCGAACCCGGGTCTCCCGCTTTCTAGGCAGTTGCGCTGAACTCTACACCACTGTGGACACAGTGATCACCGCACCTGCAAGGACTACCTAAGCACGCCTCCCATCAGATAGAAATTCCCAGCCTTACACTGCCCACAGTACCATTCCCGTATGAGTAAGGGTCTCAAACTTTGCCCACCCCTCCCCACTAATGAAGGGATCATTGCCCGTCACCGGCATATTATATATATACATGTAGCGTCTGTTCCGAAAGAAGAGGGGAGGGGTGGGTAAAGTTTGAGGCCCTTATTCTTACGGGAATTAGTACATAATGGCGGGAGGCGTGCTTAGGTCGTCCTTGCAGGTGCGGTGATGTCATATATCCTGTGAATATGAAAGAATAACAACTGTAGGATCAGAAGCGACGTCTGTTCTTTCGGAACAGATGCCACATGTATATAGATATTACTATGGTGTAAAAATTGGCAATTGGCTAGATAATGAGAAGCGTGAAGTCGTCCACATAAGTAGGAAAAGAAATCCGTTAAACTTTGTTTACAAGATAAATCAATCAAATGTGAAGGCCGTAAACTCCACAAAATACCTAGGAATTACTATTACTTCAGACTTAAACCGGAAAGAACACATAGATAATGTCGTGGGAAAGGCGAACCAGAGACTGCGTTTTATTGGCAGAACCCTTAAAAGATGCAACAGAAGTACTAAAGAGACTGCATACACTACACTTGTCCGCCCTTTGTTGGAGTATTGCTGCCCAGTGTGGGATTCTTATATGATGGGTTTGACAGAGGACATCGAAAGAGTCCAAAGAAGGGCAGCTCGTTTATATTGTCACGATACAGGGGAGACAGCGTCACGGAAATGATACAGGATCTGGGATGGGAATCATTACAACAACGGCGTTTATCGCTGCGGCGTGGGTTACAAACTCCGATCGCCAACATTCTCCTCCGAATGCGAAAATATATATTTTACTGCCATTTACATAGGTAGAAAAGATCATCAGAATAAAATACAAGAAATCAGAGCTCTAACGGAGAAATTCAGGTGTTCTTTTTTTCACGCGCGCTATTCGAGTATGGAATGGGAGATAAATGGTATAAAGGTACTTCGATGATCCCTCAGCCAGGCACTTAAGTGTGATTTGCAGAGTATCC
The DNA here is from genome assembly GCA_026315105.1 of Locusta migratoria. Classification (NCBI taxonomy): domain Eukaryota; kingdom Metazoa; phylum Arthropoda; class Insecta; order Orthoptera; family Acrididae; genus Locusta; species Locusta migratoria. The sequence continues at coordinate 288,786,032 of CM048747.1, read as the reverse complement.
GATGTAGATGTAGATATAAAAAAATTGAGGTGTTTGTGCCTATATTTCACTCTGCAGCCAAAACATCGCAAACGAATATTGTTTGAATGTCGTAGTAGGTGTTAGTCTTCCATTCTGCACTATGGTGGTAGATGGTTCATAACGATAAGGAGGTGGAAGGTATGGAAGTTGAAAGCTACCCACTTTTCTACGTGTAGGTGTCAATATTTTGCTTTTCAGCAAAAACTACACAATGGAGAGGAACGATCTCTCTGTGTTGTTGTAGTACAAAGTCTCCCGCTGTACACCATAGCAGTTCCCTGTCGATAGCTATAAGAAGGCGGAGCATACAGTGGTCGAAAGTCGTCAGCTTATATAAAATTCGGACTGAAGACCAGCTATGACGTTTGACACTATCATAGCAAAGAGGTTACAAACAGTGAAACGTGATGCACATTCTTCAGTTCTTTTCTGCAACAAGAGTACGAATAAAGAAAAATAACTGCATATTGCAGTTTGAAAAGTGAAATTACCAAGTAAGATAGCAAAGCGTAAGAAAGAAATTTCGCGTTTTCGATCCGTTTCTAGAAGACAGAAAACGGCACTGAAAAGTGAATCTATAGACGATAGAAGATGGACATTTGTAGACGTTATTTATCTTACAATGTAGGCACCAGCGATTTTTCGATATTCCCACCCATGAGAGGGTGAATCAGGGGATGAACGTTTTTTTTTTTTTTTAATCGTTGCTATTCAGACAATTTTGATGAAAGAAATTCATAACTTCGGATTTATATTTTTGATTGGAATTTAAAAAATACGATTTAAAAAAACCTACCATAGTGTCTATCTTGAATGTCTACTGTCTATTCTTAAAGAATTTTTTTTACATCGGAAAGTTGTCAACGTCATTGCGGTCACCCTCCGAAATACCAAAGCTACAGAAATGAATTTTCTGAACCTTTTGACTTTCATACTGGCCTTCGACAAGGCGATGGATTGTTATGTTATTTTTTAATTGCGTGCTGGAGAAAATGATGCGCTAATGAACAAGATACGTCCACCATCTGTTAAGATTAGAAGAAAGATTCGACTTAACTGCCTTGCATATGCAGATGATTTGGTGCTGTTAGCAAATAATATTGATGAAGCAAAGTTCAAGATAAAACAACTAGAAAGATCAGCGGCAAAGGTTATGTAGCAAATTTCGTTTGACACAACAGAAATGATGCTCAGCTTTCGAGTTGGCAGAACCCATATCATGTTCCATAAAACTCAAAAAATTAAAGTTGTACAAAAGTGTAAATTTCTTGGTGAGATTATTACCTGGAATGCAAATGAAAGAGCATCAGTAGGTAGTATAACATTAAAACTACAGCGAGCGCTGAGGACCACGTGGTCAATCTACAAAAAAAAGATCTCTCTCAACAAACACTAAATTTCGACATTACTACTCCGTCGTTAAACCGGAAGCAAAGTTTGCAAGTGAAACATTATACAAACTGAATACTTAAACAACAACTGACAAACTGGAGGAAGTGGATAAAAGAATTCTCCGAACGGTTATCAGTAAAAAAACACCAAGTTAATGGGCAATGGAGACTTTCGCCAATTCAGTGGTTTATAAAGAAAGTGAATCCGTTGTTGATACAATGCGGAAAAGAAGGAGTGCATTTTTCGGCCACATATGTCGCCTACCAAATATAAGAATCCTCAAGCAACGTTTTGACTACTCTTGGGGCGTTACAAGGAAAAAAAGAAAAAAGAAATGAAACTGGTTTTAAGATGCAGAAGTGGATCTGGGTTAACTGAACATCACCATACTCCAAATCAAGCACAGCGAAGAGAAACTGCTTTTGAAGAACAAATACAGACGACTAACATTCAAAGCATCAGAATGGAAGAAGTATGTCATGTCCGCTGAAGAACAAGCAGCCAGATCACAGCGAATGAAGAAATTTTGTGAAAACGAAGAAATTGCTGATGTCTAATATATAAAGCAGAGTGTCCGTATGTGTGTACGTGTTGCATAGAAATCTTCAGTTTTATCCTAATCTTTATGAAATTTTGTACACGTAAGCTTCAATCCATGAGGACGGTCGCCGTAAGTGTAAGAATCGCGTACAACACATAGTTCACGACATATGACGTCATAAACAATGAGATGTGCGAAAAACTGCTGCATTAAGCGAAAACGTTGCTCATTTCCTCCTAAACCACTGGACCGATTTCAACCAAATTTGGTTGTTACCGTGAGGTAACAATTGATGCAGTATTAAGAATTACGTACGACACATGATTCAGAAGATATGACGTCATAAGCAATAGGAATTGCAAAAAAACGGACTCATAATGTGGCGAGAATTTATAAATACACTATATGAGAATGAGAGTTTTTAGCGACTTGCAAAAAACTTTAAACATAATTTCAAACATTTATTAAACTTTTTCTCGCGGACAACCACAGAAAAATGATGAAAGGAAAAAAGTTTCTCGCTAACTACTTTTTCCGCTGCTTATGGGGTGAAACTACGGCCTTCTGTATGACGTTACAATTTATAATTTGTACACTACAAATTGTAGCCGCAAGAAACTTTACAGACAGTATATAAACATATAGTTGAATGTATCTTCTAAATTGCATCACAGTACGACACGTAGTTCATAAGATATGAGCACATAAACAGCAACGTTCATGGAAAACCGCCCCATCACGCAAAAATTTTTAATCTATTACTTCTTTACTACTAATTGTACTCCCAAGAGACTTTACAGACATACAGCACCTGTACAAATGAATAGTTACCTGAAAAATGGCAGGTATAAATAAATAAATAAATACCCGATCAATGCCGGGTTTTCAGGTAGGTTAAGATATAAACTTAATCATTGAAGACTCTGTTGAGTAATATTAGATTTTAGTTCTCCAGTGTGAGCGCAAATTAGGCAAATAAATAAATTGTGTGTGATGTCTCATCTGATCCCCTAACTGTTTCGAGCAGTATAGATACACAGGTGAGCCATAAATGAGGAAAAATATTTCGTGCAAACTGTCACACACTGAACTACAAACATCGTTTTCCGCATGTTCCTATGTCAATAATGACAATGCAATTGAATTTTAAAAATCAGGAAATATGAAGTGAATTTTTTTGTGTTACTGCACACCGACATTGGCCAAGGGGACAGATCGGCAACCTAGCACAACATGCGAGTGTTGAAGGTAGTCTAGCCGCTCACGAGAAGGCGAGGCATGCGGCGTCTAGCGACTGTCTGCGTGACACTGCGAGCAATGACAGCGCTCACATCTATAGCGTACTGTTTTCGCTGACCGGTGTAGTGTTCGTGCGTATATGATGTGCGAGTGTGTGGTTTCTTATCTGTTGCTTTTCTTAGGGCATAAGAATAAAACCGTTGTAGTGGTGTAGAAGTATTACTGTACTTCATGTGTACCTGCTCAAACATAAATTCATAAAGGTCTACAGTATTTCGTTAAACTATTTTGACTTAAAAGCAGTTCATCGAATGATCACTGATAGTTAACTGTGACATGTAACTAAAAATTGACCACCGAAATCCAATTTAAACACTGTTCATGGAATATGGAGACTAAATTCACGTAATAAATATCTGGATTATTTCCTTTCAATGGCTAGCTCTGACATAATGTAATCTGGACTCTGAGACTCGACCTACACACAACTAGTTCGAACACCACAGAAAGTTTCAAGAATAGGTTTGTCATGAATGTGAGAAACGATTTGTTTTGAAATTTTGACACTTTCTGTCATATAGACAATTTCACTAGTCACTGGAGATCTTATCAACACACAAATACTTACGCAACTGATCAATGCAGTAATAATTTGAAATTGCTATACAAAATAATTTTGATATCAGTTTTTGTTTCTCATTTCTCCTCTTTAATGTAATTATAGTCAGAACAGTTTAATTTTGTTCGCTGTTGGTTCGAATAATAATGACGGCAGCCTCCCGCCAACGATGGATTTTAAACATCGGACAAAATATACTGAAAATGCTCAAAATCTGGGATTAATTCTAAATATACTGAAAATGCTTAAAATCTGGGATTAATTCTAAATACTTGAATTAAATGCATAATATTTTTATGTCACTGTATTTTCAAATAATAAAACAAAATCAATCTTCGGTACAGACCTAAACTTAATGGCTGCTGAATAACAAACTTTTTTATCTATTCCACAAATATTACGTGTTAACAGGAAAATGTAAATAGTTTGCAAATCTATCGGACCAAACTGAGTGGTCATCAGTCCGTAGCTTACAAACTACTTAAACCTAGGTAAAGTAACTTAATGACAAACACACACACCCATGCCCCAGGGAGGACTCGAACCTCCACGGCGAGCAACCGCGCGCTCCGCAGCAAGACGCTTTAGACCGCTCGACTACTCCACCGCGACGTGTGAAAAGTTCAACGACGTATTACAACGAGACCAAATCAAATGTTACGTGGATCTATACTGATGTACGTCCATCATGCATATCTAATATCCACTATGGTAAAAGAATAATTATTTGATTTGACATTCCGTGAAACAACTTAGTGGCAACGTGTAAACCTCCGTTTACACACAACTGTAGTGGCGTCAGTAGTAGATGTTATTTTAACAGTTCAAATGTTTGTAGAGCTTATGGGACTTAACTACGGGGTCATCAGTCCGCAAACTATTTATGAACTAGCTAACGCTAAGGACGGCACAAATATCCATGCCCAAGGGGGGGGATTCGAACCCCCGACCGTAGTGGCCGTGCAGACCATGACTGGAGCGCGTGAGTCCCCTAGGCCAGGAATGTAGTTTAAATTGATTTGGACGCAGCTGGTTTCAACGATTCCAATGCACGATAGAAAAAACTATTGTTCCATTAAAAAAATTATATCTTTGTGCTTTAGCTGGAAAATGATACAATAAACTATGTTCATAGCTCCGCAGAAAATGTAACATTTCTTGTGTTGACCTACCGCATTAAAATTTCCCGTTACCTATTATTTTATAAGTTACAGAGGCAAACACATTTAGTGAAACACCCTGTAGGAAAAGGATCAAGGATACAAACTTTATTTAACTTCTGTAACAATATACAAGATTACCAGACAATTTTATTTTAAAACAATTATCATGACCTTTCACCGAGATAAAAGCACCCTCTTGCTCATTAATTTTTCGATGATTCCTCTTCCTCGATGTAAAAGGCATGCTAGAGGTGAAACAAGACTTCCCAACGTCACAGTTGTACACTTCCGCAACTTGAAAGTTACGAAAAGCAATCACATCTCTTTTATTAAAACTCTCAGATCCAGGAACTGCCTTAACAGTATTACCATCGTGCCGTACTATAGCAACATGTAACGTCACAGCTGCGTCCACCTAATCCTCGATGGGCGAAGTTGCCGTTACATTCTATTTTATGCTTAATCATTTAATAATTGTTCCAATGATTTGACGGTATGGGATGCGAACAATTACTAGGTTGATCCATAACAGTAAACTTTGTTAACTTCCTTTATAATGGAACGACAAATGTTAAAAACTCTTCCCTTTAAATACACTGATTAAATAACTGCGTGGCACTACGATGAATGTCTACAAGTCCACACTGAAACATTTCAATATGCAACTGCAACCCGTATGCGGTACGACGGAATGGAAAAAACTTTAGCCACCACTAAACGCAGATTACGAACTCACTGCCGACATGCTACCGCCTCGTTCTGCGGTCGGCGGGAGACCAGGGTTGCCAACGTCAATGGTTTCCCACCGAATCTGGTGGTTTTTTAAAGCCGACGGTGGGAAAAAAATCTGTGTCAGTGGGAGGTGGGAAAGTTGGTGGATTTTAATGATATCGTTTTCTAAAAAAAGAAAAAAAAAAGGTTGCAGAAGTAATATAATCCTAATTTGAAATTATTAACGAATATGGGCAGATAAATGACTAGGAAATGGATCACATTATTGGATAAAATGTAAAATTCTTAAGAGTTCAAAGATATTAACTCATTGCTCATTGTAGTAGGCTGTTAATTCTGTGTTGACTTCAACAATCTCCATGGAGAAGAAGTGTTGTACTTACATCACGAAAGTATGGGGAAAACTAAAGTCCCTTACGTGCAAAAATTTCAGTCTGTGTAGAAAAATGATCCGGAAATAAAGTGCCTGGTGACAACACAGTTGATCGTTGTCGTTACTGTGGTACTAATATGAAGGCAAGATATGCTGATCTTACAGACCATCAGAAAACCAAGAAATACGCGTGTGCCGCTGAACCGTTTCTGTCTCAGACACAAAGAAAAATTGATTTCCCTAGCGCAAGTGTTGATCTGAATCAAGCAACAGATGAAGCTTCATGTGCCTTATTTACAGTGTGTCACTGTGCGGTCCGTAGTGTGATCATCTTACTGATTTGTGTAGTAGGTGTTTCATGAGTGGTTCATCTAAGTTAAAACTTTATCGCACGAAATGCAGTGCATTAATAAAAAATCTCATGTTTCCTTACTTTAAGGAAGAACTTAAAAAAGATGTTGCAGGAAGTCCTTACAGTCTATTAGCTGATGAATCAACTGATATAGGAGTGAACAAACAGTTGGGGTTGTGCATTATTTATTTTTCTGAGCCTCAAATTTCAAATAAATCTGTCAAGAACAAACGAATAGACAGTGTTTTTTTTTTTTTTTTTTTTTTTTTTTTTTTTTTTTTTTTTTTTTTTTGCATGGGAACTTTGGAAAGTTCTTTGGTTTTTGGTGGGATTTTACGGTCACTTCGGTGGTTTTTATCGTGACCTCGTTGGCAACCCTGCGGGAGACTTCCGCACACCGGCCAACAAACAAAGAACATTCCAACCTAAGCATTGTTTCCAGCAGCTCTCGCTGCACACCAACGATAACTATCGTTCGACCAAAACGTACTGAAGAGGTTACTAACCTAAAACCCTGTATCCTCACAAACAGTTATCCGTCCATTGCCATCTTTCTGAGTAATTGTGAAGTTGAAAACACCTCCACAAACAACAGACGGTCCCTGAAGAGAAACTCGTCCTTGTGACGTTGTCATTCGGCTGCAGCAGTGGCAGCAGGCCTGCGGTGTCCTGAAGCGGGCGGCGGCTTCCGGCTTGGCGCCGCTTGCTGCACTCCGCCGCGCCCGGGAAGCGCGACTCAGGTCAATAAAGCCGACAACGCCCGCACTCCGGACCGCGGCAAGGCCCTTCCTTACCCCCTCGCAATTTTCTGCTTCCTCGTCTAGCTACTTCACCCTCAGCAATCGTTACGTAAAATTGAACATCTCAGCACCATTCTGTGTTGCTGTGGTCTTCAGTTCAATAACTGGGAGGATCGCAGCAGGTTATTTTATTTAAGCGGTTTCGACCTATTGCAGGTCATCTTCAGAAACACTCGTGTGTTGTGGTCTTCAGTCCGTAGAATGGTTTGATGCAGCTCTCCACGCTACCCTGTCCTGGGCAAGTCCCTCCATCTGAGAATACGTTCGGCAACCTACATCCTTTTGAATCTGCTTACAGTATTCGTCCCTCGGTCTCCCTATACGATTTTTATCCCACACGCTTCCTTCTAATGCCAAGTTGACAATTCCTTGATGTCAATACGTTCGGCAACCTACTTCCTTTTGAATCTGCTTACTGTATTCATATGTTCATATGTTTGTATAGCTTATGGGACTTAACTACGGGGTCATCAGTCCCTAAACTTACAAACTACTTATGAACTAACTAATTCTAAGGACGGCACAAATATCCATGCCCGAGGGGGGATTCGAACCCCCAACCGTAGTGGCCGTGCAGACCGGCCACTGCGGCAGGCTTACTGTATTCGTCCCTCGGCCTCCCTCTACGATTTTTATCCCACACGTTTCCTTCTAATGCTAAGTTGACAATTCCTTGATGTCAATACGTTCGGCAACCTACATCCTTTTGAATCTGCTTAATGTATTCGCACCTCGGCCTCCCTCTACGATTTTTATCCCACGCCGGCCGCGGTGGCCGAGGGGACTGAGGCGCTCCAGTCACGGTCTGCACGGCCACTACGGTCGGGGGTTCGAATCCCCCTCGGGCATGGATATTTGTGCCGTCTTCAGTATTAGTTAGTACATAAGTAGTTTGTACGTTTAGGGACTGATGACCCCGTAGTTAAGTCCCATAAGCTATACAAACATTTGAATATTTTTTTTATCCCACACTCTTCCTTCTAATGCTAAGTTGACAATTCGTTGATGTCTCAGAATGTGTCCAATCAATCTATCCCTTCTCTTAGTCAGGATATACTAGAAACTCCTTTTCTCCCCGATTCGGTTAAGCACCTCCTCATTAGTTATGTGATCTACTCATCTAATTGCCGGCCGCGGTGGCCGAGGGGACTGAGGCACTTCAGTCACGGTCTGCACGGCCACTACGTCGGGGGTTCGAATCCCCCCTCGGGCATGGATATTTGTGCTGTCCTTGGTTGTAGCTAGTTCATAAGTAGTTTGTAAGCTTAGGGACTGATGACCCCGTAGTTAAGTCCCGTAGACTCTACAAACAAACTCATCTAATTTTCATCATTCGCCTGTAGCACCACATTTCAAAAGCTTCTATCACCTTTATATCTGAATTCCTTATCGTCCACGTTTTACTCCCATACAATTCTACACTCCAGACAAATGCTTTCAGAAAGGACTTCCTAACATTTAAATTAATATTGGATGTTAACAAGTTTTGCTTCTTTACAAACGCTTTTCTTCCCATAGCCATTCTGAATTTTATATCTTCTTTACTTCGGCCATCAGAAGTTATTTTGCTACCCAAATAACAAAATTCATCTACTACTTTTATTTTCTCATTGCCTAATCTACTTCCTTCAACATCGCCTTATTTTCTGACATTGCATTCCATTACTTTGTTTTACTCTTGTTAATGTTCATATTATATCTTCCTTTCAAGGCACTGTCCATCCCATTCAATTGCTCTTCCAGATCTTTTGCGGTCTTTGGCATAATTACTATGTCATCAGCAAACCACAATGTTTTTATTTCTTCTCCCTGCACTTTAATGCCCTCTCCAAATTTCTCCTTCCATTCCTTCACTGCCTGCTCAATGTACAGATTGAACAACGTCGGGGAAAGGCTACAACCCTGTCTTACTCCCATCCCAACCTCTGCGTCCCTTTCTTGCCCTTCGACCGCTGTCTGGTTTTTGTGTAGGTTGAATATAACTCTCATACAGGCCCATTTGCCGACTGCGGGGCTGCCGTCGCTGTACTCTGAACGCACGTTGGTAACTGCAGCCCTGCAGACGTCAAATGGGCTGTATGAGTGTTTCTGAAGAGGAACTGCAATAGGTCGAAATCTCCAGTGATCCAGATTTCTTTTTCAACATATCTCCAAGAAATATTGCTGTTGCTCCTGTGACAGTTTTGTTTAAATCATTATACACTCCTGGCCATTAAAATTGCTACACCACGAAGATAACGTGCTACAGACGCGAAATGTAACCGACAGGAAGAAGATTCTATGATATGTAAATGTACGTTACCTTATCTGATTTCTACATCACTGCCTGACTTTCTCACACTATATTCCATTACCCCTGTTTTTCACTTGTTAATGTTCGTCTTATCCTTTTTTTCAATCAATACCATTCTGTTCAATTGCTTTTTCAGCTTCTTAGCTGTCTCTCCCACAATTGCAATGTCATCGGCACACCGCAAAGTTCTTATTTCTTCTCCCTGAATTTTAATTCCTTCTTCATATTCCTCCTTGTTTTCCTTCATAGTTTGCTCAATATATATTTAATAACATATTTGGAAAATGCTACAGCCCTGTCTTACTTTCCAATCACTGCGTCCCTTTCATGCTCATCGGCTTTACTATATATATATATATATATTTGTTTTATCTTCCAACCTTCAGAATTTGAAACAGCGAAAACTTTTTTCATTTCTAAAAACGCTGTAAACGTAGGTTTGTCTTTCCTTAACTATCGTCTAAGGAAAGTTGTGAGTATTGCCTTTCGTGTTCCTATATTTATCCTAAATCCAAATTGATCTTCCCCCCAAGTCGGATTCCACATTTTTCCATTCGTCTCTAAATAATTCGTATTATTTTGCAACTGTGACTTATTAAACTGATATTTCTGTAACTTTCTCACTTAGCACTTGCTTCCTTTTACGCCACGATGACATCAGCTGACTGCAGAAATGACACTACAACCAGCTCTTTTTATGTCTGTGATTGTGCTTTAGTCAGGCGTTCAGAGGAGGGAGGGGATGAACAGGGAGAGGGGAACGGGGGAGATTGGTGTAGAGTGAAAAGACAAAGGTAAAGACAAAGGCAGAGGGCATAAATGTGTGCATAGAGGGTGGCGATGTGGAGGGGAGAAGGAGAAAGAGGAGGAGGAGGCAGAGGTGACTAGACAGAGAGAGAAAGGAGGAGTTGATTAGAGAGAGGAGGGACAAGTACATGAGACTCAATGAAAATTGGAACAATTAAATATCAAACCAGCTCCAGGTTCTAAGCTAGCTATTGCAAAGATAAGAAGAGGCCAAGGAGGAAGAGGAGAAACAGAGTTATTATTGTCTTCATATTCACAGAATATATGACTATATTATGTGAAGATGAAAACAATAACAACTGCAGGATCAGAAGTGACGTCTGTTCTTTCGGCATAGACCACACATGTATATACATAATATGACAGTGACAGGCAATGATCCTTTCGTTAGTGGGTAGGAGTGGGCAAGTTAGGAGCCCTCACTCTTACGGGGATTAGTACATAGTGACTACGAGTTTGAGTACTGTGGGCAGGGCGAAGCTGGGAATTTGTATCTGACGGGAGGCGTACTTAGGAAGTCCTTGCAGGTGTGGTGATCACTGTGTCCCCAGTGGTGTACGGGTCAGCGCAAATGCCTAGAAAGCAGGAGACCCGGGTTCGAATCCCAGCTTGGTACACATTTTCAGCTTTGCCCATTCGCAGTTGAAGTCATATATTCTGTGAATAGCCGGCCGCGGTGGCCGAGGGGATTGAGGCGCTCCAGTCACGGTCCGCACGGCCACTACGGTCGGGGGTTCGAATCCCCCCTCGGGCATGGATATTTGTGCCGTCCTTAGTTGTAAGTAGTTCATAAGTAGTTTTTAAGTTTAGGGACTGATGACCCCGTAGTTAAGTCCCATAGACTCTACAAACATTTGAACATTTCTGTGAATATGAAAACAATAACAACTGCAGGATCAGAAGTGACGTCTGTTCTTTCGGAATAGACGCCACATGTATATATATATCTATATAATTTGTCAAAATTGTCACAGAGATAACCTCTAAATTCAAGCTAAAATGGTGACATTGAAAAATTGGCAGGTTTATTTTCGTTACAACATCTTTGGAATTAGTAACGTACTTGAAAATGGGCTTATAACTCGAAACCTAGGTCGTGCAAGAAGAACAATAAAAATGTTGGTATAAAGCTAAAAAAAAATTATTTAGTTTGATTTATAAAGAACCTATGGTGGAATCAATTAAAATGATAAATATACTACTATAACATCAGATGTATGTGGGAAACAAAACGTTTCATTGTTGCTTTTTTTCGTACCAGAAAATTTCGTCTTTTAAGGAAAGTCTTTGATCACACCTGAGGAAAGCAGTGGTCTGGTACTGAACTCTTCCTGACAATCTTTTTTTTTTTTTTTTCCTTTTTTTTATGGGCGTGAGTAGCAACGCTCGGCCTGAATTATTTTCGGGCAGCATATCTTTAAAGATATTTGCCGCACTAATTTACGAAAGTCATTCGCCTTGACTGACTTAGGCCATTCAGCGATTTCTCTGGAGTCTTCACAAAAATTTCGCCCGCTGGTCGTCCAGCCAGCATTGGCAAAGCGAGCAGTCTCATTAAAAATTTCCAGAGGCGAGGCGGTAGCCGCTGTTCTATCGCTTACTGCAGCGAGCGCAGTAAACGGCAATTAAATACTGCCATAATGTCATTAGCTTTTCTCTAATTAAGAAGCTCGTATTGTTTCCGCCGTGCCGTAGACGAATCTCGGAAAAAATGTAGGAAATAATATACTCCCTCTGTCTTGGTCACCTCCGCACACTGTGGTTCTCTTTTATAAAGTGTGTGTGTGTGTATGTGTGTGTGTGTGTGTGGCGTGTGTGTGTCTGTGTGTAAAAGAGAGAGATGGAGTGTACAACCGAGGTGGAATTATACGGTAAAGAAGAAGGGATCATCGAACGAGTTGGGAAAACAAGCTGCAACTGGAAAGCGAGAGAACTACAATTCACGCAGGCAAATCACAAGTGACACGTTTACACATTAGTGCAATGCAAACAACATGAATGAGAGTGCCCACTTTGATTTAGGGTTTGCTTGATACCTCTGTCGCAAAGTGGATGAATGTTTGAATGGCTTGTTTGGTGATGTCACGCGATTATTCTACGAAGGTCGTCGACAAAGTAAGTTCCGTTTCTATTTTTATCCGCGGTAGCGGTACGATCGCAGTTGTGAGCATGCGCTGCTCTTACTCTGACCCAAGGAGAAGACGTGTACGCCATTTTCAGACCGCTGCTGCACACTGTGCTTTGTAGGGCTTCTTCATATTGTCAGCCGTAATTGAAAATGCCGCCGCAGATGAAATCATATCTGTGAATCGTTTTCTAAATTCAAAGAAAGTTGAACCAAAGGAAATTCATCAGCAAATCTGCGAGGTTTACGGACAAAATCCTATCAGTGATGCAATGGTTAGAAGATGGGTCATACTGTTCATGAAGGACATGATCAAGTGCACGATGAAGAACGTAGTGGACGCCCGTCTGTTGTTACTGATAAACTGGTTCACACAATTGAAGAGAAGATTAAGCACAACCGTAAGTTTACCCTAGTGTCGTTGCTATGGAAGTTCCGCAGATCTCACGACCACTAATTCATAAAATTGTTACTGAAAAACTGAAACTTCGAAAACTTTGCTCACTTTGGTTACCCAAAATGTTTTACTAAACAATACAAAAACAACGGATGGGCAGTGCACTTCAGTTTTGATACGCTACAATGAAGAAGGTGATGGTTTTCTTTCTCGGATAGTCACGGGGGATGAAACTTGGGTAACGTACCATATTCCTGGAAGAAAAAAAAAAAAAAAAAAAAAAAAAAAACACCGGCAATCAGTGGAATGGAGGCACACTTCATCCCCAACGAAGGTTAAGCCTAAGCAAATCTTGAGACCTCGAAAAGTCATGTGTACCTTTTTTTGGGACAGAAGAGAAATTTTGCATGTTGATTTCTTACCACGAAGCCAAACAATCAGTGCACATGGTTACGGGAATTTCACTAAGACGTGTTTGATCATCCACCGTACAGTCCGGACCTCGCTCTTAGCAACTTTCATCTCTTCTTACACCTAAAATCTGTCCTTGGTGATCAACACTTCAATGATGATGACGAGCTGAAAGAACATGTTACCACAGGCGACAACCTTCTATGGAGAAGGCGTACAAAAACTTGTGCCACGCTATAAAAAGTGCCTACAAAATTTCGAAAGCTATCAAGAAAAGTGGTTCAACAGTTGTAGATTTTTGTACAATAAATATTTTTCTGCATATATACACTTCTGTTTTATATAACCAAACGGAACTTGTGGACATACCTCGTAATTCCCTCTATCAAAACAGCAGACTGCTTGCGCTCGCCGCATATACATTGATCGATGAGTAGAAGTAAGCATCGACTTTATAGGCGTAGATAACAATGCAAGAAGTGGTTAACGTCGAAAAAAAATATAGGATTGTCTGCAGGCAGTCGATAGCTGCTTCCAGCGAACCAACCCAGTTAATACATGACGATCTGCAGGTAAATAACGTGCTGAAGACCCATGTAGCGACAATTAAAAGTCGCTTATCAGACGTAAATCTGTAGTGCAGCATTCTCGAAAACCTATTATAAGTGCGACAAACAGGTTATCTAGATACGTTGATAAGAACGACGCGTCATGAGGCACTGGAGACTGTTCAAAAATTCTACGGATTGGTACTCCCTTCAGAAATTATATAGTACATTTGACGGCCGAAAAACCAGAGGAAGAAATAAGGTACGAAGTACCCACTATGAATCAAGGAGAAGGAAGTATTATGGTGCGGAGCTGGTTTTTCACGAAATGGTGTAGCTCCTCTCGTCTAAATACATAGGCTAATGGACTGTCTGAAGTTTGCTGAAATATTAACAGACCATGTGATACCAAACGGAAGCTGAAATATGTGTCATAGTGGTAATTCCAGCATGACAAGGTTTGTGGTCATTCGAATGACCAACGCAAAGCTCAGAATTAAACCAAGTAGAACATCTTTGTGGGCGAGCTGGATAGACAAATTTACCAACAAAACTGCACGTGAAAGAGGCCCCGTATGAATAATTGTGTGAGTAATGGAAGAAGATTCCTAAGATGTAATTGGCAAAGTCGTGGATTCTATGCCACCGATGAGAGCGGTAGCAGTACACACAACGGGCTATGCAACCAGGTATTAAGCCAAGAACAACATGGGGCAAGACTTCGTTATTACTTTTCTTCCGTTTAAACAAAATACTTTTGTACCTATATCATTTCTTAATTTGTGCTTTATTATTGATACAAGAGCTGTATAATGTAAGAGAATAAAGAGCGCATTGTAAGAAAGTGGTAATTTAGTTATTTCAGTTAAATTTATTCCTAATTAAATACTTTTGAACGGTAATGTAAATGCGAGGACGAAACGTGGAACACCTTAATTAACAGCTACGAGTTTAAACTCCATTGGAACACGCCTTAGTCGAGACATATGCCCAATTACATGTAGACTAATTGGAAAAGTTTACATTTCAAATGTGTTGTACCATCTAGTACTCTATTTCATATTAAAGTTAGCAGCAACTCGTAACCACAGATTCGTTATTATCTCATAAACGCCTCATTTACGTATCCACGATTACGAAAAATTTTTGGTTCTATTAGCGCATATGTTCAACTGTGTCACTTTGCGCTATTAATTACGATACACCCCGTAAATTGAATTTTCCAGTGTGCTACTACCGTAATGATAATGTTGTCCTATTGCAACATCGTCAATTCGCGCTGTGCAAGTGAAATGTAATTATGAATAAATATGCATTTGACAGCCGTCTGGTAAATTGTAACACATAAAAGAGATTTCTTAAATTATCAATCAAAAGAAGACATCGGTAGTTCGTCCATTATAAACGGAAATTGACTCCCGACGCAAGTAATCATTCACTAATTCTACTGTGGATAAATTCTCCATATTTCTTTGTTTTTCATGGTCTGAATATAATAGCCTAGTTAAACAAATCTCCTGTCTCAGTCACACAAAATTCGTACGAAAAAAGTTCTAGTGGATAAAAGAGTTGGATTCGTATCCCCCTCCCCCTTCCTTGTGGAAACAGTCTTTAAATATACGAACTGGGATACGTAAAAAATTTATATAGGCGTATTCACGGAACTTGACATTAACTGCGAATGGGTAGGAAGGATATAGATGTCTACCAAGCCGGGATTCGGACCCGGGTCTCCTGCTTGCTAGGCAGTTGCGCTGACTCCTACACCATTGGAGACAGAGGGATCAGCACAACCAGACGGACTACTCAAGCACGCCTACCGTCAGATACAACTACTCAACTTTTCCCTGCCCACTATTACTCAAAGACGGTTTTTTCTGATTCCCGTGCGAGTAAGTACCTAGGAGTATCTCCGCCCTGAAGAAAGGATATTACCCATCACCGGCAAATTGTATAAGTTATAGCAGGGTTGGGAACTAACGCGTTACTTGTAATGCGGTTACTAGTAACAGTTACTTTATCAAAGGTGACGAACGATAGCGGAGTTATTATTTGCATAAAGTAACTTAAACTGTAACTAAGTTACTTTTATCGGTTAACGATTCAACGGAAGGGTAGTTACTTTTTATTGTAAGTAGCGTAACATATTTCTTGTAAGAATACCGGGCTTTGATTTTAGTGAAGCGAAGAAAGAAACATTTGTTTCTAAATTAAATCTTTTCAATAACGTACGTTGGAAATGTATGAATTATAATACATTTTAGTACCTTCATAACATTTTTATTTTAAAATTATGTACGCAACAATGAGTACCTGTAAACAATCACCTGGCGCGTCAAACGCAAATAGCGTGCAGTCTCCGATTATTTTCCACACCTTTCGTCATGGAGAAGGAAGAAGAGACACGCATTCCTTGATCAGATTATGCTGAAGTTTTCGAATTATTGACGTCGGATGGAAAAAATTATTCTTTTCTCTGCCAATTTTGTGTCAGAGGGGAAAAGAATTTAAAACAGTTGCAGCTCCACAGCGAACTTAACAAAACATGTGCAGATTAGTTTAATACATGCTCTTCCGTTAAGGCGCGTTTTAAACATATTCTGCAACGTTTTTCGCTGCTAATTCGGGACTACGGACCGATTTTCACAATATACTGGCCACACAAAAGCTGTGTTCCATGCCTGTGACGGTAAAGAAACAATTTCCGTGGCTTGCTAGAACTAAATGCTCCTTTACAGCGGTAGTGTTCGTTTTTTCTCTGTGTATCTATAGAGTTACATGCTGTCTTTCCGTGTGTTCCTTTAAGAAATGAAGCAAACAAGAAGCAACATTTACGCGCTCGTTACCTTCTAATAAGAGGCAGAGGAGTGCTGTGGAATGTTCGACGTCATAAAAATATTAATCAGCAGCATGACACCCTACAGAAATTCTAAAATGCTTGGCACCAGCAGTAGTGAGGAAGATAAAACAATTACGTCTTTCGTTTCTCAACACTGCAGCAACTACAATAGTATAAGATATTTTATTTTTTCCATCACGACAATGCACCAGCACACACCTCCGCAGTTGTTGTCGCAAAATCATTGGAAATAGGATTTCAATTCGTTTCACATCCTTCCTAGTCTTCAGACTTGGCTGCCTCGGAATACTATTTGTTCCTCAATTTGAAGAAATGGCTGGTGGGACCAAGATTTCATTCAAACGATGAGGTGGTTGCAGTAACTGATAGTTATTTAGCAGGATTGGACAGTTCCTGTCATTTGGGGTCAAAAAATTAGAACAGCTTTGGACGAAGAGTATAAGTCTAAAAGCAGACTATGTCGAAAAATAAAAATGGTTTTCCCCAATCACGTTAGCGGTTTTTATTTTTCACAGACTTTTCAAACGCCCCTCGTACAAGGAGGCAGTGAAACTGACATAATTGGGAAGGTACTTTGTCATAGATGTGTATCATTATAAAGGGTGTGGCAATTAAAACTGTTTTCGTAATATTTGGAAAAAATGATAGTAAACGTTGTTCGCCTTCAAGAGGGACACACATCAGCGTAGAGCTCGATCCCCCTGCACCACCCTAGGTTGCGGAAGGAAGGAGGAGGGGTGACTTTGAAATCTTAAACAGGAACACTTATTTTTTATTGCAAATTTTGATTCCACGCGAAAAGATATACCTTTGTATGCTACATTTTTGTTGTTTCATGATAGATGGCGCTGCAATCGGTTGAAAATTGTTGGTAATATCTCAAACAAATAGACATCAGGTTAGGAAAATAAAAGTACAGTTTTTGATATTTTTGATAATGCTATCCAGTGACACTGTCCACAAACGAATGGCCACAGACTGTCATCATACCCTCAGTCTATGGTCAGACTGTTCATTGCAATTCAGTGATTCGGACTGTACTCATCTCTACCTAATTGTTCCACGATGCTAACGCATGCAGAGAGAGACATACAGAGAGAGTTAGAGAGAGAGAGAGAGAGAGAGAGAGAGTAGATATCATTTCGTCGTACTTTGGTGCTCATAGAAATGTTGAAGAAGCTTGTCGAAGATATGCTAATCTGTTCCCTGATAGGAATATTCCTTCTGCAACGACTCTTCGCGGTGTTGTCCAACAGTTTGTTGAAACGAAAAATGTTAAAATTGACTATAAGAGATAATCCGTCTTATGCTGGCTGCAATTAAAACATTTGTTTTTCCCCAGACGCGTTTCGCTTTTTGTTTTAAAGGCATCTTCTTTGGTTTGTAAATGGTACAGAGATTTGTACAGTCTTTTTGTATACATAGATTAAAACAGTTAAAAAAGCGTTGTGCGCGTTAGGCCTACGTGTTTTTAAATTGATATTCGGTCTACTCACGGTGGTGGTGTCTCTTCTTTACATGTCACTGCTGTTTCTCCGTCTTGTTGGCTGGAATTGGTTGATTCTTGAGGTGTGATTTTTGGTTGTGTACGGCACTTTTCGCCTGTTTTTGTGTCGTTTCTTCCGTTTCATTTGTTACCACTTCACTTATTTGAAACTGTGTACATTTTGCATATCAGCCTTTTTTAAGTGGCATGCCAGTTTCAAATAAGTGAAGTGAAGTGAAGTGATCACAAATGAAACGGAAGAAACGACACAAAGACAGGGGAAAAGTGCCGTACACAACCAAAAATCACAAGTTAAGAACCAAACAACTCCAGCCAACAGGACGGATAAACAGCAGTGAGATGTAAAGAAGAGACAAAAACACCGTGAGTAGACGGAATATCAATTTAAAAACACGTAGGCCTAACATGCACAAAGTCTTTTTTTAACTGTTTTTAATTTATGTATACGAAACAAATTGTACAAACTTTTGTATTATTTACAGACCACAGAAGATACTTTAAAACAAAAAGCGAAACGCCTCTGGTGTAAAATAAATGTCTTAATTGCAGTCAGCACAAGACGGATTACCTCTTATAGTTAATTGTAACAGCTGCTGCGGAAGATGGCCACACAACCAAACACAGAAAAATGTTGAACGCAGAGGAAGAGTATGACGTCTATTTGTTGGAGATATTACCATTTTTCAACAAATTTTAACTTTATTTTTGTCAATTGCAGTGGCATCTATGGTGAAACGAAAAAAAAATGCTTCATACAAACGGTACGGTACACGTTTTTTTCACAGATTATCCAAATCTGCAATAAAAAAAATATTGGTTCCTATTTACGATTTCAGAGTCATTCCTCCTTCCGAATCGCGGGATGGTGCAGGGAGAGGGGGGGGTCGAGTTTTAAGTTAATGGATGGCCCTCTTCGAGGTGAACAACATTTTTAACACGATTTGTATTTTTCGAAATATTCTGAAAAAACTGCTTTAAATGCCTCACCCCGTATAAATAACTGAATACTAAATTTGAAGTATCGATTTTTAATATTAACCCTTTGTGCATACGATTTCAAATAGCATCAAAAAGTATTTCTGGGTTATTTGAGCTGCCGAATGCTTTAAGGATTGACATCGATTCGCATGATTCCCAGTAAAAACTACGAAACTAAACGAAGTGATACGAAATGGCCTCGTTAAAACATTCGGAATCTTAAAGAAGCCAGGAATACTTAACGATGCCATTTGGGATATGGGTTGATTACTAGG
This sequence comes from Locusta migratoria, assembly GCA_026315105.1. NCBI lineage: Eukaryota > Metazoa > Arthropoda > Insecta > Orthoptera > Acrididae > Locusta > Locusta migratoria. Next base: position 288,766,599 of record CM048747.1, on the reverse strand, counting down.
AAGGCAACAATTCGAAACGTTCGTTGCCAGAGATGTGCACGAAATTAAATTCATGTGTCTACGTAACCGGGAAGAGTGGTAAAAGAAAGTGGGTGTTCAAAGATCGTGTAACTAAAGGCGGCCACACAAGTAACTACATGCTTGACAGCAACACTTGCGCAGGCATGCTTAAGCTAGTGTAGGATAAAGTTGATCAAGTATCAGGCATGTACAAGCATCTTGCTGCTTGATCGAAATTTGATTGGGCGTGCTTGTGCCAAAATCAGGGAGGGTTGTACAAGCCTGTATGAATGATTTGAATGATATTGTTGTTATATGCAACTGTTAAATTACATTCTACACAAATATTGTACTTTCTTGTAAGGCAAGTCAAAAAAAACACAATATAATATCAGAAAAATGAAGTAAAACAATTATTTCATTCATCAAAATCGAAGGTTTTGTAAAGCCTGTAAATGTTTCCTTTCATTCGTGATTTAAATAATCCAACACCGTCCCAGTAAAACTTTTTTCATGTTTAGGAAGATGCGTTTCAAGAATTTATTGTAATTGTAAGTTACAAATAAATACAGAAATATTTTCTATTCCTGTCTTCCACTGTTATGGTTACGAGATTATGCAGCTAAAAATCGGCCAGAATGCTGTCCATTTACACTGTTCCAAATGTTTGTACATCTATGGGACTTAACTACTCTGGTCATCAGTCCCTACGTTTACAAACTACTTAAACTAAGTTAAACTAACCTAAGGACAATACACACACCCATGTGCGAGGGAGGACTCGAGCCCCCGACGGCGAGTAACCTCGTGCTCCGTAGCAAGGCGCCTTAGAGCGCTCGGCTACTCCACCGCGGCCACTTACACTGTGCCTCCACCATTACCAGAAAACAAAAACATTTTGTGCGATTTTTCCAATTGCTTTATAACCTCAAAATGACGACTACAGCGCAAGAGAGGCTACCTTCAATAAATATTTACATTTGACATGCTAATCAAGAACAACTATGTGTCTCGAAAAGTATTTCATTATTTAAGCCATGAAAAACAACAGCGTGTAGAAATAATATTTTCGGTTCTTTAAACACTCGATAGAACACGATCAAGTTTCCTCTTTTTTATTGGCTTCATTTTTTTCTCAAAAGGCTGACAAACCCAACTCGCCTCGTGGGAGTAGCAGCCAGGTCTAAGGCATCATACAACGTACTGCCGGAGGTTTGAGTCCTCCCTTTGGCATTGTCTTGTGTGTTGTCCTTAGTGAAAGTTAATTTAAGTAAAATTTTGATCATAGCTGCTATTGACAGTGATCGTTACAACGTCTAAGGTTAAAAATACTGCCCTCGATAGCAAAAATAAAATTCTTTAACCTGGTTGCGGCAATAACTATGATTGCCTTAATCAGAAATTACAAATTAAAACAAGTCACATAATAAAAGTTACAACACTGATGCCTCCGTGCAAGCGAGCAGCCCATTCTATTAATTTTGTTATTTATTTTATTTTTTTATTATTTTTTTTAATTTATTGACGTAAGCTTTACAGCTGAGTCGTAACTTTTATTTTGTGACTAGTTTTAATTTATAAATTCTGATAAATGCAGTCATAGTTATTGCCGAAACCAGGTTAAAGAATTTTATTTTTGCTACCGAGGACTCAATTTTTATCATTGTTTTTAGTTTAAGTAGTTTGTAAATCTAGGGACTGATGACCATAATACTTTGGTCCAATAGGATTACAAACATTTGAAACCAAACTCATCGACGTTTGATATCTTTTGCTGGTAAATAAACCGATGCTTGTACAAGCATGCAACAAGCGCGGGCCGCGGCGGAGTGGCCAAGCGCATTGGGGCGCTATGCTGTGCGATGCGCGAGGCCGTAACCCGTCGGAGATTCGAATCCCCCCTCAGGCATGGATGTTTGTACTCTCTTTAGTATAACATCATTCATAAGCAGTATGTAAGTTTAGGGACTGATGACCCCGCAGTTAAGTCCCATAAGCTTAACAAACATTTAAACGTTTGAACATGAAGCGCATATGGAGACACGAGGATTATGTGCGTGCCTGTGCAAGCAAATTCGTGTAAGCGTTGCTGTCAAGTACGCAGAATACATGCGCGGCTGCCTTGAAGGAGCCAGCTGCTACGGTCATCGGTCCCTAAACTTCCTCATTTCTTAAACTAACTTACACTAAGGGCAATACACGCACACACACCCATGCCAGAGGGAGGCCTCGAATCTCCGGCGGGAATGGCCGTGCAATACGTGTAGCGCCTCACACCGCGCGGCCATCCAGGCGTGGCAGGAAGTGGGTACTTTCATATCTATAATACTGATGTTGTCTTCCACATCACGCATTGAAATTTCCAACTGTCATAATAGATGAACACTGAAAATTGAAAGTGCTACTAACGTCTGCTATGTATGCCGATCAGATGATATGAGATAAATGACGCACCAAAGTAACGATGTTTCGTCAAATCAAAAATGTTCAAATATTTGTATAGCTTATGGGACTTAACTACGGGGTCATCAGTCCCTAAACTTACAAACTACTTACGAACTAGCTAATACTAAAGACGGCACAAATATCCATGCCCGAGGGGGGATTCGAACCCCCGACCGTAGTGGCCGTGAGACGATGACTGAAGCGCCTCAGTCCCCTCGGCCACCGCAGGCCGGCGTTTCGTCAAATCACATTCTCGTCACGTTCATGTTTAAGTGGTTCATTTTAAGTAACAAACGCAAACAGGATAGCTACAATGACAGAATTACTACGTCGATGTAGTTGTCAGCAATGGTAATCAAACCGAAGAAAATTACCTTGCTTATCAGTGCCGATATTTCATTCCTTTTCTGTGAGATTAATTTTTTGGTAATATTCCACCGTTGCCACACAATTAGAAGCAAGTTTCTAATTCTTAATTTCTTCAGTTTGAATAGATACGACGAGGGAAAGAAGAAATTGTTTGACAAGGAGATCACTTGTGTATTGGATTTTAGATTTTTTTATATTTATGGTACGTGAAGTTCCCAACTCAAATAACAATCAGCCAAAATCATTCGAAGCAACTCTAAAAAATTTCGATAAAATCGACTTTGAAGTTTTGCAGGTAAACATAAGTACCAATAATTAAAACAGTTGCAGCATCTGTCGGTATACCTCAGGTGGTAGCGTTGTGACGTCACAACCAGAGAGTCGGTGGCTCGAATCCCGCTGTGATAGATCTTTTTCTTCTACTCTTCAAATTAAGTCATATGAACCATTTTTGGATCTCTAATTCCACGTGTTGTGTCAGTTTTTGTTTGTGTGTATGTAGACGAGCTGACACCATGTCGTCACCTTATACGATGGCTGAGTTGGTTAGCTGCTTGGAAAGCAATTAGAAGCTTCGGAAATGACTTTCCAAAAACAGTATCGTAGCTCTCCGCAAAATGAACAATGAAAGACTACCACCGTCAACTAATAGTGAAGCCAATACTGTAAAAAAATGTAACCTTTTTTTTATTCAAATCATCATTATTAACGATGGAAAACTACGAATAAACAACAAAGCGTCCATTTTTCGTAAAAATTACCACTAGATATTAAAATTGTGTAAGTATTCGAACACAATGAAAATAAACAAATAAATATGTCACGGCAGAATTCGAATCATCGACCTATAGCTGCAAGGCCAGAACGCTACCACCTGAGCTACTTCCACAGATGGTGCAACTGACTTAATTATTGGTACTTACGTGCACTTGCCAAACTCGATTTTCTCGAGAATTTTTGAGAGTTGCGTTAGGTTCACGTGTAGAAGATCGCGTGTTCGATTCCTGGAGCTGTAACATTTTTTTTTTTTTTTTTTAATTGTAATGTGGCCGTCACCTTTCTACTAAGTGAAGAGTCGTCAGAAATGACATCGGGTACCTGATTAGAGAATGAAGAGTAACTGATAAGATATAGCTTAAATTGCTGCAAATGGAATCAGTACCAAAGACACCTACATTCCAACTTGAATTCAGTTATAAATGAGAAAACTGTTGCTCGTAATGTCGAAAATTCCGTCACATGACGCGGGACAAAAACTTCAGACCGGGAGCAAAAACGTTAGATTATGGTTTCAAACCACAACACTGCAGAGATAGGGAGACGCTATTCATTTGGGAGACGGGCAGTCTACGTCATCTATGATCTGTGCCATAGAGTGGAAACTCTCTGGAGTGAGTATTGCGTTATGTCTTCTCTAGGAGGCGCTGGTTCTGCTCATGTTATCAACATTAAGCTAGGATTGCCACGTGATAGCATCATATAAACACGCGAACTTGAAACCTGAAGTGCCGATTTTCCACGATAATTTTAACAGGGGACCAATGAAACTTATATAGTTCGAAAAATGGTTTGCTGTAGATGTGCACAATACAATAATCATTAGTGTACATACCCGTTGAGAGTGGTAAAACGGAGCAGATGTTTCGAAAGCTACAGCTCGTATCACGATTTAAAACCTCCAATTCCAATAAAAAGAGAACGTCAAAAATTGAAGTGCTACCAACAACTGCCCTAGGGATGATCGATATTAGAAAAACATCGATGGTAACATCAGTGTTCAATTCAAAGAAATCGATGTACGATGAGCAGCGAAAGGAAAACGTCCGGAAATATCATTGTTTTGGGTGCCGAAACAAACACTCCCCGGCAGAACCAAAGACACGCATTATTATACTGGCACTTCCGAGTACAGTATTATTGGTCTTTCTGTCACTTCAATCAATGTATCAACAATTATTTGTGTATGGATATAACAGTAGTAATAAATAGGGATAAACTATTAGAGTTTTGATGTAAAGGCTAAATTTTACTTACGGCGGTAGCGTCATGTGCGGAAGTTGGCAACGATATGTTCGCTTTATAAGGGATACGTACAAAAACCTGTCAACTACAAAGCAGGAACAGAATTAATTATTTACTTCATGGTCAACACGAATGATTATGCCCCTAATTCTTCGTGACTGGTATCCGAAGTGTCTCATTCGTCCGTCGCTGCCTACTTCAGCACCCCACGCCAGCATTGCTATAAGTAAAATTCTATCGTGTACTAGACAAACTTGATGATATTTGCATAATACTAATTCACTAATTAGTAACTTCCGTGTATTATGAAGTTCACAAACTGATGCGAAATACAATACGTGTATAATGATCCACCAAACGTGGCAGTACTATATATGTTGAAAGGATTGAACAATATCAATCTACAGCGAGAGGTCTGAAGATGATCTAATCTTTGATCGAAACCGGTTACCTGTAGTAATAAATTGTAAAATTTTGCGAACTAGACTGTTATTTTTAGCTTTAAATATCAATGTAATCGACTTTTCAAATACTGTTACATCAAACCAAACGAAACCAAAACAAGCCAAAGAGACAGGGAATAGATTTTAAGAAAATCCGTGGCCGATGTACAAAATTTTTTATAGAAAAGGACTACCTACAAAAAGAAATGATATCCCATCAAAAGCATGAAATGTACAAAAATGCAAGTGAAGCGACAAATTCCTTCCACCATAAAAAGTCGTGAGATCTTATGGGAAACTAAGTCGGTTATTTTAGTGTTCATGGAACGACCTATTCAGCACCTTCTCATAATTTTTTATCTAATAGGTTATCTACCAACATCTGTAGTGACTACATGAAAATTATACATCTTTACTTCTATAACAAATATAATGACTTGGCAATCGCACGGCAACTAACATTTAAAATACTTTACGCAGATTTGAGGTATTTCATTCCTACGTAATTACGTTTGGACACTTGGTGGAAGATAAATTATTTTTCTGTGTCGATGTGTAATTGCGCAATCATTAAATGTATTTTGATGTCATTATATTATGATAAGATTACGAAGTTATTATACGTATTATAGAACTGAAGATATATTATACTAATATAGTCGCTATAAATGTTGGTAGATAACAAATAAATGGTAGATAATAAATAAATGGTAGATAACAAATATGTGGTTCTATGAGAAGTAACTAAAATAACCGACTTTGTTTCCCATCTCAACATACACCAATACTTAAAAAAAACTTTATGTACATGTGAGTATACTTTATTCTTATGTTATTATGTTCGGTTACATAATAGAATATAAATTATTGGTATGTCATTATGATGATGTGCAATTGCAAGATCATTATATTTAAATTATGGTGCGATTGTCGAGCCATTATAGTTATTATAGAAGTAAAGTTGTAAAATTTTTATATAGTCACTACAGATGTTGGTAGATAATTAATTGGATAAAAATCATGACAAGGTGTTGAATAGGTGGTTCCAACAACACAGTTTAAAATAACCAACTTAGTTTCACATAAGATCTCACGACTTTTAATGGTGGAAGGAATTCGTCGCGAGACTTGCATTTTTGTACATTTTATGTTTGTGATGGGATCAATGATTTCTGGAGTCGTAACCTCCACAGAGCGCCCACAACGTTCAGCGTCACTTGTGCCCATATGGCCACTCAGAAAATATTGAAACCACTTATAAACTGTTCTAATCGAAGCGCAGAGTCACCATAACGATTATCAAGCTTCCCTTTAATCTCCTGAGGAGTTTTGTCTTTTATAAAAAATATTTGATCACCACACGAAATTCTTTTTCGTACATTCTTTGAGATTCACTCGACTTCTTTGGTTCACACGAATGACCAAAGCAAAGAAATAGACCTTTATGACTGAAACTTTGTGTGCGTTCTTTCCAAAGATGCCACAAACTAAACATTACCTCGATACGCGTCGTTGGTGCCATCTTTCAGACTTTGCACGGACTTTTCAAACGTCCGTCGTATAAATAAAATCGGTACTTCAGTTCTGATGTTCACGTGTTATTATTGGGATTCGTCTGTTTAGTGGTGTTGCAGTTTTAACGGGTTAGCCGCGTGGCCCCTTTGCCGGGCTGAGTAGGCACGCCCGGATAACAGGCTCGCAGCCGCTGTCACGGTCCTGCCCCCGTCCTGGGCTGTTAAACTCTGCTCGCATCTCAAATTACAGCGCTAACTTAAAGAGCGTGACGATATCTTGTCTGCACAATCTACATAATGACCCAGGTAATGAGCCGGCTAAACGATTTTATGCAAAATCTGTTCATCAGTCACTTTAAAAATATTATTTACGTCATTTTACCTCAATATCACTGGCACCCAACGGATATAGTGATTTTTCGGTTAATTATAACTGGATATAAATACATATTTTTATATATAACGACAATGTTAGAGAACTGCCTATTCTGCGACGGAGGTTAGAGGCACACAGAGACAACTAGCCTCAAATCGGTTTGGTTTAGTCAATTACAAAAAAGAAACAGCTATAGGTTTCTAGTTTCCGAAAGATACAATCACAGCTATGCATACTTTTAAAAAAGCGTATGATTCGGTATTGCGAACAAAATTGTACAGAATTCTTTTGGAACTTGGAATAACAAGGAAGTACCGGGTGATCAAAAAGTCGGTATACCATTTCGTAGCTGGTTGTTAATGTCTATCTTCAACATTACTTTTATTATAAATACTAAAAAAATTGAGACTAACAATTTAACAAATAATATTCTTCAAAAGTGAAAATGCCAAGATTGCGAAATACGTATTTTATTTAATGGGCTGGTTTCGGAGGATTGTGCCACCAACATCTGTTCACATTAGATTTTATAAGTTGTTCATCTGATATGAAAATGGAGATAAAATAATAAGTGCAACATAGCACTTAGTCTACATGTAAAATATATAAATTAACACATCACAGTGTCCAAGATACTTCATATATTTTACATGTAGACTAAGTACTATGTTGCTCTTATTATTTTATCTCCATTTTTTAAATAAAATAACAAATTATAAAAAGTATTATGACCATGTAATATGGTATAGCCCTCCGAAACCAGCCCATTAAATAAAATAAATATTTCGCGATCTCGGCTTTTTCACTTTTTAAGAATGTTAAACTATCAGATCACCTCCACAACCTGCAATGTCAGGTATGTCAACTTAATAAATATTTCCTTGTTTTGATTTACCAGTTTTCGTTCCCTTCAGCCTCATCAGGCCAGATGTTACATACTCGTGATTGTGATGTGATTCCGGGTGTGAGGGGAGTGCTTTTCTGGCACCAAAATATGGGAAATACATTAATATTGAGTCACTGTACTGAAATATCGATAACGGATAAGCGTAGTTACAAATAGTTTGGAGATGCAAAATCCACCTACTTAAAGTTTTTTTTTTTTTTCAGTTGAAACTCCGCAAATAGGTATCACAGTACTAATTTAAAGCCGTTTTCGTGGCGTAAATCCACATCATCAGATATATATAACAGTCTCCATAAAACAGGACTTGTGCTGTAACGTCAATATTAAAATCTCGTAGGTGTAAGACGGATCATCAGGAAATAAAATATTGACGATTGAACGTAAGTTCAGTGCTATGGAGATTACCATGTTTTAGCTGTTATATGTACCTTCTTTGAAAAATACTCTTCCACAGCTGCGACTGCCCTTGTCTGTCAGTAATACAGTTAAGCTAGCTAATACTGCTATACTTTCCTTTGCGGGGGCCCTGTTGAAATTATCTCCAACGTGTGAGGTGTTAACAAAACATAGGTACACCTCGATAAATTCACGCTAGAACATAAATGCAGATTGTAGCCGAGCTTGCGAGTTGCACTATTGCTTTGGAGCACGGACGGTTCCTGTGCAATGCCACAATACGTCTCAAGTGCCAATCATGGTCAAGACACTGTCCTCTGTAGGTGTGGGTGCATTATGCAGGAACTAAGTGAGTTCCAGCTTGTGTAAATTGTTGGAGTTCGTATGGTGGAGTGGGTATTTACACAACCAAGATAGCTCGAGTGTTTACTGTTTCAGTGGGGACGGTATCGAAGATTTATACCGGCAGGAGAAACACCATACGCCAAGTTCCAAAGCGAGACAAAGTGTGAGTGATCGTGACGGAAGGTCATTCAAGAGAAAAGTGTCGAAAAATAAAGAATACGGCAGTTTCAATTAATGTCGCACTTCCGGATCCTGCCGAGACCAAAACAACACGTAGGGTGCTCCAGAACGATGGAGTTCCGAGAAGGCTGGAATTCCAAAACTATTCATTAGTGATACAAACGTCCGTAACGGGAAAACTAGGGAACGGAGCCATGAAATCTGAACTACGGAGCCATGCATGAAAGTCATTTGGTTGGATCAGTCTTGTTTAAAAACGTTTCCAATTTTTCACATGGGTGGTAGGATCCATTGATGATTTATCAATATTCCACGGACCAATGGGAATACCGTCGCCACGTCACGTTACCGCCAAGAACAATATGACCATTCCGGCTGGCAAAATACAACCCAGGGCGACGCTGTTGTTCAAGAAGACAAGATCCTTGTTCACCCTGTTCGAGACGTCAAAGACTGGTTTCTTTAAGCATGATGATGACATGTATCTTCTCTGACCACCAAATTCACCAGACCTCAATATTAATGAGTATTTCTTGTCTTTGGAGGTCGATATCCAACCCGCTCTTGCCAATATTGAAACCCATGGTAGTACTTCTACTTATCCAATTTAGATGCATCCATTTCACTTTTACTAGACCCCGAAACGACAACCGATATTACAATGAGGTCGATGTGTTAGCTTGTATGCATGGTTTGATCATTAGCTGACAAGGTGTTTAAAGCGGGTATTTCTATGATACATGTATACAACATTTCTGACGGAAATTTGGCTTGCACATAGAGCCTGATGAAGGCGAATTGTATCGGCCAAACCGGTTCCAAAAATAAATAAACATGTTTAATATATGCCATGCACTAAAATGTTATTTGCAGAGTACAAATATTTTTGTATGTGTTCTTGTAGGTTTGGTTTTATCATTCAGAGACGACTGTGGACTGTTTTGAATGCCAGTGGTTTTCCTACATGTTATTAGGCACAGTAATGTGTTGAGTTGTTCATGTTTCCATATTTTAGTTCGCCCCTGAATGTGCATCCGGTTCTGAATGGATGTAAGACTACATATTGCTTGATTTCAGTAAAACAATGTTTAAATTTTACTTTTTTCCCGTTATCAGAAGATAAAAAGGATAGCAAAGTTGTCTCGGGGAGGACGTCTCCTTTGATAAGGGGTTTCCTTGTGGCACATTACCTTCGTGAAAAATGAAAGAGTTGTGTCTTTTGATATATCTGTTGAATATAGATGACAGTAATGGCTTCATATACAGTGTGGTCCTATGTTTGCATTGCGCCATAATGAGACACGCGATTGGATGAAACACAGAGACGGCAAACAGCCTTCTGCATTCTAACGAGGCCCCCACCAGGTGGAGAGATCCGTATTAAGAGTGTCACGCGCCAACCTCCAAAAGACACTACAGATATTTTTAGAAATTCATGTTCATGAACTTTAGAGGACCTCTTCTCATTCCAAAGCCAGTCAAACAGTGGAGGAGCAAAATTTCTTCAATTTCTGTCATAGTTGGCCTGTTTTTATTAAGACACCGAATTCGTATGCAGTCGTGGGATTCAAACCCTAACCTTGTCATTTTTGTTTGTGGTTCCCGTAGTTGCACTTAGGTCACTGTCAAATTGGTTGTTTACACAGACCTCGGAAATTGTTTGGCATCAGTGTCTAAAACGGCTCCGTCTCTGATGAGCCAGACTTTGATGAGACGTCAAATATGCTAATCTCCCGCACTTTATCTAAACAACGAGATAGTGATAGATCACTAGGCTAATCAGTTCACTAGCTGTTATCAGATGACAGCAGACGGCATGATGCAGACGAAACGTGCACAGACGAAAACAAACGAAGGATCTCACACCGGGTTTTAAAACTGCAGTCCTTTGATTCCCGGCGACTTGCCTTCGCTTTTATGGCCAAACAGACCATTATTTATCAGATAGCAAATGAAATATGTTCATGAGACACGCCGTAGAAAAATATTCTAGCAAAAAATGACAATTTTTCATAGTACTTTCTTGAAAAACAGAAATCGGTTAAGAATCTCGGGATAGTTTTATCGGACAGTAAGATATGTACAGTGTCAAACAATACCGAATACTAATAGCTTTCTTAATTCTGATGCGAATTATAAAACAAATATAGAAGTACAATACCGAATACCTGAAACGGCTATACATTTACTGCGGCATTACTGGACAATTCTAAGTAGATCCAGCACCTAAATTTAACCGCACTCGTCTTCTAACAACGACTTTCGTGGTGAGACAACAACATTACAATCCCGTCAATAACCACGTGAATGCCTGTGCACGATCATTGCTAGGGACAAAATACACCTAAATCCCAAATATTTTTGATATAGTTCCCATTTCCGCCAACGTTATTTTCATTTCGTTTGATTTCTGTAATGGGTGTTTTAGGAAATACAGAACATTACGAGTGATTTTTATTGGAATAAATATTGTTTTTGTATGTAAAGACGTTGAATTCAGATTCTGAATTGTAAGAATAAATTGAATTATTGTTTTTAAAAAAACTGGAACGGAAGTAGGTCATCCATGTAAAAGCTCTAAATCAGGAGATAAATGTCTCGTTTCCTCGGGCAATGAATGATTACTGTATGCATTGCTAACTAACTATGAGGTACACAAAAACCGTATTTTTCTCCACTCACTTCAGTTTTATTGCGCTCATTTTCTCTTGTGCACCAACTAACTACAACAATAATATCCAGACGGCTCCAAACAATTATGTCCAGTTTACATTGGGGATATTTAGCATTAGATTTCTCTTCCTGGCGTTGTCAAAAAATGGTAATGATTAAGGAAAAGTCGAGGACACGTGATTATATATTCGTATTTGTTGAGGCCGCATAAATGGTGTTGGAGGCAAATATATGAACTGATTTTGCAGAGCAGGAGAGATCACAGCGTAAGATCAATCGGAGTAAAATATTCACACAGTATTCCACATTTCCTACTCCATTTTACCCGCTCGAGTAAACTCATAATACATACCGCGCTTTAAGAATTATTCTAAATTTTCATTTCAGATATAAGTAACAACAGTTTTGCCTCACTATACCTCTTAAGAATCATGAGTACAAAAAAAATGGAATTTACGGAGATACGTATGCAATCATACTCCCTAATTCATCCGCAGATGGAGATGATCTAAACTGCTCTCCGTCTTGCTCTACACAATGAGAAGTATTTATGCCGTTATAGCTATCGACACTGTCTTCTTTCGACACGTAAAAGACATGCTATCCAGTCAAAATGTCGCTACTGACAGCAGGCGATGGTACAAAGTGACTGAGATAATAAATTCGTATTTAAAATGTAATTCAGTACTTCCAGTAAATCATTTACGTCTGTGCTAGGATGGTCCCTTGAAATGGGTGGCGGCCAGTTTTCTTCTACACCTTTTTGAACCGAACTAGAATTCCATGATACGCGCACTCTAAGGACAGAGACAACGAAAAGCCTTAAAAATAACACGTATAAAGAACAGTCTAGAGTGCAAAAATTTTATTTTTTTCCGACTAGTTTCGGTCTTCTTTTATATCATCTCCAGGAAATTTAGCTCCACAACATCCATGGAGCTAAATTACCTGAAGATGGTCTGAAAGAAGACCAAAACTAGTCGGAAAAAATAAAATTTTTGCACTCTAGAGTGTTCTTTATATATAAATTTAAATAACAGTGCTGTTCCCAAAAAAACGAAACAAAAATGTTTCTAAAAATACGTTAAAAATAACAATCGTTTGATAGCTTATTGTGAGATATTGTTTGCATGTGTCATTTGAACACTCTCGACTCTCATATTTTTTCCTTTACACACAGCCAAAATACACGAAAATCATGGCAATGCCCTTGGGTTGTCTCGCCCCGAACAGACAACCACGTACTCACGATAGTTTCACTTTTTTTTTTCCTTTTTTAATGCATTCTTGTCTGTGGTGTGGTGCACGCGTTATAAGTATGAAAAATTTCCCTTCATGGCAGCATACGATTCACAAACAATTCCGAGCGGATTTGAAATCTGTACCGCTAACGCGTGAGACACGTACAACATTCAACCCGCCATGTTGTTAGAATTCAGGAAACCGACTTGTAAATTAAGGTAACTTGAAACAATATGAAGTAAGATGCGAGCAATGTCACCAAAACTATGTAAAAGTAATAATGCAAAAAAACTGGATGAGACTGAAAGTCTCCCATTAGGTAACAGTTAACACCACATGCATAAAATTTTTTTGAAATGACTAAGTCGCACTGTTTTTATTTTATCATTACGCGTTTCGATACATCATCATCAGATAACTTTTTAAAAAAAACGATGGTAATTAAAATACATCTTATTGGAGATCACTAAAACATGAAATCACCATCGTGGATGTCTAGTCAAGGTGTGTCGACTAGAATCTCATGCCAAACTGTCTAGTCGACACACCTTGACTAGACATCCACGATAGTGGTTTATATTTTAGTTAGTCATCTCGAATAACATGTATTTTAATTACCATAGTTTTTTTAAGTTATCTGATGATGATGTATGGAAACGCGTAATGATAAAATAAAAACAGTGCGACCAAGACATTTCGAAAAATTTTGTGCATGCCAACTTATGGTCGCTGTCCAAAAAAAAATTAAAATGGAAGGTTTAATTAATCAAGTGATAGTTAACACCACGAAACATCTTGTCAGACGTACAGAACTACAGGCCAAATATACATCTATGATCGATGTTTAAGGAAAATATCTTTTGAAAAGGCAGTCATTGAAGGAGTGGGCTGTAGTAACACTGTTCGACAAGATATTATTGCCAATAAGGTTGTTTTAAGCGACTTGTATAAAAGGAGAATATAATTCAAGGCCGACCCCGCCACACCCTACAGCCGGGAACTATCCAAGCTTTATTTATCTCTTTTTCTACCAACTCAGCTCTGCAGAAGTTGCACGAAGGCTCAGGAATGTGTAAGCCCCCCCCCTCCCCCCCCCTCCCCCCCCCCCCACAAACACACACAATCGCGCGCGCACATACCCGTGCATATTTTGTAGGAAAAGTAGAGGGGAACATAAAACAGGAAGAGGTAGGCATTAGTCGGGAGGAGACAATCGGAAACGTAAAGTCATAACATACGCTGCATACTGTGGAAGAGCCCGGGTGGCTATTGTAGCCGTGTGTGCAGTCCAGAGTCCCGTTTAAGCTGCTGACGCACTACCTCGTAACCTACTCAGTTTTAATTACACTAACGGGTCATCGCGCTTATCGTGACCGTGTCACACGCCTTAGCCACAACTTACCGGACTAAACCCAGATAACAGGCGCGTAGTCAGAAACTCTTCGTCGCCGTATCTCAGCGACTTACCAGTCGAAAACTGGGTACAGATTACTTATTTTCCCGCCTCGATATTCTGTACTTACAACGTCCAGGTAAGGCACCATTGTACTAATATGCTACGTAGATCAGAGGCGCATTGCTGTGAGCAAGTAGGCTAAAATTAGGGGCCGAGCAGGGCTAATGTCACGTGACATGTAGCGACACTGCCCTTACTCCAAAGGACACAACCGAAAAGTTTAAGATATCAAACCCAAGAACGCTAGGCGATGAGGCACTCCGCGGTACAATATCTCCGCACCTTGTCAATCCAAAACTTGGTGCAGGTTGCCTTTTTCCACCTCGATGATCCGAATCTGCAACATCGAGGTCACACTCCACTGTATTAGCACATTAGCGGCGCAATACTGCGAGCAAGAAGACTAAACTTTGGGGAATCTAGCGACACAGTACTGCTCTACGGATAACCGGAGTGACTGTTCCACAACCGAAATAACACGCCCTTACTCCAAAACACATTGAGCGAAGAGAAATTCTATGGAACCATATTAACCGTCTTGGCAATCGAAAATTTCGTGTAGGTTGCTTTTTGCCGCCTCGAAGAACTGTACTTCCAACATCTAGGTCACACACCGGTGTAGTACCACGCTAAGAAGATCAGCGATGCACTGCTGCGGGAAATTAGGCTAAAATTAGTGGCTGAGCAGAGCTATCGTAACAGTACTGTGGGGAGCTCTACAGATCTCCGCACTGACTTCTTCACAACTGTATCACATATCCTCACTAATGGCACCTGAAAAGGTCAGATATATAACCCAAGAATACTGGGAGATGAAGAACACTACGCCACCCATCTCCGAGCCTTGCCAGTCAAAGATTTGGTGCAGATAGCTTTTCTTCTGCCTCTTGAAATTGCAACAACAAGGTCACGCGCCATTGTACTTGCATGCTACGTAGATTAGCGGCGCAATGCTGCGAGCAAGTAGGCTAGAGGGTAATTAGGGACACCGTCGGGTGACGTCTAGCACACAGTTTTATGGAAAGCTCTACGGATCTCCGTACTGACAGCTTCGCAGCCGTCGCACACGCCCTTACTCCAGAGGACACGACTAAAAATAGATTCAACCCAAGAATGCTGGGCGGTAATGAGTAGCAATATATCGTTCTCAAAAATATTGTATGTAAAAGCAGATTTACAAAATTAAATTGGAAACGACAGGACACATTTTCTGGTATATACAGCAGTGTGAATAGAGCCCTATAACAAAGTACACCAGATACAGTTCCGCTCCTTTGTGGTCTAAAACTTGGTGCAGACTTCTCTTTTCCGCGCCTCGATGAAGTGAACTTGCAACATCGAGGTCACACACCACTGTACCAGCATGCTAAAACTAGGGTCTGAACAGGGCTACCGTCACGTGACATCTAGCGACACGACACTGTCGGAAACTCTACGGGTCTCCGTTACCGACTTTTTCACATCCGTATCACATGTCCTTACTGGAAAGGGCACAATTGGAGATCGAACCCAAGGAACAATGGGCGGCAACACACTGACCGCGCCTCGCCAATCAAATATTTTTTTTTTCCTTCTTTCGGGCTCTTGAACTTGGCGGAAACGAGCTCACCCGCCGCTGTACCAGCGTGCTACGTGGTTAAGACTAAAACTAGGGCCGGGGCAGGGCTGTTGTCACGTGACAGCGACGTAACACTGTGGGAAACTCTGCGGAACTGGCAGCTCGGCTATTGTCTGCCGACTGATTCCGTGCTCCGGAATGCCGCAGCGAGGCAGGAGTTTGGCGGCGGTGACACGCGACCGCCGAGGCGCAATCTGTGCGGCCTGGGAGAAGAGCAGATGAGGAGGAGGAGGAAAGCTGGCCGCGGGCTTACCTGTAGCGGGAGCCGCGGCGCTGAGAGCGGGCGTCATGCCTGTGGGCGCGCGACCGGCCGCTGCGCGCACTGCCGCTGCCTGCTGCCTGCTACCGCCTGCTCCGCTGCCCGCCGTGCCCCTGCCCTCTGCGCTGCCGCCCGCTGCTCTGGCCGCTCTGCGCTGCGCTGCGCACCGCCCTTCGCGCCGCAATCGATACCCGCTGCCGCTGCCGCTACCGCTACCGAGCCGGCCGCCGCCTCGTCCTCGCGCGTGGGGTGGCAGCACTGGGCGCGCGCGCCGGCACCACCCCTGCGCAGTTCCCGCAATCGCCGTCGGAGGGCGGGCTCGGCGCGGCCGGGTGCCGAAAATGGCACCCGAGCTACTTCCGCTGTGGTGTTCCAGGCAGAGGCGCAGACTTAGGAGGGGAGGGGCAAGGCACCTTTCGCCCCTGCCCACTACCCCCAATTCAAACCCACTATTACTTGGCATTTATTGGTGAACAGGGGTGTAGATAAATTTTTTCCTCTGGGTGGTGGTGGAGAGGGGGGGGGGGGAGGGTTAGAGCGAGCTACATTTAGGTGCCCCCGCATAGTTGACACGCGCCAAAGCTGTGACGCACACCCTGTAATATTTCTGGCTTAAAGCCATCATAATAGGATCGAAGTATTGCTTCAGTGGAGCCGGTTAGGACCAGTAGGCGACAGATGGTAAAAATTGGTGAGAACCAAAAATGTTCGTACAGCTTATGGGACTTAACTACGGGATCATCGGTCCCTAAACTTATAAACTAGCTAACACTAAGGACGGCACAAATATACATGCCCGAAGGGGGATTCGAACCCCCGACCGTAGTGGCCGCGCAGACCGTGACTGACGCGCCTCAGTCCCCTCTTTTTTTTTCCCCCTCTATGGAAAGTTCTGTTCGTTGGGGACGCTGATCGTGTTCGTTCGTTCTTGCCGGCCGCGGTGGCCGAGGAGACTGAGGCGCTTCAGTCACGGTCTGCATGGCCATTACGGTCGGGGGTTCGAATCCCCCCTCGGGCATGGATATTTGTGCCGTCCTAGTTCGTAAGTAGTTCATAAGTAGTTTGTAAGTTTAGGGACTGATGACCCCGTAGTTAAGTCCCATAAGCTATACAAACATTTGAACATTTCATTTCGTTCGTTCTTGTTCTATGAGTTCTTTGGCTCAGCTTTCTGGGTCGGGTTCTCATGGGAAAGAGCACTGGCAAATCTCCCCGAATTCTAGGGAAGTCACCGAGCGGCAGACACTGGACGCCGATTGGCTGTAGCACTGGCGGTCACGCGCCAAAACGCATTCATAGTTTTATTAATATTTATTAAACTAATTATTTATTCAATGTCATACTCAATTTAGAGAAAAACCTCAAAACATATTAATAATTGCTAATTCAATAAACAAAATAATTAATTTAAGACGGACGATGCCATATTTGCGCGCCAAATCGCGAAACGAAGGCAGCCTTGCATCGGGCCGCCGCAGTTCACTTCAGTATAAAAAAAAAAAAAAAAAAAAAAAAAAAAAAAAAATGTTCAAATGTTTGTAAAGCTTATGGGACTTAACTACGGGGTCATTAGTCCCTAAACTTACAAACTACTTATGAACTACTTACAATTTGGACGGCACAAATATCCATGCCCGAGAGGGGATTCGAACCCCCGACCGTAGTGGCCGACTTCAGTACAAACACTCGGAAGAGTAACATGTGAGTTCAGAACATGCACTCGGTGAAGTAACATTTATACGTAGGCGGTTATAATACATTATTTAATCATCTTAGATCAAGGCTAAATGACTTTATATTTACTTTCAGTTAAGAAAATGTGTGTCAAGTGTATATTATTATGCAGTTTACTGGTTTTCTGCTTTCGTTGAGTAAATCAGTTGGCATCCCGATTCCCTAGGACTTCAGTTTTATTAATAATTAGATCAGTTCCTGCCAATAGTATAATAATTTCAGCCTCAATTAAGAACCCCGAGCTGCGTGCTATCTTCTGCATGGGGATGACATCTGTAGAAGACGTCAGGTTGCTGAACTTTTAGAGTTTCCACTCTTCACACAGTGCAGTGGTAACTACAACCCTCGCTTACACTGTCATTGTGGTACAAACGCAAACTGTTGTGCGTCATCCATGGCAACATGGAGGAGGAAAGGAAAGGAAATGATATAGTATCGGTTAAACACCACCCCTGCAGTCTTTTTCCTGTTACCCTCTCCCGCCCATAAAACAAACTTGCGATTTTTCTATGAATTTGGAAAATTTTGTGAATAGTTGATAAAAAGAATGAAGCGTTATTGAAAAAGATTGTAGACATGAAGAGCAGTCTTTTCAGGTATACCTTGAAAATGACGGGTGTTTACCTGCCGAAATACTGGCTGTACGTTGCCCAACTATATTCCCGCAAATTATTTCAACATTACATACAGAATAAGCCCAATTATCAGAGCAAAAGTAATCGCTTTAGGGATTAGTAAATTAGAAATACCTTCCGCACCACCACATCTAGCGCAAGTCATCAGTTGTCAGTAAAAAAATCGAAAGCCTTCAGACAACATACAGGGGAGACCAGAGGAATGGCACTACCTTAAGGGAACCAGTTTTTTCTACCGTATTAAAAGTGTGTCTTTTCGGTACATAATAATACAACAGCTTCGCCAGTTAATACTACTTTATTATAATATTTTATCAGCCATGTATCTTGTTCTCGTTTAACCACGCTCGTTAAAAATATACTTGTATGTGTTACGTACAAATCGCCGTCCTACTGTAGTAACAAAATTAGTAGATCACTGACGTTGGTGGCAGCAGTAAACATCACGTTGACCTCCGTTACACGCTAGGCAAGCCTCACACGGTACTATTAAACAGTCTGTGGAGCGTGGCTGGAATTCAGTTTTTTTTTTATATTTTTTAACTGGCAAAATTTACCATGGTGAAAGTTGTCCGCGGCGCTTGCGTAGGTCTCACGAAGGCTACCCACAAGATATTCGAGACAAAGAAGTAAGAAGCCAAATCCCAACAAGAATCGATTACAACTTACAGATACCCTTTGTTGACAAAGTTTTCAGTCTCTCATATTCATTATACAAATTACTGTCTTTTTTAATTCTAGCACGAGTGACAAAAAAAGTTATTGGGGGGTTTGTACCCCCTCGTCCCCTCCCCCCGCGTCCCTCTGTATCTATGACCGTGAAGCTGACTGGTTAACACCCTGATGTAGAGATTGGAAGATAATAGAAGCGACTTATTTTCATTTCGTGTGTGCTTTCTTTTACAGTTCTTAAATCCTTAGTGTGCTCGCGTGTTTATCTACTAAGAATCGCGTTTAGTTGTCGGTTCAGTTGTTATTTTGATTTATTAGCTCGCGTATATATTTTTTAGATTCGCCGTTAATAAACAGTTTAGTGTCAGATCCATATTTTTCGAAGCTCACTGTTTATCAAACTTCTGTGTCCTCAGACGTACTTACTTGGAAAAAACAAGGGTTTTTAGAATGGCTAGGAACTGTGACTGCTGCGAACGGATGGAGGCAGAGTTGGTGACTCTTCGCTCGCAGCTTCAGGCGGTGTTGGCTTCGCTGGCAACGCTTGAGACTGCGGTGGGTGGGCGCCGCTGTTGTGGGCCGCTCGCGGGGGTACAGCAGACGCCCTGTGCGTCTGTTGTGCCCTCCGATCGGCCTGCGGCTGTGGCCAGCCCGCTCACTGCCCGCGAGGAGGTAGCCCCCTAATCCGTGGTGGATTGGGAGGTCTCCTCAGCGCGTGTCAGGCGGCGTAAGACTTTCCGGGGGACCGAAGTGGAGGCCTCCCCGGTTAGTCTTGCCAACAGATTCGAGGCGCTGTCTGTGTCAGAGGATGTTCCTGGCGCAGATGGTGTCGCTTGTCCTGTACTCGCCCCGCTGCCTTCAAGATCTGGGCATTCACAGAGGGTGGGTTTGTTGGTAGTTGGGAGCTCCAATGTTAGGCGGGTGATGGAGTCCCTTAGGAAAATGGCTGCTAGGGAGGGGAAGAAATCCAATGTGCACTCCGTGTACATACCGGGTGGAGTCATTCCAGATGTGGAACGGGTCCTTCCGGATGCCATAAAGAGCACAGGGTGCAGCCAGCTGCAGGTGGTGGCTCATGTCGGGACCAATGATGTGTCTCGCTTTGGATCGGAAGGGATCCTCTCTGGTTTCGAGCGGCTATCAGAAGTGGTAAAGACTGCCAGTCTTGCTTGCAAGATGAAAGCGGAGCTCACCATCTGCAACGTTGTCGACAGGACTGACTGCGGACCTTTGGTTCAGAGCCGAGTGGAGTGTCTGAATCAGAGGCTCAGACGGTTCTGCGACCGTGTGGGCTGCAGATTCCTCGACTTGCGTCAAAGGGTGGTGGGTTTTCGGGATCCGCTAAATAGGTCAGGAGTCCACTATACTCAGGAAGCGGCTACGCGGGTAGCGGGGGCTGTGTGGACTGGGCGGTTTTTTAGGTTAGAGTGCCTCGGGAATACACAAAATGGGTTTCAGTCTCAAAGGGGGCAGGTCAGACACAGGAAGAAAGCAGATCTAGAAACCGTTGATATAACAGTTGTTAATTGTCGTAGCTGTATTGGGAAAGTTCCAGAGCTCCAAGCACTGATAGAAAGTACTGAGGCACAAATCGTTATAGATTCTGAAAGCCGGCTGGCACCTGAGATAAGTTTGGCCGAAATTTTTTCAAAGGGCCAAATGGTCTTCAGAAAGGATAGATTAAATAAAAAAGGGGTTGGCGTGTTTATTGCTGTTACTAACGGTTTATCCTGCAGCGAAATTGAGGCAGATACTTCCTGTGAGTTGGTCTGGATAGAGGTTATACCTGACAACCGGAATAAATTAATAATTGGATCTTTTTATCGGCCCCCTGACTCAGACGATGCGGTTGCCGAAATGTTCAAAGAAAGCTTGAATCACATTTCAAATAGGTATCCGAAGCATACTGTTATAATCGGTGGCGACTTTAATTTCCCCTCGATATGTTGGCATAATTACGTATTCAAAACCGGCGGCAAATATAAAACATCGTCCGAACTAGTTCTGAATGCTTTTTCTGAAAACTACTTCGAACAGTTAGTTCATGAACCCACTAAAATAGTAATTTGTTGCGAAAATACCCTTGACCTCCTAGCAACAAATAATCCTGAGCTAGTAAAGAGCATCAAAACAGATATAGGGATTAGCGAACATCGAGTTGTAGTAGCGAGACTGAATGTCGAAATGCCCAAATGCACCAAAAATAAACGAAAAATATATCTATTCAATACAGCAGATAAAAATTCGCTTCACGCTTTCCTGAGTGATAGTCTCCAGTCTATCAAAACTAAAAATGCGAGTGTAGATCAGTTGTGGCTTACTTTCAAAGACATGATATCAGTAGCAATCGAGAGATTTATACCAAATAAATTAATAAAAGAGGGGGCTGACCCCCTGTGGTACACAAAACAGGTCAGATCACTATTGCAGAAACAAAGAAAAACGCATGCAAAATTTAAAAAGACACAGAATCCACAAGACTGGCAATCTTGTACTGAAACTCGCAACCTAGCGCGGACTTTAATGCGAGAAGCTTATAGTAGTTACCACAACGAAATCCTGTCTCGTAATCTTGCAGAAAATCCAAAGAAATTCTGGTCAAATGTGAAGTACACTAGCGGCAAAACACAAACCATACCTTCACTACGCGATACCAATGGTAATACTACCGATGACAGTACTGATAAGGCAGAATTACTAAACACAGCTTTCTGAAATTCTTTCACCAAAGAAGACGAACACTCCAGTATTCAATCCAAGAACATCTGCCAGCTTAGAAGTAGATGTTCCTGGAGTAGTAAAACAACTTAAGTCACTAAACAAAAATAAATCATCCGGGCCAGATTGTATACCAACCAGATTACTCTCAGAGTATGCTGATGCAATAGCTCCGTACTTAGCTATAATTTTCAACCGATCACTCAGCGAAAGATCCGTACCCAAAGATTGGAAAGTTGCCCAAGTTACTCCAATATTCAAGAAAGGCAATAGGAGTGATCCCCAAAATTACAGGCCTATCTCATTGACGTCGATTTGCAGTAGGATTTTGGAACATTTACTTTGTTCGAATATGATGAACTACCTCGAAGAGAACGACCTATTAACCACTAGTCAACACGGATTCAGAAAGTATCACTCTTGCAAAACACAGCTTGCCCTTTATTCACATGAAGTATTAAGTGCCATCGACAAGGGATCTCAAATCGATTCCATATTTCTGGATTTAAGGAAGGCTTTTGACACTGTACCCCACAAGCGGCTTCTTATGAAATTGCGTGCTTATGGAATATCTCCCCAATTGTGCGATTGGATTCACGATTTCCTATCAGGAAGAACACAGTTCGTTGTAATTGACGGTAGGTCATAGAGTAAAACAGAAGTGATATCTGGCGTTCCACAGGGAAGCGTTATAGGTCCATTACTCTTCCTCGTGTTTATAAAAGATTTAGGAGACAATCTGAATAGCTCCCTTGGACTGTTCGCGGATGATGCTGTCGTTTATCGGTTAGTGAAGTCAATTGAGGATCAAAAGCAACTGCAAAGTGATTTAGACAAAATTTCTGCATGGTGCGAAAATTGGCAATTGACACTAAATAAAGAAAAGTGTGAAGTAATTCACATGACCACTAAAAGAAATCCGCTGAACTTTAATCACGCGATAAATCAAACTAACCTTAAGGTCGTAGATTCTACTAAATACCTAGGACTTACAATTACGAACAACTTTGACTGGAGAGAACACACAGAAAATATTGTGGGGAAGGCGAACCAAAGGTTACGTTTCATTGGCAGAATGCTTCTAAGATGCACCAGCTCCACCAAAGAGACTGCCTACATCACACTTGTGCGTCCTCTCCTGGAGTACTGTTGCCTTTTGTGAAACCCTCACCAGGTGGGACTGACGGAAGACATTGAGAAAGTTCAGAGAAGGGCAGCTCGTTTTGTTTTATCACGTTACGGGGGGGGGGGGGGGGGAAGCGTCACGGAAATGTTGCACGAATTGGGGTGGAAATCATTAAAAGAAAGACGTTATTCATTGCGGCGTGTTCTGTTTGCGAAGTTTCAATCACCGACTTTTAGTTTGCTATATTTTGCTAGCACCCACCTACTTAGGGAGACATGACCATCCCAATAAAATAAGAGAAATCAGATCGAAAACGGAACGATTTAGGTGTTCTTTCTTCTCGCGCGCTATTAGAGAATGGAACGGTAGAGAAAAGTTATGAAAGTGGTTAATGAACCCTCTCCCAGGCACTTGAATGTGATTTGCAGAGTATCTATGGAAATGTAGATGTAGATGTAAGATTCCTTGGAATACATATGAGCGATACACTAAGTTGGACACTACACTCAGAGATGGTCTCTAAGCAGCTCAGCAAACTCTGTTTCTTACTAAAATCTTCAAGAGATTACCTCTGTTATTTTGTCAAGTAGGCTCAACCACATAGATCGTGTATAAAACACTATAATATGACGCGTTTCGAGGGTCAAGCCCTCATCATCAGATAAAACATACAAGAATCTTTAAAACCCGAGACAAATAAAATCTAAAACGTAATAATGGATATAATTAAGATTACCTCTGTATCCACTATGAAGCTTGTATACCACGCCTTATTTGAATCCGTGATGAGCTATGGTCTGATTTTCTGGGGGAATAGATCAGAATCCAATAGTTTATTTAAAATACAGAAGCAAGCAGTAAGGAAACTCTCTTTAAAAAATATATATATGACCACTGCAGGTCACTTTTTAATCAACATCTACCATGTGTGTAATACTCAACATAACCTGCCTTTTAATTAAACATTTACATTCACTACATAAAAACAGTGACCGCCATTCACATGATACAAGAAACAAAAACCAGTTGCAGGTCCTATCACACAATACAAAATTATACGAAAACAGAGCGTAGTACATGGGACTCAAAATATACAAT
The DNA here is from genome assembly GCA_026315105.1 of Locusta migratoria. Classification (NCBI taxonomy): domain Eukaryota; kingdom Metazoa; phylum Arthropoda; class Insecta; order Orthoptera; family Acrididae; genus Locusta; species Locusta migratoria. The sequence continues at coordinate 288,742,371 of CM048747.1, read as the reverse complement.
CACCTTCCAGAAGAAATCTAATTAATCAAAAACCCAACCGAAATGAAAACTAGACTTACAACATTTCTCTTAAGCCACTGTTTCTACTCTATAAAGGAATTATTTGATACAAAATTTTAATACTATAGACTGGGTCCTTTTTTTTTCTCTTAAATTCTAAACAACAATGTAATTAAACATAAGGAGAGGCATTGAATTAAAATTTGTGCTGTGGCCAGGATTCGAACCCACGACCTCTGACTCACTAGGTAGGCGCTTTAGACCACTCAGCTAACACAGCATTGCAGCTAAACCGACTACATGGACTGTCTTAAAGCACATCTCCCTCCACACCACATACTTCAATTCAATGCCTCTCCTTGTGTTTAATACCTTTGGTATAACGAGACAATGTTGTCTCATGAAAATGTATTATTTGTTGATAATAATAATTATTTTGTAATAACTTTTTTTCTGTTAAATTGTAATCAACAAAGTAATTATTCTTCAGTTTCTCCCGGCGTATTTGATAATCAAAATATCCACGGGTGTACTGCCGGTCTATAGTGTCCAACGGGCACAATATTTCGCCCGATTTAACACCAATACATTTCTTTTTGGCCGGCCGCGGTGGCCGAGGAGACTGAGGCGCTGCAGTCACGGTCAGCACGGCCACTACGGTCGGGGGTTCGAATCCCCCCTCGGGCATGGATATTTGTGCCGTCCTAGTTAGTAACTAGTTCATAAGTAGTTTGTAAGTTTAGGGACTGATGACCCCGTAGTTAAGTCCCATAAGCTTAACAAACATTTGAACATTTTGATTTCTTTTTGTGAGGATATCTAAAGAATCGTGTTTATTTCACTGAGCCCACATCCCCAGATGATCTAAAACGGCGCATCGAGAACGCATGTCGCTCCGTCATACCGGCGATGTTGCATCTCGTCCGCAGATCCTTTCGATGGCGCATTGCATTATGCATTGAGGAACATGGACACACATTTGAACATCTCATGTCAATCAACTTCCCACCGCCATAACATCCATCACCCACCACACACCCATGTATTATGTACAGCGTGTGGTATCTGCCCCTGAAACTTTGAAGGGTTGTAGCTCCCAAACTAACAGTGATAGGAATGTAGTTTGAATTGATTTGGACGCATCTGGTTTCAACGAATCCAATGCACGATAGAAAAAACTATTGTTCCATTTAAAAAATTATATCTTTGCGCTGTATCTCTTCGGAAAATGATACAATAAACTATGTTCATAGTTCCGCAGAAAGTGTAACATTTCTTATGTTGACCTGCCGCATTAAAATTTCCCGTCGCCTATTATTTTATAAGTTACAGAGGCAAACACACTTAGTGAAACACCACAATCACGCGGCGAGGTGCTGTTATAACTTGACAGACAGGCGTCTCCGGACCGACATCTTCAACTCATGGCATGCATGGCTCCCCACCGAGTCCCATCCAGAACAACTTTGATGCACACGCCGGGCCTAGCCACAAACTGCCCCTTAATCAAAATAACTCGACCCTGGCGATGCCACCGTATCAAACTGACTGCCCGATACCCTCTCCGTTATCCCTACAGCGACCGACCCACTCCTCTCTCCAACTGCCTCGGCGCGCCACCGTCGCGCCACACGCGGCAAGGAAAACACCAGTCAGAAGACAATCGGTGCGCGATAGATCAAACAGCGCCACTAGCGGTGCACGCACAGAGAGATCGATGGTACTTGAGCCAGTAACTAAAAAAGGACAGGGTCAATCGAAGAAACAGAAGCCAGGATGGCACATCCTCGACAAAAATTGGCCAGGGAAGCTTGTAGAGTAAGGAGTGGGGGTGGCCAGAACGCAGATTATGGCCTTCAGCCCTATTGCTGCAATGCTCGTTTTCGCATCGAGCCGGCCACACAGAGTGCGACGGTGATTGGCCTGCTGCACCAGTCAATACCAAGTTGTCTCAGAATACACACTGCTTGCTCCAAGGACCTGCTGATCCATTGAACTACTGTTTCACCACACTGGTGTCTGTGGCAGTAGGGAGGGAGGCAGGTCTGCAGCAGTCAGCTGCAGTACAATGGGGTTCTGGCCACTCCCACAGCGTGGCAGCTGAAGCACCAGCTGGCTGTGGGTTGTCCCTTTTCCCTAACATCCAAGCCATCCGCTGCGGCGCCAGCCGTATCAGCAGCTGCATTATGTCTCACCAGGCCTTGAGTGCTGTAAAGCTTACAAACATTGCACCGTGACGGGCCCAGACCCCCTTCAGGCCCAGAACCTGGAAAGGGATCCACCCAGTCCCTACCCAAGATCCTGCAAGAACGGGACCAACGATGACTGAAAAGAATCGTTCAACCCCTGTGACAGAAGCGCAACTCTTCCGCAAATAGCTTCAGATTTCAATGCTGGGCCATCAACGTCAGTGTGTGAACCATTGACTGAATCATCATCGATATGGGCTTTCGAAGACCCACTCGTATACCCTTGCTGAAGGCACGGCACAAAGCTTCAAAGCCCGCCTGGCCCATCAACTCCGACATTGAACTGTCAATGACTGAAACATGTTGCCTGGTCTAAGGAGTCTGGTTTCCCGTTGGATCAAGCGGTGGACGTGCACAGGTATACATGAATCCAAGGACCCTGCATGTCAACAAGGGACTGTTCAGGCTGGTACAGTTACTGTAATGGTATGGGACGTGTGCAGTTGGAGTGACAACTGTGGCGGTACTGGCTTGTAAGCCAGCAGCCATGTCTTTACTTTATTTCATAATTTCATTTACTTGTATGGAATAGTAGAAAGTAGCGCGAGCAAGATAGTAGCCACATTGTACTGTATGTACGATCCCGTGGGAAAACTCCGCCCCTTTCTTTAAATCTGATTGGCTGTTGCTATATCTTTACGTGCCACAACCTCCCAGCTATTTTATTAATTATTTAATAAATAAAACTTCAGTTATAAATTCTACTGCCATTATGTGTGTAAATTAATTGTTTGTTATTACACTATTGTTTTTTAGATTTATGAGATTAAGTATTTTAGGTGAAGAGTGAGAGTGGCGTTCTAGAAGAGTCGGTTGGCGCCAAAACTATAGGCGCTAGCGTGAAGCACAGTTCCACTGCTAGTCAGTTCACTGCGAGCCCCGACACGGTAAACATCTAGCGGCACTAGCGATAGCCAGCCTTGTATTAATCGGTCGATAAAGGGGCTAAAAATATTTGTAAAGTGTGTGCAATGCATGTTAGAGAGTGTTAAGGCTGTAACAACGTTATTTTTGTGACTAATATTGACGTCAACATGCAGTTTGTGGCTTCTGTATTGTGTGATTGGTAAATAATAAAATAGCCACTGGCATCTCTATAGGAATTCATCGACTTCGTTAGTGGTAGTTAGACAGTCACAGTATCCACCACTTTCAATTTCAGTCTCCCCTCGAGTCTACGACCTGTGTGCTGCTTCTGCGCTGGGGACATCTACGAGAGAGAAGGCACCAGGTTAGTCAAATATTGACTGACAACCGCCTACGGGCCTCACATGCAACGTTCGGTCTATTACAACTAGACGAGTTAGCACGCTGCTCGCAGTAACGTGATTGAGGTAAAGGGAAGATAAGAAAGTGCCAAGGAAACTGTCACAAGTGGACTTGATAACATAAACTTTAACCATAACATTGAATTGGTTTATAGGTTTAAAGATTATTATTTTTTTCAATCTCCACCCTCGCCTTACAATGAACCCCTGATACGACTCTGACAGGTGACACAAACGTACGCATCCTGGTTAATCACTTGCATCCATTCATGTCCATTGGCATTCCGACAGACTTGGGCAGATCCAGCAGGATAATTCGACACTTTTCTCAGTTTAAATCTCACCAATGGCCACCAAACTCGCCAGACCAGATCATTATCTGGGATGCCTTATTCTTACGGACGTATGGACGACACTGCAGCATGCACAGTATCAATTCCCTCCAGTACTACTTCAACCCTTAGTTAAGTTGAATCGTGTTGCAGGGGCTCTACACGATATTAGACACGTGTACCAGTTTCTTTCGTTTTTCAGTGTATTAAAGAAACAGGCATCTAAAAACCTTCCTGCCTTATAATGTCACGTTGTGTCCACAATTCAAATCAGTCGGTCAAGAATTTTCTGAGATTGATGGATTACACAAACAATTATTTACATTTTTATTAATATAAATAAATTTCACCTATTTACAATTTTAAAATCCTCTGTAAATAAATCCCCTTTTGGCCCACTTTATGTTACGGTGGTAACACTAAAAGTGGGCTTTTGCGATCGTCTTTTGACAGCTCGAAATTTATATGAAAATAACGGCATAACCAATCATCTGACAGGAAAATCGAATAATCGAATTTCTAGAGGAGAAAATTCTCTACAACTTTGCTCTCTTATGTTTTTTTTCATATATCGTATTGTTTCAGAGATATTTGCATAAATAACGGCGATTTTGGGATGTCTGTCTGTCTGCCTGTCCGTAACGTGTTCCCACTTCTTAAGTCGTACCGTTCAACCTATCAGCACCAAATTTTACAGACATAATTGTAGGCTGCCAGAGACCAGAACCTCTCTTTTCAAATTTTTCGGACAAATTTTTCGGACAAATTTTTCGTTAGTAACACCAAAAAAAAAGCCGTTTGTAATGTAATAGTAATTGCAAACGAACCGTTCATCTGAAACGAAAATTGAACAACCGAATTTGTAGAGGGAAAAATTCTCTACAACTTCGCTCGCTTATGTTTTTTCATATCTCATATCGTTTGAAAGATATTTGCAAAAATAACGGAGATTTGACACCCTCCATTGAATTAACGAAAAACAGCCGTTCGGAGAAGTCACGTGACATTCCTCGCCCAGAACTCCCTCTGGCATACGCCATCTTGCGTTGCGTATTTGATGATTTTCTTATTGTAACTTACACGTTGTCATTTCAAAGCAACGGCGCACTGAAGAATTAGCAAAAATACATCGTTCTTCGTACGATAAATGATAATCTGTTGTCTAAAAATGCCATATTAGCATCAGTTAACAACTGCCATCAATAGTACGAGATTAATTGTCGTGTGTTGTAATTTGTAGCCGTGGTGTTGTGGGAAGAGCGTTGGATATAAGGGTCATCGTCAGTGGTTCGAAATCCGTCACTACCCAAAATTTTTTTTTCTCCTTTTTTCCTAGAAGGGTTTCTGGCACTCTTATTAATTAAACAGTGCTATGTTCTTCAATGTTTAGAGTTCTGCATATGTAGAATGCTTAGTCTAAACTGCGTGTTTGTTCTATTTCGTAAACATGCCGTGAAATACGTAACAATGAAGTGAATAATGATGTTCTGAAGCATGTGCACGTAACTGGGAGGATACTATAATAATGAACATTCTGAACAACGTGCTGATACAGGTAGTTTCGTATATAAAGAAAGTCCTAATTTCTGTGGCAAGTGTAGTTCCTTAATGAAACGGAAGGGAAGTGTATACATTGCATTACCATGTTTATTTAATTTTCTAAGCGTCTATTCACTATTTATGGAATATATTGAAGGCCATTAATTAGAATCAATGCATCTACTAAAATGTTTGTCTTTGACATGGTTGCTACGGACGCTTTTGACGTAGATGGTATTACCTTTCCTGTAGTTCAGATATGAATTCGTTCATGTTACTCTGTTCTGCGCTAAAATAAAGAGCAAAAATTCTATTCCAAACCGTGATTACGTTTTATTTTTTAGCTAAAATCACAAACGGAATAACTGTGGTAATACTGAATTCCACATAACTCTAGTACTAAATATATATACAAAGTTAGTACTATCTATACGTCATTTACAACAACCCTTGTAACAATATCTCCCCAGTTTATGTACATGTGATAAAGAAGCATATGTTACACTTCGTTGCTATGTATTTCATGGCATGTTCTCGAAACAGAACAAATACACTTTTCAGAGAAAGCGCTGTTACCTTTGAACAACTCGGAATCTTGCAGAATATACTTGTGTTCAGTTAACAAGAGTGTGCGAAACCCTTTTAGGAAGCAAGAGGAAAAGTAAAGTGTGTCAAAGAAATTGACAGTGGTGGTTATATATTACATATACTAGCTTTTATGCCCGTGCTTCGTAACGGTTATTGAAGAGGGACCTGTATATATCATGGTTTTTTAGGTTCCCGGACCTAGGTCAGCAAAAACAGAATTCTTGTTGGATCCCTCTGTCATTAAACTCAGTTCTTGTAGCCAATAAGACAAATTTAAGTAGAAATAATTGTCGAAAACGATGAATGTTCATAATGTTTTTCGTACAAAAAGTGAAATTAATTTAAGTACTCTGGAAAGTTGTAAATTCAATGTTAGGTTGTGTTCATAAAGTTAATACTGTGGTGCGTAATTGTCTGTTTGGCGTAAACTTCTGATGAGATAAAAAAAAAGTAATAATAACAGCGCCATGTATTGGTTCTGTTTATCTCTCACTGTAAGTGTATGCTGAAGTATTAGTATGTTTCAGTGTTGCACTGGGGACAATGTACTTATTCTGTATGCAGTGCTCCCTATTATCGAAAACTCAACGAATGTTGAAAGTCGCCGGCCGCGGTGGCCGAGGGGACTGAGGCGCTTCAGTCACGGTCTGCACGACCACTACGGTCGGTGGTTCGAATCCCCCCTCGAGCATGGATATTTGTGCCGTCCTTAGTATAAGGTAGTTGATAAGTCGTTTGTAAGTTTAGGGACTGATGGCCCCGTAGTTAAGTCCCATAAGCTATACAAACATTTGAACATTTTGCTGAAAGTCTGGTAATTCAATCAACAGAGCAGTTCATGTCTATTTAAATAAGGCGTCACGGTAGTGTCAATGTACGATAAAGTAAGTCTACGTAATCGTTGAAGGAATGGTGTCAGCTGATCGTCTGAATAGAAATGTCCTTTAAATACATTATTTCCAGTAAATTGTCTTGGCTGTGTTAGTAGTATCGACCACCCTTTCAGCTAATACATGTTCCCACGTCCTGCAATAATTACTTCGTAAAGCACGAAGTTGAAACCGACCTTGTGTAGTAGAACTATATATTCAGAAGTCGGATTAATACTAAGTGCAATTGTCTCTGCAAAAGAAGATGCCTTTCTCTATCTTAATGTAATCCGCACCAAAAGTAAGTAATTGCAAATTTTAATCACAATATTGTACCGAACAACTATGATAGCAGAGAGGTTTCTGAGGAGTTTGTCGCTCGCATGTGCATATTATCGCTAGTGCAGGAAGAGAGCATATCTCTGGACTGAGCATTCAGATGCGCGGAACAGATTTTGTGTCCTCAACATAAAGGTGGAAACGTCACATGATATTGGGAGAAATCTACTAATCGCTGACTTTATCTTGGTCCCTTTTTGTTCGGTTAAGACGCTATGTGTAAATGGCCCTTTTAGCGACGCTTCCTCAACTATCTTGTTGCTTCTGTGACACATTTTTTTACATATTATTTCATGTTATGTGGTTTCTCTGCGAAAAGGAGGTGGGGCTTCTTTGCAGACTATGTGGTACAAAGCAACCGTAATAGCAAATAAATGTGTGGAAAGAGTGGATTTGTCACAATATCACGTGGTAATTCCAACTTAATGTTGAGAAGATGCACAGAACGCAATGCTCACTCCATAGATATTTCTGCTGTATATACAATTTAGTGGTTATATTCATCAAAAGACGCACTTCTTTTCTTTCCATGACATTGCAAAGCGTATGGGGTACAGCTAGGAAGAAAAAAAATTGTGTCCTACCTGGATTAAATTTTACTTGCAGCGGTTTAGTTTGCTAACGTTGGCAACAAACTATTCGCTTTAGGAGGATGATTAATTTACTGACCAGAACAGCGTAAATTATTTATTTCATCGTGAACATAAAGAATTATTCCTCTCATTCTACACGACTGATTTTTGGAAAAGCATTCAACGCCCGTTGCCAACATCAGCGACACCGCCGCCGTCGTAAGTAAAATTGTACCCGTTGTTGTAGTCTATAATGCCATAGTTATGACAATGAAAAACGCAGCAACGCCATAGTTAGTTATTTGGTGTACTATGTGACTAACGTCGCCCCACTTTGTCCTTTCCTGTACTATGGCGTTTTCGAGAGATTCCTAAACAGAACGCACTAAAATGTAATAAGGATACACCGAAATCAGAAAGGGAATTACATAAATTCGATTTCCTTGCAAAGGTATCTTATGTAAATTGAAGCATCGATAGACGGGAAAGTATGTCGTTATGTTATATATTCAAATGTTCCCTGTCAAAAGAAGCAAATAAATGTCGTTAAGCTGGGAATATACGAAGTGTAATCAGCGGCACCGTAGCAGTTTCTTTGCAGCACTACAAAACCAATCCGGGCGCCGTGGCTCAGCGAACAATAAAAACGTCCGCAAATCATAGATCAACCTGATAAAAAAAAGCAATTTAAGAAGTCATTGTTGCAAAATACTAACAGGAATTATTTGCAGACGAAAGGATAAACATGTGGAACCCGTCGTTAAGAAAGGAGGAGGAAGCTTAGGGTTTAACGTCCCGCGACAGCGTTGTCATTAGAGACGAAGCTCCTGGTCGGATTTTTGGGTAGGAATGGGGGAGGAAATCGGTCGTGCCATTTGAAAGGAACCATCCCAGCATTTTCCTGGAGTGATTTAGGGAAATCACGGAAAACCTAAATCCGGATGGCCGGAGGTGGATTTGAACCACCGACATTGGGAAAGATGAGTTAGGATTTAGGGGAAATGTAACATCACGCGAGGCAATACTCACATTACGACTTACCTTAGTAGATAGGTTAAGGAAAGGGAAACCTACGTTTAAACATTTGTAGATCTGAAGAAAGCTTTTGACAATGTTGACTGGTAGACACTCTTTCAAATTCTGAAGGTAGCAGGGGTAAAATACAGGGAGCGAAGAGTTATATTCAACTTTGTACGAAAACCACACAGCAATTATTAAAGTCAAAGGGCATGAAAGGGACGCAGTTGTTGGGAAGGGAGTAAGACAGGGTTGTAGCCTTTCCCCATTGTTGTTAAACTTTACATTACGCAAGCTGTGAAGGAATGCAAGGAGAAATTTGGAGAGGGAATTAAAGTTCAGGAAGAAGATATAAAAACTTTCCGGTACGCCGATGACATGGTAATTCTGTCAGATACAGCAAAGGACCTGGAAGAGCAACTGAACGGAATGGACAGCGTCTTGAAAAGAGGATATAAAATTAACATATCCAAAACAAGCGTAATGTAATGTAGTGTGAGAAATTCAAGCGATGCTGAAAGAATTGGATTAGGCAATGAGACAATAAAAGTTGTAGATGAGTTTGTTATTTGGATAGCAAAATAATTTCTGATGGCCGAAGTAAAGAAGGTATAATATGTAGAATCGCTATGGGAAGAAAACGTTTCTGAAGAAGCGAAATTTGTACACATCCAATATTAATTTAAATGTTAGTATGTCCTTTCTGAAAGCAGATGACTGATAAAGATTAGATGTGTAGATCACCTAACTAATGAGGAGGTGCTCAACAGAATTGGGTAGATAAGGAGTTTCTGGCATATCGTGACTAAGAGAAGGGATAGGTTGGCGGGACACATTCTGAGACATCAAGGAATCGTTAACTTAGCATTAGAAGGAAGTGTGTGGGGTGAAAATCGTAGAGGGGGGCCGAGGGACGAATGCAGTGAGTAGATTCAAAAGAGTGCAGGTTGCTGTTCTTATTCTCAGATGGAGATGCTTGCACAGGACAGGGTAGCGTGGAGACTGCAGGCAACCAGTCTGCGGACTAAAGACCAGAACAACAACGGTCGCAGGAATGTCGAATTGAGCAGGGTACAAATGTATCACGTGACTCATCGAAACCGTAATTTAGCTGCATATCGTTGAATAGAAGTGTCGGCGTTCATACGAAGGAGGGTACAATATAGGGAGACAACCTGCAGGCGTCTAAATACAGCTATGTATGTTCAGTTCATTTCCACGAAATAGATATTGATAGAACATCGTTCTCCTGTGAATACGAGACGGTATAGTACCTTGTATTTTCCCGTCATTTCCGAAGCACCTGGCACGAGTTAATACCCTGTTTGAGTTGTCAAATTGTTTGCCGTTTTGTAGAGAATTCTGTTTGCTAGCTACTGAGCGGCCAAGGGTATATACAAGAACATGTCAACCACGGAGCAGTAACAGCATCAATTATTTACTTCATGGTCAGCACCAAGAAGTATTCCTATAATTCTATAGGATTCAGCTAATACTATTTGAAAACCGAATCTTATAGAAAGACGGGTATACATTTTTGCGCTAAACATGAAGTAAATAATTAATGCTGTTCCTGCTCTATGGTTGACAGGTTCTTGTATGTAATCTTGTCCGACCAGTAAATTAGTTACTCTTCTTCTCTTCCTGCACCTGCAACATGATGACTCGAAGGGGTAATCACAACTCTTAGTTTCCGCAAAAGTCTCTTACACTGTTCCTAGCCATAGGCCACGCAATTTGGCACTTCGTCCTTAAATAGCAAACCAAATTATCTACAAAACGGCAAACAATTTTCAAACGCTCTCAAACAGGGACTAAACTCCTTGGACTTAACTCAGACTAAGTAACATTTCCCAGTAGTGCACTAAACGAAACAGTGTACAGCCTTGATACCGACCAATACTTAAGGTATGCTTAACATCTAAAAATACTTTTGGTTTCTGATGCACATTGAACTTGGAAAATTTGTTAAACTTAGGTGTTTTTAGATTTCCTTGAAGCCTTCCAATGTTTTCTTTGAATCCGTTCTTCACTTTTTCGGTTTATTTAATTATTTAAGTTCGAGAACAAGTACGCGCCAAAAGTACTGAGCTCAATGGTAAATAAAACCTACTTCGTCAGTTGACTTCCGGTTGTCGTAAGTCACGTGATACGTTAGTAGTACCTTGCTCAATCCGATATTCCTGCCACCACCACCAACAACAACAGGCAGACCGCGCAGGCGCAACAAGTGCAGCACTGCGTTCGCGGTGCCCCTAGCGTGCCCCTAGCGTCTACCAGGAAAACAGTAGCTGCCCAATCACGGCGGGCCACGCTGCCACGGGCCTTACCACGTCGCCGAGGTTCCAATTACCCCGACGACATTGACATTTCTCAGGTCTCCAGAGGAACATCTACAAACCTCGGTAACCTCTCGCTGATGGAGGTCACCGGTGCAACCAGAATAAATGCGAGTTTTTCCGTACTCAGATCTAGAATCTTGGTCACACGGTGAGGCACCTGTGGTTCGCTTTTCTATCAAACATTTGCAGGCTATTATGAAATTCCCAATCCCTGAAGAGTCTTGAGAGATGGCAGCCCATCTCTCATCTTTATTAAGTGAGTTTATCGTTCGTGTAATGATGTAAAGTGACAAGTACATGCATTTTTTTATTGCTGTCGGGAATGCAGTGCACAGTGCAGGGAAGATTTTTGCTGAGGTTAGAAACAGAGCTGACTTTGTATTGACGGGGGAGAGTGGAATACCGGTGAAGGCGGCCATTATAGCACTCTCTACCTACGGGCAGTGGCGTGCCCTGGGGGCCGCGCCGTAGGGGTCCTGATAGCAAAGTGCCTCGGTACTCTGGCCGAGCTGCAGGTTGTAAATGTGTTAGCCTAGTGTCCCAAACTGAGGAGGAGGAGGTGGAGTATTGTTTGTGCTTTTAGAACCGCTCCTTCCGATTTTAGAAAAAGATAGCCGGTCTCTCCGCTAAGACAAGCGCCCAGAATCTTGTCTGCTAAAAAAAAAGGAAGACGACACTGAAAGTGGCTGGTTTTTTCTAGAAACTTGGTTTGCGATTCTACGGTGACGCTTTGGACCGTTCGTGAAGAATCGCACCAAAAGTGTGTGTGGAAGGGGTAGCCGACTCTGACTGGCTGATGTTCAAATCTTTTTGAAATCGGCGGTGGTTTAGTGAAATTTTATTGGTCGGAGTTTGAGAACTCGATGCTGATTGGTTTTTCCGAGAAACGGGTTCTCGCGGGGTCTTGCGCGGCAGACGCGATATCAGGGACTTGGTGCTTTGCTCAGCTGGAGTACGGACGCGTCTGCTAGCGCCCTGTTGTCTTAGTGGACGGACTCGGAGATTTTGCTTATTTAGCCGATACTTGGATGGGTGAACTTGTATAAGTTTCAGGGCACAGACTGAGATTTGTACTTGAACTGAAAGTCCTTGTTTTCGGTTTGGATAAGGTCAGCCAGTGCACCGAGGTACTACTTACGATATACTCAACTTCTGGAGTCACCTAGGCCTTCAGTACTTGTGCGTACTTGTCTACGCTAACTGGAGTGGCCCTGACTTGGCAGAACTGCTTGAGATCGTAGGCACTGTGTACTGCCGAGCACACAGAGGCTCATAAGAGGAAGTATAGATTCCGAGTAACAAAGCGTGTTTTTTATTTCGTGGTCGCGGAAATTTTCAGCTTACAGCCGCCCTGCGCCCACGCCACTGCAGTGCACCTCCTTCACACGTAAGTTGGTAATGTATGGCAAAGCGCTTGCCAGCAACAAATAATCGTTGCATCAAGTTCTGCATAATAGTGGGATTGTGTAGTTAGGAAAATCAACCCTGCACTGATATTCTGGTTCAATTATTCCGTTATGAATATTGTATCAATACATGTTAGGGGTTTTTTGACTTGTCAGTCGGTGCTAAATTCAAGTTTCATAATGATCAGTGTAACGTCATAATCATCTAGATTATTCTTTCATAATCTAGTTTGTGTTTTGTATTGCATTTTCAATGTGAGTCTTTTTTCTGCTTAAGAATAATAATAAACATATTGTTAAAAAGGGAAGGATGTTTTTCTAACATTAATAGTTATCAGATCCTAGCTAGCTTATTTGATTTTTGGTGAGGAGAAATTATTAATTTATATTTTATGCCGCTTGCAGGAAGTGGAAGAGAGATTGTCAATTAGTATTGAATCAGGGCCATATTCTATTAATCAAGTAATTTTAATATCATGATCTATTATCACAGTTATTGATTCAGGGTCAACCGCTCCTGTCTCTCATTCCAATTTATTTCACATCCCATCATATACAGGGTGTTTCACTAAGTGTGTTTGCCTCTTTAACTTATAAAATAATAGGTGACTGGAAATTTTAATGCGGTAGGTCAACACAAAAAATGTTACACTTTCTGCGGAGCTATGAACATAGTTTATTGTATCATTTTCCAAAGAGTTACAGCACAAAGATATAATTTTTTAAATGGAACAATAGTTTTTTTTTTCTATCGTGCATCGGAGTCGTTGAAACCAGCTGCGTCCAAATCAATTTAAACTACTATCCTATCACTATTTGTTTGGGAGCTACAACCCTTCAAAGTTTCAGGGGCAGATACTACACTCTGTACACGGATGTTATGGCGGTGGGAAGTTGATTTACATGAGATGTTCAAATGTGTGTCCATGTTTCTCAATGCATAATGCAATGCGCCGTCGAAAGGATCTGCGAACGAGATGTAACATCGCCGGTGTGACGGAGCGACATGCGTCCTCGATGCGCCGTTTTAGATCATCTGGGGATGTGGGCTCAGTGACATAAACACGACACGCAAGGTCGCCCGATTTAACACCAGTAGACTTCTTTTTGTGGGAATATCTAAAGGATCGTGTTTATGTCACTGAGCCCACATCCCCAGATGATCTAAAACGGTGCATCGAGGACGAAGTCGCTCCGTCACACCGGAGAGGTTACATCTCGTCCGCAAATCCTTTCGACGGCGCATTGCATTATACATTGAGGAACATGGACACACACATTTGGACACCTCATGTAAATCAACTTCCCACCGCCGTAACATCCATCACCCACCACACAGCCATGTATTATGTACAGCGTTTGGTTTCTGCCCCTGAAACTTTGAAGGGTTGTGGCTCCCAAACTAACAGTGATAGGAATGTAGTTTAAATTGATTTGGACGCAGCTGGTTTCAACGATTCCAATGCACGATAGAAAAAAACTATTGTTCCATTTAAAAAATTATATTTTTGTGCTGTAACTCTTTGGAAAATGATACAATAAACTATGTTCATAGCTCCGCAGAAAGTGTAACATTTTTTGTGTTCACCTACCGCATTAAAATTTCCCGTCACCTATTATTTTATAAGTTACAGTGGCAAACACACTTAGTGAAACACGCTTTATATTTAGCGTCCCTTGCCAGTTTCCATTCCCCTTGGTGCTTTTTTTATTATTATTACCTCCGCTTCATCCCTAATACTGCCCACATCACAGCACCCTTACATGTCCTCCATCGCAACAATGTTCCGTTCATTTGGTCGTCTGAACATGTCGTAAAGAACTGACGAAACATATATATAACTTACATATATGATTCTATCTGCAGGCATTCCTAGGACCTTAATCTCACGGGATATTAGTTTACAATAACTACGAGTTTGAGTTCTAGTGGCCAAGGTAAAGTTGAGAATTTGTATCTGACGGGAAGCGTGCTTGAGTAATTCCGTGCAGGTGTGATGAACGCTGTATCCCCAGTAGTGTAGAGGTCAGCGCGACTGCCTAGAAAGCAGGAGACCCAGGTTCGATTTCCGGATGGGTACACATTTTCAACTTTATTCGTTCCCAGTTAATGTCGTACATTCCGAGAATATGAATAGATAATAACTGCAGGATAAAAAGTGACGTCTGTTCTTTTGGACAGCCACGCCACATATACATCTATATCTATAAATGTGAATGTCTGTTCGGTGTACGCTTATCACGTCGGAACGACAAGACGCATAGACTTAAATATTTGTACAGTTACTAATTTATACCTGAGGAATGTTTTAGGCGCGGTTTTACAGCGATTTGAATGATATTTAGTAGTTTGAAGAATAAAACGCGAAATGCGGAACAATAATTACTCTTTGAAAATCATATTTACTCTTTGAAAATGGTTTTATTGGTTGCAATGTTGCTTGAGGGTTGATAACGATAAAAGGGTGGAGTATATTGGGATGGAAAGTTATCGGTGTATATAAAATTCTACTTGTGTGTGTGTTAATATTTCGCTCTGCAGCGAAACCTACAGAACGCAAGCGAATGGTCTGTGTGTAATTGTTGTCCGAAGTCTCCCGTTGCACACCACAGCAGTTCCATGCCAGTAGCTAAAGGCCAGCGATGACGTTTGCGACTCTATAGCAAGGAGGTTATATATAGCGAAACGTGATGCCACAGGCCATATCTTTGGTCTATGCGTGCTACATTGTCTTCAGCTGTTTCTCTGTAAGGATAAGCATACGAATAAGGAAATATGAGAATCAATAAATAAAGTAGTAAAAAAAGAAAAATCTTTTAATACATCTCTTTAAAAAAATCGATTTCACGTTTCGCGCATTACATCAAGGGATCGATCTGTGATATTATTAGAATCCTTATTGTTGAATTTAATGATTAGATTCTTCGAAACGAGTGCATTTTTAATGTGATTTCTTATATATTGTCTGATAAATGTAACATGTTTTTAGAAAAAAGGAGATGGACAGAGAGAGAGTGGATAGGAAAAATAATAACTCAAGGCTCGAATAAATAAATACCCGGGCAACGCCGGGTTTTCAGCTAGTAACTTATAAAAGAAAAAGTCAACGAGAGGAGAGTGGGACCGCAATGCTTTGTCTGCTGCAATAATAGATGTCAAAAAAAGGTAAAAAAAATACCTGCTTCGATGCAGCAAACGTTTACAGCATCCCTGAAGCAACACTAGGTCGCCATCTGACGAACTGAATGTTTGCGTCACACGCACATATATTCGTCTAACTTTGTGTGTGTGCGCGCGCTCATCACAGCCCATGCTCTTGCGATAGACAGTCCTACTGAACATGAAAATCCGAGGGAAGAACCTAATGTCCAATCCTCAGAAAAGCCGAATGAAGAAGAACTTCAAGAACTGTCCATCTGGATAGATCAAAATCATGCAGAGATGTTTTTGACTTTAAACCACTGGCAAAAGAAAAACCAAACATGATGAAACGTAGAACTCGCAAGGTGCAAATTTCTTAAGCGCAGAAGATGGAGCAAGAACTTCTAAAGCAACAAAGACGGCAGGTTGGGGATGCAAGAAATAGAAGTTTTGCTAATAAACTAACGTTTTCCTCTTCTGCTTTAAAGAAGATACCCAGAGTTGCGACAACTTCAACCAATGCTCCGTATAATGCTTAGCTCCGTGTCCACGTGTCCAGGATGTGATGAGGTCCATGAAGACCCTCTATCAGAGGACTGGGTACAATGTTGCATATGTTTAAAATGGTGGTACAAAGATTGATCAAATTGTGAAGGATAGAAATTTCTATGAGTCTTCTGTTAATGTATGTATATCAATTTATTAATATTTATAGCAATAAAAATGTATTTCATTTTATTGTCATCTTGCCCCAGTACTGTGCAAGATGACAGTTCTGCATTATTTTCTAAAATTAACAAAAAATCCCTGATAATATGAAAATAAAATTATAAATAATTACGAACATTGCAATAAAAGACTAATCTAATTATATTTGCAATGAAAAAACACTTCCTTCAAAAAATTAATTTTTTAATGTTTAATCGCTAACATAGTCAACTTGCCTGATCTTCCCTATGCAGGTCTGCTAATGGAACTGATTGCAAAATCACCTTATTCAAGTTCCTGCATTCTGGGTGGAGACAATCTGTACGACTTTTTCCTCACTGACGCGCGGTCGGTTAACCTTATGTGACATTCAGTGCGGTAATTCATATCCAATCTATCCGTCAATACATTCCCATATTTCTCTAGGAGCTCAAATTCTTCCCTTTTTTGCAGTGGTAGTTCCCCTTCATCAAACTGTCCTAGAGTCGAATCCCGACATATTTGCACCTCATTAATCCCTCTGCCCCTCTGATGGTTACAAAAAGGATACCACTACCCTTGCCGAAACCTAAACGAGAATTGCCTTCCCGCCCAGTCGCAAATTTTATCCCACCTTTTGGGGCAAAGTCATACCATAATATCAAATTATTGGATAATTTTTCCAGAACCACTACCTTCATTTCCCACGAATAGACCTGAATACTAATTTTTACGACAATGTCCCCCACTACCCTTGTTACCGACCCTTCAGCAGCCTCGCATTTCACACCACTTATGCATAACTTCGGAAGCTTACATATTCCGAGATTAGCCTTGTACCATTGCTCCCCAATCATTGAAATTGAACTACCTGAATCACTGCTTCTCAAACTTTCTTTACTATTGTACTGTTTAACACGCTGACTGCCGCGATGACGTCAGAGACGCCTGCTGTGGCCGCCAGCAGCCACACGTCAGCCAACGTGTTAATCAGCACCTTCCTCCTGCTTTGCTTAGCCTGTCGTTCTAGTCATAATGCCGATTCGTCTCTGCTTTCCCTGAATACGCACATCTGAAACGTGCGCAACTCCCTTTTCCTACCTCGTTATTCACCTCTCTCCCTATACTTGTCTGGGTTCAGTGCCCTACGCTGATCTGCCCGCCTAGCACTCTAAATTTGGCTAGAAAGCTTTTCCATTTCCAACAATGTTGGTTGCACAGTGGAAGCGTGCTGGGTCCATAACTCGAAGGTCCGTGGATCGACAGCACACTTTGCTGGTTGGGTGGAAAGAACTGGTTTAACATTGAAAGGTCAACATTCTGTAGACCAGAGTTATTGACTTTTAATAACCCGAAGAACAAACCTTTTTTCTAATTTTATTCTTTACATTGGCTGCAACGTCAATACCGTGCCCTATCACTTTATGAAGGTTAAGAACAAACAATCCTTGATAGACAACTTACCCAAAAGGCAATTTTTAAGAAAATAATTATAAGTGGTAATACATCACCTTGCGAACCACATCAAGCGAAAATAATTATACAACAACAACACATGAGGACATCTGTACAATGTATATTAGTGTTCCAAGAGCAGTCAAAAGAGCACTCGGTAACAAGTATGTTTAACTAAACTCATACAAAATATTAGTAACTCTGAAAAATGCGGAAATTATTATTCTGTGGCCACACACATGGTAGCTCGTAGAAGGAAACTGTCAGTGCACAATAGAAAATAACCGTGGGAAATCAGAATTATCAATACACCACTGTCCAAAAAACATGAACAAAAAACTTTTCTTATAATTACTTGACGTCTACCGCTACTCACCCCTTAGAGCGGTCTTCCCTTTGTACTATTCATGCCACACTGGCCAACCCTAATCTCCAGACAAGAGTTCCTGCCGCGGTGGAGTAGCCGAGCGGTCTAAGGCTCCTCGCTGCAGAGCGCGCAGTTGCTCGCCGTCGGAGGTTCGAGTCCTCCCTGGGGCATGGGTGTGTGTGTGTGTGTGTGTGTGTGTGTGTGTGTGTGTGTGTGTTTGACCTTAGGTTAGTTTAAGTAGTTTTTCCGGCCGCGGTAGCCGAGGGAACAGGCGCTCCCGTCACGGTCTGCACGGCAACTACGGTCGGGGGTTCGAATCCCCCCTCGGGCATGGATATTTGTGCCGTCCTTAGGATAAGCTATTTTATAAGTATTTTGTGATTTTAGGAACTGATGACCCCTTAGTTAAGTCCCATAAACTATATGAACATTTGAATTTGAACAAGAGTTCCTTCTCACCTCAAACGACGTGCTGTAGTTCGTGCCTTATTTCCATCAAACCGTTTGCGCATTTGTTATCGGCACTGTTCATGTTCTTCCCTCTCTCAACAGATAAGCTTCATAACACAGTTCTATTAGATTCAAAACAAGAACACTTCATCGGGCGAGATCTGAACGAAGTTCCTCTTGTTTTCACAAACAAATGTTTCGGAAGTTCGATAAGCGTATGATGTTCTTCCTTCAACTGCAAGTCTGAGTCTGTTCTTGACCCGCGCGCTAAGTATCTCAGTTCCCCGCCTCCTCGCCGAAGTCCATCCACACCCCTGGCGTTACCGCTTGCCATCACTCCATCAATCTCTGCGCGCGCAGCAGAACACCTCCCTCGCCAGTGCGTCCTTTACACCGCTTCACCTCGGATCACTAGAGACCTTTAGCACATATAGCACAGATAGCCGACATCTCGAACCATCTGACTGGTTCAAAAATATTATTCTGTCTAGCGCTGTATCTTTGGCCTTATAGTCTAAGATCCGGCATAAGAAATATATACCCTCATCTGTTATTTAATTTTAATCAAGTATATATGGTAGATAATGTGTAGATTGATTTATCGCTAATAGGTTGCGTAGCTAAATCTGATGCCGATGATGTTAAACAATAAAATGTTTTATTAAATTTTTTCGATCAACTTCCCCCATCTGTTATTTATGAAAGTCAAGCATCAGCTTGGAGAATACATCCCTATGAACTGAAGAAAATAAAGGTTGCCTTCTTCCACCTGTTGCCAACTATAGGGTTGTCTAGTACGAAGAGGTAAGTAAGCGTAGTTAATATACCCTCATACGTTATTTAATCGAATTACATTTCAAAAGAAAGATTATTTTATTCCAAATCCAACTACAATAGGTTGCCTTATCAAAGTGATACTGGCCCATATTGCGGCATAGTACGCTGACCCTACTATTGTGTACGACAATAATATACCTGTGAATCACAGTGTCAGCCAGGCTGGCCACAACTTACAATTCAACAAATATGTAATGCAGCAATTAGCCCAACAATCATTTTCAGTGCAACAGCAACTTGATCTGTCTCAACACAACGAATACCCAGAAACTGGAAACTATGAGCAGTGGCAACCACAAGATCTGACGAGTCAGAATGGGAATACGTTTATGTATACATTTTTTGTTTTGTTATTTAATAAAAATTTATGTATTAATATAAAATATTTATATCATTAGCTGTTATTTTATTTAGCTTTACCATTATTTCATCCGCACTGACAAGCTCGGAAAAATCTCTGGTTGAAATACATGCATTATTTCATAATTACGTATTGTCACTGATAAATGAATGCGTGCGTGAAAAAAATTATATCGTTAATATTTACATTATAGAAGATACCTTTCAAAAGAATTGTTAACGTTCCCATTCAAAATTTAACATCTTAACCTTTTGGTGGGTGTGTGCGCGGTAAACACACCGCAAAGGCTGAACTTATTTAATAATTTATTTTTGCTACTAAACAATGGCCAGGTCTGATTTGAAACTATGTGACACTCACTCTCTCTTTGATGAAGACTGTGTATTACATTTCACAAAAGCAGGCTTAGTGGACGCTCAATAAACTAAAATTTGCGGTGCGTATGCCGGGGCGCGCCCACTGAGGGGTTAAATCTAGGCAACCATGGATTTAGCAAACTTTTTGATAAGGCAACCTGTTACAGTTGGAATGGGAATAAAATAACCTATCATTTGAAATGTAATACGATGAAATAACGTATGAGGGTATATTAACTACGCTTACTTACCTCTTCGTACTAGGCAACCCTATAAATGGCAACATGTGAAAGTAGGCAACCTTTAGTTTTTCAGTTCTTTCGGGTGTATTCTCTTAGTTGATGTCTGACTTTCATAAACAACAGATGGGGGAAGTTAATCGAAAAATTTAATGAAACATTTTATTGTTTAACATAGATTATTGTTTAACAGATTTAGTTAGGCAACTTATTAGCGATATATCATTTTATAAATTATCTACCATAAACGTCATTAAAATTAAATAACAGATGAGGGTATATATCTCTTATATCGGATCCGGACTATTAAAGAAGACGCGGCCATTTTCGGGCACTTGTAATCCATTGTTCGTCATGTATTGACCACTCATACGTATGTATCTTGAAATCTTGTATTCATTAGGAAATAAGGCTTGTTATGGCCACTCAGATATGTTTTGTAGCCCATCCTCGTCGCCACTTTTGTGTCCCAGCCTCGTCGCCGCTTTTGTGTCTCGCTTCCGTCGTATGTGTCGGTGGCCGAGTGGAATGAGACCGACACAGGAATAAAGATAGCACGCTGGTGCAGGTACGGAGGGGAGCAGCCAGAAACTAGAAACACTAGAGTAAATTAGAATGAGATATATATTGAACAGAATTTATACAATACTTAACTTTTACAGAGATCAGTACTGCAGAATGCTGACACATAGTTGTTAGAGGCCTGCGTAGTGCCTGTACGATAGCAAAGTCTTCACTGGTGCCTATCAGATTCCGAAGTCTTAACTGGTTCCTATCTCAGTCCCAAGTGAACGATGTCGTTCAGTGGTGGCCACGAGCGGAGTTGCGGCAGAGGGCGCTCCTGGCTGTCGTCGTAAGAACGCCGCGCCGTGCGTGCATGGCGGCGCGGCGAAAGTAGGTGGCGCGCACTTTGTACTTGTGCGACACCACACCCCTCCCCCCCAAACCGCCGCGCCGTCGTGGCGGAGGGCTGAGGGCCACGGCGACGGCACTGGGAGGAGGGCCTGGGCGGGGGCGTTACTGGTGGGACGGGCGTCGTAGCAGAGGCTGGGATCGAGACGCCGTCCGCGCCCCGGCATCCACCTTGCGATCCCCCGGAAAACCCGCCAAAACGAGGGGAAGGGCGCACGCTTCCGCCCAGATTGAGCAGGTCATCTTCTTCTGAGGTGCGTAGCCCAAGCTGGGGGGGGGGGGGGCGCACGGTCCCGGAGTCCCTCTCGGTGACGCTGTCAGCTGAGGCGGCGACGGAGGCGGAGGGGCCGACTGCGTAGGAGGCGCGTCGACATCCATCGGAATCTCGTAGCCCGGGGAAGCTGGGCCCGGAGGCGAGCGATGTGGCTGTGCTCCCTGGCGGTGAACTGTTTTTGGAATCAAGAAACCGGAGACAGGATCGCGCGGCCTGTGCAAGCGCAATTTGTTTGCGTGGCGCCGCAGCTCCGACCCTGTGGAAGAACGTACAACATACATATTGCGACCGAGCACGCGCTGAATGGTGCCTGGCAACCATGTCTTCTTGTTGCCAGCAAACACCCTGTACAGCACCAGCGTCGAAACCTGAAAACGCGTAGCGCCATACGAACCGACTCGGTGCGTGGGAGGCTGCAGCAGGTGAAGGAGGCGGCCGTGTAGCAGCTCGGCAGGAGACGGGCCGTCACGTGGCATGCACCGATACGTAGACAGCAAAATTTGAAGAGCTTGCTGCCTGGAGTGCTGACTTTTCATCTTTTCCATGTGAGACTTGAATGTTCGAACGAAACGTTCTGCTTCACCATTGGACTGAGGGTGAAAAGGTGCGGTGGTGATATGCTGAATGCCATTCACACGACAAAACTGTTGAAATTCCGCACTACCAAACTGAGGTCCATTGTCACTGACGATAGTTTCAGGCAAACCTTCGATGCAAAACACTGATGTTAAGGCACTGATTGTACTAGAAGCCGTCGTTGAGTTCATGGCAATCACGAAAGGAAACTTGCTGAAAACGTCTACAACGATTAACCAGCGCGTATTCCAGAAAGGTCCGACAAAGTCAATGTGTAAACGTTGCCATGGTCCCTTGGGGCGTGGCCAGTCTGAGAAACGTTTCGGAGGAGCCGCCTGATGCTCTGCACAAACTGTACACTGTGACGTCATGTTCTCTATTTGGGCGTCCATACCAACCCAGGTACAATGACGTCTGGCCAATTGCTTTGTCCTAACAACACCCCAATGTCCTTGATGCAGGAGGCGTAACACTTCTCGTTGCAGGGAACGAGGAACAATCACTCTTGTTTGGTCGTTGTCCGTATGTAACAACAGAACACCCTGACTTAAAGATAATGCATGACGTTGTGCAAAATAACGTCGAACCAGAGGCCGATCAATGTCTTTGGCTCTGGCAGGCCACCCTGAGCGAACAAAACGCGCTACCACACTTAAGTCTGCATCCGCAGCTGTTTCCTGTGCAACCCGACGAGAGTTCAAAGGGAAATCTGCGACAGCGGTAGCATCTCTGGAGTCTATCTGACAACATGCCATTTCCGAAGAATCAAACGACACATTCTGGCCAACCGGAAGTCGGGAAAGTGTGTCCGCGTTGGCGTGTTTAGTGGTAGGTCGGTACAAAATCTCATACTGATAATTAGACAGTATTAAGGACCATCTCTGAAGCTTTTGTGCCGTTCGTGGCGGAATTGGCTTTGTGGGTGAGAACAACGACGTGAGAGGCTTGTGGTCTGTCAACAAATAGAATTTTCTGCCATAGAGATAATGATTAAACTTTGTGACGCCGTAAATGATTGCTAAGGCCTCCTTTTCTATCTGACTGTAATTCTGTTGCGTCGGCGTCAGTAGCTTGGATGCAAAGGCAATAGAACGATCGTGACATCCAATACGATGTGACAAAACTGCACCCAGACCGTACGACGAGGCATCAACTGTTAGCACTACAGGCTTCTGTTGGTCAAAGGGAATCAAACATGTATCACTGAGTAGTGCAGACTTCAATTTGTCAAAAGCAACTTGGCAATCTTTGGACCAAACAAAAGGAACATTTTTCCTACGTAAGCGATGCAGTGGAGCTGCAATCTGAGACGCATTGGGAATAAACCTGAAATAATAGTTAAGTTTTCCCATTACTGCTTGCAATTCGTGCACATTCTTAGGAGGAGGCAAGACTTTGATTGCTCTAAGATGTGACTGTAAGGGATGGATTCCTTGGGCATTAATCACATGGCCTAGGTACTCTATTTCAGTCTGAAAAAACGAACACTTTGCTTTGTTACAACGTAGACCTGCTGCAGTCAAAACTTTGAAAAGACACTCCAGGTTTGCTAAATGTTCTTCAACTGTACATCCGGATACCACAATATCATCTAAGTAGTTCCAGCAACTCGGTACAGAAACTGTCAGCTGTTCCAAAAAGCGCTGAAAAATAGCGGGGACGGAAGAACTGCCAAACGGTAGGCGTTGAAATTGAAAAAGGCCCATGTGAGTATTAATGACGAAAAAAAAATTTTTTTTGACTCGTCATCAAGCGGAATTTGTAAGTATGCCTCTACTAAATCAATCTTGGAAAAGAAGCGAGACTGTCCTAATTTGTCCAAAAGTTCCTCAGGTCTGGGCAGGGGATAAGTGTCTACAATTGTTTGACTGTTCACTGTTGATTTGAAGTCCGCACAGAGACGAAGTTTTCCCGACGGCTTGGGTATAATTACTAAAGGCGAGGCCCACTGACTCGCAGAAACAGGAGAAATCACCCCACTATCTTGCCAACGTTTAAGTTCTTCGGCAACTGTATCACGCATTGCGATAGGCACTGGTCTAGCTTTACGAAATTTTGGAACTGCAGATTCTTTTAAAGTTACATGTGCCACGAAGTCTTTTGCACAACCTAGTTCCGGCGAAAACAAGTCACTATATTTTTCGCACAATGCATTTATTTTGTCCTGAGACACTATGGACGAAATTTGAAGCACATCTCTTTGAATTGATAAACCAAACAAATCAAATGCATCTTGTCCAAAAATGTTCTGCGTAGATTTGGCCTGAAGAACAACAAAAGCAACTGTTTTTGTTACACCTTGAAAAGAGGCGGGCAGGCTACATGTTCCTAGCAAGGGAATAGTTTGACCTGTGTACGCTGTTAGCACTTGCTGAGACGGCGACAATTTCGGCGAACCCAGCAGTTCATAAGTGTCTTTATTAATTAATGTAACAGCGGAACCAGTGTCTAGCTGAAATTGCACAGTCTTATTTTTTATAGAGAGATTCACAAAAAGTTTTTGCTTGTGGCGCTCGACAGGTGCGCGAATGTGGGCAACATCTGACACTGGTTGTTTTCTGCACTTGCGCATGCGCGGGCTGCGTGCGGTAGGAAGCGGCGCAGAATCAGCACATAGATTAATATTACTGTCACTAGATGGCACTACCGCCGGATCGGCGTCCGCGCATAGCGAGGCTACTACAGATTCACTAACTACTGCACTAAACTTTTGAGTAGCTACAGCAAGTCTACCGTCACTATCTACACAGTACTGGCACTATTACCATGAGAAGTTGCGGAAGGCACTAGTTTCACTACAGGATTGCACTGTACATTGTCATTTTGCTTGTCCCGAACCCGTGTCCGTTGCATTGTTTTACGCGCTCGTCGGCGCTTGCTATGTGGCGCACAAGAATTTCCTTGCAATTGAGAACCAAGTAAAGCACTGTTCAATTCCACAGCGTCCATGACATTGACTGCATGCACTGCTCTCGCACTTTGCGAAGCACTGTTTCCAACGTTACTGTTCTTTGAGTTTTTAATTTGCATACACACAGACTGCACATGTCCCGATTTGCCACATTGATAACAGGTTGCGTTGCGACTAGGGCAATGAGCACGCTTGTGGCGAGACACACACTGGGGGGCAAGATTTACGTACATTTTTCTGAAATGAGCGTTGGTGCCCGTTTATTCAAATCACTGTTTCTAACACGACGGGGCGACCTTTGTGTCGCACTTTTACACTGGGTACTGTTCACTGTCTGTTCAGCACGGCCGGTGGAGTTTAAAGAATCACTAGTGCTACACTGAGAACTATGGCTAGGAAAGCGTCCGTTATGGCGCACTGAATTTACACTGTGGCTTTGCATTTCTACATCTGCTAAGTCAAAAGTATCATGCGCTTCTATAAGCTGCAGTACACTGTCTAATGAAGGGTCAGATTGTTTCAGAATTGCTGCCCTAATTCTGGGGTCCTGAATGTTCTGCGTAATCGCATCTCTTAACATAACGTCACTATAAGAAAGTCCACAAGAGCAAGTAAATTTACATTGGCGGGTTAAGCCCTTCAACTCCGTAATCCACTCTTGGTGTGACTGCTGCGGTAATTTTTTAAGTCTGAAAAATCGGTACCGTGCCGCAGCTACGAGAACATTTCTCTCATAATGAGCATTCAGTGAATCTACAATTTGTTCAAAGTCTACATCACGAGGAGATGCTTGCGGGAATAGTTTCTGCAGTAATACGAAGGTTTTGGGGCCCACCACGGACAATAAAAGATGCTTAACAGTCTGACCTGTAAGTTGATGAGCCGCGACGAGTTCTTGAAACTGTGCGAAATAGTCGCTCCATTCTTCCTCACGTTCGTTGTACTGGCGAAACGTAGGAAGCGTTGCGGCGGCAGGTGTGGGCTGCTGAAGCGGCGGCTGTTGTTGTTGTTGGTTGGCTGCTTGCGCTGTGAGCTGGGACACAGCTTGTAGGAGTTGCGTTATTTGCGCCGTCTGTAACTGAATAATTTCCATTAAGTTTGGGTTCGGGGTAGTGGCCATGCTGACCGATTAGGCGCCGCGCATACAAGTAACTTATAACAAAACACAAATGCAATAGGAAAGAGGACGCTCTGCAACAAAAAAGTCCACAAAACACGTAACAGAAAACGTTCCCCCAAAAATCTTATAATAAGGGTGGGTGGGCGGGAGCAATTTCTGCGTGCTCCGACTGCTGCTGTCTGGCTGCTGTAAGCGGGTTGATCCACGGTTCGTCTATCACTCCTCGTCGCCACTTTTGTATCCCATCCTCGTCGCCACTTTTGTGTCCCGGCCTCGTCGCCGCTTTTGTGTCTCGCTTCCGTCGTATGTGTCGGTGGCCGAGTGGAATGAGACCGACACAGGAATAAAGATAGCACGCTGGTGCAGGTACGGAGGGGAGCAGCCAGAAACTAGAAACACTAGAGTAAATTAGAATGAGATATATATTGAACAGAATTTATACAATACTTAACTTTTACAGAGATCAGTACTGCAGAATGCTGACACATAGTTGTTAGAGGCCTGCCTAGTGCCTGTACGATAGCAAAGTCTTCACTGGTGCCTATCAGATTCCGAAGTCTTAACTGGTTCCTATCTCAGTCCCAAGTGAACGATGTCGTTCAGTGGTGGCCACGAGCGGAGTTGCAGCAGAGGGCGCTCGTGGCTGTCGTCGTAAGAACGCCGCGCCGTGCGTGCATGGCGGCGCGGCGAAAGTAGGTGGCGCGCACTTTGTACTTGTGCTACACCACAATATGATCAATAAATAAGGAGATATAAGGTAAAAGGAAAGTTTGGCTTTCCATTTGTCCCACGAAACGCCTGTTACTTTTATTAATAGCCGTGCAGAGAAAGGCGACAATGACGTACTGTCCTACAGATCAACAAGATAATTGTCTTATAATAGTGCTTTCCCCTTCTAAATTAACCATTTAGTTTGGAGACTTCTTTACGGAGCATGTCTCCATAAAATGATATATTCTGATGAAGTATATTAGTTGGCCTGAAAGAGGTGGTGAGGTTATAGTGCAGGGATGGCAAGCTGCGTTTTGCCGATGACACTGTAATTCTGTCAGAGACAGCAAAAGACCTCGAAGAGGAGTTCAACGGAACAGGCAGTCTTTTGAAAGTTGCGTATAAAAAGAACATTAATAAGAGCAAAGTTTGGAGGCTTATGGAATCTTGTGGAAAAACTTGTGGAATCCAACCTCGGGGAAGATCAGTTTGGATTTAGGGGCAATGTAGGAACAAGGGAGGCAATACTCACATTACGACTTACCTTAGAAGATAGGCTAAGGAAAGGGAAACCTACGGTTTTAGCGTTTGTCGATTTGAGGAAAGCTTTTGACAATGTCGACTGGAATACACTCTTCCAAATTCTGAAGGTATCAGGGGTAAAATAGAGGAAGCGAAGAGTTATATTCAACCTATACAAAAACCAGAAAGCGGTTATTAGAGTCGCAGGGCAAGAAAGGTACGCAGAGGTTGGGAAGGGAGTAAGACAGGGTTGTAGCCTTTCCCCAAAGTTGTTCAATCAGTACAATGAGCAGGCAGTGAAGGAATGGAAGGAAATATTTGGAGAGGGCATTAAAGTGCAGGGAGAAGAAATAAAAAACCTTGCCGATTAAATAGTAATTCTTTCAGAGGCCGCAAAAGATCTGGAAGATCAATTGAATGGAATGGACAGTGTCTTGAAAGGAAGTTATAAGATGAACGTTAACAATGGTAAAACGAAGGTAATGGAATGGAATGTCAGAAAATCAGGCGATGCTGAAGGAATTAGATTAGGTAATGAGACAATAAAAGTAGTTGATGAATTTTGTTATTTGAGTAGCAAGATAACTTCTGATGGCCGGAGTAAAGAAGATGTAAAATACAGAATGGCTATGGAAAGAAAAGCGTTTATAAAGAAGCGAAACTTGTTAACATCCAATATTAATTTAAATGTTAGGAAGTCCTTTCTGAAAGCATTTGTTTGGTGTGTAGCAATTGTATGGGAGTGAAACGTGGACGATAAGGAGATTAGATAAAAAGATGTTAGAAGCTTTTGAAATGTGGTCCTACAGACGAATGATGAAAATTAGATTGGTGGATCACGTAACTAATGAGGAGGTGCTTAACCGAATCGGGGAGAAAAGGAGTTTCTGGCATATCCTGACTAAAAGAAGGGATAGATTGGATAGATTGGTTGAACACATTCTGAGACATCAAGGAATTGTCAACTTAGCATTAGAAGGAATCTTGTGGGGTAAAATCGTACAAGGAGACCGCGGGACGAATACAGTAAGCAGATTCAAAAGGATATATATTGCCGAACGTATTCTCAGATGAAGAGACTTGCACAGGACAGGGTATCGTGGAGAGCTGCATCAAACCAGTCTGCGGGCTATAGACTACAACAACACCTCTTCATTAGTTACGCGATCCACCCACCTAATCTTCAGCATTCTTCTGTAGCACCACATTTCAAAAGCCTCTATCCTCTTGCTGTTCCCAGTGTTTATCGTCCATGTGTCACTCCCATACAAGGCAACACTCCACACAAACGCCTTCAGCAACCCTTACACTTAAATTAATATTCGATGTTAACAAATTTCTCTTTTTCAAAAACGCTTTTCTTCCCATTGCTATTCTGCATTTTATATCCTCTGTACTGCGACCATCGTGTGTTATTTTACTGCCCAAGTAACAAAACTCATCTACCACCACTATTGTTTCGTTACCTAATCTAAATCCATCAGCAACGCCCGATTGTCTTAGGCTGTACCCCATTACCCTTATTACTCTTATTAATGTTCTTTTTATACGAAACTTTCAACAGACTGTCTATTCCGTTGAACTCCTCTTCGAGGTCTTTTGCTGTCTCTGACAGAATTACAGTGTCATCGGCAAAACGCAGCTTGCCATCCCTAGACTATAACCTCACCACCTCTTTCAGGCCAACTAATATACTGTATGACGAACACACAACACCGTGATTCCAATACTTAACAACCACTGTTTATTTCAGAGAATAATACACCACAGAATACATAACATAAATCATGGAACATATATATATATATATATATAAAAGATTTATAAGTATATCAAAAGTTAACCCGCAACATCCTCCCCACCCTGGTCAATTTCAAGAGGAATGACCAGCTGAATGGGCCGTGGGATTATGGTTCCATCTGAAGTTCGTAACGTGACAGTTCGTATCTTCCCATCTCTTCCCTCATGAAGATCTTCTATCCGCGCCTTCTTCCATGTGTGACGTGGACGAACATCTTCCTTTAGAAGTACAACATCACCCAAATGTAGTCTCCCAGAACCTGTCCTAGGTTGATGAGTTTCATGGAAGTTTTTGAGCAGGATCAGGTATTCTTTCTTCCACCTGTTCCAGAAATGCTCTACCATGTGTTGCTGCCGTTGGAACTCCTTGGACAAATTCTTCCTGCCTGTCGGTTCTGGACCTGTGGGCAACGTTGTCAGTCGCTCACCTACAAGAAAATGTGCAGGTGTCAGTGGCTCAGTTTCTTCTCCTCCTTGTGTAATTGGTCTTGAACTTAGTGCTGCTTCTATGCTGACCAGGATTGTGCTGAGACCTTCTTCATCTATCTGTGACTGTCCTAAAACCTTTCTCAGGCAACGTTTGATTGAACCCACCATTTGTTCCCAAAATCCTCCCCACCAAGGCGCGTGTGGGGTAATGAATCTCCATGTTATAGATTGCTGAGCAAGGTACTTGTATGTTTTGCTGGCCATGAGAGCCTGCCAGAGCTCCTTTAGTTCTGTATGGGTGGAATGGAAGGTAGTAGCATTATCAGTGTAAATTGTACTAGGCACGCCTCTTCTTCCCACAAATCTTTGTAGAGCTTGAAGAAATTTATCAGCTGACATATCTGAGCATAATTCCAAATGTAAGGCACGTGTTGTTGCACAAGTCAATAGAGCAATATGTGCTTTCTTTGTTATATGTCCTTGTTTGACGTATAATGGACCAGCAAAATCGATGCCTGTGACTTCAGATGGTTTCAATGCTGAGACCCGTTCAGCGGGTAATGGAGCCTCTATTTCTTGAACAGAACGAGCTTTCACCATCTTGCAAGGTAGGCAACAATGTAGAACACGTTTTATTGTCTGACGAGCTCTAAGAATCCAGAATTCTGTCCTCAGCTCAGATAACACTATGTTTACCCCAAGGTGGTGCAGACGAATGTGAGTCTGCCGGATTAGTAAATGAGTGAAATGATGCTGTCCGTCAAGAAGTATTGGGTGAATTTGTTCTCTTGTTAATTTTCCAAACTGTAGACGTCCACCAATACGAATAAGGCCATCATCCAGGAATGGATTAAAACGAGCTATTTTAAAATTTTGTGGCAGAGGCAAGTTGTTATACAGAGCATGCAGTTCAACTGCAAAATGTCGTTGTTGGACAATACGAATCCAATAAGTACGTGCTTCTTGCAATTATGTTGCTGTTAATTCTCCTAATGTCTTATTTTGTTTCATTAACTGTCGTTTAAAACGAAGAATCCATCCTGTAACTCGTAACAGTTTGTAATAGTTACTATACCGTGTAGCTGTTAAAATCGGGGGTCTTGTTTTTACCATGAAGACTTGGTTTGTTTGTTTCTTTCTCTCTGGCAAGGAATAATCTAAGTTTTTCTGCCTAAGGCTTGGCCAGTGCATTCTGTTCTTTGTTAACCAAGCAGGCCCGTGGAACCATGTAATGGAATTTTGAAGTTTGTCTGCTGTGGTACCTCTGGAGAGTAGATCAGCTGGGTTTTGATCACCGGGGCAATGTCTCCACTGTGATGTATTTGTTAATTTTTGTATTTCTGTAACACGGTTTGAAACAAATGTCTTCCATCGATTAGGGTCATGTTGTATCCATCCTAAGGCTACAGTTGAGTCAGTCCACAGTGTTGCGTTATTTGCGTCATAGTGTGTGGCCTTGCAGAAATAGTGAAGTAACCTCGACCCAAGAAGTGTTGCCAGAAGTTCCAGTCGCGGAAGAGTTATTTTCTTGATTGGAGCTAATCTGTTTTTACTGCAAACTAAATTGACTGATGTCATGTTTGAAGTCCTGCATCGTAGATAAAGCACTGCTCCATAGACCTATTCTGATGCATCTGAAAAGACGTGTATTTCTGTTTTTGTCTCTTCAGAAACACCAACCCATCGAGGGACTTTCATGTCCAAACATGATGGTAAGGTTGATACCCACATTTGCCAACGTTTACCAAGATCAGGAGGTAAGAGCTCATCCCATTCAATCCCTCTTGACCAAATTTCCTGGAAAATTATTTTTGCAGTGAGAGAGACAGGTGACAACAGACCCAGTGGGTCATAGAATCTTGCAGTGCTTCTAAGAACTTCTCGCTTAGTGGCAGGACGATCTCTAATATAGTTTATGACATTAACGTGAATAATACTGAACATATCAGTCGATTTATCCCAGTGAATTCCTAGAACCTCTGTATCTGTAACGTTTATGATATCTTCTGATTGCCAAATTTCAATCAGTTGTTTTGAGTTTGTGGCCCATTTTGCCATTGGTAGGCTAATGATACCCATAAGTGAGGTAAGTTCATAATATAAGGAAGTCACAGCATTGTCATCTTCAGCACCTGCTACAAAGTCATCCATATACATGTTATTTTCAACAAGAAAAGCAGCTTGAGGAAAATTCCTTTTGTACATTGTAGCAAGTTCTTTTAGTGTGGCTGCAAGTAGAAAGGGGCTACAAGTTAGTCCAAAGAGGTAGTCGGGTGATGCGGTATGTAATCTTTTCATTCGTTGTAATGTAGTTTCCTTGTTGATCCATGATTACTTTATACCAAAAAAAACTTGTTAAGTCTCGGTCTTTTCTATGTAGAACTAACTGTAGAAAAGCTTGTTTAATATCAGCAATTAAAGCAACTGGATATAAGCGGACTCTTAATAATATTGAAAGAATATCTGGACGTAAATTAGGGCCAATTTCCAAAGAGTCATTCAGTGAATGTATAGCATTTTCATGGGAAGAACCATCAAATACAATCCTCCATTTGATAACACCTAAC
Organism: Locusta migratoria; assembly: GCA_026315105.1. NCBI lineage: Eukaryota > Metazoa > Arthropoda > Insecta > Orthoptera > Acrididae > Locusta > Locusta migratoria. Next base: position 288,710,134 of record CM048747.1, on the reverse strand, counting down.
CTTTCTTTCTTTACTGCATGATGTGGCAAATAAAATAAATACGTCATTTGATGTTTGTTCAGGAGGGGCAACCTCTATATGTCCCTTTCTTATGTGGTCTATCATTTGCATTTCATAAATGTGTTTTAAGTTAGTGTCCTTTGTAATCTTTTTCTCCAGTGAAATAAATCTATTCTCTACTAGTGAGAGATTATTAGGCACAATAATGATGGGTTTTCTAGGTAAAGAAACCACTCTCCTATTGTTTTCAATGCAGTAATATTTTGAGAAATCGTGCAATAAAGCTAGTTCTTTCGGATTTGGAGTCTTTGTTTGGTCCGCTGTGATTCCCATTGTTTCTAAGTCCCAGAAACGTCTTAAAATATTGTCTGTTGATGTCATTGAATCCAAACTAACATAGTTTGTTATCACAGGGTTTGCCATGGTGTTTGACTTACACCCACTAAGAATCCAACCCATAGTTGAAGGTATCAGTACAATGGATGGTATTAAGCGAATATGAGGGGAATCTTTAATGATTTTCCAATAGTGATTTGCTCCAATAAGGATCTCAATAGGAAGATCTTCTGTGTCGTCCTTTGGGTCTGCTAACTGAAGTTTTCGATCATACACTTGTTTTGTTATTTCAGGTGGGACAGTTGGGTGAGCAGCAAATGAGTATGTGCTTTCAAATGCAGTCAGAGATATTGTGGAATTTTTAACTATCCCTTTCAGAATGAATTCTACAACTCTACGACACATTGAAGTTACACATGGTATTTCAAAGGCATTGACAGATATGTCACGATGTTCTAAAGTTTTTAAATCTAGTTCATCAATGAGAAACTTTGAAATGAAACTCGACTGACTGCCACTATCTAGAACACAGCGAGTGAGTCTGCTTAATCCTGTTGGTCCACTGACCCAAACTCGAGCTGTCTGAAGATATGTAAAATCTGCTGAATTTACATCGATTTTCCCTACAGAAGTAGTGTTAACTTGCTGAGAAGGTGAATTAGACGTAGTAGTGTCAGTACAAATCGCTTTATGGTGACGTTTCTTGCACTTAGAACACGAAACCTTCCCCCTCTTACTGCAGGTTATAGCATTATGACCTCGTTTTAGGCATATAAAACAACGATTATCTTGCTTTAATTTGTCAATACGTTGTTGGATGTCTGTTACTATATTTCAGTCTTGAGCCCAATGAGTGCGAGCGTCACAAAATATACAATATGGTTGTACATCTTGATTAATTTTCCGAGAGGTTTTAGCTTGTTTTGAATTTATGTGAAATGTCGCAGCAGTGGGCGTGTAGTTGGAAGTTACTTGCTGTTCTCCACGAATTTTTTGTGCAGTAAGAGCACCCTGAACTTCTTCCTCCAAAAAACTAAGTAATTTCAGTACATCTCCTTCCGATATTTCGGTTCTTCTAGCATGAATAACCAATTTTTGACACATTTCGGCAGGAAATGCTCGTAAAATCTTCGGTTTGAGAACTTTGCCGTAAGATACAATATCTTCCCCCAGGGCACGCAGCGCTTGAATACGACGGTTACACTCTAGGAATGTACAGTTCAGCGTTTCATGTGTCTCTGACTGTACTGGCTTTAGCGCATCTAAATAATCGAGGTGCGCCTGTATAATACGGTTGTTATCTCCGTACCGATGCAGTAAAATTTTCTTTGTCTCTTCGTATGTGTTAGCTGTAATAGGTATTCCATCTACTAACAACTTCGGTTCTCCTGACAGATACCCTCGAAGGAAAACATGTTTATTAACTGTAGAAAGCGATGGGTCTTTATCAATAGTTGATTCAAATTGCTCCCAGAAGCGGGACCACATTTCGATATCTCCACGAAATGGTTCAAGCTTAATGGCAGGTAGCTTGACTGAATGCATACCTGCAGTGGAGTGTATGGGAACTTTATGTGACGTGATATTCATTTGTGATGTTACGGCTGAAAGCTTGCAATTGATTGCTTTTGTAGCCTTATGTATTGCGTGTTTAATTTTGTCTATATATTCCTCACAGATAGATACGTCTGCGTCAAATTCATCATCACTTAAGAGGTCGTGAATAATGTCATCTAAGGAAGAGAGCTTCTCTAAAGTATCTTGAAGACGTTCTATGTAGTGTTCAAAATCGTCCATTGGACTTTCTGTCGTAAGTTCATCGACGGCCGTACAAAACCGCGTAGCATTCGTCCTCTCCCTAGTTCTTTTTCTTTTGAAGTTTGTTAGCTGTTTCCCGGTATCTATCTCGTCTGGCATTATTACGGAACTGCTTTTGTGTTGGCGTAAGCGTAATTGAATGTTCTGCTATCAGTTAGTTATTCAAACCGAAAGATTTCACACTTTTGATATTAGCAAATTTCGTGAATTATGCCGTTACTGCTAACATTCTTTTGAGGCAAGGAGTTTATAAAATCGTATGTGATGTGGTCCGACGTCGTATCCCGCTTCCAGCAGCGTGAAGTAAGCTTTTTATCGTCAAAATTACGTAAAAAATCGTAATTTTTTCACAAGTTTCGACACCAAATATGACGAACACACAACACCGTGATTCCAATAAACAACCACTGTTTATTTCAGAAAATAATACATCACAGAATACATGACATAAATCATGGAACATCAATATATATATAAAAGATTTATAAATATATCAGAAGTTAACCCGCAACATACTTCATCAGAATATATCATTTTATGGAGACATGCTCCGTAGATAAGTCTCTAACTAGATGGTTAATTTAGAAGGGGAAAGCACTATTATAAGACACTTATCTTGTTGAAGGTTGATCTGTAGTACGGTACGTCATTGTCACCTTTCTCTGCACAGCGATTAATAAAAGTAACAGGCTTTTCGTGGGACAAATGGAGAACCAAACTTTCCTTTTACCTCATATCTTCTTATTTATTGATCATATCTGAGTGGCCATAACAAGCCTTCTTTCATAATGAATATAAGATTTCAAGATACATACGTATGAGTGGTCAATATAAATGTCCTTACATGACGGATACCGGATTACAAGTGTCCGAAAATGGCAGCGTCTTCTTTAAGGCCAAAGATACAACGCTAGACAGAATAATATTTTTGAACCATATCAGACGGTTCGAGATGTCGGCCGTGATCGATTGACGGTGCTGTCTGTGCTATACGTCTTTCGTGGTGCGAGGTGAAGCGGTGTAGAGGACGCACTGGCGCGGGAGGTCATAGACCAAAGATAACATAGACTGCGCATGTCCCTATCTCTGCTGTGTTGTGGTTTGAAACCAACATCTAAAATTTCCCCGAGTCACGTGACTGAGTTCCGCTCTTTATGAGTAACAGGTTTTCTCATTTACAGGTGATATCAAGCGTTGATTTTAACAAGAAAACGACTTCTCGTATTCCTATTACACATCTAGTAATAGTGGTAACGTAATTTCAACATATTGTTAATATTAATGCAGTGATTGTCGTGTTTACATGTGCCCAAGTGAAAAGTACCATATTGTCAGTTATTTTTAGAAGCAACAGAATTACATATCATCGGTTTTTGTGTTACGCTATGAATCGTTTACTTTTTGTAACTTATGAATGTGATTATCGACGGGAAAATACTTTAAGCTGCACTTGAGCAAGTTTATAGGTCAGCAAGTAAGTCATTTCTGCTTAAAATCTGCTTTCAATAACGTTATACAAAACTAAACATTCATACAGACTGTTTATTTTCCACATGAAGTCACTTCTTGGCTACTGCATCGATGATGTTTCCTCACTATTATTTAATGTAAACAGCCAATATTTCGGTTAATTTACGTTTTGGCATCACGGTCTGTGCCAAAAGTCTTAAAATATAAGTAAGTAATACTCACAGTACAACAACAACAATGTATGTCTGTTGCTTGTAATAAAGAATACCGATACGTTTCATATAGGCGCATGTGAAAACTGTAGCTATCGCATTAACTCTTGCAATTGCGGAGAACTAACGCCAATTTTACATCTAAAGATGTGATAAGAATATGCTAATACGTTTCATTGTTCAAATATACGCTTAATTTCCAATACAAAGAATAAGAACTGCAACTCTCAGCTATATGTCGCATAACTCGTAATGATGAAACTGGTATCCTGCCCCGACTCACGTGACTTGGTTTTAGTGTAATGACGTCACGAGCAGTCTATATTATCTATAGTCTATGAGAAAGGTGTTGTGCTGCGCGAGCAGAGAGTGATGGCAAGCGTAACGCCCGGCGAGGAGGCAGCAAACTGAGAAACGTAGCGTGCGGGTCAAGAACAGGCTCAGACTTGCAGCTGAAGGAAGAACATCATACGCTGAGATAACCACCTTGTGTGGATCAATGGTATGACAATTATCGAACTTTAATTCCTTCTCCAAATTTCTCCTTGCTTTCCTTTATAGCTTGCTCAATGTACAAATTGAATATCATTGGAGAAAAGCTACAAATATATCTTACTCCCTTCCCAATCTCTGCATTCCTCTCATGCCCTTCAACTCTGATAACTGCTGCCTGGTTTTTCTACAAACTTTAAATAACCTTCCGTTCCCTATATTTTACTCCTGCTGATTTCAGAATTAGAAAGAGTGTTTTCCAATCGACTACTTGATTGTTGGGCCCGCAGTGAAGTAAATGTCTCTAAAGGACATAGTATTAAGAGGTCCAGATGACTGCTATAATTAATACTTTTATTTATTACACAACAGCTGTTTCAGCAATTTGCTATTGTCAAGGGTTTGAAATTATGTAAGAATAACTGAAATTACTTTTTTGTATTGTAAATGACGAGTTACATACGTAATTTTTTTCTACTTATTGCTATGTTGGTCTAGCGTCATATACAGGGTGTCCCAGCTATCTTGTCCACCCAAAATATCTCTGGAACAATAACAGCTATTGGAAAACGACTTTCACCGGTATCAATGTACGGCTGGGGCCCATGAATGTACATATTTGGAAACATTCTAAAACGAAAGCAAATGTGTTTTTAACAAAAACTTATGTTTTTTAAAATGTACACCCTATATTTTTTCTTCAGCAATCCATAGCATGACAAATCACATAAACAATGGCGTTGATTGCATCGCAATATTCCAATTACATCCCGAGATATTGATTGCGACGAGACGTTCACGCTTGAAAAACCCGAAAAACGCTGCTAGCGTACGTCCTGAGGCTCAGGCGTGAACCCCATGCTGCCCGTAATCGCGATGTAATTGACATGCGTAATCGCACTTCCATACTTACCAAGAGGTCCGAAACGAATAATACGGTCTGCTGCCGTCCTGCATTAAAGTCGTATATTCCAGCAGGTTCACGCCTGAGCCTCAGGACGTTCTCTAGCGGCGTATTTCGGGTTTTTCAAGCGTCAACTTCGCGTCGCAATATCTCGGGATGTAATTGGAATATTGCGATGCAATCAACGCCATTTTTATGTGATTTTGTGATTTGTCATGCTATGGATTGCTGAAGAAAAAATATAGGGTGTCCATAAAAAAAATAAAAAAAACAAAGCATAAGTTTGTGTTAAAAAACACATTTGCTTTCGTTTTAGAATGTTTCCAAATATGTACATTCATGGGCCCCAGCCTCACATTGATACCGGTGAAAGTCGTTTTCCAATAGCTGTTATTGTTCCAGAGATATTTTGGGTGGATAATATAGCTGGGACACCCTGTATAACATCTGGCATAACTGTTACATTTAAAAAATCGTGTTTGTACAAGAAATAAAGTTAAAATCTAATTAACATCTCAGGCTGTAAAAAGTACAGCAGCTAAATGCAAATAACATACTGCTAAAAAGTATGATTATATAATAGCAGTTATGCCAGATGTTATATATGATGCTAGACCATCATAGCTGTAAGTAGAAAAAATATTTACATATTTAACTCGTCATTTACAATACACAAAAAGTAATTTAAGTTATTCTTACATAATTGCAGACATTTGACAATGGTAAACTGCTGAAACAGCTGTTGTGTAATAAATAAAAATATTAATTATAGTAGTGATCTGGACCTCTTAGTACTATTCCAATCAACATTGTCAAAAGCTTTCTCCAAATCTACAGAAGCTAGAAATGTAGCTAAAGCACTAAAAAGCAGAATATCTCGACCTTTGCGCATTTACACTAACTTCATCCAAGGTATGACATTTTAAGTCGTCTTTAAATATATAGACAAAGTTTTGCCATATTTGAGAAGATGTTGTGTGTGTATGTGTAACTAGAGAATTAAAAACGCTCGAAATAGCCTTAGCGGTGTACGGACTGTGGCGCGCCGTCCCAATACCAAGTGACTTGAGTGCAGGAGATGCTGCGGGCAGAATTCTCATTCTACGCATCCTAAAGGCCGCATTAAGCGTGATTACCTGGAACTACGTACTGTTTCATGTAAATCTATTAACACGATGCACGGCGGATATTCCTTGGTGCAAATCCGCACATGCGCAGCAGATAGCAATAACACGCATGAAACGCGAAGAAAACTGAGCTCCCCTAATCGTTCATTCATACAACACAAGAATCCGAGGAAAACCGTGATTTGCTGGACCGTTATTCATTTCTTTCTTCAGACTCAACACTTTCTCTTTATATTAAAGTTCAAAGTTTGTGTTGCCAAGGGCTAAACTGCTTAGGTTACCGGTCCCTAGAAATAAACACTACTTAAATTAACTTATGCCACTGTAACATGCACACAAATGGCTGAGGGAGAATTTTTAACTTCGGCGGGAGCAGCTGCGCAATTCGTGACATGGAGCCTCAGATCGCGCGAAAGTTTTATATTACGACACTTGGCTGCAAAATTACGTGTCTATCTAAATTTATACAGCATTTTGCACATAGGACACATTTTGTTTGGAATCTTCAGATTCGGGCACAACGACGTCGAAAACGAATCGTTGCGTTCGACTGTGGCCGGAGAGAAGGAAGGCACGGCAATATGTTGACAGCTAATAAAAGTACTTGAGTCTCGGAGATCGGCTAGAAATTCGTAACTTTGTAAGGAAGGACGTGATTTGTTTTGAAGATCTGCTGTCTGTAAAGTTGTATGCATATCATTTAAGAGCAAACGATTGCTGACATAACTTATTATGATAGAAGGGTCGTGTGGGTTATACAAACAGCTTTCCTCCCTGTACGCCTAAATTATGACTCAATGGCTCTCTATTCCATTTCATTTATAAAGCATGAAGCAACTACTGTAAAAACTCCTTTTCATAAACACCTAGTATAAAAGTGCTGGTAAACAAATATTTTTTTTGTTTAATTACTGCATTTATTAAAATCTAACCGAAAAAACGGGCGAAACCCATAATACGGAAGCCTGAAATCTGTCCTAAAGCCGTAGACACAAGGAGCGTGTGTCTGGAAGTGTACGGTCAACGTGCTGAGTCCAATGTGCGGCTGAACTCTCGGAGATGGCGCGACTTGTGCATACGAGACGTGTGTCTCAACGAGCTACACGCGATCGCAGCGTGCTCCAGCGACAGTTGTCGGCGGCATCAGGTTCTGGAATCACACTGCTTACGAAATCAAAAGGGAGGAATTCCTGCTTTACCTCTATTAAATCGCTTATTTCCGCGCTTAAGCATATGTTCGTTATGTTCTATGATGTAGGACTTCATAAGTCAATCGGGGTAACTTTGTACCACTTTTCTCCATTTTTTTGAAAATACTGTACTCAAAATAAATTACACATTACAAAAGGCATTGTTTCATTTTACATCTACAGTCACTGAGTGCTTGGGAAAGTAAAAATCTAAACTAATTATGCCCTGTTAGGGTAAAATTTCAATTTTAATGCTGGTACAAAGTTACACTATCATTCAGGGTAACTTTAGACTAGTCTTAAAAAAACAGAATGTTTCCTGCATCTGATGCTCTGGGTAACTTTATACCATTCCAAAAGGAAATCAGGTGTTCATATGAAGTAAAAACAAACAGTGTTAATTCAGTATTGAAGTTTTACTCTGAAATATCAAGATATTTGTATCGAGTTGGCATAGACAGCTCTCATATTAAGTAAACACAAAAAAGAAAAAACATTTATTACAGTGAATTGTTTATAATACACATCACAAATAATAGTACACATATTTTCTTCATAATGCAACACAACACATTCAATAATACTAGATAGGAAATAGATTCCTTCGAATATCTTCATCTGATGAGCACAGGAACTCATCACTGATATGAACCATGCCCCTTCTATTAACAGTATTCATCAGTTAGTTTTTAATATACTGTCCTTGTTGTACCAGATTGAATCCTCTCTCTCAGGCCACACGTAATTTTTTCGTTTCTTAACCATGCAACTTATTCTGAACGTCATACGGTTGTCTCGCTCCTCTACTGCAATGATTTTTCCAGGATAATATTTACCCTCATACACTACAATGACACAATCATTTACATGAAAGTCATCTTCACATGTACGTGATTTACAGAACATATCAGTTATCATTCCTTCTTCTACAACCATGTTCCACTTAGGTAACACAACAGGACAGTTTACAAGTTCCATTTCATCGGTCATACTTATGTTCACATCTAAGTCAGCAAGGATACTGCAGCTGTCAGGAGCATCTGGTGACACTCTTTTTATTCAAAGTTCTGAGTGTTCTAGCATGGGTCCTTACACCACCTCTTGTCTTCGGTCCTGATTTTGGTCGTGATGCAGCAGGTTGCACAAATTCTAGCACACCCCTCAGTTGATTTTCTTCTTCTGCCTCCATTCGGGTTCGTCTCTTCTTTCTGTTGTTACCACTTAATTACTTACTCTCATAAAATTCCCTAACATCTGCAGACGTACTCTTCCCAGGTTCTATGGACAACATATACTTTTTGACAGTCTTCACTTTGAGATCTGACTGTCTTACTGTCTTGAAATAGTTCTTGAATTCAGTTCCTAAACTGCTTATTATTGAACCTCTACTGTAATTTTTGAATAATTTAGACATGAGTGACAGCAGTTCTGCAATCATCTGCCAAAAGTTTATATATTTATTGGGATGTGAATTTCCGAATTTGTACTCACAAAAACGCTACTATTGATAAACCCAACAATCAAACTCACGTAATTCATGCTATACCAAGTCATTTTAGAAATTTTAATGCCAAAGGATCTTGATTTATTATTCTAATTTCAAATTGGTAAACATTGTACCATGATCCTAGTATCTTTGTACTGGTACAATGTTACCCTGAAATGAGCGTGAATCTGCCACTAGCTATATCACAGTGGTTATGTCGATATAGTAAATCAGAATTTCAAATCAAGTTATATCACTGCAAACTCAAAGCATTATTTAATTATTTAAAAACGAAATATTATTAAGGAGGTCATTGTACTTACAATCACAAATTGAAATCACTAACGACAGAAGCTCTCTTCACAGTCAACACAATAAGAGACTAACCACAACTCAAAAAGACAGCTGAAATACGAAATATAAATAACAACGATTATAAAACTGTTACTGTTAGTACAAAATAATATCTCTAGACTAAACACCAGGCAACTGAAACAAAATAGCGTGTAGTACAAAGTCTATGAACATACGACTCTTATAAACATTGCATGTTAAGTTCCCAGCATCCACACAGCCATAAACATGCAGCTTTCCACTCGATGGTTCATCGCCTCATATCTGTTCCATTATCTAATTCTGCATTTCAAACAGAATTACAAACAATCAAACATATAGCATCCAGTAATGGGTATACCCCGGCCCTGATTGACAGTATACCGAATAACAAGGAAATGAGAAAAATTACAACATTTTTGTATGCTGGCCAGCAAGAACAAGTCAGTAGTCAGAAAAACTGGTGTGTCATCCCATATTTAGGCAAAATTTCAGATCACATTGGTAAAAAATTAAAATCTCGAAATTACAGGCCGGCATTTTACAACACAAACAACATTTCAAACTATTTATTCAATAGTAAGGACAAACGTCAACCCCTATCACAGAGTAATGTGTACAAGATCACGTGCAAAGATTGTGGGAAAGTATATGTTGGTCAGTCTGGCAGGGCTGTAGCTATTAGACTGTCTGAATATAAGAGAAGCTGGAGGTTTAAAAAGACAGATTCAATCTTTGCTGAACATCTGCTCAAACTAAACAATGTACACTGTGAAATCCTACATTCCCTGAAGAAAAACAGAAAAATGACACTACTGGAAATATTGGAAATCAATAAACATTTGGTTCAGGATGCCAGTTTAGTATTAAACGATCAGATCCAGTTCCCCTGTACATCTCTACTGAAATAAGTTTTAGTTTCCTATTTTCCATTTCAACAAAAATAACCACATCAGTTTTGGTCCTTTACATATAGTTATCATATTGTTTATATAAATGTTAATAACTCTCATAACTATGTACTTGTAATGTACTTTCCTGTGAACTAGTCGATTTTCTGAGATAACATCTTTGTAAATCGTCACATGTTTGCAACATCTTTCACAACATGTATACTACAGTCAGTTGTCACCTGACGATTGCCTGAGAAGCCGAAAGCCGGTTTGTGACAAATAAGTTTTGCAGAACATCAGGAAGTTGTACCTTTTTGTTATTATGTCAATAAGTGCAGCGAATTATAAAAATTTCGTGACAAAAAGTGCGCTATAAAATTAGAGAAAGCCTTCATATGAGGCAAACGTTATTGCAACAGTCTCGCGTTTTTAGGAAAGCTTAAAGGTCACTAATCAATAGAAGAATGTTAAGAACGTCTAAAATGCAATACGTGAAACACTAAAGTGAATATTTCACTGTAAGTTAGGTGCAAACTGTCCTATTTATAAAACCAATGTAACAAACTGACTCCTCAGAGGATGCGCACTAATGTTTACATACCATCGAATATTATGCAGTAGGCCTATACTTTCATGAAATTTATGGGGGAGTCTTTGAATCTATCAGGAAACCCAAAAATAAGAACAGAAAATAATTGCTACCATGAAGTCTTGAACCAGCGCCGTGGGACATCTTCAGGTCAACATTCCACGACTTTGCTGCCTACGCTCTGGCGAGTACCGTACATGCATTTCATCGTTAAAGGTATTAGACATGTTATATACACTACTGGTAGATATGTCGGTTGCTGACATGTAATTACAGCAAATGACGTAAAGAACAATTCGTATTGATAGATCTTCAGTCCACCTTGCCTTGAAATGGAAGATTACTGTAATACGGAAATATTTTAACCACATATAAGACGTTTCCAGTCATTTATTCCAACACATAGTACCTCTAACGACCGGTTTTTTGAGAGATTCTCGATTTACTCAGTTTCGTTTACTTGCTTTGAAATGCCATACATTCATAAGACCTTAGTTATATACATAAAACCCATGAAATACGACGGCCAATATGGCTTCTTCAGCTCTCTACCGAAAAGAGCTGCCCCTCTCCCCGGATAACCTCGTGGTGTGACGTCGGTGCCGTTCTCCCACCTTAACGATGATCGCTTAGACGCACGTTGAGTATTTCTGGCATGATTGATACTGCCCGACACGTTGGAAAAGCCTCGCCAACGTACGGTCAGCACATTGTGATGACAGAAACTCGTCACGTTGGCCACACTAGTTCAGATACACGCTCCGTGTGCCGACGGCGTAACCACGAATGTCATACACAAATAACAAGCAGGAAGCTAACCGCTGCTACTTCTGCACATGTGCGCGTTATCGCCGTCTATTGCGCATGCGCGAATTCACTAGAGTTTAGAACTACTGTGGCGCGCGGATAAAGTGTCTGCTAATAATCACGGTTCTGTGGTAGTTCCATGTGATATGTCGCTAGATGGCTATCGCGCTAGACCAATACTAGAGAGCCTGCATAGGGAGATAGTGGCCATGAGTGAGACTGCTCTTGATTGGCTGACTGCCCGGCACGCCATGTTTTTACCACATGTTTGTGAGTTGCTACAGTGTGCGTTTCTGTACTTTTGTGTGTCTTAAAAGCTCATGACAGCGATTTCACTGAACATTTATGTACAGGTTGTATAACGGTATTCACTGCTCCACTTTTGCACGTCTTTTGTCGGTTACGTAAATTAACGTGTTCCTTGGTCGTTGACGATAACCTTAGAACTTCGCGGAAATTTTTAAGATTATATATTGGTTTGAAGCGATTTACTGAGTGTAATTGATAATGTGTTTTACATAATCATTAAGCGCAATCAAGAGAAATGGCTCGTTGTTCGTCTTCCTCTGTTAGTTGTAAAAACCGAAGTAAAGATTTTTATATGATGCTTGTGTTCGCAAGGAATGAGGAAATATGGTAAAAGTGGGCAGAAAGTGGGAACTGTAAAGACGACTTATAAAGCAACAAAGGCGTTGATGAAATTCAGTAATAGAAGTACTGCCTGTGAAATTCCCGCGTGGTGTAGTGGTTGCATACTAAATTCATAATGTGAAGATGCGAATCTGTGGTAATTTTTCTATAAACAGTATTTGCTAGATTTTTGTTAGTTCATGGTTCAGGGTTTTGAGATGTCGTGCTACAAGGTATGTTTTAACATTGCTACGGCACCTCCCCCTTGGCTGTTTATTATTGGCTATTCACAATCTTATAATTGGTTATGGGATGTGACATGATCAAGAGAGGGGGGCGGGACTATTGTAGATATTCAGTTACCTATTTTGAATCTGTTTCTGCTGTTTCACTAGAGATAGTATCTCTATTTTTCCGTGTTTATGTGATACCCTGTCCCTAAAGGTATCTACAGAATGACGTTTTGGTATTTTCCAGTGTAGGAAAATGTTAGAAGATCGACAGCACACTTAAAATGCATTATGTCGGGACGGAAAGCGATAACATTGTACTAATTTCGGCGATGGATATTGCGACAGAATATTCCGAAATACCATTATTTTCTTTGAGATATATAACATGGAGTATCTGTCTTTCTTATTAATCAACAGCCATCTGTCGAAATTGTCAGAACATCGAATAATATGGTATTAACATTCGACAGTCATAGAAACTGTTTCACGAGACGTATTTGCTTACAAATTTATTAGGCCTGTACAAACATAGATGAATGGCATTTCTTTAACTACGTACTGATTAGTAAGCTAGAAAATATGCTTTAGTGTCATGGGTGGAAGTGATGGCTTATTTCAGCCGTTAAGTGGCTGCATTTCTGCCTGGGTCGCTATGTAAGTGCACGTCCCGCGCGCTGTCTGGTAAAAAACATGGCGACCACAGGCCGGTTGGCCACTCTCTCCCTCTATACCAATACCTTTCGCGGCGGATCGTCGTGTAATGTCCCCTTAATGCTCACTCCATAGTTATCTATACTCTATGGCACACCACAGACTGCAGACCTCTGACAGCAGGAGTACGCAAGATTAGCTCAGCTTAACTCATTAATGCCCGAAACTATTTTTTGTTTTTGTATTTGATGAAATTAACCCTACACTGCATGAATTTTTTTGTTATTAAATCGTGGAAAAAATTAATTTAACAATTTTGAGGAGAAATAATGAATTATAACTTCTAAGATACCATGAATTTTCATTTATTATTGCATTCTGGGTACAAAACAAATAATGTGCAAAAATGCTACATCATGCAGTGCGACTATACCATTTGATATTGCGCAAAAACGTTACATCATGCAGTGTGACATGAAGTGGGTTGGATTGGCACCATTTAACAAACTGTACAACCAGTATTTTGTAGCTTCTAACATGTATTTTGGTACAGTATAGAAGAACTGTCATATTTTTGCAAAACTGTCACTCATTCACCACATAATATTTAGAAAAAACATGACACTGTAAAAAATAAGCCTTACTCAATGTGATACATTTTGAAGCAGTCAAAGTACTTCTTTAGACACAGAGCTACTTCACACTTTACACACTGGACAACTGTAAATGCCTTGCAGCTGGCACGTTTACAGCGTTGATGCTTTTCCATCACTTTCGGCCAATGTCCAACACCATCTCTCCGCACATCAGTTGTTGGCGGAGCTGTGACTGGAGACCTTTTCACTTGATTCTGAGGACTGGATGTTCGTCTACCTCCCTTTCCTTGTGTTCCTCCTACTTTGCAGAGGCTTCTCCCAACGTCCATCAGGAATTCAGACAATTTCAAAGTTTTTAACTCTATTTTTTTTTTTCCTTTGCAACACGTTTGTAGAGAATCCAGGAATTGATTGTTGCCACATCTATTAGATGATAAAACAATCTGAAATACCATTGTTTGCTCCTCGTTACAATTTTGTACCGTCCAAGGAGACTGTCATGAAGGTCCACACCCCCATATGTTTGTTGTATTCCTGTATCACATAAGTAACACTTATCACTTCCCTCTGTTTTTTCTTGCGATTGTACCTTTCGGCGGCACACTTTGGTAGTTCCCCTGCATAAGTTGACAGTAGTGTGACACATTTATTATCTTTCCACACTACAGAGGATACATCTGTTCCACGTATGTTTGCCACATACTCCACAGTTTTTCCTCTTGGCCCCTTTTTCAAATCGTTGTCCGTTGGAAGTTTACAGTCTGGAATTCTGTTTCTCCTGACAGTTCCCAGAGACAAAATGCCTTGAGCAGCCAAGTATGTCATTAGAGGTAAAGATGTGTAGTTGTTGTCAAAGTACAACTAATGACCTACATGCTTTGGAATAGATCGTGCTAATCTGACAACCACATTGCTCATTGCTGCTGGCACCTAAGTCTGGTTCATCTTGCAAGCGGTGTGATGCATGATTTTCCTGACCAGTTGTTGTTGTTGTTGTTGTTGTGGTCTTCAGTCCGGAGACTGGTTTGATGCAGCTCTCCACCCTACTCTATCCTGAGCAAGCCTCTTCATCTCCTCATAAGAACGGCAGTCCACATCCACTTGAATCTGCTTATTATACGCGTCTCTTGGTCTCCCTCTGCGATTTTTACCCCACACACTTACCTCCAGTGCTAAATTTACGATTCATCGATGTCTAAGAATGTGTCCTATCAAGCGATCCCTTCTTTTGGTCAGGGTATGCCAAATATTCCTTTTCTCACCAATTCTGTTCAGTACCTCTTCATTAGTTATGCGATCTACCCATCTAATCTTCAGCATTCTTCTGTAGCACCACATTTCAAAAGCCTCTATTCTCTTCCTGTCCGCACTGCTTATCATCCATGTTTCACTCCCGTGCAAGGCAACACTCCACACAAATGCCTTCAGAAAAGACTTCCTTACAGTTAAATTAATATTCGATGTCAGTAAATTTCTCTTTTTCAAAAATGCTTTTCTTCCCATTGCCATTCTGCATTTTATATCCTCTGTACTGCGACCATCGCATGTTATTTTACTACCCAAGTAACAAAACTCATCTACCACCTTCATTGTTTCGTTACCTAATCTAATTCCTTCAGCATCACCTGATTTTCTAAGACCGCATTCCATTATTTTTGTTTTGCTCTTGTTGATGTTCATTTTATACGCTCTCTTCAACACACTGTCCATTCCATTCAACTGCTCTTCCAGGTCCTTTGCTGTCCTTGACAGAATTACAATGTCATCAGCAAAACGCAATGTTTTTATTTCTTCCCCCTGAACTTTAATCCCTATTCCAAATTTTTGGATGGCAAGAATATCTTCCTCCTCTAACATTCGTTTTCGACCTTTGTCGTCAATGAACTGTACATCCATATCACTAAAAAATAATCCATTATTACTTCCATTAGTAATGAAAACTTTTATTTATATTCAAATTGCGAGTTTCTACGACAGAACCAACTACAAATAAATGAATTTGGCATTACTGTACACGCAAAAATTACCTTTGTTGCATGTTGTAGCAAAAATGACATATTTTCTCCACTAGAACCAAAAGAAAACTTAAATTCAACATAGATATTTATAATTCCATGCCTTTTCTATAGAAAAATAATTTTTGAAGACCTCTGAGTGTCGTATTTAATTGCTAAATACACACATTCTTCGATGTCATTAGACAGCCACCATTTTATAGATCACAGAACAATTGTGTCAAAGATACAACAAATAATACGACAGAGATTTAAGAAACTCTGGGACAACAATGTTATACACAAGCTCACAGAAGTCAAGGAGACACTCTGACACAAGCACTGCTGACATCTGTTGTAATTCTACAGATTTGTAAGCAAATTGTATTCGTGTAGGCAAAATGCTACATTATGCAGTGTAGGGTTAAATCAATGTAGGTCTTTTAAGGGTAGTAACATGAAAAAATCACTAAAACATTAATTTTTTAAGTTTTACATTGTTTTATTTCGCATATGATAAAACATACAATGGGCATTAACATTTACAATTCACTAGCGCAATATCATTTTTTATGTATCAAGGAAACAATGCTTGATCTAATTTTATTAATGAAAAATGATACATTACTACTTTTCAAGTACACATACAAGTCGATAATGGTGTTACGAAAATAGAAACAAACTGGATTTAGTCCAACATTGCATTGTATGAGCGATATTGAACAATTTCTACCTGTGATATAGCAAAAAAACAAGAATCATTTTGAAGACCAATATTACATTTTATACAACTAAATTTGGTGCATTTTCCATAATTTTTACATCTCCTACTACGATCGGGGGTTCGAATCCCCCCTCGGGCATGGATATTTGTGCCGTCCTAGTTCGTAAGTAGTTCATAAGTAGTTTGTAAGTTTAGGGACTGACGACCCCGTAGTTAAGTCCCATAGACTATACAAACATTTGAAACATTTGATTTTCTCCCCCTTTCCTAAGGTCTACACGGGCGAAATATTTCAGGCACGTTATAGGGAGACCAATCTCCTTCTACACACGCAGTTTGGGCGAAATAGGCGGGTCACGATTGCCGACCTCCCCTTGTAAGAGGATCACCGGTCGTTAACATTAGCAAGCTACGCCTCCGTTCCCGTTAGTAAAATTTTACCATTTGCATCAAATTATGTGAAGATGAGCAGGTATATGAGCCTTAAAAATTCCTGAAATATCTCGCACTTACGCACTATTCTTTGTCTTTCATTTTATATTATTCCCTGCGACGTTAAACGTATAATTACAAAATATAAATGTACTTCAACATTTCGATGCTGTTGAACAGCTACAGCAACAGCGAGAGTTATCGTCAAGAGAAGAAGCAAGAGGCTACTTTTAATAATGATGCACACATTGCTCTCATTTGAAACTGATAACATTTAACTTTTACCAAACATATAGCGACGTTCACTAACCGTTCAACATCTTTTGGGAAGGTGAAGACGCTTATATCCTTATGTGTATAAGAATTATTGCGGCAATTAGGTGCTGAACACCATCGGCCGCCTTTACTTTTATTGCTGCTCGTAATAAAAACGGAACAGCTTCACCTACTGACACACAGTTCTTTCTTTTCATTGCACCAAATACTTGTTTACTTTTATGCGATTCAGGCAACTAAAATACACAATTAACAAACAAAGACGGCGCATTACCACGCCACAGAGTAGGGAGTGACCACGTGTTTACTGCTTTTCAAGATGGCCGATTCCGCGCATGCGCACTAAATTTTGGACGCCAGACTGCAGCGGGAGTTTCCATTCTGTATACTCCTTATTCTGTGGTTACGTCACTGAAAACTACTGTTGTTGTGGAGTGGAACTCACTGACTACAGAGAAACAACTGTAAAATACCTACATCATTCTATCTAATGGTAACAATAAAAAAAACACGTGTATGATGTATGATATACCATGGACATTAATGGGATGCAGTTGGCTTGTCTGGAAGTCCGTGTGTTAGCAGCAAGGCGCAGACGTCACGCAGCGGCCCGGAGGACATAGTGGGTTGACTGGTAGCACAGAGTAACTATTTTTGTCTGTGCAGGTAGGCAAGTAGCCCCGGACGGCACGAGGATCAGCCAGCCATGGGTAAGGAGGCCAGCTAAGGAGGAACCCGTCTGGGGGCCACAGACATCCTTGGACGTAATTGGAGTTAAATGAGATTCTGTTGATGTATGGCTGTCGCAAGACTGCGGGCATACTTCCGGTGAGGTGTTTCTCTGTCGTCGTCGTCAGGGTCATAGTCAGAATTTTGTTTTGGAGGGGGATCGGACAAGAAAAACTAAATTATGAAGTATATTCTAGCTTGTAAGAGCATTACGACATAATTTCAGGAGGGGTGGGGGATGGGGGGCACAAATTTCCATTCGCCGCACTTTGGTATTCCATCTAAACCTAGCACAGTGAAGCCATAACTTATCGCAAATAGCAATTTATTTCATTCATTGAACGCTGTAACGTCGTCAACAATATATATTTGATATTTGTTTCTGCCTATATTACTTACAGTTAGTTACTGTTTCAGTATTATAGTTAACTGCACAATATGTAAGAATGAAGGTCTATGACTTCCCTTCGTGTGAAGCCCAATTTTTCTTATGCTGAGAAACACTTGTTTAAGTCTGTGTGGATTCCCATTATATCTTTCATGTAGCCAGACAACCCGTAAAACGATACTTTTGAGATTCGAAGAAACCTTAAAAATTTACTGTCATCTGCACATACGTTGTCGGTGTATAATATATTCCTTCCAGTAAGTTGAGAAAATTCCTAAACCTTGGGTTTTCTTTCTTGAAAGAAGTGCAAGGAAGACATCACTCTGTCAATTTCCCTAATTCCAACGAGAAGGGAGCAGGTGTTTAACAGTTGCACCACAAGTTGAGCGGTCCTTAAACCTGCGGCCACTCATCTGAAAAGAATCATAATCCTTTCTGGGCAAAGCTGGCAGACCCAGCCAGCCAGTTTTCTTCACAGCTTGTAAGCAGCCAGTCTCAAATTCATTCCAATTTAGCAACTACAAGACACTAAATGGATGCAACACTCCATTTTACACAATGTTCTGGCATGCCTGCCCCTCCAAGTAGTGCACTTTGCCACTACACATTGTCGCGAATTATAAACTGAAAAGTAAAGAGATGGTCTATCCACTAACACATGCCAGTTTTCTGTGCATCTTTGAATTTTCAAACAGTTGTCTTCTGCAGCCATGGAGGTACTTTATCTACATCTACAAGCCACTTCACGGTATGTGGCAGAGGGAACTCTGTGCACAACCATCACTTCCTCCTTTGCCTGCCCAGTCACAGATGTTTTTTGAGTGGGGGGGGGGGGGGGGGAACAACTGTATAATTTAATCATCTCGTCTTCCCACAAGATATATGTAAGATATATTATCAAAAATTTCACACTAACCCATACTGTGACACATGTCACTCTGAAAATGTGTGCTACTGCAGTTTACCGCTCATTTCTGTGAAGCTTAAAGGCTTACTAAATGAAGCAGTGATGAAATATGCTGCTCTTCGTTTGATCTCCCTTACCATTCCCACCTGGTATGAAATGAGCGTATGGATTTCTTGGCTGAAGAACCCTTGCGGGTTTGTTCGGCCGCCTTAGTGTAAGTCTTTAATTTGGCGCCGCGTGGGCGACTAACGTGCCAATGATAATGAGATGATTATTATTATTATTATTATTATTAGAACAACACACAACACCCAGTCCCCTGTCGGGAATCGAACCCGGCCCCCTGGGTGGCAGTCAGCGATGCCACCGCTGAGCTACGGGGGCGGACTCCCACCTGGTACAGATTTCAAATTCACAAGCAATGTTTAAGTATTGGTCAAAAGATTGTTTTGTAAGCTACTTCCTTTGTTGATGGATTACCCTTCCTGAAAATTTCACTCTAGCATTTGGTTTTCCAATGATCAGGTTTATGTGGCGGTTCTCTTCAAATTGCTCCTTATGCATATTCCCAGATATTTTATGGGCATAACTGATCCTGTGATAGTAACATCTGTGAAGTTATACAGTAATGGATCTTTCTAAGTATCCCCAATGCATTACATTTGTTATGTTGAGGGCAAGTTACCAATCCCTGTACCAAGTGTTGATATGTGATACATCATCCGGCGTTTCGATAAAATTTCAAGCACTATGACTTCTTAGCATCATCTATCAAAAGCCTCATGGAATTTCAGATATTATCTAGCAGCGCATTTACAATATTGTGAAAGGTAATGATCCAATAACCTCTGGGGAGATATCAGATATTACCTTCATCTCAGAAGACTTCCCCCTATTGAGAATGACATGCAGTTTTCTGTTCATTAGAAACTTATAATTCACCTTCTACAGTCAAACAGAAAAAAGTGCTATCAACAATATTTGGCATCAAAATTAGTAAGTGATAGCTTACTACAAACCTTTTCTCCCTGAGGGGAAGGGAAGGGATTGGAAAATGATCATGGAAGGGATTAAAAACGTAATGGATTGTGTAGCACCGGTAGATGAGGTAAGTTAAGGGAAATTCGATAAACAAATAAATAATAAATAACATGTAAAATATGCAAGAAACACGGCGGAAAAATGTAGGAATGACAGGGATCGGAATAATTATTGACATTCCTATCGGATTTTCCATTGTTAAAATTTTTCCAAACGGCCCTTCTTTCCCAGACCCTGTGTTTTACCTTTGTTACTACTCTTTCTTTACTCGTTCCTTCTTTTTCTTGTTCCCTTACTTTTCCTATTGTCTTGTGTTGGTATCACAATTAACGGTCCTGTCCGCTCACAACAGTGCTAAATTACTGCGCGTATTGTTGATGTAGCAATTATTCCGATCCCTGTCATTCCTACATTTTCCGCCGTGTTCCTTGCATATTTTACGTGTTATTTATTATTTATTTGTTTATCGAATTTCCCTTAACTTACCTCATCTACCGGTGCTACACAATCCATTACGTTTTTAATCCCTTCCATGATCATTTTCCAATCACTTCCCTCGACATAATACGCATTTTTATGTAGCTGTACTGGTTTGTGCGTACTGTAGCGTATCCTTGCTGGTCTTTACCTGAATATACATGCATGTGCACGTTTGAATACATTTTCTCAGCCGGCCGCGGTGGCCGAGGGGACTGAGGCGCATCAGTGACGGTCAGCACGGCCACTACGGTCGGGGGTTCGAATCCCCCCTCGGGCATGGATATTTGTGGCGTCCTAGTTTGTAAGTAGTTCATAAGTAGTTTGTAAGTTTAGGGACTGATGACCCCGTAGTTAAGTCCCATAAGCCTTACAAACATTTTCTCATATTGCTGAACAATTTGTCGCATTGTTATGCATTAATCGGTATTGGTGCGTAATTTTCGAGAGTTAATTTCGTCGTTTTACGCAAAGATATGTGATTTTAACTGTTGGTTCGTAGTTTTTCGTACTAGTGGGTAATTTTACTAATTGGTGCGTGATTCGGCGAATTATTATTATTATTATTATTATTATTTATTTATTTATTTTTATTTTTTGCGTATTTTCTCGTGTCCTTTTTAGCTATCCAGCACCCCTCCCTACTTCCTAACGCTTTCATCCGCCTATTTAGCCGTAATATCCAGTTTTTTCAACAACATTCCTGCTCCATCTTTCTGCGCCAGTTCAGAAGATGTTCCCTGTCCTTGGCCAAAAACCAGTCCCACATTCTGTTTCTCCAATCCTGCCTAAACCATGGAATCCCTCCCAATGGCCTAATCATTAAAATTCATTGCTCTGGATCCCATCCCTCCATTCATAATGACCTCCACCTTTTCCGCTTCCACCAATCCTTGTCCCTCACACACCCAGTACTCCAAAAACACATCTCCATGGCACAGGCATCCGTAAACCACCTCTGCTCCTGCCGAAAGATATTTCTAATGTGCAATGCCAGTACATAAATTCCATATCCCAAATTGAATCCCTTGCACCCCAGCAGTTGGAGGAGCATTCCAGACATCACCTTCATAAATTATCCAGCATGCTGACATCCTACTGCCGCCTTGGAGCACCACTTGGCAACCCCTATCCCACCCAAAGTGTTCCTTCCTGTGCACTCCTCATAGCACCTACATCTTGCCTTGCATACCTTTTCCACTTGCCACATCCCCCAAAACTCCTCACCAACAATTCATAATTCCCAAAGCCTAAACAATCCCAGAATACTGTTGTAAACCTTTCTGCTAAAACCCTCAATCCCACAGAAGTTTCTGTCCTATCCAAAGGTCTCACCTTAAGCCCCACACCCAAATATAACCACATTGGACGTGTCAAAGACCACCTCTCATTCTGCCGGGCCTTACAGTGGAAAAACTACTTCGGCATACATCAAAAATGTTAAAATATTTGTTAAGCTTAAGAGACTTAACTGCGGGGTCATCAGTCCCTAAACTTACAAACTATTTATGAACTACCTTATACTAAAGACGACACAAACATCCATGCCTGAGGGGGAGGGGGGGGATTTGAACCCCTGACCGTAGCGGCCGTGTGGACTGTGACTGGCGTGTCGCAGACCACTTGGCCACTTTGCCATAAATCCTTCGAATCAAAGCCAATCTAATTCCAACATTGAACCCTGCCTCTCCCAATTCATACCACCATCAAACGGTGACCCTCCCCACTCCCCCCCTAACAACCCTCTGGCCACATTCCAGGAATTACTCACATCAAACATGGCATCACCATCCTTCACCAAGTCCCTTCCTAAGAACACCAACCATTTGTCAGAAGAAAGGACAGCCTTACACAACCTCAAAACAGATCCCAACCAAATCAGCCTACTTGCAGACAAAGGTTCCACCACTGTCGTAATGGATCACAGTGATTGTGACAGAAGGCCTACATCAGTTGTCTGATTCCTCCACCTACAAGATGTGCCAGGACGACCCCATCCCACAAGTCAAAAATGACCTACATCCCTGCTAAAATCTTATGACCTTTCCCAGAACCTCTCCCTCGAATCATTCTCCCTCCTCATACTGAGAACACCCCACACACCTACACTTTACATGGCCCCAAAAATCCATAAACCTAACAATCCTGGATGCCCAATTGTGGCTGATTACTGTGCTCCCACAGAAGGAATTTCAGCCCTTGTTGACCAGCACCTCCAACCACTTGTTCAAAAGCTAGCCTCCCACATCCAAGATACCAACCACTTCTTTCACAGACTCTCCACCATCCACGCCCCTTTACTCCTGGATCCTTACTCGCCACTGTTGATGACACTTCGCTGTACACCAATATTCCACATGCCCATGGTCTTGCTGCTCTCCAATATTCACTTTCTCAACGTCCTTCAGACTCCAAGCCCAATACGTCATTCCTTATAAACCTTACCGATTACATCCTAACAAACAATTACTTTTCCTTTGAAGGAAAAGTATACAATCAAATCCGCAGCACAGCCAAGGGCACGTGTATGGCACCCTCCTATGCCAACCTATATATGGGCCATATAGAGGAAACCTTCCTAGCTTCCCAAAACCCCAAATCCCTGGTCTGGTTCAGGTTCATTTATGACATATTCATGATTTTGACTCAGCGCCAGGACACCCTATCTTCGTTCCTTCACAACCTCATCCCTTCACCACCACCCATTCCACTTGGTCCTTCTCAACCTGGGAAGTCACCTTCCTTGATGTTAACCTCCACCTCGCTGACAGTTCCATCCACACCTCTGTCCACATTAAACATACCAATTACCAGCAGTGCCTGCAGTTTGATAGCTACCATCCATTCCACATCAAAAAATCCCTTCCATACAGCCTTGCCACCTGTGGACGGCGAATTTGCAGTGAACATCCCTTACACATTATGCCAAAGGCCTCATGAAGGCCTTCACAAACAGACCTTACCCTCCTGACAGATTTCCCATGCCATGTCCCCCCCCCCCCCCACACACACACACAACCAATTCTCCCTCCAACCCCAGTAACAAGTCACAATGGAGTGTCCTTGTCACCCAATACCACCCCAGACTGAAACAACTTTATCACATCCTTTGTTAGGGATTTGATTATCCGTCATCATGCCCTGAAATGTTCCTACCCGATATCCATCCGACCCCTCCTGAAGTGGTGTTCCATCGCCCACTCAACCTCCACAACATCTTAGTCCATTCCTATTCCACTCCCAAACCCTTACCACAGGGGTCATATCCCTGTGGAATACCCCAATGCAAAATATGCCAAATCCACCCGCCCAACACTTCCTATTCCAGTCATGTCACAGGCTTATCCTACCCCAGAGGTCGGGTCACCTGTGATATACCAACACTGATGCAATCATTGCACAGCGTTTGATTCCAGTATGATGATAAAAGTCTGTCAGAATGAAGGAATGGCCACCACCAAACTGTAACACCCCCCCCCCCAAAAAAAAAGGATAGACCACCCTGTGGCACAGTATGCAGCTGAGCACAGCACTCTGGATCCTCCCCTCCACCACCCAGCTCTTCTGAACTGCACAGATGTGAGTCGTCCCTTCAACACATTCTACAGTCCCACAACCATCCTGGCTTCAACCTAAGATAACTTCCCATCCCTGCACCCTATGCCTAACATCCCCACCATTCTGGACCCCCACCCATTATTCTGTATCCATATCTTCCTTAGAACTGTGTATTACCACTTACAATAGCCCCCCATTTTTTTAGTTTTTATTTTTTATTTTTTTCCATCCTTTTTATTTTTCCTTTTTCTTATTTCAAATCCTCTACCCCCCACTCCCTCCTCTACACCACCCTTTTAACCTTTCTCGCCCCTTCCTTCACTGTATTCATTGCCGCAATTCAAATTCCTGCCTTTAAAATCCATCATGCAATTCGAAACTTTCCAGCCCCACCTTTAACCCAGCATCCTTCCCCCGCCACTCCCCACCTCACTCACAGTCTAGCTTGTGTTGCTGGAGTCGCCAGACATGATGGTTGTGTGTTTCTTTTTCTGACGAAGGCCATGGCTGAAAATTTAAGTTGTGTGAATTTGATTATTTTCGTGTCTGTCAGCAGCTCAGCAAGCCTCTTTACGGTGAGTTGTTAGCCATTCTCCATTATAAAATGTTGCTTTCTCGTGCCAACCCAACCCAAGATTATGTGATCTAACTCCAGTCTGTTGTGGTCTGATTGTGAAATATTACAAAGAAAGGATGATTGAAGTTTTGCCACCGGCCGTGGTGGCCGAGGGGACTAAGGCGCTCCAGTCACAGTCTGCATGGTCCCTACGGTCGGGGGTTCGAATCCCCCCCCTCGGGCATGGATATTTGTGCCGTCCTAGTTCGTAAGTAGTTCATAAGTAGTTTGTAAGTCTAGGGACTGATGACCCCGTAGTTAAGTCCCATAGACTATACAAACATTTGAACATTTTTTGAAGTTTTGCCCCCCATCAACAGTGTCATTAGAGTTGGGTCTAATATGTGCACCCTTGTGCAAATGAATGAATCGAGTATGCACAATATTTATGAATCCGAAGAGAGTTGATTTCCACTATTTATCACTACAATTACATTATATTTCACATTAACAATTTGATTTCTACTTACTTATAAGTGTGGTACTACCTAGCTGTTAATTAAATCTTGAGCATATCCTAGACCTAACAATTTTGTTCAAATGTTTGTAAATCTATCGGACCAAACTGTGTGGTCATCAGTCCGTAACTTACAAACTACTTAAACCTATGTAAACTAACCTAAGGACAACACACATACACACATGCCCCATGGAGGACTCGAACCTCCACGGCAAGCAACCGCGCGCTCCTCAGCGAGACGCTTTAGACTGCTCGGCTACTCCACCACGGCAACAATTTTGTAATGCATGTTTAGTTTCAGAGCCAACCTACCCAAAACTTGAGTCTCAGCCTCAATAGCTGCAAGAAAATATTCAATATTAGTGTTGGAAGTTTCCAGCCCAACATAAAAACAATTTCTTCAAATTTATTTTTCATCATCATCTCCTTGCAAGGCTATACACATTCCTCAGTGATGCTTTCATTTCTTTCACCTGTCCAAAGTGTCTTTCTTCCATTACATAAAAATTTCTGTTCGAGCTCACTGCTGAAACAGGTTGAGCCATAATTTTTGGATTTTTCCATGGCAACTACCGAGATGTGAGATGGATAATTGTCATGCTAAAACAAATTATTTTCCTCTTCAAATGTGGCTATTACACCCCCAACCCCACCAGCAATTTCTGCTTCCAGCTTCTCAATGTCACTTAGTGCACTCATGTATTAGCTAAGAAACTATGTTAGTGTTGTGAAGAGGGGGGGGGGGAAGGGATGAGAAGAAAGGGAAGATGGTTGCTTTACTCATAATCTAGGTCAATCGGTAAAGATGGTATCAAGGGTGTTAGGGAACCTGTAAATTAACCAGTAATATGCCTATATGAAAGGCTGATATAAACTTGTAGGGGGGGGGGGGAGGAGGAGGAGGAGGAGGAGGAGGAGACTAAGGTTGTTTTACTGCAAATCCCTATGACGTAGTCAAGGTGAATTACTGGTTGGAACACAACATGTAGCCAAGTTTGTAAGTAATTAAAACCCATGTCCAGAATTATGGAAACTATCAGACAATGGAAATTCCAGGAAGGATTCAACAATATTTTTGAGAAGGATAGGTGGCTTACTTACCACAGAGATGTCTGATGAGCCGCAGAAAACCACTGTGCAGCTTTCTATGTAGGCATGACCAACACCCAGCAGTCTATCTGAATGATGATGGCCATTCAAACTATGACCAGGATACAGCTAGACCACCCTGTTGCAGAGCATGCAGTGCTGCATAGTGTGACTCACTTCAATTACTGCAACCCCACCACTGGCTGCTCTCGCCGGGGCCGTGCTGGGTATCGTAGATTGGCCATAGCAGCCGGAGATAGCGGTCGTGTGCGAGTATATGTATGCCTCTCTCTAACTGACGAAGGCGTTAACAGCTCCAATGTTACATTCTTTTATTTGTGCCTTTCTGTGGCTCACCAGAATGTCTCTGGTGAGTAAGCAACCCATCCTTCTCAAAAACATTATGCAAACTATATTCACGGTTTGGCTCTCACTGAACAGGCATTTACTTATTTGTTCCTGGTAATATGGCAAATCCAGACAAAATCAATGTTTTAGAAAGTATAATGGAGAAAAAACAGTGATCCTGATACGAAGGTTAAAATTAAAACGTCCAGATCACAAAATTGTTTTTCTTTTGTGACCAGTTTCACTATAAAGACCACCTTCAGATTAAAACAACCATGATGGCAGGCGTTGCTGGTAAATGCAGCAGGCCAGGCAACTGCTTATATGCAATCTGGACTGTTTTTAATTTTAAAAATCAAAGTTCTTGGCCAATGATTTTTAAACCCAGCAACTCCACACACACTAAAACTGCCACTCAGTACAGAAGTAACAACAGATTATAACCGTTTGAATGGTGGGTGCCTAAAATAATAATAATAATAATAATAATAATAATAATAACAGGCTTAGGTACCCATCATTAAATCATATGATAAAAAGCAGCTGCATGAATAAAACCTAAAACACGGTCAACCATAGCAGCATCGGCTCCTAACATAAAAGGAAGCGCATCTGGCAGGTTAAAAGACTGTCTCATTACCACTAAAAGTGGACAGTCTGACAGAATGTGGGCCACTGTCAAGAAGGCACCACAGCAACACTGTGACGGGTCCTCCTGATGTGGGATGTGGCCATGTGTCATCCACATGTGAACAATTCGCAGGTGACAAAGAACGACTGACTCCCTATGTGGCCATAGTGAGCATCACTGTACAGAGCTTGTTTGGTTGAGCTGAGAGCCCATTCAGAATTCCAAAGGCCAAGTATCCTCTGGTGGAACAGATCCCTCTCCAGAAGACCAATTTCCAAGGGACTTGAAGTAGTAATCTGCGTAGCCAACTGATCCATACATTTGTTTCCAGGAACACCAATGTGGCCCAGGGTCCAAACAAAGACAACAGAATGACCAGACCAAACAAGACTGAAAACAGACTCTTGAATTGATCGCACCAAAGGGAGTTTTGGAAAAGACTAATCGAGGGCTTACAAGCCACTCGGGGAGTCAGAACAGATCACTATAGACTCCCCATGGCAATGCTCGAAACATGGCAACCAATTCCACAGTAAACAAGGTACTCCCATGTGGCAGTTAATAGTGTTCAACATGTTCATCATAGGCATAAGCATGCCCAGCATATCCATCAACTACGAAACCATCCATGTACACAAATTCCGCCCCAAGGAATGACTCCAAAACTGCCTGAAACTGGTGACGGTGAATCTGCAGTGCAATAGAGGATTGAGTCATGGGACAAGTCCAGCCGAAGCTGCAGACACGGAAGGGACCAAGGAGTGGTACGGTAATGGCAATGAAAGTGGGAGGGGTGGGATGGGACTCAAATGATGACAGGAGGGAACGAACACGAACCACGATCGGAAGACCCGACCTCAGCCGTCATTGTGGAGATGGGAGTACAGTAGCCGGGAAAAGAAGCCTGTGATTATGGTGGTGAGGTGATGCACAGTCATGGGCAGCATATGAGGATAATAACTGCTGCTGGCGAAATCGCAGAGGAAGGTCTCTAGCTTCAGCAAGGAGGCTTGTCACTGGACTTGTCCAAAAGGCACCCACCACTAAACTGATTCCACTATGGAGTATTATGTCCAAGACCCGCAATGCAGATGGGGCTGCCAAATCATACACTAAGCTCCCATAATCTAGGTGGTAAAAATGAGAGCCTTGTAGAGCTGCAAGCTGTCTAAGAGCATGCCGAGAAATCTGTGAGTCTCTTTGACACAACGCAGTTCATCAGTCAAGTAAAGCTCTGGGTCCAAGTGGACAGCTCGCGGTGGCAGAAGTGCATAACCCGGGTTTTTGATGGAGAGAACTGGTACCCATGGGTTGAGGCCCATGACTGCACTTTCCGAATAGCTGCCTGCAGATGCCTTTCAGCTACACTAATGCTGGCTGAGCTGAAGTATAAGCAAAAGTCATCGGTGAACAAGGAGGAAGAAACCAATGACCCCACTGCCTCAGCAAGTCCATTAATAGCAATTAAGAAAAGAGAAACACTAAGGACAGAGCTGTGTGGGACACTGTTCTCCTGGACTCGGGGGGAGTTGAGGGAGGTACCAACCCGAACCTGAAGAGAGTGGAAGGAAAGTAAGTTTTCAATCAAGAGTGTAAGCGGACCCCGTAAACCCCAGCCGTGCAGCATAGCCAGAATTTGGTGGTGCCAGATGGTATCATATGTCTTCTGGAGGTAGAAAAAGATGGCAACAAGGTGCTCACACCTGGTAAATCCCGTATGGATGGCAGACTGCAGAGACACTAGGTTATCAACAGTGGAGTGGCCTTGGCAGAAACCCCCTTGGCTGCAGGGACAACAAACCCCAATGTTCAAGTATCCACATGAGCCACAGAGTCACCATATGTTCAAATAGCTTGCAGAGAACATTGGTGAGGCCGATCAGGCGGTAACTTATCAGCCACCTGTGGATCAGCACCAGGTTTAATCACTGGGATAATGACACTTTCTCACCATTGTGACAGAAATCCCCTCCCCCACTGCCCATAGATGGATGAACAGGGTGAGAAGCTGGTGTTGGAACCCTGCTGAAAGATGACGGATGAACTGGCTGTGGACCAGCCTGGTCCCAGAGAGATATCGGAGCATGCAGGAGGGGCAGTTTGGAATTCCCACTCACTGAATCGTAAATTGTATGATTCTTTGCAGTGAGTATGGAAGGACAGTCGCCGCTGTTCAAACCATTCTGAGTGCACAGAAGTCTGCACTGTAAGTTGCAGTTCCAGAGTTGCGAGCATAATGCTCTGCCATGTGCTTAGTGATAGCAAATCAAATGTTTGTATAGCTTATGGGACTTAACTACGGGGTCATCAGTCCCTAAACTTACACATTACTTACGAACTAGCTAACACTAAGGACGGCACAAATATCCATGCCTGAGGGGGGATTTGAACCCCCAACAATAGTGGCCGTGCAGACCGTGACTGTCAGTGATAGCAGTTGGGTCTGTGCATGAAGTACCCTTGTGGTGTAAGCTGTGGATCACTGCCAGTGGACAGTACCCAAAAGGTGCCTGTCCTGGAACCACACCGAAGATGGGGAGGCACGAGAGCAGATGATGGTGACATACTTCTTCAACAGCCCACTTACTCTGCCGAATGAGCAATTGAACTCAGGCCCAGAGGCGTTTGAAGGGTATCAGGTTTTCTATGGTGGGGCGGTGCTGATGGCGTTTGATTGCCTGCCGTCAATTAAATGTTCAAATGTTTGTTAAGCTTAAGGGACTTAACTGATCGCTGACAATCCCGGACAGCTTCGGCAATCTCAGGTAGCCACCAGGGCTTGGACTTACGGGGAACCAGAGGTGGTGGGGACAGTAGCCTCAGCAGCGGAAACTATGGCAGCAGTGACTTTAGGAACTGTCGTGTCCACTTCGAATGGATGTCATACAGAAACCTTAGGAGCTGAGGCGTAATCCTGCCAATCAGCTCTACAGAGAGAGCATCAAGGTGGGCAGCCTGCCGGTTGGAAATGCAGGAGCGACAAAAGGATCAGAAAATGGCTGCTACTGCGAAGGAGGTTGTTATGGGCCCTCCACGTTTCCGTTGGAAGCAGGCTTGGACTACAAACAGATAGGTCAATCGCCGAATACATGCCTCGCGGCACACAAAAATGCATGGGAGCACCAGTGTTTAATAGACAGATATGTTGCAACAAAAGCATCTCTACATACCTACTGCGGGCTGTAGTGTGTGTTCCGCCCCACAATGGGTGGTGGGCATTAAAATCCCCCAGGAGGAATGGTGGGGGTAGTTGCGCAAGCAATGTAGTGATACAGACAGCCTCATCTGGGGGAAGGTAAATGGAACAGATGGTTAATTCCTGCTCCCCCCGGATTTGAACAGCAACTGCCTCTAGGGTCGTGTGGAGAGGCATGGCAGCACTGGGGACAGGTGTGAGGATGTAGTCAGAGACAGCACCTGAAACTATCATATCTAGTCCGGTTCCTGTAGTAGCCCTGATAACCACAAAGCTCCAGGGTACTTCGGGCAGGGAACCACGTTTCCTGCAGTGCCAAACAAATCAAAGGGAAGCAGAACAACTGCTGCAGTTCAGCTAGGCGGTTGAAGAAACTGCTGCAATTCCATTGGAGGACTACTTTGTCTCCTGGCTGAAAGTCCATTATGAAAAGCTGAGGAGCAGGTTATTTCATTGGGACATCATCTGCCTTCTGCTCAGAATCTAAAGAATCATAAACCATAGGCTCGGATGATTCAGTAAGTGCAAGATCCACAGGGGGTGCGAGGATCTCTACTTCATCCACTGAAGCAGAGGATGTGGGGTAGCTGTGGCTTTGAAGCCACCAAGGTTTCCTCCTTGTTCACCTTTTTCTTTGTCTCTTGCTGGCCATTAGGTTTTAAGGGCTGGGAGGGCTTGTCAGACATGGCTTTAGGGTCTGACAAAGAGCCGAAGGCCCTTCGATCAGCAGCTGAAGCCTCCTGCAGCAATTTGCTGTGATTCTCCTTGCCATGGGGAGAAGCCTCGGAAGGGTGTCTCCTGAGGGACCCCTTCCAGATGAGAGGAGCCAGAGAAGGCTGTAGTTTCCCTAGCTGTGGAGTGGGGACCGATGTCTGTCAGTTAGGGAGTTATTGCTCGCAGGGGCTTTGGGGACAACAGAGAGGAACAACCCCCCCCCAATCAGCAAGGGGGCACATGTAGATGTTTCACCTTGAGGGCCCACTAGGATTGACTGAATATGTGGCAACCTTGTCTGTAAGAATGAAGATGGCAGCATTGCTGCTGCATAATGTGTTTGGTGTTGACTGGGTGGAGTTGGTATACTTCCTTTTAGCCTCTGAATAAGATAATCGATCCAGGGTTTTACACTGCATGTGACCTTTCTTTTTGCAGTATTGAGCAGGTAGGCGAGCAATGTGGGTGCTGTTGTTCACAGTTAACACAGATGGGAGGAGGTGTGCAAGGGAGGTCTGGGTGTGATTCACGTCCACAGTCCAGACAGGTTAAGTTGCCAGTACACCTGGAGGACATGTGCCCAAACCTCCAGCACTTAAAATGTACGGCTATATGTCGCACTGGTAAATCATCACCTTGACCTTCTCAGGCAATGAATCGCCCTTGACAGCCAAGATGAAGGCACTGGTGGCAACCCTGTTGTCCTTTGGACCCCTGTAAATAACAAATAAAATGGACTCCTCACTGCTCTAAGTTCTAGTGTAGTTCCTCATCTGCCTGCAATAAAAGATCTCTATGGAATACAATTCCCTGGACCATGTTGAGGCTCTTGTGGGAAGTGATCGCAATGGAAACTTCACCCAGATTGTTGCAGGTAAGCAATGCCCACGAATGGGCTGGGGATGTCATTTTTATTAGGACCAAACCCGATCGCATATTTGACATGCCATCAACTTCTCCGAACTTGTCCAAGTTCTCCATGAAAAAGAGGGGTTTTGTATTAATGAAAGATTAGCCATCTGTCCTAGAACACACTAAAGATCTTGGGGCATATTGCTGACCTTGATTGCAAGCCCCGCATTCCTCCCACAGCATGGCCAAGGAAGGGAACGATTGAAGATTGTATCTCTGCATTAGTCAACCTTTCCTTTCTTAGAGCTTTTGCAGTATGGTAAGACAGCAGCAGTAGACTGTGTGTGTATGTGTGTTATTCTTGTTAGCTGAAATTTACAAATGTGTACACCTGTAAAAAAAAACTCCCAAATTATCATTAGTTTTGTGAGACAAGTGCATCTACAGCATTGCCCTGTAAACCTTACAAAATAAGATATTTCTGCATTTCACCAACTCTTACAAAATCATATTCCTAGAACATACTGTAACTCACTTTCATTGCAGAAAGTTAACTAAACTTTAAACAATATTATGGACTTTCTCTTATATTTTATCTCTGGCCCCTCCTATATTGGGCTCAAAGAACATAAAAGATTAGTAAAGGGCACAGGTGCGCTCTAACAGTGATTAAATAAAACACTTATTTTCTTTTTGAAAAATGCAAATTGCACTCAATGTTTTATTTGGCACATCCTGCAAGTCATCATATGATTTAATTTTTCAAAATTAAAAGTCTCTTGCATTATACAATTTTTTATTACTTTTGAATTATATCTAAAGTTGTTCTGTGTGTTCCAGTCAATTTGGCCCAAATTCAGAAAACAAAACTTTCTGGTTATACATGGGTGTCAATGTTAAAAACTTAAAAACTTACCAAATTGTTCTTAGCAAGTCTTCAGTTCTTATTTCATCCTCTCTCTCTCTCTCTCTCTCTCTCTCTCTCTCTCTCTCTCTCTCTCTCTCTCTCTCTCTCTCTCTCTGTGTGTGTGTGTGTGTGTGTGTGTGTGTGTGTGTGCGCGCGCGCGCGCGCGCTCTCTCTTTTTCCATTCATTGTCTTTCCTTGTTATTCCTCAACTAAAAAGTGATGTTAAATAACTGACATTAAGTTGTTCTGCTCTCTCCTAGCCCCAACCTCATTTTACTTTTAAATGAGTATGCATTTCAGCTATTTTAATACTTAAAGAGACTCAATTTCATGGGAGCAAATACACACTCCTTGGTTGCACATGATCACCATATGTTCGGTTTGACACCAAATCATCTGTTCTATCAGCTGAGAAAAACAACCACTCTACCTTGAACAACATTATTGTTTAATGTCTAATGAGCCTCTTGATGGGTAATGCATGATCACGAATGTTTTATACTTTTTGTATCAGGAGCATTTTAGCATATCTAACTGGAAAATTTAGAGGGGTGTTAGAAGATCTAAGTCTCAATTCCCAAAATATGTATGTAATGTAGCACAATTTTAATTTGGCTGAAAGTTTGTAGCAGGCACCTAATGAATGAATGCTGAAACCTTGGGGGAACTAGTGGGCTAATACCAAATACAATAATACTACCAGAGTTACAAGAAACCAAACTTAATTCCTACAGAAAAAACAACACATTTGTTGCTTGGGTTTACAATGGGAAAAATTCTCCTGTTCATATTAGCCAGAATTTCTGGTGCCAATACATGTCTACTAAATTTAAAATAGTATAAATAAACAATGTAATGCTCATGCACCAGAAATGTACAGATTTCTTCTTTTGCTTTCACCTTTTTTCCTGTGCTGTAACTACCACCTAAACATGTGCATTTGTTTTTGGACACACATCATCTTACGACCATGCAGGGAATGATCAAAATGCAATCCATTATCTGAAAGTGAGGAACCCTTATGTTCAGCAGACAATGAAATCATCAGGTTCCTTTTGTTAGGGGTTCACCTAATCCACTGCCCATAAATGATGCTGCATAACAATATGTTTCCTGTGGATGCAATAAATAAAGCTAATACCGCATCAGACTTTTCAGTGGAAAGTTAACATATGCTCTGCCGATAATTTCCTTCCTACTGATTGCATCACCAATATATTTTTTGGTAAATATAAAGTGACTCTTCAATACACTGCTATAATACTTTTTAACAAGGAATTTAATTACAGCACAAAATTACAATTTACTCATTAAAAATGTACAATAACTATATGCAAATAAATAAAGGTCACTTTTCTCCTCTGCTGGAAATTGCACATTATAGGTGATCTCAATCCAATGTCACTCATAGTTGTACCCTCTTTTTAGAGATTTCAGTAATGAATTGAAAGAGCTGTGTGACATATTGTGGCTTTCATGTTGCACTAGTAAACAATTTATTACATGTATATTACATAACATTTTACAAAAATGTGATTTTTGAGCAATGTTTCTCATGTGTATTCATGATACAAAAGATATACTAGAATCTGACAAGAAATGTATTACAAGAGGGGTAAAAAAATGGAAGGAAAAAAGAAATCTTGAGTATTAAATACATCTTACAATGTCAGAAATAAACAAGAGCTTTAAAAGTTATCTTCAATTTTCCTTCACTTACAGACACACTATGTAAAATATGCAGATCTTACATTATACATTTCCATGCCCCAATTCACTGTATTATGCAAAACAGGCTTCTCATTTCAGCATACAGCTTTATAATTTTTCAACAGAACAAGTAAAAACAACCAACAGTTAACTTTCTGACTGTTATATTTACAGTTGATTTACAAGTAACTAAAAGTTTTTTTTACAGATATTTTGGACTTAAAAACAATTAATGGCAACATATTACTCCTGCAGATTTCTGCAAGGTGTTTTTTTGTTTTAACTAAACTGACCATTTGGCAATCTCAATATGTAAAATTAAAGCAAATTAGTGAATAACTGACAGATGCCCAGTTTATTAACAAAATTAATAAAATGTAATTTCATTGTAATTACTCCTGACAAGCTTCTATTCCCTGGTAACTTTTGGGATGAGCTGTAAAGTACAATGCCTAAATCAAATTTAAAATTTTCTAACATGTCACACCTGACTTTAAAATGCCTCCACAAAGCCTGTAACTGCAGGTACTGAATTTTTAGTATCACACGATACATTAAGGTTACAACATACAGATCAGCACATTCTGTTCTAATCTTTTTAAAGCCTTTAAATTAGGTTTTAAAATTCAGAAAGCTTTCTGTAAGTACAGCAAATAACTGTCTTGCAGACCTGGAATTACAAGAATGGAGACTAAGAAATTAATAAATTCTTTTTCTCCTCCGTCTTGTCATCCATCATCCTCCTCTTACACACACACACACACACACACACACACACACACACACACACACACACACACACGACAGACAAAATGGAAGTCTTAAGCTGGTGCCGTTTGTGGAACACCAACACAGATTTGTACAGTCCAATATCTGTACGAAAGTAAAAGGTCCATTATTTCCTAGATTCTGCAAGAAGATATCTGTTGTAAATTAAATTTAAAAAATCAAAATAGACATATCAAAATGAGGATACGGAGATATACACTGGCAGAAGGTACCATAAAGAACGAATAAAAGTGCTTCACAACAGTTGACAACTCATTAAAATAAATAGTTGTGACTGATATTATCTGCTTAAAATGAAAGCTGGTTATCAGAAAAAAGGCTGATAACACATGAATTGTCCCTGTGAGATGATGATGCATTACACACAGTGGGCAAATTATGAGCTCGCTTCAGTCGACACAACCCACTGTGAATGCCAATGTATATAAATCCTCCAACAATTCATTAAGGACTGGAGCCCAAGCCCATGGATTCTCATTGCCTGGGGTCCACATCAAAATCTAACACAAGCAGTTTCGTTTCTTCAGTGCCGTTGCGACTACCAACAGCACAAACAAGTTTCGTCTCATTTGCACGAATTCGCCACACAACACCACCACTGCCTCCACTCTCCAATGCGACGAGGTTCCGAATGAATTCACCTAAAATGCATAACATCATACAAATTAATTTATTTGTAATTTATAACTAGCAAAATTAATTCAACAGCTGAAACAATTATTGTATGTGGTAAACATAACAAATGACAATATGACCTTGTTTCCAGAGGACACGCACACGCACAACATTTTCCTGTGGTGACTCGTTTTTTGACAATACAGTCCATTCTCAAACCTTTTTTCAGTATCCCCCCTTTCTCTCCCCCCCCCCCCCCATACGTACAATGGTGAACACAATTAGTTCAGTTACCTGGGTTCTGAAGTATTGTCATTGGCAAAATGAACTAAAACGGTTCGATGTATTTCTGTCGGTTCTATGGAGTGGAGTACCATCAATAACGCAAGCGAGATAGTGGTATTAACAAAGTTGCTGCAGAGGGGTTAGTGTAGATTCATTTACACTACCAAACTAATTACAAGCACTTTGGTTCAGACAGTGTTGTGAGTAGGTAGTTCAATGCAACAACCTGAATTAAACAAAGCTATGACATGGTGAGCCCTAGGAAGGTTGTAAGTGGGATGGACACAGAGGAAGGTGGCTGCAATTATAGGAGTATACCAAACTGTGATTTCCTGGGCCTGGACACAATTTCAGACAACTGGAACCGTTAAAAAAAGGAAAGGCCAAGGTTGTCCTTGGGTAATATCAGCAAAATATAACCATTATCTCTGGTTAACAGCCCGTTGAGATAGGAGGCTAAATGCAACATTAACAATTCGAAATCGCCTTCGGAAATGTGGCCTCTACGTATGGAGGCCTGGGGCATGTGTCCGATTAAAACCACGACACCATTTCAGATGCAGAAACTAAGTGAAGAATCATCAGGATTGAAGTCTTAATGAATGGCACTGGGTTCTGTTCACAGACGAGTTAAGAATGTGCGTTCAGCCAGACAACTGTCATGACATTATCTGGAGAGAACTTTGAACTAAAAGCAATCCTGCTTATGTGCAGGAAAAATCACCATATCATGGTAGTGGGCAAATTATGTGTGCAGGAGTCAGTATTTGTGGACGTACAGACATCTTTGTCATCCAGAATGGGGCTTTGATTGCTCAGAGACCTTCGACCTTTTTTGTGCACTACGTTTGTGCCTTAAGCGATGGATTCTTTCTGGGTCATTCCATGTCAATTCAACACACCTGTCAACCTGACCCTCTTAGATTTCTTTCAAATTTGGTGCATTCAATGACCCAGCTAAGAGATGAAAAAATACCAATTCGCAGGGCTGTATTACAACTGCGAAGAAAGTTACAGGTCTGGAAAGTTCGAAATCTGTGTGAAATTTACATGCACCCGTCTCAACATAAAAGACTAATACTGGTTCTAATTAAGTTACAACAATAAAAATGGTACCATCACAAAGCTAATTAATAGACCTTTACTCTGATATGCCACATGATAGGTTTCTGAATATTTTTATTCTGAAGGTCATTGACCTAGACTTTATGTTGAATATCTCAAAACACCCTATCTTCAAATTTCCTGGGAAAAAATATTTTATTATTCCATTATGTTACTACAAATATGGTAAATATCAAGATGGCACACCAAAGACCTCATTCACAAAAAATATTTTGTCAACTTAAGTACACCATCAACGTGCAGTAAGCACCTATTATACTAATTCTGTTCCCCCAGGAAGAAAAGACAAGCGTCTAGGGACAGCAGGGCATAGGACCCCAGTTACCCATACTAACCGATAGATGTCTATACGGTTGCAAGCTATGTCCTGCAGAAATGCCATTTTCCCAATTACGTATCTTCATGCTTTTCTCCTAATAACTCTTGTGTTGCTATTTCAAAGTTACGGCACACTTAAGAAGTACCAAAATAATGTCGTTCTTAGTAAAATTAGTTGTAAAATACAGTCAATAAATAAATTGATGGCAATGTAAAACAGAACTTTTGTATATGTGCTCCTTGTAGCGTAGGGGATAAACGCATCTTGTTGAGAAATTGCTAAGCATCGGCGGTGGTTCGTTTCCCAGTCCAGACTATTTTATTTATTTATTCATTCATTCATTTTTACCTTGACTCCTAAAAGTTTTCTTAACTGTTGTTAATTAAAAAGGAATTTACATTTTGCAATATTTCAACATTTACGGATACGTATAAAAGTGCTTTCTCTAAAAAGTGTGATTGTTCTCTTTAGTGAAAATACCGTGAAATATGGGCCAACGAATTGTAAACATTGTCTCGTGAACTACCTTAACATAAACTGAAGACACTATTATAATGTTCTAAATGTCATGCTAATTCAAATAATTTTTTATATAGATTACGTACTAGTTATGTGGCAACTGTCTTTTCTTAATGAGACTGAAGTGCCTTGTTCCTTCTTTGCAACAACTGTTATACACATTCTTGCATCCTATATGCATTATTTGTGAGTAATTGCACTAATACTGTAGCCATTTAACTGATCTCAAGAGCTTTGTATTTTCTAGTAAATGTATGAAACTATTTGTATCAGCATGTCATTTGCAACATTCACTATAACAATATGTCCGCACTTTATGTGCGGGTACTGTATTTCAGAAGACAGTGTTTAAAATTTGTTAGACCATATTTCACGGCATGTCCACTAAATACAAGAAATGCACTTTTAAGAAAAGTGGTTGTACTTGCAAATATGTTAGAAAATCGCAACTTGTAAATTCTATTTAATAAATGTGTCAGAAAGCTTTTGGGAGTCAAGGTGAAAAATAAAAATATTGCTGGAAGCAAGAAACGAACCACCGCATACACAAATTTTTCTTTTTAGTGTTTTCTTTTATTTTGCATTTTTACTCTTTTGTTGTTTTTTAACAATATATATATCCAATCTTTATATAATAATGGAAAGTCCGGGTTGGAATTAATAATGTAATTTGTGACATTACATCAGAATGACAGTTTCTGCACTTTGACACTTTAATTCTGCTTAATCTTCATTCTATTGTACTCTTATGAACCGAATCATTACCATGATCTGCACATAATCTTTTGCAGATTTTTAGCGTGATTTCTTTACCACAAGCAAGAGTTCAATTACAGCAGGTAGTTTGAAACATGTATTTCATAGTCACAATTTTGATTGGTCATTAATGCTCTGCATTTGGTCAAAACTTTTGTAAATTTCTTACATATGTAGAAGAAACATCAAATCTGAAGCACACATGACTTTCTATTCATATTAACAACTAAAACACTAAAAAAAAAAAAAAATCAATGATACCCTTGTAGAAGCAATGTGACATCTGTAGTGTGCCGATACTGAGAAGCCCTCTATCAAACCAAACACACAACTGCGAGAGCACCACATTTAGTGGGAGGAGGAAAATGTTTTACAGTGAGAAGACAGATAAAAGTTCACAATACAACTATCATACAGGCAGATGTCTATGAAACTATTTAAAATAATTGTGGTGATGTAATTTGGTACTGTGTTGTGATGACCTATGGCTATTTTTCACAGATCTGCCCATAAAGTTAGTTTCATTGGGAGAATAATAAATACTTGTATTTATGGAAACAGATTCAAATAACAACATGTAGACTTCCTAGTCACACAACCTCAAAGACTTTAATATTATGTTTACTTGAGGTGAACCATTATTAATTACATGAGGAATCAAGTCAAAGGTGAGGGGGCTTGGGTAGAGGGAATAAAATTAAAGATAAGAAATCATCTATTGTTCAACATGCTTCAAAATAATAAAAAATTTGGTCTTGGAATAATCTGACCTTTACCAAAATCCTTCCTTGAATATTACATCCAAGTGTGGCCAGCAAAGTACGACTAATTAAAGTGCCATTGAGCCCATCAATAATTAACATAATTTATGGCAAAAATACAAATCATATGGGAGATGGAATGCTGCCAACTTAAAGTTCAATCAGGTGATAAATTAATCAAGACTATTGTGTACAGCAGAATAGCAATATTTTACAAATATTTTCAACAGAACACACCCTCCCACCCTTTTTCAATAATACACTTTGTTACTTTGAGTGAAAATGATTTGAAAAGTTAGCAAATAAGGTAAATAATGAAAAAGCACATAAAGCAAGACCTGTGGAGTAATGAAACTCTTACTTTATCAAGCCACATGCAAAATAAATATACCCATTTTAAATTCCAAAAGCTAAAATTATTGTTTCTTTAATAGTGTAGATTTATGTTTTAATAAATTGTTGGTATTTGGTTTAAGTGTCGGTTTTTTATATTTTTATTTTGCATAAAATACATAAATCTGTGGTCCATGGTACATACCTGTTTTCACATCCCAAAGTTTGACAGTGCCGTCATCTGAGGATGTTATCACAAACCTATGGTTGAACTGCAGACACGTAACAGCTGATTGGTGCTTATTGGGACCTGATACAAGAAATACTTTTTTACTTACACAGGAATAAGATCACAAAAGAAAGCAACATTTATTAATGTATAACAAACATGAAAAAGAATAAAGCAATGGATAAAGAGTCACAAAGGAAAACAGCTTGCACAAGGCTTTGAAAAGAACTTTTATGACCTTTCAAAGAAAAAAATCCATTCATTAGGAAATTGTGTGTGTGTGTGTGTGTGTGTGTGTGTGTGTGTGTGTGTGTGTGTGTGTGTGTGTGTGTGTGTGTGTGCGCGCGCTCGCGCGTGCGCGTTAAATGGGCAAACAAGCAATAACTTAAACCTTATTGTTCAGTGCACTATGTCATTCCTACACTATCCCATAGGACATAGATCTTACCTGACACTGACAGCCCACTTGCAGACAGGAATAGTTACTACATGCTACCTACCAGCTGACCCTATCACAATCGATCTTTGTGTGTGGCTGTATGTGTGTGTGTGTGTGTGGGGGGGGAGGGGGTACACGTGCACTCGGCTAGTACAGACTATCACTGACCCCAAAAGGGCAATTTTTTGGACCCCTGTCTATATGTGCCCTGTACACCTGGCTGCCCACTGGCAGGCATCTGTGGACACTGAAATCTCCTAGTGCTACGTGCACTGAGTAGAAAGAAAATTTCTTCCTTCAACAATAATAATTCACTAAATTTTATTCTTGATCCCACAGCTTAGTGCACTGAATTCAGTGCACTATCTGGACTTCAAGTGTTATGAATGTAGTGCCATCAATAAATGAGTTAGCAACAAGGATCCATCTTAGGGCCATTACTTTTTCTTGTGTACATTAATGACCTCATCAGTTACACTGCCAGAAGCAGAGTTCATTTTGTTAGCAGATGATAGAAGTATTGCAATAAATATCATGTGGAGCATAGTACTAGAAAGGTCTGCTAATAATATTTTCATTAACATTAATAAATGGTTTAAAGCCAACTCATTGACATTAAACTTTAAAAAGACTCACTACATACTTTTCAGAACATGTAACAGTTTCTATCCAGCATAAGCATGAAGTATGAAAAAGATCAGATAGAGGAGGTAAATAGTATAAAATTCCTGGGATTACTGCTTGATAATAAATTCAGTTGGGAAGAGCACACCACAGAACTGCAGAAACGACTTAACAGATCTATATTTGCAATACAAGTGGTATCAGACATAGGAGACAAAAATAAAGGAAGCTTGCATACTTTGCTTACTTTCATTCCATAATGTCAAATGGTATATTTTGGGGTAACTCTTCAAGTCAGTCAAAAGTTTTTAGAGCCCAAAAGTGTGTAATATGAATTATTTGTGGTGTAAATTCATAGACATCCTGCAGAAGCCTCTTCAAAGAACTGGGTATATTAACTACTGTCTCTCAGTATATTCATTCTTTAATTAAATTTGTCATAATATATCCCTTTTACCAACAGACAGCTCAGTTAATACCTACAATACTAAGAACAAAAATGATCTACACAAGGACTTTAAAGCAGTTACTTTAGTTCAAAAATGGGTCCACTATGCAGGAAAACATTTTCAATAATTTACTAACAGCCATAAAAAAATTTAGCTACAAATAAAGATCAGTTTAAGAGAAGCCTAAAAGACTTTCTAGTGGGCACCTCCTCCTACTCCACTGATGAATTCTTAAATAGAACCAAATGATGCATATATCTGTATTCATAATCATGGTGGGATTAGCTAAACAGGTAGAACATAAAAGTGTTAGGTGTGTTGCATGTGAATGTGTGTGTGTGTGTGTGTGTGTGTGTGTGTGTGTGTGTGTGTGTGTGTGTTTTTAACTTCCTTTTTGTCCCCTAAGGTAAGTCCTTCCACTCCTGGGATTGGAATGACTCCTTAAAACCCGTATCCTTCCCTTTCTCCCTCCTTCCTTCCTCTTTTTCCCGAAGAAGCTGCCAGTCGTGGCGAAAGCTTGAATGTTTTTATGTTTTTATTTGTGTTTTATGTTTCTATCGGCAAGCCTGTACTTTCAGTAAGTCAAACAATATATATAGAGGAAAAATTCCTAACAGGAAAAATATACGTAAAAAATAGGTGAAGTCCACTTACCAGGCGAAGGAGCACAGGCAGTGATAGCAACAAATACACACACACACACACACACACACACACACACACACACACACACACACACACACACAAATGCAAGCTTTCACAGCCTAGCTGCTTCGTCAGGCAGAAGGGAAGGAGAGGGAAAAGGAAATGATGAGGGTTTTAAGGGAGTGGGTAAGGAGCCATTCCAATCCAGGGACAGGAAAGACTTACCATGGGGGAAAAAATGGAGGGTTAACAAATGCACACACACCCACACGTAAATGTGTAAAGGTGTTGGTCTATGTAGGCAGAGATTCGTTCTGTAGGGGCTTGGTAACCGGTCACAATGGGGCGTCCGGGATGATTGGGTTTGTGAATCTTAGGTTTTGTAGGGGGCCTAAGGTTTTGAGGATTCCTTGAAGCTCTGCCTGGACATCAGGAATGGGGTTGTCTTGACAGACTTTGTGTGTGGTGCTGTCTGAAAGCTGACGCAGTCCCTCAGCCACATACTCCCGCCGATCAGTACCACTGTCGTGGATCCCTTGTCAGCTGGGAGAATGACGATGGAATGGTCAGCCTTCAGATCACGGATAGCTCTGGATTCAGCTGCGGTAATGTTGGGAGTAGGATTAAGGTTTTTGAGGAAGGACTGAGAGGCAAGGTGGGAAGTAAGGAGTTCCTGGAAGGTTTGAAGGGGGTGATTTTGAGGAAGAGCGGGT
This sequence comes from Locusta migratoria, assembly GCA_026315105.1. NCBI lineage: Eukaryota > Metazoa > Arthropoda > Insecta > Orthoptera > Acrididae > Locusta > Locusta migratoria. The sequence continues at coordinate 288,666,717 of CM048747.1, read as the reverse complement.
GGGTCTCGCTGTGATGGAGGACGGAACTGTTCCAGGCAGGGTTCAATTTGAATGTCGTCTTGGGGAACTGGATCATCAGGAGTAGGATTATTTTTCTTCGTGGCAAAGTGATATCTCCAGCCAAGGCTACGAGTATAGGATAGTAGGTTTTTGACAAGGGCTGTTTGGTTGAATTTGGGAGTGGGACTAAAGGTGAGGCCTTTGGATAGGACAGAGGTTTCAGATTGGGATAGAGGTTTAGAGGAGAGGTTGACTACTGAATTGGGATGTTGTGGTTCAGGATTGTGTGGATTAGGATTGTAAGGTTTGGGTGGGAGTGGAGCTGGAAGTGGGAGATTGAGCAGATGGGAGAGACTGGGTTTCTGTGCAATAAGAGGAGCTTGTGGTTTATTGGAGAGGTTGTTGAGGGAATGTGTATTGCCTTTCCGGAGGTGGGTGACCAGGAGTTTGGATAGTTTTTTTGAGGTGGTGGGTGGCACGCTGTTCCAATTTGCGGTTGGCCTGTAAAAGGATGTTTTGGACTGTAGGTGTGCATGTGGGAGTGGAAAGGTTGAGGATTTTGATCAGGGATAGGAGTTGACAGGTGTGTTCATCTATCCACCTTTTTACTCAATTTTCTTTTTTTTCTTTTTTATTTATTATATATTTTTATTATTTCTTTCTTTTCATTTCATTTCTTTCCACTTTGTAGTCTGTTATTCAATGCATAGTTCTCACTTTTCCATTCCATACATTATGTTACCCTACAATGACCGCATCAAATTTTACCTACATTCCCTCCGCAATCATGCTTTCGCCATAGCCAGATTACGGTCCCACATTTTGTTTACTCAGGCATGTCTAACATTTGGCATTACCCCCAAGGGCCTCACACTAAAAGTTCCCATTCCGACTGTAACCCATCCTTTCATCAAGCCCTACTCCAATTCCAAACAGAACAATCCACAGCTCTCACCCGCCTGATCCTTAACCTATTCATCAACTCCGACACCCTCCCACCACCACTTACTCCAGTCCAGTAACTCTGAAGGTTTCCATGATCAAGGGCAGAGCCACTTGCAATAGCACCCATGTGATGTACCAACTGACATGCCTGCACTGTGAAGTGTTTTATGTGGGAATGACCAGCAACAAACTGTCCATTCGCATGAACGGTCACAGGCAGACAGTGTTTGTTGGTAATGAAGATCACCTGTGGCTAAACATGCCTTGGTGCATGGCCAGCACATCTTGGCGCAGTGTTACACCGTCTGGGTTATCTGGATACTTCCCACCGACACCAACCTTTCAGAACTCCCCTTCAGCTTATTCTCTCCTCCCGTTGCCCACCTGGTCTCAACCTCCGCTAAATTCAAATTCCCGCCCACCATCTTTAGCATCTTTGCGTCGGTTCTGTGGACAGAGCCTCTGCCTCAAGTGGTATCTCTGTCCAACTACTTTGCTTTTTATAAATTTCTGTCTAGGTGTGTGTGTTTGGATATGTGTGTGTGTGTGTGTGTGTGTGTGTGTGTGTGTGTGTGTGTGTGTGTATTTGTTTACCTTCCTTTTTTTACCCTAAGGTAAGTCTTTCCGCTCCTGGAATTTGAACGAATCCTTTTCCACTTCCTTAAAACCCATACCCTTCCCTTTCTCCTCTCCTTTCTTCCTCTTTTCCTGATGAAGCAACAAACGGTTGCGAAAGCTTGAATGTTTGTGTGTTTTTATTTGTGTTTTATGTTTCTATCGGCGAGCCTGCACTTTCGGTAAGTCAAACAATCGAGAAAGAAAAAAAAAAACGGCATGTCCCACATCCACGAGGATCTCCTCAACACGGATCTATGGAACGAACATCTAATCTTATTCTGATGAGCTCCATTTCTCTACAGTGGTGGTTTAACTACCATACTTATTTAGAGTTCTTTTGTGCGACAGTGTCTGCAACACTCCCAACTGTCAGTCTTCTGATATTTACGGCTGGCCTATTTGTTCAATGCAGAAAATATTTTGTCGCTCTTTTTTAAACACCTTATGTCACATACAGTTCTTGCAAATGGATCACACCTTGATATCTGCCCAGGGCTGGCATCTCACACCATTATCTTATTTTTGATGTTTTAATATACTGTGCCCTCTTCAATGTGCACAAAAATGTACACAAGAAAAGCATCAGTTTCAAAGTTTATAAAACTTTGAAAACAATACTTAGATAAATATTTGCGTTTGACAAAAAGAATAAATTCTCTAAACCTGTCATGCGAAGTGTGAGAAACTACCAGTTGCGTAAACAAAGCTAAGCTGACAATCGGCGCGTACTGCAAACAACGAAAGACGAAATGTACCTTTCAATGAACACAAAGTGTCAAATAACTTGATAGCATAATGTTTATGAACACTATACATGAAGGCGAAAGCCATGCCAGTGTCAATGTCAATTATGTCTTTTTTTTTTTTTTTTTTTTTTTTTTTTTTTTTTTTTTTTTTTCTTTTCTTTTTCTTTGCGAACATGGTTTCAAAAATGTAAAACACAAGAGTAAATACATTAACCCAAAAACAGGGGTGAATTAACATTGTGAACATAAGAAATTTGATGAGACTGACAAAAAAATGGTGTAAATGGCAGGAAAACATAAAATCCAGGAAAGTAAAAACGGTGTTTTACTGTATTTTCTTCAAGGAAATAAGTTTGAAGGGCTTGGCAGAACCCGAAGAATTATTTCAAAAGAACAGAGAACATGTACAATAGGAATTACAAACTGTTCATAATAATTACAAAAGCAAAATGTTTTAACAACTACACACAAGGAGCTATTAATACAATTGATGCTCTCAACATTTTGCTTTGTTTCACACCTATTACCTCAATTTGATTTGGGTAGAGTAAATCTAAATACTACTTTGCACTTAAACAGTAATGAAACAAGGCAAAAAAACTAAATAGTGGCAGGTTTCAGAAAATCAGTACTATGCAATACGAGGCGTATCTGGAAAGTAAGTACTGTTTTGGGAAAAAACATAGTAAACACATTAAAAAAGGTGATACATTGGATGTCAACAACTACCGCCCAATCTCACTTCTGACCGCCCTATCAAAACTTCTTGAAAACTTAATGTATTACAGAGTAGCTTCATATATTAATAAAAATAAAGTTCTAACAAAATGTCAGTTTGGTTTCCAGAAAGGCTTTTCAACAGAAAATGCAATACCTATTTTCACTAATGAAATATTAAATGCTCTGGATAACCGTAAATCACCTGTTGGGATTTTTTGTGATCTATCAAAGGCCTTTGATTGTGTTAACCATGGAATTCTTCTAGATAAGCTTAAGTATTGTGGTATGAGTGGGAAAGTGCACAAATGGTTTAAATCATACCTAACTGGAAGAGTTCAGAAAGTTGATATAAGTAATTCACATAATATACAAAAAACAGCTGAGTCCTCAAACTGGGGAACTATCAAGCATGGGGTACCACAGGGTTCGGTACTGGGACCTTTGCTGTTCTTAATATATATTAATGATTTGCCTTTCTATATTCATGAAGATGCCAAGCTAGTCCTCTCTGCTGATGATACAAGTATCGCTATCACACCCAAATCACAGGAATTAACTGATGAAATTGTCAATGAAGTATTTCAGAGAATTATTAGGTGGTTATCTGTAAATGGACTCTCTCTAAATTTTGAAAAAACACAGTATATTCAGTTTCACATAATAAATAGCATCACACCATTAATTAATAATGACTTCAACCAGAAATCTATAGCTAAGGTAGAATATTCAAAATTTTTTAGGTTTATGCATTGATGAGGGATTGAATTGGAAGAAACACATTGAAGACCTGCTGAAACGTTTGAGCTCTGTTACTTATGCTATTAGGGTGATTGCAAACTTTGGTGAGGTACAACTCAGTAAACTAGCATACTATGCCTATTTTCATTCTCTGCTTTCTTATGGCATCATATTCTGGGGTAATTCATCATTTAGTAAGAAAGTATTCATTGCCCAAAAGCGGGTAATCAGAATAATTGCTAGAGCCCACCCAAGATCATCCTGCAGACATTTATTTAAGGATCTAGGAATCTTCAGGGTAGCTTCACAATATATATATTCACTTATGAAATTTGTTATTAACAATCCAACTGAATTCAAAGGTAACAGCAGTGTGCATAGCTACAACACTAGGAGAAAGGGTGACATACACTATTCAAGGTTAAATTTAGCTCTGTCACAGAAAGGGGTTAATTATTCTGCCACAAAAGTCTTTGGTCACTTACCAAGTAGTATCAAAATTGACAGATAGCCAACTAGCATTTAAAAATAAATTAAGAGAATTTCTGAATGGCAATTCCTTCCACACATTAGATGAATTTCTAGATAAAAGTTAGTACTTTAGGAAAAAATATAAAAAGAATAAAAAATAAAAATAAAAAAAAATAAAAAATAAAAAAAATATTCAAAAATTGAGTGTCATGTAATATTATGTATTGACATTTCATTTAACTGACATTCCACATCATTACGAATTGTCGTATTCATGATCTATGGAACAAGTATCAATCTAATCTAATCAATGGTTGCTTCACTACCTGAGCCAATCTAGATCCTCCCCTCTACCACCAGATGATCTGAATTGCGCAGATGGGAGTCGTCCCTTCAACATATTCTACAGTTCTGGGCTCAACTGAAGATAACTTCCCATCCCTGCACCCTAAGCCTAACATCTTTCCCCTTCTCTTCCTCCCCCATTAAGTATCCTGTATCATTGATTTTTATTTTTAAATATTTTTTTTTCTTTCTTTTGTTATTATTCCTAATTTTATTTTATTTATTTTTTCCCTATTTTCCTTATTACTCTTATCGTTTCAAATCCCCCCCACTCCCTCCCCACATTCCTCTACACCTCTCTTTTATCCTTTCCCACCCCTTTCCTTCACAGTATTCATTGCTGCAATTCAAATTCCAGACACTCAGAAATTTCATCATTCAATGCAGATCTTTCCATCCCTGCCTTTACCTGGCATCCTTCTCCCTCCACTCCCCACCTCACTCTCAGTACAGACGCTTGTCGCGCTGCAGTGGACGGACATGGTGGTTGTGTGTGTGTATAGTTGTCAGAGTGATTGCGTGAATATGCGCGTTTCGTTTTCTGACGAAGGCCATAGCCGAAAATTTCACACACCTTAATGATATTATTTTCATGTCTGTCAGCAGCACACCGAGCCTCTTTACAGTGAGTTGTTAGCTATCCTCCTCCATTGACATTCCAATCAGATTTTCTATTGTTAAAACAAGTTTCACCTTGGAAACATTTTCTGCTAAGCTCTTAATTTAGGTGTAAGAACAAGTGATAAAGTAGATATGCTCTTTCTTGTGACAATAATTATTCTTTTTTTAATGTGTTTACTTCGTTTTTTCCAAAACAGTACTTACCGTACTTTCCGGATACACCTCGTATTGCTTAGCACTGATAAATGCTATCAACACTACAGAATACTCTTTGTAAAACCAAACTGGTATTCCATCCAGACCAGCAGACTTTTTCGTATTTAGCTATCTCAGCTGCTTCTCTACACCGAAAATACCTATTACTATGTCCTCCATTTCGGAATTAGTACGCTGATCAAATGATGGTACATTTGTGCAGTCCTCCTGCATGAAAGATTCCTTACAGGTTAAATTTAGAACTTCAGCTTTCCGTTTGCTTTCTTCTACTACTGCCCCGGAATCGTATTTATTGGCACAAATTTCTCTAACTTTTTTTTTTTTTTTTTTTTTTACAATGCACTTAAATTTAGTCCACAATTCCTCTACAGCCATAGTCCCAGAATTACATAACGCCCATTCATTTTCTAAGTGTGATTGTGTGTAACCTGTAGCATATAGCTGAGCATTGTCAGGAAGTAGAACAATTCTTCTGCTGAGCTTCCCTCTCCTTTTGTTCTGTATAGCACATCAAAGATTTTTTTAAGTCTGGCCGTATCTGGCTGCATTGATGGTTTCCACCTTTTGGGAGAAATTCAACAAGCAGTGCAACTTTTTGTTCCCAAAGCATTGGGCAAATGATTTTCTGTGCAGACATTGTCGTCTTTGATTTCTGTTTTGTGGGGGTCGCGTATGTCTCCACTCCATTGATTGCTCTTTTGACTCCAGTGTGACATGACGTACCCAAGTTTTATCACCTGTCACTATTTGAACCAAGAAGTCCTCCCCTTCTTCACTGTACCTAGTGAGTAATGTCAACCCACTTCCAAATCACTTGGGTTTGTGAACATCACTAACAATTTTGGGAAGCCATCTTTAGCACAACTTTCAGTAACCCCAGCAGTCTGTAACAATTTCATGCAAAACTACTATGGAAATTAGTAGGAATTTGCCTGCGTCTATCTCAGATTTTTTCAGTGATTTACCTAACCAAATCATTGTTAACAACAGAAGGCCAACCAATTCAAGGCACATTGTAGACATTAGTTTGACCCTCATTAAATGTCCTTACCCACTTTTCCAGCGTTCCAGTCAGTCATTGCATTTTCACCATAAACATCTTTAATTAGTTGATTAATTTACCAGTTTCACATTCTTTGCTTGTCAATTGTCTTAAACCTTTTTAACTTGCACTATAAACAAACAATGCAACACAGAGCAACCATAATTACATCAGATGAGAGCAGACTAACGAAGATGACTAGAGGACATGCACGAAGTGCTGATTGCAGCACAACAGCAGCAGGAATGCAAAATGGTACTTTCAGGATATTCCTCTTATTTCTGTATAATTTTTGGAAAATAACAGCTTGCTGTTTTGGAGAATGAAATTTTTTGTATAATTAACAATTAATACATTCAAATGCAATATTTATGTTGTCTGAACTGTGATATGTTGCACTAAAATCACTGTAGATCTGATAATTTACAAAAAGTACACATATGTAGATTGTATAGTTGAACATTTAGATATTTGTTAACATATCAATATATTAGCATTATTTTCTATTCATTGTACTTTGCACAATTTTGCTTTTATTATACAATTTCTACAGGTATGTTACACATACCTATGCTTATAAACATCTTAAGAAATAAAGTAAGTACCTGACAGTGTTTGTAGACATTGACCAGTAACAATATCCCATACTTTAACAGTGGAGTCGGCATTTCCCGAGACAAGAATGTTATTTCTTAGTTCCATGCCTGATGTTAGAGACTGGTGCCCCATCAGCGTATGTCGACAAGCACCCGTTTCCACCTCCCACACACGAATACTTGTATCCAGGGAACCACTCACCACGTGCACGCCATCAAACTAAAATGGTAACATGTTATTAAAAAAAAAAAGAAAAGTACTGATTCACAAACAAAAGGTCATTTTTAAGTACAAAATTATTTTTATATGAGTTTACAACACTTCAAACGATTCAAAAAGTTAAGTACAATTTTTAATCCTAAGTTTACAGAGAGAATTTAGTCACTTTTAACAGGAAATACACCCTGAGTCTATACAGCTTGTAATGTATTTACCCCATAAAATTCAGCTCATTTGGATAATTGAATTGAACGATACCTATTGTAAATTAGCCTTTCCTTATGCATAACCACGAATCTATTCATAAAACATTATAATATGATACAAGACTGTTTAATTGCAGCAATGGTAATGTTCTTTAAATAATTTTGTTAAATTGTTTCTGTTTGTAAAAAAACATAGCATTAATATTATGCAATAATATGTTGTGTTGCAACTTGCTTGTTCTAGAAATTCATGTAATGTATACATACGCACGAAATTGGCACGCAGTCAGTCAACAAGTCAGTTTACAATATGTCTTTGAAGAGTTAGTTACCAGTAGTCAGTCAGTCTTACTTCAGTCATTAAATCAGTCTTATTCCTGTCCATTTTAAGTTTACATCATGGAGATTTTTTTTTTTTTTTTTTTTTTTTTTTAAGATTTGTGGTACAGTCATTTAATTTGTGAAGTTTAACCATGTCAGCTTATGTTTGTGTGCTTCTTCAAAAATGCATTTTTGTAATTCCACCACAAAAGATTTGTACTGAAGTGGTGCAAAACACACACACACACACACACACACACACACACACACACACACACACACACACAAAACACGTGTTTTGATCTCTAGAGAATTGACAACGACCAAGACATCCTCCATTGTGCGATCAAGGATGGTAAATCTTTGATATTTGAGTACAATCGTGAAATAAAACAATAAAGCAATTTGTGGCTATTGAGGCTATTGAGCCCACAGAATTTGTTCCACCAGGATGATCTGTGAAACAAAAGTTTTTTGAAAGTGACCTTGAAAGGTTCAGGAAGAAAGTGATTCGTGTGCAGACAAGTGGATGCTGCACCTTGACAATTCCCTGTAAGAGCATTTTTACCTCGAAAACACGTTCCTCGACCCCTTTATTCACCTGATTTCAGTCCTTGTGACTTTTTCTTTTTGCAAAATTTAAACATGTCTGAAAAGGAAGTCATTTTGGATCTTTGGAACATTCAGGAGACTGACTGGCCAGTTAAAAGCCATACCAGTTGAAGACTTCCAGTGCTGCTACCAACAGTGGTAATGACTCCACCAGTATATAACTGCCCCAGGGGACTATTTTGAAATGGATAACATAGTTGTTTGAAAAAACTAAAAACTCAGGTAACTACAAACTCAGTCTCATTACTTTTCTAACACACCTTGTATGGTTTGAACTTGACACACCACCTCTGTTTACCATCTATGGAGATCATTTGAAGATGACCATAACTGATCAAAACTGATCACTTCTGTAGTAAGTACTTCACTTCATACAGACTTCACATTGTTATAGTATAGTCAACAGGTTGATAAGCAGCTATATGTCAACAGTGTCGAATATGACTTCTAGTTATTTTTTCGTCTATCTTCACTGATTGATATACAAAACAAAATTAACATCAGCATTTCATAGTTTCCAAAAATCAATTTTCTGGCATCTTATTTCTTCATTTCAAATCGCATCATTCTGCTTCAATGATATTGATGTCCTGTGAGGGAGGGAGGGAGGCAGGCAACCAGGTAAGTAACAATTGCTCATTTTCTGTGACCTCATCCCAGGCAACTACAGTGAAACCTCTATACAACGTTTTTAAGGGACCATGAATTGTGAACACTGTATAGAGGAAAACACTATAAAGAGGAAGACTTCCAAATCTAGTCAAATTTTACCGACAGGCATTCCATTGTAATGGCTGTTACATTTGCAAGCATAACAAGCTCAAAATTATCACATTTAAGGTATTCGATTACAAAAATTTAAATAAAATTCCAAGCCATGGCACTTAAATTATTATATTTATGTAATTCAGTGTAATTTTTTAAGTTTTTGTAATATTTCACCTGGAAACCACACATAGATGCCATGTCATTCTCAACACCAAATCATTTAATGCCCAGTACAAAAAATATGCAACACCGTTACAGCAAATCATTGGATAATTATGAAGTATTTTTCTAATTATGTTGTAGTTTCTAAAATGCCACATGTTTAGTCATCTTTCCTAAAAATGCGATATCCTGCTATTTTAAATTAGGTATTTATAGACACTTTTCTCATTTTTTGTAATGCTAGTTAGTCACATGAGGCTTGTAGAAGATTATAATTACCTTCCAATCCTTTATTGCCTTACCCTCAGAATATCTGTAATAGTCTTCTCTAACTTCCTGTTGCAGTTAAATAATAATTTTTGTAGCTATTTTCAATAGAAGGAAGACAACATTGTAATGAGAAATTTACTGTTATGTATTCTGTTGAAACACAACCAAAACTAAATATTTCTAGAACTTACAGTACTACATGCAGTATTTTTAAAAGGCTTATTTGGAAGAAATACAATGTTAAAGCTTTCTATGAACAGTAATTTTATTATGTAGGTCAATTTAAAAACAATTCACCCCTTAGATCCACTTTAAGCTGGAATGCCTGCTGAGAGTATACAGTATCCCAAAACACACAGTAAATGGTACACATTAAAGAAAACTATTTTAACAATTATAAATAGAACTTTAAGAAAATGTTTACAAAAATTTGTGGTTTGACACAACTACAATTTTTTTAAAATAGTCAAGCAAGGATGTTTGCTTCCTATTCAGTCTGGACTGGATCAGAACCATTTCATGCTCAACATCAGAGAGTTTTGATAATGTTGTGTCCTCAAGTTTATGGGCCATCATGAACCTGTTGAATGTTTCAAAACCTTCAGCTGCCTTAGCATATGAGGGCACAGGGTCCTCATCTGCCTCACTATCACTTTCATTTTCACTTTCCACTGTTCTCTCAGCAGTCAGTTCTTCAACACTCAGCACTCCCGTGGTTGCCACATCATCATCTATTCTTACAAAGTCCTCAAAACTGACAATTATTTCCCACTAATTCATTAAACTCTTGCAATTCATTACTGGTATCAACTTCTTCCACTGGTGCAACCATCTCTATCTCGTGGAACCCAGCTTTCTTGAAACAGTTTTTTATTGTTTCAGCACTAATTTCCTTCCACGAATGCATGATCAAATTCATAGCTTGCAAGATATTTAATTTGAGCTTTGAATTATTCTGGCTTCTTGGCTTTGTTTGGTCTATGGCATTCAAAGCTTTCCTTACCAGAGATGTCCTGTATTTCAGCTTCAGGGCATGTATTATGCCGAAGTCCAAAGGTTGCAGACGACTGGTGCAATTGGGTGGCAGAAAAACAACTTTCACATTTCTCAGAAATGAGGTATCTGGGGGATGTGCCACACATCTATCTACAAACAGCAACACTTTTCTAGCCGCACTCCCCATTTTGGCATCAAATTCTCTAAGGAAATTTAAAAATATTTCACTTTTATCCATGCCTTTGTATTACTTGTGTACTTACACGGAAACGTAGAAATGTGTTTAAAGCACCTTGGATTTCTTGGCTTTCCGATGATCAATGGTTTTATTTTCTCGCTGCCATCGGCGTTTGTACACAGCAAAAAGGTAAGGCGCTCCTTGCTTTTTTTACCACCATGGCAATTTTCCCCATGAAAAGTAAATGTCTTGTCCGGCATTAAATTAAAAAACACGCCAGTTTTGTCGGCATTAAAAATGTCCCGTAGTTCATAGCGGGCTGTAAGAGTAGGGAGAATCTTTAACCATTGTTCAACAGTGTGTTCGTCTACACTTCCACTCTCCTCACATTCTGCTTTGTACACAACACCATGCCGTTGTCGAAATTTATCAATCCAACCATTTGAAGCTTTGAAATTTTCAACCCCTAACTGCAAAGCTATTTGCAGTGCCTTTTCTTTCAAAATTGTTCCATTTATAGGGATATTTGCGGCACGTACTTGTTGAAACCAAGTTATTAACACTTGTTTCATATCGTCTTAGGTTGAAGGTTTCATCCGCATACGCTTCGAATTCCCACACTTCTCAGCGGCTTCCAGTACAGACGATTTATTTTTCCAAATCGTATTTAGAGTCGAAGGGGCCAGTTTCAAATTCTTAGCCAGCTCCACCCGACTCATACCAGGATTGGCCTCTATTTCTTTGATTATAGAAATTTTATCCGCGATTGAAATCTTCTTAGTTTCTCAGCCATGTCCGTTTTTCAAAGAAAATCCAAAAAAGTCACAGTGGTTAGTGGCCGATGTACACTTTTCTGTAATTCACTGCACAAATCTATATATCCACTCGGTTTTTAACTATCGTTCACACTTTGCTCACAGTAAAAACAAAATGGCATCAAAGACACACACACACAAATACGGCAAGCACAAATGTGGGACTGGATAACATTAAATTCGATTCACAAGCACCTCGTGCAAACGTGGTCGACGTCACACAGTTATCGATGACCGACGGAACTGCTATCGACTTTCGTTAGCGTTCGATTACACCACGATGTGCATCGCGTCTCACGTGACTCGGGCACTGACATGTAACTGAGGTGTGACTCACGTTCACAGAACAGAAAATAAAGCATTTACATCCAATGGCTTAAACGTTATAAAGAGGGAAATAATTGATTAGGGTCCCAAAAATACGAGCGTTACATCAAGGAAATCGTTGTGTAGAGGAAACGTAGTATAGAGGAAAATTTAGCATTGTGTATATGGGATTTTGGTTGGGACCGGAAGTAATAGACGTAATAAAGAGGAAAACATTATATGGAGGAACGTTATATAGAGGTTTCACTGTAGGTGATTTGTGAAAGGTCAAATTGCATTATCCATATCACCTCCATTAATTCATTTTCAATTGGTACGAAATATGGTAAAAATGAGGTCAGTTGAGAAAAAAATCTTACGCAAACCACTACTGCACCAAACCCATGTTTATTGGAGACTGATCCCATTAGAACCAACTACTCCAAGCTCCAGATGTTGCACCGATGGATTCACATCACCCACAATATGAGTACACAGTATAGCATGAAGTCTTATTTTGTTAAGGATTCTGTGTCAACTGCAACATCCTCTCACGAACAGCCATAACACACAGCCATCGGTGGATAAGACAGATATTGTGAAGGAAAAACAAACATGTTTATGTACATACATCTGACCATCAGTCACAGAGGAAAATACAGATTAAGCAGGGAATATTACATCATTAATGATAGATACTATATTCAGCAAGTGCTACCCATCAATCACTGCTTCCAGTATAACCCAGAGAAAGGCAACGGAGCAAGCAGTGCGACGAAGATCAGCAAGGAGACTGAATGAAGTGCTGAATCAGTCAAGAAACCAGAGAAATGCAATGTCACATTCAAACTGCAACACTTTGAAGAAAGGAATTTGCTATGATGTGTTTACAGTTTCATTACCTTTGAATGGTGGTGGTGGTGGTACACTCCAACATCCATTTTTCATATACCTAACTGGGTTCTCATGCATACAAAGTAACTTTGCCACTCATTGCACAATGCACTTAGACACACTGTACAGTGTGGTAGACTAAAAAGGGATCACCTACACTTCGTTCATAACAGTAGTGACATGGTTAGTCTGTTGACCAGTGATGTGGTTCAGAAATAAAGTGGCTGAACTCAAAATATGGTTCAGGTATTTGGCCTTTCATAATTTTGTCCCTGAGGGATACAGAACAAATGGTACAATGATAGACCTAACATGCAACATTTGTAAAATTTAAACATTCAGAGCCAGAAATGTCAGTATTGCTAAAATTTTCTGCACTATTATGCTGAATATTACAAAACACTATAGAGAGAGGCTATTGAAATTGTAAAATACCCAAATAATTTCAATAGGATGGAGGAGGGCATGAAACAATGAAATCTGGATACCAGTGTTGAAGAAATGCAAGTCTTTCACCAAAGGGCGATATTAACAATGGCAATCTTGCAACGGTGAATCGCACGCACCTATCCAAAACATCTGACATCACACTTCTGTGCGCGAGCATGTGTAAACAGAATTTGGCTGCAGTCAGTAATGAGCTAGGGTGTGTATCAGGTATTCAAAATAGCCATGTTCCCCTTTAGAATGTCCTCAGCAGATGGGGATGGAACATTGAGTTTTAATACCAATTACTGACATAATAGCCCGGAAAATTTTAGCAAAACACATACTTTGACTGTCAGTTAATACAGAATGATGTTTCAAGTAGAAAAAGCAATTATACAATAAAGTTGGGAACTTTAGTCACTAAATGTCCATACAGGGTTAAAATAAATAGCCTAAGATTTCGAAAGAAAGAAAAATCCACACACAACATGGTCAACTATCAACTGCAAAGGAGACACAGTGTGTGGGTTGAAAACTTGCCGATTATGTTTTCAAAGTAAAATTTTTAAAAATATTATCACGTGAAGAAATATGAACGTAATACCGTATAATTCTGCAGATACCGAGTTACAAATTTTCATCAAATTTTTATAGTTTGAGCATATATCTGGCCTATAAGATGAACCCCCAATTTACCGTATTTACCAGGATGCAAGCCGCAATTCCTCTCTCCCCCCCCCCTTTCCAGTTTTTGGAGGCAAAGTTTTAGGAAGTTCCGAAAAATTCCACTAAAGCCACCATAAGTAGGTTTTGTGAATGGTAGTTCCAAAAAATGCCCCTAGAAGCTTCCATCAGTAGTTTTCATGATTGGTACATGTGGATTTCATAGTTTGTTGCAGTGCTTGCAGTCTGCTTTTGAACTTTCGTCCATGTAGTGCTATGTTGTATCCATTCATAAAGAAACATGTTGCCATGGCAGAGTGGCCGAGCGCATTGAGGCACTTTGCCCCCGTCGGGCGTTCGAATATCACTTGGGCATGGATGTTTGTGCTGTCTATAGTATAAGGCAGTTCATAAGTAGTTTCTAAGTTTAGGGACTGATGACCCCATAAGCTTAAACATTTAACATTTTAGGAACATGTTTTTCTACAAATCAAGCTGCACTGTAAATAATTCTATTCCTGCTCTATATTTAAATGGTATAGTTATTTAAGCATGACAAAGAAAAAAAAAAGAGGTATGGCAGGATTTCAACAGACAACCTTATGATTTCTTGATAATTTAGAATGCTACAGATGAGCCACAATAATTGTCAGAGACACTCTTGATTTTATATGTAATTAAAGGGCCTCAACACAAAAATTTGAAGTTGAAATTGCTGCAAACTTTTCAGAGTTGCCTCAATTGACTATGGCATGCTATTTGAGGTCTCAATTTTACCATACATATTAAAAATTATAAAAATCCAATATCCATGTGGTCTCCTTGTAAAACAGATTTAGCCCACTACTGCATCAACCATGACTTTTATGCCTAATGAAATTGCTTCATTCCTGCTGGACTACATTAAAAGCTATGTACGTGAGACAGTAACTGTCTTTGGATAACAGTTCCTGACAAAATAATCACCATTCATTTTCACAAGTTCATGTTGCACTAACTGGCACCTGCAGGTTTTAAATTACTAAACAGTCCCCTCCCCTCCCCTCCCCCTTCCCTTTATGACAGCATTCAAACAACTCATGCAACCATGAAATCAGTGTGATAAAACATCTGATTAGGAAATATGAATCAATCCACTGAGTGAAGTCAGTAAGCTCATCAATGTTAAGTGATGTGCATAGTGGCTTAATAAGCTAATTTATGTATCAGATACCTTCAATGACCTCAGTGCTCAGTATTTTTAAGTATCATTATTTTCATTACTCCAACAAAGTGGAAGTATACAAGGTCTGTTTACAATCAACTTTTGCAGTGGCCAATAGCTTATGTTCCTCACAATGATGACAAACATTCAGAAAAACAAGACTTGAGTACAAAGGGCACTAAAAAGTTTTGCGATATAACTTATTTTTTTAAGTAATGTCTGCCACACAATACACCTTTTCAGCCTCTAAAATGATGTTGTTGTTGTTGTTGTTTAGAGGGGACTAAACTACTTGGTCATCAGTCCCCTGTTCCTAACAAAGAACGTGCAGTGGAGTGGAAACAATGGTAATATGGACCTGGAGACATAGAATGAATACCCGAGAGGAGTACATGTCAACAATGAACTTTCACCAACAGCACAAATAGAGCAAATGAAACCAAGCGTTCAATCATACTAAAGTTTGACAACGGAAATCTGTGGCTGGCTGGTCACTGGGATGATAATGGACGAGCCAGTCACATGGCACACACACTAATATCTGCTAGTCAGAAGACATAAAACAGTAAATGGTAAGTCAGGATAAATTACCCTCCATTAAATGGAATGGTAAAAACTGGCTGCATGGATATAACCGCATAGACTCAGCTGTGGAGGCATCGTCCCCTAGCATTAAGAATAGGGTAAGTGGAAGATTAAAAGACTGCCGCAAGATGGCTAAAAACGTTACAGTCCATCAGGAGAAACTACTGTCAAAGCAACACCACAGCGACACATGGGTGGTGGCACACGGCGAAAAAAAAAAAAATAGCCAGGAGTCAACTAAGTGTGCCCAATACGAAGACAGCATAGCACAACGGAATCTCGACAACTGGGCCTCAGTGAAGTTTTCCAGATGGCTGTGGTTTGATCATGCGAAGCTTGTTTTGCGGACTCAGTGCAGACCATTCCAAACTCCATGCGTCTTGCACCTACCGATGTAGCGTCCACCCAAGGTCCATTTGCACGAGACCAATTTCAAGAGGGCGTGAGGTGGTGGCCTAGCAAGAAGGGCCACAAACCCACCCATCCTGTCCAAGTGTCAGCAATAAAATCTTATAGTCAAGAGTTAAAACTGCTTTCATGGATAAATCCCAGAACTGTCAGCTATCCATGAATCATTCGCCAAAACCGAGGGCAACGAGTGCGGAATTCCATATTTGGCATGGAGCGCCAAGAGGAGCAGACATTCCACTAAGATATGAGCCACAGATTGTAGCGCCCCACAACCACAATGTGGGGGAGGATCGTCACGCAAAAGAAAACCATAGGTCAGACTGGAGTGACCGATGAGGAGACGTCGAAGGACAGTGGATTCCCTTCGAGAAGGGCATAAGGAAGAACTCCAAGCTGCAGCGGTTGACTTGACGGAGCGTAGTTTATTAGACAGAGCAGTAGCCTGCCAGTTGGGTGTTTCAGTACTGTATGAGTAGCGATCTCATCTGCAACTTCAAATCGGTGCCCGGAATAACCCAGGGGAAGGGGCAGGGGCAGGGAGTTACAGCTACTCTAGCCAACTGGTCAGCCTGTTCATTTCCTAGGATACCCACATGACTGGGAACCCAGAGAAAGGCAACGGAGCAAGCAGTGCGACTAAGATCAGCAAGGAGACTGAATACCAATGATCAACAGATGTGAGGACTAGCATCAGTCTATGGCCTGCAGGCTGCTCATGGAGTCAGAACAGATTAAAACACGGTCCAGAGCTACCTGTTTGATAAAATGAAGTGCCCTACTAATAGCCGTAAGTTCTGCCATAAACAAACTGCGCGATTCTGGCAGAGAATCGCATTCCACACCAATGGGAGACGTAAATGCATATCTTTATGATCAGGAAATTTAGAGCCATCAGTGTAGAAAATCGTGGCACCCTGAAATTCTTTAAGGACAGAGTGTAACAAACGCTCTAAGATTATGGGGGAGACTGAAGCTTTCGGTGCGTGGTAGATATCCAGTCGGATTTGCGGCCGAGTCACCAACCAAGGAGGGGCGTGTGGTATAACACGACGCATACAGTCAAGGAAAGGGAGGTTGAAGTCTACAAAGGGAGGCGAGCTGCAATCCAACAGGTAAACCCACCCGAGGGCGAGTATCCTGAGTTCTAAGACCGTTGCCCTCAAAGAGAACGTGATATGTGGGATGACCAGGGAATAATGGCAATGGCGTAGGACATCAAAAGCTGATGGTGCCTAGTCTGAAGAGGGGGATTCCCATTTCAGCAAGGGGACTATCTACAGGGCTGGTCTGGAAGGCACCCGTAGCCAAGCAGATGCCACAATGGTGAGCGGGGTCCAACAGTTTCAGGGCAGAAGGAGCTGCTGAGCCATATACCTGGCACCCGTATTCTAATCGGGACTAAATCAGAGCCCAGTAGATATGAATTAGTGTTGGACGATCTGAGTGTTGGACAATCTGCACTCCAGGAAGAGTGAGCTAGGAAATGGAGGGCATTGAGTTTCAGCATGCAGCTTATCTTCAGCTGCTGAATATGTGGCAGCCAAGTCAGTTTTTTATCAAAAAGGAGGCCCAAAGAAATGGTGCTGTGCCACAGCTTCTAGGTGTTCACTACCCAAGAAGAGTTCTGGGTCAGGGTGGACTGTAGTACAACGGCAGAAATGCATTACTCACATTTTAAAGGGGGAAACCTGAAAACTATGGGAGAGAGCACATGTAGAAACCTGCCGAATGGCACCTTGGAGCTGGCATTTAGCCGAGGTTACCGAGTGGGAGTCGTACCACATGCAGAAGTCTTCTACGTACAAAGCAGGGATGACAAGCGACCCAACAGAACTCGCCATCCCATTAATGGCGATTAAGAAGAGTAACACTTAACACAGAAACCTGTTGAACGCCGTTCTCCTGGATCTGTGGGGAGGTGAAAGAAGAGCCGACCCTCTCACGGAACATGCGGCTGGATAAAAACTGACTGAAAAATTGGTAGGGAGCCTCATAGGCCTCAGTCATGGAGGGTACATAAAATGTGACGACACCAACCGGTGTCACATGCCTTACATAAATCAAAGAAAATAGCAACAAGATGTTTATGTTTGGAAAAGGCCTTTCTGATTGTCGTTACCAGTTTAAGTAGATGGTCAATAGTAGACCTGCCTTCCTGGAACACACACTGATAGGGTGACAGAAGTCCACGTGACTGGAATACCCAGCATAGTCTGCGGGCAACCATTCATTCGAGCAGTTTACATGGCACATTTGTCACGCTAATGGGCCAGTAACTGTCCAGGGATGACGGATCCTTACCAGGCTTAACAACAGGAACCACTATACTATCCCTCCACTGTGAGGGGGGGGGGGGGGAGAACCCCTCTGAGCCAAATGTGGTTAAATACCTGCAGTAGATATTGACGTGTTGAAATGGGAGCAGGCTTGACTTCGAAGGCAACTGAACATAGCACTTATACTCAAAGCACGTTTATTACAAACTCAACATACACGCAGCACTGACTGCCTCTCAAGCAGAGTGCTCTGCTATTTATACACAGACAGAATTTACCAGAAATTAGAAGAACATTTAACATAAGAAACAAGTAGAATTTACAAGTAAACACAAGAAAGATGTAGAACATACTGGAATTTTTCATTACAAAGAAATAAATTTTTGCCGGTGGGTGGGATTGAACCGGCGATCTTCAGCACCACAGTCTGTGACAATATCCCCTGCACCAGCCGGCAGTCGGTGTTCATGGTCTCTCGTGTTATGCATCAAAAGACCAAGTGCCATTACTTTATATTCTGATGTGAGCGCAATTAGTGCTGTTTAGCAATTATTTGCTGCGAGATTTCACTACTAACTGAAAGAACACTAACCCTTCTTTGGTACAAAAGTCGAGAAACATTCATAAATAAATATATTTTAAGAACATGTAAAATTTAGGTTCCATTATGTCAGTTATATGGCGCTTGGACTAATGATGCATAACACCGTCCATATCGCTATTGTAGGAGGCTGAGGTGTTTGAAAGATTGTGGATGGAATCAGGCCCAGGCACAGAATCAGAAGAATAAAGGGCTAGACGCAGTTCCCATTCCGTGAAGAGTTTGTTATAAGGTTCCTCCCGGTGAGGCTTCAGCCTGTTGCAGGGTGGCCACCAAATCTTCATTTTCAAATTCAAGGTTTTTTCCAGATTTTCCAGGTTAAAAAAATTATTTTCCAGGTTTTCACGAAACTTAATTTTGCTCAAAGGGGTTAGCAAACATCTATACCATATAGAAACTAGTTACATATTTTTAAAACACAATGCATGCAAATTGAACCATGTAACGTAATAGACACCAAGCAGTGGTGACTCCAGGTTTTGTGTTGGGGAGGGGGGGGAGGCAGAGCTCATAAAAATGTTGGCATTGCACCTCAAACTGATCTAAAAAGAACCAGCTCATATTAGAATATGAATAGAATAAGAATTATTTGCCATACTTCTGAAGAAGTAAAGAAAATAAAGGTGGATCATATTGATGATGCTCCAGAACCCAACCAAATGATACCAGATGTACATTTCTTCCCAGCTAGTTCAGTTAAGTGATTTTTGGCAATTCATAACTGGTATTCAGACAAGGGCAATCGGGACCAAGGTATCACTTTGGAAGACTGCCGTGTCCACTACGGGGAGAGGGAGGGATCACTTCGGCGATCATTTGGTAGCTTTCTGAAGCATCATGAATATCGTTTTTATTTCCTGTTTAGTACATTTCTTCACCAGTATAGCAAGTACTTCTTACTATTACAGCGCCACCTGTCGTAAATAATAATAATAATAATAATAATAATAATAATAATAAAACCACAGACCGTACATGATGTGGGCCTTAGAATCCGAATCTACGATAAAAAAATCAGGGTTCCCAATCAAAATTTTACACTTGACACTCTTCCCCCCCCCCCTCCCCACAAACGGTGGAAACGGTTTAGATTGAGTATTATTTCCTTAGCCTGTGCCATCCGCACATGCTGGTGAAATCCATTTTTTAATATCTACTGTTTTTCCGAGTTATCCCGGTTTGTTGACTTAAAATTTACACCCTGTATAATGGACAACTAAATTGAGTTCAAGTAGTTGGAGGATACTGTGAATTGCAATCGTTTATGCAACATACCCCATTAATTTATACTAAACTTCCTGATACATTAAAATACAGTCACATCTCATGAACTAGTGACCGAGAACCCAATACACATGGAGGAATCAGGACTCGTCGTTCCAACATAAGCATTTATTTAATCAAAGTTACTTAAATTAAAACAACAGAGAAAACCGAAACAAAGAAAAAACTCGTCCTACTTGTGTTTATTCCGTGATCAGCAAGCTACTGTCCAATATATGGCTTCTCTGGCGTGTCTTCAGTTTCGTCAGCAGGAAATCCTTTAAATCCCCCATCCGAATCCAACATTTGGTCATTCTGACAATCATCCAACTCGGATGATGAGTAGTCACTTGGCCAAGGTTGCATGAATTCAGCACATATTGTTGTAGTTCTGGGATCCTCATGGTTATCACCTTCTCGGCACACACCATAGGTGTCAAGGTTTTAATTTTTGTGACTCTGTAAGGACCCAGATTCTTGGCCTTCAGCTTCAGATGTCGTCCAGTTTGTGTTCGTTTAATTGCCATCAGATCACCAACATTGTACTTGTAGGATTTTTCCGATGACGGTTGAAGTTAACACGGTTTTCTTCTTGTACCTTGCCGATTTGTCGCTTAGCATCTTCCCTCAGTGCACTGCGTCTTTCTTCAAACAAATTAATAATTACTTCATCCAATAACTTTGTGATCTGAAGATCAGTCTGTGTGTGCATCTTGACTCCTATTAGTAGTTCAAATGGTTTCTTCTGAATACTTCTGTGAAATGTTGAATTCATAGCACGTTGAACTGATGGTACCACCTTATACCATTCTTTTGGGTTATCAATATCAGCACGACTGGCAATTTCTTTCATTACGAGGAAATATTGTTGAAGAGCCTCCTCTTGTTTCTTCTTTCACTGATGCAACAGCTGATGAATCTCTGCACCACTCGTTTTCACGTGAAATTCTTCCAGCAAAACTTTCTTCAATGCATACCACGACCCTTCTCACCCGGAACAAAAAGCTTTGCTAAACCTTAGATTTTTTTGCGAAAATAAGCATTTGCAGTTGACTCCAGCCCATTAAAAACGCTGTTTCTTCGAAGTCAACGATCCCTTTTTTAACTGGATATCCATCACTGCCGTTAAATGATTTAAGAGCACCCTCTACGTCACGAAACGACAAAGAAAATTAACACTGATCTTGTAATAATTGCGTTTCTCATTTATCTTCTTTTTCTATATTGGTATCTGTCTTCTTTTCGAGTAAATCCAGTCTTATATCGCTAGCCATTAGCACAGCATCCTTTTCTTCATCATGAGCGTCATCAACATCCTCTTCACATTCTACATCGTCGCAAATTTTCATTGCAAGTTTGTCAATGTTAGATAAATAATAACAAATTTCGGTAATCATTTCACTTTTCGTCCCACTATCTATGCTCAATATATTGCGGATAGCTTCCAACTCCGCTTCAGTAAATGATGTTTCGATTACGAACTTCTTAGGTTCAAGTTCAACGTTTCCTGTTTGAAAAGTAAACCCAGAAACATTTCATTCCATTCCATGATGGTGGTGGTGGCGGCGGCTGGTGCAGAAACAGTGTTGAATAATTTAAATTTTTTAAATTAAAACCAGAAAATTCTCTCAGGCGTTTTCGATTTCTTCTGTCGTCTGGAACTGTTCCGTAAATTAACTTGTGAAGGGATCTGATGGTTTTAACCGGCACCGAAGTTATATTTTTATTTACTTTTTCAAAACCACCTAACATTGCAATTTCAAGATTTTGTTTTTCTTTTTGTCTACTATTTCTCCGTTCTTCAAAAAGATTAGGATTTCTCCTTGCGTCATTCTGTTTTCCGTAAATCGTCGCTGAAATGTGAATCCTCGTCATAGGTTCAAAGTCAACAGTATTGCACGTAAAATACAATACGTCGTCACAGGCAAAACGCACTCGGAAAAGTTCATCGTAATTACGCGGCAGATCTACGTCGTCACTCGTTCAGTTCATCCCGAAACAGGCCCCCAAAATTTGTAGGAATCGGGTCTCGTCTTTCCAACATAAGCATTTTATTTAATCAAAGTTACTTAAATTAAAACTACAGAGATAAACCGAAACAAAGAAAAAAACTCTTCCCACTTGTGATCAGCAAACTAATGTCCAATATTTGGCTTCTCTGGCGTGTCTTCAGTTTCGTCAACAGGAAATCCTTTAAATACCCCATCCGAATCCCACACATATGATTTACTTTGCCTTCAGGATATGAACAACCTTTTCGCCTCTTTCAAGTTTTCATTTAGATTGTTCCCAATGATGGTTTTCAGGTTCCAGAGCCCATACAGTCATAAGTTTTGCCCTGGAAAACTCTTGCTTAAAGATCAATGAATGTAATAATACACAATGTTGTGTGCAAGTTCTTTAATTTCAAGGAGATGAAATTGGGAATGCAAAAACATATCTGGAGCAACAGCTGTGTGGTATTTGCATTCAAGTGTCATCTGGTAAAATAACACTCAACAGCAGATTTTAATGAAAACATTATTTTGTTCTAATGAATTTGTTTCATTTTTTTAAATTCTTGTAGTACTAAACAGACAGCGAAAAATATATTGTGGAAATCAACAGACTTATGGAAAGTTTATGTTTCTTGCTTCTTGCGTGGCTGTTCAAAGCACTCTTCCCCATTGTTGAAATTTTTATCTTTGTGTTGCACCGAGAGCATAATGCATTCGTTTGTAATTTGGGATCACATGTAACCCACGGATACACTGTCTCGTATGAGCTCTGATATCGAGTTATTCTCTGTTTTGACATGACGGACAAACACATCATTCTAAAACACGTTGCATTACTTCATCTGTGCAGGCACAGGTAAAGTCGATTCACACTTGGACTCACTCGGTTGTTCTCTGCAACGATTGTTTCACTCTGTTCCATCTCAGAAAGAGGTAGATGGCGTTAGTCTCGAAATATATTTAACAATATTTTGAATGTATTGTTATAAGACAGCTGTTAAAGGAATAAAGTACAAATGAGAGAAATTGCCTTTTTGCAAAAGTCGCGTACCGTATTACAGAGTTATACTTACATCTTTTTGGAGGACAATTAGCATGTCAAAAAGTCACAATCAACAATGTTAGAACTGTATTTCATACGGGCCCAGCTAGCGCTCAGTAGGTGGCGTTGCGTGTACGTATGCTTTTTGAAAACCCATTAATATGTAACGAGGGGAATAATCTTTTGTGTTGACCATAAAATAAATAATTAATGCTGTTCCTGCTCTATGGTTGACAGGTTCTCGATGTACCCTTATCCACTAAATAAACTACTTATCCTCGTAATTGTTACCGCGACTCCTCATTGGCGCTAGCCGGGCCCGCATGAAAAATAGTTCAGCCATAAAAAATACGTACATGATGACTGTGTTTACTATTTATGTGTTATCAATGTTACATCAGTCACAGGAATCTTCTATAATTATTACTAACGAACATAGGCACCGACTTTTGAAAATCTTGGGGTATGCTCAGTGGCGTTCCCAGGTATTTCTAAAGAAAAATAAATAAATACAAAGCAAAGCCAAAAACTTATACAAAACATAGACGCTATCGATTCCATATAACCATCACCATCACGATTTTAAGTCGAAGTCTTTTGTATTTCACTATATACTTATCCATTTTTAACGATTTTCATACGCAAGACAAGACATTAACCCTTTTAACCCCAAATTTTATTGATTTATGAACAAAAATCTTTGCATATATCTATTAATAATGATTGGATTAGTGTATATTTGACAGATTTTTTGATTATTTTTAGTTTTTGGAAGGAAATTTGAAATGACTACAGATGGCAGCAGTGTGCAGGATATGTTTCCTTTATCGTAACTAATAACATTTTAAACTGTTGACTACTAATTTAGACAATGGACAATTATTTAGTAATAAAGTTTTTTAATTATTTTGTTTCCTTTGCCTTGATACAATTATTTGAAAGTAGTGTTGCATTTACTCCAACTTAAGACATCAAGCAACGATTTATATTTTGACAATGCATTGTAGCCTAATGCTTTTTGTTTCCTCGACGTAATGGTAGACAGTCTAGTCACAATGAATTATTGGAAGCTCTGAAATGTTATTTGCAATCATTGAACAAAGGGTTCTGCCTAGACGGACAGATAAAGATGAGGGGAGGGAAAGGGTCAAGACGTAATTCCATGCACAGGTGACACAGGTCAAAAAGAGCAGAAACTAAGGTCTGACTACTATGTTCAATTGTTGACAAAATTCAAATTCAGAAAAAAAAAAATCTATCACTAGCTGTTGCGTTTCAAGAATTTTGTAGAGCTGCCAATTAAAACACAAAGACCTTCGCAAATTGTTATGAGGACTGTCTGTTTACAGAATGTTTTAGCTAGAAGGGATAGGGCAGTCTTCGCAGCAAGTATGTCGGCTCACTGGTAATGTATGTGGTTGTCAAAAGGTTATCTCAAAAGATACCGGGAATTAAATTCTTTTTGTAAACATTTTCAATGTACCCTACCAAACACACTTCATTTCTAGTTATTTAAAATAATTAAAGGTTGCCACCTTCAGTTTACAATATTGACTTAACAAGCGGAATTCCATTAACATTCGGACTATTTAGAAAACGGTCACTTCACTCACATGTGAACGTGGATTTTAATGCCTACGAATTCAATAAAATAATTCTTTTAGAGTGGTGTCTTACAAAAGCCAGCCGGCCATCAATGGGATGAGTCGATTTTAATTACAGTCAAGAAATATAACATAAAAAATGATACCAAAATTTTCAGTGGGGTATGCCTAGCATACCCACTCAAATTCTGGGGTATGCTTGAGCGGCCGAACATACCCGTGGTCGGCGCACATGCTACTGTAACGAAGCATCACAATATCAACTTTTACGGAGTTTATAGTTAAAATCACCAAAATGCTTCCGTGAAGAGATTTTTCAACACAGAATCAGACAAACGAGATCTATGTTGATGAGTATTTCTGAGGGGGGGGGGGGGGGGGGGGGTCAATTAAAAAAATTGCTAAAATTTAGTACAAATAAACAACGTCTTTCATTGTAACTGCAATTTCATAGTCGCGCCTTACGGTAACATCGCGCCTCTTCGGCGTACATCGCGTGGTTGAACAACACTTCCAATACAGAAATAAATGACTGAATACGTAACCTATAACAATAAAACTTTTTAAAACACCCAGAAATATATTTGAAAATGTTTTTGTACACAAAAATGAAGCGATGATTATTATTTAACCCGCGGGCACTAGCGATCTGAACATTTTGCTCACCGTAATTTCAAAACGACTGGCATTTTCATACTTGTAAATATTAAACTTTGTGGTTTTTTCTTACTGAAACTACAGGGATTACTAATTTACACTTATCAAGTACATTTCGAACTGGTCATGTGATATGAGCAATAGGCTATACACGTGAACGATCGTTTAACTCATAAAGCCGCGAGATCTCATGGGTTAAAAATCCCGGTTTCTGGCTGAAATTCAAGGTTTTTTCCCCGGTTTTTTCAAATTCAAGGCTTTTTCCCGGTTTTCCCGGTTTCAAGGTTTGGTGGCCACCCTGTGTTGCTACTCGAGGTGAAAAGTTACCAGGTAGGAAGCCGTCGCCAATGCCTTTACAAAGTGAGCCGCAAGGTGCTCTGTGATAACCAATGGGTCAGTACAGACCCCACCTGGTAAGGCAAGGCCAGGGATTGAAGACAGCTGCTGGCAACCTTGGATGGAGCAGAGCATAGTCCACACCCGTGGCAAGGGTACAGAAGATCCTAAGGAGGAGAGAAAACGCTCCCAGCACATCCGCTTGCCCTGTTTGATTACATAATGAGCCTTGGCATGAAGGCCTTTTAAGTTGACAAGTGCTGCACAGGACAGGTGGCACTTAAAATGTTGCAAGGCTCGACGGCACTCGCAAATCGCCAAAGCAATGGTTGCGTTCAACCACGGAACTGGGCGGCGACGAGGATGATCAGTCGACTGGGGGACACCAATGCTAGCAGCTCGAGTAATCTCATTAGAAACATCACTGATGACCTCATCTATAGAGTCAGATGGGGAAGGTTTGAAAACCACCTGTGATGTATACAAAGGCCAATCAGCATGACAGAAAACCCTACAAGGTATCCTGTCCCTCATCCCATGTGAGGGGAGTGAAAGAATCGACGGAAAGTGGTCACTGTTGCAAAGGTCGTCATGCGGTGACCAGCGAAAGAAATGGAAAACGGGGGGAAAAGTGAGTGAAAGGTTTATGGAGGAAAAGGTGCCATGAGCAGCACTAAAATGGGTTGGGGAGTCATCATTGAGGTAGCACAGGTCGTGATCGGCAATGAATTGGTCGACAAGGCAGTTGTATAAGCACTGCCCCATGAAAGATGATGGGCATTGAAGTTCCCAAGAATGAGGAAGGGAGGAGGGAGCTGCTGAAGGAGTGCTGTGAGGGCAGCAGACGTAGGTAGCCTGTCAGGAGGGAGATACAGATTACAAATTGTCAATGGGGTGTGTAAGTGGACCCTAACAGCAACCACTTCCAGTGTGCTATGGAGAGGGATTCATGAACTAACAATGTCCGTACGAACTAGGGTGCAGACTTCACCAGATGCTTTTAGGGGACGAACACAGATCCAACAAAGCACAGAACCCAGGGAGTGTTGGTGAATAGTCATAAGTGAAATGAGATTCTTGCAAAACAACACAAACTGCTGAGTAAGAGGCAATAAAATGTTTCAACTCCAGGAGGCGATGGTAGTAGCTGCTACAGTTTCATTGGATGACTACAGATCAAGGATCCATATGGAAGGCGAACGGACTGATGCATGTCACAAAGCTCGGTCAATGTCCGTCACCGGCGAGGGAGGAATGACATCCATAAACAGCGGATCAGAGAAGTTCAGTGGAGTCACTTGGCTATGAGCACAAAGGTGGTGCCTCCGGGAGTACCGGAGAGGCCTTGTCCTGGAACTTTTGCTTTGTTACCTTCTCTCTCTATATTTCTCTTTCTCTTGCAGGATGGAAAGGACAGTTCCATAGAGAGAAAACTAGAGTTGGTCAGGTCTGGCACCAATGAGGACCGGGCGACCTTTGTAGTATCAGCCTGGATGTCCAATGCCGGCTTGAGGCAGAGAGGACCTCCTATCTGGTGGACACCGGGAAAGGAACCCTGGAGGGGGGCACCTTCACCAACAAGTGCCAGAGAAGGGGAGCACTTCTGCAGCTTGGAGGAGGAAGTGGGATGCCAGGAAGGGGCAAAGGTGGTGCAAGAGGGAGGGGGGAAAGAATAGTTTGGGAATGGGATGAGGAAGGGGATGGTGTAAAGGACGTAACTGAGGCGTAAATAGTAGATAGTTGCACAAGGTGCAGATGCTCAAATTTTCGGCGGGCATCCTGGTACGTAAGGTGGTCAAGGGACTTATACTCTTGAATCTTCTTCTCCTTTTTATATACTGGGCACTCTGATGAGCGAGAAGAGTGGTGCTCTTGACAATCAACGCATACAGGAGGTGGAACACAGGGGTTCCCCTCATGGAGTGGATGTCCACATTCACTGCATACTGGAACTGCTGTGCAAGAAGAGGACATATGCCCGAACCGCATACATTGGAAACATTGCACGGGAGGTGGAACGTACGGCTTCACACCACAACGATAGATCATTACCTTGACCTTCTCTGGAATGCCAAGATAAATGTGCCGGTATCCACGCGATTATCCTTAGGGCCTCACTGCACATGACTAACAAAATGAACACCTCGCCATTCAAGATTGGGCCAGAGTTCCTCATCAGTTTGGAGGAGGTGGCCACGATGGAAAATTACTCCCTGAACCATGTTCAGTGACTGATAGGGGGGTTATTGACACTGGGACATTGCCAAGATGGTCGCAGGCACACAAAGCTGCAGACTGGGCAGCAGAGACTTAATTAGCAATGATCCAGTGTGCATCTTGATCATCATTTCAACTTCCCCAAACTTATCCTCAATATGTTCCACGAAGAACAATGGTTTGGTGGCAATGAATGTCCCTCCATCTGTTCTGGTGCAGACAACGCAACGTGGAAAGGGTTTCACCCAAGCCAACGTGCCTGGCCCTCCTCCCATGGGGTAGACAGATAGGTAAAGGTTCTCTCATGATAGCTAGGAGCATTATTTTTCTTCCTGCCTTCTGAGACAGCCGTATCACAATCATTATCTAATTTCAAACATTTCATCATGCGAAATGTCTGCCCTGGTACCATCCAATCTGATCCGGGCATAGAAAAGGCCTCCTGGCATGATGGCCATTGCCGGGAGCCCTGATACCCCACAAAGACGGGTATTCACTCCTTCGCCTGCATGGAGAGGTTGCAGCTCAGGTACCAGCAGTGTGATCCCTGCGTTATCAGCTGGCTCAGCCATAAGGATACATAACAGCCCCCCCTCCCCCTGGCTACACATGCTGGGGACCTAGTGGGGGAAGGGGCTATGGCAAGGAATGAAGTGGGAAAGGAAAGGATTGGGATCTGTGCCATAGGGGCTAGGTTGGGAGTTCTTCCCCAAATGGCTCACACTAGGAACTGTAAATTTTTGTAGAGGTCAAACCCCAAAGGGGACTGAACTATGCCAAAAAAAATAGGAAAATGATAAGATCAAAACCATTAGTGGAACCACTGGAATAACCGTGATGTCAAAGGAAACCACAGAGGGGTGGGGGAGACGAGAGGGGGGGGGAGGATTAGGATGGGGAGGAGGAGAGGAACTAGTGGAGGTAATGCAGCCTAAGAAGAAAAGCTGCTATGGCTCAGGGACCTGTGCACCACACACGTACCCACAAAAGAGCTGTTGGCCCCTTGGGGGGGTTCAAAAAATTTGTACCGACGTACATATGTGAAGCTCTCAGGGTGATTAACAAGTACAGATGGTTATGTAATCTCAGTTGCCCTTGTGTATTTACAGTAACATGAAATTCAAGATACTAGGTCTACTTAATATTTTTGAATTATTTAAGAAATTCTACATGAAATGTTCTAATTAATAATACTTACAGTTCAGTAGTTAAGGATGTCTTACTAACCTGAAGCGAGTACACTCTGTTAGTATGGCCCTGCAGTGTGTGCAGACATTCTTCCCGTTCAGGATTCCACACTTTCACCATATAATCATATGCACCACTGACTACCAACCGCCCATCGTATTGCACACAGCGAACAGCAGCCAAATGCCCTACCAAAACATGAAGGCATTCCCCAGAGTCAATGTTCCACACACGGAGTGTTGCATCCCGTGAACCACTGACAACCCTAAAGAACACACAAATAACACTAATTACTTACTTGTAATTCAATTTAATACGAACTGCCAGGCTGCAGGTCTTTGCCTCTTCTATGAAGCAAGTACATTTTACTTGGCACATTGAAGGAAACGTCAAATGACAAATACACAGAAAATTTGGATACCAAAGACCACTTATAGAAGCCATGAATTGGAGCTTTTAAGCTCATTTTCATTAAAATTAAGATAACACACTCCAAGATGTAGATGTGTAGCATAAGGCAACAATCTTTATTAATCATTATTATAAATGTATGGCTTCCTCACTTATCCATATGACAGTACTGCTACTGGTGTGTTGAGTATATCTAAAGAATTACAAAGAGAGAGACTGTGAAATGGCAATGATGTTCCTGCATGCTCATTAATCAGTATTTAAACCAGTTATGTAGACGTGGTTTTTTTACCATTATGACTTAGGCAGAGACTTCAGTGAGCATACCTGTGCTGTGACTAGGTTCAGCAGTATTAATGTGACTTTTTTAAAACTTTTAAGAAGAAGCACCACTGTTAATGAATAATTAAAATTAATTTAAAATACATCTATGTCACATTTGTTTTTTCTTTCCTTTTGTTACCAGTTTTGATATTTTACAAGACCATCTTCCAATCACGCTGGAACAGGGATTTCCTGAAATGTGTTTAACTACAATTGCTCATTGTATTGCCTGCTCCAGCATGGTCTTAAGATTATCTTATAGAAGATCAAAATAGGTAACAAAATAAATAAATAAATAAATAATGCAATCTAAACTTTATAACTGATTTTTTAAAATTTAGCTACAAAAAATGCTGACATTTGTACTAAAGGATTGTAAAACTATGTTAATAATTAGACCGTGGATTTTTAGGTTATAGGTGCCTGAAATAGGCTCTTTCAGTATCTCATTTAGGCAAATACAATCTAAAATAGGCCCCAAAAGTATTGATCAAAAGAAACATAATGTGAACTATGCAGATTTTACTAATGAACAAATTTTTATTTGTTTACAAAAAAGGAAACAAAAATGTGGACAGTTGAACAACACCGAAAAATCTCAAAAATGTTCATGTTCACACTGAAAAACTTAACTTTTATAGGTCTTCGAAGATAGAAACATAATGCAGAACACAAGTCAATTGTTGAAATACATATAAAATATAATGAATGCTGAATAAACCAGTGGTCTTAAACATTCAGATGATAGTTTGCTTCACGTAAATGACTAGACTCCCTTGTAAGTTTATTACAGTTTGTATTAATTTATATGTTGAAAATGAACATTCCTACATTGATAGATATGACATGGGCGTACTTCATATTCGGTAAATGTTGGACAGGAACACTATATTCAGAGGAACTGGATTTACTACTAAACATGAAGGCTGCCACGCAAAGGACTTGCGGGCTAGAGCTCTTCTGGAAAACCTGCTGCATTTTTCCCGTACTTTTTCTCCCACTCACCTGTCACTTCATTAACTTTCTTTTTCACTGCAGCAATGCTGCAAAATTCTCATATATAGCTTAATGTGGCTAATGTGAGCTTTCTAATTAGGAAACAATGTTTGCTATTAATATGTAGTTGGCTCTAATATAAGGCATTTCCCATTCTCTGCTTAATTTACAGAAGCGACATCCTCCAGTAGATTTTCGATTACCTTGTGCACCGCTGGTGCATGGTTTCTGGTGGTGGTGGTGGTGGTGGTGGTGGTGGTGTGGTGGTGGTGGCTGATGGGATCAAACAGCTAAGTCATCAGTCCCATGGCCTCTAAATGAAATGCAAGCAAGGGTGTGGTCAACTAAGGCCTTACTGATAGGATAATAGAGGAACTAAAGGGAAAGTTAAAATCAGGACTAAAACCAACAGAAAAAGTGGAGTTCTGCAAGGCATGTCACTAAAGATCTAGAACCCCCATTTATTAATGACGAGCAGGTACAACAGTGCATGCTCCTGAAGCAGCAGCCTAAAAATGTAGAAAAAAAGAAACAATGTTAATTAAAACCAAATTAAGAGGAGAAATGGTGACAGTTGTCATATACGGGAGGTGGAACATGAGGGTTCCCAACCCCCCTCCCCTCCCCTCATGGAGCAGACGTCCACATTCGCCGCATACAGGAACCTCTGTGCAATGACAAGACATATGCCCGAAATGCATACATCGGAAACATCGCATTGGAAGTGGAATGTACAGCTTCACATCACAACAATAGATCATCACCTTGACCACCTCTGGGAGAGTATCCCCCTCTAAGACCAAGATAAATGCGCCAGTATCCACTTGATTATCCTTACGGCCTCACTGCACACGGCAAACAAAAGGAACACCTTGCCATTCGAAGTTGGCCCAGAATTGCTCATCAGTTTTGAGGAGGAGGTGGTCGCGATGGAAAATAATTCCTTGAACCACGTTCAATGACATGATGGGGCACTGACACTGGAATGTCGCAGGCACACACAGCTGCAGACTGGGCAGCAGAGACAGTTTTAATGAGCAGGGATCCTGAATGCATATTGCTCATTGTTTCGACTTCCCCAAACTTGTCTTGTATATGTTCAACGAAATAAATGGCTTGGTGGTGGTGGTGGTGAACATCCCTTCGTTTGTTCTGGTGCAGACCAGGTAACATGGAAAAGGTTTCACCCCAAGCCTACATGCCTGGCTTGGCTCCCCTCCCAGGGGGTAGACAGAGGGGGGAAGGTCTCTGTCATAGGTTGTGGCATTATATCTATTCTTCCTGGCTTCTTAGACGGCCGTATCACAACCATTAGCTAACTTAACATGTTTCATCATGCAAAACATCCACCCTGGTACCACCCACTCGAATCGGGTTCTCTTCAAGGGCGTCACCCAGCAACAACAAAGGCCAACTGACATGATGGCCACTGCTGGGAGCCCTTATACCCCATGAGGATGGGTATCAACTCCTTGGCCTGCATGGTGAGGTTGCAGCTCTGGTACCAGCAGTGTGATCCCTGCATTGTTAGGTGGCTCAGCCTTAAGGGTACATAACAGCCGCCCCCCCCCCCCCCCCCCACACACACACACACACACACACACACACACACACACACACACACACAAGAGAGAGAGAGAGAGAGAGAGAGAGAGAGAGAGAGAGAGAGAGAGAGAGAGAGAGAGAGAGAGAGAGAGAGAGAGAGAGACTGGCTACACGTGCTGGATGCATAGTGGTGGCAGGGGACTATGGCAAGGAAGGAAATGGTAAAGGACAGGACAGGGATCCATGCCATACGGGCTAGGCCAAAAGTTCTTCCCCAAATGGCTCACTCTGGTAACTGAATTTTTATGAAGGTCACACCCCAATGGGGCACAAACTGTGGCTCAGGTGCCAACAATAGGTTCAAATGGCAAAGGGACATCTGGAAATTTTACTTTGAATGTCTGTACTCTTAATGGTGCTTTACCAAAACCTTTCTTTACTTTTGAGGTTAATAAATAGGGAACTCTAGCCATACTTGCTCTGCTATCCGGTTGACACCATGTGCTACACAAGTTACAAGCAGCATCAAAGGCTAGAACACACAAAGTAGATAAAATGCTGCAACCATACACATAGCTGCAGCTTCAACCCATTGTTGACAAAGTGTGCGACTGTTTGTTGGTTAGCCTCTGGGAATGGTTTTCAACAAATCAAGTAAGCTCTGGATGGTGCAGCCGGGTCCAACTTGCTAACAATCAGATTGTCAATAGTTTCAGAAATCTGTGTAGAAAATTGTGCGATGTCTTCTCGGAATCTCTGCAGTATGTCTATATGTTCAGCCCACCATTTTCCCTCAAAGTGGTCTGACTGTACAGATCGATGGCAGTTTTTTTTTTTAATACAGACTTCAGTGCTTCTACCTTTGATTCTTCGAAGCAAGTCAAATCTTTTGAAAACAGAAGAAATAGGTGGCTTTTAGGATTTTAAAGCTGAAATAGACAAATTAAGGCTTTAAAGTTGAAATAGGTCATTTTAGCTGCTTTAAAATTGGAGGTTTCGGTTATGTCATGTAACACAAGTACAAGCTTATTTACAACTAGGATCCGCAGTCTAATAATGTTTTACCTACTTGTGACAGAGGGTGTTTAGCTTAAAATTAAACCATAGGCTATCAGAGAGACAATAATAATGAAATCCCTGGAGCTGCAGTAGCATTGACCATTAAAACGAAATTGATACTAGATATACCTGAATGGACTACTGAAAAATTTTTATGCCGTGATTCCTTGCCTGATGCCCCTGTAGCATAAGAGTATGTCTTCAACTTATTTATATGGTTTGTATCAGTATTGATACTGCCTGGGGCAGCATTCAAATGCATACTGTGGGTAACAGCCAATAAAGTGTAGTGCTCCACAATACTGTAGGTGTTGGGTTGGTTGGATAACAGTTGTATAAATTCAAATATGGACACCATTTACTTAAACAACCAGTATCACATCAATTAAATTTGAAAGGATTCCAAGGTATTTAACAAAACAACAAAAAATTCCATGAAAGTATCAAAAAATGTTTTATCTTTTGAGTTCAACTGATCATTTAGATGTCTCGGGTGTTTAAAATAAACCCACTTAGATATCTAATTCTTCTAGGATGTTTAACTTCTGTCCTTTTTGGGCATAATGAAACATTTCTAAATTATCTAGGGTAGGTGCTCGATTCCCAGAAGCCTTTAACTGCTCGGCATGAGAAGAGTATTTCTTTATTTGCACTTCTTTGTTAAAAGCTGTTCATTGAAACATGTTTGATAGTTTGCTTGTTGTGGGTAGAATTTGTTGAATATTTGTTCCACGAGAAAAGACAATTTGTATATCAATAATTCTAAACAATCTGGCTATATTGTATGTGAATCGTCTCAGGAAGGTGAACCACCTTAGGAAGGGGAGCACAATTCTTACTTTTTCCATCTACTAACTTCGCGGTTGCAGTATTCCTCTGATCTTCTGTAAGCCTGACATGCTCCCTATATAGCTGGTGGATCAGTGATGGGTTGTAACCAGGTATATGCATTTTGTACTGATCAGTTACTGTGCTGAGAGTTACACAGGGTAGCATAGGCGTCAACCAGCACTAAACTTTTGGAATGGGGGAAGAGACTAAGGCTAGGATATATCAAGTGGAAGAACAGGAAGGCCATAAAATTGAGAGGGGTGGCACGTTTCCCCCATCTCCCTGGTGATGTATAACTATGGTATAAGCAGAAGCATGGTTATGCTTATACCTATAAAAACATAGTAAGTACATAAAATAAAACAACCTAACATTTAATTACGTTTTATTCTATTCCCACTTACTAAAGTTCAGAAATTTAGCCAGAACCACTATCACAATGTGAACCTACACTCTGCACAAGATACTAAATCACATCAAAACCATAAAATGTACAAAAATGCAAGTCTCGAGATGATTTCCTTCCACCGTAAAAAGAAGTGAGATCTCAAGGGAAATATTTTGCCCCTCATAAAGCAAGAATATCGTTGCCAACATATGCACACTACACCACTGGCGTAAGTAAAATTTAGCCTTTACTTCAAAACTATAAATGCGGTGAAATTGTATCAGTTTATCCCTATTTATTACAACTTATATCCGTATACAAATAATTGTCGATACATTGTTTTAAAGTAACAGTGAGACCAATAATACTGTATTCGGTACGGCCAGCCTAGTAATGTGTGTCAGTGGTTCTGCTGAGGATTCATTGTTTTGGCACGAAAAACACTGATATTGTCCAACGTCTATGTTTTCCTTTCAATGTTCATTGTACATCTATTTCTTCGAATTTTATGTTACCACTGATGTTTTTCTAATATTAATCATCCCTAGGACAGTAGTTGGTAGCACTTTGGTTTTTGTTAACTTTTTACTAAAGTTGGAGAATTTTAATTATGACCTAAGCTATAGATTTGAAAACATTATTACATTTTACCACTCTCAATGGCTATGTGCACTCATGATTATTGTATTGTGCTCATCTACAGCAAACCATCTTTCGAATTTCATTGGCCTCCTGATAAAATTATTGTAGAAAATCGTCACTTCAATTTTCAAGTTCGCGTATTTATATAATGATATCACGTGACAACCCTGCTTAATGTTGATAACATAAGCAGAACCAGCACCTCCTAGAGAAGAACGCAATACTCATTCCAGAGAGTTTCTACTCTATTGCATAGACATAGTATGGAGATCAATGGCTCAGGCCACAGAATGCATGTCTCCCTGATCAATGGTGTCTCCCTATCTCTGCCGTGATGTGGTTTGGAACTAACATCTAATGTTTTTTCTCCCAGTCTAACGTTTTTGCCATGCGTCATGTGATGGAATTTTTGACATTACGAGCATAAGAAAGTTGCAGCACCAGGAATTGAATCTGCAATCTTCCAGACGTGAATCCATCACTCTACCACAAGACCACTACTAACACATTTCTTTTAACGCCAAGATAGATGCTCTTCCATCAAGCGAAAATGTGTTCAAGAACGGAATTAATATTCACAGATGTTTGTGTGTCTGCTAGAAGTATCAGAGTTTTGATGATCAGTGAGTGACAGAATTTGTGATTTTCAACAGCTAATATTTCGTAAACTACAAGTTGTAGAATACTATAATTTGAAAATGTAGCTAGTTACAGTAGATCTCTTGGTAACCGAAAATTCAGGCATCTAGATTTATCCACAACAGAGATACAGGGGGTTCTAAAGTGCTGCTAACTGCTTCAAGTAAAGGATGGTACGGCCATGTGCTCGACTTTGCGGGGGCACTGCCGTGCTCCCAGATGTTTCTGTAACATATGCACTGAGTCTACAGTGGCTCAAAAACTACTTACAGAATAAAAACCATCCATAAAAGCAGCTGGTTGCATTTTTTAACCAGTAATTCGCATCCAAAATGGACATTTCTAGAGAGAGAGAGAGAGAGAGAGAGAGAGAGAGAGAGAAGAAAAAGGCAGCTGAATTATACCATTTCCAATAGAAATCTGCCCAGGAAATCAGTGTAGTTTTCAAATCTATCTCCAAATTGATGACTGCTACACATTCTATTCTAGAACATTAGGATGTCATGTAAATTTGTTGACTATATAAAGTACGGTATAATATAGTTCTCTAAAAGACAGCAAAAAGAAGACTAAGAAGCAACACATGTTTTATTATAAAGCAACGTACAGGAGAGAGAACTGAATTGTCGGTTCTATTGTAAACCTGAAAATAATAAATATTTTCCTACACACATTATAAATATAAAAGTTAATTTGTAACCACATCACGCCAAAACTGCAGCACAGTTTTGGATGAAATTTCACAAGGGACTGGTTATGCCCTTAAATGTGTTTTATTACAAGTTATACACATGACACACAGAAAGAGAAATACTTAACAGTCTTAAGAAGTTCTAATAGATTAGCAGAAAAATAGTTTTCAATTGTTTGGCAAAGCTGCGCAAAGATTCTAGGATACTGCCAACATGGTTTCATTATAACGAATCTTGAATTAGCATTTACCCAGCATTCATTTTAATTTTTTATAACAAATGAACCATGTGCTTATAATGCAAGACTTGACAAAAAATATTTTAAGTGTCAAAAGAAAAATTATTGAAATTTTGTACAAAATGGGATCTGTGTGTTCCACGATTGAAGAGCGCAAACTGCCACGATTTTAACTGTAGTACTACATGCTTCTCAGACAACCAAATAAACAGACAAACCAAAATGTTGTTACTTAATAACGAGTTCAATGTTGGTACACATTTGCCGCAAATACCTGGGGGTTTTGTGTAAAAATTGTGCTTCCAGTTATGAAAGAACTTTAGATTACAGTAACTACAGACTCTTCAAAGTTGACCGTATTTACAAGCTAGGAATATTTTGTGGGGCACTTATATGAAAGGAGGAAATGGTGGGATGTGTTGCACTGAGAGCATGGTATCCAACTACATTTGAAGAGCCAGGGGATCTGTTTTAAAACAATTATTGTTTTGAGAGACTGAGAAGTCACAGCAGTTCCTAAACTTTATAAAAATGTAATTTATGTTTTCAAATGACCTACTTTGTGAAAGAGAGAATTCTCTGAATGCCTGGGTTTTTACCACCTTATAGAGCAGAGATAAGTGTATCATAAAATCCATCCAATGGTGAAGCTGTTTCTCTTCAAATTTACTTTATGGAGGCCTAGCAGAAGACTGGCAGACGGTGTCAAAATTATTCAGGTAGTTGAAGGTGCCACAGCACTGAAAATTAAGAAATTCCTGCATGATCACAATGTATTGGTGTTTGAGTTTAAAACAGCTTTGCAGGACACACACAACAAAAGCTGCAAGGTGCTAATTCATGCGAATCAAGTTCCAAGCAGACAGCACGCACAATGCTACAACACACTGGCAGTGAGCGAATTCGCAGATACAGATTCGGAGATACAGACCACACCCATCGTTCCAAGCAGACAGCACGCACAATGCTACAACACACTGGCAGTGAGCGAATTCGCAGATACAGATTCGGAGATACAGACCACACCCATCAGAGACATTGTCCTGTGCAAGCATAACGACTGTTCAAGTATCACAGACATGCATCGCTAGTACGATGCTCTACAGTATCCCACTATGTTTTGGCAAGGACAATGGGGATATCATTTTAGTATTCCTCAAACAAATCCAGCAACTTTATGACCAAACCTACCAAAAAAGTCAGGTGTATGGATTTCTACATGTTCTACATTTCTACATGTTCTGAGAACACTTCAACTTGCCATTGTTAGTGGGTACTTTTGTAACCATTGTTGATTGATGCATCTGAAGATATGAGTGTGAGCTTCCAAGTTCACGGCACTAAACCACAATCTGAGCAGTTACATCCACTTGCCAGACGCTATTGCGAACATTACCAATGTAAATCCGA
Source organism: Locusta migratoria (assembly GCA_026315105.1). NCBI lineage: Eukaryota > Metazoa > Arthropoda > Insecta > Orthoptera > Acrididae > Locusta > Locusta migratoria. The sequence continues at coordinate 288,628,263 of CM048747.1, read as the reverse complement.
ATCAGATGTCATCCTTCTGTCATTTGTGTACAGTTCGAGCTACCTTCATAAATACACTCTGGAAGTGTTCTCCTAATGTTAAAAACTATGGTCGGCTGGACTTATGTGCAACCTAGCCTGGACAGAAATCAAGGAAGAACTGATGGTCATGGAGAATCAAGCAGTTCACCTGCATATTGTAGCACGACTTTCTAAGAGCAAAGTAGGCGGCCCTAATTACCAAAGGGCAAGTTTTTGGTGAAGCGCAGTGCTTCATGTATTGCACTGACTGGCTTTATCCACATGCACTAGCTGTTATGATTGAAACAGAAGTTGTGGCCCAACAAAATCGATGCAGTAATAGCAGCAGAGTCCCTCACCCCGATGTGAATAAGCAGCTATATGGCATGGGCACTAAAGCCTACTTACAGTCCTTATAGAGTGCTGAGCTACATGTCTGCTGAACCTCATATCTCCATGCATGAAGGAAACGAAAGGCAGCAAAAAGTATCTAGAGACACTGCGGAAAGAGACCCAAATAAACGAGTATGGATATCCTATCCATTGGACAGACTTAGAGCCAGTGAGGACAGAGACATACAGTCACAATGAAACAGAAGTATGGTGCACGAAGACATATTGAACTACAACAGCTGGGTCATTCCTTACTCACCAATCCTGTGCAAAATATTCAAAGCCGACTATGTTAAGTTTTGTAACTCAGATAATGATATTAAATACTTTTGCAAATACATAAACTAATGCAGTTACCAGGTGATATAAGGCAGGGCTAGGCCAATATTGATTCAAGAGACTACATGCACATGTTTGACACTGGTTCATATGTCAGCAGTAATGGTTAGCATGTTTACTTTGCTAAGGCCAATTTGCACAATCAAAAAGTGACAGCGCCCACTACCACCCACATTGCATTTTTTTTTCCATCTGTGCCAGACAGGCAACTTTGCCTGAACATTGTTGTATACTGATATGTTGAATATAATACACATGCAAAATGTCACAAAGAACAGAATCAACGTGTGCAGGGCAATCCAGTCTTAAGGATGACAAAATGTGAACACATCGGCTGTGCTGGTCAGGATTTACACTGTATGTTGGTTGGTTGGGTTGGGGTGGGATTTGAAAGAGGCCAAACTACTATGGTCATCAGTCCCTTTTTCCAATCAGAGAGACAACATAATAGACCACTAAAATAGGACCTAATGTGTTAAACTACATCAAACCATAGATGGAAAATGTCAGAAATCAAAGAATCAACTAAAAGGAAGAAAGAAGAGGTTTAAAAGAAAAGACCAGAGTGTCCATGCTGGGTGTTCACAAAAACAAAATAAAAAAACAAAATTATAACGTCCAGCCACTCTGCAACACAGTAAAATCACCTGCCCAATAATATTAAGCAGGTGCAGAATAAATAGATAAAGCATACTCACTAAAGTCAGATGCAATTGTAGAATCCACTGTTACGAATAAAAGTTTAAACAGAATCAGCCTCAGAGGCATTGTCACCTAAAACAAGTTGTAAGGAGTCAAAGAATAAAAGTCCGCCTGTGAGGGGCAAAGGTTGGTCATTTGAGTAAGATGTGGGCAACTGTCAAAGGCACACCTCATAGTGAGGAGGATCCTCACGACAGAGAAGGTGACCATGCGTAAGCCAAGTATGGCCGATGCGGAGTCGGCAGAGGATGTCTGAATCCCTGCGAGGATTCCACGTAGACAACCTCCACACGTTGATTGTCTTATTAGTCTCAATTTGTCAGGCGTCCGTAGGGTACGCCATTCTGTACTCCACAGACCAAGAACGCGACTATGTAACAGCGAACAGATGTCAGGAGCTGGGATATTTATATCCAGGATTGGTTTCTGGGAAGCCTCTTTCGCTAACCTGTTGGCCATCTCATTTCCAGCTATCCCAATGTGCCCTCGTGTCTAGACAAATACTACCAACCGCCCACAGCAATTTACGTCTTATAGGGATTCTTGGATGGCCTTAAGGGATGGTGAGGGAAGCACTGGAAGGGCCTGTAGACTGCTTGGAAAGTCACTGCATGAGGAAAGACTCCCCAGAGCAGGAACAAATGTGATCCACTGCACAAGGATGGCTACCAGCTCAGCAGTGAATACACTGCAGCCATATGGCAGGGAGTGCAGTTCTTTATGTCCGGCATGTGTATAAGCAAAGCCGACAACCATCTGCCCTCGAGCCATCAGTGAAGATTACTGTGGAGTCCTGGTACCCATCTAGAATTGACAGGAATTGCCCGCGAAGTGCCTCTGCGTGAATGGTGCATTTGGAGCATTGTGTCAAGTCCAGTTGAAGTAGATGTTGAGGTAGACACCATGGTGGTGTATGCGACAGGAATTTAAACAAAGATGGTAGGGGAAGAGACTCCAATTCACTCAGAAGAGACCAAATGTGGACACTGACCGTCAAGCCCGATCTCTGTCACCATTCTGGTATCTGGAGTACGTCTTGGCGGCTGAGAACAAACCCATGGGAGAGGGTCCAAGTATGCGCCTTGCGTATGGCACTCTGCAGCTGGCATTCAGCAACACACATGCTAGAAGAGCTCAAATATATGCAGAAGTCGTCAGCATACAATGAAGGTGATACTGATGACCCGACTGCTCCTGCTAGGCTATTAATGGCAACTAAAAGCAGAGGGACACTCAATACTGAGCCCTGGGGGACTTCATTCTCCTGGTATGTAAGGAGCTATGGAACACCCTGATCTGTACACGGAAGGTACGTAGAGTTAAAAAATTTAGGATAAAAAGTGGGAGTGAGCCCCAAAGTCCCCAGCCATGTAAGGTGATAAGGATGTGTCGTCGCCAGGTCATGTCTTATGCCTTTGACAAAAAAAAAAAAAAAAAAAAAAAAAAAAAAAAAAAAAAAACCCAAATGCTGACGCCAAGAAAAGGCTGTCCGGATTGCGGACTCAAGATGGACCAGGTTATCCAAGAGAGCGCCCCTGATGGAAACCGGAGCCATCAGGCCTGGGATTCAAGCACCCAACACAATCACCGGCTTACTATGCATTTGAGCAGTTTACACAGGACATTTGTAAGGCTGATTGGCCGATAACTGTCCACGTTTAGTGGGTTTTTACCTGGCTTAAGCACCGGAACTGGTACTCTCCCCCCACCATGATGGGAAGACACCTCCGCTCCAGATCCGATTAAACAAGGCTAGAAAAGGTCTCTTAGAAGCGTCAGATAGATGCTTCAACATCTGATTGTTGATTCTGTTGGGCCCTGGGGCAGTGTAAGGGCAGTGCGCAAGGGCACTAAGAAACTCCCACTCACTAAACTGAGCGCTGTACACCTCAGGGTGGCGAGTTGTGAATAAAAGGGGTTTGCGTTCAATCCGCTGTTTTAACGTGCGGAAGGCAGGCGGATAATTTTGGGAACCAGCAGTACAAGTGTAGTGCTCGGCAAAAGCCTCTTTGAAAAAGCCGTGATCCATACAGACAGCTCCATGTAAAGAGATTCCAGGAATTACTGTCTGGTTCTGGTATCCATACAGACATCGGATCTTCGTCCAGACTAGGGGAGGGGAGACATACCTCCCCCAACATTCCTGTTTGTGTGTCTTATCTGTCGAGCACGAACTTTGTGCCGTTTAAACATGATTAGAATATCGAGCGATGGGTGGCGTTTGGCGCTTATGGCACTGAAGAGCACGCCAACAGTCTCAGATGGCGTCTGCGACTCCCGATGACAAAGGCACTGTGTTTCTCCGGGAGCATCCGGATGAACGGGGGATTGCGTGCTCAGCAGCAGATACAATCTGTCTTAGTGTCATTCTTTACCACTACGTCGATCGTATTGTTCAGGAGAGGTTCAAGAGTGGCAGCAGATCTAAAGTCATCCTAGTTTGCCATATTTAAAGCCCATCGAGGGGAGCATCTGGGGCATTGATGATGGGGTAGTGACAGAAAGATAGGAAAGTGGTCACTACGACAAATCGTCGTGAGTCCTCCAGTTGACAGATGGTAACAGGCCAGGGCTGCTGAGAAAGTGCCGTGCGCCACACTGAAGGGTGTGGGGACACCGGTGTTTAAGAGACAGAGATCAAGCTGGGATATTAAGGTCTCGACATCTCTGCCACGGCTGCTGCCTATGGCACCACGCACAAGGGGTTATGGGCGTTAAAATCGTCCAATAGTAAAAACGGCGGTGGGAGTTGGGATATCAGTCCAGCTAATACGTTTGGTGGTACAACATCATCTGGTCAGAGATATAAGCTGCAGATAGTTACGTCATGTGGTATCCTTACTCTGACGGCCACAGCTTCTAAAGGTGTCTGAAGGGCACGGGTTCACTATAAACTGAGTTAAGGATGTAGACACAGACTCCACCTAACACCCTACGGTAAACTCTGTAACTGTGTACCCATGAAGGGCAGGGGTCCGCATTGCCAGGAACCAAGGGCAATGCAGAAAGCAGGTGTGGTGCTTAAAAGTTGCCATAATTCATCCAGGTGTCGGAAAAACCACCGAAATTCTACTGGAGGATGTTCTGGGCAGACATGAGGTACAAAGAACGGATTTTATACCTCAGAACCAGTTGCTTTTACTGCTGCTAAGGCTGTTGGATCAATGTCCATTGTTCCTGAAATACCGTCGAGATTCAGGTCCGCAGGGGACACTGGAATCTCCATCTCGTCGTTAGAGCCGGAGGTATGGTGCGGTAGTGCAGGAAGTACTGTGGTCTCTGTCTTTTCACTAGTTTTCTTTTTCTTTTTCTGTGTCTCTCGCTGATCCTTCAGCTTATGTCTTGTGGGCTTCGTTGACTCAGTCTCCGGGACTGAGAATGACCTTGAAGCTCTCTGACCGACCTTTGTTGGCACTGTCTGCCACTCCCTGGGGTCCACTTTTCCAGCGGAGAAAGCCGAGGAAGGATGGGATGCAAGCGATGCCTTCCTTGGGAGAGAAGCCAGAGGAGGCTGCTGTTCCTCTGGCTCGGGGGGTGGGGACCGATGTCCCCGGTGTTTGGGGGAGAATTGCTCCCAAAGTAGGAGTTTTGGGAGGAACAAAGGAAGAGGTTCTCCATCCATCTGGGGGGGTCTTATATTCCACAATTTTCCTCTTTTTGTGGAAAACTGTGCAATGTAGCGAGCAGGTTGCATGATGTTGGTTGCAGTTGATGCAGACCGGACGAGGGGCACATGGGACGTTGGGATGAGATCCACGTCCGCATTCCCGGCAGGTTGGATTGGCATCACACTGGGATGACATGTGCCCAAACCTCCAGCACTTGAAACAACGCATAGGGGGAGGAATGTGGGGCTTAATGTCGCACCGTTAAATCACCACTTTCACCTTCTCGGGCAATGAATCACCCTCTAAAGCCAAGATGAAGGCACCAGTGGCAACCCTGTCCTCCTTCGAACTCCTAAAAATACGCCGGATAAAATGAACGCCTCACTACTCTAGGTTTGCTCGTAGTTCTTATCAGATTGCAAAAGGAGATTTTTATGAAATATAATGCCTTGGACCATGTTTAAACTCTTGTGAGGTGTTACTGTCATGGGAACATCCCCCAACTGGTCACAGGCAAGCAGTGCCCGTGACCATGCTGGGGATGACGACGTTATAAAAACTGTCCCCGATCTCATTTTAGACATGCCCTCAACCTCTCCATACTTATCCTCCAGGTGCTCCACAAAAAAATAATGACTTTGTTTATTGAAAGGATTCTCCATCTTTCCTGATACAAACAAGGTATTTAGGGGCATAAGCCTCACCTTGTTGACGAGCCCTACGTTCCTCCCATGGGGTGGCCAGGGAAGGGAACGAGTGGGGGTCATATGTTGCTGCATTTAAATCAGGCCGGTTGTACATCCGGCAATGTTATGGGGTCTTTTCATGGCGTTCCCATGAGCAGCTAGGGAAAAGAGGTCCACCCAGGCAGAGCCCCGTTTGGCTGGGTAAGCCTTATACAACCGAGGTGCAGCAGTTTCCTCAGAAGTTTCTCACTAGCGACTGTTCAACCTCAACAGCCATTCATCTCCTCGGTACGTAGCACACCTTGAGATTGAGGTTTTTTTTTTTATAAAGGTTTGTACCATCCTCACGACCTGGGCAATTAAGCCAAGGTCCCCGAGCTCTGAAACACACAGAGCTTATGGTGTAGTGGACTGTTGGTGCGACACAGCCCACGGCTGAGGACCCCGGTTCACCAAGCCTGTACTCAACAAATTAATGCTGAGCCCCTGAGGGTACACTGAATGTGTTACACATATTGAATGTTTTCTTACCTGTGTCCTAGGTGCCATTAGTTTTGAGTCCCTAAGAGCAGTCAATGGGGAAGAAAAATCCAAGTTACGGGAAGCATGTGAAGCAATGGGACTTCCGGAAGATATTGGCCACTGGGGCACTACAATGGAGGACTTGTATTGTGGTGGTCATTAGCAAAGTTAAGAAATCTCTTTGCTATTATGTTTAGCAGCTGTAGACTCTTTAACCCTATAACACTTTGAATAAATAGACAACAACATTATCTGAAGAAATTACACATCAGTATCAACCAACAGCACAGGCCAGCAATTAAATGTATTTTAACAAAGCTCTGAAGCTTATTGAGTACAAAGTTTTTTCTATGGTGGAAGAACAGTTGTCCGATTATGGCATGCCCAACCCATAACGATCAGGAGAGTTGTCCACTGATTGCTCTGGGAACTCATTTATGACACAATAACCTTGGATGCTCAAGTGATGGCATGTGGGATGAATGCTCAATGTCCACACAAGCATGTGGTCAAGGGGCTGAATGGAAGCTTGCAAAACCAAATGCTCATGGATGGAGTCTGCCTTGCTCACAGGTGACTTCTGATAGACGTTGCTTGTCATCGAGCAAGGCAATGCAGCAGATGAGATCAATGCGTGTGAAATCCTCACCAGTGTGGGCACATGTAGAAGCTTTACCACTGACAACTAATATGTCGCTCCAGCTATACAATGATCAAGAATCCAGGATCTTTGCTCAATACCTCCTCGTTTGTGAACGCCGCATGGCTATGGATAAAAAAAAAAATTCCTAATAAAATTTGAAAACTGTTTCTGTACTGTTGGAAACTTAGAAGGTAACGTAAGCTTCAAAAGCTTCCATGTCAACTCGAGCAATGGGAAGTGGTTATGGGAAAAGTTATCTTGGCTTATAAGAATGAATGGAAACATCAATAACAAAATTATTCAAAATTATTGCTGAAGTACCTGGTGAGGAGACCCTGTATGGAACCAGGTTATGCATCCCAGACCTGAGAAGACATATTGTGCAGGCTACCGTTATCACCAGTGGAGCCAAAGGAGAGAGAGTACTAATAATATTTCAATCATCCCCACAAACATGCCATTCTAGTTTAAATCTTTCAGTTCCCTCTGAAAGTGGTCTCTAACTGGCCACCCCCACATTTCTTACACATACAGCTCTACACTGGATGCAAGTATGTATTGAAAGCCTGAAATCTTTACATATAGCCCGAGGACAAGAAATATCAGAACATTGTTTACAGGGATATATTGCACTAGATTTCTGCCTCTCAAAACATTCCCAGGTAATTCTTTTATGTTCCATACTAACCATTTTGCGAACAGTCATCCCTTTTCTGGCACTTTTGAACTTTGCTATTTGATCATGCCCCATTTTTTTTTTTTTTTTTTTTTTTCCTTCCTGAGCTAAATGATATATGATTTCAGTTTTGAGGGACTAGTGTTCTACCACCATTTTGGTGGAGTGTAAAACTCGTGCTGCTGCACCTCTTAAAAGAACTTCCATCATGGTGATACATGTGGGTAACAAGTTTCAGCACAGTTTTCTTACAACTGACTGGTAAACACCACAATGTGCAGCTATTTATAAACACTGAATAAAATGGTATAACAAAAAAGGACTTTAAAACTACAAGACATTTCACTTTAAGTATTCCACTTTTAGTTTATGAGAGGATAAGGAATATAGGCTCAAAATCTGTTTTACTTCTCAAACTATTATCAAACCACTTGTTTTACAGTAACTGTATTTAAGTTTGAAAGTTTTTAATGTGTTAGATTTTGCAGCTCAAATATTCCACAAAGACATTTATAAGTATACTGCACCACAGCAGCTTGTTCTTCACTATGCTTGCTTGTTTGGGAATTGCAAATTTTCTTAAGAAACCTATTAAAGAGAACAATGTTCTTTCTATTGGATGATACATAGGTTCAACATGTTAAAAGGTTTGTATATCTATGGGACTTAACTACTGTGGTCATCAGTCCCCAGGCTTACAAACTACTTAACTTATGCTAAGGACAACAAATACAACCATGCCCGAGGGGGGCGTTGAATCTCAAACGGTGAGCAATGGCGCACCTCACAGCTATTCGCCTTTGAACGCCTGGCCCAGCCACTCCAGTGTGGTGATACTTAAGTCCAATTTTATGTGGTTTGTTTATAAGGTAATTACTTTCATTTATATTTGGACACTGTTTATATCATACTGCTTGTAATCAATGATATTACCACACACAAAGTCAGGGCCAGCAAGAAGTTCTGCACAGGTACAGTGGTGCTGCACATGTGCACCTTCAGTATCATGGTGTGCATGCCACAGCCATCTCTGCTCATGTAGTGCACATTGTTTCAACTACAGTGTCACTAGAGGGGTAATCAAGATAGGATATGTTGTGTGTTTGCTTGTACCACATAAACCAGGCTGTGGAGCCTTTGCCAGCATTTATGTACGTGTATCTAATAACAGCGGTCATTGTTACTTGCTGTGTCACGTGTGTGCACCTGTGCACACTGTGCAGATTTTGGTCAGCCCATCACTAAGTAAATGAAGTAATGCAATAAACTACTCTGGAGCAACAACTTTTAAAATTACACTAAATTATTTGAAAATAATATGACCAAATATAAATGAATTTAAGTAATTACTACATAAACAGGACAAAATTATTGTTAACACTAAAATGAGAGAAAGTTGTTTTCTGTAACAGGTTTCTTATGAAAATGGGTAATGCCCGGAACTTGTCAGGGTAACAAAGAGGTTTGATACAACATATGAAAAATTTACTCTCATGAGTATGGTAATTTTTTGCTCATTCATTCATACACCTCATTTTCCTTTAAGACAGACACTTTTCATCCTACAATCTAATCATTAATGATTTCCAACCTCAGGACAATCTTTGAGGATAAGGCAGGATACAAATTATAATATCAGAAACCATTTCTCCAACTTCACCATTAGATTCGTTAACTGTCACTGTGTGGAAACATATAAGGCAGTACTCACTTTTTCCCATGTAAGTGCATACACCGTACAGTAGATGTGTGCCCGTATAGTGTATGGATGCACTGACCAGTTTCAGCATTCCATACTTTTAATGTCCGATCAGTACTGCCACTAATTATTGTAGTACCAGACATCTGTGAAGACCATACTCCACCTGTATGTCCAACAAGTGTTCGCAGACACTGCAATAGAGAGGGGAGGAGAGAGAGAAAAATGTTAATCTTCAAATTTTTGAACCAACTAATTACAATAATTTTCTTAGCACAGTTACAGTCGGCAGGCACAAAATCTTAGTGACAAGTAACATCATAATTAACTGAATTACGTGTAAATTTCTGAAATATATTGCATGATAAGCACAAAAATGAAGATCTCCTATAAAGTTCAGTAAAACAAAAAAAAATTCACAGCATACTTTTGTTGTGGTCTTCAGTCCACAGGCTGGTTTGATGCAGCTCTCCATGCTACCCTGTCCTGTGCAAGCCTCATCATCTGAGAATAAGAACGGTAACCTACATCCTCTTGAATCTGCTCACTGTATTCGTCCATCGGTCTCCAAGATTTTTACCCCACGCACTTCCTTCTAATGCTAAGTTGACAATTCCTTGATTTCTCACAATGTGTCCCACCAGCCTATCCCTCCTCTTAGTCAGGATATGCCATAAACTTCTTTTCTCCCTAATTCTATTGAACACATCAGTTACATGATCCACCTATCTAATCATCATTCATCTGTAACACCACATTTCAAAAGCTTCTATCATCTTTTTGTCTGAACTACTTACATCCATGTTTCAATTCTGTACAATGCTACACTCCAGAAATGCTTTCAGAAAGGACTTCCAAATATGTAAACTAATATTGGATGTAACAAATTTCACTTCAGAAACGCTTTTTCTTCCCATAACTATTCTGCATCTTCTTTACTTCTGCCATCTGAAGTTATCTTGCTATCCAAACAACAAAACATTATTTTATTGTCTCATTACCCAACTTAATTCCTTCAGTATCACCCGATTTTTTTGACACTACATCCCATTACCCTCGTTTTACTCTTGTTAATGTTCATCTTAAACCTTCCTTTCAGGACACTGTACATTCCGTTTCATTGCTCTTCCAAGTCTTTTGCTGTCTCTGACAATTACTATGCTGTCAGTAAACCACAATGTTTTTATTAACTCTCCAAATTTCTCCTTACATTCCTCCACAGCTTGATCAATGTATAGATTGAACAACACTGGGGAAAGGCTACAACCCTGTCTTACTCCCTTCCCAACCACTGCTACCCTGTCATGATCTTTGGCTAATAATTGCTGTCAGGTTTTTGTGCAAGTTGCATGTGACTCTTTGCTTCCTATATTTTACTCCTTCTACCATTAGCATCTTCAAGTATATTCCAGTGAACATATTTTGACAGCATAATGATTTGAAAGTGCTAAATGCAATTTAAGCACACAAAGATGATTAATTCTAGATTGTTAGTAATCAATTAACAAAATATCTTTCACTGTAAAATAAAACTGTAGCCCTTCCTCCAATACTAACTACGTCAAATTTAATACTGTAGTGCAAGGGACAGCTACATGTCTAGTGAAGAAGTAAAAGCATTGTCTTACTAAAAAAAATTAGGATCTTATACTGCCAACATTTAGGATTGACAGAGGGAGGGTAGAGTAGAGGGGTAGAGTAGAGGGGTAGAGTGAGAGAAAAGGGAGAGAGCTGTATGCATAAACAGATATACAAATACTTTGAATGCAATTAATTATTAAACTAACAACAATTTGGATTTAAGCTACACTTAACTGTGAAAGCAGTGAAATCACTGGTGAATGAAGTTTACAAAGTGTATGAAACAAGGCTATACACTTCTGGAACCCTTACTGATTTAAGCAAAGCGTTTGATTCTGTCTCATGATGTGATAATCGCAAATACTATGGAATAGGAGACAAACCACTTAAATTACTCAAGACCTATCGAAGCAATAGGGTACAGCTTGTATATGCAAACAATCAGAGATCAGCAAGTCTCCCAATAAAAAGAGGAATACCCCAAGCTCGGTCCTTGGACCCTTCATTTTCTTTGTCTACGTCAATGAATTTCCAACTTATATGCCCTGTAAGAGTGTATTATAAGCATATGACATTTTGATGTTTCACGAAAGCAAGCATTTAGTCAAGAAGTTCCACACCTTTCTTTAATGACAATTAGAAGGGCAAAGGTTCTGTCTTCATACAAATTTCTGTATCTATATAATATAAAAAATAGACTCGTCGACAGACAAATAAAGTCACACACAAACATTGTGTGATTTAATTTATTTGTGTCTGTCGACGAGCCTGTCCTTCGGGTAAGTCATCCGTTTTCTATTTTTTATGTAAATTTATCCCACCAGGAAAGTTTCCTTCCAAACAAAAGAAAAAATAAATAAATAAACACACACACACACACACACACACACACACACACACACACACACACACACACAAGATACAAGCTTTCGCAACCGGTGGGTGCTCCTTCAGGAAAAGAGGAAGGGAAAAAGGGAAGGATCCGGGTTTTAAGGGAGTTGAAAAGGAGTCATTCCAATCCCAGGAGTGGAAGGACTTACCTTAAGGGGAAAAAAGGTAAGGTAAACAAGCGCGCACACACCCAAAAGTTTGCAAACATACCAAGGTAGACATTAGTAGAAAGCAAAGACGTTGGACAGAAGTAACAGTTGAGACAGAGGGTCTGTCCAGAGAACAGAGGCAAAGATGTTAAAGAATGGTGGGCAGAAATTCGAATTTAGCGGAGGTTGAGACCAGGTGGATAGCGGGAAGAGAGAATGTGCTGAAGAGCAAGTTCCCATCACAGCAGGTCTGAAGGGTTGGTGTTAGTGGGAAGTATCCAGATAATCCGGACAGTGTAACACTGTGCCAAGATGTACTGGTCATGCACTAATGCATGCTTTCTCACATCCAGCCACATCAAAACCACCAATAAACAACAGTACCTCCACTATGACAACTGCCACCCATTCCACATCAAACGTTCCCTTCCCTACAGCTTAGGTTTTCATGGCAAACGAGTCTGCTCCAGCCCTGAATCCCTGGACCAGTACACCAATAACCTAATAACAGCTTCCTCCTGATCTGGTACAGAAGCAAATCACCAGGGCCACTTCCTCATACCCCCAAACCCAGAACCTTCTACAGAAGAACCCCAAAAGTGCCTCTTGTCACCGGATACTTTCTGGGACTGGATTGGACTCAATGTGGCTCTCCAGCAAGGATACGACTTCCTTCAATCCTGCCTCAAAATCAGATCCACCCTTCATGACTTCCTTCCCACTCCACCCACAGTGTCTTTGTGCCGCCCACCTAACCTCCGTAACCTCCTATGAAATCCCCAAACAACCTTCCCTACCCTCCAGCTCCTACCCATGTAACCACCCCCAGTGTAAAACCTGCCCCATGCATTCTTCCAACACCACTTATTCCAGTCCAGTAACCTGGAAGGTTTACACAATTAGCCACTTGCGACAGCACACATGTGATTTACCAGCTGACATACCTGCACTGTGAAGCCTTCTATGTGGGAATGGCCAGCAACAAACTGTCCATTCCCATGAACGGACACAGACTGAGTTTGTTTGTAATGACGATCACCCTGTGGCTAAGCATGCCTTTGTGCATGGTCAGCACATCTGGGCACAGTGTTACACCATCTGGGTTATATCGATACTTCCGACTAACACCAACCTTTCAGAAATCCAGATATGGGAACTTGCCCTTCAACATATTCTCTTGCCATTGCCCACCAGGTCTCAACCATCATTAGTTTTAAATTCCCACCCCACCATTCTAAAACATCTTTGCCTCCAATCTCTGGACACAGCCTCTGCCTCGACTGGCATATCTGTCCAACCTCTTTACATTTTGCATATGTCTGTGTTCCTGTCTACATACTGATGCTCGTTCGTTTGGTAAGTAAAACACCTATATAGTTTTTTTGCTAGGAATTTTTCCTCTATAATACACACACACACACACACACACACACACACACACACACACACACACACACACACACACACACCAAATATAATTTCAAGTCACTATCTACAAGTTATTCAACTAAAACTAAACCTACAACTTATTAGGTGGTGTCGTTTGTAAGTCATTTAATTGATGGTTTCTGAATGGTAGTTCAGAAGTGCAATGCATGGTTCTATTCTAAATTGTGGAACAATTAGTTGATTTTTTTACCTGGTTTACGGCACAGTTTTATTGGAAAACAGCAATAGTCAAACACCCGAATCATTGCACACTAGTTACGTATGACTTACAAGGATAAAAAAATAACCTCAGAAATAATTTAAGATTGATCGCTGTAATGTCCGTGGGGGTTGGGGTGCAGCAGGGATGCATTTACATGCACACTAAATAGGTTGAAGTAAAGAAAATATTTATGTTCCTAGAAAAATATTACAAAATAGGAAAATGCATACTATTTCACTGTGAATTATTTGACAAAAAATATTAATAGATAATTCTAGGACAACTCACCTTTCCTGTAGTTGCCGACCACACTTTTAATGTATTGTCATCCGAGCCACTTACTATCCGATTCCCTGAGAACTGCAGGCAAGTTATGACGTGGTCATCGTGACCTTTGAGGACTTTTGGGGGTCGAATTGGATTTACCCTCCAATTCATTTCTATCGTATGCTGGCGCATGAAAGCTGCCTGGAGTAGAACAACAGAATTAAATTATTTCTTATCTAAATACATTACTCAAACCTAATTACTTCTTATCTTTTTGTACATAAAACTAAAATACTACGAGGTGAATCAAAATATCTGATGTGTAATAATCCGCAGAAAAAGCTATGAGTAATGAATGCTGAATTGAAAACTGCAAAAATAGTCATATCAAATGGTGAACGAAACTTGAATATGGTTAATTAATTCAGAAAACAGTTGTGTATAGAGGCTGGTAAATGACAAGAAGAAGGCATAGACTGCTGTACATGAAATACAGGAAAACCAGAGGCAATTTGTTGCTAAGACACACAAAAGGTTCAAGAAAACTTTGAAGCAATAATGAACTATGACAATGTTGATTTGACTATGTAAAGATTAATCTTTGTTGTTACAGGTCACTTGATACTGATGCTTTCCCTGCACACCAAATACCTAAACCTGACATTCTACCTCGAAGTAATAAACAGAACTAAGACAGTAAGTCAAAAATATATGTAGATCTTAAAATAGCAAATTATGTTGTAAATTTTATTCAAATAAATTTCAGACATTGTTCTACAGGGGTCCAGTATCTGTATACAAGTAACTAAAAGAGAATGCAGAGTAACTAAACACACTTTATGGTCTGTTAATTGGAACAGTGGAATTTAGCAGACTGTCTAACAAGGGAGGAGAGTTGGAAATATATATCTCGTTTTTGAAAGCAGTCCTGAGAGAGAGAGAGAGAGAGAGAGAGAGAGAGAGAGAGAGAGAGAGAGAGAGAAAAGTTTATACTAAACACTAGAACAGTGGAATGGGGGGATTTAATTAGAAGGCAAGTGGAAAGAGGATACCCAGTAATTATAGTATTTACTGTAAATACCAGTAAGATAGTGCAAAGTATAAGGATTATTACCTTCCATGGAGAAGTAACGGGGTTTAATTTTGGTTTCCTACGGCTAAAAGATTCTCTAACTTCCTCTATACCAGCTTCACGGCATTTTTCCCTCCACAAAAGATTGTCTTCTGCTAAGAACCGCCAACTGCGACAAGTTTGTGCAGCTCTTAGAAGATCACGAGGTTCGAGGAAGGACAATACATACAACGCCAACTGTAAAAAATAAACATTATTTCAAGTTTTGGTAATATATTGCAGTGTAGTATAGTTCATAATTCCACTTCACAAATTAGTACCAGACTTCATACTGATCATTTTTTAAAAAGTACATAAAAGTTCATTCTTTGTTTGCACTTAAGATCACCGTAATAAATAGTGTGTAACAGTTTTTACAACAACAACTACTATAACCTTCAAATTCTTCAAGTACACTCCTCTCTGATTCCAAAGTGATGTTCCATCGCACACCTGATCTACACAACACCTCAGTCCACCCGTATACCACTTCAACCCCAAACCCTATGCCACAGGCATCATATCCCTGTGGAAGACACCACTGCAAGATCTGTCCAATCCACCCACCCAGCACTTCCTATTCCAGTTCTGTCACAGGCTTACCCACAGCAATCAAAGGCTGTGAAAGCATCCATGTGATTTACCAACTGTGCTGCTAACACTGCACAGCTTTTAATATTGTTATGACCACAGACCAGCTTTCCATTACGCTTGATTTCAAAGGCGCTTCAAAATCTGAGCCATCTGAATCCTCCCACCCACCACCAGCTAAAACTCACAAAAGGGAGTACAGCAACTGTCCCCCCCCCCCCCCCCCCACACACACACACACCCTCCCACCCCACCCGACAATTCCTGCATATCTTTAAATGCATCCAGTACCTACATGCTCTCCATAAACCGATGCTGTATGCATCCCCACTACCACCTTGCATCGCTCAACAACAGTGCAGAGCATTACTCAGATTATTGGAGCTGGATGTGACAGATTTGTGTCTGGTGTGCGCTTGTATGTTAATACGAATGTGTGCTTTTTTAAGAAGACTGTGGCAGAAAGAGGTGTATACGAGTGTCTTATGTGCCTGTTGTAGCAAGTGTTTGTGGTGCATTATATTATTGAATTCCAACTTCAACTTTGCACTGTTAAATTACTGTTGTGCTACATTCCAGATTCCATAGATAATCTTTGCATTTCATGATCATCTTTGTAAGAATGTGATGCTTTTACACATATACTGTCAAATTAGTGACCAGCCAGTGTTCTACTACTACAAAGACTTACCTCCTTTGGAAGTAGTGATATAAAATCACGTTGGAATTGAGGTTCAATCACTTGCATCATGTGCCTTACTTGAGTTGGCTCACACTTCTCAATGAGCTGATCTATGGCTAAAAGACGCTCTGCATTTGACCATCGCTGCAAATAGAAATGCAATCATGGTAATACATCAAGTTCGCAGAAGAGTAAAGAGACAAAATGGAAAGTAAACAACACTCAAAACACAGCTTCCAACATTAAATGCTATCTACATCAATATAACATGAATAGTGACAAAATGAGAGTGATAGTCTTAAAAAGACTTACATTACAACAAAATTGATAATTTTAAGATGATCAATCTCATTTTGTCACTATTAACACTTTATATTGATGTAGATAGCATTTAATGTTGGAAGCTGTGACATTGTTTTAATTGTACCACATTTCATTTGTTGATGTAAACTTTTCAAATACCACACACTTATTTTTAAAACTTTATCACTGAACTTTGTAACGTTGTTTACCTAGGCTTAACCAAAGATATCCACCAAAGATACTCCACACTCATTAATATTGACTGCATAACTGTATATTCAATTTCAATAGCATAGCTTGTGACAGTCTTTGACTTATGCAATTGGCATTGTGCAATCTTCAGTATTTGCAGTCCACTCTTGCATTTTGTGTTTGTTTTGACTAGGATAATCTAGTATGATATTTGTAATTTTATTTAAAGTGACTACTGCTGTTTTCAGCCAGATCTATTTTATTTAATGCTGTTGACTAATCGGTTTTAATACCCTTCGAGTATTTGTAACACAAGGTAGTCTGATACTTCCACTTTTCCATCCTGTGTGTGTTGTTTGCTTCTTACTTTCTTTTTAATGTGTACATTAGTTATTTTATTTTGTATAGTTTATCTTTGATGATGGTCCTGTGCCAAAACTAGTCAATGTTAAGGATTTCAATGAAACAACTGAGGGTTAAAGATGCATTTTATTATATTACTACTACTACTACTACTACTACTACTACAAGTGTTTGTAGTCAATATATAGGTCTTCAGCTTCTCAACACTAGTTTGAGACTCCATGAAAATACAAATTTAGGAATAAAATAACTTTTAGCAATGTATGTGAGACTCAACAAAGCATTTTTCATTTAAGCAACTCACATTCTAAATTGCCTTAACTGATTGCAATTGAGTATTTGATTTTGCAAAAGACATTCAAATGTTTACCAAATTCTTTTCAGTTCCACTAAAGGAATTATTTAGGCCAAAGCAGGTACTTCAAAAAATATTTCTTGAATATAGCAACAAAAGTAATTCAAAATAGTTTACAAACAATATTAAATGTACTTTAGATAACTCTGCTGCAGTCTAAATGCCTCTGCAAATATAGCATGGCTATTCTGCAGTCATTTTGACTACACAACATGTTTTTAGGTGGGTTAAGCTAAATGAGCCTTGTTGCAGGTAAGCATTTAACGTGTACTGTTAGGTTTATGTAATAACAGGCTGAACTGCATGAATGGTTGCAGAGAAGAGAAGGGCGGGCGGGCGGGCGGGCGGGCAGGCAGGCAGGCAGGCAGGCAGGCAGGCAGGATGGGGGAAGGATTTGTACACCTCTTGTTCTATGGCAACAATCCTTACAGAAATACATATTTTACAAGTCTGGAGTAGATCAAACTACCTCTGTAAAGATTATGGCATATTCCACTATTTATTCAGTACTTTTCTGTGAATTATATGCGAACTGGTTTCTGTTACACCAGTTTGTCCAAAATTTGTGTTCTCAGGCCTTTAGGGCATTCTTTGTACATTTATTAGCTAACATTAAGCATGAATTTTGTTTGTTTGTTTCTTTTGTTCATTTCCTGAATCTTCAATTCTGTCAGTCACAAGATAGATGAACTTAACTTCACTCTCTTTGGATCAAGTCATCAAACACTTTCTGAAGTCATCCAAATCAGTCCACCAAATTCTGATACTTTAATGAACATATTTACTGGATTTTTCTGTACCTAGTGATGTTATTACATTACGGTGATACTAATGCCAGGATTTCCTCTACCAGGCAGTTACTTTTCAACTCCTCAGAATTTCTGCAGACAGATCGAACATATACTTTCTTGTATGAAGACTCCATTAGTACTCCTGTGCGATTACCATCAAAATATTATCAATAATAGAAATTTTAGTTTGGTGGTTAAAATACAGAGTATTTATTTTAAAACACTGCATATCAATTTCGTTCATTGAATGAACAGCCTCAGTAGTTTCTCATACTCAGGAACACAATGTTAGGAATCCATCGTCTCATTTCAACAAATCAAAACAAATATGGAAAACTGTACTGCTT
This sequence comes from Locusta migratoria, assembly GCA_026315105.1. Taxonomy (NCBI): domain Eukaryota; kingdom Metazoa; phylum Arthropoda; class Insecta; order Orthoptera; family Acrididae; genus Locusta; species Locusta migratoria. The sequence continues at coordinate 288,609,721 of CM048747.1, read as the reverse complement.
TTGTTTAAGACTGCACAGATGTGTTAAAAACACTTGTCTGTTATTGTTGGCCGTGATACAGAATGAGACCATTCAATTTATATCCGAAGAAACTTATCAACTGTCGCACAATTTCTGTGAACCTTTAGAAAAACAGATGCAGTTTTGCAAAACAGTTTCCATTTTTTTATACTATCTACATTTCTGAAACCAAAGTAAATGTGAACATGCAATTTTTGAAACTGCTGACATATGAGGAGGGGTTAATGATGGAGTCTATTATAGGCCAAACCACTATTTTGCAAGGTAAAATTTGGCAAAAAACGTGTGGCTATATTCGTGCAAATACTCTAATGAATCTTTCCAGGAACTGTTGCATGATACAGTTTAACGACAATATAAACACACACCTTACAGTTATGTTTTCTTAAAAGAAAAATAGCCCTTCTCTACATCTTCAATAAAGCACAAGTTTTTATTAATGAATACAATTACTCACATATGATGAGCATTACTTTCAAGAGCCCTCTCTACTAGCTACTGAATACTTACTTGAAACTGATACAACCAGTCAGTCATCTCTGGAGGAGGATTATCTTTTGAAGGAATAACACTTCTTTGAAGTTTTACTTTTTCTAATGTTACTGAGCCCTCAGGAAATTTTTTCTTTGAGCTGAAATAATTAATTTTGACTTGAGTTAATATAATGAAAATTGCAAAGCCACAAGAGATATGTTTTGTGTATAAATATTTAGAGTACAGATTAAAAACACAGAAAAATCATATTATAAAACATAAATGTAGTGTTATTGCCCGTCACATTCCAGTGCCGTGGTTTTGAATTGCTACATATAAAAGAAACACTTGTTCATGAGCACCTCATCTGTTAATTCATGTTATTTTAACAATGGAAAATCCGATAGAACTATCAATAATGGGGGATAGGTAACAACTCACTGTAAAAAGGTTCGCTGAGCTGATGACAGACATGAAAAGAGAATCACATTCACACAACTTAAATTTTCAGCCATGGTCTTTGTCAGAAAAAGACTACATACATTCTTGCAGTCACTCAGACAACTATATGTACACAACTATCATGTCCGGCAACTCAAGCGACACAAGCTAGACAAGTCTAGTTTGTGTTGCTGGAATGGCCGGACATGGTAGTTGTTTACATATAGTTGCCTGAGTGATTCTTTTCCTGACAAAGGCCATGGCCGAAAATATAAGTTATGTGATTATCTATTTTCATGTGTCAACAGCTCAGGGAGCCTCTTTACGCGAGTTGTTACCTATCCTCCATTATTGATATTCATATTATTTCCCACTGAACAAAGTAAGTCAATGACAGAACATGGCAAAAGAACAATGAAATTTCTATCTAATTTGTAATCAAGTAATTCCATGAAACACTAATGGAAATTGATAGTGAAACCACATCAAAGCTAAGTGAAATATCCAAATGTTGAAGCTACTTTTAACCAAAAGGTGCATAAAATGATTGATTTGTGAATGTGGTTTTCAAAATTTCTCCATATGATAACAGCACATCAGGTATTTCACCATCAAGGCACTGAAATTGATAACTGTTGGTACCAAAAGGAATCATCCTCAAATGTGTAAGTGCTCCATACAGCCATAATGGAACAAGTGGTTTAAAAGCAATATGACATAGCAGCTGGATAAAGGTCAGAGAAAACTTTCACTTTCCTGTGTTTGATACAGTAAGTGTATTTATACCCTTCTTTCACATTCATGATTAATGTCTCATTCACAGAACTAAAACTCTTAAAATTCCTGCCCACTTTCAGTAAAGATTAAGGTTATTTTTAGAGGTGGTATGCCATTGCCTTCCTCCAACCTTCAAACTGTCTTACCCAGCCAGTTATAGAGGGACCTACAGTTTAATGTGGGTTCCAAACCATGGTGCTACTCTATATTTTTCACATCAGCAACACTGCCAAAGGTGAAAGAAGTGGCAAGTGATAGATAAAAATTCTGGGACCTGGTGGGGATTGAACCCACAACATTTGGATTTGTAGTCTGGCACTACCACTGTGCTACCAAGCTGCACTAAAAAGTAGAATTATTAAGCTGCAAATCACGTTACACAAAATTTAGTTTATATTTGACTACACAATGATATTTTATAGCTGTTGAGAAATATACCCTGCCTCAAATATGGGCTTATTTTAATGTTATATGTGATATAAAGCTTAAATGCTTCACAGTTAAGATCAATAATACGTAGATAGGGATCAACTAACCGTAAAGACGAACTTTGACCTGCCGACAGACATAAATAATTATTTGTGTCTGTCGGCAGCTCAATATACATCTTTACAATGAGTTGTTCCCTATCTACATATTATTATTCACAGTTAAGATCCAAATTTATGATATGCTGCAAGCATTTGTCATAAATAAGTTCAAGGAGCTTTTCACTCAGACCAAATCAATTCCATCAATCAAATGGTACTCAAGTGTTTAAACCATTATATTAACTTGTATCTGGAGAATACTGGAAAAGACACGATTGTTTTAAAATTGACAGTCAAAAATTGTAGATGCATTGCATTTAAAATACTTGTATACACAAAGAACATTCTTTTACGAAACTTTACTTGCTTGGGCTGTGTTTCTTCATAATTACTCTACCAGCTATAAATTAACAAAAGTGTTTCAGAGAAGGTGATCTATGATCAACGAATGTTGCACAAAATGAATGAATAAATAGCATAACAACAAGCATTTTCCTTATATATCAAATGTACATTTGTTATATTGTGACTACGGGTCACCTTGACAGATCATCCACTACTAAAAATACTTTTGTTGTCAGTGGCATCGAAGTTAGTGTACCCATGAGTGTGAGTAAAGAAACGAAATTTGAAGGAAACAGAAAAAAAATCAGAGATTGTGAATCCCCATTGTTAATGTTACTTTGCAAAACAAGACCCAGAAGAACTACCTCAGTTTAATTTTCACACTACTGCTAAAAAGAGTGTTATTGATATAGTGGCAGTGACAGACATGTTCGAAATTACTAAAATTAGCATAGGCTCTAGAGAAAAGATTTGTCACATCTACACGTAACTGGCAGCTGAATTAAATCTATATTGTTTAAAAAAAAAAAAAACTGAGCCCAGTACTCGGAAGAAAGCGTAGGTAACACCAATCTACAAGAAGTGGTAGCACAAATGATCCACAAAAATACTATGCAATCACAGTAACACCCATCAGGTGTAAAATCAAAGTACATATTCCAAATTCAAAAATAATGATAATGAAGTAATTTGAAGGCAATGATCATTTCCACGCAAACCGCCACGGATATTGATTAAAATCTGATCTTCAGATATTCAGCTCGCACTTCTCTCACTCAACATGTAAGCTACAGAGCAAAGTAATAGAGTTGATGTATGAATTTCTTTACTTTCAAAAGCATTTGACTCGTCATGAGAACATGACAAGTGGCATAGCCCAATTTCCAGTGGAAGATGGTTTCAAATATGTGAAAATATTTCACTTCGTCTGTAGATACTCTAAAATTATCAGAAAAGGATTCAATTTATATTTTAGACATATACTGCACACAGAAGGAGAGGTGCAGTATTCTCATTTCACTATACATGCGTAAAATTCGTATGTTAGTAAATGATTAGATTTACAAGGCCCCGTAGTGTGTAGAATGCACATCTGATTGCATTTGTGATGTCACTGCTTGGTTGTTACAAAGTATGTACCAGTTGACTGCTGTCGGTCAGACACTGAAACAAGATGTTTACATAGGCTATATTACGACCACCCGAAATGCTTCAATTCATTTGACAGAGGCCACATTGCTGGACTGTGTGAAGAGGAAGATCATATCACGCAACTGCCAAACATGTGGGCCATTCTGATGCCACAGGGGCCCAATGTTGGATACAACGGGTACTTAAGGACACCTAGTCACGTCAGAGTTTCGAGTTGATCAAGAAACCAACTAGGGAGGAGGACCATTATATGGTGCACCAAGCAATGTAGAATCCATGAAGTCGGCACCTGCTATCCCCAAACATGTTCCAGAGAGTCTACAGCAGCCTGCAAATCACTGCACAGTGTGTCTATGAGCCTGATCTGCCAAATTGTGGTTGTACCACAACATGTGTTGGTTGCCTTGACACTAACACCAACACTAGCACCCCGCACTCATGTTATTTCAGCCTGGGTCGAGTTCTACAAGGCACATAAGAAGCCTAAACAGTCTTAACATGATTGGTCATATGAACTTCATGGTCTTAGCCATCGTCATATATTTGTCACAGATAATCATCAGGAATCTTACGCCGACAACATGGTCTGTGATGCCATTCTCCACTTAGCTCCAGACTGGTAAGTGCGCCAACGGGCCTTGCGATTAGACAATCCTACGGTAACTGTTGAGCTTCATATCGCTCAATCTTTCGAGATTTCCTGTGCTGCAGCGGATAAAACTGAAGCATGGGAGGATGTCGGCTACTATTTCTCCCAAGATGTTCACCCGTCCGTCTTCTGACATAGCTGATGCTGCTGCTGTGCACGACTGCCCTAATCACCATGCGCACAGCCACCTGCAACAACCTAATAAACAACGACAATGGTCTGCAGCGCATGAATGCTCCAATGCTCAGTAATCTCTACCGTCCTGCCAGTTCTGATCATTACAGAGCACCTTGCTCTAAACGTTGGGTAACTTTTAATAAGTGTCACAAGAAGGACCACTTGGCTTCAGTTTGTCGTTCTCAACCCGTTTCGGCTGATGTAGACCTGGAAATCAATTTGGTTCAGAACCCGCAATCGTCTCCTACAAAACTATTTCTGTAAGTTTTTGACAAACTGGTGACTTTGCAACTCAATAAGGGTGCCTCTGTCCCTGCTAAACTACCACACCTACATGCGGCTAGGCGCTCCCCCCCTCCCCAAGTCATTCCAGGTGGAGTGCTCCTTGCTAACTACAGTCATATAAATCTGTGGTGTGTCTGATCACTTTCCTTGTGGTTGACGGTACAGCTGTGGTGAACATATTCAGCCTTTACACCTTTAAAGACTTCAGATTTTCAATCTCTGATATGACACTGCCATTCCACGACATCGAGTCGCTGTCAAGAATTTTCTTCTTTATTTCCTGGTGAGTTGAGTTGTCCTTCTGCCTTTACAACACACATTACTATGAAGCTGACAGTGTGGCCAAAAGTTTTTTGCGCCCGCCAGATACCGGTCACCTTGAGCAATCAGCTGAAGGCTGAACTTTATTGTCTCCAAGCCTTGCAGGTTCTTTGCCAGGTTACTTCCAGTGAATGGGTCACACCCGTTGTCACTGTACAGAAATGCTCGAGCGACTTACGTATTTGTAGCGACTTCAAGGTCACAATTAACACTCAGTCGCTCAGACTCATACAAGCTGTCGTGCATTGACAAACTGCTGGCTCAACTTTCAGAGTCACTTTTTTTTTTTTTTTTCCTCAGGTATATTTGGCAGGACCTTATCTCCAACTTCCCCTTGATGGGGAATCCAGCCACCTGCTGGTTAACATATCTTTCGGCCTGTATCAGTACCAACATTTGCCATCTGGTGTAGCCAGCATGCTGGCTATGTTTTTCAACACTTCCTGGAACAACTGTTGCTCCCTCTTCCAGGTTGCATTAACTATCTCGATGACATTGTGATTACGGGTTCGTCGCCCACAGAGCACATACATAACTTATGGGGCACTATCAAATTCTCACGTCTGCCGAGCTCAGTCGCAATCTCTAAGTCTTGATTTTTTTAACCATCTATTCCCTATCTTGGGTTTGAAATTTCATCAAAAGGAGTACGCCCCCCAGTGGAACACACAGCCATTGTTGCAAAAATCTGCATCCATCAAGGACTTGCAAAGTGGCATACTAACATTGCTTTCTGTCCTGTGCTGATACGCCGTGCGGCCTCTCCACTGCCTCCTCCACAAAGATGTGCCCTTTGTCTGGTCAGAGGACTGCAACGGTGCTTCCTGCACTCAAGAACCTTCATGTCGCCCCTTGCCTGATCGTGTACACTCCGGATCAGCTTCCTCGCCACAGATGCCTCACAGTACAGGGTCAGGGCAGTGCTGGTCCATAAATTACCTAACGGATCTGAATGTCCTATTGCTTAAGCCTCTAAAGCTTTGACCCTGGTCCAGCAACAATATTCTCAGATCAAAAAAGAAGCTTTGGCCATTGTTTATGTCTTTAAAAAAATCCACATTTACTTATTTGGAGTCAAATCCCACCTTCTTATTGACCACAAACTGTTTGTTTCCCTTTTAAATCCTACCACCTTCTCTAGCAGATAAGGCTGCACACTGGTTTCAGCAGTGGTCTCTCTATCACACTAAAATTATGAAATTCACTTCCGGCCTACAGCCCAACTTACTCATGCTGATTCTCTGTCATGTCTTCCTATTGGACCCAATCCCGAATTTGATCATGAACTTCCCTGCTTTTATCTGGACGAGGAATCAAAGGCTACTGTGCATGGTTTCCATATTACATCTCAGCACTGTCTGTTGCTGTGGCTTCTGACTGTTAGGTCAAGTCTTGAGTTATATGCAAACAGATTGGCCAGATAGTCCTTCAAGCTGAGCCTTTGACCCATTGCAGATTTACTTTACTTTTCAGCTGGGTTTGAATGTGACTGGGTTATGCTACTGGCAGCCTTCAGTGTTGGGTGGTTGTGCTAGCACCTTTACAATCGCATGTGTTGACACTGCTACATGAGGATCACTAGGCGGCCTCCTGCATGAAACCCTTGCCCAACAGCACATGTTTTGGGCCGATATGGACAGCGAAATTGTGGACACTTGGTGGCCTCTTGCTTGCAATGTGCTTCTTAGCAAGTAGTGCCACATATGGATTATGTTGGCCCTTTAATTGCTATTGGTTTTGGTTTTTTTGTCATTAATGCCTACCCTAACTTCCCTTATGTCATGTACTACCCTACTATGTCTATGACCATGACTATTCAATCTCTAAGGTTTGTGCCATTGAACCCCCCCCCCCCCCCCCCCTGAAAACCTGGTTTCAGACAACATCCCTCAGTTTACCTCCTCTGCTTTTCGGGATTTTTGTGCTCAGTTGGGGTCCTCCACATCCCTATCTGCCTTACCAACCCCAGTCTAGTGGTGGAGCTGAGGCTAGTATGCACTTTCATGGTGCGGATGTGCAAGTATGTGGTGTCTTCTTGTGTAGACAATGCTGTACTTCAATTCTCATCTTCCCACCGCCTTACACCGATGGGGGATTGTAGTCCAGTGAAACTATTTCATGGCCACCAACTGTGAACACTGCTCCACCTGCTCATACTGCAGACACGGATTGCTGCTTGCCACCCTCGCTGGCTGCTGGGTGTCGTCACAAACTGCCAGGGCCGACGCATATGCTCAGTGCGCACACCAGGATGTGTGGTGTGCATCCACTGGGACCAGTTGCGCCTCCAGGCTCCTGTGGGGCCCCCCCGCCACAGGCACCGCCACCACCACCACCACCACCACCACCACCACCGCTGACCATCTCCATACCTCCCTTGTAGGCACCCCATACGATGCCTCCACCGACGGTTCCATACCCGGTGCTTCCCGTGGTTATCGTGCCCATCAGTGACTCCGGCAGCGCCCCTGGGTGCTGCCACACAACCACCAGCCCCACAGTCTGACCTCGATGGACCACTGCCAGCCATCTCTACCGAGCCATCGCTCCCATCCGCAGTACTGGGCTCGTCATCAGTACCAGGCTCTCCCATCATAACAGGCTGCATCTCAGAACAGATGAGCCACCATCGCCAGCATGCCACCAGTATTGCCCCAATGGCCAGGTACCAGCATGCAGTCTCCTCAATAAGCATGCACTATGTGCCAATGAGACCATGCTGATGGACATTGTCTGGGTCCACTTTGAGACAGTCGACATTTCTCCCTGAAGGGGGAGGTGTGTGATATATATTGCAGTGCGTGGCAAACCAAACTCTGCACTGCCTCTTGCGAGTACGCAGCCGGCTGCGAGGCAGCAACACTTATGTTGGATGGCACCCGAAGCCAATGAACTACGACACACGCCAGTGTTTTAGTGTTCCCCATTCAGTGTACAAGCTCTGTAGAAGTGTGAATTCGAGTGCTAATTATAACCCGATAGAGAAGTTACTTCAAAGAGCTCTGGGTGGTGGTGATGAAGTATATTGTAATGGTGGGGAAAGAATTTGAAATTAATGTGAACTTCGATAAGACCAAAGGGATGAAAATTGGAAAGGTAGGTGACACAATCAACATATCACTAGATGGAAGAAAATTGCAACAGCTTCAATTATTCTAATATCTGGAAAGGTTTACCTTCCAATGGAGTTATGCAGAAGATATGAGGAAAGAAATTGTTTGGGAGAGTGAAAGATTTACTGACAGCCAGGGACACCCGGGAAGAGGTTTGCCAAATGTTGTATGTGAAGCATGGTGTTACGGCTCTGAAACCTGGAAAATCTTTAAAAAAGAACAAAAATATTTAGAAAGTTCTGAAATATGGCTATGGAGAAAGTAAAATGGACTGACAGAATGAGAAATGGGTGCCCTTGAGCAGGGTAAAAAGGAAAGGAACTTCACGAGGGTGATATGTAAGCAGCAAACATCGTGGGACACACATTACGCACAAACTGTCAACTGCAGAGGATACTGGAGGGAAAGTAGGACGAGAAAGAGGAAGAGGAAGGAAGAGATTTGGTATCCTAACAGATGTTAAGAAAGGATGAAGTTACCAGCTAATTAAGGCAGAAGCCCACAGCAAAGTCCTGGAGGATGTACAAATACAAGCCAGCATTGAATTTTCTTGCTCAGAACATATGGATTTAATAATTTCTCTTTTTATGATTTTTTAATTTTTTACTTCTAATGATCGCAATAAAACCTACTTTAATTCTTTTGTTACAGGAAAGATAAGTGATCCTACGAGTGAGGTACTGGGCCCTACAAAACAACAACAACTGAGGGCATTTTACTTCCATTGTATAGCGGAGGCTTATAGTTGATAATGAATAAAGATCTTTATCTACTCTGTAGTGCCATTTTTTATCTAACTCCTAAGGCTGATATTTTAGAACAAAATATCCATAAACAAAAATTATAGCATTAACTTTTACTTTTGAGAGAGATATTTATTACCAATATTTATTTGGCATTTAAATATTCTGTTTCTTTGTAATCTGGTTAATACTTTCTACCAACATACCTCATTATTCCAGTCTTGCTCTCTGGGAAGAGTTTCTTGCAGGGAAACCCACTTTGTACTTCAAGTTTCCGCTTCCGCTAGAACAAACAATTTATTTAATAAATATCTCCTCTCACACACAATCTCTCATGTTGGCAGTATGATTAAAAAACAAATTATCTTTGACATTCAAGATAATGTCATTTAATGGTGGTACACAGTTTATATACACTCAGAAAAAATTTCTGCAATACATTTAGAAGGTACTATAACTTATTATTAAAATGTGAGTCTCAAACCTAGAACCCTTTGCTCAGCATCTGTTGTAATGTCACGGCTTGCGACAATAACACACGCCACGACTTCAGAACCCACCAGTTCCTATTTTTTCCCCCTCCAAGGGTTTCAGACACTTATTAATTTTTTATTATTTTGGTTCAAAATGTTTGCAAAAACTTACAAAACTACAAATCTAAAGTGGGCCATCAAACACGTCAGTGCATTCCCCCCCCCCCCCCCCCCCGTTCCCATTGGATTACTTGATATCATTGAGACCCTTATATCTAACCATTGGGATAATTGATCCTGGTGAACTGCTCAGTGCTTTTGCATAATCCAGTGAGACGAGGTCAGATACGCCTGATGGGTCACATCAACGCACCATCTCTACCTATCCAACAACTGCTAGTAATATGTTTCAATGATTCTTGGGTTCCTGCAGAGGAATGTAGCAGAGATTTACATTGTAAATGAAAAGTACAATCAAATGTGTTAGTTTGTAATTCCAAAAGCAGTTACACCCCATGTTTGGCAAATAGGCGGTAAAACTTTACAACACTTCTCATCGGGCTCTAGTGCTTATGTTGGAAACAGATGAACAATTAAGTGTAGAATTGCGTTAATATTTTTCATGAGCTACAGAGTAAATGTTATTGCTGTTTTTTCACTCACAGCAAAATTAATACTGTGCCTGTTCTATGGCTGAAAGGTTCTTGTATGTACCCTTGTCCGTTCAGAAAAAAAAAAAAAAAAAAAAAAAAAAAAAATTGTTTCAATTGGAGTTTTCAAGACAAAATATGTATCGGTCATCCGTGTTGCTGACATTGACCACTGGTGCCAACATAACTACCAGAGCCCAGCGAGTAGCGTCGTACAATTTAACAAAATAGGCTACAGCACCCTTTACCACACAGACAAAAACAGCTTGGGTAAAGTGTACATATTTTTAGTGTATAATATACAATAAAGATGTGAGTTTCCCATTTGAAAATACAGAGCAGAACTTGTCCACACAGGATGAGCCATTTCAAAACATATGAGAGAAAGGGTGAATAATGGGCTTACCCAATATTTAAACATCCAATTTGAAAGGCTAATAATATGTAACAGTGACATATATAAGGGGAGGGGAGCCCAAAAAGGCTCTAAAAAAAAAAAAAAGTTATCTGAATTATTTTAATGAATGATTCATGAAGGCATCGCCATGGTAGGCTATCATACTTCCCTACATTAGTGAGGAGAATAGGGGGTTAGTGGTGTGAAGTTTGTGCAGTTTTTAGAAAAATATCTACATTTTTATTATTTAATAAAAAGCTTGATCACTGAAGTAAAAGGGGCAAAATTGATATATCTGATATATCATGTGGTTAAAATAACTTATGTTTACATTATTTTTGACACCCCATACCCAAAAATAGATACTTATATTCACCAACAATATGTTGTCTGACAAGCCTGTTCACTATTCTCATAGATGACGGTAAATATAAATGGTAGATTTTGAACCTGTCTTTTAGATGATCCAAAACTTCAAATAAGGTAATAGAAAGCCCTTGATTAAATGAAGTAACAACTCGCTAAACAGTAAGGCACATAAACAAGGCAGAAAAGTTACATAACTTGGCTGAAGTGCAGTTTATGAGTATGCGAGTGGCGTTTCATGTTTGGATGTTGGCAACGGCACTGGAGCCAATCAGCAGTCACGTTCATGCAGCCAATACAACTAGCTTTCTCTTTATGGTTTGTAAACAAATTGGTGTAGTGGATGTAAAGATCTTTAGAGCAACATTTTTGCATTGCAATAAATGTGGGATTTATACTTACGTTCTGTAATGGAGATTGAGCGTACTGGCTGTACTATGTAGTCAAAATTATTTTCACCAGTGATTTTAGTTGTGGTGATTGCATGACCTCCACAGCCTTTACGAGCGCAATTACTTATACTGAGTGGTTCTGAACCGGATATTCAGGCGCTACTACGAGACAAAACTCTTGTGTAACCTATGTACCTAAACTCACGGCTGCGCTGGCCTGTTTTAAGTTCTCAATAGTGTGTTAAAGAGCAGTCTGAAACGGTGTTGGAAACATCCTTTCATTTAAAAAGTGATCTGTAGTGTAGCCTTCAGATGGTTAGGTATAGGTTAAACAAAACAAAAATGTCTTTAGTACATGAGGGCATGTAGCGCCTGAATCTCTGGTTCAGAAACAGAACCTCGAGATACATGGATTCTTCCAAATTAACCAACGTCTGTCTTTTCTTAGGGAAGTGAACACTAATTTTAATAACTTTCATTATTCACATATTTCAATTCACTGAAAAAAATTGTCAGTTGTATTACTTGAGAGGGAAACAGCTAATTGGATTTACACTGCAAGAAATTATCAAATCTGAACAAAAAAGCATGTGAAGAAAGGCCAAATTCACAACACATGAAATGCGAAATCTGATTGGCTGCCTTCACCTGCGTCATTCATCACGCCATTACCAATATTTATGCATAAACCACAACTCGCAGACTCTAACTGCACTTTTACCCATAACTTACATGTGTATTCTTCATCTAAAGCTACATGCTCGTACACTCTGAAATCTGTTGTACCAGACTGATGTGAGTACAACCCAAGTTTCTTATTACAGTAGAAGGTGATAACTGGGTTGTGAGTTGGCAAAGACAACAAATGAAAAAGGGCATCAATGTTGTGGTAACATACTGCCTGCTAGCAAAACATCAGTGCCATAATGAAAACTGAAAATATTTGAGAGCTTAGCTCTTTAAACATCTACTAATCCTACACACTTAGACTAATTTGGATATTACCTAGTGTATTTCTGAGAAAGGTATGGGTTTATCACCTCAAATAAAACCACAGTTAGTAAATCAGAGTAACAGTGTACAAACTCTTGTTACAGTTAATAAGAGCTTCAATTTTTATGTGACACACAGAATCAAGACCACCAGAAGAGGTACAATAATGACATTTTTATCCTATATTAATGTTTTCTATTACTATGTACAGATATTGCTCATTTTTAGTAAGTACTGTCAATTTCAGCAACAAACATCTTTACAGTTATACATTTCTTGCAATCATATGCAGTTAAGGATTATTTATAATAAAATGCTGAAGTGACAGATCTGGCTCAGGAATCATAAAATAAAATCTCTCTCAGTGCCTATGGCATGGATTTTCAGGTGCTTTATCACTGACAAGGAGAAACTCTTCCAGTATTTCAGGAAAAAAGAATATGCACTCTGATATCCCAATCAACTCAAGGTGCTTCAAGAGTTTTTGGTTACACTAAAAGTTCTAAATTTTGGTGGTGGTAGTAGTTGTTTCACAGTATGCAATTTGTTGACTTTTGGTGTACTGTCATAATATCAATGGCTAGCCCACAGGGTAGTAAAAGTGTGGAATGTTTTAACAGTTTTGCAAAAAGACCAAATTCAGAAAAAACTATGAAATGTACAGTAAGTGGAACATGTAGGTTTTTTTTTTCCAAGCTGATCAATACATTGAATATAGCCTACTTATGAGGGGTGTTAAAATGAGAATGTGTGAAAGAACATTGTAGGTATAGGCCTATTGAAGTCTTTTGAGCTGAAGGATTCCCTGATCCCACAATTCCTGTGGCTGTGACAAGAGACAGTCCTCTACTGTGTCCTTCAGTTTGTCATCCAAGTGAAGCGCTTTCCTTTGACCTATTTTTTAGCGGAAGTCGCAGGGTGACATGTTCAGGCTGCAGGATAGATGCTCCAACTGCTCCCACTTGAACTTTGCCAATACACTTTGTGTGACCCAAGAGATGTATGGACATTGTTATCATGGGACAGAATAACTCCCACTGTGAGCAGCCCAGGTTTTTGCTCTTTATGGACTTCTGTAGCCTAAAGATGCCTCACAGTACTCTTAACTGTTTATGGTTTTGGTGCGCTAGAGGAATTCAATGAGTATCTGACCTCGGAAATAGGAAAAAGACAGTGAATATCACTTTGCTTGCTGAGACATAGCCTTAATTTGGGGGGGGGGGGGGCAGTGACGACGCTTGCTTCGCGTCCCTAGATCTTTCACTGTGTTGGTATCCCAAAATGACAGATGCAAATTGCAACTGGTTTGGTCATTAAGAAATTTTGTTCCTTCTCATTTGAACACTCCTCATAATTTGTTCAAACAGACACCACATTAATGAATAAAGGTGCAGCCTGAACTTTTAGTGAAGAGAATTTTCTGAGGTTCTTTCAATACATCAACTGCTACTATTACCTGAAGTTCACCTAGTCCTTTTTCAGACCCCAGGCCATCTTGGTAGATGCTGACCACCTTGTTGAATCCCATATTTACACCTCTACTCATATTAAACCCATGAACAACATACCTCCACTTTGATAGCTGCCATCCTTTCCATACCAATTACTCCCTTCCCTAAACCCATGGTATGATTATTTTCTCCAATGACTAATCCCTCAACACATACCAACAACTTTCCACTGCTGTCCTCTCCCAGAATTACTTTAAGGACCTCATCTGCAGACCAACTGCATGAGCAGTCCATTGCCCCCCCCCCCTTTTTTTTCCAGTAACAATGTTCCAAACTCCCAGAAACTGCCACCCGCCCCGGAATGCCTTACACTGCACCATCAGTGCTACGACTTTCTCAAGTTCTGAAATGAGATGTTTACTGGTGTCAGGAGGAGGATTTGGAATACACACTTCTGTCCATATTAAACCTACCTACCACCAACAGTACCTAAACTTTGACAGTTGCCATCCATTCCACTTAAAAAAAAAAAAAAAAAATCCCTCCCTTACAGCCTGGCCACCCATGGACGGCATATCTGCAGTGACGAACTCCCTTCCTGAATATGCTGAGGGGTCTCACAAAGGACTTCACAGACAGAAATTACCCCACAGACCTAGTCCACAAACAAATTTCCTGTGCCATATACTCACACATCCCAAATCCTCCTCTTAACACCAGTAACCATCCACAAAAAGAGCACTCCCCTTGTCACCCTTTTACTCTAACAACTAAATTGCAGCCTTCGTCAAGGTTTTGATTTTATATCCTCGTGCCCAGAAATGAGACACATATTGCCCAAGTTTCTTCCCACCCCTCCTAAAGTGGTGTTCCGTCACCCACCCAACCTAGTTCATCCTTATGCCAGCCCAAAACCCAGCTCACTGCCACGGGGATCATATCCTTGTGGAAGTCCCACTGCAAGACCTGTCCAATCCACCCACCCAGAACTTCCTATTCCAGTCCTGTCACAGGCTTATCCTAACCTATCAGAGGCCGGGCCACCTGTGAAAGCAACCATGTAATTTACCAAATGTGCAGCTTTCTATATTGGCATGACCACTAACCAGCTGTCTTGTTAGGATGAATGGCCACTGCCAAACTGTGGCCAGAAACAAGGTGGACCACCCTGTGGCACATCATGAAACGGAGCACAGAGCACATTCTCGATTTCAATGGCTGCTTCACATCCCAGGTCATCTGGATCCCAAAATCATCCAGGCCACAACCTACAATAACTTCCCTTTTTCCCCCATACCTTACAGTTCCTACCTCTCTATCCCAAACCTCTCCTATTTTGAGTGATGCGTGAATGTGGCTCGTGTGTATATGCTTTTGTGTGTGTGTGTGTGTGTGTGTGTGTGTGTGTGTGTGTGTGTGTGTGAGCGCGCGCGCACGTGCAGTGAGCGCGCATTTTATTTTTGTTTATTATTTTTTATTTTTATATTTATTTTATTTTTCTCCCTTCACCCACCTCCCCACTCCATTCCTAAGCTGCATCTCATTCCCATCTAGGCCATGCTGTACCCATCCCCACCACCATGACTTAACCTTCCTATCCCCTATCCCCTCCCGTCCCCGATTTACACGCCACAGAGCGTGATTCAAAGTGCAGCAGCCGGAGGTGATTGCTGTACGACTGTGTTGTGTGGCTGTGTGATTGCGTGAGTGTTTTATGTTCTGAAGAAGGCCATGGCCGATAGTTTAAAGTGTTATGCGTGTGTCTTGTATATGCCTGTCGCAGCTCATCGTCACGTCTTTGCAGTGAGTCTTAAACTGTCCTCATTACTATATTAATAATTCCAACCTGGATTTCCATTATTATATTTTTCCCAAGTAAAAATTCTTCTGTTACTTGATCTCTGGGTGTCGAAGTTTGTGTGACCCGCAGAGCCTATTGCAATTATTTTGCCAGCATTGAATGTTAATCCTCTATCTGTCTCATGTAGTGTATTTTAGTATAATTAATGTTATGTAAACAATTGGATTGGCTGTTTTCACCATTTTTAATTATTTCATGCATGCGATCTTATGCAGTATTTAATTCGGTCATTTTTGTCTGGGATCTGTTAGGAAACTATCAACATAAGATTTGGTCAGTGCACATTCATCCCTACCCTTCACGTCTTGTTTATAAACAATAAGGTTTCCAGCAATGCTAACGCCATCCTGGTGACAGTGGCCCCACGATTCAATGACCAGTACTGCCTCGGCCGGTGCCGCGCCAACACTGCTTCCACATGGCATGGTAAGGAACCTTATCTCTTTAGTAAAAGTACAATCGGTTTTCGCGTCGAGTACGGTGTGAATTCCAGACGCTTTTTTAAATATTGTATTTTCTTGTAGGTTTCACCTGCCCTCCACACCCAGTATATTTTTGAAACTATTACTATCACAACAGCATTCAAGTTTTATATTTTTTTAATGAGGAAGTAAAGTTAGGAAGCTTTCAACTGTTTAAAATTTTATGTGAATGCTGGGGAAGGCTAAATGACAGACATGTTTTTCTCAGGAATTTTAGTGAGTATCTTTCTACGATTAATTTTATTTTACAGTTAGAAATTTTATTGTATACTTCCTCTTAACTTCAAAAGACACTGTTGTAAGTCTCTTTCATTTAAGTACATCGCAGAGCACCTGATGATGTGTCTACAGGCCTCAAAACCGGTAGTGCTTTTTAAATAAAGTTAATTGCAGTCTAAGTGGATTTGGTCTCAAAAAAACAAAACAACTTTCCCTTTTAACCCCTTTCTACCAAATCCCACACGATGAAAAAATCTGCCTTCTGAAACCTCGTTTCAAAGTCTTTGTTGTTACTATTGGTGGTAACAAACTGAATTACGGTAGCCAATCCCTCTATTTACACCTCCCCCTACATATTTATTTCTCTCTCCCCCCCCCTCCCCTTTTCTTCACATCTCACGAGAATTTCATCAGAATTATCAAGTAATTAAAAATATGGTTCTAAAACTAGTACCCGTAAGCTTGTTATTTTAGATTCTTTACCTTCAGTATGTCTGCTTTAATGGGTATTCCTGAACTTTCCAGGCCCATAATCATAGGTGAATACTTCTCTGGTAGTCCACATAACAACAAAGTTCTGATCAATTCATCCACAATTTTGAAACCAAAACTTCACAGATGACTTGTAACTGAAATTATTTTATTTACATATTCGGCCAAGCTTCTGTACTTGTTCAGTCTTGTAGTTATCATATCACGAAGTAATACTACTTTTCTGGTTAAACCTCCATCTTCAAGGGCATTTTCCAATTTGGTCCATACCTCCTTTGCTGACATAGCTTTCTCTACCTGAATATAATTTACTGGATCCATCAAAAGGATTAGTTTTGACTTTGCACTCCAATCCTTGTCGGGAAAACTTTATTCCATAGGTTGCGATGTACTTTCGATGATGTCCCATAGGTCATCTAAGTGTAGATACGCATCAATGGCAAATTTCCACGTCTCATAATTCCCGCAACCTAAAAGCTGCTCTATTTGTGGTACCTGTGCTGTACCCATATTTACAGACACTATTTCTAGTCGCATTGCAACTTCATATAAACTTTACATACCGTACTTCTGTGCAAAAAACATGTCACCATAGAATTTATTACTGCACTTTATAAGTAAGAGTTTTTTCTTGTATGTCAGGGCATTACTGGGCCCAGAACCTGCTACCGTAGTTTCTTTACCTTCACACTGTCTGCTATCTAACATTCTACAGGCCCTGTCAGATCCCTGTATTGATGAATAATGAGTGCTCATAGAAAATACATTCATTCAAAGTTTATTCAATCTTTCATTTTTACCACTACCTATGAAGACATCTAGAAGATTACATTCATGAGGTAAATATATTTGAGAACAAAATTTCTGAAATCATTTCCTAGGTTTTATTTCTTCTTCCATTTAAGCATTGTGTAACATCGACACTATAAAACAAAACATAGGCCCATTTTAGTTTTATTCTTTACTTTGATTTAAATGACAAACGTCTGATTTCTTAACAAAATTTTTCAGTTGCAGCTTACATTATTGGATATGGTACCGCATATTATCATGTGATTAGCTAATGTTAACTCTCATGATTCCCGGCATTCACCATCCATTGCCAACATTATCCCTCGGGACCACCCAGCTGGTAAGATATTTAAACATTTTTTGAATTCCCCCACCCCCCTTTCAGTTTTCAGTCTTAATTCTTCAGAGGTTTAGGTCCTTAAAAATTTCCTTTTGAACCTGCTCAGGTTACACCAGCATCACTTTGTCAACAAACCCCTTTGTTTACCGGACAATCTTTTTCACCATAAAAATAGGATTCTGGAAAGTGGGATCCCTATCTACAACTTATTCCCTTCATTACTTTGCAATTAACTAATTCTAGCTTTTGTACAGTTTCTCTCTCTCTCCAATAAACCCAATATTTTTGGATAATCACAAATCTATACTAGCTCAAGTTCTTGAAAACTTTTCCCAAATAAAACAAGAAAACTCTTTCCATACTATTCAATGTCTCTCCTATGCCTGTTCTAAGTGTGTCTCATAGCCTACACCTTTTCTAAAACTATGCTCTCTTCTACCATAGATACATACTCCATTGTGTTGCCAATATTTGCAGCGCATGGACAACAGGCTGCAGTTTAGCCATCTCCTACACATAGGCCTATTTTTAAATTGTTTATTAACAACAAAATTCTCAGAAAATATTTTTTGTTCTGTACATCACCTGACAACATTATGTGTCTAATATTATTGTAAAATATATGACCGGGATCCACAGAAACTTTTTATTCTGTGCTCAGTATAGCCTTGGCGACATGTGGCAAAAGTTTTTTCCCCACAAATTTGTTAGTAGCGATACATTAGCTAATACGTAAATAATCTGAAACATCACACTAGATACTGAGAGAGATTTGATATACGGTACCGTATTCACTTGTGAAGTGTTATCTCGATGACAAAGTCTGATTGTAGACAGACTGTAGGGCCTAATAGTACCGTACTAAGATACCACAGCACCCAGTGCCACCTAATAGGTCATGCTAAACATCATCCCACAACAGAAGGAGGGGAGGGGGAAAGAGAGAGAGAGAGAGAGAGAGAGAGAGAGAGAGAGAGAGAGAGAGAGAGAGAGAGAGAGAGAATTATGCATATTGTATACCCAAGAATATTGATATAGGCCTATGAATGGAAGGCAAACATGTTTCTGTTTGTCAACTTACCCTCGAGTTCACGCCATTTGCACTATTAATAGCCGGCAATGCAGTAGTTTCTTCTCCATCACCAACACCATCCAACAAATCTTCAACCAGTCCTTCCGTACCACTTCCATCACCATCACATTCTGCATCGTCCCCTTCCTCAAAGTCCTCCCACCCTCCATCTTCACAGTCTTCATGTTCGCTAATATCTGCTTCCTCCTCTTCCGCACCATCTTCATCCTCAGTCATTAAGGGCACATGGCAAATATCAGTATTTTCTCTTACAACTAATGTGTTATCATTTGTTACAGGGGTCGATATTTCATCACTACAGACTTCTCTTGAAGGCCCAGCACTGTCAGCTTCAGCAATGGTATCTGGAAGTTCCACACAGACGGGTTCAGTTGGACTTGGACTTGTACATTCAGTCTTATTCGATGAGTTTGAACATGATGCGGCCATTATAGTTGCGTTTGTCCTGTAAAATAACACATGATTAATGAGACAAAGTACATGAAAATCAAAAAAGTAGTTTCTGAATGGGTACTCTGATTGTGTAAGGGATTAACAAATGGTATAAACTTGAGGCTACAGTGGATCCAACTCACGAGTCCTAAAATCTTAAACATGGTTCTTTATAACTTCATGATGCACTCTTACGGGTAAATTTTACTTAGTCGTGTAACGTTAGTCGATTGTCCGTCAAAATTGAGAAGTGCGTTCGTGCATCAACGGCAAGAAATTGGTATTTCAAACATTCCTGTGTATTAAGTTGTTCTGCGATGCAGTCAGCGAAAAGCGATGCCACTTACGCTTATGGTCATCACTGGTGTTACCCGGGCCAACAAAAGTTTTATTTTTCTCTAATGTGCTATTCATTTTCAAAAATGCTTACGCCAAAACAAACTACTGAACTTAAGAAACAAGGGGGGCAGTCCTTTACTCATCCATCAATGCGTTTAGACCGACATTTATTTTTCGACAATTTTTTAACCGAATAGAGGCAATCTCAAACTGTCTTTTACCTACTTAAATACTAGGAAAATGTGAGGAGTATAGCATTCATACTCGTACACTTGCACGGACAGAAATTTACGAACCATTAAGTTCCTCAGGCAGCCATACTTCATGGTCAAATCAGATGTACAGCGCCGTATAACCTGTCAGTGGTGTCATCTACAGACGAAAAATCGAAGCAGGCTTTTGTTTACACATATTTACTGTGAAATGTACATAGACATATTTTTTTTCTACTGTTAACAACAAATACACGTGTGCGAAGGATGTGTGGTATATTTATTTCCCATAACGTGACAATATTGGCATGATTATTGGGAGGGCTACAATCGATCCCTCGTTTGTGTTAATTACGTGAATAAATAAATGTAAAATTGAGAACTTTAATTTTAATTTTTAATTACTTATAATTTTAATTAATATTACAGCTAAGTATGGGTTATGTAAATTCCTTGGAATAGTATATGGGTTTCCTTGTGTTGAGTTGTTGGTAACAAAAACGGTAGACAAGCGTTGCAGATCGATATTAAACGTCATATCCGGAAGGCCCTGGAAATTGATGTTGATGAAAAATGTGAGAAGAAACGCCAATGGGGTTAAATTTTATACATTATTCACACCGTGTTTAGCTGAAATAATTCAGAAACTTAAACGATCAGGGTATCAGCTAATAAACTTCAACAATATAATGTAAGTTTACGTACATTTTCTGGGCTTGTCTCGGTGGTGTTTTGACACAACGATTGGTATTATTGTAGACATTAATTTACTATAGATTTTTTTCTTAGCTGGTTTCCTTCTTTTGTTCATAATATTTGGGGTTTTAACAGTTGTTTCGGAGTTAATATGTCTGTATCAAAAGATCGCCACTCCTATGACAGGGACAGCAGCAGTGACACAGAAGATTACCATGACTCGGACGACCGAAGGCGTCGTGTGTATCATAAAAATCGAATGAGGTAATTATATATTGTTATTATTATTATCATTATTATTATTTAGTGTGCATCTTGATAAAACACCTGGATCAGGATGTTATATGACATATAGTGTAATTTACTGATAGTTTGCAGTATTGACTAGTTTTCTGAGATTAACAAAATCTTTTTTTGCGGAAAACAAACTGTGCTCTGTTGACAAATCAGTATTACACCATAACCAAGGTTTTGTATTAACGTTCTTTAATTCCGCTAACTTACCTTGAAAGTGACTGATACAGTACTTTAAGCACTGTTACCGGTACTAAGGTTCCATTGAAGTAACTGCAACCCAGAAATCCATAATTAAAAAGGAAGAAAAATAAATGTTTAGTGATCTGTTTCATTCCTTCTGGCACATGTAGGCCTGATAGATGCAGTTACTAAGCTGACACAATTTAATCACTCATATTATGGCGTGGAGATGAAGTTAGACAGAAATATTAAAACCTATGATGAAAATATAAAACACGAAATGGGAGATAAACTGACTACTAATACCCACAGTGGCATACAAGACTAGGGTCAGTGTGACTTATTTGTAGGAAAGGGTGGTGACAATAGGGAACAAATTAAATAAGTCTGTGATTTGCAGATAGAAAGTACCCTTCGCGTGTGTTAAAACACTCGAGAAATCAGCTCAGATAACAAACTTGGGAACACAACTAAATATTTAAAGGAACACTTTTGGGAAATTTAAAGACTGCATGCTCATTAGCATTGTCCATTACAGGGAGTGAAAGAGAAAGGGGGAGGACACCATCCTGGAGTGTTTTATAGATTATTTGTAGAATTCCCGGGGTGCCTTAAACTAGTGTCGTCTTCAGAGATCACGTCAAGTTGTGGCACATTTATATCTTCATGGGTAGTCTTTCACTCCACACTTAAGAGCCTACTTTCTCTACTATTCCTCATTCTAAAGGGGCCCTCACACGTTCTATATGTATTGACAAATAATATTGTCATTAATATATTGTCAAACCTTCAATACATTTCAGTGATCCTCACACCATCAATAATATCATCATTTTCAATTGGTGACACGATTTCGTGAAATAAACATGTCCAACTGGCAGAAAGTGTGTGCTTTAATCATCTTAGTGATAGCTGCGAAAGAAAATCAACCGAAAACGACTAAAAGGAGGAAATGGGTTTGTGAGTGGTTAAAGAAAAGGAACGTGAAGCATGTGAATCTATTTACGGAAATCCAAACTACTGACCCGAAAGATTTTTAAGTTATTTTAAAATGAGCCCAGAATCGTATGACAAATTACTCACAATGATACGGGACGAAATTGAAGGGGAGGGGGGCACAATTATGAGATCCAAGATTCCTGCTGATGAAAGATAGTGTCACTTTACGGTTCTTGGCCCCAGGAAGGTCACTTGAATGTTTGAAGTTCAGCGCAGTCATGTCAGCTAACACAACTAGTAAAATTGTCATTGAAACCTATGAAGCAATTATATCTGCTCTGCAGGGATACATACAGGTATTTTAATCTATAAAAAGCAAAATATTTTGCTGTCTCAAGTCCTGCATGCATTGTACTTCCCAAAATATTTGTTTTCACTTGCAGTGTGCAGAACTACTGTATGGTGATAACACAAAGTGTCTCAGGAAAACTTCTATTTCACATTTACTACAAACTTGTCGTTTCACAAAGGCTATATAAAATCAGCTGTGTACTGTGTGCCACTTTAAACCTGTGCTAACATCTGAAAGGCGAATATTGTCAATCTGTCAGTATTGGACTTCACACGCTCAATATATATTGACAATACTGAAAATATGTTTGTGGCCATCAATATTTTAAGTATTGACAATACGTCAATATGCACCCTCAGACGGTCAATATATTGACGGTTTGACAATATTATTGAACGTGTGAGGGCCCCTTAATAGCCCTTGGAGGGGAAAAAATGGGTTTATGTTTCTCTGTTTCTCTTATCCTCTGTGATTGTGGCCATCAACAAAATATTTTTGTGTTCAAGGGATAGGTTGGTGATTGTTATTGAGTAAAGAGGCTTTGTCTCAACAACAAAAACCTTTGGTTTCAATGATTTCCTCCTTAACATGTAGGCGTATATTATTTTCATGACTCTCTCTCCTATTTGTAAAAAAAAAAAAAAAAAAAAAAAGAACAAGCTATTCATTTTTTGATATCTTCCTGCAATACATTTTGGATGGGATCACATCTACAGCAGTATTCTAGCAGAGGGTAGACAAAGGTAGAGAATACAGCATCTTTAGTACTCTGCTGATAATACTCAGTCTTTGATTCACTTCCTGTGACTTTACCTATATGATCATTCGAATTTAAGTTGCTTGATTTGTAATCTCCAATTATTTAGTTGAATTGACAACTTTGCATTTTGTGTGGTTTATCGAGTAAAGTCTTCAAAAGAAGATAGTTTCAAAATGATTAGGCTAACCCAAGCTTTTTATGGAAAAAGTGCAGTTGAACTTATATAATGATGAGAGTGATGTCATTGACATGACTACCAGTAGTACTAAAATGATTGTTAAATTTCAAAACAGTTATGTCGAAGAAGTCGTGGGTCATTCCATCACAGAAAAATGGAACCAAGCATCTTCGATTTTTCTGTAATTTGATACTCGTGATTTATTTACATACATATAATGACCCCTTTCTTATTACAGCATCCCAAACATTATTTTGGAACTCTTTATCTTTTTATTCGACAATAAAGACAGCATTATCTGCAAACAATTGATGAAGGTTGCTCAGTGACTTCCTGTTTGTTACAAAAAAGTTGTAAAATTTCCAAGAAAGTTTACACTCGAAGTAGCTCAGCCTGAAATTATATAGATTGAACGTACAACTATGAATAGATTTAATGTTCCTGAACCTTAAATTCGGGCACTACGTGCCCTCACCTGCACAGAGGACACATAGCGCCCGAATCTCCGGTTCAGAATCAATCAATCAATTTACAGTTGTATGTTCGATCTATATAATTTCAGGCGGTACAACTTTGAGTGTAAGCTCACTTGGGAATTTCAGAAGCCACTTGTGGGTATCAAAAGCCAGGTCAGTTGTTTTGTGATGTCATCATTTTGTGGTAATTTTTGTCTTGTGTTTTACAAGTGGTATGTGTTGGTGATCTCTTGTGTTTGAAGTAAAATGGTTAGCAGTCGTATTGGGTTGTACTGTTCGTGTGGTGTGGTTGCTCCTCCAAAAGGAAGCAGGAAGCAGCTACATGGGTAGCAGGGGCTGTTGGCATGGACTGGGCAGATTTTTAGGATAGTGGACTTTGGGGGAAAAACAAAATGGGCAGTCTCCAATGATGCAGGTGGATCACAAGATAATGTAGATCTAGGAACTCAGTGTAACAGTTGTAAATTGTCGTACCTGTGTCGGGGAAGTACCAGAACTCAAAGCATTAATAGAAAACGCTGAAACACATACGGTATCATTATAGGCAGTGAAAGTTGGCTCAAGCTGGAAATAAGTTCAGCCAAAGTTTTTGCAAGAGATCTTTGTTCAGACAGGATAGATTAAACAAAATAGGTGGAGGCGTGTTTGTCACCATCAAAAGTAGTCGTTTGTGTAGCGAAATTGAGGACTTTGCTAGTTCCTTAAATGTTAATTTACTTTCAGGTATGAATCCTGTTTCTGCCAAAACCAGTTGTCGCTCCGCACAGTAAGACACGAACTCAAGCGACGGCTGACTGACGGCTATTGGCCAGCAGGTCACGTGGCGTGACGTACCCATGCTTCTTCGCATCCAGATCTCACCCACCAAGTTACGTGGCGCATGCTATAGTGAACACACAGCTGTCATAGCAATACTGAATATCAAAAGTTCCAAAGTTACCAAAATAAGATGAAAAGTATATTTTTTCAGAAAAGCAGATAGAAATACGCTAAATTGCTTCTTAAAGGACAGTTCTGACTCGTTCAAATCCTAAACGTAAATGTAGACCAGGTGTCGCTCCAGTTCAAAGTAGTAGTATCAATAGCAATTGACAGATTTGTACCAAATAAATTAATAAAAGGAGGTGGTGATTCCCCTTGAAAACAGGTCAGGACACTGTTGCAAAAACAACGAAAAAAGGAATGCAATACTTACACGAACACCAAATCCGACAGCATCCAGAAGCTCACTACTAATGCTGTATTCGTACATTATGGGATTGTTTTTTCTACACATGCGCATCACCTTAAATTTTTCTACATTGAGAGCTAGCTGCCAATCTTCGCACCAACTAGAAATTTTGTCTAAGTCATCCTATATGCTATTACAATCAGTTATAGACGACACCCTCCCATACACCACAGCATCATTAGCAAACAGCCGCAGATTACAACTTACTCTGTCCATCATATCATTTATATAGATAGAAAATAATAGCGGTCCTATCACACTCCCCTGGGGCACGCCTGACGATACACTCGTCTCTGATGAGCACTCGCCGTCGAGAACAACGTACTGCGTTCTATTACTTAGGAAGTCTTCCAGCCAGTCACAAATCTGTGAACCTATTCCATAAGCTCGTATCTTCGTTAGCAGTCTGCAGTGTGGCACCGTGTCGAACGCCTTTTTAAAGTCGAGAAAAACACAATCCGCCTGTTGCCCATCATCCATGGCTCGCAAGATGTCATGTGAGAAAAGGGCAAGCCGAGTTTCACACGAACGATGTTTCCTAAACCCGTGCTGATTCATGGAAAGAAGCTTTTCTGTTTCAAGGAAATTTACTATATTCGAACTGAGAATATGCTCCAAAATTCTACATGAAACCGATGTCAACGATATTGGCCTGTAATTGTATGGGTCAGTTCTCTTTCCTTTCTTATACACGGGAGTCACCTGCGCTTTTTTCCAATCACTAGGAACTTTGCGCTGAATTAAAGATTCGCTATAAATGCAAGCTAAGTAGGGGGCCAACGCCGCAGAATAGTCTTTGTAAAACCGAACTGGTATTCCATCCGGACCAGCAGACTTTTTCGTATTTAGTACGTTGATCAAATGATGGTACATTTGTGCGGTCCTCCTGCGTGAAAGATTTCTTAAAGGTTAAATTTAGAACTTCATCTTTCCGTTTGCTTTTTTCTATTACTGCCCCGGAATGATCGAGTGACTGGACAGTTGGCTTTGACCCGCTTATCGATTTTACATAGGACCAGAATTTTTTCGGGTTCTCGGAAAGATCTTTTGTTAAAGTATGGCTGTGATAATACACAATACCCTCACTATGTGATACAAATGGCGATCCTGCCGATGATAGCGCTACTAAAACAGAGTTACTAAACACAGGTTTACAAAACTCATTCACCAAAGATGATGAAACCAATATTCTAGATTTCAAATTACGATCAGAGGCCAGAATGAGTAACTTTGAAGTAGATATCCTTGGTGTACAGTGAAGCAACTTAAATCAGTTAATAAGAACAAGTCTTTTGTATAACCATTAGATTTCTATTATGCTGAAGCGATAGTTGCTTAACAGCCATATACAACCGCTTGCTCAACAAAGCACCTGTACCAAAAGATTGGAAAGTTGCACGGGTCACACAAACATTAAAGAAAGGCAGTAGGAGTAAGCCCTAAACTACAGGCCTATTTCATTGACATCAATTTGCAGCAGGGTTTGGAACATATCCTATATTCAAATATTATGAATTATCTCAGACAGAATGATTTGTTGATCCAATGTAAACATGGATTTAGAAAATATTGTTCATGCGAACACAACTAGCTAGAAGTGAGGAGTGCTATCGACAAGGGTTCTCAAATTGATTCTGTATCTGTTGATTTCCAGAAGGCTTTTGACACCGCACCTCACAAATGGCTTTTAATCAAATTGCGTGGTTATGGTATATCGCCCCAAATTTGCGACTGAATAGGGGATTACCTGTCGGAGCGTTCACAGTTTGTGGTAATCAATGGTAAGGCATCGACTAAAACAGAGGTGATATTGGGTGCTCCACAGGGTAGTGTTATTGGCCTTCTGCTGTTCCTTATTTACATAAACAATTTGGGAGAAAATCTAAGCAGCTCTCTTTGGTTGTTTGCAGATCACACTGTCATTTACAGTCCAGTAAAGTCATCTGAAGATCAAACCCAACTGCAGAATGATCTAAATAAGATACCACTATGGTGTAAAAAAAAAAAAAAAATTAGCAATCAGCTCTAAATAATGAAAAGTGTTAAGTTGTCCACATGAGTACGTAAAGAAATCCGTCAAACTTTGTTTACAAGAAATAAATCAAAAGTGAAGACCGTAAACTCCACTAAATACCTAGGAATTACTATTACTTCAGACAAACTGGAAAGAACACATAGATAATGATGCGGGAAAGGCGAATCAGAGACTGCGTTTTATTGGCATACCCTTAAAAGGTGCAACAGAATTACAAAAGAGACTGCATACACTACGCTCGTCCGTCTTCATTTGGAGTATTGCTGCCCAGTATGGGATCATAATCAGGTGGGTTTGATGGAAGCCACCGAAAGAGGTCAAAGAAGGGCAGCTCATTTTGTATTGTCACGATACAGGGGAGACCATCATGGAAATGATACAGGATCTTGGGTGGGAATCATTACAACAACGGTGGTTATCACTGTGGCATGGGCTACTTACGAAACTCCAATTGCCAACATTCTCCTCTGAATGTGAAAGTATATTGTTGACTCCTACCTACATAGGTAGATGA
This sequence comes from Locusta migratoria, assembly GCA_026315105.1. Classification (NCBI taxonomy): domain Eukaryota; kingdom Metazoa; phylum Arthropoda; class Insecta; order Orthoptera; family Acrididae; genus Locusta; species Locusta migratoria. Next base: position 288,582,051 of record CM048747.1, on the reverse strand, counting down.
AATACGAGAAATCAGTGCTCGAAAGGAGACATTCAGATGTTCTTCCTTCCCTCATGCTATTTGAGAGTGGAATGGTAGATGAATAGTATAAAGATGCTTCAATGAAAAATGCACCCTCTGCCAAGCACTTAAATGTGATTTACAGAGTATCCCATGTAGATGTAGTATTCTGCGTTTTAGAAACGAGTTAGATTCTGGTTTTTGTGTTGTTTGTTACTGCATGTTTTAGTAGTGTGATATTTCTGGTTTAGTTCATCTGTCAATTTCATGTTTTTTTTTTTTTTTAGAATGTGGGATGTCTGACAAAGTTTGCAACACACCATATTGCATGTAGGTGGTGTAGTGTGTTTACTTTTGGCAAAGCCAGAAGATGTGAAAAGCGAGAATCTGGTTGTGTTAACACTGATCCTTAGCGTAGCCTGTGGTATGGGTTAGATTGGCAGGCAACCGTTTGGTTGTGAGTTGGCAAAGCCAGCAAATGTGAAAATACAGAAGTGGTTGTGGTGAAGAAGATTGTTAGATAGGGACATCAGAAATGATTATAAAGTGTTTAGTACTATTTGTTTGTTGTTTGGGGGGTGGAGGTGGGGTGGGGGCCTGGAATGGGTGTCACTGTATTCATTTGAGGTGGGTTCAGTTTAAGTATTTGATACTATTTTACTAGTGATGGGATTTGGTGAGTGATTAATGAATTCACAATTTCATGGAACATGATTTTAGGATCCTGACTGATTTTGATGAGGATCCCAATGGTGTAGGCGGGGATTATGTTATCACTCAAACGCCACTTCATTAAATTGTATGGGTGAATTGGCAATGTTTAACAATTGTCAGATCTTGGGATGTCACATGCAGTTTTTGCAAGGTGCTGTAGTTACAGTGAACTTATCGACAACAATGTTAGACGTCATAGGGTATGGATGATTGTAGTTTTTTGGGGAAATGTTCAGATGGTGTAGCCCGTATTTAGACAGGTGCAACATGTGCAGCTGCACAACATGGCAAAATTTTTCCCTCGGGAGGCGGGGGGGAGGATTAAATATTATTTTAATGTTAATCAAATCATTATTATTCAGAGTTTTTGATTACAGCTCTGGTTGGTTGGTTGTTTTGTGTTTTCTTTCTTTCTTTCTTCCTCCTTCTTCTTCTTCTTTTTACTTTTTTAGAAAAATTGACATTTTGAGGTGGGGGCATCGCATACCCTAAATACGGCTTTGGTGTAGCCTTCTTGTTCTCAGCATTGGAATACTATTGAACATGTTTGGGACGCAGTAAGGATTATGGGTCATAAGATGTGTGTAAATTAATCGTGTGAATCAAATTTCACAAAAATCATAGATGCTGGGTTCCATTTTGCTGTTTTTCTGGACGAGATGGAATGACCCACTTCTTAGAAGCTGTGTAGAAAGAATTGGCAATATTGCCTGAACATAAGTGATGCCTTGTGCTGCATACTACGTTGTTGATGGTCTTTATTGCTGCAAGAGGTGGTCACACCCCATTCTGAGCATTAACCATTTCAGGGTGTGTCTCTAAACCCATTAATATGAAAATATGAAGAAAACATTGTTGTTTTGTGGCTAAATAAATGCAACATTGCAAAATTTCCAGTTATAGCTTTATTTACGACACCTGTGTAAAGGATTAGTGGCTGAAAAGAAATCAGGCCAGAATACCAGCCATTTACATCATTACTAACAATTATACTAGCACATCTTTGTACGGTAGATCTTACAGGGTAACTCGTGCTAAAAAGTACAAAGCTTCAATTTTGGTTGTTTCATAGATTGTAAAGGTATAAGCATCCTCCAAAGAAGTTGGTGCGAAAGTGAAAACAGTCAGTCAAGAGTCATATGAGACATCTGATGGCTTTATAAATACAGTAAAACCTCGTTTTTACGTTCTCGGTATTTACGTTTTCCCGCTATTTACACCATTTCTTGTCGGCTCCGTCAAATTTCCTATGTTCACAATGTTAATTTTCCCGTTTTTGCGTTAACATACTTACACTTTTTGAAAGCATGTTTGTGAAGGAAAAAATTAGGTAATCTACATAAATTGACACTAGCATGGCTTTCCCCATAAAGTATAGTGCTTAAAAATTATTCACAGTCAAGTTTCTTGACACTTTGCAGTTATTCAAACGTATATTTCGCGTTTCGTTATTGGCAGTACACGGTTAGTTGACTTACGACGTGCTGATTTGTGGGGATGTAGTTCCTCTTTCCACCAGCTTCTTTGCCAGAGCCCCTGGTGTGTACTCAAACAGAACGGTTTGTTGATGTGAGAATAACACTGATTTGTGGCGGTGTAGTTCCTCTTTCCATTAGCTTCTTTGCCAGAGCGGCTGGCGTGTATTCAAACAATCAGAACCAGTTGCTTTTTTGACGTGAGAATAAAGAGTTGCATTGTTTTTGTGATACATATTTCTGATTAATAAAGAACGTTATCTGTCAAAGTTGGGTATCATAATACCCACAACCTCAAAAAAGTGATAATAGGGAGAGATGCCGATCCTATGCAGACGTCATAAAAATACTTATGCATATGATTGCACTCTAGAATGCGAATAAATTCTCTAATATTGTTGTGTGAAACATCGAAAAACACAAAGAGAACGGAACTTTGGAGTTTTATTATGTAAATAATTAATGCCGGTAAAAAGCAGTAATTTTGAAGCTGTGTTACGTAGCCTGGTAGCGGCGTCCAAACAATACCAATCGAAGCGGTTCAGGTAATTTTGAAGATGTGTTATTTAGCCTAGTAGTTGTGTCCTCGATTATAATGAACGAAATTACGTCAAAAATTTCTACTTCCCATAAAATTACCAGTTCTGCCTGGCGCTTAAAATAGTGAAAATTTTGATAACCTTTATTGAATAATAAACTCCCTAGCAAGTATTTAGAGGACTATTATGTACATATATCACAAATAAACTATCAAACTGCAAGGCTGATCCAGTAAGCATATTTTACCATTTAAAACATTATTTCCTGCATTTTACACCATTTTACTGAAGTCCCTTGAAAAGCGTAAAAACGAGGTTCTACTGTAAATATGATTTTCATTTGTCTAAGGGCCTGTTTGAAATTTTGTGCCTAATCGCATACTCAAAATTTTACGCACTCTTACAAAACTACAAAATGTAGAAATACCGTTATCCTTTACCGCATTGCTCTGCCAAGCAGTTGCCATTATGGGCGATAAGGTGTAAGTAAAAAACACTAATTAATTAAATCATTGTGCTCGCTAGGTGGTGGATGGATGAATGTAAATTGCTTACTCTGTATTGCAAAAAATAATGACATTCATTACAATACAAAAATGGTCGATCTTTAGGCATACAGCGCAACACACCGATGTCAGGTATCCCATACTTCAGTGGACTCAAAAATTTTACAAAATGAAATCTAACAATACAAAGGCCAGCTTGGAATTCAATAATATAATGATGATATTTTACAACTCACATCAAAGATGCATGTCAAGTTGCAATAGGTATAACCATCAACTCCAGTCGTCGCACTCCAAATACCCTCTGCGGTGAGAGGAGATGGAATGGAAGGGGGGTGTAGGAAGGTTGCAAGGTGGTGGTGGTGGTGGTGGTGGTGGTGGTGGTGGTGGTGGTGGTGGTGGTGGTGTATATGGCACAGCCTTTGTAGAATGTAAGTACTAAAATGTGTGGAAAGTTATGCAACTTAGGAATGGAGTGAGGTGTAGGGGAGGGGTGGGAAACAAAAGAAAACACACACGCACACACTCACACTACACATAATGTGAGAGGTGTAGTAGGAGAGTAGGAACTTTTGGGAGGAGGAGTGAGATGGGAAGGGGATGGAGTTATTTTGATTGGGTAGAATGTTGACTAGAATACACTCTTCCAAATTCTGAAGGTAGCAGGGGTAAAATATAGGTAGCAAAGAATTATATTCAACCTATACAAAAACCAGACAGCGGTTATTAGTCGAAGGGCATGAAAGGGACACAGAGGTTGGGAAGGGAGTAAGAAAGGGTTGCAGCCTTTCCCCGTTGTTGTTCAATCTGTACTTTGAGCAGGCAGTGAAGGAATGGAAGGAGAAATTTGGAGAGGGCATTAAAGTGCAAGGGGAAGAAATAAAAACATTGCGGTTTGCCGATGATATAGTAATTCTGTCAGAGACCACAAAAGATCTTGAAGAGCAATTGAATGGAATGGACAGTGTCTTGAAAGGAAGATAAAAGATGAATATTAACAAGAGTAAAACAAAGGTAATGGAATGCAATGTCAGAAAATCAGGTGATACTGAAGGAATTAGGTTAGGTAATGAGACAACAAAAGTAGTAGATGATTTTTTTTTTTTTATTTGATTTTTTTTTTTTTTTTTTTTTTTTTATTATTATTATTATTATTTGGGTAGCAAGATAACTTCTGATGACCAAAGTAGAGAAGATATAAAATGCAGAATGGCTATGAGAAGAAACAAGTTTCTAAAGAAGCGAAACTTGTTAACATCCAGTATTAATTTAAATGTTAGGAAGTCCTTTCTCAAAGCATTTGTCTGGAGTGTAGCATCGTGTGGGAGTGAAACGTGCAGTTTCTGGCATATCTTGACTAAGAGAAGGGATAGATTTGTTGGACACATTCTGAGACATCAAGGAATTGTCAGCTTAGCATTAGAAGGAAGGGTGTGAGGTAAAAATCGTAGAGGGAGACCAAGGGACGAATATAGTAAACAGATTCAAGAGGATGTAGGTTGCTGAATGTATTCCCCAGGGCAGGAGAGCATGGAGAGCTGTATTAAATCAGTCTGCGGACTGAAGACCACAACAACACAACAGGATAAGTCTGTAGTGGGACTAGTATATGAAGTGCTGTGTGGGTGGATTGGGCAGGTCTTGCAGTGAGCTTAGGGATGGACTAGTAGGATATGATGGAGGTTGGCAAGGCAATGGAACATCACTTGAGAAGGGATTGGGAGGATCTTGGGCAGTGTGTGTCTCATTTTTGGGTGTGATGACAAAAAATTTAAACCTTGGCAAATGATGTGGTTTAGTTGTTCCAATCCAGGGTAGTATCAGGTGACAGGAGAGCACTCATTCGTGACTGGTTACTGGTGGTGGATTTTACATGGGTAATCTGTCTGCAGGCTAGGTCTTTCTGTGAAACCTTCAGCATATTGAATAAGGGAGTTCTTGTCACAGCAGATACACAATCCACATGTGGCTAAGCTGTAAGGAGGGATTGTTTTTATGTGTAAGGGATAGCAACTGTCATAGTGCAGGTACTGTTGGTGTTTGTTAGGTTTAATTTGATCATGAAGTGTGTATTTTGCCGTGAGTGAGGTGGAGGTTGCCATCCAGGAAGATCGCACAATGGGATGAGAAAGACAAGGTGAAGCTGATGGGATAAGGGGTCCTGGCTCAGAGTCCAGATAATGAAAATATAGTCAGTAACAGATTTTTTTGGGGTGCCAGGAAGGTTTGATTCAGACAAACCATAAAGAGGTTGGCATAGGAGGGCACCATGGGATATACTTTCCCTATATGGCACAAGTAGTAGTTTGTTTAGTTGGTGAAGATTATGAGGAATGAATTAGGTTTGGATAGTAAGGAATGTTGGTAGAAGTAGTGTTACAAAACAGCATGGATTCAGGAGAGAGCTTTTGGGAAGGACCATCTGACTTCAACAGAGATTAAATATTTTATTGGTATTTTGGGGTGGGATTATTCAGGCACAACTTGTAGGTGGAAGAGTCAGAAAGCTGGCAAAGCCCTTATTCCATGTAGTGAGTGGTGGAATCTTTGTCTGTCAGGAGGATGATTTTTGTCAGGATTTGTTTTGAGGTTGTGTTTTGCTCTCCTTTCTTCCACTGAAAGGTTAGTGTTCTCAGGAAGGAACTTAAGGAAAGATGTGAGGCCAAGTTGGAGGGGAGACATTCTTGGAGGGTGACCAGGAGGTGGTTAGATAAATACTCTGCAAATCACTTTGAAGTGTAAGGCAGAGGATTCATTGCACTGCTTGCATCATATTTTTTTGTACCGTTCCGTTCTCTAATAGTGTGTGGAGAAAAAGAAATGCCCTAATCTTTCAGTTTTCAAGCTTATTTCTGTTTTATTATGGTCGTGTTTGTGTATGTAGGTGGGAGCTTATAAAATATTAGGAAGAGAAAATTAGTGAAAGAAATTTTTCAAATAAATCTCACCACAACAAATGTTAACTTTCTTTTAATTATCTCCACCTCAACTATACAAAATGAGCTGTCCTCCTTTGTACTTTCTGTATATCATCTGTCAGATCCACTCGGTGGGGATCCCACAATGCTCAGCAATACTCCAAAATAGGACATACAAGTGTAGTGTAGGCAGTTTCTTTAGTGAACTGTTGCATCTTCTAAGTGTTCTGTGAATGAAACATAGTCTTTACTTCACTTTCCGCACAATATTTTCTGTGTGTTCTTGCCAGTTAAGGTTGTTGTCATTGTTATTCTTATGTATTTAGTTGAATTTCCAGCCTGTAGATTTGACTGATTTCTGATTTAAATGAAGTTTAACAGATTTCTTTTAATGCTCGTGTGGGTAATTTCACATTTCTCATATTTGGTGTCAACTGCCAATTTTTGCACCATGCAGATATGTTACCTAAATAATTTTGCAGTTCCTTTTGATCTTCTGTTGACATTGTTAACATAAATGACAGCATCATCCACTAACAGTCTAAGAGAGCTGCTCACATTGTCTCCTAAATCATTTATAAAGATATGGTACAGTAGCAGGCCTATAACACTTCACTGGGAAACACCAGATATTACTTCTAATAATGGAAAGTTCAGGTTGGAATTAATAATGATGACAGTTTACAACTCACAACAAAGATGTGGCGACAAGCTGTGACAGGCACATACAAAAGATAAACACATACAACACTTTAAGCTATCAGTTATGGCCTTCTTTAGAAAATAGAACATTCACACAGGTACACAACACAATCATACAACCGTCACCACTGCTTCGAAGTGCGGCAGACGGAGGTGGCAGTTGTATGACTGTGTTGCGTGCCTGTGTGATTGCATGAGTGTTCTATTTTCTGAAGGAGGCCCTGGCTGATAGCTGAAAGTGTGTGTGTGTGTGTGTGTGTGTGTGTGTGTGTGTGTGTGTGTGTGTGTGTGCGTGTGCGTGCGTGTGTAGTGCGCGTGCGCGCGCTTGTCACAGCTCCTCGCCATGTCTTTGCGGTGAGTTGTAAACTTTCCTTACTATAAGATATTACTTCTGTTTTACTCGATGACATTCTGCAATTTCTATGTACTTTCTCCTGTCTGACAGAAAATCACAAATCCAATTGCACAACAGTGGTGATATTCCATAAGCACACAATTTGATTTATCCCACCACTTGTTCTGTGTTAGGGTAGACTCTTCACGGATCCAAGAGTTCAGTGTGTCACAGGGTGTAGTGTTAAGTGTTATAATCTCCTAATCGCCATCAATGGGCTGGTGAACTTTGTTGGGCCACTGTTGTACTGCTTGTACGTTAAGATTTTTCCATATGGTATAGCTCCCACTTGGTAGCCTCAGTTGAATGCAAGCTCCAAGGTGCCATTTGGTGAGCTTCTACGTGGGCTCTCCCATGGTTTTCAATTCTCTCCTTCCATAATGAGGGCTATGCATTCTTGTCATCCTACTACATTTCTCCCTGATCAGAATTCTTCTTGCGTAGTCAATGGCATTCTGGTGCTGCACCGTTTCCTGGGCCTCCTGGTTGATAAAAACTGTTTAGGCTGTGCTGTATTAGCTATCTGAAGACTAACTACATGAGGAAGCTTAATGCTCTCCGTTTCCTTGCCCACTCATCTTGGGGTGTAGATCATGCAACTCTTCTTCAAATTTGAGACTCTGATTTTGTCCCAATCAGATTATGGTTGCTAGGTTTATGTCTCAGAAACTACTCCTGCCCTGAAACTATTAGACCCGTTCACCATTGTGGTTTCAGGTTGGTTACAGGTGCCTTCCAGACCAGCCCTGTTGAGTCTCCTAGCCAAAGCCAGAATTTACCTCTTCAGATTAGGTGGCAGAAGTTTTTGGTGTTGTAGACAATTGTCATTCAACAATTTCCTACTGATCCCACACATTTTTCTTTTTGAAAGCAATGGGTATTGACCTCCAGATACCTGCCCTAGAATGAGATTACCTATCAGATTGCAGCTCGCTTCTATTTTCTAGGACTTCCATCTCCCTTCACTGGACTATACTCCCTGTCTTATACCGCACACACTGCCTTGGATGGTGGCCTGACCATGAATTTGGATGGATATCTTCCAATTTGCAAAAGCTTCAGTTTCCCCCCCTCCAATAATCTTAATAATCTTCCAGCATTTATTGCCCCAAATACTTGAAGAGTTTCAGGGTGTCCCACCTTTTACATTTCTGGCTGGAAAACTATCAGTCATGTGTTATAAGCTTCTACATCTTGCATTGGTATGGAATGCCATTCTCTGCCAGAAACATGTATCGTGTTAATGGCAGAATTGATGGCCATTAAGTAACAGTGGGGTTTATAAAATCACATGCAATGACTGCAGCAAACTGTATATAGGTCAAACAGGCAGAGCAATTGAAATTAGCTTGACTGAACATGAACATAGCTGGAGATTACAGAAGGCAGACTCCACCTTTGCTGATCATGTTCTGAAAGCACACAGCTACCAGGTCCACACAGAAGTGCTTCACATAGCCAACAAAGGCAGGAAACTAATCCTGTCAGAAGCAAAGGAAATCAACATTTAGCCCAAAATCCCCAGCTAGTGCTAAATGACCAAGTACAGTTGAGCACATTCCCACTATTAAGCTTCACATAATGTAATCAAAATGGCTACCTACCACAGACCATCTTCAATATCACACATACAGCCCCCATTCCTACCTTGTGTACTTCTAGACTTCAAGGTCAAAACAACACCTATAATAAATTGTACAGTAATATGAAATGTAATTTGAATACGTGAACCTAGTCAGATGTTGTCAAGTAAGTGAATTGTAAACTCAGTGTAGAAAATGTTTAATGTACACCTTAAGTGACGATCTCAACATATGCTACAGTGTCAATAACGTTAACATAGTTTTTAATTCAGTGATATTTGGTATGTAATGTTTCACCTTGTTCGCTTGCAAATTACACTCTAAAAATGTACAGGAAGCCACTGATTACGTAAACATAAGTCCACATGGCAACAGATTTTTTTTTTTTTTTTTCCCCAACAAATGTCATATGCAAAGACAGTGTGTTCTGTGTGTTGTATCTTTATCATCTTTGAGAACCTAAGCAATAGTGTCTTTGTCAATACCTGTCAACAGGTTACCTGATGATGGGCTAATAAGTGGAAAACTAGTTTGTACAGAAACAAAAATTGGTAGAACAGCAACAGTTTGTTTTTCAACCTTAAATTTGGAAGTGTTCTGCCAAGAACGGACAGAAGAATGTATTTATAAGTTTATCATAGAGTTTTATAAGATTCATTACATAGGACAGTCTGCTGAAATAGTAAAACATAGATGGAAGATGGGAGTACACACAGACATGAGTTTTACACAGTGAAAAATGGCTGAAAATAACAACCATGTCCTTAACATTGTTAGCTCAGTGATGCAGCACTGCATGAGTGTGAATTGTCATACATTGACATGACACACAGCTTGCGTGTGTTGAACTTGAGATATGTGTCATTCTGTTTGTTCTAACAAACTATACATAACAAATGTTACTAGCTGCAATGGGCATGTGCTTGGCAGAAATTCCACAACAATGTATTGACATTGAGAGAGCTTGTACATCTTACATACTATCATGGAGACCAAATTGGGTGGCTCTTTATTGGAATTGGTGTAACTTCTGTTTCTTAGATATTGAGGATGATTTGAACAGCATTCACCTCTGGAAGCTATTAGAATCCAAGCTATGATATATTCAGTGGGAAACTCTGTATGATCATATTTTAGCAAGACAATATCTTGTCATGTGTGATGTAAAATGTGCAAGCTGCCCTCATAGTACCAATATTCATGTATCTTGCATCAAACATGTCTTGAGTATTGTTCATTTCAGTCATGTTGGTATCACAGTGTGCAGAAATGTTATGTAGTTGCACAAATGTGAATTGGAATTGACAGCTTTCCTTTAATTAAAGTATCTCTGTAAAACCATTTCAGTGCATGGTATGGGTGGGGGGAGAAGGAATGCTGTTTTAGTATAGTTAAATTTTTCTCTGTGGGCATCATTATTCTGTTGCTATTTGTTATCTGCTGAGAGACCATTCCTAAATACTTTTTTTCTTTGTTATTTGTAATAGTGTTGAGAAGTGTGTGTCTTGTATTGAGAGCAGGTAGGTTCCTTGATGTCACACACTGAGAGATGAATGGTAAGACATGTGGCACAGTTGTGTAGTACTGTGATTAGTGTACTGTGATTCTGTTGTTTTAATCATATCAAAAGGAAAAGACCACATCAGAAGCAGGAGGAGATTATTAAGACTTGGATTGACTGTGCAGTCCTTTAAAGTCTGGAAAGATGAGAGGAAAACTATATCTAGCTTTTAGAAGTTGTATCTTCCTTCCACTTTTTAGGATGGGGGGGAGCGGGGGAGACCAAGCTTCATAATTGACTTAACACCTCCTAACAGATAGGTTCCTCCCTACTTGGGGGCTTAAGTAGCCTACCCCTTTCCAGTATTTCCCAGCCCATTAATTTTTTTATTGCTGAGAATGAAATTTGCAGTTCTGAAAGCTGTGTATTGTTAATTCTACTCTTCTGTGAAGTAGTCTGCAGCATTTGGAATGAAAGCTTTTGATTTGGTTTCATTTAAATCTATTCTCCCAATTCTTGAGACTAAAAGTATTGATTCAACATATTGTAGGACATTGAAGAGTATACAAAATGCTCCACTATTGCTATTGCAGGCTTGTAGGGGTTGTAGATGGGACTTTCCTCACAAATCTCTGTCCAGAATAACACTGTTTGGTTGTAAAATGTTTGAAAATTGATGACTTTCAAATAACCTGTTTCATGGTTAACTGTGTATGAAGACAATGAGATCTGACTTGTATCCTCTACAGGAGCTTCTGTCGTGGACATTGTTTTCAATACTTCCATGGTGAATGGTGTCATTATCAAAGTCAAAAGTGTGGTGCACCTATGGAACATCATAGTCATATCTCCTGATAGCAATCATACAAGTTTCTTGTTGTTGCTAATGCTCCTGTTGTTGTAGTTAAACTAGCCACGTGTCAGGTCATTTGGATTGACAACAGCTGTATTTTCTTCGCTTATGTCTGTACCAAAAAGAGAGATTTGATAGTAATCCAGTCTTCAAAGTTACCTTACATACAAATAGTAAATTGTTAATAGGAATTTCAGCATTGGTTGTTGACAAATATTTTTAAACATTGCGTAAAATATTACAGTTTAATTAGAAGTCATACTGAAATTGCACATTCATTGAATATGAACTCCTCAGGTCTTAAATACTGCACAAAAGATGATCAATTATTCTCCAGACTTTTCTATTATTGCGACCAGTGCTGCAACACCTATTAATATTAGTACTGATGTAAAAGTGGTCCATAAGACTTCTAATGCAGTATTCATCGGTGGCTGTAGGTATCGTGTCAAAGCTTAAAGTACTAAGTTTCTTCTTCAATACCTAGAAGCCTGTAATAAGAATTGTGAAACACCCCCATATACATCAAACAACATGATCAGGATACTGAGATATTTAAAAGGGAGTGATCATGCATTGTAATTCTTTATCACTAAAATCTCCCTTTGCTGTTGAAGCAGTTGTCAGATTTTATACTGGGAAAGTGAGGAATAAATGTCTTCATGTAAGATAACTAAACCACTTACATTTGCAGATTAACTTTATCTGTTTGCCTATAGTATAGGTAAACAACAATGTATGAAATAGTTTTCTATAAAAAGTCTGAATGTGTTCTGAAAAAAGTGTCACAGTGAGATCAGAATAATGTTTAACAAGTACGTCCAGGGTACAGGGTACATAGTTGTAGAACATGTTGACAGCTTCTGGTATTTAGGGCAGTTGAACTAAGAGTTTTGTGAACTAAGCTTCTGGTGTCCCTATAAAACATGTTTTTGATAACTAGCAGTGGAAAGTTCATCTTGTAATTAAACAGTGCAATGAAGACAGTTGGCAGCTTGCCACTCCAACCATGACAGGCACATAAAACAGATGCTCGTACACACACACTTTAACTTTCAGCCACTAGCCTTCATCAGAAAAATGTATACTTAGTTTCTTACATTCACACAGGCACACTTCACTGACGTACAACTGTCAAAAGAAAATATGCAAGATTTACATGACTGCTTATAGCTAAGACCTATTGTGCCCGAAGTAGTTAACAGGAACCCTGTATCCAGTTCTGTATGTCAGATAGGTTGTTATTATAAAATGATAAAATAAAAAAGGCACATTGTACAAAATTGTGTATTTGTTGGCAGAATAAAATATTGGAATTTGAAAATATTTGATACCACAATTTTCACAGTAAGAAGTTCGGTTTATTTAACTGGTGGGGTCTGAAGTTTAGTACCCATTTCAATATTTTCAAGTCCTGAAAGAATTTAAATATACAGTATCCTGTAGAGAGGCTATATGTAGCAACACTGGTTTTAGGAATAGCAGCACAGCATAATGCATCCCTGGAGGGTCCTGGCATTGTTAAACATCTAAGTTGGTGTTGCACAGCTAAGAGGGGCTTCTTATATATACCACACAGAAGCAGTTTTTCAGTGAATTCAAAATGTATAATTATTTAGATTAAAAAGCGCCTGGAAATGTTGACTAAACATCTCAAAATTGTTAAAGTAGTATCTGTGAAAGTTCACAACAAATCCTTGCATGTTATTTTAAATTTTGTCTGAAAATATTATAGTTCTGCTGAACTGAATTGCATACTAGGTTCACAGTACCAACAGAAAAGACTTGTATTATACTAATTAAATCTTATTGATTAATAGAAATGAAATAATGTAATCTTTCTTGCTAGAACCAAATTATATTATTTAAATGTGATTAATAAACATTAATAATCTACTTCAATGCTTGCAGTGTATAAAATTCATTTTAAAATAGTGTTACTTGTAGTTGCATGAATGAATAAACTATAGGATGATTAAATTTAATGTTTAAAGGCATAATTACTGTAACTGAATGAAACATTGTTTTCCTAGCATCTGTTCCACAGTCAGTTGTTATGCATGTCTATTATTTTTTGCATCTTATGTACATCCACATTTACTCTTTTGTGTTCCTAAAATGCATGGTTATAAACTATTCATAGTTTGCTTACATTGTGGAACATACAAAAAATTAAATTTTTTTTCACCGTTTCTTATTGTTGTTCATCTAACATATGTAGCAGTTCCATGAAAGATGAATGAAGGCAGAAGAAAGGGAATAAGGTTACACACGACTCATGTGACAACTTAGTTAATGATAACATAAAATGCCAAAAGTTCACAACTTCACTGTATTTATATGTGTATCCTATTTCCTGGATAATAGCACAAATGATTAGTTGAACATCAAATATATACACCATTTATTCATACTGTCTCACTTTCATTATGAGAAAAAACAGATCCATTTTAAATACAAAATGTGTAAAAATTCAAACATAGCTCAGCATTCGGCTTCACTTTCTTCATTTATTTGTACCGTGCATTGTTTCAGTCCTATTAAGAGTTATTCTTTGTCCCCATTCCCTGTCATCTGAAACCATCTATTATCACCTTAAGTGGTGAGCAGTCTTCCATATCAGTTGTATTCACAACATTAAAATAAGTCATATTAACTATTCATTAATAGAAGTTAAAAATTTGAAAAGTTATGCACTGCTTTAAAGGTACAATACCATTCCAGTGTATACTTATTAGTTATAGGAAGTATGATTTGTACATTATTGTCATCTGTACAGCTTCTCACTGACACCAAAGCCTACTGCAGACACTTTTTAACATTACTTACAACTTATTGGAGAAATATTTTTAGAAAAGTTCTTAGCTGACAAACTGTTTTAATTCTTCACCCAGCTATGTGTCCTCGAAACCAAAGCCGTGCTTAGTCCAGAGACACAGCGCAGGTAGTCGAAATGACCAAGGAAGTGGTCATTGTGCTAAACAAACTCTCAGCGAGGCTCATCGTAAAAGGCAAGTGTTGGAATTGTCCATAAAAAGGTTTGTTTTTTTGTGGACATCATTTATTTTGCAGTGGTGTGGTCTCTGTCATTTTCCCCAGCAGGAATGCATGTGTTACAGAAGATGCCAGTGTGGCTTACTAAAACTGGTGACATTCTAACATAATATACTGTATTAAAAAGCTATTGTGGTTTTCAGTTAAGAAGCACCACAAATTTGTAAAGATGCAGAGACAGTAATATAATATAAAGTGGCTGTTATATTTCCAAATAATCCATCACTGCATTGAGGAGTCTTTTAAATCAGTTCTTGCTCATAGTATTAAAAACAAACTTTACTATCTATTTACAGAGTTGGGAAACAGTGATTCCATTGTTTAGCTGTCTTATCAGAGCACAGTCTGTTGTTACTCCTTCCTGTCTGAAGAAAACTGTTGTGGACCTATTTTCAATTATTTGCTAAAATAAATAAATAAATAAAACATCCAGTCAGCAAACAATTATTCTGTCCTATATAATGTGCAAAGCATCATACTTAATTTACTATTTAGCACTTGGTTTTCCGCAGAAGTAAGTGACACTAGCTTGCAGTATTGCAAGTGGTTTTAGAAATTCTTGCAATATAGCCTAATTATTTTACCTTTCAAAACAATTTTCACTACTTACAGCACTTCACTTGATTCTCAGAAACAACCCATCATATAAGCCCCTCCATCCTCTAGTGCTTTTGGGTAGATGATAACTCATCATTTCATGCCTTGAAGAGCTGTTCACCAATTTAAAAAAAAAAAAAAAAAAAAAAAAAAAAATGCACACTCTTACAGTATTTCATTTGGGACAAACAAAAACATTTGAATATTTGTAAGTAATCATGAAATTTTCTGGAAGTAGGTATTCAGGTTAATTCTTTCATCGACCAATAGCAATATTATCACAAGAAAGAACTGCCAGATATTGCCTAGAGTGTGATATTTTGTTTCTCTGCTGTTTCATGCATACATTTATCTATACAGAACTTATGCTCGACTAGCTTTCATGAGATGAGAAATCTTAATTTCAACATTTTCCATGTGATAAGAAATCATTTCTCTTGGCAAAGAGAGACATTGTACCACAACCTTCACCAGAAAATGGGTATACAGTACATACATTCACATAATAACTCGGGCACAATTCATGCTCACATTTTCATTTCTGTGTGCTATGGCATGAAAGGAGGGGGTGGTCTACACCTGGTAATACACATTGATCAGATAGTTGTGCAGTATTAGCCAGATATGGTGCTTATGTGTTCTTGATTGGTGCTAGGGTGATTGTGTCCGTGTTAGCTGCAACTTATCTGAAATTTTAAATTTGTGTGAATGTGGTTGTCTTTTCTACGTGCCTGTCTGCAGTCAGTGATCAGTGTTAAATATTTGTAACAGTGGAAAAATACTGGCTGAGTTAGCAAAAGTATGAAGTAGTACATATTGCCACCCACGACATTCTGGAGTGGCATATACAGTAAGCTATCGTAGCTGTGCCATACCCCCACACACCACCAATCTCCCACCATCCACAAAATCTGTCAAAAGGAAGTGCCGTACTGCGCCCCCCCCCCCCCCCCAACCTTGTCACCCAATACCAACCTGATTTGGAATAGCTGAACTAAATCCTTTTTTGAGCGTCTTTTGTGCCCTGAAATGAGACATTTTACTCACGCTCCTTCTAACCACTTCTAAAGTGAGGTTACATTGCTCACCCAACCTCCACAGCATTCTACTCCCTACCTATGCCACTCCCAATCCTTAGCCCCCTTACCACAGCTGACCATTAGAATGAATGCCACTATCGAACTATGGCCAGAATCTAGATGAACCACCTTGTGGCATAGCTTGCAGGTGAGCATAACATGCTCAGTTTCAATGCCTGCTTTACTACTATCCACCTGAATCGTCCCCACCACCACTAGTTCTTTTGAATTGTGCAGAAGGAAGTTGTCCTGACAACATATTCTACAGTCCCACAACCATTCAGGCCTCAACCTAAGGTAAACTATCATCTCTACACCCCCATGCTTAAAGCCCCCCTGCCAGCTTATGTATCCCCACAATGTGTGCCACCTATTTCTGGTTCTTGTATGTATATAATTCTCGTACAACACCTTTTTCATTCTCCTATCCCCTCCCTTTACTGTGTTCCAAGCTCCATCATAGCTGCAGCATTGAATGTTGTATCTCCACCCTTGCCCTGCATCCTCCCCCTTTGTTGCATTTTCATTTAGTGTTATGGTGCAGAACGACTAGAGATAAGAGTTCACGTGTGCATGAATTACGCTTGCGTCTGTGAATCTATTTATGACCTTTTTTGGGATGAAGACTGCACAGATATTAAGAATTGTGTGAAAAGTGGTAATCTTTGCTATGTGCCTGTCAGTGGCTCAGCAATCAGCTCTATGGCCAGTTGCTGCTTATCAAATTGTGAAACAAACATAGTCATTATTACATGATAATGTAGACTTATACTATGTAATGAACAACACATTATGGTAGAAACTCTAAGAATTACTTGCTCATACCTTAGCAATGAATAAGTGAATACAGGATTTGTTAAAACGGGAATACGTCTCCAATTGAATTGCCCTCACTTGCTCCAAATACCCCCTTCTCAAGAATGTTCACTTTTAGTATGATAGTGTCATTATTGACCATATACCACATTTTATCTAACCTACAATATTTGTGTATCATTTTAAACAGACTTCTTGCTCAGTAGAAAACTCCCAACATGTTATTGCTATCAAGCCCTCTACAATGTCTGCCAGTGTGCCGCTGCCCCAACATCCAGTGATAATGGTCACGTGCCCATTTCAATTTTTGCTCTCCTTCAAACTTCCCCAACATCCTTTTCAAACCTTAAAACATCCCAAAACCATCCTCCCTAATGGTTCCTACCCCTGTAACTGATACTGCTGCAAAACCTGTCCCCATGCATCCTTCCACAACCATATACTCCAGCCCCTCCACAGGAGAAACTAACCCCATTCAAGGCAGGGTCACATGTGAAACATGTCGTGTACCAACTGATGTGTGTTCACTGCAGAGCCTTTTATGTTGGTATAACAACCAACAAATTTACTGAACACATGAATGGTCAGACTGTTTGCCTGGGGGACAATCAATAGCCTGTGGCAGAGCATGCCCTCCAACATGGCTCCAGGGGACCTGGGACATCTTACACCACACACACACACCATCTGGTTACTCCCCCCTAGCACCAGTTCCTCAGTTACCTCCACTAATTAAAATTAGATCTTTACTAGAAGGAAGATTACGGTTTAATGCCTTGTTGACATCGTAGTCATTAGATACGGGACAGGGGTTCATGCATGTCTAGGCACAGACAAAGATTGCAGTGTTATGTCCCAAATGATGCAATAAAAGGTAGAATATAATAATGGAAAGTCCAGGTTGGAACAAATTAAATAGTAAGGATAGTTTACAACAGCGCCTCGGTTGCACAGTGGTAAAGTGCCAGACTACAAATCCAAAGGTCGCGGGTTCGATCCCCGCCAGGTCCTAGAATTTTTATCTGTCACTTTCCACTTCTTTCACCTCTGGTATTATCGCTCATGTGAAAAATACCGAGTAGCACCGTGGTTCGGAACCCACGTTTAACTGTAGGTCCCCCTATAACTGGTTGGGTAAGTCAGTTCGAAGGTCGGACGAAGGCAACGGCATACCACCTCCAAACAGGACCATGCCTAGTAAAGCACTGTGGTGTTCAAACCAATCTTCGGATTGATGACTGCTTTACCTTTTTTTAGTTTACAACAAACCGCAAAGATATGATGACAAGCTGCGACAGGCACATACAAAAGACATGGCCAATAGCTCAAAATGTGTTGTATGTGTGTGTCTTTTGTATGTACCTGATGCAGTTCGTATGTACCTGTTGCAGCTCGTCGTCACAATGAAAGGTAGTATATTTATATGTGCTTCCTACAAATTCTCTCTCACTCTCCCCTCAGGGGCTCAGCATTAATTTGCTGAGTACGGGCTTGGCGAACCCGGGGTCCTGAGCTGTGGGCTGTGTCGCGCCAACAGTCCGCTACACCGTAAGCTCTGTGCATGCTTAAACGACCATCATTCGGCGCGACAGTGGAACATTGTACGTTTCAGAGCCCGGGTATCTTGGCTTAATCGCCCGGGTCGCGAGGACGGTACAAACCTCTATTAAAAACAACCTCAATCTCAAGGTGTGCTACATGCCGAGGAGATGCATGGCTGTTGAGGTTAAACAGTCGCTAGCGAGCAACCTCTGAGGAACCTGCTGCACCTCAGTTGTATAAGGCTTACCCAGGCAAGCAGGCTCTGCCTGGGTGGACCTTTAGTTCCCTAGCTGCTCGTGGGACGAGAATGAAACGAGCAATTAATAGCGTCGCCACACGCAAACCTGGCGTTTCTAAGCATGGAAAAACTGAATTCGATGCAACTGCTTACGATCCTAAGACGTTCCCTTCCCTTGGCACCCCATGTGCCCGTTCTGATGGAGAGTCCTTTCTGTCTACTAAGCCAGAGTTCTTTGTCGAACAGCTCAAAGACAAGTTTGGCGAAGTGGAGTCGTTCTCAAAGATGAATAGTGGGGCTGTATTGATACAAACGGCGTCCCCAGCCCAATCGCGGGCATTGCTTGCCTGCGATAAGCTGGGTGACATCCCTGTGACTATCACGCCGAACAAGACCTTAAACATGGTCCAGGGTCTAATCTATCAGAGAGATCTGTTGTCCCAGACCGATGAAGAGTTGCGAGCAAACTTGCAGCGTCGAGGGGTTCACTTCGTCCGGCGAGTATACAGGGGACCCAAAGATAGCAGGGTTGCCACCGGTGCTTTTATCTTGGCCTTCGATGGCGATACACTGCCTGAGAAGGTCAAGATAATGGTATACCGCGTTGATGTCAAGCCCTATGTCCCTCCCCCTATGCGGTGTTTCCAGTGCTGGAAGTTTGGGCACATGTCGTCCCAATGTACTTCCAGCCCAAACTGCAGGCAGTGTGGATGGCCACCACACCCGGACACCCCTTGTACCCCACCTCCTGTTTGCGTAAATTGCGGGCAACATCATCTGCCATGCTCGCCAACTTGTACTGTTCTTCATCGGGAAAGGAAAATAATGGAAATGAAGACCCTGGATCGGCTTACTTTCTCTGCGGCACGCAAAAAGTACGAGCGACTCCATCCTGTAAAGATGACATCATCTTTTGCCGCAGTCACAGCGGCACCTATTCCATTCTGATCGATGGTACCAGTGTCATCTCCATCCGTGGGCCCTATGGGCCAACAATCTTCTACTGCTCCCTCGATGGGTGGGGGACCACCTACATCCCTTGCTCCCACAACACCTGTGGGAGCAATGTCTACTCCATCATCGGGGACTCCAGTCCCCACTCCCCAGCCAGGGAAGCACCGGTCTTCCCCGGCCCCTCTCGCCCGGATGGGGTCCCTTGTGGCACCCCCTCCTGAGGCTTCCACGAGTGGTTTGGAGGGTCCCAGCCAGAGGCTGCAGGATCCATCTGCCCCCAGTCAACGGGTTTCCCGACCGACATCAGGCCCATAAACCACTAGTGAGAAGTCCTCCCAGTCCTTAAGACCGAAAGGGCAGCGGGAGGTAAAGAAGAAAAAACCGAAGAAGAAAGTTTCATCAGAGACTTCAAAGTCACGGAATCCTGCATCATCTACGTCGGAAGATGAGGTTCAGATCTTCGCGTCTCTCAAGGATCTGGCCCTCACTAAGACGCTTGAGCCGATGCTCCTTGATGATGCAGATGTGCAATGACAAGCAGACCACAAAACTTTGGGCTGATAATATTCAGTCCTTCATCATGGTCTTCCAGCAAACCATGAATCAAATTCTCCAATGGAATTGCCGAGGGTTTTTCAACCATCTAGCTGAGCTGCAGCAGTTGTGCCATTTCCCATTGTTGTGTATGGCTCTGCAGGAAACTTGGTTTCCTGCTCAGTGGACCCCAGCCCTTTGAGGCTATCAGGGCTACTTCAACAACTGTGCCGACTGTGACAGAGCCTCTGGTGGTGTCTGTATATACACCCTTGCCACTGTCCGCAGTATTGCTGTGCCTCTCCGCACACCTATTGAGGCTGTTGCTGTTCGCCTTCGGGCTATGCAAGAATTGACTGTCTGTTCGATATACCTTCCACCAGACAGGGATGTTTTGCCCACTAATCTTGCTGCTCTGGTAGCACAGCTGCCCCCACCGTTTCTTCTTTTGGGGGACTTTAATGGCCATCACCCTTTATGGGGCGGAACAGAGACGACCCGACGTGGTAGGGATGTTGAAGCTCTTATTGCACAAGACATCTGCCTTATAAATACTGGTTCCCCGACGCACTTCGGTGTTGCACATGGCACTTTCTCAGCTATCGATCTCTCGGTCTGTAGCCCGATCCTTCTTCCACACATCACATGGAGGGCCCACGATGACCTCTGCGGGAGCGACCATTTTCCTATCTTTTTGTCGCTCCCACAGTCTCAACAGGCAGAACAACTGCCTCGATGGTCCCTCCATAGGGCTGATTGGCAGCATTACACTTCTGCTGTTGTCATTCCTGTCCAACTGCCAGCCGATGTGGATGTGGCAGTCCAACAGGTGACTGTCGCCATAGTTTCCGCTGCTGAGGCCACTGTTCCAACCACGTCAGGGTCACCTCGGCGCAAATCTATGCCTTGGTGATCACAAGAAATCGCTGAAGCCATTCGGGATCGGCATAGGGCACTTCAGTGCTACCAGTGACATCCCACCATCGATCACCTGATTGCTTTTAAACGGCTCCGGGCCCGAGCTCGACAGCTTATAAGGCAAAGTAAGCAAGATTGTTGGGAGAGGTACGTCGCCTCTATTGGATCTCGTGCCTCACCTTCTCGGGTGTGGACTCAGGTTAGACGTCTTTTTGGGTACCGCCCACCAGCAGGAATCCCGTGTCTTCGCTTACAGGGTACTATCTGCTCAGACCCGCTTGCTGTCACTGAGCACATGGCACAGTTTTATGCAGGCATCAGTTCAACTGAAGCTTACAGTGAAGCCTTTCGCGCCATTAAAGACAGAGTTGAGCGGAAGCCACTGTAGTTTCACACACGTCGCCAGGAGCCGTACAATGCACTCTAGCAAGTGGGAGTTTCAAAGTGCCCTTTCTGCATGCCCCGATACTTGTCCAGGACCAGATCGTGTCCATAGCCAGTTTCTTCGGCATCTTCCTGTGGACGATCAGAACCAGCTGCTCGCCTTGTTTAATCGGCTCTGGGCAGACGGTGTTTTTCCCTCCCAATGGTGGGAAAGCACCATCATCCCAGTGATAAAACCTGGCACTGACCCACAGGTGGCTGACAGTTACCATCCGATCAGCCTCACAAATGTTCTATGTAAGCTCGTTGAACGGATGGTGAGTCGGCGACTTATGTGTAGCCTCGAAGACCGGGGACTCCTAGTAGCACAACAAGGGGGTTTCCGTCAGGGCCGCTCCACAATTGACAATCTTGTGTCGTTGGAGTCGGCTATTAGTACAGCCTTTACCTGACGTGAACACCTTGTTGCTGTGTTTTTCGATCTCTGGAAAGCTTACGACACAACCTGGCGCCACCATATCTTGGCTACATTGTACGACTGGGGCTTACGGGGCCCACTTCCGATCTTTATCAGGAATTTTCTCTCCCACCGCTCCTTTAGGGTTAGGGTGGGTACCACTCTTAGTTCCTCACACATCCAAGAAAACGGTGTCCCACAGGGCTCTGTCCTCAGTGTGCCTCTGTTTTTAATTGCCATAAACGGTCTTGCAATGGCTGTGGGATCCTCTGTCTGTTCTAGCTTGTTTGCTGATGACTTTTTGTCTGTATTTTAGTTCGGCTAGTATTAGCATCGCTGAGCGGCGGCTACAGGGAGCTATTCGAAAAGCTGAATCATGGGCCTCTGCCCATGGACTTCAGTTTTCAGTGCAGAAAACCCGTGTGATACACTTCTGTCGCCGTCGAGCAGTTCACATAGATCCCGAGTTATATCTGAGTGGTGAATTGCTCCTTGTCAAAGAGACGCATAGGTTTCTTGGAATGGTTTGCGACAACAGGCTGATGCCACATTTGCATTAGCTGCGACTAAAATGCTCGTGACATCTAAATATTCTCCGCTGCTTGAGCCATAATGCTTGGGGCGCTGCTCGTTCCACCCTCGTGCAGCTGTACAAGTCCTTAATACAATCAAGGCTTGATTACGGGTGCCTGGTATAAGACTCGGCAGCTCCATCCACCTTGAGCATCCTTGACCCCATCCACCATAGTGGTATCCGCCTGGCGACTGGGGCCTTTCGCACGAGCCCTGTGCCAAGCCTTCTTGCCGAAGCAGGGATTCCTCCATTACACTTCCGCTGGCAGCAGCTTCTCACTAGCTATGTTGCTAGAGTCACTTATCCACACCATCCAAATCGCAGGCTTTTGTTTCCGACTGTTACCCCTCCTTTTCCCCCATGTCGACCTAGATCAGGTCTTCCAATCGCGATCTGGGTTCGTACACTCCTTTCCTCACTTAATTCCCTACGTCTCCCTGACATTTTCTCCTGCCCATCCCATCTTCCTCCTTGGTCCATCCCCCGTTTGAAGCTCCACCTGCAATTGTCCTGCGATACAAAGGCATTAGTTTCGCCACTGACACTCCGTTGCAAGTTTCTGGCACTTCTCGCTGCTCACCCTGATGCAGACGTCCTGTACACTGATGGCTTCCTGGTAAATGGCAGAGCCAGTTACACTTTTGTTCATGGCGACCACACAGAACAACGGTCCCTGCCGCCTGGCTGTAGTATTTCTCGTGCTCTTGACCACCTCACAACGTGCCCCCGGAAGTCGTATGTAGCGACTCCCTTAGTGGCCTGCAAGCCCTTTCCAACTATTTTTCTTCCCATCCGTTGGTGCAATCCATCCAAAATGCCATCGCTTCACTTGGCATGTCTGGATGTTCGGTGGACTTTATCTGGACCCCTGGCCACATTGGCATCCCGGGGAACGAGCGTGTCGATCGGCTGGCTAAGCTCGGCACCACCTCCCCTGGATATTGGTATCCCAGAACGGGATATTCGAATGGATTTGCGCCACAAGGTTTTTGAGGTTTGGAACACGCAATGGGCAACACTGAGCACTCCCAACAAGCTCCGAGCGATAAAGTCCTCTACGGCTGTCTCGAAGTCATCTTTCAAGCCTTTCCGTAGGGACTCTGTTGTCCTGTGTTGCCTACGTATTGGCCATACGTGGTTGACACATGGCTACCTTTTACGTAAAGAGGACCCACCGAATTGCCGTTGTGAAAGTTTGTTGACAGTGGTCCACATCCTGTTGGACTGTCAGTTTTTAGCCGCCTTGTGACAGTCTTTTAATCTACCTATTGCGCCTGCCTTGATTTTATCTGACAATGCCTCTATGGCTGACAGAGTTTTAGGTTTTATACGTGCAGCTGGATTTTATCATTCTATTTAGTGGTGGGCTTGTGCCTGGTATCTCAGGCTCCCGCCTCTCATATTTTACTATGATGATTTTCTTACTTTTACCCTGTTTTTACCTCAGATTTTAGTCTGGGCAGAGTGACTGGCTCATCTTGTATTTGTTTGCGATCAGCCAGCCACTGTTCTCTGCTCTATTTTAGCTCAGTTCAACACTTGGTCTTTCTTATTCCCATCTCCTTCAGTTTTGTTGAGAGTATCAAGTTCATTGGCACTGTGTGCCCTTACGCTTCTCTTCTGGGTATTGAGCTATATTTTACTTTTTCTACTTGGATGTCTTGTCTTCGTAAGGAACAGTGGACTGATAACCATGTAGTTTAGTTCCCTATAAACCCCAAACAACAACAATCTCTCACTTTGTAGAAAAGTTTGTATTTCAGCACAATCAGTGACGTTTCCTCTCAACACACACACAAGTAACTCATTACAATTACTTTCAGTGCTGGGAATGGCTGTGACATTTGTACCAAAGCACTTAAACAACACTAAGTGCAGAAAAAGCTTAAAAATGACTGCCTTGTTTCTAGATCTAGCTATAACACTGTATACTGTACCTAAGTGTCCATACACTTGTTCTCTGTAAAGCCCACCACTGTGCTGTTCTAAGACTGTAATTGTCTTTCAAGAGATGTGTATTTTTTCAGTAGGCAGCATAGATATTTGAGAAGAAAGTTCTTAAATGTTTGGCTGTCCAGCACAGTACGTACTTCATTTCATGCACACAAAGAAAAGCTTGTTAAGAGTGTGTGTGTGTGTGTGTGTGTGTGTGTGTGTGTGTGTGTGTGTGTGTGTGTGTGTGTGTGTGTGTGAGAGAGAGAGAGAGAGAGAGAGAGAGAGAGAGAGAGAGATAGAGAGAGAGAGAGAGTGTTAGTTTAGCCCGTCATGCTGTACAATATATATTATACAACTTCATAGGTGAATCTAAATTGAATCATATTTATGGAAAATTCCATTGTTACTTGGAAGAACATAGACATATTAAAATCTTAAATATGTTGTATTTATGTTCCACAATATTTTTATTTATTAGTATGTTATGAACCAGCTTCCGCTCATCATATTAGTGACAATGGCCTGTAATGCCTAAAGCTGTTTCTTAACAACTAATAAATAGGTCGTCTTCAAGTTTTAATGAATCTAAACTTTGTTATGTATCTATGTTCTAAATTTATTAGCTTTTACAGTTTCACCCTTCTGTAAAAGGTGAAATGGAATAGTAGTCGTATCCAGTTCCCCATAATTATTTAACCACTCTTGCCCCATAAGCTAAAGAGACTGCCTACACTACCCATGTCAGTCTCCTTCTGGAGTATAATTGTGCAGTATGGGACCATTGTAGATACGATTAACAGAGAACATTTTAGTTCCAAGAAAGGCAGCACATTTTGTACTGTCATGAAATAGAGTATCACCAATACAATATGCTAGTTGGCAGTGCCAATCTTTAAAACAAAGGCACATTTCAATTTTCGATTTCTTGCGCCAGATGTAAAAACATTATCTTGCTGTCCATCAACAAAGGGAGAAATAACCATAGTAGTAACACAAGATAAATCATGGTAAAATTTAACCTTCCATCCTGTTAGCCTTACTTGATTATGTTGGCAACATCAACCTTCTAGATACCACATGGCGGCATAGTGCCGAAACTGCAGGTCTTAGTCTAGAGTCCCCTAAATTGATACTAAAGTTACAAGAAATAAGTTTTCTGTGCAATTTAATGTCCTTATATTTGTCTGATATTATATGAGTAACAATTATTTACAAATATGTACTGATAATATAATTTTGGAAACACAGTTCCCAGTTTCGTACATTCTCTAACGAGACTGTACTGCACACGCTATTTAGAGGGATAACAATACAGTAGAAAAATTTTTGCCAAGAGATTGATATTCATAGAAATTCACATAGAATGATTCAATCGTACAGACAATGGAGTAATGCTTTTCCTGCTCTGTGGTTGACAGGTTCTTGTATGTACCTTTGTCAGCTCAGTAAAAGTAATTTCCCTGTAAAACAAATATTTCTTGACAAAACATATACATTGGCACATGATTGGTTAATGCAAACCTCACATGGTTGCTAACCTCATGAGTCCACCAGGGCGGAAAGTAAAATTTAACTGAAATAAGAGTTCAAATTATCCCCCAGGGGGCTCACCATCCTTCATTCAAATTATCCCCCAGGGGGCTCACCATCCTTCAGTGAGTACATGCTTGGCTACCACAAGGCCCCAGCCTTTGCAATGCTCCTTCCTTTCCGCACTGCATGACTACTCCCCGCTATCCTTTTCCTCTCTTGGGTACAGGCTCTTGCGCTTCCTCCGGGAAACCGGAGATAGTTATTGTTGAATTTCCCTGGATTTTTCTTTCACTCTTTTTCCTTATCTTGTCTATTTTTTCCTCCACTTTGGCATTTGAGATTCTTCTTTTCTTCCTCCCTGTGCGTTCCTGAAGGCCGCCCACATGATTGACGCATAAAAGGTGACAGTGGTAACGGGACCTGCCCCCGGGTTGGCATTTAGGGTTCATGCATACACCCTGGAGAAGGCCAGCCGCAGGGAGGGGTTATTGCCTGAGCTGAAACTTCCCGATGTACCGATTGGTCCCTCCGTCTGGAGTTCATGAGGTGTGGACAATCACCTAATATGGGTGTGTTGCCTTTGAAGGATGGCCCCAGTAGGAAGGCGTGCATCATCAGAGACACTGGCAATCATGATGTCTTTCTTTGCAATTGTATCCTAAAAAAGAAAGTTTAAGGATATGAGAGAGTCTAAGGGTTCCTAGAATTAAACTACTCTCCCAGCTGCACCTCGATACCTCGTGCTAACTTATACCGAAGACGGTCAAAGTTTTTCTACAGTTAATCCATTCATCATCCAAAAAGGCGTTGATACGATTGTAGGCCTAGTGAAGTTCTGCAAACATCTACGCAATGGTACCTTACTGATTGAAACAGACATTGCCTTTCCGGCTCAGAGGTTACTAAAGACCACCCTTCTCCAGGGTTACCCGGTGCAAGTGGAGGCCCACCGTACTCTCAACTACTGTTGTGGGGTTGTCTATAGTAATCTGCTTGATGGTTTGACCAAGGAAGAAATTGAGGATTAGCTCTCCATTCAGGGCATCACAGTGGTGCATAGGGTCATGAATTGGTCCCAACTTGCACTGTTTTCTCGACATTAGAGTGAGTGACCCTGCCGCCCAAGATCAAAGCTGGTTATGGGGTCCTCAACGTCCAACCTTATATCCCAATCCCACCCACTGCTGCCAGTGTTAGCATTGCAACCATACCATTTAGTCATGTAAAAATCCAGCTAAATGCATCACATGCGGCAGACATGATTATGAGGGTTTGTCCAACCTCTTCCCCTCGCTGCCTAAATTGCATAGATAACCATGCCGCCGCCTCCTGTGGCAGTCCCAATACGGACGAAAGAACAGGTACCAACACAGGTCGCAAAGAAAATGTATGCCAGTCATAAACAGAGTATGTTAGCACCTGGGACTTTCAGCTCAGTTGTTGCTACTCTACGACAACTGAGAGACATGTTCACACAGACATGAGACCTACAGTTAAGTGTTGCTGTGGTAACACCACCTTATCACATGATGGCATGCGGCAGACATGATTATGAGGGTTTGTCCAACCTCTTCCCCTCGCTGCCTAAATTGCATAGATAACCATGCCGCCGCCTCCTGTGGCAGTCCCAATACGGACGAAAGAACAGGTACCAACACAGGTCGCAAAGAAAATGTATGCCAGTCATAAACAGAGTATGTTAGCACCTGGGACTTTCAGCTCAGTTGTTGCTACTCTACGACAACTGAGAGACATGTTCACACAGACATGAGACCTACAGTTAAGTGTTGCTGTGGTAACACCACCCTATCACATGATGGCATCATCATTCTCATCTGCCAAGAGCACACACTGTCCTACCAACCTCCACTTGCACCTGTGAAATCTTTTGCCTCAAACACACACACATGGAAATCCAAGAAAGATTATACCTGTGAAGACTTCTTGTGCCCATCTAGCTCACAACTGTCCGGGTCTTCAACTGACACCTATCATGGTTCAAAGAAGTCGGGCAGGGGGAAGAAATCTTCCCTTCTCCCTCCCGGCCTTCCTCTTCCACAATGTAATCTAGTGTTGCCCTCTCCCAGACAGCCTCTGTGTCACTGCCCCACACTGCCAGTGATCAATCAGGTGGCAGACCTCAGGCTGGCTCTGAAGCCACTGTCGAATTAATGGACCAAGATCCTCCACTCTTAGATCCAACTAATTGCGAGCATTCACATTGTGGCCCTCCACAGTCACAGGGGTGACTGTTCATTTAACCTCTGTCGAGTTCTCATCTCACTATGGTTATCCTTCAATGGAACATTAGAGGCATCTGGTCCAATAGAACAGAACTACAGCTTCTCTTGCAAACCTTCTTCCCACTAATTGTCTGCATTCAGGAAACAAAAGTACATCCTCACATTCGCTTTAACATGCCACACTTCTCCTCAGTCTGCTTTGACCTTCCCCCAGTGCCATGGGTTCCATCTTATGGGGGCGTCATGCTGCTTTTAAGAGAAATATCCCTTCCCAAATCATCCCTTTGCAAACCAAGCTTCAAGCAGTAGCAGTTAGACTATCCTGGTTTCAGCTTCTGCCTGTGTAATGTCTACACACCATCAACCTTTGCTGTCACCAGGACTGACCTTCTACACCTTATTGACCAGCTTCCTTGTCCTTTCTTGTTGCTCGGCGATTGCAATGCCCACCATCCTCTTTGGGGCCCTCCTTGCCCTTGTCAGATGGGCTCGCTCCTGGCGGATCTCTTCAACCACCTTAATGCCATCTGTTTTATTATTGTTGAAGCCACTTATCTTTCAGACTGCACACACACCTTTTCTCACTTGGGCCTTTCCATCTGCACTGTTAAACTGTCCCATCGCTTCGAGTGGTCTGTTGTTTCAGTCATAGACTCGAGTGACCATTTTCTATGTGTCATTTGACTACTGAAGCCCTTCACTCCAGCTCATCCATCCAACTAGCAGCTTTCCAAAGCTGATTGGCAGCTTTATTTTTCCTTAGCTACTTTCCTTGAATGTCTTTTTACCAGCATTGATCACCGGGTCGACTATCTTACTATTGTAGCCTCACGGCTGCAGAACATTCTATCCCTTGTATCTCTTCCCTGGTGGACTGAGGAATGTCGTGAAACACTCAGAGCTCTAAGATGTGCTCTCAGTCTTTAAAAACTAACCCACGCAGGTAAACTGTGTGCTTTACAAATGATTGCGTGCACAATGCTGCCGCCTTTTTCTGGAAAGCAAACGAGCTAGTTGGCTTTTCTTCACTAGTTCGTTTAACAGTTTTACTGCCTCCTCCGTAGTTTGGGGCTAACCTTTGCAGACTTTCAGGGATGTTGGGTCATTCCCCAATCCCAGGTTTAACCATAGCAAACGATATTATAATGAATCCCACTGACACCTCCAACACACTGGGCCAGTTTTTGCCGAGAATTTGAACTCCCCACTCTACCACCCCTCTTCCCTTCCTTGGAAACAGGCAATGGAAGTGAGATTGCCCTCTTTCTCATCCCGGAATCGGGAATGTTATAATGCTGATTTCATTTTGAGTGAGCTTCAACATGCGCTCTCCTCATCACGGTCCTCCACTCCAGGACCTGACGGTGTTCATGTACAGATGTTAAAACACTTTTCTTCTGAAGGCCTGCAGTTTCGTCTTCAAACTTACAACAGAATTTGGATGGAAGGCATGTTTCCTGGGTGCTGGCGTGAAGCCATCGTGATTCCTCTACCTAAGCCTGTAAAGGACAAACATCTACCTTGCAGCTACCATCCAATCTCCCTTACCAGTAGCATTTGCAAGGTGATGGAACATATGATTAATGGTCAAAGAGATGGTGACCAGAATCTCGTAATCCCCTCACCAATGCACAACATGGTTTTCGTAAGCATCATTCTGCAGCTGATGGGGTGATTAGACGATAGACTCATATTATGAATAATTTTCTGCAGAAGTGCCAAACAGTGGTCGTATTTTTCAATTTGGAAAAGGCATAAGAAACCTGCTGGAGAATGGGTGTCCTTTGCACACTGCACACATTTGGTCTAAGGTGTCACCTGCCAATAATTCAGGAATTCTTAAGACTGTGTTTTTCGAGTGTTTGTGGTTTCAGCCTGTTCAAACACTTACCTGCAGGAGAATGGTGTACATCAAGACTCAGTGTTGAGCGTCATTCTATTTGCTATAGCATTTAATCCTATTATAGATTCTCGCCACCCCCATGAACCACAGACATTGCCGAGGTGGGGTGGCTTGCATGCCTCAACGATGCAGATAGCCGTATCGTAGGTGCAACCACAACAGAGGGGTATCTGTGGAGAGGCCAGACAAACGTGTGGTTCCTGAAGAGGGGCAGCAGCCTTTTCAGTAGTTATAGGGGCAACAGTCTGGATGATTGACTGAGCTGGCCTTGTAACATCAGCTAATGTGGCTTTGCCACACAGTTACTGTGAACGGCTGAAAGCAAGGGGAAACTACAGCCATTGCTTTTCCCGAGGACATGCAGCTCTACTGTATGAAAATTTGATGATGGCATCCTCTCGGGTAAAATATTCCAGAGGTAAAATAGTCCCGCATTCGGATCTCCGGGCGGGGACTACTCAGGAGGATGTTGTCATCAGGAAAGACAATACTGGCATTCTACGGATCGGAGCGTGGAATGTTAGATCCCTTAATCGAGTAGGAAAATTAGAAAATTTAAAAAGGGAAATGGATAGGTTGAAGTTAGATATAGTGGGGATTAGTGAAGTTCGGTGGCAGGATGAACAGGATTTCTGGTCAGGGAGTACGGGATTATAAGTACCAAATCAGTTGGGGGTATCACAGGACTAGGACTGATAATGAATAAGAAAATAGGAATGCGGGTAAACTACTATGAGCAGCACAGTGATCGCATTATCATTGTCAAGATAGATACGAAGCCAACACCGACAACAGTAGTACAGGTTTATATGCCAACTAGCTCTGCCGATAATGAGGAGATAGAAGAAATATATGAGGAGCTAAAGGAAATTATTCAGACAGTTAATGGATAGGAAAACGTAATTGTAATGGGAGACTGGAATTCGGTAGTGGGAAAAGGAAGAGAAGGAAAAATAATAGGTGAATATGGACTGGGCAAAAGGAATGAAAGAGGAAGTCGCCTGGTAGGAAAAATAGGTGAGTATGGACTGGGCAGAAGGAATAAAAGAGAAAGCCGCCTGGTAGAATTTTGCACAGAACATGATTTAATCGTAACAAATACATGGTTTAAGAATCACAAAAGTAGGTTGTATACTTGGAAGAGACCAGGAGACACCGGAAGGAATCAGATTTTATAATGGTAAAACATAGATTCCGGAACCAAGTTGTAAACTGTAAGACATACCCAGGGGCAGATATAGACTCTGACCATAACTTGTTAGTCATGAACTGTAGGCTGAAACTGAAAAAACTGCAGAAAGGTAGGAAAATAAGGAGATGGAACTTGGATAAATAGAGGGAACCTGAAGTTCTTGAGAATTTCAGAGGGAGCTTTAGGCAACAATTGACAGAAACAGGGGGAAATAAAACAGTAGAAGAAGAATGGGTAGCATTGAGAGATGAAATAGTGAAGGCAGCAGAGGACAAAATAGGTAGAAAGACAAGACCTACAAAAAATCCTTGGATATCGCAGGAAATACTAGATTTAATTGATGAAAGGAGAAAATATAAAAATGCAGTAAATGAAACAGGCAAAATGGAGTACAGGCGACTAAGAAATGAGATTGACAGGAAGTGCAAAATGGCTAAGCAGGAGTGGCTAGAAGCCAAATGCAAATCTGTAGAAGAATGTATAAGAAGAGGATAAGTAGATACCGCCTACAGGAAAATAAGAGAAATTTGGGGACAAGAAAAGCAATTCTATGAAAATCAAGAACTCAGATGGGAAACCAGTTCTCAGCAATGAAGGGAAAGCTGAAAGGTGGAAAGAGTACATAGAGCAGCTCTACAAAGGAAATGAACTTAGTGACGATGTTGTAGGAAGAGAAGAGGAAGTAGATCAATATGAAATAGGAGATACTATACTGATATATGAATTTGACAGAGCCCTGAAAGGCCTAGGTCAGAACAAGGCCCCAGGAGTAGATGACAAACCCTCAGTGCTACTAAAGTCTCTGGGAGAGCCAGCCATGACAAAACTATTTGAACTGGTGTGTAGGATGTATGAGACAGGCGAAATACCCTCAGACATTTAAGAAAAATGTAATAATCCCCATTCCAAAGAAATCAAGTGCAGACAGGTGTGAAAATTACAGAACCATCAGTTTGATAAGTCATGGTTGCAAAATTTTAACATGAATTATCTACAGGAGAATGGAAAAGCCGGTAGAAGCTGACGTCGGGGAAGATCAGTTTGGGTTCAGGAGGAACGTAGGAACCCGGGAGGCAATACTCACTTTACGTCTTATCTTAGAAGATAGATTAAGGAAAGGTAAACCTACATTTTTAGCTTTTGTAGATTTGGAGAAAGCGTTTGACAATGTTGACTGGAATACACTCTTTCAAATTCTGAAGTCAGCAGGCGTAAAATACAGGAAAAGGAGAGTTATTTACAACTTGTACAAAAGCCAGACCGCAGTTATTAGACTCGAAGGGCATGAAAGGGAAGCATCATTTGGGAAGGGAGTAAGACAGGGTTGTAGCCTTTCTCCGATGTTATTCAATTTGTACATTGAGCAGGCGGTGAAGGAAAGCAAGGAAAATTTTGGAATAGGGATTAAAGTTCAGGGGGAAGAAATAAAAACATTGCGTTTTGCTGATGACATTGTAATTCTGTCAGAGACAGCAAAGGATCTGGAAGAACACTTGAATGGAATGGACAGTGTGTTGAAGAGAGCGTATAAAATGAACATTAACAAGAGCAAAACAAAAATAATGGAATGCGGTCTTAGAAAATCAGGCGATGCTGAAGGAATTAGATGAGGTAACGTAACAATGAAGCTGGTAGATGAGTTTTGTTATTTGGGTAGTAAAGTAACATCGATGGTCACAGTACAGAGGATAAAAAATTCAGAATGGCAATGGGAAGAAAAGCATTTATGAAAAAGAGAAATTTGCTAACATAGAATATTGATTTAAGTGTAAGGAAGTCTTTTCTGAAGGCATTTGTGTGGAGTATTGCCTTGTACAGGAGTGAAACATGGACGATAAGCAGTGCAGATAGGAAGAGGATAGAGGCTTTTGAAATGTGGTGCTACAGAAGAATGCTGAAGATTAGATGGGTAGATCGCATAGCTAATTAAGAGGTACTGAACAGAATTGGTGAGAAAAGGAATTTTTGGAATACCCTGACCAAAAGAAGGGATCGCTTGGTAGGACACATTCTTAGACATCGAGGAATCGTAAATTCAGCATCGGAGGGAAATGTGTGGGGTAAAAATCACAGAGGGAGACCAAGAGACGCGTATAGTAAGCAGATTCAAGTGGATGTGGGTTGCCGTTCTTATGAGGAGATGAAAAGGCTTGCTCAGGATAGAGTAGGGTGGAGAGCTGCATCAAACCAGTCTCCGGACTGAAGACCACAACAACAACATAGATTCTCGCACCGCTTTGAATGATGTTTTCATCAGTGTCTCGACTGTCTTTAATTCTAGAGCATCAACAACACCTTTTTTTTATTATCTTTTCATTCCCACCTCAGAGGGGGATGGGCAGGCAGCTAGTGTGTGTCTTGTATACTCTATTCAACCATAGGGGCTTTTTATGCTGTTTTGGCTCTCTTTAATTATTTGTCATTGGGGAATTTTTGCGGGGGGGGGGGGGGGAGGAGGAGCAATAGTTTGTGCCAATAGGGGATATTCCGTGGGCATGGGGACAGCTCTGGTATTCACCTTACAGCCAACAGGAAACCACAGAAACCTTGGCCAGAGCTACTGGTGGTTTTCTACCACCACTTGTTGTGGTATTGTTGTTTCTTCCACTGTCTCCTTCTGGATTTTTCTTCTTCATGTCTCTTGTAGAAAAAGCCATTATTTGGCCAGCATCTCTGGTCGTTCGTCTTTGAAGAAAAGACGATGTTCAGATGCTGTGGTTGCTCTTGTTGCTTCCCATATTCTTCACTTTGTCTCTTCATCTCCTCTCTTCTCTTCTGTGCTGGTTGTCTCCATTCTCCCTGGTAAAAGTATTCTTCAGCTAGAGTGGTCCCATTTCATCCTTCTCGATGACCTTTAGTATCTGGCAGCCAAAGTCTACTCTTTTAGACCTTGCTTGTGTATTTCAATGTGCAGATGTCTTGCAGGGTGTTTGCGTCACCTTGCTGGCTGCTTCTGGATAGTCACAGTTTCTCCCTGCGTTATCTTTCGCAGACGCCACTGCCAGAATATTCTCGTATGCGTAGACACGTCGCTCCAGTTCATCGTTCAGCACTGTCTTGAGTTTGCCTTACGCTGCTTGGATAGCCACGTCGATGAAGTGAGGTGAGCGCTGCTGCTCACTGTCGTAGAGACACACTCTGCTTTTGGTCTGGAGTGGACTGCCCAAACCCGTTGCCGTGCAGCCGGCCTCCCCAACATCTTTCTCGCCGGCAGCGGCGGCTGCTGGCCACGTGGTGGTGAGCGGGGCCGCTCGTAGCTCTGGAAGTGTGGGCACGTACATGGCAGCCGTGCATCTTCTGCTCCTCTGTTTCTTTGCCAGGTCCCCTGTCGATGTCAGCCGCGAGTTCTGCTGTGGCTTCGCGCTGGCATTGCCGCGTTCTTGGAGGGTCGGGCAGTCTATCCAGCTGTCTACATGTGGGCCACCGCAGCGGGCGCACGTCAGCTGCACTTCGCACACAAGTGGACAAGCGTGACTGGCATGCTCGTCAGCACACTTGACGCATGTGGCGCGGTTGCGGCAGTGCTTTGCACATGCCCATTCTCCTGGCACTTGTAGCACTGTGGTGCTGGATCAAGGCCAGCCGGAAGCGGCTCTTATCTGTATGGGGAAGTCAAGGAGCTTGTGCAGCTCGAAAACTTTGCTTCCCTTCTTCTTCCACTGACTGACGCCAGCCGCGTCTACAGCTAGGATGAAGAGCTGTGACTTCCTCCTATTGGTCCTATTGTGCAGCCTGACTGACATGTTGCCAAAGTAGGCTTGCGTGAGCCACGTGCGGACCATTTCCTTGGTACACAGCCAAGGCAGACCACGCAGCAAGCCCTTGACTGTTGTCTTCTTCTTGGGTGCCATCTCCCGCTGTGTTTCTTTATAGCTTGTATGATGTACTCTTGTATCAGAAGGGACAGAGCCTTGTAGGCATCCCAGGTCTGCACACACGCCTTTATTAGTGTTGTCATCTTTGTTTGTGAACCTGATTTCATTGTTCACCTTTGATTCAAGCAGGCCAAGAATCTCCATCCATCCCCCCCCCTCCCCCGATACCGAATAAAGAATGGGGGAGGGAGTGCTTGCCTGCCCTGTTTCGGCATCTTCTTTTCCATTTCTGCTCAGTCGGGTTGGCCAAGTGCCCAAATGACAACTTGCTCTTTCCGCTGTTAGAACAGCATACATGAAG
This sequence comes from Locusta migratoria, assembly GCA_026315105.1. NCBI lineage: Eukaryota > Metazoa > Arthropoda > Insecta > Orthoptera > Acrididae > Locusta > Locusta migratoria. The sequence goes on along the minus strand of CM048747.1, from coordinate 288,546,737 downwards.
AAATTTGCTCTCAATTGCGCACAATTGGCTTTTCCCAATGGTCCAGAAACTGCAGAGCGCCTCAGAACAGTGTTCACTCCACACTACTGCACCAGCAGAATGGCTGTTGCTTCTCCACAGACAAGACAGTCTGTATGAACTTCTGGCGGCATACAGAATTTCACTTTCCTTTCCTCTATCTCGGACCAGTTGTTCTTCTGTTCGTAGACACTACAAACTTCTTGAGACTAACATTCAACATGAAACTTTGTTCATCCTCCCATGTCTCCCACTTCGAAGCTCGCTGTATCCGTTCATTTAATGTTCTTAGTTGTTCTGCGGTACCTCATGGGGAGTGGATCGGACCACCCTCCTCCACTTGTACAGATCCCTTGTTCGCTCAAAACATAGATTAGGGATGTATTGTCTATTCATCGGCTCGACCAACTATCTTACACCGCTTTCACAAGATCCACAACCAAGGGATCCGTTTAGTGAAAGGGGCTTTCTACACAAGCCCTGTTGAGAGTCTCTATGTTGAATCTGCTGAATTGCCACTGTCGTTCCAGAGGGTGGTCCTCCTCAGTCGTTAGGAGTCGGTTGACATCTATGTGTGGCCATTGATCCTATGAATCCTTTTTTTTTATGATTCACTTGATCGTCACTATGCAGAGAGTCCTTCTTCTCTACTACCTCGCAGAGTCCATTTTTGTAAACTTCTTCAGCAACTTGACTTTACATTCCCTGCTATGCTCCCGACGGGAGCGAGCTCTTCCCCGCACTGGCACTGTCTTGAGGTTCTTCTCAACTTTGACCTCCATTCGCTTCCCAAAGACTCTACCGCTGACCCCGTATATTGCAGCATGTTTGTAGCTCTTTGCTCACAGCTTGCAGACAGTATCTTCATTTATACTGATGGTTACAAGACTAACCATGGAGTCGGGTGCGCCTTTGTGCATTTTCCAGTATTGTCTCCTGGACTACTGCTTGATCTTTACGGCAGAGCTCATCGCCATTTAAACAGGCCAACCAGTACACCAGGCGAAACCAGCATTATAAATATGTGCAGACTCCCTGAGTGCACTCCAGAGCCTATGCATACTATATTTCATCCACCCCATCATGCAATGAATCCAACATTGCCTTCACTCACTTACTGCCAATTACGCCACTGTACTGTTCCTTTGGGTCCCGGGTCATGTTAGTGTGTCAGGGAATGAGGCTGCCACTGCTGCCCCGTAGGATGCAGCTCTCCTCCATCGTCCTGCTGTGTGTTTTGTCCCTTCAGCCAACCTTCGTGCTCTGCTTTCTGCACGTATGGTGTCTCTCTGGCAAGCACATTGATCTTCCCTTCAAGGAAAAAAAACTTGGGGGAGATTAAGCCTCTCCCTATTGCCTGGTGGACCTCCTCTCAGCCCTCTCGCCGCGAGGTGGTCATTCTCAACCGGCTGGGCATAGGCCTAGGCCACTGTCAGTTCAGCCACTGCCACTTATTAAGCAATGACCCTGCTTCACACTGTGGTTACTGTTGACTGTACGTCACCTTTTGGTCCATTGCCCGTTTTTTAATAGAGTACAACAAAGTCTGCGTTTATCGTCAGAACTGCCTGACGTTTTACCGGGTGCCACGCATTCTGTTGATCATGTTTTACTTTTTATACATTGTACCAATATGTCAAAAAAAGTTTAAAATCCTTCACTTGAGGAATTCTGTTGTGTCCTTGTTTCTTTACCTTTTCTTGTAGCATAATTTTATCGCCTTTTTTATCTCTGCCTCCTTTTAGTTTTTGCTCTTAATAAGCATGGACCTAGGCGGTTATGACCTTTGTAGTTTTGCAACCTTAACCCCTCCCCCACAAAAAAAATTAAATGGAAAGATTGCAATGCTCATTTTCCTGCATGCTGAGAGAGAGAGAAATAGTGAAAGTAATTTAATGAACCCTCTGATAGGTACTTCTGAATTGCAGAGTAGTCTTATAAACACAGATTTTTGCAGTTTTTATTTAGTGTAGAAAGGAAAAGCTGTGGAAACACTTCCAACCTTTGCATCATATCATGGTGACAATTCCTACATCATGGTCGTAGCCTTATAGTGGTGAGACTAGACTGGAATTAATGGAGACAAAGAGTACATATTACACTCTGGCCATTCAGGTTTATTCAGAGTTTGTATTTCACAATGTTACTGTACTAAGTAACAGTTTTATTCTGATTCTGTATTTCACAAGGTTTTAGACAATAGACTTTGTATGACACATACATCATACATAATGATTATGGATTTATGATTAATGATGTCACATTGTCTACAGGTATCATGTATTGCTGAAGAAGGCAGGTTTATTTTTGTCGAAACCGTGGTCTAGTTTATTGAACTACTATTATTGTAACTGGTTGTCTGATTATTAATTTGCTATTCATAAATTTCTCATGTATGGTAAGGCTTTGTTAGCTACCAGTGGCTTCATCTTCAGTAATATACTTTTGATGGATGCTGATTGCAATAGTTCACTAATATTATTCTAGCTTTGACACATAGCTTTTCTCCTTTCCCACTTTTTCAAAGCCAATTGGTGTTACACATCGAAGAGTTCACTACTTAATTCACACATTGCTAATAAAAGTGTGACCACTTAAGAACAAACTTAGCTATACAAATAAAAAAAAATACATTTTGGATTTAATCTGTGTTCCAACATCAGAAAGGAACTACACTGTATCAGTTATTATTTTCTTTCACCAGATTATCACTAATGACATTTAAATGGGTAACATTTCCCTTACTTTGCATGCAATGTCAAGTGAATAATGTTATTCTAGATCCCTGTGTGAGCAGGTAATGTAACACCAAAGAGCAGGTAATGTAACACAAAAGGCTCTTCACCTTTCCACCTACTTTCTCACCCCCCCTCCCTCCCCCCCCCCCTCCTCCACATGACTTGTAACAAATCATAATGCATATGTTGACAAGTGTATCAGATTCTAACATTTTCTTTTCTGATGTCATGCTCAACTCAGTCAGGTTGAATGTGGCAGTGATGGAGATACATATAGAAAATGTGTATTTTGATTCATCTTAAAGTTTGGGCATTTTAAGTAATTTCAAAATTCCTTCTATTAATGTGGTTCTTGTATTTATTATTTAGGAGTATTTTAAAGTCTTTAGTGTTTTACTAGTTACAAAAAAGGACATGTAATGGATTCTGTTAATGGATAAGAAAAAATAACTGCGGAAAGAATTTGTGTTTGCTTAGTTTTCGAATTTTCTTAAATAATCACTTAATTTCATTTATATAGTATTTGGACATTTCAAAGTAATCAAAATTAATACAAAGAACTCTGTTTATATGTATACTTGTCTCGCTTTCAGGTCACGCCATACACTTAGCAGTGGTAAAAGTCAACTTGGTCATCGAAGTAGTGCTGGTGCTATTGGAGGAGCTCCTGGAACTAGCACTGTGGACTCGGAGTCTGTGACACCAGCATCGCCAGCAGCTGCCACACCACTTTCTGATGACAGAGTCACACTAGTTGTTGACAATACTCGTTTTATTGTTGACCCTGCCCTTTTTACTGCACATCCTAATACTATGCTGGGAAGGTTAGTCATTGACATTGTTGCCGAATATAACAATATGTTAATGTTAAATTGCATAAAGCATTTAACCTTGATCTCGGATCAAGCTCAACCCACAAATCTGTGTCATATAAATGTTACTACTAGTTTCTGCTGTTGCGAAATCTGGTCATATTTGAATTGCAAAAATTGACCATTCAAAGTGAGGATCAGCTGTAATCGTCAGTTCACTAAGAAACCTTCTTAGCAAATACAATATGAAATAAATATAAACAGTGTTATAAAGACAAAATATTGTAATTAATTGACTGTCACATATTTCTCACATTGCTAATGCTTGGTGTACTTTCTTTTTATCTGTAAGATTAGGTTACAGACATCACCGGCTATATTCATAATAAGGCAGTTTCATAGACACTAAACTGCAAACTAAGGAAAGTAAATTCAAAATACTAACAGTTCATATTTCAGTGTGTTAATTATGGTAGCAGCCAATAACAATCCAACATTTCGTATGTGCTCTTTCAGCTCGAGTAGCAGTAACTGTACAGTTTGTATTAATTTTTAAACATCATACACATCCTGCTATGACAACTCTCTGCTCATTAAGAAAACATAACTAGTTGTTTCTTTCAGTGTATTGTTAACTATGCAACTAAGTACAATATTTCATTGTGACTCAGTGGTAGTGACGTTGATTATGGTTGTAAAGTTTTTGGCTTTGAATCTACTTGTATGCTTAAATTTTTCTCCCTTTAATACTACTATCTCTACTACATCATTCATAAACAACAACCACTCTACCGTATCACACTATTGAATTATGTATTGTCTGTTTCTAAAGCATTTGTCCATTTAATTTATTTATTTTGCTTTCTATTGTGTCCTTATATTGTCTCAAATTTTATCTACCAGTAAATCATTCTCATGTTTGGAGAAGTTTGAAGATACTTTTTTCTTCATTTCAGTTTTATAGTAGGGAAGCATTAAAAAAAAATTGTGTATCAATTTAATATCTGCAGTTGAAACGCAATAATTGTTCGTAACCAATTTTTGCTTTCTTTCCAAGCATCTTGTGAGCTAACTCTGATAAACACTGAACTAGCTTTGGCAGATCAAGTTTCGGCATTATACAATAGTAAGAATCCTTAAGAGCCAGTTTGTCAATATCTCGTTAAGTTCCAGTTAAGATTTTAACTTGTTATTAGTGGAGATTTACATTTGTTAATGTTTTGCTATCAGTTAAACTAGCGTTAAAGACTTCAAACTGGCTGTTAAGTTAATGAGTAGATTTCTGCCCATTACATGGCTAATGACCAGTTAAATGAGAATCTGTGTGAAAATGGCAGAATTCCAAAACATTAAAATAGCGCTATTTATTCACATGATAAAGACCTATTTATTGAACAAAATAACAGAACCACTACGTACATGGAAAAATTAGTGTGGACAGCAGCTTTTGGAAAATTTTATAGTCATATTTCTCGCCCCATTCATGTAAAGAGCGATTAGATGAGTTTGATATATTGCAGATAAGTAACATAACCTTAATATTATTGTTGCTATATCAAAATACAAACTTCCATTTAACGACTAGTAATGTGAGAATCAATAAGATGAAAATGACTGGAATAAGATATTTGGTTGACAATGAAGAGGATGTCAGTATTTTGCACAATCTAGAGTTAATTGCCCCAATACGGCTTCCTAGACATACAGTAAAACCTTGTTTTTACGTTTTCCCACCATTTACACCATTTTTTGTCGGTCCAATCAAATTTCCTATGTTAACAATGTTAATTCGCCCTCATTTTTGTGTTAACATATTCACTTTTCCCACATTTTACACTTTTCGAAATCATGTTCGTGAAGGAAAAATGACATAACTACATAAATTGATGCTAGTATGGCTTTCCCCTTAAAGTATAATGCTTAAAAATTATTCGATGTCCAGTTTCTTGACACTTTGCATTTATTCAAACGTGTATTGGCAGTACGCAGCTAGTTGACTTATGATGCACCAATTTGTGGCGATGTAGTTCCTCTTTCCACGAGCATCTTTGCCAGAGTGCCTGGCATGTACTCAGACAAACAGAACAATTTGCCGACGTGAGAATAATGCCGATTTGAGGCGGTGTAGTTCCTCTTTCCGCTAGCTTCTATGTCAGAGTGGCTGGCATCTACTCAATGGGAACCATTTGCTTTGTTGATGTGAGAATAAAGAGTTGAATTGGTTTTGTGATACTTATTTCTGATTAAAAAAGAATGTTATCTGTCAAAGTTGGGTATCTTGATACCCACAACTTCAAAAAAGTGATAATAAGTGTGAGATGCCAATCCTATGCGAACGTCACAAAAATACTTATGCATATGTTTGCACTCGAGAATGTGACTAAATTTTCTAATATTGTCATGTGAAACATTGAAAAATACAAAAGGAACGGAACTTTAGGAGTTTTACTATGTAAATAATTAATGCCGGTAAAAGGCAGTAATTTTGAAGCTCTGTTACATAGCCTGGCAGCGGTGTCCAAACGATATCTATCGAAGCAGTTCAGGTAATTTTGAAGACGTTTTACATAGCCCAGCAGCGGCGTCCTCGGTTATAATGAATGAAATTATGTAAAAAATTTCTACTTCCCATAAAATTGTACAGCACTTAATCTTTATCCTTCGGATGATAGGAAAATTATAGAACCCATCCCAGTGCTGCATAAATAAAATTGGTTGGAAGCGTTGTCAGGATGGAAGGCGGAGCGGTGAAGGCTTGTGGGCGCCTTAGGAAAGGGTGGCTGATAGGCAAATACGAGATAGACTTCAAGTTAATATTGGGTATATTCTTGACATACGAAATACATGGCGGGACTCGCCCTGTGGTCGGATGCAATGAATGAGTGAAAGTCTAAGTTAGCTGATTAGAAAACGGAAAAGGTAAAGGTTACAGTAATGGTTCACACAGTAGGTGGCTTACGCCGAACAGCCGCTAGGCGAGAGCGGGCGGCATGCGGCCGTTCGCCCCCCACAGAGGCTGAGCCTCTCAAGTGTGTCTGTTCTGTACGAGAACTCAAACTGGAGAGAGAGAGAGAGAGAGAGAGAGAGAGAGAGAGAGAGAGAGAGAGAGAGAGAGAGAGAGAGAGAGAGGAACTGATTCTCACACCTCTGTGTCCTGCAGCAGTAGCACACATGATCAAACATGGGTGTCTGCTATTGGCTCCACGGTAGCATGGAAAGTCAGTAGTTTCAGCACATACACCAGAAGGGTGGCATGATTTTAGAATCAGCATTCAATACTGTTTCTGTCAGGCTCTGTCCTGCAAGGTGGACAGCCTTTGTCACGTTGTCACGGCGTATGTCGCGGTGGAAGAACACTTGTAAAACTAAGGCGAAGTTTTGAAATAAATCTTTTTGAATTATTTCTCTAACCTCTTTTAGACTGGCTGGTCATCGTGTACAAAATTACCAGTTCTGCCCTGTGCTTAAAATAGTAAAACTTTTGATAGCTTTTATTGTATAATAAATATTGCCTTAGAGGACCGTTTGTGTCTGCAAAACGTCTGCTTGGAAAACTGTTTGGGAGGTGACACTGGCACTGGCCTCTCTGTCCAGTGTATCCGTATCTTTCTCTATTAATGACAAGACTCTCACACTCGCTTCTTTAAAATTTGAGCTTCTTTCAAGTTTGTTTTCCATATTGCCAAATAACAACTGTCTGCTAACCTCTTCCCTGCTAGTCAAATACGGTGCACAGCTGTTTATTCAGAGGACACTTTTATTTTTTTCTATTGCCAACATAGTCGAAATATTATGTACCTTCTCGTTCGCTCCAGGTTAGCGTATCTGACAATGACGAACGCAATGCACTTAACAAACACATTTAACTTGATGTTAAAGGCATCTTCTCATTTACTAACAAGAAGATTAACGAGAAATGGACGAACCGGCTCTAAACAGAGTTTTTTCTGACATAAGGTCAGGTTTGATCTCAAGTCAGCAATGTTTATATAATTGGCCCTAGTACATTTTAGTTGTGTAAAGAAATGTTAAGATATTATGTAATTATAGAGTGGCATTGTCTAGGACCAGGAAAATTTTGCGTGGAAAATTGCACAAAATCGGTGATTTTAGTGTTGCAATATTTACATTCCCAGTAAACATGTTGCAAATGTGAGGGGAGCTGTTTAGTAATATTATAATTATTGAATTTTGAAATTGCATTTTGATATTGTTTCAAGGATTGGTTTTCTAAACTGGTGATTCATTTGGGCTAAGAAAATGTTGAGGTGACTTCTTTGACATTTGTACACAAGAAGTCATACACAAAATGATTACTCATGGAATTCATGAACTACATATTTTTATACTATAAAGATAAGATTTGAAGAACTCAAAAGCCAACGTGCCATCTTCTTATTTACTGTCGGCCAATTTCACTGTAGTATACACCTTTTTGTAAGACATATGGGAGAGTTAAACAATGTTGCAAGAGTAATAAGCAGTTTTATCGTTGTAACACGTTACATCTATTTCCAAAATGCACAAAATTTAATCAAAATTGCTCCATAGTTGTCAAGTAAAACTGAAGTTGACGAAAGTAATAAAATTTTGTTAACTTCATGTAAGTTTGTTCAGTGTTAGAACTATGGGCCAGTTGGTCCAATTTCCAAATTTGTATTTAACCTCTGGCAATGTTGTTGATGTTAAAAATTAGGGTTGTGTCCGAGTGGTTCGGCCAAATCCAATATTCGCCAAATCTAGCACACTGGCCTCAGCTTAGAGATTCGGTGCATAATGGCCGAATACTACCGAATCCCGAATCCTTCAGTTACGAATGTTGTAGTTTACTTTGCATAACAGTGTGCTTTCGATTGCATTATTTACTTTATTTTCCACACATCCATTGAAAGACGTGATGACATAAAATGAAACTATCTCAGAATAGTTCTGATAATTGGCGCTAGGAGCCACCTCGAGCAACTTTTCCCATCTAATATAAGCAGTGCTACACAGGCTTTCTCAGCAGGCGCAAATGTAAATACTGGTGCTAAAACTTTTGCCCTTGCAAAAATTAAAGGAGGACAGTCTAATTTCCATTTTATTTTTGACTACTGAATTTCAGTACACCATCCAACGAAGGAAATATAACTTAAGTATTGCTGAACATCAAATGTAGCAGCCTTTCAAATAATATAAGTAGCAAGAAAAATAAATTTCTTAATGTAAATACCCACAATACATAAGGATTTAGGATTCTTGCAACCCTTGCCTCATTCTGATTTCACGTATTGTTTCATCGAATTTTGTAAAGTGCTGGGGTATGTGAAGCACTAAGATTTCAAGAAGAAAGGTAGATATAAAGTAGATAAAAAGTTCTAATCGTGCGCCATCCAGGCGGGATGACATCATTTCAGCAACCACTTGATGTCTGTTTCAATAATTTTTTAAGGTCAAGCTTATAACACATGTACACAGACTGCCTTTCGAAAAGTGACAGACAAGTGACAACAACGGGGCGTGTAAAACACACAAGTGCGCCAATGAAATTAAGATACCTGGAAGTGGGTTCCAAATCAGATTGCGTAACAGGCATTTAAAAATGTTAGAGATCGAGTGCACTAGATTGTACGAGGAATGATGCTCTGTAGTACTAAGGATCTGTGTAACAAGGAATCAAATGATAGTGATTAAGAATTACCGGACCGGTATCTAATTGCTATAATAAACATTTTGTAAAATTTGTATTAAAAGTCTAATAAAATTGTTTTATATTTCAGCATTTAGTGTCATACAATAGCCGTACATTTGAAGTCTTATCTAAATGCTACTATGTAAAGCCGACTGGCAAGCCTGTGTTGCGTCAATATGCCTGACGCTACAACCACTGTCTTCGCTATAAGAATAATACAAATGTGAACATTACGCCATGTAATCTTCCGTGTTAGCTGTTACCACATTTAAATTACGTCTGCCTAACAAACCCGAAAGACAACATCAAACACGGGAAAATATACGTATCACGTTAACGTTTACATTTGTATTATTCTTATGCTGAACGGGAATACTTAGAAATGAAGCACAGCAACTAACTTCTAGTATTAATTTTAAGTCCTTCTACGAATATAAATTCTGTGCAGATAAGTTACGTGATCTTAAATGTTTGAAAGAATAAATAAATCCACAAAATACCGTTGCTTAACCTCCGGAATGCGCAATCTGCGCGTTAAGTACTTTTCACAGTTCTGAAATGTCTTCGTGGCAATAACACGTACACACACGTCGAATAAACTCGGATTTCTCTGTGTCTGATTGCCCTGACCGCCACTTATGGAATGACTGATACGTCATCATAAATTATTTAACATTTACACATGCTATTTTTTAAGAATAAATTTTTTTTAACTTCCAGAATATCTACTCATCTCTGCAGATTTTATTTTTTACTCTTCCCCTTTGAAAGGGGGGGGGCAAAAAAAACACGTAATCCTTTCCATTCTAGGACTTCATTCTACAATTCTTTTTTTAATTTAGATTATCCATTACGGATGTTTCAGAACCCGTGACTTATTTTCAATATTATTTAAGAAAACTGCTCCAGTCACTTTTACTTGAAATGGTATTTATTCCATGAACCGGTTTTCAAACCTTTTCAGGTTCATCATCAGATGGATCACGTTTTTTAATTCATCAAAATGAAGCAGTTTGTAATAGAATGAAGAAAGTTTCTTATTATCTTTTACAGCATCGAAACAACATATATCTCAAAATGTTTCATACAAATTTCTTTTAAGGGTAGGGGGTATTAAAAACTCCTTAAGATGTAAAATAAAAATCTAAATGAAATTTTAACTCCTTAAATTTTAGTGTTTATATTGTCATTTGGGATCCACCCCAGAAGGCTTTATCTTCATTATGGGCTGTGATAGAGTATTAATTCTTTTTAAATACATGTACTTTAGTTGACATTATTTGGGTTCAAGATTAGGAAGATTCGATTCGGGTTCAGTATTCGGCACATGTTTTATTTAAGATTCGGTATTCGGATTCGATTCAGTAAAATTGGGGTTAGACCCATCCCTACTAAAAATATTGAGTAGCATCCCTATTAACTGGCTGGGCAAGTCAGTTTGAAGGTCAGGGGAAGGCAATGGCATACCACCTCCTAACAGGACCATGCCTAATAAAGCACTGTGATTTTCAAACCAATCTTGAGATTGTTGATTGCTTTACATTTTTATCCTCAAGTATAAAATAATAAAATAGCTGTGACAAATCATTAACACAGAATCTCACACACTATGTAATCAAAAGTATCTGGACATTGCCAAAAACATTAGTTTTTCATATTAGGTGCATTGTGATTCCAATTACTGCCAGATACGCTGTATCAGCTATCTCAGTAGTCATTAGACATTGCGACAGAATGTGCCCAGGTGATTGGATGTAACTTGCATCAAAAGTCTGTACACAAGATTTCCACACACCTAAACATCCATAGGTCCACTGTTACTGATGTGATAGTGAAGTAGAAATGTGAATGGACACGTACAGCATGAAAGTGTACAGGCCGACCTCATCTGTTGACTGCAAGAGACTGCCAACAGTTGAAGAGGGTTCTACAGTGTAATAGGCAGGTATCTATCCAGACCATCGCACAAGAATTCCAGACTACATCAGGATGCAATCAAAATATTATACAATTAGGAAGGAGCTGTGAAAACTTCATGATTGGGCAGCTGCCCATAAACCACACATATAGGTCATGCCAAACGACACCTCACCTGGTGTAAGGAGCATAAACATTAGACAGTTGAACAGTGGAAAAACATTGTGCAGAGTGACAAATCATGGTACACAATGTAGCAATCCAGTGGCAGGGTGCGAGTATGGTTAATGCCCAGTGAACGTCATCTGCCAGCATATGTAGTGGCAGCAGTAAAATTCAGAGGTTGTGGTGTTATGAATGCATGCCCTGTGTCATAGTGATTACATATCATCATCATCCCTGTGATGGACTGGCCTGCACAGTCGTGACTTCTATCCTATAGAAAACTCTTGGGACGTTTTGAAACGTTAACTTCATGCCAGGCCTCACCAACCTACATCAATACCTCTTCAGTGCAGCACTCCATGAAGAATGGGTGTGCCATTCCCAAGAAACCTTCCAGCACCTGATTGAACCTGAGTGGAAGCTGTCATCAAGGCTAAGGGTGGCACAAACTTGCAAGTCATTTTCAGCCAGGTGTCTAGATACTTTCGAACACATAGTGTAGATTTGTGTAATTATTTAGAATAATATTAAAACATGCAGTTGTTGCCATGGAGCCCAAGATCAAGATACAGTCGTTTACTATGTGAAGTAAATAAGCCTATTCATAAGAATTGATAAGAAAGTAAAAGACTGTAACAAATAGGTAACAGTCATAGGAATGTTGCGAGGCAACAGTGAAGGGAAAAAACTAGGATCAGTAGTGCAAAACTTAATGCTAGCATTAATTAATCATTGTACAGTGGTGAGGATTTACTGTATTAAAGAAACTGGGTGTATGTTAGGGTAGTAGGTAACTCGGATAATACTTGACATAAATGTAATCTGCAATTAGATAACATCTCTCTTCATTTTCAGTAAGTGTCAGATAATTCAAAAATCTTTATGGTAATCCATACACGTTAAAGTCCAAACTGAAGACTTTCCTCATGGATCAATCTTTCTGTTCTGTCAAGGAACCTCTGGAAACATTAAGCCTATTCCCGTGTTCTGTTGCTTTTGCTTAGGCCAGTCGTGTGCATATGGCAGAGCGATTGTGCAAATATATGTGTATCTTTATTTGATGAAGGCTGTGGCCAAGAAAATTGTATAAATTTAATTGTTTATTCTACATGCTTGTCTGTGACTTGGAAATTATCTTTACAGTGAGTTACTGATATCCTCAAATTGTTGATATTCCTTCCTGGACTTTCCATTGCTGAATAAATAAAGAATAATTATGAGTATAAAGATCTAAGGCAACTTTCATCTTGTTTTAGGATGTTCAGCTCTGGTATAGAATTCACTCATCCAAACGAGAGAGGAGAATACGAAGTGGCAGAAGGAATCTCAGCAACTGTGTTTCGTTCCATCCTTGAGTATTATAAGGGTGGGCTTATTCGTTGCCCTCCAACAGTTTCTGTGCAAGAGTTAAGGGAAGCTTGTGATTACCTCCTTGTTCCATTTGATGCACAAACTGTCAAGTGTCAGAATTTACGTAAGTATTGAATGTAACATGAATTGTTGCTATTTAAATTCTGTTGTAAAGATGTCTGTACTAGTAAACTGTGATACTATTCTGAAAGTGTTGTTATATTGCTTCATGGAAATGGTAAATTATTGTTCTATATTCTTTTATTTTTCTGTCTGCTGAAACGAATATCCAAGTCCCAAATTGCCAGCACATAACACATCAGTAGCTTAAGGGATTCTTAAAAGCCCCAAAATAATACAAAATAGTAGAAAATATGATATGATAAAAGTATCAGAAAACTGCATTCACAGCACATGTTGTTTCTAGTGTTCCTAATCGAAAGGTCTCCTTTCATCAGAATGGAGTCTTGTGCTTTGTCATAAAAATGACTGCTAGATTAGCTGTTCTTTTACATGTCAGGAACATCTCATCCCTTATAACACATGGTATACAGCAGAACCCCATTTTTACACTTTTCAGGGGACTTCAGTGAAATTGTGTAAAATGCAGGAAAACATAATATGCAGGAAATAATATTTTAAGTGTTAAAATATGCTTACTGGATCAGCCTTGTATTTTTGTAGTTTATTTGACATTTATGCACATAACAGACATCAAAATACTTGCCAGGAAGTTTATTACATAATAATGGTTATCCAATTTTTTACCATTTTAAGTGCCAGGTGGAACTGGTAATTTTATGGGAAGTAGAAATTTCTGTCGTAATTTCAGTCATTATAATAGATTAGTCAGCAAGCCTAACTTTCAATTAAAAAGATCACTGTTCCACACAGATCGTAAAATAAAGAACAAACGTGCTATACATTAGCTTGTTCGATATTAAATGCTTAGAGATGTATCGTTTGGACGCCGCTGCTGGGCTATGTGACACATCTTCAAAATTACAGTCTCTTACCAGCGTTAAGTATTGATATGTAAAACTCCAAGTTCCGTTATTTTTGTATTTTTCGATGTTTCATACAATGATATTAGAGAATTTATTCGCATTCTCAAGTGTAAATATATGCACGAGTATTTTTATGATTTTTGCATAGGGTCGGCATCTCACTATTATCACTTTTTGAGGTTTTTGGTATTATGGTGATGCCAAACTGAATAATACCAAACTTTAACAGATAACATTCTTTATTAAGAAGTAAGATGTATCACATAAACAATGCGACTCGTTATTCTCATGTCAACAAAACAACTCCAGTGTCTGGCAACTGGTTCTGTTTGAGTACCCGCCAGCCGCTATGGCAAAGAAGCTGGTGGAAAGAGGAACTACACCGCCACAAATTGGCACATCGTAAGTCAACTAAACTCAAATTCTAACCTCCTTGACTATACGCATACTGCTAACAATGAAATGCAGGATATACGTTTGCATTTATTCAGAGTGTCATCAAACTTGACTGCCTAACGCTATTCTTTAAGGCAAAAGCCATGCCAGTGTCAATTTATGTCGATTACATTTTTTTTTTTTTTTTTTTTTTTTTCTTTTTTTCTTTACGAACATGCATTCAAAAAGCATAAAATGCAGGAATAGTGTAAATAAATTAACCCAAAAACAGGGGTGAATTAACATTGTGAACACAGGAAATTTGATGGGACCAACAAAAATTGGTGCAAATGGCAGGAAAAAGTAAAAGCCAGGAATGTAAAAATGGAATTTTACTGTATGTAGAGGTAGAACAGTTTCCAGTGCAATATAGGTGTGTGTGTGTGTGTGTGTGTGTGTGTGTGTGTGTGTGTGTGTGTGTGTGTGAAGGCAAAAAAAAAAAAAATAATAAGAGTTCTTTTTTCTTTTTGCGTACACTAAAAACTCACTTTCATCACAAAAAAGCAAAAAGAACTTTCAACACAGTTGTGTAATATATGGCATTCCAAACAGATTTTAAATGTTTGCTGATATTATAACTTGTTTTATCTGCATCCTTGTACAAATCAGGAGTACCAGTTATGATTCATCCTCCTGTTGAAAAATACTGCGTAATAAAAGGAAACATTTTTCGGTTTCTTTAGCAATTGAAACGTATTGCGCCTCCCTGATATCTTGTGCTGCAGACCCTATCACATTCCCCACAAGCATGCTAGCTTGAGTACGACCACAAGTAATTTTCTTTTGAACTTTCATTTTTTCCCCTTAATGCAGAGTTCGCCAAACTGGGGATCTTAGGCTGCCTGTGCCGACAACAGCAGCAACGGCTTGGGAATTCCCTTCCCCCCACCAACTGCCCTGCTTGATCGTCAGTTTGCAGATTGACAGTAATATGTGTCTGTGTTCAGTTCATGTGTACATGTTTAGGCTCTTTCCTTGTTTGCTGTTACAATGGCTAGTTCAAGCAAAAAGCCAAAATTATATCCTTTTCATGCAGAGTGGGAGACTGATTACTTTTTTATGCAAGTGAAAGATAACTGGTGTTTACTTTGTAGTGGGAGTGTCTCAGTCGGGAAGAAAGGAAATATTGAGTGTCATTTCAAGACCCTTATCAGTGGAATTGGAAAAGACTATCTGCTGAATTCAACACTGAGAAAAGAAAAGATTACGCTGCTGAAATCTCAACTAAATGCGCAACAACCTACTTTCTTTAAGACACTGGACAAAAACAAGGTAGCCACAGAAGTGTCATTCCGGGTTTCCAAGGTTATCGTCCAACATAAGAAACCGTTCGAAGATGGCGAGTTAATTAAAGCTGCATTTTTGCAAGCTGCAGATACATTATTTGACAACTTCAAAAACGAAGCCGAGAGTATGTCTGCTATTAAATCTGTTCAACTTTCTACTAATACAGTGATGCGAAGAGTTGAAGCTATGAGCTCTGATGTAGTTTCACAACCTAATACTGGCTTTCATCATTGTAGTTGTTTTTCCTTACAACTTGACGAATCAACTCGTAGAGGTGATACAGCTCATTTGGCCGTTTTTGTAAGAATGGTCTTTGAAAATTTTGAAATAAAAGAAGAGCTGGTAAAGGTTGTGCTGCTTATCGGTCACACTACCGGAAAGGATATATTTTTGGCATTTAAAAAGCTTATCGAGTCTGAAAATATTCCTGTGAAGTAGTTGGTGGCCCTAGCTATGGATGGAGCTCCTGCTATGATAGGCGTGGAAAAGGGATTTATTGCCTTCTGTTGAAAGGACGGCGATATGCCAAAGTTTGTGTCTTATCTTTGCATAATACACCAGCAATCATTATGTGGAAAGTTCTTAAGTATGAACAATGTCATGAAAACAGTTGTCGAAGTAGTAAATAAAATAAGAGCGCATGCACTTCATAGACGACTGTTCAGAGAACTAACAGAAGAGTTAGAATGCCAGTATGGTCATTTGTTGCTTCACACAGAGGTTCGTTGGCTTAGAAGAGGCAGAGTTTTGCAACGTTTCAAAGAGTTGCTTCCTGCAATAGTAGAATTCTTCAAAGAAAGGGGTGAGCATTTCATTGAACTTGAAGATCTGACATTGTTGCAAGTTTTTGCCTTTCTCACTGATATAACTGAAAAGTTGAATGGTTTGAACTTGCAGCTTCAAAGCAAAGATAAGAACATTGGTGGAATAATTTCAGATGTGACGTCATTTTCCAAAAAAAGCTCGAGCTGTGGGAAAAAAATTGTGACCAGTTTGAATACAAGCACTTTCCCAGTCTGAAGCAGATCGTTGACAAACAAGACCCTCCACAACACCCAAGGAAAAACCAAGAATATGTGGATATTCTTTCAGACCTCAGGGAACCATTTGATTGACGATTCCAAGATTTTAAAACCATATTGATTGTGGCACAGTTCGTCAACTCCCCTTTTGTTGAGATTGATGCAGAAGATTTCTCAACTTGTATTGTAAAAAGTTTTGGTGAAGATCAGGCTGCAGTGGAAATGGAAGTTGTTGATTTTCAAAATGATCTGTCTCTTAGAAGCCTTTCTACCACTGGAAATATTTGGCCTCTAGTTCCCAAACAAAAATATCAAATTCTTGTTAAAGTTGGATTGAGATTGAAACCAATGTTCAGCTCTACATACTTATGTGAATCAGCATTTTCCACCATGAAGTTCATCTGTTAATTTTAATATTTAAGAATAATTTTTGGACCTAGATAACAGGCTTCATTGTTTCAAATGAGATGACAAACTCGATTACAGTGAAACCCTGTTTTACGTTTTTGTGTGTTCCATACTGAAAAAACATAAAATTGAGGAAAACGCAGATTCAAGGAAAAACTTTAAAAACTCCAAAACATGAGCAAAAACAAATGTAATTCGCACATGTACACAATTAAAAATCGTAATCCTCTCCAGTAGGCCTACTTTGTGTATTATCTTTGTACTTGAATGAAATTAAATGAACAACAGTTAAGTGTAGAATAGTGCCAGTGACTTATTTATGCATACATTACAGGAATGTTGTCAGAGGTCGTAGTGAGTACAGTTCCTATATTAGCGTCAACTAGTTTTAGTTGTCTGTATGCATATTTAATTCTAGCGAGCATACTTGGCGTTTTTTGTTTAAATTATTGTTAATGTCTCAAACAAGATTTTTCACTTGGGCAACTCACAATTGCATGTAAGGACTGCATATACAACAAATGAACTTTGAATAATCTCTGCTTTGCTCTTCACCATTTGTGGATTGTTTGGGGGTACATTTTTTTTTACTCCCTTGTTAATAGGTACCATCTATAACATCATAATCAGTAAAAAAAGCACCAAAAACGTAATTTGTTAATGCAAATATTTCTATCTACTAGATAACAAACTATACTAGTAAGTTTACTTTAGAGTGAGTGGTAGCCATAAGTGTCTGCAGATCCTGTTGAGATTCATTGTTTAACCAATATTAAATTAATAACTTGTAATTTTCTCTTTTCCTGATACGATCCTCACCATTGAATTATTGCCAGTTCCTTCTTGCTGTATACCAAAATAAAGCAAAGGATGCAGTGAAATCGAATGTGATGTTTAGAAAGTTTACTGCTGTAGTCTGCTGTGATCATGCGCGAGTTATCCCAGTGTAGTGCCCATGCACTGTAACAATAGTTAAGAACAGCATATGCTAACTTCTATTGCTTTATGGCAGTCATGCTACACAAATACTGTTTATGGTGGATCTTCGTTTACCCCGAAACTCTGTCACAAAAGGAATGTAGAATCAAGGTTAACCTTATTAGGAAGAAACATAAAATCAGGGAATTTTTAACATTAATGTTATTGGATTTTCACAGGGGCTATGAATTTTTGGTGAAAAATTGTGAAAAATGTAAAATTGGAGTTCCACTGTATTGCATTAATACTTCAAAAGCTGTAATTTTTTAATAACTTGTTAAAAACAGCAGTCCAGCTGCCCCATGCAGGGTGTATTACACCAGTCTTCAATGTGTTACGTCAGTGTTTTTCAACCTGTAGGTCACAACCCACAGGGGGGGCAGCAAACAACTTTATACGATAACTAATTTGGAAAAAATAAAAAAATAAAATAAAATCTATTTATTTACAAATTGTTTATGGTGCAGGACCTTTCTTAATGAGCATAATTCATTCTGATTCTTGACTGAAATGCGAAACAATTGTTCAGCAAAAAAAAATTCTATCTGAAATTTCCTATAGGATAATGTTACATTCCAAAAAAATACACAAAAGTGTACAATAATTTAAAAGGAAGTTGAACAAAAGAAAGAAGATTAAATTTTGTTCCCTTTGAGAAAACATAGTTTTCTTGCGGTTTGTGAGGAGGAGGGAGCTGTCGCCAGAACATTTTTATTTAGAAGGGGGTTGTATATTCGAAAAGGTTGAAAAACACTGTGTTCTGCTCACCCAATTTCAGCATCCTTTCTTAGTACCGCATTTCAAAAGCTTGTATTCTTCTCTTGTCCACATTACTTATCATTCATATATTTTACCTCCGTTTAAGCCTACACTCAAGACAAGTGTCTTCAGAAAGTACTTCCTAACACTTACATTTTTATTTGACGTCAACAAATTTTTCTTCTTAAGAAATGCTTTTCTTGTCGTTGTTAGACTTAATTTTATGTATTCTCTCCTTCAGCAGTATGTCATTTTGCTACCAAATTAACTACACTTAGTTTCGCATTTCCTAAACTAATTTGTTCATCATTGCCCTATGTATTATGACCACATTCCATTACAGAATTCCAATGTTATCAGTGAACTTCAGTTCTCATTTCTGCTCCCCGAATTTTAATTATTCAGAATATCGCATAGGTGGAGTTATATTCTATATGTATAAAATTGATGTATGAACTTCCTTTGTTGCTGTGTTCTACGTAATTGATTAAATGCGATGAATGCTGTGCTTATAAAATGCTCGGCATGTTGAATCCATGTTTACATACTAATATCACAGTCTAATATATATTTATGTAAATGCTTGTGTCTGGTGCCCCTAGTGGAGTAAGTGTCGTCTGTTGCGGCGTATCAGTTTTCAGTCCAACACAAACTCAAGGGAGTGAAATCAGTGCTCGAAGTGGCACCAGTGCTGCAACAGAAGAATGGCACAACACAAACTGTTGGGTCTTTGTCTGCTAGGGTGCTTCTGTTGTTCCATATGTCAGACATGTTGTTTCACATATGACACACACACACACACACACACACACACACACACACACACACATGTTTCTATCTCTGATGAAGGGCACAGCCAAAAATTTGTTATGTGAATGTGATTATCTATTTCACATGCTTGTCAGTGGCTCAGCAATAGTCTTTGCAATGAGTCGATACATGCTCTATTATTTAATCCCAATCTGGATTTTTCATTGTTAATAGTATTTTTCTGGTTTCATGAAGCTGATTAAAAATTAATTTGTGTGCTTCTTAGCTTTGACATTAGAGTTGTCTTTAAGATATTTTTACCACATTTGCTAAATCTCAGTATGCAAAAGGTAATATCCCAACTGACTACGTGAATCACCATTGCCCAGCCCCCAACCGCTGATGAGAGAAACGGAAGAGTAATCATAATAGTTTATTTAAAACAAGAAATATTTTCTACACAGTTGACAACTGAAGATGCTTTAAAATAGGGGTGTGTCAAACCCCAATTTTACTGAATCGAATCCGAATCTTAAATAAAAAATGTGCTGAGTTCCGAACCTGAATCGAATCTTCTGAATCTCAAACCCAAATAATATGTCAACTCAAGTACATGTATTTAAAAAGAATAACTACTCTAACACAGCCAGTGATGAAGATAAAGCCTTCTGGGGTGAATCCCAAATGACAATATTAACAGTAAAATTTAAGAAATTAAAGTTTCACTTAGATTTTTATTTTAAATCTTAAGGATTTTTTTTAATACCCTCTACCATTGAAAGAAATTTGTATGAAACATTTAGATATATATGTTGTTTAGATAGTCAAAAAGATAAGAAACTTTCTTCACTCTATTACAAAATGTTTCATTTTGATCAAATAAAAAATAATGATAAGAAAAATATAATAATGGAAAGTCCAGGTTGGAATTAATAATATAGTAAGGGTAGTTTAAAACTCACCGCAAAGACGTGGTGACGAGCTGCGACAGGCACATACAAAAGACATACACATACAACACTCACACAATTACACGAGCTCACAACACAGTCGTGCAACCATCACCTCCGGCTGCCGCACTTCAAAGTGCGGCAGCCAGAGGTGATGGTTGCATGATGTTGCATGCCTGTGTGATTGTGTGAGTGTTTTCTTTTCTGAAGAAGGCCATGGCCGATAGGTGAAAATGTTGTATGTGTATGACTTTTGTATGTGCCTGTCGCAGCTCGTCGCCACGTCTTTGCGGTGAGTTGTAAACTGTACTTACTATTTTATTAATAATGAAAGGAAAGGATTACGTAGTTTTTCTTTTCTTCAAAGGGGAAGACTCAAAAATAAAACCTGAAAAGATGAGTAGATATTTTGGAAGTTAAAAAACATATTCTTAAAAAATATGACGTTAAATGTTAAATAATTTTATAGTGACATATCTCGGGCATTCCATGAGTAACAGACAGGACATTCAGGCACAGAGACATTTCAGAACTGTGAAAAGTACTTAACACGCAGATTGCGCATTCCAGGGGGTTAAGCAATGGTATTTTGTAGATTTATTTATTCTTTCAAACATTTAAGATCACGTAACTTGTCTGCACAGAATTTTTATTTCTAGAAAATTTGAAAATCAGAACTAGACGTCAGCTGCTGCGCTTCATTTCTAACTTCCCGTTCAGCATAAGGATAATACAAATGTAAATGTTAACGTGATATGTATATTCTTCTGCGTTTGCTGTTGTCTTCCAGGTTTGTTAGGCAGACTGATTTTAAATGTGGTAACAGCTAGCACGGAAGATTACATGGCGTAACATTTACATTTGTATTATTCTTATTGCGAAAAGAGTGTGGAATTTAAGAATCACGATTCATAGTAACAATCCCTTGCCCCTAATAGAAAACCACGTAGTTGTAGCACGAATGCAGTGGTTGTAGCGTCAGGCAACACAGGTTGCCAGTCAGCTTTATGTGGTAGCTTTTAGATAAGACTTCAAATGTACAGCTATTGCATGAAACTAAATGCAGAAATATAAAACAATTTTATTAGACTTATAATACAAATTTTATGAAATATTTATAATAGTAATTAGATACCAGTAATGTAATTATGAGCACTTTCATTTGATTCCTTGTTACATAGTTCCTTCGTGCTACAGAGCATCATCCCTCACACAATCTAGTGCATTCGATCTCAAACATTTTCAAATGGCGGTTGTGCAATATGATTTGGAACCCACTTCCAGGTATCCTCATTCCATTGGCACACTTGTGTGTTTTACACGTGTTGGTGTCAGTTGTCTGTCACTTTTTGAAAGGCAGTAGGTGTACATATGTTTAAACTTGACCTTTATTGAAACAGATATCAAGTGGTTGCTAAATTGACGTCATCCCATCTGGATGGTGCTCAATTAGAACTTTTTTCTTCCACTTAATAAATAACTTTCTTCTTGAAATCCTAGTGCTTCATTACAGTTCACATATCCCAGCATTTCACAAAATTCGAGAAAATGATATTTATATTTTTGCCTGCTAAGCAAGCCTGTGTAGAACTGCTTATATTAGACGGGAAAAGTTACTTGTGGCGGATCCTAGTACCATTTAACAGAACTATTCCAAGCGGGGTTGTTTCGTTTTATGACATCGCTTCTTTCAGTGGATCTATGGAAAACAATGCAGATGGAAAGCGCACTGTTACAAAACATAAACTACAACATTTGTAACTGAAGGTTTCCATATAACACTTTGGATTCGGTAGTATTCGGCCATTATGCACTGAATTTCGGATCCGAAGCCAGTGTGCTAGATTTGATGAATAATTGATTTGGCTGATTCACTCGGACACAACCGTACTTTAAAAAAAAGCGAAAAGCATCTGGTCTGTAGTAGACTAATTTACAGTTGCAAAAGTCAGTAACCTAACCTATACAAACTGTACGCAGAGGGTGCTGACATTACACTGTAGCCATTGGTCAAGAAGGTATTCAATATTCTATCCGTAAGGGAATGAAATTGCAGATGAAAGCATGTCACTATTAAGATTATTTTGAAGCTAGAGCTTTGAAAATTGGTATTTGGGTACTTTGTTAGAGTTTAAAAAAAAAAATGGCATTTTTCAAAATAACTCAAAAGGGGGAAATAAGGGATGAAAGTTTGAAATACTAGTACAGAAAATTGAGTTTTTAAGAGGGTGTTGGAGTTAGTTGACATCATTTCAGAAGGTACTTTTTTAAATTGTACCCATAAAATATTGTAATAAGGGTAGGGATTAAAAGAAAATATTAAGTGCAACTTTATGGGTAGAATTACAAAAATTGATTCATGCTTCAGTATTTCTGGGTGAAAAGTTTTATGAAATACAATGAAATATTGTTTTCGGCTCCTTGGTTAGAAATTAGTTTTTCCAAGTATCTCAAAATTCAGCCCGAGGAAAAGAGGATGAAAGTTTTGCAGAGAAATAGTTTGTTGTGAAAGTTTTTTTTTTTTATCTAACTGAAAATACCAATAAACAGTAATTTTGAGCAAAGTCTCGGGCATTAAGCTCGTGTTGCATATAATGACGAAGAATTAAAAAATGTAAATGTTCTCTTTTAACAGAAATTGGATATTTTTAATTGTTAAGAAATATGTCATCCTCTTTCGTATCGTGATTTCTTAATTTCTCCTGGTGAATAACAACTTTGAAAAACTTACGGGTATGTTGCCAGGTACCAATATCAGCCGTCGTCGATTTTGGTACCTGTTAGCATACCCGTAATTTTTTCAAACTCTCTTGTATTGTTGCACAAATAAAATGTACTTATTGTTTGTTTGGAATTATCTGCTATTAAATCTGTTCAACTTTCTACTAATACAGTGATGCGAAGAGTTGAAGCTATGAGCTCTGATGTAGTTTCACAACCTAATACTGGCTTTCATCATTGTAGTTGTTTTTCCTTACAACTTGACGAATCAACTCGTAGAGGTGATACAGCTCATTTGGCCGTTTTTGTAAGAATGGTCTTTGAAAATTTTGAAATAAAAGAAGAGCTGGTAAAGGTTGTGCTGCTTATCGGTCACACTACCGGAAAGGATATATTTTTGGCATTTAAAAAGCTTATCGAGTCTGAAAATATTCCTGTGAAGTAGTTGGTGGCCCTAGCTATGGATGGAGCTCCTGCTATGATAGGCGTGGAAAAGGGATTTATTGCCTTCTGTTGAAAGGACGGCGATATGCCAAAGTTTGTGTCTTATCTTTGCATAATACACCAGCAATCATTATGTGGAAAGTTCTTAAGTATGAACAATGTCATGAAAACAGTTGTCGAAGTAGTAAATAAAATAAGAGCGCATGCACTTCATAGACGACTGTTCAGAGAACTAACAGAAGAGTTAGAATGCCAGTATGGTCATTTGTTGCTTCACACAGAGGTTCGTTGGCTTAGAAGAGGCAGAGTTTTGCAACGTTTCAAAGAGTTGCTTCCTGCAATAGTAGAATTCTTCAAAGAAAGGGGTGAGCATTTCATTGAACTTGAAGATCTGACATTGTTGCAAGTTTTTGCCTTTCTCACTGATATAACTGAAAAGTTGAATGGTTTGAACTTGCAGCTTCAAAGCAGAGATAAGAACATTGGTGGAATAATTTCAGATGTGACGTCATTTTCCAAAAAAAGCTCGAGCTGTGGGAAAAAAATTGTGACCAGTTTGAATACAAGCACTTTCCCAGTCTGAAGCAGATCGTTGACAAACAAGACCCTCCACAACACCCAAGGAAAAACCAAGAATATGTGGATATTCTTTCAGACCTCAGGGAACCATTTGATTGACGATTCCAAGATTTTAAAACCATATTGATTGTGGCACAGTTCGTCAACTCCCCTTTTGTTGAGATTGATGCAGAAGATTTCTCAACTTGTATTGTAAAAAGTTTTGGTGAAGATCAGGCTGCAGTGGAAATGGAAGTTGTTGATTTTCAAAATGATCTGTCTCTTAGAAGCCTTTCTACCACTGGAAATATTTGGCCTCTAGTTCCCAAACAAAAATATCAAATTCTTGTTAAAGTTGGATTGAGATTGAAACCAATGTTCAGCTCTACATACTTATGTGAATCAGCATTTTCCACCATGAAGTTCATCTGTTAATTTTAATATTTAAGAATAATTTTTGGACCTAGATAACAGGCTTCATTGTTTCAAATGAGATGACAAACTCGATTACAGTGAAACCCTGTTTTACGTTTTTGTGTGTTCCATACTGAAAAAACATAAAATTGAGGAAAACGCAGATTCAAGGAAAAACTTTAAAAACTCCAAAACATGAGCAAAAACAAATGTAATTCGCACATGTACACAATTAAAAATCGTAATCCTCTCCAGTAGGCCTACTTTGTGTATTATCTTTGTACTTGAATGAAATTAAATGAACAACAGTTAAGTGTAGAATAGTGCCAGTGACTTATTTATGCATACATTACAGGAATGTTGTCAGAGGTCGTAGTGAGTACAGTTCCTATATTAGCGTCAACTAGTTTTAGTTGTCTGTATGCATATTTAATTCTAGCGAGCATACTTGGCGTTTTTTGTTTAAATTATTGTTAATGTCTCAAACAAGATTTTTCACTTGGGCAACTCACAATTGCATGTAAGGACTGCATATACAACAAATGAACTTTGAATAATCTCTGCTTTGCTCTTCACCATTTGTGGATTGTTTGGGGGTACATTTTTTTTTACTCCCTTGTTAATAGGTACCATCTATAACATCATAATCAGTAAAAAAAGCACCAAAAACGTAATTTGTTAATGCAAATATTTCTATCTACTAGATAACAAACTATACTAGTAAGTTTACTTTAGAGTGAGTGGTAGCCATAAGTGTCTGCAGATCCTGTTGAGATTCATTGTTTAACCAATATTAAATTAATAACTTGTAATTTTCTCTTTTCCTGATACGATCCTCACCATTGAATTATTGCCAGTTCCTTCTTGCTGTATACCAAAATAAAGCAAAGGATGCAGTGAAATCGAATGTGATGTTTAGAAAGTTTACTGCTGTAGTCTGCTGTGATCATGCGCGAGTTATCCCAGTGTAGTGCCCATGCACTGTAACAATAGTTAAGAACAGCATATGCTAACTTCTATTGCTTTATGGCAGTCATGCTACACAAATACTGTTTATGGTGGATCTTCGTTTACCCCGAAACTCTGTCACAAAAGGAATGTAGAATCAAGGTTAACCTTATTAGGAAGAAACATAAAATCAGGGAATTTTTAACATTAATGTTATTGGATTTTCACAGGGGCTATGAATTTTTGGTGAAAAATTGTGAAAAATGTAAAATTGGAGTTCCACTGTATTGCATTAATACTTCAAAAGCTGTAATTTTTTAATAACTTGTTAAAAACAGCAGTCCAGCTGCCCCATGCAGGGTGTATTACACCAGTCTTCAATGTGTTACGTCAGTGTTTTTCAACCTGTAGGTCACAACCCACAGGGGGGGCAGCAAACAACTTTATACGATAACTAATTTGGAAAAAATAAAAAAATAAAATAAAATCTATTTATTTACAAATTGTTTATGGTGCAGGACCTTTCTTAATGAGCATAATTCATTCTGATTCTTGACTGAAATGCGAAACAATTGTTCAGCAAAAAAAAATTCTATCTGAAATTTCCTATAGGATAATGTTACATTCCAAAAAAATACACAAAAGTGTACAATAATTTAAAAGGAAGTTGAACAAAAGAAAGAAGATTAAATTTTGTTCCCTTTGAGAAAACATAGTTTTCTTGCGGTTTGTGAGGAGGAGGGAGCTGTCGCCAGAACATTTTTATTTAGAAGGGGGTTGTATATTCGAAAAGGTTGAAAAACACTGTGTTCTGCTCACCCAATTTCAGCATCCTTTCTTAGTACCGCATTTCAAAAGCTTGTATTCTTCTCTTGTCCACATTACTTATCATTCATATATTTTACCTCCGTTTAAGCCTACACTCAAGACAAGTGTCTTCAGAAAGTACTTCCTAACACTTACATTTTTATTTGACGTCAACAAATTTTTCTTCTTAAGAAATGCTTTTCTTGTCGTTGTTAGACTTAATTTTATGTATTCTCTCCTTCAGCAGTATGTCATTTTGCTACCAAATTAACTACACTTAGTTTCGCATTTCCTAAACTAATTTGTTCATCATTGCCCTATGTATTATGACCACATTCCATTACAGAATTCCAATGTTATCAGTGAACTTCAGTTCTCATTTCTGCTCCCCGAATTTTAATTATTCAGAATATCGCATAGGTGGAGTTATATTCTATATGTATAAAATTGATGTATGAACTTCCTTTGTTGCTGTGTTCTACGTAATTGATTAAATGCGATGAATGCTGTGCTTATAAAATGCTCGGCATGTTGAATCCATGTTTACATACTAATATCACAGTCTAATATATATTTATGTAAATGCTTGTGTCTGGTGCCCCTAGTGGAGTAAGTGTCGTCTGTTGCGGCGTATCAGTTTTCAGTCCAACACAAACTCAAGGGAGTGAAATCAGTGCTCGAAGTGGCACCAGTGCTGCAACAGAAGAATGGCACAACACAAACTGTTGGGTCTTTGTCTGCTAGGGTGCTTCTGTTGTTCCATATGTCAGACATGTTGTTTCACATATGACACACACACACACACACACACACACACACACACACACACACACACACACACATGTTTCTATCTCTGATGAAGGGCACAGCCAAAAATTTGTTATGTGAATGTGATTATCTATTTCACATGCTTGTCAGTGGCTCAGCAATAGTCTTTGCAATGAGTCGATACATGCTCTATTATTTAATCCCAATCTGGATTTTTCATTGTTAATAGTATTTTTCTGGTTTCATGAAGCTGATTAAAAATTAATTTGTGTGCTTCTTAGCTTTGACATTAGAGTTGTCTTTAAGATATTTTTACCACATTTGCTAAATCTCAGTATGCAAAAGGTAATATCCCAACTGACTACGTGAATCACCATTGCCCAGCCCCCAACCGCTGATGAGAGAAACGGAAGAGTAATCATAATAGTTTATTTAAAACAAGAAATATTTTCTACACAGTTGACAACTGAAGATGCTTTAAAATAGGGGTGTGTCAAACCCCAATTTTACTGAATCGAATCCGAATCTTAAATAAAAAATGTGCTGAGTTCCGAACCTGAATCGAATCTTCTGAATCTCAAACCCAAATAATATGTCAACTCAAGTACATGTATTTAAAAAGAATAACTACTCTAACACAGCCAGTGATGAAGATAAAGCCTTCTGGGGTGAATCCCAAATGACAATATTAACAGTAAAATTTAAGAAATTAAAGTTTCACTTAGATTTTTATTTTAAATCTTAAGGATTTTTTTTAATACCCTCTACCATTGAAAGAAATTTGTATGAAACATTTAGATATATATGTTGTTTAGATAGTCAAAAAGATAAGAAACTTTCTTCACTCTATTACAAAATGTTTCATTTTGATCAAATAAAAAATAATGATAAGAAAAATATAATAATGGAAAGTCCAGGTTGGAATTAATAATATAGTAAGGGTAGTTTAAAACTCACCGCAAAGACGTGGTGACGAGCTGCGACAGGCACATACAAAAGACATACACATACAACACTCACACAATTACACGAGCTCACAACACAGTCGTGCAACCATCACCTCCGGCTGCCGCACTTCAAAGTGCGGCAGCCAGAGGTGATGGTTGCATGATGTTGCATGCCTGTGTGATTGTGTGAGTGTTTTCTTTTCTGAAGAAGGCCATGGCCGATAGGTGAAAATGTTGTATGTGTATGACTTTTGTATGTGCCTGTCGCAGCTCGTCGCCACGTCTTTGCGGTGAGTTGTAAACTGTACTTACTATTTTATTAATAATGAAAGGAAAGGATTACGTAGTTTTTCTTTTCTTCAAAGGGGAAGACTCAAAAATAAAACCTGAAAAGATGAGTAGATATTTTGGAAGTTAAAAAACATATTCTTAAAAAATATGACGTTAAATGTTAAATAATTTTATAGTGACATATCTCGGGCATTCCATGAGTAACAGACAGGACATTCAGGCACAGAGACATTTCAGAACTGTGAAAAGTACTTAACACGCAGATTGCGCATTCCAGGGGGTTAAGCAATGGTATTTTGTAGATTTATTTATTCTTTCAAACATTTAAGATCACGTAACTTGTCTGCACAGAATTTTTATTTCTAGAAAATTTGAAAATCAGAACTAGACGTCAGCTGCTGCGCTTCATTTCTAACTTCCCGTTCAGCATAAGGATAATACAAATGTAAATGTTAACGTGATATGTATATTCTTCTGCGTTTGCTGTTGTCTTCCAGGTTTGTTAGGCAGACTGATTTTAAATGTGGTAACAGCTAGCACGGAAGATTACATGGCGTAACATTTACATTTGTATTATTCTTATTGCGAAAAGAGTGTGGAATTTAAGAATCACGATTCATAGTAACAATCCCTTGCCCCTAATAGAAAACCACGTAGTTGTAGCACGAATGCAGTGGTTGTAGCGTCAGGCAACACAGGTTGCCAGTCAGCTTTATGTGGTAGCTTTTAGATAAGACTTCAAATGTACAGCTATTGCATGAAACTAAATGCAGAAATATAAAACAATTTTATTAGACTTATAATACAAATTTTATGAAATATTTATAATAGTAATTAGATACCAGTAATGTAATTATGAGCACTTTCATTTGATTCCTTGTTACATAGTTCCTTCGTGCTACAGAGCATCATCCCTCACACAATCTAGTGCATTCGATCTCAAACATTTTCAAATGGCGGTTGTGCAATATGATTTGGAACCCACTTCCAGGTATCCTCATTCCATTGGCACACTTGTGTGTTTTACACGTGTTGGTGTCAGTTGTCTGTCACTTTTTGAAAGGCAGTAGGTGTACATATGTTTAAACTTGACCTTTATTGAAACAGATATCAAGTGGTTGCTAAATTGACGTCATCCCATCTGGATGGTGCTCAATTAGAACTTTTTTCTTCCACTTAATAAATAACTTTCTTCTTGAAATCCTAGTGCTTCATTACAGTTCACATATCCCAGCATTTCACAAAATTCGAGAAAATGATATTTATATTTTTGCCTGCTAAGCAAGCCTGTGTAGAACTGCTTATATTAGACGGGAAAAGTTACTTGTGGCGGATCCTAGTACCATTTAACAGAACTATTCCAAGCGGGGTTGTTTCGTTTTATGACATCGCTTCTTTCAGTGGATCTATGGAAAACAATGCAGATGGAAAGCGCACTGTTACAAAACATAAACTACAACATTTGTAACTGAAGGTTTCCATATAACACTTTGGATTCGGTAGTATTCGGCCATTATGCACTGAATTTCGGATCCGAAGCCAGTGTGCTAGATTTGATGAATAATTGATTTGGCTGATTCACTCGGACACAACCGTACTTTAAAAAAAAGCGAAAAGCATCTGGTCTGTAGTAGACTAATTTACAGTTGCAAAAGTCAGTAACCTAACCTATACAAACTGTACGCAGAGGGTGCTGACATTACACTGTAGCCATTGGTCAAGAAGGTATTCAATATTCTATCCGTAAGGGAATGAAATTGCAGATGAAAGCATGTCACTATTAAGATTATTTTGAAGCTAGAGCTTTGAAAATTGGTATTTGGGTACTTTGTTAGAGTTTAAAAAAAAAAATGGCATTTTTCAAAATAACTCAAAAGGGGGAAATAAGGGATGAAAGTTTGAAATACTAGTACAGAAAATTGAGTTTTTAAGAGGGTGTTGGAGTTAGTTGACATCATTTCAGAAGGTACTTTTTTAAATTGTACCCATAAAATATTGTAATAAGGGTAGGGATTAAAAGAAAATATTAAGTGCAACTTTATGGGTAGAATTACAAAAATTGATTCATGCTTCAGTATTTCTGGGTGAAAAGTTTTATGAAATACAATGAAATATTGTTTTCGGCTCCTTGGTTAGAAATTAGTTTTTCCAAGTATCTCAAAATTCAGCCCGAGGAAAAGAGGATGAAAGTTTTGCAGAGAAATAGTTTGTTGTGAAAGTTTTTTTTTTTTATCTAACTGAAAATACCAATAAACAGTAATTTTGAGCAAAGTCTCGGGCATTAAGCTCGTGTTGCATATAATGACGAAGAATTAAAAAATGTAAATGTTCTCTTTTAACAGAAATTGGATATTTTTAATTGTTAAGAAATATGTCATCCTCTTTCGTATCGTGATTTCTTAATTTCTCCTGGTGAATAACAACTTTGAAAAACTTACGGGTATGTTGCCAGGTACCAATATCAGCCGTCGTCGATTTTGGTACCTGTTAGCATACCCGTAATTTTTTCAAACTCTCTTGTATTGTTGCACAAATAAAATGTACTTATTGTTTGTTTGGAATTATCAGGAGGACTGCTTCACGAGTTGTCCAATGAGGGTGCACGATGCCAGTTTGAAGTCTTCTTAGAAGAACTAATACTACCACTCATGGTGAACTCGGCTCAGCGCGGTGACCGTGAATGCCATGTTGTGGTACTGCTGGATGATGATGTTGTTGACTGGGATGAAGAGTATCCTCCACAAATGGGAGAAGAATATTCTCAGAGTACGTATGTAATCTTAAAAGGCATAGTCCACATTAATTCGGATAGACTATGGTAAATACAATAATATGTTAAAAATTCAGCCTTAATGAAGCAGCACATTTTTTTTATTTTTTATTTTTTATTTTTTATCGTTATTATTCCTCCCCAGAGATACAGGCACTTTCAGCACAATTTTGAAGTTGCGAATTTGGGAAAATATTTAAATGTATCTGTCGAACAGTTCTAGATATTATGTTAGGGTTGTTATTATTATTATTATTATTATTATTATTATTATTATTATTATTATTATTTGAAAGATAATGACTTATTTTGATTTTTAAAAATTTAATTAATTTTGTAATTTAAGGGAAAAAAATTTATTCAAAAATTCCAACCCAAAAAAATTTGATCTCCTCCCCCCCCCCCCTCCTGTTTATTATTATATCATACTACATTTCCTGTAAAGGAGAACTTCCACTTTTAGGTTGAACAGGTTTTATAAAAAATTTATCTAGTAAGCAGTTCTAAAACATGATTATAACTACTCCGGAGGTGCTTCAGTAGTCTACCCAGCACTCGTTTTTCTGAATTCAAAATTTGAAAGGGATCCTGAACATATCCACCCATGGCTTAACCTAAAATAGGTTAACCTCCTCTCTCCCACCTTATCCTTCTTTGGTTGTATTCTTTTTATTTATTTTTCTCTTTTTGGAGTTTTTTCAGTAATATATTCATATTTGTTACAGCTGTTAACAGTACAGCCATGCATCGGTTTTTCAAGTACATAGAAAATAGAGATGTGGCGAAGCAAGTCATGAAGGAAAGAGGGTTGAAAAAAATTAGACTTGGAATTGAAGGCTATCCAACATACAAAGAGAAAGTGAAGAAAAGAGCTGGAGGCCGAGCAGAAGTTATTTATAATTATGTTCAACGTCCTTTCATTCACATGTCATGGGAAAAGGAAGAAGCAAAAAGTAGGCATGTTGACTTCCAGGTATGCACACCCTTAATAATATTTTAAATTAAAAGATATCTTATATAAATTTAGTAACAGATTTTGATTATCTTGTATTTTATTGTCATATCTGTGTATTTTGAGGGGAAGAGTGTATATTATTTTCCTTCAGTGAACATATTGTGTGAAAATCTCATCACAGGTAGGCCTTATGCATTCTAACATGGGACTGAAAAGAGAAATGAAATGAAATAAAAGCTCCCAATAGGGTCAGCAAACTAACCAAATCATGGACGCCCATAAATACTCGCATTTGTCATAAAAGTTGCAGGACAGATTACCTTTAAATGACCTTCACCATGTTTTCACCCAAACTTACTTGGTGTCAGGGCTGTTGCCTAGCTAAACACTGCTTGGTTTCTTGGCACATCCGTTACGGTGACACAACGGATGCTAATTTTGAGCAGAGAGGCAACATTAAGTGCTGCCTTAAGCTCAGGAAAACCTTTAGTGAAACACGGACAGTGATTAAGCAAGCGTATGCGAGAGAGGTGAGTTTCAAGTAGTCGTGTTTGTTTGTTTGTTTGGTACAAAAAGTTTCATGAAGGCAGAGAATTTGTGCAAAACAATCCCAGAGTTGCTCGTCCATCTATAACACGTACTAATGAAAATGTGAATTGTGCAAGGCAGTTAGTGCAAGGAGACTATCATGTAAACTATCCATGCAATATCAGAACAACTTAAGTTGAATTGTGATTCAAGTCATAGGATTATATGCAAAGTTTTAGGAAAATGGAAAGTAATGCAAAACTAGTCCCTCACGTAGTAACAGATAAACAGGAGAAGGAAAGAGGAATTTTCTGCTGAACTATTGGATAAAGGCAGAAGGGATCCTACATTTCTTTCAAAGGCTACTGCTGAGGACAAGTGTTTGTGCTACCAGTATGACCTCACACAAAGCATCAAAAGTGCTAAATGGCAGACTTCTAGATCACTAGACATGAAAAGTCCAGTGACGAGCTTTGTTCTAAAAAAAAGACAATATTGACCGTATCCTTGGATAGTAAAAGTTTAGTTCACCCTTTTTCTATTGGTTTTAGTCCTGTTCTACTTGATTTTAACCCCCTTTTTAGTTCCTCTATTTTACTGTCCTCAGGGTCTTAGCTGACCACACCCTGGCTTGTACTCAATACAGAGGTCATGGGATTGATGACCTATCTGTTTGGTCCCATCCACCCATCAACCAACCAACCAACCAAAGTCTTGAAATGTTTCTGACAAGTGATTGGATATTTCTGCCCTGACCCTTGGCATTTTCAGGTCTCTGCTTGACTATGCAAGACCACATGCTGTTTTATCTGTTACCGAGTATTGGACCAGACATTGTTATTGCCATGCTTCGTGTACTCGATATCTTGCATACTGATTTTTTACCTTATTTCCATGAGTGAAAAGACGACTGAAATGATAGCTTCATAAATATATCACAAACACGTGCAGAGATTTTTAACGTGTATAAATAAATATAACCAAACTGTTATTTGCAAGGGTTTTATAACATTTAAGGCATGTAGTTTTGGGACAATGTATCGAAGTTGATAGCATGTACGAGGGTCACCTGCAATTAAGTACATTTCTTGTACGGTCGCTACATTGGCAGTGAGAAGCTGCCTGATGTTAAAGTTCATGATTGATTATGGTCAAGTTGGCGAACAGAATTATATTACATTTTTTGTGTTCTTAGTATTACCTCTTTGTCAAAATTTCTAGTTAATTTTGAGTAATTAGTCCAAAATATTTTTTCTAATCATTTGTCATGTAATTTCACTCGTCAAACAATTTTACTCGCTTTCTTTTCTACTTCTTGTAATTACTGTTTCATTTGAAATCTGTGATGTCAATTATTTTTATTGTCCATATTAATTTAAAATGAATTAAAAATAACAATATATCAATCAAATTACAAAAGAATGTTATATAGACCAAAATTTCACATGGAAAAAAGATTTACATGAAGGAAAAAAGAGAGCAAATTGTGATGGCGAAAACGATGCAACAAAGTATTAGTAAAGAAAAGTACTTTCAAATGAGTTAATTTAATAAAATTTTGATGAATGGCATTTTAATATAGATTTTAAAATAATAGTTAAAAAAGCATGTGAAAATATTGTCCCATCACCCTTGACACTTCAGTTTGTACTTAACCACAATACCATGCAGTCATTTGGAACAAACCAGCATGCAAAATTATCCTTCATTGTTGACTCAAAAGTGAGGACCCACTTTAATGGTAAATGGATTCATGGTGTGATACCTGGGAAGCTAACATACATCAGTTTAATTGGTTTCTCGAAAAACCAACCCTATCTCTGGTGACCTCTCCTTGTTAAAACCACATATGTATTAGTGTAGAGCTAATAACAGCAATATCTATTGTTTAAGACCTATTTTGATTCACTAACATTTATAAATAAAATAATAGTGGACTTATTTTGCTTTTTTGAGAAGCAGCTCTTAAATAAATGAATGGTATTGTCATTTCAAAAGGAATTTGACAGGCAGGTGACTGAGGCTTCTTTTGTACTAATGTTGTGGTCATCAAAGATTTAGATGCTGTAGGAAAAGCGAGGAGATATAAGAAAATTGAGCGTCAAGTGTAATAAGTACAAACTGTGTAGTTGTTTTTAAAATAGTGCCATTTTTGTCTTGAGTTCTTTGTTCTGTAATTCCTTTAGATATAACTGCAAGTTTTGTATAACAAATTAATAATTCAAAAATATCCACCAATTTTGCTTTCTCTTACAGTGTGTGAAATCAAAGTCTGTTACAAATCTTGCGGAGGCAACTGCAGATCCTGCACTAGAATTAGATGCTGGTGGTAATCCACTGCCCTTAGTTGCTGCCCCTGTGGGTGCAGTTGAACAAGAAGAAGGGGCTGTAGGAGGACCCTTGCTTCCATCATTGCCTGCAAATGAGCCATACCCAGCAGCAGATGACCTTGTACTACCATTAAGCCTTGATGACAACTCGTAGCCATTTTGCTTTTAAAATATCTTGTGTTGTTTAAATTAACAGGAAGTGAATTTTGTGCAAGTGGGTTATCAAAATGGTGCTGTGCATCTGTGTCATAATCCATGGTCACTAATGGTGCTAAAATACTAAATGACTATGTGGTTGCTTGCATAGGTAAATGTGTGTATTACTAATTGCATAAACACACACAGATCTAATATATGGCTGTAATTTTTATGTCGGAGATCACCCTTAAATACACTGGCACACAGTCAAGTGTATTATTTTTTCATTGGCAGCATATAATGTAAAATTGTAAAATGTGACTGTTACTTTACGAAGGTTTTTAAGCAAACTCTTCTAAGAACTTTGCCCTGTATAAGTCTTTTCATTGTAATATTTAAATCCATTGTTAGTTCAAGTTGATAATCTTAATGTCCTTCCGTGTTACATCGAACTTCACTCCTTCAGTTTTTGTGTGTGTGTGTGTGTGTGTGTGTGTGTGTGTGTGTGTGTGTGTGTGTGTGACATTATAAAAAAAAATGATTTTTGTGGAATTAGTAAGGGTGTTTTATTCACATTTAGCTTCAAGAAGAAATTTTCATTCTGTATGTAAAAGTTATCCAATTACTCATTTTAAAAGTAAGCAATTTTAATTAATTCTGGACTTCATTTCATCAATCATTATAACATTTACTGCATCTTTTTATTAAATCAGATTTAATTGGTCCATCTTGTATGCATATAGGCTAGAATAATGTGGATAGATTTCTGTGGTTCTTTATTTGTATAAATTGGATCTCAAATAATCATTATGTGGTCCAAGATATAATGCAGAAATGTGAAGAATCCTTGACATTAGCTTATGCTGCTCTGTACTGGAATTTTAGTAGAGCATTGAAGTTGAATTGTGCTTTCATCATGTAATTTCACAAATCCATTTATCAAAAGCTTAACATTGGCTTGTTTGCAAAGGAAGAACATAAAGTTTGCTTATCTCAAATTTGAAACATGATCACTGTTACACACAGGGGAAACAATTTCTACTTACTGACTGCTAAAAGTCATGTGAAAAAATTGTTGAAATTATAAAATCAAATTTCAGTTGTTTGTCATTTATAAAATGTACATTGTACTTTACTGGTTAGAGTATTGGATAATATTCAGACACAGCACTGAAGTTGTCAAAACGAACTGACATAAAATTGATATTAAGTGTTAGTAGCAAGTTAAAAAAATAGAATATATAACATTTTTATCACAGATTTGTTAATGTTTGTACATGAAAGCTGTAAATGTTTTTAGTACTTTGTGGTTTAATAAATGTTTGCTTCATTCTGCAAGCAGCTGGATTTCATTGCTGTTTACAGGGATATGTAACAATCTTTGGTTATACTAGAAATATGTCAATTATGTTGCAATTTGAGTTGCTGTCTGAAAGTTGCTGGAACATAGTAACTATCCCATTATCATTTCTGCACTCAAACCTTTATAGCAGGCTCTTGGGAGCAAATATGCTGATCCCAACATAAGTTGGGGCAGTAGTATTGTGCCATTCATACCAGTCAGGTGAGACTGAACTGTCAGTTTGTCTTCTGAAGAATCACCAGAAGACAACAAAACTCGTCTTCCTCATTATAACCACCCATGAATACTTGCAGAACTATATTCAGTCAGCCCAGCTGTTGTGGACAACTTCTGAAAATCGAAAATTGGCATGCGCACATATAAAAACATTCTAAAATTGAAGCCGATGCAAATAATTTAATGTAAAATCCATCAAAATGATGGCTATATTAAGAAATGTACAACAGTGCTATCTACCATGTCTTTCAAACTGCATTGGCGTAGGTGAGAAATAAATAAATAAAAAAAATTTAAAAAAAACTGCAGATGGTGTATGATGTTGCATGCGCTTGAGGGGTTAATGATTTCACAGCTATAAATACATCTAAACTTAAAACTAATTTCATTTGAATAAAAATAGTCGACATACATAAACCTAACAATTTATGTAGGATACGAAAACAGGAAGATGTAAACAAAGAGACTATAGAATTGGGATTAACCTATCCCCCCCCCCCCCCCCAACATCTTAGGCGACAGGAGGGAAAGCCAAGCCTTTGACTTCAGAACACCTTCAACACTTTCACACCTGAGCCCAATAGCCCAGTATATAGAGTATCCAAAAAGTGCCTCAGTCTACATTAATCGGAACAAAAGTTTTTTTCCCCCCCCCCCCCCCTATGATCATTTGGTATAGTGTGGGTATGCCAAATTCAAATTTTCGACCTCGAAAGTGGGGGGGGGGGGGGCGTAGTGCAGCAACTTTTGGTGGCTGAAAAACTGAATTTTTCAGATTTTTTTCTGGTTTCTCGCTTATAACTCAAAAACGCTCAAAATTTAGGAAAAATCTGATCAGCAGTGAAATAAAGACAACAAAATTGTGTCGATTAAAGGAAAAAAAATTGAAAATCAATCAAAAGGTTCTAGTTTTATGGCATTTCAAGAAACAGCATTTTTTTTCCAACTTTGCCAAAAACTGTTTTTCTCATTTTAAATGTGCTGTAATGTTTCAGTATCAAACATTATCAATACCCCATTACTTTAAAGTTGTAGAGCATCAATCCATGTATTTAAAAAGCAAAATTTTTCCCAATTTGGGCAGATTTTAATTTTTTTAGCCATAAACTACAATATAGAGAAACCTTAAACTCGCATTTTAGCAATTTTTTAATGTTTTTTTAGTAGAGGACTTAGTTCTAACTTTATTCTGAGGCTGTTTTTATGTCATCTGTATGCACTTTAAATTGGTTTTAAGGAATTTTCTGGAAATTTGAAAATCTAATTGTATTATGACATTGACCCGTGCCTAAAATTTAATGTCTCCATTATTCATGTAAAACTGATTTTCTTGTTCCCTACACATGTATTTAAAGTCTGAAAACCTTTTTCCAAGTGCATTAGGGATTTTATATGCTTGTAAGTACATGGGGAAACAGATAATTAAGTTAGAACTTAGAAATCTTATTTAATTTACAATTTAAAATCCAACATTACACACAAGGTTTTGATCTGTACTTACTTAACAGATAATTAATATTTACAACTTCATTCATTTTGATGATTCCAGTTCAGGCTCTTCTTTGCCAGGCTGATTGGTGGTGTTCGCTGCTTCGGGGTAATCGTCAGTCTCTTCCTCCTCAACTTCTTGCCCCAAACTACAACAGGTTCATCATCTTCCTCCATATTGAGATCACCATCAAAGTATACGTCAAGTTGGATACATGGAGTGTTTGAGCAAAAGCTCCCCACAAAATATTTGTACACAGTGGTGCAACTGAGGGCTGATTTGCGGCAAGTGAATGCACCAGTGCATCACTTTTTGCATCTCCAGAACACGAGTTTCAGAAGCTATTTAAGAGCAGCTTCTTTTGTCATGGGAATGAGAGTGAGTCAGAGGCTGTCTCACCTCCAACCCCATTAAAGTGGCTCTAGTGTGTTTCCCATCCACCACTAGTCCTGGAAGAATGCTCTGTAGCTCTGCAGGTACACAGCATCGATTATTGGAGGAAGTCACGAGAATAGGCCAGTCAAATTGTACAAAAAAGGGGCTAAAAACTCAAATCGTCATGTAGTTCTAATTATTTGATACATTGTTAGGACCTGTTAGAGTAGTACGAAACCAAGTATGCAGCTTCAAAAACTCTGTGATTCCAAAATTTTTGGCCCTTTTTTTTTTTTTTTTTTTTTTTTTTTTTTTAGATTTTGCCTTCTAAAGCATAAACTAGGAGTTTTACGATGTTAGTAGTTTTTTTACCATTTGCAAAGTACATAGAATATGTAACAATTTAAGCCTAACTGCAGCGTTATACGTCCAATAGTTTTCTAGATATGAAGCGTCAAAAATGGGCTTATTTTTACGAAAAATGAAAATTTTAAGTTTTGCTCTGATTTCGAGCTGAATATTGGCATAACTGCTCATACTGCGAGAATGGTCATGAGAATTGAAGTTGTAGTAAATGTTATTAGCTTTAAAATAAGCACAAGATGAACACTCTAGAGCGAGTAGATCTCTTCAAATTGTACAAAAATAGAAAGTCAGGAAACTGAAATTTTTGAAGAAATGAACCTAAACACTAATGACAAATTGTGAGCATTCAGCGAAAGGTTCGATTGTAAGTTTACATGAAAGTCGTGTATTATAAAAATTGTAATGACCTGTGGACCCACATAAAATTTACAACTTCAGTCTTCGCCTGTTTATATTGTTGGAATGTCACTGCTCATCGCAACAATAGGTTCCTTATTTAAGCTCTGTTGCTCGTCCCCTCGCACTGTGACCTTTTCAGTCGCATTCGGTTTTTTGTGCCAGGCAAAACTGGTAATTTTATGGAAAGTAGAAATTTTTGACATAATTTCATTCATTATAATAGAGGACACCACTATTTTAAGCAGCAGGCAGAACTGGTAACTTTATGGGAAGTAGAAATTTTTGACGTAATTTCATTCATTATAATCGAGGACGACGCTGCCAGGCTATGTAACGCATCTTCAAAATTACTGCCTTTTACCGGCATTTGATTAGATTACATTAATACTTGTTCCATAGATCATATAAATGAAATTTCGTAATGATGTGGAATGTGTCAGTCTAGTAAATGTTGTCTACACTTGACAATCAATATTTTAGGGATTAATTATTTACGTAGTAAAACTCGTAAAGTTCCATTCTTTTTGCGTTTTTAGGTGTTTCACACGATGATATTAAAGAACTTATTCGCGTCCTGGAGTACAAACATGTCCACAAGTATTTTTGTTACATTTGCATAGGATCGGCATCTCTCACTATTATCGCTTTTTTGGAGTTGTGGGTATTAAGATACCCAACTTTGACAGATAACATTTTTTATTAATCAGAAATATGTATCACAATTTTATTCTCACTTCAACAAAGCAACTTGTTCTGATTGAGTACACGCCAGGCAGTCTGGCAAAGAAGCTGGTGGAAAGAGGAACTACATCACCACAAATCGGCGCTCCCTAAGTCAACACCGAAACGCCAAATTTACATTTGAATAACTGCAAAGTGTCAAGAAACTTGACTGTGAATAATTTTTAAGTGCGATACTTTATGGGGAAAGCCATGATAGCATCAATTTATGTACATTACGTCATTTTTCTTCGCGAACATGCTTTCGAAAAGTGTAAAACGTGGGAAAAGTGTAAGTATGTTAACGCAAAAACGAGGGCGAATTAACATTGTAAACCTAGGAAACGGGACCGACAAAAAATGGTGTGAATGGAGGGAAAACTTAAAAACCGAGAATGTAAAAAACAAAGTTTTACTGTATTTATACATACATTTCTGAAAGCCGGGAAGAATGTCAGTCCTCGTTGAATGAACTCATGGGCCAAATAAAAAGCGATTATGTGCCTGATATCAGAACTGTCAAGTCTCACCTCGTGAAACGGTACGGCGATAAGGTCACAATTGCAGAAGTCGGTCATGGCTGCAGTCAAAATGCAGTGCTTTATTTCAAGGACGGGCAAAAGATTCTGTATGACAACTGGTACAAGGTAGTAATCCTGCAGAAGAGTGGTGAAGTCGGCTGGAGAGATAATCTTGGAAGACATTTGCTCTGAAGTTTATAACACCACAGAGTATCCCCCATCTGATGACTTTTTGCGAGAAACTGATTCTGTTGTTCCTGACTCTCTGAAACTATTACTAGAAACAATTGTGACAAAGCACAAACACTATTCATTCGGTGTATGGAAGAAGAAATGTGTGTCAATAGCTTGTGCAATCATTTCTGCCGTAAGACCAAGCTCTTTCCTCTCCTCACTGAAGACTAGCCTAGGTACATACCTATACAGGAAATTTGGCTCGAAACACCTTGTTAACCTCTGTGCAGCAATAGGATTTTCCTGTAGTTACAGTGAAGCAATGCTTTTTGAAAGTTCAGCCATTGTCCGGGGAGAATGAACACCATCGATAAGAGGCGTTCATACAATTCATCTTTGACAATGCTGATAAATGTCTGCACCATAGATGGCGAAAACAGCTTCCATGAAATGGGTGGCATCATGATCATTACACCTGTCAACACTGTATTGCCAGAAAAACCAATACCTTGTTTGCAGAAGAACGTGTCTGCTGACAGAATAAGTTCTTATGATGTCTCACAAATCCAACAATGCAAAATGAGAAAAAGTACTGGACTGTCTGCTATTCCTATCGCCGATGTAAATGAAAGCCTTCAAGTGGATTGTGACATACTACCTACAGCCACAGATTTGCTGTGGTTGTTTGGAAAAACTAACAACACCTCTGGTATTCCAGGCTGGAATGGATTCATGGAGCAATTGACAAATGATGTTGAATTAAATTGCTCAAAACTTGTATTTCTTCCATTTATTCACACTCCACCCACAGATTATGATACCGTATTGACATCTCTTCTTGTTGCCAGTTCAAAAACCAAAGCCCATGGTCAAAAGACCTGCTTTGTTACATATGATCAACCGCTGTACATGAAAGCCAGACATTGTTGAGAACTGCCAAAATTCCAATTTAAGTGTCGTGGTGGTGAGGTTGGGTGGTTTTCATCTACTTATTTCTTTTATGGGAGCGATTGGTGCCACATTGGCAGGTAGTGGCCTTCAAAGGATTGCTCGCTTCAATATACGCCGAGAACAGTGTCGACAAAATTCTCAATGGGCATGCATACTCGAGGGCTGTGAGAGCTCATATGTTGACAAATCTTGCGTTGGCTGCTTTGATTTTTAATGATGTTCAGCTAGCAGAGCGAGCAGATACTGAGAGATTAAGTGATAATAACTGGTCACTTCTCCTATCTCCCAGAGTGAATCGAACTGTCTGGATTGTTAGCAACAAGTTCAAAAATGCGTTGGAAAACCTGGAAAGAGAAGGCCCTACCTCTAAACTCTGGGTGCAGTATTATCAAATGACTGTACTTATGAAGAGATTCGTTCATGCAGAGAGAATGGGGGATTGGGAGCTACACTTGGATACAATAAGCAAAATGCTTCCTTCCTTTCACTCAGCGGGTCATTTTTTTTATGCTAAAAGTGCTCGTCTATACTTACAGGACATGAGTAACCTACAACATCGAATGGTCCCAGAGGAAATTATGGTTTTCACTAGAGGAGACTTCACGATTCGCAGATCTCATAAATTTTGGTCAGGGCTGTGGACAGATTTAACTATCAAACAAGTTCTAATGAGATCAATGAAGAGCCAGGGAGGATTAACTCACGGCCGTGGTATATCCAGCAGTGTGCTTTCGCGGTGGACAGGAGGAATGGTGTACATGTTAAACCTGTGCAAAGAGCTGGAACGTTTTTGGGACATTTCTTCTGTAACATCAGAACAACACATTGTCAGCACAGATGATACGACACACTGCTGACTTGGAAAAACGTAATAAATGGTTCAGTATCCATCATCCATTTCCATCTACAGACAAAATACTATCCATCAGCAATGGAATCGTGGGAGGTGCTGAAATAAATTGCCACCTAGCTCAGGAAAAAGGCATTGAAGGGGTCAAGAAAATAACTGGCAGCTCATTTGTCAAAGTAACTTTCAAAAGAAAACACGAAGTGGTAACTTTGTCGACAATCACAAACTCCATTAAAGTACACAAGAAGCGTGTCGACGTTAATCCTCTCATCTTTTTTCAAAGGATGTGTATCACAAAAAAGTCGGACAGTGAAGTTGAAAGAGCATTTTAAGTTCGAACTGGCCCCTTATCCACTGGCATTGTTCAACGAAGAGGGGATGTGTAAGGGAGTGAAGTCAACTTTTTATGCCACTTTCGCACTACACAAAACGTTTCTCTTAGAACCAGGACATTTGTAGTGGTCAGTGGGGGATACCTTCTCCACAAGGCTATCTGGCACAGAAACGACTCAATGAAGGCTATAGTTGCTAACTACATTACCTACACTTTAAACAACTTTGGGACAAACGTTGCAGTGGTGTTTGATGGGTATCCTGAAGATGGAGCCCTCAGGAGTACTAAAACTGCAGAACGATTGCGCCGCTGCACTGCCCTTTCTTGCAATGAGATCGTATTTGACTCTTCAACTATCATCAAAATGCTCCAGGAGAAAGTGTTAGCCAACGACTCAAACTAAAGACGTGTCATTGACCAACTGTGCTCTGCTTTGAACTTGAGGGCATTGAAACTAAGAGAGCAACAGAAGACGCAGACCGCGACATTATCTGCACTCCCCTCGATAAAAGCGTACCCTAAGAGAACGTGATCGTGGTTGGGGAGGATATGGACTTACTTTTTCTCCTTTGTGGCTTGGGCTCTACCGTCCGAAATGTTTATTTCCAGAAAAACAATAGAGGCGAGTCAAGTGGTACTAAGTTTTACACTACTTCTTTCTGTCGAGGAAAAATAGAATTGCCCCCCGGATTTGAACTCTTCCTACATGCACTTAGCAGATGTGACACAACTTCCGCTCTTTTCTGGCAAGGAAAAACAAAATTGTGGAGTATTCTTCAAAGGTACAACTACCTGATTGACCTGGTCGCTGTGTTTCTATTGCCAGATACTAGTCATGAAATTATAGCTGATGTTGGAGAGAAGTGCCTTATCGCTCTGTATGGAGGGGACACATCCTTCGACAACCTACACAGCCTTCGATTCCGCCTGTTCGTCAAGTCAGCAGCCAATGTGAAGGTGGACCTGGGACGTTTGCCCCAACCAAAGAAGCTGCTTCCTTCCATTCCTACCGCACATATCACCAAGTGCAAACATGATTGGGAGTGGCGAAGGATGCCACACAGTGGGGATGGTCGAAGAGCTCAGTTGGTCTATTACCAGTAACAACATTATGTGAACCAGGCCCACCTAAACCTCTCAGATTGCTCTC
Organism: Locusta migratoria; assembly: GCA_026315105.1. NCBI lineage: Eukaryota > Metazoa > Arthropoda > Insecta > Orthoptera > Acrididae > Locusta > Locusta migratoria. The sequence continues at coordinate 288,502,943 of CM048747.1, read as the reverse complement.
ATGTAAGTGCAAGAAGGGCTGCATGGGATTGTGCAACTGCCAGAGAGCCGGGCTTCAGTGCTCAGCTTTGTGCACTCACTGCTCTGGTACCACTTGCTACAATGTCACTACAAGTTTGATCTACGAGGATGAAGACGATTACCATGATCTCCCGCCTTCGGATGAACAGCCAGAAATGGATGCAGCACCACAGGAGCCTCCTTATGTCCTCGAACACGACTGTGAACAACCAGGACCTTCTATGAAACCAAAACAGTGAGAGATTTCAGTTATTGAAATGTATGTTTTTTATTACACAATTGCATTTATTTAAAGAAAGTGGTATACATTTTTATTTCTTTGCATGCCCACAATTTGTCATTAGTGTTTAGGCTCATTTCTTCAAAAATTTCAGTTTCCTGACTTTCCGTATTTGTACAATTTGAAGAGAACTACTTACTCTAAAGAGTTCATCTTGTGCTTATTTCAAAGCTAATAAAATTTACTACAACTTCAATTCTCATGTCTATTCTCGCAGGATGAGCAGTTATGCCAATATTCAGCTCGAAATCAGAGCAAAACTTAAAATTTTCATTTTTGGTAAAAATAAGCCCATTTTTGACGCTTCATATCTAGAATACTATTGGATGTATAATGCTGCGGTTAGGCTTAAATTGTTACATATTCTATGTACTTTGGAAATGGTAAAAACTACTAACATCGTAAAACTCCTAGTTTATGCGTTAGAAGGCAAAATTTAAAAAAAAAAAAAAAAAAAAAAGGTCAAAAATTTTGGAGTTTTTCACTTATAACTTGGGAAGCACAGGGTTTTCGAAACTGCAAACTTGGTTTCATACTACTCTAACTGGTCCTAACAACATATAAAAAAATTAGAACTACATCACAATTTGCGTTTTCAATGTCGTAATTTGACTGGCCTACAAGATGAATTTCGCCTTTATAGACATCTTGACAAAGAGAGGATACCTCAGCTCATTGATGCTATGGGTGGACATTCTTCCTTTGCCATACATTGCCATCAAGAGCTTCTCACCAGCGCTACTTATATACACTGGAGTTAAATATGCCTTGTAGAACACTATAGAAGTTTCCCTCAATGCTGGGGTACTACCGATGAGACTACAGTCTGATTTTACCATGCTCGAACTGGTATGATGAGGCTGAGTAGTATGAGTCAGCATGCCCCTTCTTTCTTGGCTTCAGTAGATAGATGTTTTGTAGGTGGCATTGATAGGAGTCCTACACAGGATGACTAGAACGTCAATATCCTCACTGACCACAAGCATACTGTCGAATCTGGGTGACTGAGAACAAGCTGTTGTCACAATAAGTAAATCAGTGTCCTCTGCTGCCTCCAATATTCAAGTGAAATCTTCTTCCAGATATTTTCTCTACTTTTGAATAAAGAAGAAGAACTTCTCCTGCGAAACAGCTGGTATTGTACTCTCATCAAACATTATATCGGCTGAAGTCTTCATTTTCGAACACCGAGCTCTTTATGAACTCTTAGTGCTGCGCTGATTTGCCGGAGTTGGGTACCTATTGAACACAGATATCACTGTCAATCTGTAATGCCAGCTGACAAAGCTGACATATTTTTTTGCAGATGTCACCAAAAGATTAGTGCTTATCCCACACAACTTTATGAAGAAGGATTCCTCCATCAACAACAACCATTTTATTTTGTAATCCTGTGGGATCATTGTCTGGCTTGAATGCCTTGTACAACAGTGATTTGGTTCCCTTTCGTAATCCATCTTCTTTGATAATGGATAGGTGCCACTTCATAGATGAAAAAGTGCTTCATATCTTCATCTGACTGTATAGCGAAGATGATGGAGGCGGTTTCAGAGGGCAGGTTGATGGGGATGCAGAGGGAGGAATGTTGCCAGTGATGGGGATGTCCACTACCTGCGCTTCCTGGCTAACTTTCTCCCATCGGCGCAACCCCCCTGTCCCACTCAGAGTTAACAGCTACTACGGAGTTTTCTCGTGTGTATATCATTGTGCTTCAGTCTCATTAAGGCGCATTGGGCACATACAAGTGGAACCGGCTACCTCCTCATCCCTGTAAACAACAAATACTTGACGAAAATTATCAAAAAATTAGATTTTTAAAATTTTCTCAAAATTTTTGTAAACCCAATTTAAAGTGCATACAGATGACACAAAATAGCCTCAGAATGAAGTTAGAATTAAGTCCTCTACTAAAAAAACATAAAAAAATTGCTAAAACCAAAGTGTGAATTTAAGGTTTCTCTATATTGTAGTTTATGGTTAAAAAAAATTCAAAATCTACCCAAACTGGAAAAAATTGTTATTTTTAAATACACGGATTGATGCTCTACAACTTTAAAGTAATGGGATATTGATAACATTTGATGCTGGAACATTACAGCAAATTTAAAATGAGAAAAACACAGTTTTTGGCAAAGTTGGTAAAAATGCTATTTTTTGAAATGCCATAAAAATAGGACCATTCGATCGATTTTCATTTTTTTTTCTTTATTTCACTGCTGATCAGGTTTTTCCTAAAATTTGACCGTTTTTGAGTTTTAAGCGAGAAACCGGAAAATGTCTGAAAAATTCGAGGTTTTTCAGCCACCAAAAGTTGTCCCCCCCACACTTTCGAGGTCGAAAACTTAGATTTGGCATACCCACACCATACCAAATGATCCTAGGAAGAAAAAAATCTTTTTTTCGAATTAATGTAAGCTGAGAGCCCTCTATATACTGGGCTACAATGCTGTCCTGAGTGCCCAACTGTGCATTTTTCATGATATTTTAAATTCATTAACTGTTTAAGCTGTAGTGTTACAGCTAACAACTGTTTGTTTTTGCAACATGATATCCTGTTTCTAACTAAATATGTTATGACAGGAGAAAGAAGGAAACCAACTTTTATGCTATAAAGTATTGCTATGTATTTTCAGATTTTTCAAAAGTCTTACATTCAATATAAGACACACAATTTTTTTTTTTTTTTGAGATAATCCCTTAAATATTCTGGCATACATAAAGCGACATTACTCTCCTGACACTCTTTCCTTCCTAACACTCTTTCCTTCCTCACTTTCCGGTCTTCTTTCTCAACAAACTTTACACACACATGTGAGTTCTTGGGAGGAACGTAGGGCCTGCAATCGTGGAGAAGCTTGAGCACCTAAGTACCTAGTATACAGTCACACAGATGGGGAACCCTTTATGATGACGAAGCCTATGTTCTGTGTTGAAAACCTGTAGGACAAGTTCGGGGAGGTGGAGGGTGTATCAAAAATGAAAACTGGGTCAGTCCTTATAATGTCATCCCCAGCACAGTCATTGCTTTCCTGTGATAAGCTGAGTCATGTTTCCATTTCTATCACACCACATAAAAGCTTAAATAGGGTCCAAGGTATAATTTTTCACAAAGATCTTCTGCTGCAGTCTGACGAGGAATTACGAGCAAACTTGGAGAGGTGGGGGTTTCCATTTCATCCGACGCCTCTGTTTGGATGCGAAGGACAACAGTTGCCACCGGTGCCTTCATCTTGGCTTTCGAGGGCGATTCATTGCCCGAGAAAGTCAAGGTAATGATTTACCGGTGTGACGTCAAGCTCTATGTTCCTTGGAGAACATATAATTCTCCAGTAGAACTGCGGCAGATTGCTTTCGCCATCTGGCTTCTCTTCCTAACTTATGAAGTCCCTTTCCCACGATGACGGCCCTGGTCGGGTTTTCTGATTGCAGTCCGTGTCCATTCCCTTCTCTACTTTAAAAACTGACTGTTGTATGACAGGTTATCTGGCAGTGTCTATCTCTACGTCCTCACAGCAGTCCCCAGTGCCTCTCAACATGGCTCTTAAGGTAGTAGCAGTTAAAATCTGGGCCAGGCAGAATTCACTATCTGTAGCATTTACCTCCCACTTGATGAGGTCTTCTCTCTAGGTGATCTTACTACTCTGGTCGCTCAACTCCCCCCCCCCCCCCCCCCAACCATTTCTTCTTTTGGGTGATTTCAATGACCATCACGCGTTGTGGGTTGGAACACAGACCACAGGCCACAGTAGGGACGTTGAGACCATTCTGGTGCAGCAAGACCTCTGCCTTCTGAATACTGATGCCTCCACTGATTTTTGCATAGCGCAAGGCACATATACAGGAATAGAGCCGTCTACTTGTAGCCCAAGTCTTCAACCGTATCTTAATTGGAGAGTCCATGACGACCTCTGTGCCAGTGACCATTTCCCCCTCGTCTTGTCGCTCCTGCAGTTCCAACCTACAGATCACCTGCCCTGATGGTATCTCCTTAGGGCTGATTGGCAGGGCTACACCTCGGCTGCTACAGTTCCCGTACCACTGCCTGCCAATGTGGATATTGTGAACCAACAAGTAACTGTTGAAGCAACAGTTTCAACCACCACTGGCTCCCCTCGGCTTAAGTATGTGGACGCCAGTGATAGCAGAGGCCATCCGGGATCGTCGGCATGCACTTCAGCACCACCCTTCCATGGAGAACCTGGTAGCCTTTAAGTGGCTTCAAGCCCGAGCTTGGCAATTGATCAAGCAGGACTCGTGGGAGAGGTATGTAGGTACCATTGGCTCTCGTACCTCCTGTCACATGTATGGTCCCAGGTATGTCGAATTTTAGTGTACCTCCTACCGCAGGAATACCCAGCCTTCAAATCCAGGGCACTACATGCACAGACCTACCCACTATCACTGAGTACATGGTGGAACATTATGCCCAAACCTCTGCGACCGCAGGCTACAGTATGGGCTTCTGCACCCTCAAAGAGAGAGTCAAACGGCGACAGTTGTCAATATGCACCTGCTGCCGGGAATCCTACAACACCCCCATTCAGCTATTGGGAATTCCAGACTGCTCTTACTATAACCCTGATACCTCTTCTGGACCCAAAAGGATCCATAGCCAGTTCATTCAACACCTTTTGGCAGAGTTTCAACAGCAGCTTCTCACCCTGTTTAACCATCTATGGGCAGAAGGAGTTTTTCCGTCACAATAACAGGAAAGCACCATCATACCATTGTTGAAACCTGGTGCAGATCCTTTGGTGGACAATAACTGTCCCATCAGCCTCACAAACGTTCTCTGCAAACTCTTTGAACGTATGGTGAGTCAGCAGCTCATGTGGATCCTTCAAGAGCGTAGACTACTTACTTCCGTCAAGGCCGTTCCATTATTCTCAACCTCGTGTCACTAGAGTCGGCTATCCGCACTGCCTTTGCTAGGTGTGAGCATTTGGTTGTGGTATTCTTTGATCTCCGCAAGGCATACGATACCACCTGGCACCACCATAAACTGACTATGTTGCATGACTGGGGCTTACGTGGTCCCCCTTCCTATTTTTATTCTGAATTTCTTCTCCCACCTTTCGTTTCAGGAGAGGGTTGGAGCCTCTCTCAGCTCCCCCCATATTCAAGAGAATGATGTCCCAAAGGGCTCTGTCCTGTGTCCCATTGTTTTAGTGGCAGTAAACGGTCTTGTTGTGGCTGTGGGGTGGTTGGTCAATTGCTCTTTGTTTGCCGATGATTTCTGCCTTCATTTCACCTCTGTTAGTATTGGTGTTGCCGAACGGCGGCTGCAGGGTGCCATCCAAAAGGCCCAATCGTGGGCTTCTGCCCATGGATTCCAGTTCTCCGTGCAAAAAACCCGCATCATGCACTTCTGTCGCCATTGGGTAGTTCACCCTAACTCTGAGCTATACCTGAGTAGTGAACCCCTTCAAGTTGAGGAAACACATCACTTCCTTGGCATGGTTTTCGATTCCCGGCTGACTTGGGCGCCACACTTAATGTAAGATAAGGCAGAAATGTTGGGGACATTCAGGTTGGGGAGCAGCCCCTTCCACCCTTCTGCAGCTTTACAGTCGCAGCTTGATAACTGGAGCTTTGTCTATGATTTGGCAGCCCTTTCTGCTTTGTGGATCTTAGACCCCATTCTCCACACTGGTTTGCGTTGCAATGGAGCTTTTTGCACCAGTCCTGTAACAAGTCTTTTAGCTGAAGCTGGGATTCCCCCTCTGCAGTTCCGCCGGCAGGAGTTGTCGGTGTCATACATGCCCGGGTCCATGCTTCACCCGCCATCTGAACTACAGGCTTCTCTTCCTAACTTATGCAGTCCCTTTCCCACAATGACGGCCCTGGTCGGGTTTTCCGATTGCGGTCGGTGTTCGTTCCCTTTTCTCCTCACTTGATTCCCTTCCTCTCCCTCCTCCTTTCCACTACTCTCGCTGTACAACCCCCCCCCCCCTCCTCCCTTTGGACAATTTCTCTCTGGGAGCCTCAGTTGGACTGTCCCAGGATTCGAAATCTCCATTTCACCATTGATTCGCCATCATCGGTTCCAAGCACTGCTTGACACATTTCGCAGTACAAACATTATTTGCACAGACGGTTCTTTGTTGATGGCCAAGCTGAATATGCCTTCACCGCAGAACTGGTCAGTATTTTGAGAGCTCTTGAACACCTCAGAGCTCGTCCCAGAAGGTCGTTTGTCATCTGTAGTGACTCCTTGAATGGCTTACCGGCCCTTGACCAGTTTCTTCCCAAGCAACATTTGGTGCAGTCAATCCAAGATGCCGTCTTTGCCCTAGGCGAGTTGGATCGTTCTGTCGCTTTTGTCTGGACTCCAGGCCACATAGGCATATCAAACAATGAATGCATGAATCAGTTGGCCAAGCAGGCCACCACTTCATGGTCCCTGGATATTGACCTCGTAGAAACAGACCTCCGATCCCAGTTAAACCGCAAGGTCATTGGGGAGTGGAGTTCTGAATGGGCAGACTCGACCAAACCAAATAAGCTCAGTGTTCTCAAGTTCTCTACCGCTGCATGGAAGACCTCACTGAAGACTTCTCGCATGGAGTAAGTTGTCCTTTGTCGGCTCTATATTGGCCATACTTGGCTGACATATGGTCACCTTCTGCGTCCTGGGGACCCTCCTCAGTGCCGATGTGGTGCGCCTTTGACAGTCGCCCACATCTTACTGGAATGCCCCAATTTAGCCGCAAAGCGACGAAATTTTAATATCCCTGACGCCTTGAAGCATTGCTTTAGCCAACAGTGCCTCTATAGTTGATTCTGTTTTAATACTTTCGCTGTGGCTGATGCTATCCTACATTGAGCATGGACGCTTATAAGTGTCAGCCGCAGTGAAAGTGTTAAATTTTATCCATGAGTGTGGATTGTACCAATCCACTTAAAGTTTCTTGAGTGTCTGTCATTGATCTGTTCTCCTCCCACCTAAGTCTTTTAGGTAGGTGTTGTTAATGTCTACCAAAGTGGCTGGATGTCTTACTTATAGTTTTGTGATCACCCAGCAAAAACACTCTTGTACTGTTTCAGTCCTTTTATCCCTTCTTCATTTTTTACTTGTATCCTTTCTTCACTTTTACTTGTTATTTTTAAACTTTGACGTGTTAATAAGCATATATAGGGAAGCTTAACACACTGTGTTACCTCTATGACTGAAACAAGGGACTGATAACCGTTGCAGTTTAGTCCCTTCCAAAACACAAACAACAAACAAAAGACCTGGCAAACAACAGAGCAGCTCTACTCCTGACATGGTAGCAACATAGGACCACGTGATTATTGGAAAACATTATCCGTATCCAAATCAAGTTAGCAGTTTCCCAAAAATGTCACTATTGTAAACTAAGAATACTTACACATGAAATTTGATGTCATACCCTTCACACAAAATACTCTGTGAATTAATAAGTAAAGCCAGATACTACCTTGTGACTTGGCAAAGCAGTGGTTTAGCTGTAGAGATGTTGGTGCCATGAAAGTGATATCATGCCTGTCTACCAACATCTATGGTCGAAGGTACAGACACTTCCAACATTGTAACTTTGCAATATTAAATTATTAACCCTTGTATGTTCGCACTTCAAGCAAAGTAAATGTTATCGCCTTGTCCTTTTTTTCCCACAACAGTATTTATAGGAAGCTCTCTTCTGTTAAGCATGCATGACCCTACTGCAGTCATATTCTTGTTCTACATGTGGACAAATGTTGCACAAGAGCTGTGATGTTCATGAAAATATACGGCTTTTATAGACAAATTTTGCACCACTCTCTTTGGATCGCCCCATGTATACTTCTGGGTGCAAGAAATAGTCAGCATTTGCATCACATACCGTAAATAATTTCCTGCCATATTTTTAGATTAAAAAAAATATATAAACTCAGAAATGAATTTTTCCTCTGAACATTCCTTTATCTACAGTTAATTACTGGGGAGGGAGCATATGATAATTGAAATGATTGTCCCATACTGTCATAAAATTTTCTAATTTTGAAAAGTTGATCATAATCCTGTTTTCTTTTAGGCTTGTAATTTTTGTTAATATTTAAGTGCAATTTTGAGAGAATTGCTTCAGATGTGTTCCCGCTTATAATGCTAATGGCAAAGGACAAAGAAAGAATGGAATTTGTCAACTAATATCCATGCATGATGACTTTTTGAAGAGAGCCATATGTAAAGTAATAGCAAAAAAAAAAAAAAAAAAAAAAAAAAAAAAATAATAATAATAATAATAATAATAATATTAATCAGCATCACAGGTTATCACTTAGTGAACAAGCTGTTTGTTATGAAAGTTATTCCTCATTATTTTACTAGTGATGTTTGCTGCGTATCTATTAGTTTGTTTTGCTTGTTTTCAAAATTCTGTCTGTTATAAAACACTGAAACAATCACAGATACTTGAGTTGTTCATTTGTGTAGTTACTGTACTATGTTTCTCAAAAACAGGAAAATCCAGTAAAATATTTCTGGCAAATTTCACAATGACCCTCTGCAGATTATAATAAATTCATCTTAGCAGTGTCCCTTGTAGTATACACTCAAAGGAAAAAAAATCAAATGAAACAACTGTAAATATATATATTTTTTTTTTTTTTTTTTCATTTTGATAACTTATCAGCTGCAAATGTTTCATTATTATCTGAAACACTTTCCCATTCTTAAATATCTCCTTCAGAACCAGAATTGTCTACTACTACGTCCAGGAAAGGTAAACTATGTTCATCCTTCAGTCTTTTGCTCATGGTGCAGCCAGATCTCTTAGAAATCAATAATCCAAACTTTTTGCCACTAAGTACAAGTTAACACAGGAATTGCCCGTGTCGAAATTCATGCAGTGCAAGAAATAGTCAATAGATGGCAGCAAAGATAAGTTTAATTTCTGAACCCTTACTGTGTTTGGCATACTTTATGTTCAGCCTGTATTTGCAGATGTGCAGTATTGATTTACCCTCGGGTGCTAGTCTTGGTGCTGGAAATTATAGTGTCCAAGTTTTTCTCATCTATTCCAGTATTTAGCATATAGTGCAGTAGACATTACGTTAACTAATGTATTGTGCTATTCCATGTGTCTGCATTTCCTACTATGTCACATCTTAATGCATTTTTGTGTGTCCTAATTATCCTGTTGTTGAACAGCCTACAGATCAGGATGGTATCATCTGGAGTTCAAATTTCTCTAAAGGTACAGTTCAGTTGTTGATCCATTTCCTATGATGTAAATGCATTGGATAAGGGCTATGCCTGACCAGAAAATGAACAATACCACAGCTGGGATTGACATAGCTCATTCTCAGATGCTGTTGAATATTAAGGAATAAAACACAGTCTTGGTTGTAATAAATTATTAGAAATTATATTTTATTGTTTGCTGTACCAGACGACATGATGGAGTGTAAGATATTTTACTAGGGAATGTCATATATACACTGCACGCCTTTTCACTAACCTCCAAGCCCATTCTTGTGGCCAGGTTTCCACCTGCCATAGTTAATGTTGGCACTTTTTGTTAATTGGTTGCTGTTGTGATCTTCAGTCCAAAGATTGGCTACCCTATCATGAGAAATCCTCTTAATCTCTCAATAAGAGCGGCAACCTTCTTATTTTATTCCTTTCTTGGTCTACCTCTGCAATTCTCGATTTCTTCAATTATCGTTATATGTCACACCAATCTATCCCTTCTTTTAGTCAAGATATGCCAGAAATTTCTTTTCTCCCCAATTCTGAGTTTCCTCCATGCTGTATCTATCTTTTCCCTAGCTACACATTATTCTACAAATTTGCATTTGTCCTTTAGCCGCTCCTGCTTAGCCAGTCTGCAATTCCTGTTAACCTCATATTTTAGCCATTTGTGTGCCCTTTTGCCTGCTTCACTTGCTGCATTTTTATATTTTCTCCTTTCATCAATTAAGTTCAGTATTTCCTGTGTTACCTAAGGATTTCCCTTAGGTATTATCCTTCTACCTATATGAACCCTGTGACCATTACTGTAGGTCTTAGGGCTACCCATTCTTCTTATATGTGTTACTTTATTCCGTTTCAATTAATTCTTGCCTAATGGTCCTTCTGAAACTTCCAACAACCTCTTGTTCCTTCAGTTTGTCCAGGTTCCATCTCTTTTAATTTTTTTACCCTTTTGCTGTTCCTGAAGTTTTAATTTACAGTTCATAACCAATAAGTTACAGTCATAGTCTATATCCCCTACGTATGTCTTAAAATTTAAAATGTTTTTTAAAAAAAAAAATCTATTCCATACCAATAAAGTCAATCTGGTACATTAGTGTGTGTCCTGGTCTCTTCCATGTAAACTACCTTCTTTCATAATGACTCTACTGGGTGACCTCCTTTTTCAATTCTTTTCCCCAGTCCATATTCACCTATCACTTTTCCTTCTCTTTCCTTTCCTGCTGTCGAGTTCCAGTCCCATCACATGCAAGTTATCCTCTCCCTTAACTGTCTGAATAACTTCTTTTGTCACATCATAGATTTTTTCAACCACCTCATCATTGGCAGAACTAGTTGGCATATAAACTTTTACTACTGTGCTTGGTGTTGATTTTGTGTCTGTCTTTGCCATGATAATTTGTTCGCTATGCTGTTCATACAGGGTGTCCAGAAAGGACTCCCTGATTTCAAAATTAAATATCTCAAAAACAAAGATCGATAGAGGAATGCAGTAAACGGTATGTTTATTGTGAAAGCTGTAAGAAGTTTATACAGCATTTTGAAATAATACAGTAGAACCTCGTTCTTACGCTTTTCAAGGGACTTAAGTAAAATGGTGTAAAATGTAGGAAATAATGTTTTAAAAATGCCGGCGTGTACCAGATTCCGTGTCAGTGTGGAAAGTCATATATTGGACAGACAATGCGTAGCATCGAGGATCGATGCGTTGAACACCAGAGGCACACACGATTGATTTATCCGAGAAAGTCGGCGGTCGCTGAACATTGTCTGTTGGAGAATCATGCGATGGAGTATGAAAGCACTAGGATTCTGGTACAGACGTCGAGATACTGGGACTGCGTCGTTAGAGAGACCATTGAAATTCACACAAGTGACGACCTCATAAACCGTGACTGTGGCTATAATCTTAGCAAAGCTTGGGAACCAGTGATTGGGTTAATTAAGAGTAAATCTAGCAAACGTAAAGAAGTGACGACCACGGTGGACAGAGCCCTCACCCCGAAGTCATCTCAGACGCCATCGTATTCGGTTCCACTGCGCGGCCGCAGCGCGGAGCGCGGACCGCGGAGGGGTCGCTCCGCGGGCCGAGGGTATTTAAATGGCCCGCTACCGGGCTAGAACCCAGTTCCCTTTGAGCAGCCGTAGCGTGCGGATCTCCGTGCCGGCGTGTCTCCAGGAGCTCAGTCCGTCAGTTCACCTGATGATGGCGACATGTATGATCGCCGAAATATTGTGCCCGTTGGACACTATAGACCGGCAGTACACCCGTGGATATTTTGATTATCAAATACGCCGGGAGAAACTGAAGAATCACAACACTTTTAATGATTCATAAATGCCCAATTGTCCCCATTTATGGTCAGCTTACAAGTCTCATTAATTACAACCTATACGACCAAGAACACACATTCCACACATCAATAATACGACTTTACAACACAGTTTGTGTGTGGAATACAAATATTTGAGGTGTACATAGTAATGTGGCACAAATATTATTAGTCTATTGAAAATATATGTATAATCACTTTCGACTTGACTAACGTTGACGATCTTCTACATAATTGTTCAAAATAAAGTTCAAACTGGCATGGCTTGCGCCTCATATCATGGCCGCAACAATAAACAATACTTGGAACTGACATAGATTTACATCTGACAACTGACAAAACAATACTCTTACATGCCATGAGCGCATCCTATTTATAGCTTCCAAACAATATGTTAATTATGTTCATTACATTAATTTTAATGGAAAAGTAAACAATTACATACTATTGGCTATAGTAAAAGATAGTGCAAAGAATACTTGGTAACTTAATATACAAATCTCGTTTCAATTAATAGTATTTCACTTATTATTTAACAAAATAGTTTCATTGACAATACTTTCATAATTAGTGATAATTACACAGAATCTAATGAGGGCAAAACGTTCCTAACATTACTTGTGAAACATAGTAATACCTACTTTAATACTATGAGAAGACTTTACTTGATTATAACAGAAATACAAATTATTATACTATCTGAACTTTAACAATATTAAGGGATGGGCTATGAGCGTTGTCAAGAAACGCGTGATGCTAAGGCAAATTCTAGTGTACCCTTGAGAAGTTGTCGACAGTGCTGCGCTCTCTGGAGGCTGAACGAAACTACTCTACTAGGAAGCATTGCAACAGAGCAATGAAAGCAGTCGTACATTGTCTTCCGTACATGCAAGGAAGAAACTGAATTATTAGTAGTAGTAGCTTGTTTCGCAGAAGACAAAAATTATAGGAGTATTATTGAAACATGTATTTTACACGAAACAAGACCTTAATTGTTATTAAAAATAATATGCTTTCCATGTGTATTTATACTTGCATGAGAGAAAAATGCTACATGTTACACCCAAAAACTCCTTACATACATTTACTAATTGTAGTAAGAAATTCGGCAGAACTTATAGTATTAGCCAGCATTACGTACCTAAGCTTCCATCCTTTTTCAGCTTAAAGCTCTAGCACTTTCTCAACCAAATTTACATCTAAAATACTGACTGTTGATTGTTATGTACTCCACAACTTTGGTTTTCGCATATTCAGTGTCCACATTTAAATAATAATCACCGCGAGCTGCAAACGCTGCAAATAACCGCGCACCCTAGTCAACTGCCGCACACTGTGCAGCGCCGCTTCTTGTTAGCTCGAGAAGTACTCGAGCAACAGCAGCTCAAAAAATTCTCAGTGCGCTCGAATCGCCACACCTCACAGTCCCATCCCTACAGCTCAAATAATCGAGCGTGTGTTGCCCCAGTCAATGCTCACAGCAACACGCGCAGTGCTGTTTCTTGCGAGCTTCTCGAGGATCACCCGAGTGCCGGCTGCTCAAGAAATTCTCGGTGCGCTCGAGTCGCTGTGCCTCACAGTCCCACCCCTAATAATATACCTTTGGCACAATTTAATTAATATTTTAATTCAATGCTTCACATCTATCAATAATGTCTTTGACATAGTTGAGACGTAAATCCGTCTCAGGGATTATTTATTCATAATATTTGCTAATTAAACAAACGTCTCTGGTGTCAAGTAATAGAAAAAGACTTCAGCTAGTTACTTTACAACAAATAATAACAAACATTTTGGAAAACAAGATAATAATAGACTAATTACATTCATATCTATTATTATGTAACAGTGGTATCGGGAGTTTCAGTAATGCAAGCAGATGGGAATAAATCCCAATATACTTCATTACAGTATACTAGATTATTTGTGGTGCACCATTCTGTAATTGTATGAAGTGTTTCACTTATTTTCTCTTCTTGTTGGACTCTCTTGTTAACTGATACAACAATTAATGTCATCTATGTAGTCATACCAGTATAAAAATCTGTGCAGTTATTGCAGCACAGTTGGTAAATCACATGGTAGCTTTCAAAGGTGGCCCTGCTTTTGATGGGATAGTATAAGACTATGTTGGGACTGGAAAAGAATGCACTGGATGGGTGGATTGGACAGATCTGTCATCAGGGTCTTTCATAGGAATATGATCCCTATGGTAAGGGGGTTATGATTGGGAGTGGCATAAGAATGGACATCGATGTTGTGGAGGTTGGATGGGCAATGGAACACCACTTTAGGAGGGGTGTGGAGGATCTTGGGCAGGATGTCTCTCTTTTCTAGGCATGATGACAAAATTAAAATATTGGCAAAGGGGTTTGTTTTGTTATTCCAGTGTGGTGTGGTACAGTATTGCATGAAAAGAGTGGGATGCCTTTGTGGCTAGTTAATGGTGGTGTACAGGGTGGATTGGTTTGATTAGATTAGTTGTTTGTTCCATAGATCCGTACGGAGAGGCTCATGGATGTGGAACATGACAGTTTTTAATTTATGTTTTTTTTCAGTAGATGAAATAATAATAATAATACAGTAGTATGAACAGATACAATACATTATTTTGTTCTATTCCAAAATTCATCAGCAGAGAAGAAGAAGAAGTTGGTCAGTCTGTCACTAGTAAGTTTTTCAGGTTCCTCTTAAACTGATCTTTACTTGTAGCTAAATTTTCTATAGTTGCTGGTAAATTATTGAAAATGTGTGTTCCTGAATAGTGGACCCCTTTTTGAACTAAAGTAAATGCTTTTAAGTCCTTGTGTAGATCATTTTGGTTCCTAGTATTGCATGTATGAACTGAGCTGTTCACTGGAAAAGGGGACGCATTACTTATGACAAATTTCATTAAGGAATAAATATACTGATATTAAGACGTAAAATTCCTAGCAGGAAAAATAAAATATAAAAAATAGATGAAGATTACTCACCAGGCGAAGGAGCACAGGTGTGACAGCATCACAAATAAATAAATGAATACACACACACACACACACACAATCGCAAGCTTTCGCAACCCAGTTGCGTCTTCAGGCAGTAGGGAAGGAGAGGGAAAAGGAAATGATGAGGGTTTTAAGGAAGGGGGTAAGGAGCCATTCCAATCCCAGGAGAGGAAAGACTTACCTTGGGGGAAAAAATGGAGGGTAAACAAATGCACACATGCCCATACATTCACACAGACACAAGTACACCTAGGCAGACATACTATAGAAAGCAAAGAAGTTAAATATACTGAGATACAGTAGTTAGTATTCCCAGTTCTTTGACAAGGCTTCTACAGTATGTCTGTTAATTTACTCCACAAATAATGCATATTACACACTTTTGAACTCTGAAAACTTTTGTTTGTCATAGTTACCCAAAATATTATACCATGTGACATTATGGAATGAAAGTATGCTTTTTTATTTTTCCTTGGCCTACATCTGATAACACTCGAACCGCAAATACAGGTTTGTTAAGGTGTTCTGTGGTATGCACCTTCAAACTGAATTTATTATCAAGTTGTAATCCCGGGAATTTATTACTGTCAATCTCATCTGCTTTTCTGCATAATGTATGCATATCCTGGATGGAAACCTTTTACATGTTCAGAACTGGTCATAGTAAGTCTTTTGAAAGTGTAATATCAATGAGTTGGCTTTAAATCATTTATTAATATCCATGAAAATATCATTACCAAACCTTTCTAGAACTATGGTCGACATGCTATTTATTGCAATACTTCAATTGTCTGCAAACAGAAACAAACTCTGCTTCTGGCAGTATAGAGAGGTCATTAATGTACACAAGAAAAACCAATGGCCCCAAGATGGATCCTAGAAGGACACCACATGTAATTTCTTCCCAAACTTATGATAATTCATGGCTCAATTCACTAGTCACTTGTACTGACACCCTTAACTTCCTGTTAGCGAGGTATGAATTGAACCAGTTTGCAGGAAAAATAAAATATAAAAAATAGACGAAGATTACTCACCAGGCGAAGGAGCACAGGTGTGACAGCATCACAATTAAATAAATGAATACACACACACACACACAATCGCAAGCTTTCGCAACCCAGTTGCGTCTTCAGGCAGTAGGGAAGGAGAGGGAAAAGGAAATGATGAGGGTTTTAAGGAAGGGGGTAAGGAGCCATTCCAATCCCAGGAGAGGAAAGACTTACCTTGGGGGGAAAAATGGAGGGTAAACAAATGCACACATGCCCGTACATTCACACAGACACAAGTACACCTAGGCAGACATACTATAGAAAGCAAAGAAGTTAAATATACTGAGATACAGTAGTTAGTATTCCCAGTTCTTTGACAAGGCTTCTACAGTATGTCTGTTAATTTACTCCACAAATAATGCATATTACACACTTTTGAACTCTGAAAACTTTTGTTTGTCATAGTTACCCAAAATATTATACCATGTGACATTATGGAATGAAAGTATGCTTTTTTATTTTTCCTTGGCCTACATCTGATAGCACTCGAACCGCAAATACAGGTTTGTTAAGGTGTTCTGTGGTATGCACCTTCAAACTGAATTTATTATCAAGTTGTAATCCCGGGAATTTATTACTGTCAATCTCATCTGCTTTTCTGCATAATGTATGCATATGCTGGATGGAAACCTTTTACATGTTCAGAACTGGTCATAGTAAGTCTTTTGAAAGTGTAATATCAATGAGTTGGCTTTAAATCATTTATTAATATCCATGAAAATATCATTACCAAACCTTTCTAGAACTATGGTCGACATGCTATTTATTGCAATACTTCAATTGTCTGCAAACAGAAACGAACTCTGCTTCTGGCAGTATAGAGAGGTCATTAATGTACACAAGAAAAACCAATGGCCCCAAGATGGATCCTAGCAGGACACCACATGTAATTTCTTCCCAAACTTATGATAATTCATGGCTCAATTCACTAGTCACTTGTACTGACACCCTTAACTTCCTGTTAGCGAGGTATGAATTGAACCAGTTTGCAGTATTGCTCATGACATCATAGAATTCTAATTTACTTAAAAGGATGTCGTGTTCACACAGTGAAATGCCTGAAGGGTATGTGTGTGTGTGGGGGGGGGGGGGGGGGGGTTGGGGGCAGGGGGGAGGGGGGGCTTGTATTTTCTATTAGTGAAAGCCTTTGTGAAACCTTCAGCTTATTGAGTAAGAGAGTTCTCATCATTGCAAATATGGTGTCTACAGTTGGCTAGGCTGTAATGGAGAGATTTTTTTTTTATGTTGAAGGAATGACAACTGTCATTGTGCACTCAGTTGGTGGATGTTAGTTTTAATGTGGATGAAAGGGGGGAAAAAGCCATCGGTGAAGTGAAGTGTAGTGTAACATCTAGTAAAGAGGCATGGTGGGTTGAGGAAGACCAGGTGAAGTAAACGGGAGAGGAGGTATTGAGGTTGTATTATTTCTTTATGTAGCATATGGTGCTATGCACATGGTTTACACTCATTACATTACAAAATTATATGATAAAATACATAAGTGATGGATATTTTAACAATAGAAAATCCAATTGGAATGTCAAGAATGGATGATAGGTACCGACTTGCTCAGCTGTTGACAGGCATGAAAATAGGTTTTCACATTCACATAACTTAAATTTTCAGCCATAGCCTTTGACAGAAAAAGAAACATACATTCATGCAATCACTCAGACAACTTTACACACAAAACCACCATGTCTGGCCGCTCCAGAACCACAAGCATCTAGACTTTGAGTGGGAGGGGGGGGGGGGGGTAAGAGGTGGACGGAAGAATGCCAGGTAAAGGCGGGGATGGAAAGTTCCGCATCGATTGATGGATTGGAAAGGTTCTGATAGGCGGAAATTTGATTTGCGGCAATGAATACAGTGAAGGGAAGGGGTGGGAAAGGATAAAAGTGAGGTGTAGAGCAGTGTGGGGGTGATTTGAAACAATAAGAGTAATAAGGAAAAAATATAAACAGGAAAAAGAGAGGAAAAAAATAAGTAAATGAATGAAATAAAAAGTAATTGATTACAGGGATGTTGCAAGTGGCTGCATACAGTTTATATTAGAACTTAATTACCAATGCCTATTATTGCAATAGTATTCAGATCACTGGCATATTCAAAGTTTCAAGTTTTGATAGATTTAAACTATCAAAATTTACTCATCTTTATAGCATGATTGCCAGAATTTTCACATACACCATAACTAATAACTTTTCAAACACATTCCATCGAGAAGCATACTGTACCAATAAAAACTGGCCTCTCAAAAACTGTACTTACAAAAATTGGACTCTCAAAAAACTGCACTGACTCTGATGCTCCACAGCACCAGTGTATATAAGTATAGCGACAATAACCATATCAGACTCATTGTCTACAATAAACACAGAATTTAAAATACAATTAAAAATTAGACTCAAATAATCACACGTACATCAAATGTTACTACATACATTTCTGGGATATTATATACAACAGAATCAATAGTATCTTTCCTACATGTTGGACAAAAATGTAAAATGACCTAACTGACAATAAGAATAACATTCCTTTAATTAATCAGTTACAGAAGTTGTTTATAACATTGCTAACATTTGTGTGAAGTCTATTTACAAGGGTCAATGTGAACCGCATGTCCATATGAAATAATCTACAGGAATTTACATAATTATATGAAGTCTCATACTATTTGTATTTCAACATTAACTGATTTATTCACTTTTATACATTTAATTAATGGATGAATGGCCTAACACATTTCTATGTAAATGTCTCTCATCATATCCTACCAACATTCACTCTATTCACTTTCCTATTCACAATATTTAACATGGAAATATGTCGAAAATCCTAAAAAAATGTTCTTTATTTTACTAATTAGCCTTCAAGGACTTTTCTAATCATTAAGACAGGTGTAATATTTATGTCAGACACAGTTTCTTTATTTAATAACTCTAGCACTGGTTTAGCATTTATTAATGAAATTTGTCCACTTATTCACAAGCTCATCAAGAGACAGTAATTATCCCAACTAATTAATATGCCACCTGTTACACAGTTTGGTGATCTACACATCATCCTTTAGTTATACTCTGTCCTGATATCATCATCATGTCTATGTGGACCAAAGATTTCCTAATATACATCCTGTCACACACTGATCTGTGGAATCGGGTCGTGGTATTGTGTTCTTGCATTGAAGACGGTATCCTGTACTTCACATGATGAAGGGGCTGGTATCGCCACACTCCCCCCCCCCCCCTCCTGCTATCAGCTGGACGTGTACTGGAGTAAGAAAAATTGCATCTGCCTTGGATGACTTGAACCCGGCAGCTGGTTCAGCTTACCTCAGTCCTGTCTGGGTTCAGCACTAGGCAATCCATAAACAGCATCACCAGATCCTAAAACTGCCATGGAAACACAGAGGGCAATCTCAGAGACCAACTTACGCTCGTGATCTTGCCACACTGCATTTGTCTGACCTTTCTACATGGTTAAATAAGCACAAAGAACATATATAGAGCCTATCATGATTCTATTATCATACCTGACCTCAATGAGAAAACTGATCTTAGTTCAAATATTGAATCTATTTAGAAACTTTAGCTGTACTGTTATAAGAGAATAACTGTATAAAGTTGATAAATTGTTACTAAAGCTGGCAAAATATTTAACTTTGACTTACTAGATCTGGCTCTATCTTCAAGATCATTACTATTTACATTAATTTGCAAAGTGTTGAATGGCAATACATTCTTCCAACCATGAGAATCAATCATATACACAAAATCAGTTTTACACTACAGAAGAAAGATAGTTTGATAGATTTTTTAGACATGTGATAACTTCTATGTGTACAGGTTAAAGGGTGAGCAAGAGATGTGTACTTTCCTGGGGTTTACAATATTATATATGAACACATCAAATATACAAGAAACAAAATAAAAAATCCTACATTGTCTCTCAACTTTCACTACTGTTTGTAAGGCTAATTTTCCTGATTTCTGATTTCTCCTTGACTCCCTTGAGGTACATCACTCTAAATTCCTTCTCACATTCTCCAATGGAATCTTCAAATTCACTCCCCACTGGCGGGCGAGAAAGTGCATCAGCTACTAGATTGTCCTTGCCCTGTATGTAATTCACTGTGTAATCAAATTATTGTAGGAATAACATCCACCTGGTGATATGTTTATGATGAAGTTTGCATCCCTGGATGTAAGTCAAGGCCTTGTGGTCTATATATACAATAATTGTATGGTCTAAAAGATAGTTCTGGAATTTTGAGAATGCCCAAAATATCACGAAAAGTTCTTTCTCGGCGACAGTGTAAAATTTCTCATGCTTCTGTAAGGTTCTGCTAGCAAATGCTATAGTTCTCTGCTCAGGCTTGTCTCCACTCATCTTTACTTGAAGTAGGTGAGCACCTAAACCATAATCACTGCTATCTGTGGTTAAGCAAAATGGTCTGTATAAAATTTTGCTGTCGCAAAGCTCTCTCTTAATTTCCTCAAATGCCTCAACACACTCCCCTGACCTGTTCCAGATGGTGTTCTTCTTTAGTAGGTTATTTAGGCATGGAGCATTCAGAACTTGAATACTTAGAAATTTTTGATAGTATCCGCAAATTCCAAAAAAGGATTTGATTCAATTTTTGTCTTCAGGACAGGAAATTTTGCTATTGCTTTCAGTTTGTCTTCATTTGGCAAAGTACCCTCTTCAATTATTATATGGCCTAGAAAGTTCACACGTCCCACAGCAAATTTGCATTTCTCCAACTTTAAAGACATTCCACCAATTCTTAGTCTCATGCAGATTTACCTTATTATACTGATATGTTCTTCCCATGTTTTACCAGTGATTAAAATATTGTCTATGTACATTGTCAATTTGGCTAATAAATCTTTTCACAATACTGAATCCAATGCTCTGATAAATTCAGCTACTGATACACTGAGACCTAAGGAAACTACACAATATTGGTAAGTTCTTCCAGTGTAAAAAAAAGAAGAAGAAGAAGAAGCTGTGTATTTCCTTGAATCCTTGCCAAGAAGTCAAATCCAGGCTAGTCATGTATTTTATATGTTCAAACTTACGCGAAAGCTCATCTATACTTTCTGGTGATCTGTGTATTTTTCCAGGAACTTAGTCAAATGCCTAGAGTCTAACACAATACTTACATCACCACTTTTCTTCAAAATCACAATGATGGGGTTGTTGTACTGACTTTTACTCCTCTCTATGATATTCCAATTTTTCATTTTCTCTAATTCTTCTTCTACTGCCTTCATTTTTGCAATAGGCACTCCATAAGGTTTTATATAAAATGGTTCATGTGGCTTAACACTGAGAGTACACTGATAATGTTTTACTCATCCAGGTCTATCATCAAAAACATCAGAATAATTCCAAAATACTCTTCTCAACTCTTCCTTCTTGTTCTCCACTCAGTTTGTACCACCATGTCCTGATCTTCCATATCTTCTAGGTCTTCCTCACAATCATCTTCGGGGTCTTCTACAACTCTACTGTGATCAGTCAGATCTAATTGTACACTGTGCTTGCTTGAACAGCTATTGTTCTTTATAAACATAGGAGCACAGCGCATGTTTCTATCTTAAGATCATTAAACATCACCTTTCTTCCTCCCCAGTCAAACTGTGCATTCACTTTCATTATCCACTCAGTGCCAAGAAGAATCTCTTTAGTCAAGCCAGATATTACTAAACAACTTGACATAAACTGATATCACCAATAGGAAAAGATAACAAGGCCTGTCTATTTACCAATTTACTGTACCTTCCTGCTGCTCCATTAATCTTAATTCTGATAACTGGCATCTCAATAAAACTAGGAACATGTTTCATGGATCTGTAAACTACTCTGATATTCCACTAATTGCACTTCCAGTGTCAATTAATGCATCCTTCTCACTATCTTCAGTATTCACTGCTATATAAGGATATCCAGTAATGCCATAATTAACCATGCTCTCTTCCTCATGCAACAAGTCTTCAATGATATCTCCATGATTCACATTACAGGTTCATTATTAGTTTTTAAATTGCCCAGGGACACACCCAGATTATTCTCATTGTTCTAACAACAGCTGACAAGTTGTACATTATTAATACCACTAACAGCACATTCAATTACCTTCAAAATACTGTTTCAAACCTGTAATCTGCTCCAGTTCATTACAATCAACTTCTATACAAACTTAGCTTTGACACTCTTTTCTTTGCAGCTATCAATAACTGCATGCAAGATCTATCTTCATGGCTGTTACTGCTTTGAGTACTTGCAGTCCTGCTCAACTCAACTGGTACAATCTGATTCTCACAAGTATCAACAGCACATTTATCACACTCTGCATCACCTTGACCATCAGTCACAACACATTCATCTTTAACCTCTAGATGTACCATGCCATCAAGTTCCTTTTCTAAGTCTTCAACACACGTTTCTTCAATACAATATTCGCTGTCATCTTTACTTGCCTCTTCTGACATCTCTGAACAAGCATCACTCTCAACTTCAACATCTTCATGATTCTCAGTTCTAACAGCTTTATGAGCAGTCACATCAAAGTTGTCCTCAGTTTTTAACAATTCACACAGTTCAAACACATCATGCTTTTCATCCAATCTAAAACTATCTATAGGTATGTTTTCACTTGCATCATACGTACTACCTACAGTTTCTTCAGCCAGAGCTACCTTTTCTTGCTTTTCACATTGGTCATCATACTTCATTACTAATAATCTCCCAAAGTTCCTTGTTAAACCTGAGCCAAGTAACTCTCTGTGTTGCTCTGTGCCCCTGCCAGTACTGTCTGAATTCTGAACTACTACCAAATCTTGTCCAATTATTGGTAGCCTCATTTCCAGTCCAGTTTCTCACCGCAACCGTACAGGCCTTCATAGGGGTGTCATTTAATTTCCCTGACAGTTGCCATCTGATCTGTTATTGCCCTGATTCCTATCATTTCACCATGATCCATTCCTGTTGTCTGAATTCCTACTGTACTGTCTTCTCTTGTTATCCTGACTGTGGTCCTGGTGATTATCTCACCTGTCTCAGTCCCCATGGTAGTCTCTTTTGTCTCTTCCATTGCGATAATCTCCACAGAAACCGTTTCTCTGTCTCTCTCTCTCTCTCTTTCTCTGTCTCTCTCTCATAGCTTCTATCCAGCTTCCCAACATACTTCAAGAAGTCGTCAGTAGATTCCTCTGGCCCACAATCCAAAGCCTGTTGTATTCAGCCTGGTAACCTCCTCTTCAAGGTATCTGCAAGTGTCATCTCATTAAGCGGGGAGTCCAAATGTACAAACTTCCTTATCTGTTCCTCACAAAAGTCTCTCATGCTCCCATCGCTTTCTCTATACCTAGGTCCATTCAAGAAGTCACTCCTTACTCTTGCTTGCTTAACATTTAACCAGAATTTCTTCAAAAAACTTCTTTATAGCTCATTATAGGTCATGCCTTCTGTATCAATTCATTGACCCAAGTGAATGCCGCAATATCTAAAAACTTCTTTACGAATTTAATCTTCGTATCAATAGTGAAGGTGTCTGAAGAGTGATGGAGGATGTCTTCCAGATGTATCTTGACATTGCCAGGATAGGTCTTAACTAAAATGTTGGCCCAGTTATACCCATTACCACATGATACTTTATTAGTTACCACACTCTCTTGCAACGAAGTTACTTTCTGGCTAAAGTTTTTTATCACAAGTCTGGTGCTGGCAATATGTTCATTGATCTTTTCTAAAGCATCTCTCAGCTCCTGAATTTCTGCCTTCCTGATTTGATTATCCTGCTGTATGAACATGTTCAAGGTATTAATTTTGTCAGCATTTTTCACAGTCCTATCACCAAGATCAGACTCTACACTGTTAAATCTGCTTTCGACTGAGTCTACATGAGTATTTAGTTGGCTCTGGCATACTTTTACTGCATCTTTGAGTTTGTTTACCTTTTCTCTCACTTCAAATAAAGCTCTGTTTGTATCACTCAACTGCGATTTAATTTCTAACAAACTGTCTTCTAACTTATTACTTAATTCAGCCCTTACTGATGGTAATTCCGTCGTAACTACTGCTACTTCTTCTGCTACTTTGTCACTAATTGTCTGATTCCTCTGATCTATTCATTCACTCAGTTGTTGTGCCAGTTCATTAAACAAATTTAAAAGACCTAGTGGTGCAATAATTACTTCCCCACTGTCCAACACAGTGTTTCTTGGTATACTACCTGTCACATTTTCATCAGAAATGTCAACACTGTATTACCTATTCACTACATTGTCTGCCCTGTTAAATGAAATGAAACCTCATGACTCCTTTCCAATTCACCATTTATGCTCTCTTCTGACCCAGATATTTTTCACTCTTAGCAGCACTGATATAACGGTACAAATCACTGAACACTGATTTACTTATCTTATGGGCACTGTCCACAAGTGGTGCAGCTGGATTCAAGCATCCACTACAAATTTCTAGATTTTCATTATTTCTTTGTCCACAGCTTTCTCCAGCAACCACTTTTGTTATTGCCATCTCATTGTCTTTCCATGTGACTTTTTCTCCCTGCTTCTGTACAAAATACAATAAAGTTTTCTATATTTGAGACCTAAACATATACACACAATAAAATCTCTTTACACAACACTCATCCCAGCTCCAACTTCACCAAATGTAATAGGACTTAATTACCAATGCCTTTTATTGCAATAGTATTTCAAATCACTGAAATATATGAAGTCTCAAGTTCATATAGCTTTACATTAATAAAAATTACTCATCTTTATAGCATGATCTCCAGATGGAGTATAATCTGCTCACAGCTTACTATCACCTGGGGTGTTGATTTCAATTGAATAAATAATAATAATAATAAATAAGAAAAGAAACTAAAAATAATTAAAAAAAGCTTGCTGAACTTTAATTCCTGCCAGATAGACATTTTCACATACACAATAACTCGTAACTTTTCAAACACATTTCATAGAGAACTGCACTGTTGAAAACTAGACTCTTGAAAACTGTACTGACGAAAACTGGACTCTCGAAAAACTGCCATGACTCTGGTGCTTCATAGCACCTGTATATATAAGTAAAGTGACAATAACCATAACAGACTTGTTTACAATAATCACAGAATTTAAAATACAGTTAAAAGTTACAGACTCAAATAATCATACATACATCAAATGTTACTGTACACATTGCTGAGATATTATATACAACGGAATCAATAGTATCTTTCCTACATCATTGACAAAATGTAAAATGACTTGAACTGACAATAAGAATAACATTATTTAATTAATCAATTACAGAAATTTTTTTAACATTGCTAACATTTGTGTGAAGTCTATTTACAAGGATCAATGAGAACACATCATCCATATGAAACAATCTACAGGAATTTACACGAGGTCTCATATTATTTGTATTTCAATATTAACTGATTTATTCACTTTTATACATTTAATTAATGAATTAATGCCCTAACAAGTTTCTATGTAAATGTTTCTCATCACATTCTACCAATATTTGCTCTATTCACTTTCTTATTCTTAATTATTTAACATGGGATTATGTTGAATGTTCATGAAAGATGTTCTTTATTTTGCTAATTATCCTTCAAGCACTTTTCTAATCACTCAGACTTGTGTAATATTACATCAGACACAGTTTCACTGAGTAATAACTCTAGCACTGGTTTAGCATTTATGAAAAAAAAATTTTACACTTACTCATGAGCTCATCAAAAGTCAGTAATTATCCCAACTAATTAATATGCAATCTGTTACACAATTTGGCAATCTACACGTTGTTATTTAGTCATACTTTGTCCTAATATCATCACCATTTCTATGTGGACCAAAGATCCTCTGATATACATCCCATCACATACTGATCTGGCCGTGGTGTTGTGTTCTTGCATTGACGAAGGTCTCCCATACTTCACATGATGAGGGGGCTGCTATTGCCACAGTTTGCTAGGAAGACATGAGAAACAGGACAATGAGTGGGGAAAGAAGAGGGGGAGGGGGGGGAGAAGAGATGTTAGGCAAAGGTTGTAGGGATGATAAGTTATCTCAGGTTGAGGCCAGGATGGTTGCAGGACTGTAGAATGTGTTGAAGGGACAACTTCCATCTGCACAGTTCCAAAGAGCTGGTGGTGGAGGGGAGGAATCAGATGATTTGGGTACTGAAGCAGCTATTGAAATTCAGAGTGTTGTGTTCAGCTGGGTGTTGTGCCACAGAGGGATCCCTCTTGCTTTTCCCACAGTTTGGCAATGGCCATTCATCCTGATGGACAGTTGCTTCTTCGTCATACCAGTGTAAAACACTGTGTAGTGATTGCAGCAGAGTTGGTATATTACATGGCTGTTTTCACAGGTGGCCTGACCTCTAATGGGGTAAGATAAGCCTGTGACAGGACTAGAATAGGAAATGCTGGGCGGGTGTATTTGGGCAGGTTTTGCTTCAGAGTCTTCCAAAAGGATATGATCTGTCTGGTAAGGGGTCGGACCTGGGAGTGGCACAGGGATGGACTAGGAAATTGTGGGGTTTGGGTGGGCAATGGAACACCACTTTAGGAGGGGTCAGAAGGATCTTAGATAGGATATCTCTCATTTCAGGGCATGATAACAGATAATCAAAGCCTTGACGAAGGATGTGATTTTGTTCTAGTCCGGGGTGGTATTGGGTGACAAGAAGTACACTACTTTTTGTCTGGTTACTGGGGTTGGAAGTGAAGGATACATATTCAGATAAAAATATAATACATATTCTAAGTAAAAACACTCTTGAGTTTCTCCCAGCATATTTGATAATCAAAATATCCACAGGTGCACTGCCGTTAGACACTGTAGACGCTGTAGACTGGCAGTACACCCGTGGATATTTTGATTAAGTAAAAACAGTTTGAGGTTGTAAAGGAAAAAGGATAGAGTGTCCTTGCCATAAGTCCACATCATGAAAATATTGTCAATGAACCTGAACCACACTAGAGATATGGGATGTTGGGAAGCTCATAGCTGTGCTATGGATTTGATTTTAAAAGGCTGAGCTGAATGTTGCCATGAGAGGGTGGTCTACCTTGCTTTTAGTCACAGTTTGGTAATGATGGACAGCTGGCTGGTAGTCATAGCAAAATAAAAAGCTATGTAGTGATTGCAGTAGAGTTGTTAAATCATGTGCCTGATTTCACAGGTGGCCCACTTCTGATGGTTGGTAAAAGTCAGCAAATACACAGTCCACAGGTGTTCAGGCTATTTTGGTGAGGAATGGCAGCTAGATTTCAAAATGTAGCTATTGTTGGTGGGTTTAATTTGCACAAGGTGTGCATGGAACCCTCAATAATTGGAGGTTAACCTTAGAAGGTGACACACTGGGTTGAAGAAAACCAGGTGAAGTGAATGGGGGAGGAAGACCTAAGTTTGTGAAGGTACAAATAAAGGGTGTTGCGACTGCAAGTCCAAATCATGAAAATATTAGCAATAAATGTGAACCACACTGGGGTTTGGGGTTTTGGGATGCTAGAAAGGTTTCTCTTAGACTGCTTGTAAACAGGTTGGCATAGGAGTATGTCATGTGGGTGCCCATTTCTCTGCTACAGATATTATTGTATACCTTTCCTTCAAAGGAAATGTAGTTCTTGATTAAGTTAGTGAGGGGTATGAGGAAAAAGGTAATGGGTTTAAATTCTGAAGGTCACTGGGATATAGGGAATTGGCATTAACAATGCCGAGTAAGGATACAGTATGTAATGGAGTGGAATTGTTGCAAGTCAGTTAATAAGTTGTTGGTATCTTTCATGTGGGAAGGTAGATTTCAGGCAGTGGTTGGAGGTGTTAGTGAAGGCTGAAACACTTTCATTTGGGGCACAGTAACCAGTCACAACTGGACATATAGGATTATTTGTCTAGTGGATTTTGGGGAGCATACAGAAGGTGGGTGTGCAGGGTGTTGTTGGAAAGAGAAGGGAGATGGATTCAGGAGAGGTTCTGGGAAGGGCTGTTGGATTTTAGCAGGGATTTTAGACCCTGTTTGATTTTGGGATGGGGCCATTCTGGTACAACTTTCTTGTGGATGAATAAGACTGTTGGCAGTTGCCTTCAGTCAGTGAAATCTTTGTTTACAGGGAAAATGATTAGGTCAGGATCTGTTTAGATATTATGTATGGTTCTGCTTTCTCCAGTTGAGAAGTTATTGTTCTTAGGAAGGAACTTTTGATGAAGGATGGTGAGTCCAAGCTGGAGGTGATGAATTCCTGGAAGGTTACGAGAGGAGAAGGGGGATTATGTTTGTATGGTAGTGTGAACTAGGTTCCAATGTTGGGATTATGTTGCCCGTGGTCAGGGGACTGGTGGTGAAATAGTTTTCTATTGTAGGGATTGAGCAAAGGACTGTATGTTATCAACAAGTCCAATGAGGTTAAACTGGGATGTAGAAGTGAATGAGAGATCTTTGGATAGCACTGTAATTAAAGTAGAGTTTGAGATGTTTGATGAATGGGTTAACAACAGTGTTCTGGTGTTGTTTTGTCTCTGTGTTGGTAGGCAGTTTTAAGAGGTGTGAGACGCTGAACAGCTCAGGTAGATAAGGTCAGTGTGCTCTAAGGGTTACACTGCGGGTAGGACAGTTGTTGAATAGTGGTACTCAAAAGCACCAACAGGAAGTCACCAGGCTGGATAACTTGTGGAGGTGGTGTATAGAGTCAATCTGAGATATGGGATGTGTATAGTGTGGATTACACATTAGCAGTATGTTGTGGAAACAGGAGAGGTGTTTCAGGGATGCCTGTGTATCCATATTCCACCTTTGTGTCAAAGTTATACAAAATTTAAATCATAAATCATTTAAATTTGTATTGGATAAAAACAAGAAGATGACAATCCAAGTAAAATTTCAACCACTGTATCATAATACTAGATTGGTATTGGTGTCTTTATTATGCCAAGTTACATCGGTTACTTAGATATCATACAATTTCCTTGGTATAATTCTATCACATGGTGAATTGCTAGGTATCCACCAAGTCAATGGATTCGCATCACTGGTACCCAGCCAGCACACCAGATTATTTTGGGGGGGGGGGGGGGGTGGCAAATTATATACACACAAATGACAGTTATTACAAATATAACAAAACGAACTAAACCCAGCCATTTCTGCCAATCAATTAATGAGTAATGTTAGGAATTGGTTTTTATTTATGTAAATATAAATGGGGATAGATTGCAGTTCATATTAGAAATAGTCACACATACATTCATATTAGCACAAATCATGAACAAGTGACTACCATTTTTGGCTGCCACAGTCCAACTTGAGACTCTTGACTGACGAAGACTGTGGCCAAGTTGTTTTTTCTTTGTGCTTGTCTGTGGCTCAGCAATCATTTTAACAGTGAGTTGATACTTATTTGCATTATAAAAATCAATCCCCTCATGTATGACATAACATTAGTTGATAATGGCTTGCAAAACTGGCTGGGTCTATTTTTCTATGTTCGTAATTGTCAGGACAGTGTTTGTATAGAAGAAAAGTTTCCCAGAACATTGAAAACTTAGAGAAAAATTAAGAACATTTTGCTACGGAATTTTTGTATTAACTCAAGAGCGTAAGTCACAATTCAAACATTGAATATGCTTGATTCTATCAATGTTTTGCAGCAGTTTCCAGGAAAAAAATTCGGACACTTACAAAAAAAAAAAAAAAAAAAAAAAAAAAAAAAAAAAAAAAAAAAGTTGGAAAATTTGGTCAAACTGCAAAAATCATGTTTTGAATGTAATCATTACTAATGATAGGAATGACATATTTTGACAGATCACCATGATATTTGCTACATATATTATTTTTAATGGAGAGGATACTTTGGCATAAGCTTCAACACTGACTGATCACCATGAAAGTTGACAGATATTTGCAATTTCTCATACAAAAAAAGGAAGAAAAGATGTACAGAGAGAGGAGGAAGAGTAGGAGATTGACATAGAGATGGTGGAGAGGTGATAGTTTGAGACAGGGAGGGAGGGGATGAGATAGGCAGAGAGAGGGTGGAGGAGGGGATGGTCAGGTGAGATGAAGAAATGGAAAGTGAGAAGGCTAAGAGGAAACAGATAGAGAGGTGGAAGGAGGACATGGACTGAAAGAAATCTGGAAATAAATACATAATTTATGAAATGTTAACCCTTAACTCATGAGGAGACTTTTTGGTTACGTATCCTATGAGGTGCGGTCTCTGGGACACCTTTTCTTGAAATCATATTTTAAGGAAAAATAATTTGACAGTTTCATTTTAAGGTACATATAATTTATTTCTATTGTATAAATGTTGTGTAAAAACTCATTGTTGGTTGTATTGCATTCAATAGAGCCTGCAGTAATTTACTTTATATGGCACAAAAACATGAAATATTGTGCATTTTTTTGAAAATGGCACTCACAAAGATTGTTTTAGAAAAGTGAATGGTGGTTTCTGACATACCATAATACCTACAGAACAAGCAAATTTTCACATAAGCCTAAATTTCAGAGTTGAAAAATATGCAGTTGATGGGCACAAAAAGAAAGTCTGTAGAACTGACACTCAGTATTGGAATATACATTTTTCTTTATTACCAATTGTTCTACACTACTGTTAAATAATGCATTATGTACATTATTTAAATTCTGAAGAAATGAGTATTTGAAAATGTTACTGTTTTCTGAAGACACTGATTTTCACACCTAAAGTTCTGAAACACATTTTACAAAGACTTTTTGGAGCACTCAAGACAAATAGGAATCTTGCACATTATACACATGATCACTGTTTTCAGTTTCTTTCTTTGGATGCAGAGTTCATAAGTCGCCGTTTTGTCAAGATGGTCATCTGGTTCAGTTTCTGCACTCACTCCCAGAACTATCCCAGTACATGCCCTCAGTTCACGTGAAAGGTGGATACTTTTAATTAATCTAGCCATGTGAGAAGTAACAAGCTCCTTTGCAAGTTTAAAAGTTCATTATTTTTGCAGTTGTGATAGAATACACAAGTCACCTTCAATAAATTTGAACACAGATGTATAGATGGGAAGACCAATAAATGCTTTGAGTTTATTCGTGTCTGCAGCATTTGTGCTTTTCCCCTTTACTTGATGACTTTGACATTTGAGAATGGTAGTATTCTTCCAACATTTTTCCTTCAGTTAGTAAATTCCAGAAATTTTAGGCTCCACATGACGCCTGAGAGCTCTGCTTACACGATGAGACCAGATAGCTGCAAGACACAATCAGGTAGCTGCAAAACACTATTGTGCATTATTTTTCTTGAAAATCAACTTTGCAGAGGTTCACTTGAGCACCTGAAGCCATTCCTGCTGTATTAATATCTTTTCCATGTAGCCGATACTGACTCTTTAAATCAGAAGATACAGTATGTGTCCCATCACCATACCTCTGAAATTGTACCTCTGAATCAATATCTTATTCACTAGCAGAACTGTGATCACTGAAGACCACAAAATCATTGTCTATTTCTTTGCAGATATTGCTTACATCTTTCTCCACCCACTAAGTAACAATGTCTCGAAAACTAGGATCGTTAAAATTCACAAGTTGCTGCAAAAAAATGTTGTACTGCATCGCAGAAAAAAGATACATACTGTAGTTCACGAGGCGCGGTCTTGGAGACCGCTACTCACGTTTGCAACAAACAATGAAGGTTAGTATGCATTTGACCATAAAACTTCGTTTGACATGTGATTTAATGAGGGTAGGAAGGGCACAGCATCATC
Organism: Locusta migratoria; assembly: GCA_026315105.1. Classification (NCBI taxonomy): domain Eukaryota; kingdom Metazoa; phylum Arthropoda; class Insecta; order Orthoptera; family Acrididae; genus Locusta; species Locusta migratoria. Next base: position 288,471,287 of record CM048747.1, on the reverse strand, counting down.
CAGCCAAAACTAACACTTTAAGAACGAGTCCAAAAATTCATGTGTGTTGTGATAGACTGCACCTCGTGAGATAAGAGTTAATGTGTATTACATGTACCATCATTAATATCAGGGGGAAGGGAGGAGGAGAGGGATAGTGAGTGGAGTCATGTGCACTGTACCCATTCCGTGTGTGCACACCTTTAAGTGTTACTAATTTACTGAGACTTATCCTCAATGAATTACACAGGTCACATTTTACTTAGTGGAAACATGACTCTGAAGTGATATTAGAGGGGCTGAGTGTATGAATATGAATTCTGTCTGATGTTGTAATTTGGAACACTTGTTACTATAATTTAGAGTTTCCAGCTAGCGCTATACTTGAAAACAGTGTGTTCCAATGTGAACTCAGTACTGTGATATGAATTTTATTACTGAAATTGATAATAAGTAATGACTGTTTTTAGCTATGTTGGAATAAAAGTATCTTTATATTCAATTAAATAAATGTTCTGACTTTGAATGTTTATAAGTGTGAGTGAAATGCTTAACCCATAAAATCCTGAATTTTTTTCTGTAGCATTTGTACAATTTCATTATACATGACCTATTTGGTTGCCTTTATCTATTTATACCCAGGTTCAACCCATTATCATGAATTGTTTCAGATTAGTGCATTATACTTCTGGAAGGATGCTAGCATTATACAACATCAATACATTTTATGTGTATAATGAAAGCTCAGAGTTTTAAGAAAAATATTTATTACATTATGTTGCTTTCTTCCCACACCTCCTGCACCTCAACTGGCTCTTCATAGATGTGAGTGGGTCAACTGTTAAATTTGCTACATAATGCTCAACATAATCATATCTAGAATCTACTATTGAGGAAAATAAAGTCCGACCTCAACATGTAGTTACCCTTTTAACTGCATTCCAATATTGCTGTTGCAACATGGTACCAGTAAGATAAATGATCAAGTTTACCCCCATCTTTCCTACGCAAAGCTCATGCATTTTGTTCAACTACATCAAACATATGGGCAACTATAGGAAAGTACCATTTTATCCCATCTCTAATGACCAAGCTGATTGACAGGACGTTGAATCCTAAGGTTCCTGCCTTCCTACCATTTTTTTCCCTCTAATTGATTTTTGGTAAAGGGAAATATTCTGGTCTACATATTCTCCTTCTATATTTTTATTGTAAATGTGTATTAGGCGTGGTTGAGGTACTTGAATCTTTTTCTTCTTATCTCTTGAAAATCTTCCAACCTTGAGCAGTGGTTGAACAGTATCAAGGTTAGTGGTTAACAATGCCACACTGTTGTCATGCCACTTTACTAGAGCAGTACCTGCCTCATTATTGGAATGTTATTGAAAAGTTCCTTTTTTTCTTTTCTTCATATCTTCAGGTGAAGATAAATCAGATGACTTGTCCATTCAGTTTGCTCAGAGAGTTCCTGTAGCGTTTATTTCCCTTGCCTTCAGATCTAATAAGAGGTCCATACTAGTAAACAGGTTATCAAAAAGTAATCTATGTTCAGCATATGTCATAACAAGCACATATCCCAATCTCTTGTCCTAGTTGTTTTGATATGCATGTGCAACTCTTTGGAAGGGTTCCAGCCAAACTAAATAGCCACTGCTGGTTCCACCTCAACAGAATTTATAGCCAAAAGTATAGGTTTTTGTGAAACAATAGAGAATTTTATAGAATTACAATAATAGAAACATGCAAAACACACTGTAATGAGTCATTGCTGACAATTAGAAGCTTCAGAATTTTCATAGCCCATATGAACTGTTTGCATTCATGTCATCCATAGGAGGGTACCACGCTTTTGACAACTGCATGATTTTCCTCAAATGGTGCAAAATTTCTGACGTGTGCATTTATTTCATCCAGGAGTGTTCGGACCTTTGCAAAATGATTCTTTTTGTCTAAATCATCAGTACTGCAGACATGGAAATTTGAGAAAATGAAATCAAATTTAACTCAGTACATAGCATTAGAGACCAAATCATTGTGGGCTTCTTTTTAATTTTTCCAATACATTTTTCTTCTTGGAACAACCACATAATCACTTACGAGTAGTATTCCAATTAAAGTAGTTATTTGGTCTGGAGTGCAATTTAATGTTTTATTTTTCATTGCCGCTTATTCATTTGTATATCAAATTACTTCAGTAACTGGTTTATCAAAAAAGGATGCGAAATTTTCCAGTGGGCCCTTTGCTGACTCTAGTACTTTTCTGAACTGGTGCATGTAGATGGAGCAGGGGTCCATTGGAGCGGGGATGGTGTAAAGAAAATGGAAAATGATGGGAGGTATGGTGTTAGGAGGTTTTAAGGAGCCTAAGGCCTGAGAAGAGGTTCCTCAATATGCAAAATACGCACCAAACACACAAAAATACACAAATTCAGATGCACAAACATGCAGAAACACTCCCAAGCACACCCGTCACTGTGAAGTAACCTTCCTATCCTCCCCTCCCATCCCCTATATCCTAACCACAGAGCGGGATTCAGCTTTATGGGTTAACAGTGGGGTTTGAGCCCCAATGAGACCACTTGTATAAATTATTGCACAACTTTTATTGTTCACTGAACCACTGTTTATACAAGACTAAATACACAACAAGGCTGGTGGAATGCAGTGGTTCTGGCTCCCAAAGAGGCCAGCTTGAAAAATGTTTGTACATTGTTCTCACTATGTGTAGGTCGAGAGGTAACCATACACCCCCCCCCACCCCCCTCTTTCCCCCCAGTACCAAGTACATCTTGAGAGGGCAGGGGGACAGAAACCAAGGTGTCGGACGGTGCCTGCCTTGGCATGTGAGTTACGGTCAGCTCGACAGTGTCTTGGGTGAGCAGCAGTAAGTTGATGGCACTTTGATGATGAAGTCATCAAGGCATCTTGGGCAATGGACTGCCCGGCCTGGGCACAATGACTCTTGAGCGGAACCCAGGAGGCAGGAGGAAGGCACAAACAGCTGACGAGATGACCATGGCAGGAAGGAGAATGTGTTTGAGAAGCTGCCACTTGATGCAGGAAGGAGGAAGGGGGCAATTAAAGTCAGGCACAGAATGAAGACAGAACTGTCTTGTATTATGATGGAAAGATCAATAGAAGGAGGAGGAACAGGAACTACAAATTCAAGGGCATGGGAGAGGGGAAGGGGGAAGAGTAAGAAACCGTGGAAGGGGAAGCAGGAGAAGGACTTAAAAGTGTAGAGGACGGCAGAGGGGAGGAAGAAGGAGTGGAAGGGAGGGGCGAGGGATGAAATGGGGGAACTAATGAAGTCTGACTTAGGCTGAGGAGTGTCAGTGTCGATTAGAGCAGGTTTAACATGGTGGAGTGAGACAGTGCTTGGTGAATTGTTAATGGATATTATGAGTGTATTATCACCCCGCTTCAGGACCTGGTAAAGCCCAGAATAAGGAGGCTGAAGTAGAGGATGGAAAGAGTCATCCTGGGGAAACACATGGGAGCATGTCTCCAGGTTGCTAGGAACAATGAGGAGAAGGAGGGGAATGACTGGAGGGGGACAAGGGGGGGCGGCAAGTTTGGAACAGTAGAGCCAAATTCCATCGATGAAGAACGGGAGATCAGTGGGTGGAGGGGGAGGGAAGGGGTGGACCAGCTCACTGGGGAGGGACAGTTTTTGGCCGTAGCCAAACTCTGCCACGGTGCCCTTCAAGTCAGGTTTGTATGTTGAGTGGAGACCTACAAGGACTAGAGGGAGAGCCTCCAGCCATAATGAGTCACATGAGAGCCTCTTTGTGAGGTGCCAACATTCAAATAACCCTTGTTCTTAGGATGGTAAGCTGCAGTATGAATGTGTTTAATTCCAAAAAGATGGCATAAATTTTGGAAGAGAGGTGAGTAATCTGCTGGGCCATGTCAGTGGTGATAACAGCTGGACAGCCGAAGCAAGAAATCCATCAGTGCATGAATGCATGAATGACAGTCTCTGCAGTAATATTCGGGTGGGGTGTGGCTTCTGCCCAGTGGGTAATGCAATCAGTTGAAGGGAAGAGGTAATGAAAACCATCAACTGGGGGAAGGGGGCCAACCAGGTTAATATGAACATGCTGGAAGTGGGGACAGGAAAAGAGCTTAGCAGAGGGAAGGCGGAGTCTGAATTTTGCTTCTTTGACAGAGGATACAGGCACAAGTCCAGGCTTGGCAATCTTGCCTCATGTCCTGCCAGACAAAATGGTCGATGATTAATTTGGTGGAGATCTTTATGCCAAGGTGAACCAGATTGTGGAGTTTATTGAGGATCTCACACCTGAGGCAGTGTGGAAAGTAGAGGCGGGGATTTATCACACCAAACCTCACCCGAGACACCAGGGAAGGTAGCGTGAGTGCATGAATGATTTGCATTGTATCCTTGTCTCTGGCCTGATGTGGCAAGATGTGAGAGATCTAACAGAGACGAGATAGCATCAATGCATGAGAGGATATTGGCCACAACATTGTCTGCACACTTGATGTAATGGACCTAGGTGGAAAATTGAGAGATATAGTCAAAATAGTGGGTCGTGCTGGGGGGTTGGTGGCAGCAACCGCAAGGGGCTTGTGGTTGGTCAGGGCTTAGAAGGTGCGATCATCTATGACAGAGTGGAAGTGTTTGACAGACTCATAAACAGCCAAAAGTTCCTGATTAAAGACAGAGTACTTCTTTTGAGTATTGCTAAGTTTTTTTGGAAGAAAAAAAAATAAATAAAGGTACACCTGACACTGTTGAGGGATTGGCTCAGAACTGTGCCTATGGCGGTATCACTTGCATCTGTCATAATAAAAAGTTTGACAGCTGGATGAGGGTTAGCATTAGTGACAGCTTGAGTGAGAAGTTCTTTGGGGCCAGAGAATGCAGAAGTCATAGCATCTGTCCAAGGTGTTCATAGGTGTTCATATAGACAGTAAGCTGTCATGGAAAGCCCATGTTCAGGATCTTGTTCCAAAACTAAATTCTGCTATATTTACCATTAGAACAATATCTGAGATAAGTAGTCTATTATACTTACTTTCACTCACTTATGACGTACAGCATTATTTTTTGGGGTAACTCGCCTGATGCAAAAAGGATATTTGTGGTGGGGTTCGAGCAACATCTGGTGTAAGTTCGCGAATGTCATGTCGACCCCTTTTCAGTAGTCTGGGAATTTTGACTCTGGCATCGCAATACGTTTATTTCTTTAATGTCGTTTGTTGTTAATAATATCAGCTTATTCCCACGAGTTAGTAGCTGTCACTCGGTGAATACTAGACAGAAGTCAAATCTGCATTTGCATCACACCACCTTAACACTTGTGCAGAAAGGGGTACAGTATTCTGCGGCATCCATTTTCAATAAACTGCGACAAGAACTAAAGAATTTTAGCACTAATCCACACGTTTTCAAATCTAAATTGAAGAGTTACCTCATGGCTCACTCCTTTTATTCTGTCGAGGAACTCCTAGAAAAGTTAAACAATTAAGCTAATTCATTTTTTTTTTTCTTTATTGATTCTTTTCACTTTGTCTTAAGATTGTCGTGTGTAAAGGACTACTTAAAAATTTTCTATTACCATTCTTGTGTAACAATTAATGTATTGACTTGTTCCATGACCATGGAGTCTCACTCCTCAATTGGGTCCTACGGAACAGAAAAAACTAATAAAATAAAAAATAAAATAAAACAGGCTGATCATCAGAGGTGTGCTTGCCTGCGAAGGTATCAGTGAGCAGGGCTTGAAGCTCAACCACGCTGGGTAAATGCCGTCAGTAATAGTTAATGGTTCTAAGGCAGTGGGACAATTCTTTGAAGGGTGAAGGAAGTGGTAGGTTTCTAATGTGATCAATTTTCTTTGGGGGGAGGGGTGTTACGTACAGTTTGATGTTACACTGTCTTTCTCAAAGTGTAAATTCTGAGCAATGAATTGAGTTTCAAGTAACACATGTAGTTGTACTTATCTTTTGTACTGGGGGTTTATGTCCTCACTGACATGTATTGTTGAAATAAAGAAAGAACTCCAGCAATTCATTTTTTAATCTTTAAACACCCATAACATTCTCCTCACAATGTTCCAATTCCATATAATATAAAATCTCTTGAAAAACAAATGCCTTATTTCAGAAGCACCAACATTACAAACTGAGCTTACTCCAGAACTTATTGAACTGCCAAGTGGTGTCTGGCACCACTATATATAAAGATTTTAACAAATGCCGTTACAAACATATTGTTTACAATAATGACATTAATTGAATTACAATTAATAAGAATAACATGAAATGATTTAAAATGCACCAAATATTAGACTACACAAAGCTGAGATAATGTATAAATATAATTTAACAGTTTCTTTGCATTGTATCTCACAAATACGAACATATACATCAATTAACAATCTGAAATGGTTATTAATGATTACTTAATTACATATGTGGATTTCAGTGTTCCTAACATTTCCATAGCATATATATACAGGGAATAATTAATACAAAGTGTCAAAATGGACAATACTTTTGTTATTCACAAAATTATATACAGTTCCATATAGTCCAGTTTGTTTTATATATTGCTTTATTTGTGTATTTTTATTTGTTTCATGAATTTTTGGATCAGTAATTCTTTAAAGGACATTTACAGACATAAATCAGTTATTTCAGGCCTCAGTCTCTTTCCTATGTTTGTTAATTCAGTGTAGATGTATTTAGAAGATTCTGGAAAGCAAGACATAATTTAACACATTATTTTATTAACTAACCATCAAAGTTCCTCCAAATTATTTAGTCTAACACCTACACACCATTTACCAATCTGTACACACACAGTACATTTTATCTCAGTTTAAACAATTCGTTACGAAATCATATACAAATAATTGTCATCTCACTAAATAGCAAGCTAAAGATTAAGCAGTTTGTCCACATGTTTATACTGAATTGCTTGATACTCTGTCTCTAAGGAACTGAATATGATTGTTCCGCTGGTATCAGAAGGTTTCATGATTTTTTGTATCTTCTTGTTCATAATGACAAGGGAGTTAGTATTACTACAACATCTACATCTACATACATACACTGCAGTCCACCATAAAGTGCATGGTGGAGGGTTCTCTGTACCACTACTAAGCATTTCCTTTCCTATTCCACTCCCAAATAGAATGAGGGGGAAAAATGTCTATCCCTCTGTACGAGCCCTAATTTCTCTTATCTTGTCTTTTCGATCTTTACGTGAAATGTAAGTAGCCAGTAGGAATATCATTCTACAGCCAACTTCAAATTCCAGCCCTCTAAATTTCCTCAACAGAATTTCTCAAAAAGAACATTGTCTTTGCTCCAGTGATTCCCATTTGAGTTCCCAGAGCATTTCTGTGACATAGCTGCTTGCCTCTGAACTGCTTCCATGTCTTCCTTTAAACTGATCTGCTGCAGGTCCCAACCACTTGAGCAATACTCAAGACATAGTCATACAATTGTTTTATAAGTGGTCTACTTTACAGATGAAGTACATCTTCCCAAAATTCTCCCAATAAAATGATGTCGGCTGTCCACCTTACTCAGAACTGTCCTTACATGTCTGTTCCACTTCATATCACTGTGCAATTTTACACCTAGATATTTGAATGACACAACTGCATCATGACACTCACTCCTAATCACGGGGGTGAAAGCTATATATAAAAACTGGAAACATACCGGTTAGTTCATTTCCGTATCACTAGGGGCGCTAGAGTGATCTGGAAGAGATGTAATTGGCTGACAACTGTCCAATGAGAGCTGGGCGGCTACACAGGCGGCTTGTTCCATTGTGGCATTCTGATTTCTGAATAGCAATCTTTAATATCTTCATCACAATAACATTCTGTACTATATTTCAAAGGCTTTACCTTGGAACAGAAGAGAATTCCTGCTAAAAATGTCCACAATTAACACAAAGGTATGATATTTAACTGACAATATTTTAATTAAAGATGACTTAAATGTCTTTTATTGTAGCATCAAATTAAGCTGTGTGATTTCCGTTACTTATTTTATGTTTCTTTAACAGCTATTCTAGTAAATATAATCACGATTTGTGTTTTTCTTAGGATATTCAACTCAAGAAATTGACATTGAAATACTGCAAGTTCCCTGGTTGTTCATCTGGATACTATGTTTGTTCATCCGAGAAAGTTAACAACAAGCATTTCTACAGGTTTCCCAGCCAACCTCAAGAGTTACTTCAGAAGTGGAAAAGTGTTTGTGAGCTGTCACCTGATGTGGACTGTGCTAGTTTTCTTGTTTGTGAGGACCATTTTTGCGAAAAAGATTTTATGAATGCAACTAGGCATAGGCTAAACAGGGGTGTGTTTCCAAAACATCTGACAACTGCTCCTTGCATAGCTACTAATACCAGTAGTGGATCAGGTGTACCTGGTGTTAGTGATTTACAAAGCACTAGCTGTGCCATGTCAGAAGTTAATTACATACAGTCTGCTAATACTAGAAGTGAAACTAATGCTACTATTGAATTACCCAGCACTAGTTGTGGTGCATACAGTAGTACTTTGAGTGATACACGTACAGTTTTCATTCCCTCTCAAAGTGAATCTACAGATGGCGAGTACTCATTCTTATCTGAAACATCTTTTAATGAGGAAAGTGGTGTTTTGGGTATGGGGCTTTCGAAAGCAGACTTAACTCCAATAAAATCCAAAATGTACAAGATTCATAGGAATACTGTAGTTAGGCTAGCAAAACGTAAAGCAAAGCTACACCATGAGAAAAGTGTACTAAAAACACTCAAAGATTTATATGACAACAATATTTTCTGTTTCATAGAAACAATTTAAATTCTGTAGCGAGAGATTTCATAAACAGCCAATTAAGAAACGCTCATCGACCAGCAAATGCAAGGTGATGGACAGTTGAGGATAAGTATTTGCTCTGTCCTTAGATAAGCGAAGCCCTCAGCTATACAAATATTTGTCAGTTCATTTTTCCCTTCCGTCTGTGAGGCATCTGAAATCTGTTATCTGTTGTACCTTTTGAGCCAGGATTGAGTCCTGCTGTGTTGAACGTATTAAAATCAGAAGTTGATTCACTATCTAACAGTGACAAATATTGTCTTTGGAAAGAGGATTGTATTATGATGCAAGCAAGCAAGAAATTTCAGGGTTTCAGGATTCAGGACACTTAGGAAGGTCAAATTTATATGCAAATCATGCATTAGTATTTATGGTCAGAGGCATACATAAAACTTGGAAGCAGGTTGTTGCATATTACTTCACTCAGAACTCAGAACCAGACTGTTACAGTGCTGGCCATGGGTTCACATGGGGGAGCCACAGTTGCACTGGAGCAAGAGGGCATCACATAGAAGTTCCTCGACTTGTGGAATGGGAACAAGTGAAACAAGGGGCAATCATGATGAATTGCATCCAGGCAAAGTGTTGGCATGGCAACCAAGTCTTGTTTACAAACGTCCGCATACGAGTGGCATAGGGAGGGTGGAAGTGTCACAAGCACTAATAACACTGCCAGCAGGCATGACAACACTGGGAACACTTGTAATAACCTTCGGGCAATATTTCTTCTGAAGTGACTAAAGAGACAGCAGTCGTGACTCAGTACTTGCGAGGCGGCAATTGTTGTCTTCATTTTCATGATGCAGATTGAGCAATTGTTCATGTTCGTTTGTCCTCTTTGACAAGAGCGGCTCTGACTGTTTAATGGTGTTAAAACACTTGCAGACAATGTCTTCCTTCTCATGACACAGTTTAATCACTTGTTCATATTCATGTTGAACTTAACAATAGTTTGAAAACAATTGTGGACAGTCACTGCACATGCAGAGAAAGAGCACAAGGAAAATGTGTGTTTGAGAGGTGATGGAACACCAAACATTGCACAGCATTAGGGGAGAGTTTATAGTGAGATAAAAAAATTCAGGCCCACAGTCAGCTCAAGCACATCAGCTTTCAAAAAGTTCCAAGAGATTTTGCGCTTTGGTGACAAGCAAACAGTAAAAGTCATTGGGCCCACACATGGCGGTTGAGTGGCATTGACAGCACAAAGTATAGCACTGTGAGAGCAGAGAGGGCCAGTAACCATCAAAGTAGGTAGAAGAGATATATCAGCACCAATGTCAATGAGGAAGTGTGCATTCGAAACACAGTTGTGTAGGTACAGGCGACCACACAACGAAGAGATGTTGCAGACTGAATGAAACACTTGTAAGTGATCTTGCTTGTCAAGTCAGGAGACGGCACCTAGAACTTTCTGCACTTGGCATTTGTGTGAAGACACAGTGAATGACACTTGCTTGCCTTGTCACCACAGCTGCTTTGATAGTAACAGTAAGGATAATGAGGAACCTGCTCCTGTGGAAAGTGGATGAGCAGAGGCAGTCCATCATCAGTGTCAGAGGAGCAGCAAGAGCCGGAGGACGTGGCGAAGATGGCAAAGCTGTCATCCAGTCTGTGTGCAGGCAAGCATCCATGCCTGGTTGCCTGACTGCAGGCTCCATATTGTGCGGGCAGCCCTGCCCAATAGTAGGTGAATGCTGCGGGAGCTAGATGTGGATGAAAGGTGCGGCTGATGGGCCTCACATAGATAAACTTTGTACACCCTGTTTGTGATGCAGATGCATTCACTCAGTGGCTGGAATGTTGTCTGTGAGGGTAGTCTGCACCGCAACCAGAACTTTACCAAACAGCCACGATGATGGAATCCAGCATATTGTGTTCATTGACAAGAAGGTGGAGGCAGCACCAAAGCTGTGATGGTTTGTTCTTGCCCAGGTGTTCCTCGTGGATGATGTGCCTTATCATGTCTTCAGGAGTGTGAGTTGCTCTCTTAAGGATTGTCTGTTTGGCGATAGAATACCAATTAGCAGAAGGGGGTGAGGTCACAGATTAAGTTGCTGTGTTCATGAAGATGTGTGATACGGCATAGGTAGCAAGCTGCATCATTGAGCGAGTAGTGGTCAAATATCTGCTTGGCAACGGTGAACCAAGTTGTGGTTAGCTCAAAGGAGAAGGGTGGCAGCTTGAGAAGGCACCCAGTTAGTGGTGATGGTAGTGGAGCTGGAATATCAGCTGAGGGTTTGATGTAAACATGTTGAAGCATTGTGAAAGAACCTGACATGGCAGATATCCCTGGTGGAACCACAAAGGTGAGTGAACAAGTGACGGCAGGAAGAGGCAAAATGAAATGGAAGCTTGTTGTCATTGAGACACCGGTGTGTGCCATGAAAGCGGGCAGATGCACAAATGAGTGCAGATGAGTATGTTCTTGTGAGTCAGATGTGTGATAAAGTGGGAGCAATTGTTGAACTCACAATGCAGCAGATGTATCACATGATGTGGTTAGCACAAAGGACACACCAGTACCTTGAGAATAATTTAAGTTCAAATCACCACTGACAGGATGAGAAAACCTGATTGGAGAATCACTGAACATGCTCAGTGGTACAGATTGCACAAGAATGACCATCATATTGCTTTCATAGTCCAAATCAACTGCACGAGCAGAAAAATGTGTGCCAGAAGCATGTGAAAATTGTCCATAATTAACCAGGCTGTTGATGAACGAGCCATTGGGAGCACTTTCACTTTGCTGTAAGGAAGCAGAAACACCAGTTCCCGCCTGACGACTGTACCGTGTATATGACGAGCAATAAAGTCACTGTATAAAAGTTGGAGTTTCTTGTGTCTTATCTGACCTGATCCCTTAAACCTCCACATTGTTGTCCCCGATCAAGTGTCACTTTCGAGTTAGCGCCCGAAGTGCTTTCCATCTGTGTCTACCACGATATTTGTGCTCCCACATTCGCATGCCACCTATTGTCCATACTGTGCACAATGGCTTCGCCTAACAGACCTCCACTGCCCAGATTCTGTCATCCTGTAAGTGTGACACCACCTGCTGAATCCCGTTGAGGACAGCAAATTTCTTACAGCTCCGGGATTTCTACTTCATGTGCAAGCTTTGTTAGTATACCTGTGCCTACTATGCACTCCAGCTTTGTTAGCCCACCAAAGTGCAGCCTTACAAGGAACAGCAGTGTTGGAGGTGTCCTCTTCTCTACGCTAAGGTTTCCTCCCACTCCCGCTAATGCAGCGGAATTTTTAATGCCGAACTCTAGTCAACAGAATGCTACGGCATTTGAAAGGCCACCCGTTATGTATCACTCGGCACCTCTTGAACCTCGTGTGCAGGACACCTTTTTCGACACACTGGGTGTGAACAATGTGTGTAATCGAGTTCATGATGGTGCTTCAAACGTTTATGACTCTAACTTCAGTGTTCCTGCATCGGTTGGAAATGTTTTGAACACAAACAATGTGGCAGCTGGCGTTCAAACTCCTAACCGTCAGTGGTGCAGTATTCATCCGCCACACCGGTGGGACCCATCTATACAACTCCTGACACACGATGTTGCCTCTGAGGCGCCGCTCGCAAACTCTTTCACCCATTTTACAATGTGTCGCCGCAGTTTCTCCAGAATTCATGGCTTGCTAACGGGGAGAATACGCTCACACACACTGCTGTTCAACAGTTGGCAAACCTGCCCACACTACCTCCTTTCAAACCTTCTCACCCAGAGTTTTGGTTTAACTTGGTACAGCAAACTTTCAACGTTTACGGGCTTGATGACGGCATGCATTTTTACTGCCTTGTAAACCATCTCCACGAGCATGTCGAATTAATCTACGACCTGGTCAAGAACCCTGCCTCAACAGAGAAGTACACGGCAGCCAAGCAGACGATTCTGCAACGCGTATCCAAAACAAGGAGAGAGAATGTCAGATAACTCATATATGAAGAAGGTCTGAGCGACAGGTCTCCATCACAGTTGTGGCGATGGCTCCGTTTACTTGTCAGCGAACACGACTTGCCAAACGACACACTCACTGAAATTTGGACAGAAAAACTGCCTCTGCCTGTACAGACTGCAATCTTCGTGTACAAAGACAGGTCAGTTAAAGAACTCTTACACGCCACCGATAGAGTTCATTCTGCCCAGCTACGCGAACTCTGCACCAGCACTTCTAAACCCTCTAATACAAAGCCTGTCAAGTCAACTGCTCTACCGGCACCTTCATCTCGATGCAGCAATGGTGCGTCTGACTGTGCGGAAGATCATGGGCCACAGCTTCCTCCGCCCCCAGCAAAGTCATACTGTTTCTTCCATTATAGATTTGGAGAGCAAGCACACAATTGCAAACCACTGTGCTCCTACCCAAACTACAATCGCAGGTAGGCAGCAGCACCACCTCCTGCAAAGTAAACGATCGCCACCCAACTTTACATTCTGTGTCAGACAGCTGCTAGAAACCATGGTCGGATGTACATGAAGGATCTCTCATCTGGAACAAATTTTCTAGTACACACTGGAGCCAAAATGTCACTGCTCCCTGCTCACCTTGCTAACAGGAAGATTCACCAGCAGAAGACTATACTTCGAGCAGTCAACGCATCACATCTCCAGTGCACTGGCCTAACCTCTTTCTATGTCACCCTTGCCCCCAAGTGCGAGTTAGAGTGGAGATTTTTAGTTGCGCAATTTGAAGAACCTATAATAGGTATAGATTTTATTAGGCATTATAAAATAACAATCAATTTAGCAAGCGATCATGTGTTCTATCTGGCGTGCCACTTGTATATTTCTTGTGTGCCCATCAGTGTTCTAACCAAGGACAAAGATAATGTTCGCCTAGCTACCCTCACCAGCGAGTCTCTCAAGTGGTCAAATAAGTGGCTCGCAGAGTGAATCAAATCTACGAATCTCGAATTTCATTGTCGGCTGCAGGATTTAAACTCGGAGTTGTCATCTGTCCACGAACAGCTCAACAATCTTCAAGCATCCTGCCTGCCTTCAGTACTACAGGTTAGTCAATGTTCTAGTGATTCTGCGCCCATGTGCAACTGTGACAGGGATTCCTCTCTCTGTAACTGCATTGGCGCTTGTCCTCATTCTTACAGTGTTATTACGAGTGCTACCTCGCCTTCCCGCCTACCCAGACAGTCAAATTTCCGCGTGCAGGCTAGTGTCAATAACTCACAGCCATCAGATGTTTCTATGCGCCCACTGCTGCCCTCAGCCTTGCCAGCCAGTGCCTTCAACAATTATTACTAAGTGTACCAACTTAACCCTCTACGCGGCTTGCTTGTTTGCAACTCTCTACCTATGGGCAGTTGACAATTGTGTAAACTCGAGACACCAGCACCGCAGCTTCGCTCGGAGGCCGATACGCGTGCGCCTATATAAACTGTTTCCTCACACACGGTGCCCCGCGTTGCCTTAGTGACCAATGGAACTGTTCATAGACTACGTTTGATTGACGGACCGCCTCAACGTCTCAAACTCGTGGACAGATTGACAAACTATTAAAAGCTGGAATTATTGAACCCTCTTTGGGATGTTGGATCGAGTCTGATTCATTTTGTCACAGGCTAGGAGACTATACGAACCTTAATTCTTTTACCATCATCAATAAATATCCCGTCCCCAATGTGACAGACTTTAACCATGCTTAGGCTGGCGCTCGGTGTTTTTCAGTGATAGACTGTAAACATGCCTATCACCAGATTCCTATGGCCCCGGAGGACATAGAAAGGATGGCAATCACCACACCTTTTGGACTGTTCCAATACAGATACATGCCCTTCGGGTTGCAGAATGCTGCTCAAACCTGGCAAAGGTTTATCAACAAGGTACTCTTCCACTTAGACTTTTGTTTCGTCTACCTCAATGATATTTTGATTTTCAGCCCTACTGTGGAAAAGAATAAGGAACATTTGCAGATAGTTAAGGACACTCTCGCTGCAGCTGGCGTAGAGCTTAATAGTAAGAAGCTGCAACTTCACAAACCTTCAGTTCTGTTTTTAGGGTATGTTGTTTCAGCTGAGGACCTCACACCCCCTGCTGACATGGCCAAACATGTTTTACACTTACTACGACCTGACACTTATAAAGATTTATGTCGTTTCCTAGGAACGATTAATTATTATAGGAAACATTTGCCAGCTGCTGATGAGGTTCAGGCACCACTCACAGATGCCTTGGCAGGGAAAAACACTACCAGCATCAGGCAGGCTCCGTGGACCCCAGTAATGGAAACAGCCTACGAGAAACTGAAGCACCTATAAGCAAATGCTGTAACTGTGGCTCATCCGCATCAAGATGTCACCCTCTTTATTACAACAGATGCAAGTGACTGTGCTATAGGTGCTGTTTTGAGTCAAACTGTCGGAGATGTTACATCCCCCCTCCAGTTCTTCTCGAAGAAGCTGAATAGTGCGCAAAAGAAATATTCCGCTTTTGACAGAGAGTTGCTTGCCGTCTATGAGGCAGTGAAACATTTCCGTACGGAAGTTGAGGGCTGTGGCTTTTACATCCTCACAAATCATAAACCCCTTGTGGCTGCCATCCAGAAACCTCCGTCTGACACTCCGCCGTGACGTTTCCATCATCTTGATTTCATCCTACAATTTACAAGTGACGTCAGCTACATTAAAGGTGCAGTCAATATTGTAGCAGATTTCCTGTCCCATGTCGGAGCTGTCACTTTGGTTCTCGACCTATCATACCTCCCGCAGTGGCATTCAGCTGATCCAGACATAATGCAGCTCATCAATGACCATGACTTCCCTTAAACCTGTCAAAACTACTTTGCCAGGTGTGACCGAAGAAGTGTGGTGTGACGAATCTACCGGCTTTCTGCGACCTTTCATTCCCGAGGACCTAAAAAGGCAAGTTTTGGACAAACTGCATAGCCTAGCCCATCCTGGAGTGCGAGCCTCCACCAGACTAGTTACTGAGCATTTTGTGTGGCCTAACATGCGACACGATTGTCAGGCCTGGGCCTGATCGTGCATTCCATGTCAGTAAAACAAGGTTTCCAGACCCACCACTCCCCCACTGGGTACTTTCTCCCAACCACACAAACGTTTCCAACACCTACACATAGACTTGGTAGGCCCACTCACACCTCTGAGGGGTTCAGATACGTACTCTCCATCATAGATAGGACTACACATTGGTTCGAAGCCACCCCACTCCTGAAAATCACTTCTGAGACCGTTGCTCGTGCCGTTATAGACACTTGGATAGCACGATTCGGATGCACAGCAGTGTTGACAACCGATCAGGGGTGCCAATTCGAATCCGCTCTGTTTTCAGACATTTGTAGGTTGTGCGGCATTTCAAAGATCCATAGAACTGCCTACCATCCTCAGAGCAACAGACTCATCAAGAGAGAGCATAGGATGCTTAAAACTGCCTTGCGCTGCCATGGCCCTCTTTGGACTAAGGCCCTGCCCTTCATACTTTTGGGATTATGCACCACTTTTAAAGAAGACTTAAGAGGTTCAGTAGCTGAATTTGTCTACGGTCAACCCCTTGTTTTACCAGGCAAACTAGTTGTCCCCATGCCTGTGGCTTCGCCTTCAGAACACCAATCCCTGGTAGAATGCATTGTAGCAAACTTCACCACACACCACCTCGTACTTACTTATCTGTTGCGCTTATTTCGTGCATATATGTTTTCCTGTGTGACGACACCATTAAGGCTCCCCTTCAGCTGCCTTATACTGGTCCTCACAAGGTGCTCCGTCATTCAGAAAACACCATGGACATTCTCCTGAATGGTTCCAAAACTACCATTTCACTGAACCGAGTGAAACCGGCTCTAGTTGAGCCTGCTTCCGATGACTCTCCCACACCCTCACCCCCACGCTCTTCGAACAACTCAGGCAATCGGAGTCATTCTTCTTCACAACCCCTCGCCCATTCTTCGAGTAACTACCCTTCCAGTGGCCCACAACATTCGAGTCAGCCCTCTGATCCCCATCCTTTCCAAGGATTTTCATCGCGCATGACTCCCCTTCACGAAACTTCACCCTTTCAACCCTTCTTCCTGCAAGAGTTCGTTGCACCCATCATGTGGCAAAAATTTGTGTCCACATCAGTCCTCCACAACTGTTTCCCCTGGCCGTTTGCCTGCCACAACCACTCCTACCACACCTGCCTCAGATGCATCACCCTCCTTATGTCGAGATTTTGCCACCCCCACTCGCAGCCGTATGCCTCCCTCCACTGCTACTGAGGTACAATTCAAAACTAGGGTTGAACCAGATCATATCTGTAACCTCAGCGTATTAGTGTAAGATGTTTCAGTGTTCATCATGCTCGTTTGTGACAAAAAAAATGATCAGGCAGGTGGTGTAGTGCAACGTGTGGTTCGACGCATCACAGCTTCGCACCTCACCTCCGCAAACAACCTACGTGCGTTCATCCGCCCATCATTGTGCGGTTCCCAGCTGACCAACGAGGCCCCACACAACAATCATCAAAATTCAGACGTCGGCTTCGCCCGCCATCCACCCTCAAGGACTTCGAGATTACTGTGCCGGGATTTGCCCCACAATAACCAACCAACCGCCCCCTACCTGAGGATGCACAAGAGCTGTCAGTCACCTTTCTGCATCCCCCACCAGCTGTGTATTTTCAATCTTTTAAGTTTTTTCTGTACTCCATACTGCGCTGGAGGAGGGGGGGGGGCTATGTGGGGATCGATACTGAAAAATACTGGACAAGTGTAGTGTCTTTGTGTGTTACGATGGTCTTTGCTGTAAGGAAGCGGAAGTACCAGTTCCCGCCTGACGAATGTACCGTATATACAACGAGCAATAAAGTCAGTGTATAAAAGTTGGAGTTTCTCGTGTCTTATCCGACCCGATCCCTTAAACCTCCACTAGTAGTTTATAATTGATTTAGGACTTTAATTTTTTTAGTGTTCCAGATTACAAAATGACATAACATTCACACAAGCAAAATAATGACACAGTTTCACAAAATATACCACACTATTTATGACAGGTCAAACGCAATATAGTAATTACAGATTAATCACAAGCTTTACACATTTTCCATTGAAATTGATGGAACAAGCTCAAATGTATTTGAGTGGTACTTTTTAGTGCTGTGTAATTATTTTAGGAGTTTATCTTCCTTTCAAATTGTAGAAATTCATATCAGGGAGGGAAGCAAAAGTTGTTTTTATCATCGTTACGCTTTCATTGTTTCTAACTTTAATCTGTTTCTTTCATCTGTCCATATACCATTTATTACTGAAAACACTCTTTCAACAGATGTATTGGAACGTGGAATAGCTAAAGAAAATTCAACCAAGCTTCTTACATATTTCAAACTGACTTTCACATAGTGAAAGTGAGTAAAAACGTCCTGCCACTTTTCACAGACACTAATATTTAATTGATTATTCCATTCCAATAGTTTACCTTCATAATATTTGCTCACACAACAGTATTCATCAAACAGTTCCCCTTCATCCCCTTAAGACTAGATTTTACAATCTATAAAATTATTGAAATGTAATCCAGCTCATGGGTTTATTTAGTGTAATCCACTCCATCGATTTACGAGGTTCCAAAAATGGATCACACCACTCACAGATATACTGAATGCATGTATCATAAAAACAAGTGGTGAGAAAATTGAACTTTCCTAATGTCATCACCCCTCATTTTCCAATGTAAATATAAATGTTAACGAAGAATGATCACAACTCACAAGAAAAGACAGTGTAGTAATAGTAGGTGGTGTAAATAATGTGTACAGTAATGAAGCCAGTGCTTTTATAAAGAAGTTAATCACAGTGCTGCAGTTCCTTCACTGCACAAACATAATTGTTACATTAGTGCCACTAAGGTATGACCTTCCTGACTGGTTGTGCATAAATAAAGAAATTCGACCAACGAATTTTAAGTTGAATAGTTTTTGTGCCAAATTTTCAAATGTAAAGCTCATTGATATTGATAATTATGAAAGAAACTGTTTTACGCGACATGGATTGCACCACAACAATCATGATAGGAAAAGACTAGCCAATAGCATAAGCCATATTCTCGAACCGATATCCAATGACAACAAAAACAAAAATACAACTGCTATTGCAATGGAAGCTCCTTTGCAGGGAAACTAATATCGTGGACCGATTCCTATGGAATTAGATCCGAAAAGACTGATAAACTGCGGGATCATAAATTAGCAATAGGCCTAAAAACAAGCTTAGGTGTAAACTTTGCAGACAGTTTAATAGAAAATTTAAATGCTTTAATGGGTAAAATAGCTTCATATGCACCTAAATATAGGCGGTGTGTCAGCGGGAATGATAAAAAAGCTATATAAAGAAGATAAAATCTATAAAGGTCATATGTTTGAATGAACATTGGCTTAAAGGGGACAATGTCACTCTACTAAATTCAATTTCAGGATACAAGTTAGCAGGAAGTTTTTGTAGAAAAAATGGGTATGGAGGATCAGGTATATTAGTTGAACAGACACAAAATGTCGAAGTCAGAACGACTTTCAATTGTTTGAATGAGGAACAGGTATTTGAAAGCTTTTGCATTGAGCTGTTGGATCACGGCTTACTAATCGTAAGCATTTATCATGTCCCGGAATATTGGGCTACCAGTGCATTTATAGAGAAATTTGAAGGTTTACTAAGTAGGTTACAGGTAGGGAAACCATATAAAAAGACTGCAATTTGCTCTGATTTTAAGATAGATATAAGGGATGATAACAGATTTGTCACTTCCATGAAGGATTTGTTGGCTACAAACGGCTTAATATTAAATTTTAATGAGTACATGAGGGTAATGGTTACTTCTGCAACAAGCATTGATAATATAGTGAGCAGCAAAAAGTATGATGACACAGAAAAACTTTTGTTACATTTAGGAATATCTGATAATTCAGCACTGTTTATCTCATTGCCATACTTAGACAAACCATACAGGTCTACAGATCAGAAATTTCAGCCAGCCAAATGTAAACACTTTTGTCTCGAAATTAAATGAAACTCACTGGACCTTTAACAGCCAGAGTTCAGTAAACAGTAATTACAACACATTCATATCTGACATCAAAAATATTTTCAATGAATGCTTTCCCCTTGTAATAATACATGATAAATACAATAACAGAAACACATGGACTACACAAGGTATCCAAATCTCTAGTATTAGAAAGAGGGAATTACATAAGAAAGCTAAAACCAATCATGATGCTGAATTTATCAGCTACAAAAACAAATATAAGAAAATATTTGATCAGGTAGTGAAACAGGCAAAACAAATGGCAAACAGTAAATATATCGCTAATGCCTCAAATAAATCAAAAGCAGTATGGCAGAAGGATACTGGTACATAAGAAACAAAAAAATTTAAATACAAACTAGAAATCGACAGGAAAATTGTTACTGATACTAGACAGATCTGTGAAGAATTTAATAACAGACAACAAAGGGTGGTGATAAATCAAATGGGTGAGAAAACGTGCTCTAGCTGGAAAGAAATACAAGCAGGCATACCCCAGGGCTCGATAAAAGGACCACACTTGTTCTTATATTACATAAATGACATGCCTTGCAAAGTAAATACAGACACAATACTTTATGCAGATGACTCAACAGCAGTGGTCTGCTGCAAAAGCATTGAAGAATTAGTATTGACCACGAAACAAACTCTACAAGAACTTGAAGAATGGATAAAAAACAATGCCATGAAATTAAATCTGGAAAAAACCCAAATCATAAACTTCAGGACCAAACAAACTTCTGAATGTGTATCACAAATGGAGTACTCAGGTAAGGAACTCACCACAGTCAAGTCTGTAGAATTCCTTGGGATAATTTTAAATAAAAACTTATCATGTACTGATCATGTGGCAGTTTACTGAAGAGACTAAACAGCTTATTTTATGCAATGAGGGTACTACACAAAATTATGGACTTAAAGGTGAAGAAAGTTGTTTACCATGCTTATTTCGTAACTGTTATAAAATATGGAATAATTTTCTGGGGTGTTGAAAAGACAAACCTGCTTAGAATTTCCAAACTGCAAAAGAAGGTAATCAGAGCAATGACAGGAAGAAAAAGTAGGCAATCATGCAAACCATTATTTGAAAGCCTGGACTTAATGACAGTCCCTTCAATCTTTATATATGAAATACTCCTTTTTGAACAGAAAACCTCACATCTGTTCGAAGATAATGCATTCATACATGACTATGACACAAGACATAAATCACAATACATGCTACCTTGCCACAGACTCAAATTGTACGAAAATACTCCATATTACATGGCTCTGAAGATAAAAAACAAAATGAGGATAAAATTTGGGGAATCCACACTGGGGAACATTGCTACATACCTTAAAAGCAAGTGTTACTACAGTCTAGAAGAATTTTTAAATGATTAAAATGAAATGATATTATAGTCTAGAAAAAATGTATATTCATGTTTATATATACCGGTAGCCCTAAACGTACTGCCCAAATGGTATATGTATATCTTTACTCCATATAGGTGTGTGAAGTTTTATTGTTAAATTTTGATGAGATGTGAAACATTTATAATGAAATTTGGTATGCTTCCTATAATTCATAATGTATATACTATATATTTACTATAATCCATAAATCAATGTAACATTTTAGGTTAAAGACATGATGAGTCACCAATTTTCTCAATCAAAGGATTGTATAAAAACATGTTATGTGACAATAAAGTATCTTATCTTATCTTATCTTATCCAACTCCTGTACCTGCTGTGTCAAATCAGTGGTCAAAAATCTCTCAGATTTGCTCGATTCTAATTTATTTAACAAGATATTTATTTTGTCTGTAGCTTCAATAGTAGTTACATTCTCCTTTTCAATGTACAGAATACAGCTAGAGAAAATTTTTAACTGACTTACAAGGAACTGTAGGATTATGAAAGGAAGTGGATCTTTGAAAAAATTCTTCGCGGTGGGAGGGCAGTTGTCAAGGGAGAGGAAATAATAATACCTCAAAGCTTGAAAACATAAATTACTTGTAATGAAGCATGTTGAGATTTATTCCTATCTACTTGTATTACTGAGCCTCCTGATACCAGTGTTGCATAATAATAGGTACAAATGTAATTAGTCTATTATCACATTCTTTTCCAAAACTTTTGTCATTCTTTTTCTTAATGTGACTAGCTGAAGTTATTTTCTATTACTTTATGTTGCAGAGGTTCAATTAATTTGCAAATATTAATTAGTTCATGCAAGAGGTGTATTGTTGTAGGTCATATATTAACTAATTAGTATCTCTGATAAAACTAATTAAATTCTTTTCTCATAATGTTAAAGTAGTTATTACTATGTTTCAAAATCAATGTTAGGAAAGGTATGTCCTCATTAGTTTCTGTATAATTACCATTAATTATGGATGTATTGTTGATAACCCTATTAAATTATATTTGGTTATGAAATACTATTAATATAATGGAGACATGTATATTGATTTACTCAGTATTATTTACACTACCTTTCACTAGAGCCATTGTATACATACAATTGTTTACTTTTCATTATAAGTAAGTGAATTGAGTCAATTAACAATACATAATTGCCAGTGACATTGTTTGGATGATACAAATAGGATGCTCTCGCACCATGTAAATGAGTATTGTAAAGAGTCTGGTTTCATCTCTGATCAAGGGCACAATCCACACAAGTAGGGAGTATTGTTTTGAGTCATGTAATGTGATGTATGTGAGGCACAATCCATGTCACATTGAATTCTAATTTGAACCATTATAGTAAAAGTTCTTCAGTGTTAGTTGTGTGGAAAGTGTTTCTACCAGTATTATGAATGGACTACGAATATTTGTGCCGCACTAAAATGTATACCTCAAACTTTTGTATTACAGACATGAACTGTGAAAATTTGTATTATTGACATATGGAATATGCACAGTGGGTTTTAGTGATTGTAATTAATGAGACTTGTATGCTGGCCATAAATGGGCACAACTGAGCATTAACTATGTGTCGCCTACATTATTTGTAGTAGACTAGAGTTGCCCCATTGAATTTCATCCTGTCATGACTGAGAGCACCGATCTACGAGAACTTCAAGAGTCAACAAGCTACGGCCCAGTAGCGTCACATACTCTTTCAACAGCTGGTAGGAGGTATAACCATCTTGTCTTACAATTTCCTAGAAGTTTCTTATATTCTACATCAACAAACTCACAAAAGAATTTTAGATTTTCAATTTGTGCAGCATGGATAGGAAAATGTTGGTAGATTTTACCAATAATGAGCTGTACATTGATCGGTAAAGAGTCTGTACCTGCTAAGACAAGAATGTGAACAATGTGTGCAGGGCATCCAACACCAATTAAATTATTTGCAATTTTTTTTGCAATTTACAATAAAGATTGTTTTTACCTTTCCTTTGCTTCCCTCCATAATTCATGTTTGTGTTGTCAGCCAATATTTCTACAACCTTCTTTTCCACATTGAACTTCTCCAACACATCTAAAACATATGATGTCAAAAGCTCTGCAGTTTCCACACCAAAATTCAGTAAGTCCAACAATCTCACAAAGACATCTTCAAGTGGATGAAAAATACCTTACAATTATAGGAACCATTTTGAAGTCTGCACGGCTAGAGGAGTCTATTATTACTTAAATAAATCACACTTCTTTCAGTTCTTTCATTGTTACTTCCATAGCAAATGGAGCAATGATGTTCATTATAATTGATTTTATTTTCATCTGTGAGCAAGAGAACTTTTTGCTAAACAAAGATATAATTATTTCTGTCATACAGTCCACTGACTTGAACCTCTGGTTGTGCGTAACTGTATGAAACACAAATGTAGCTTCTTGTGCTGAAAGCTGTTTCTCTGAGTCTGAAACTACTTTCAGTGGAGCTTTTCTGAAGCACAACTTTATGTTTGATAGACTTAATGTGAGTGACTATATCAGTGCTCCCTCCATGAGCAATACTAAATTTCACACCACAAATTCCACACTCAACATTCTCTTCATGTCCTTTAATAAATGGAAATTCTTGCTTTGTTTTACTAGTAAGTTTACAATTCCGCTTTCCCACTGTCAGCACAGTTAAAATTCAAATTTAATTCACTACAGTCACTGCTACAAGCACTCATAATAAACTGCAATCATGAAATGAACAACTCATACTTCATAAATATCAAGTATATGTCACTGTTCCTGAGTGAAGTTCTTTGTCTTCATATAGCCAAAAATTTTCCTTGCCCTTTCAACTCGTAAACTGTTTTTACAATTGTAGGAAAAATTGTTGATGGTACAATATATTGAACTTGAAGAGCAATAAAGATATGATTTTTCATGTGAATGTAACATTATGGCATACCAAAACATAAGGCCAAGACAGTGATGTATTAGGACATACTTTTATTGGGCGGGAACCCTAGACACGGGTTGTACAGCTTGTGGCGCCTTTTTTTTTTTTTTTTTTTTTTTTTTTTTTTTTCATCACCTGTTGCAGATGTTCAGTGGTCTCAAAGATCTTGTTGTAGCTCGCCTGCCATTAATACATCACAAAATTATGTTATGAGGTCGGGTTTTTGGGTTTTCAGGAAACTACATTTGTGACACTTTCAGTTATAACATATATTTATTTATTCATTCTTAATGAAACACAAAAGTAATGCAAAAGTAAGACTGGTTAACTACACACTTCCATACTAAGATGTTACTCCTCTAAGACTGCCTTAAGACTGACTCAGTTCGCACCAATTCGCACGTACTAATAAATATTAGTATTTCTAGAACTTTCTAGAACACGGAAGTACAATATTTAAATATTTAACAATTTGTTCATGAAACATACACATATTTTGCTTTATGTAGAGATACACAACATTATGACAAATGTAATAATAAGTTTTTTTTACATCAAAATAAACAATAGAAAAGATCATAAGTAAACAACAATTAGAGCAGTGTTAATATATGTTTACATTATTGTTCGATGTTAAGCTTCAGTAATTTAATTTAGTTTGTTAGAAGACCCAAGTAATGCAAATGATAATCAATGTGACTTGACAGAAGTGCTATAAAATGCTTATCTAATATAAACATGGAATATTAGGTTAAATACTATGACCAACTATGGTATCGACTACTTCAATTATTCAAACAAACGGCCTAATTTGAAACAAAATTTGGTGATGATCCATTTTCTGCTATATGTTGGAATGACACAAGTTCTCCCACTAACCCTGTTAGCTGGCCTGCTGCATCTACTGCTGCTTCACTGCAGTGCTTTGCACAATAGGGGGCACTAGTTAGCATTTTCCTCAATGGGTATGCATGGGCACCTCATCACTGCCACTCTTTAAATATCAGACCATTCACTAAACTTTTCAGACAAATCTTGTATATCTGATTTCCTTCTTTTGTCATAGAAATATATCTTTATCTCCTGCAGAATTTCTCCAAACCAATATACCATAGTTTACATGAGTGTGAAAAAATGCTTATTATGCCATTATTAAAATATCTGCACTTACACACATCTTTAGTTTCCTCAGTAGATATAACACCCTTGCTAGTTTAGTGCATAAGTTTTCTGTGTGGTTGTTAAAACACAGTTACTGTCAAAATAAGTATCTAGTTAATTTTACTGGGTTTTTGAGGTTGAGGTAGAAGAGGACTTGTTAAATTTTGCTGTTGTTTAATGTCAGCATATTTCTCTGGAACCAATGAGATGCATTTTATCATGGAGTCTTTCATTTGTTTAACAATATTTATTTCATGGTGTGATGTGATGAAGGTTGCATCATCACCAAACATCACAGTTTCAAAGGGCAAAAAATGTGGTAAATCATTTACATACACTAGAAACATGAAAGGTCCTAATATAGAGACTTGTGGGACTTCATATTTTACAGTGAGACTATCAGTTTGTTATTTTAATTTACAACTATCTTTTGTTTTCTGTTTGACAAATATGTTGATAGCAGTGCAAATTCCTCTATCGAGATGCTGTGGGAGACACTGTCAAAGACTTTGGTTATATCCATTAAGTAACTTGCATGTTCCATTTATTTTTAAATTGTATGATTGTTAATACAAGTTCTTGGCCTGCCTTGATTCTTGACCATCCATTACAAAGACCATATTGAGCATTATTTACTAGGATATTGGTTTCAAAATAATCATTAATTTGCTCTTTCATTAATGTGTCAATGATATTTGCTATTACTGGAACTATAAAATTGGCATGTAAATTTCCTTTTTACATATGGGTAGCAATTGTCAGGTTCAGGCTATTGAGAAATGTACCCTCTGTTACAATCCTATTTGTGAAGAATGACAGGGGAATAACTATGAGTCCTATTATTTTCTTTATAATATAATTTTAAAGCCAGAGATATCCTTTGTTTTTGAGTTATTGAGTGATGCTGTTACATCTGTTGTATTTTTAGGGTAGTTTGGCAATATTTTAACGATGGAAAATGTGATAGGAATATAAATAATGAAGGATTAGTAACAACTCATGGTAACAAGGCTTACTGAGCTGCTGACAGATATGAAAATAGATAATAACATTCACACAACTTCAATTTTCGGCCGTGGCCTTTGTCAGAAAAAGAAACACATACATTCACGTAATCACTGACAACTATACACACACAACTATCATGTCTGGCCACTCCAGCAACACAAGCTAGACTGTGAGTGAGGTGGGGAGTGGAGGGGGAAGGATGCTAGGTAAATGTGGGGATGAAAAGTTCCACATTGCATAATGGAATTTAAAGGCTCTGATAGGTGGGAATTTGAATTGCGGCGATGAATACAGTGTAGGGAAGGGGCGGGAACGATAAAAAGGAGGTGTAGAGGAGTGTGGGGAAGGAATGGGGGGATTTGAAATAATAAGAATAATAAGGAGAAATAAAAATAGGAAAAATAAAGTTAGGAAAAAAAGGAAATAATATAGTTGGAAAAAAAAGAAAAAATAAAGTTAGGAAAAAGGGGAAAAAATAAAAGTAATAAATAAAGGGGATATTGTAAGTGGTGATACACAGTAGTAAGGGAGACATGGATAGGAGGATAATGGGTGGTGAAGGAAGAGAGGGTAGGCGAGATGTTAGGCATGGTGTGCAGGGATGAGAAATTATCTTAGGTCGAGGCCAGGATGTTTGAGAGACGGTAGAAAGTGTTGAAGTGACACATCCCATCTGTGGACTTTAGAAGAACTGGTGGCGGGGGGGGGGGGAGGATCCAGATGGCTTGGGTAATGAAGCAGCCATTGAAATCCAGAGTGCTGTGCTCAGCTGCATGCTGTCCGCAGGATGGTCTATTTTCTTTTTTGCCACAGTTTGGTGGTGGCCATTCATTCTGACGGACAGCTGGTTTGTTGTCATACTGGTATAAAATGCTGTGCAAAGATTGCAGCAGAGTTGGTATATCACATAGCTGCTTTCACTAGTGGCCTGACCTCTGATGGGGTAGGATAAGCCTGTGACGGGAATGGAATAGGAAGTGCTGGGTAGGAGGATTGAGTGGGTTTTGCATCAGGGTCTTTGACAGGGATATGATCCCTGTGGTAAGGGGTTAGGATTGGGGGTGGCATAGGGATAGACTAAGATATTGTGGAGGTTGTGGGGGTGATGGAACACCACTTTAGAGGGGTCGGAAGGATCTTGGGTAGGATGTATCTCATTTCAGAGCATGATGACAGATAATCAAAGCCCTGATGAAGGATGTGATTAAGTTGTTCCAGTCTGGGGTGGTATTAGATGACAAGGAGGATACTCTATTGTGACTGTTTACTTGGGTTCAGGCAAGGATTGGTTGTGTGTGGGGATATAGTATGGGAAATCTGTTAGCGGACTAGGTCAGGAGGGTAATGTCTGTCTGTGAAACCCTTTGTGAGGTAATGGGTAACAGACTTCCCATAACTCCAGATTCACCACCCACCACAAGTGACAATGCTGTATGGGAGGAACTTTTGGATGTGGAATAGATGACAGCTATCAAAGTGCAGGTACTTTTGATAATTAGTAGGTTGAGTGTGGACAGAGGTGTGGATGGAGCTGTCAGTGAGGTGGAGGTTAACATCCAAGAAGGTGACTTGCTGGGTTCAGAAGTACCAAGTGAAATTGATGGGGGAGAAGGAAATGAGGTTGTGAGGAACAAGGATAGGGTGTCCTGACCCTGAGTTAAAATCATGAAAGTATCATCAATGAACTTGAACCAGACGAGGGGTTTGCGGTTTTGGGAAGCTAGCAAGGTTTCCTCTAGACAGTCCGTAAATAGGTTGGCTTAGGAGGGTGCCTGTTCTGTCACCCACCCAACCTTCAAAACATCCTAGCCAATCCCTATGCCACTCCCAACCCCAACCCCTTACCACAGGGATCATATAACTGTGAAAGACCCTGATGCAAAACCTGCCCAATCCACCCACCTGGCACTTCCTATTCCAATCTTGTCACAGGCTTATCCTACCCCATCAGAGCTCAGGCCACCTGTGAAAGCAGCCTACATCTACATGGGATACTCTGCAAATCACATTTAAGTGCCTGGCAGAGGGTTCATCAAACCACCTTTATATTATTCATCTCCCATTCCATTCTCGAATAGCGCGTGGGAAAAAAGAACACCTGAATCTCTCTGTTTGAGCTCTGATTTCTCGTATTTTATTCTGATGATCTTTTGTACCTATGTAAGTGGGAGTCAACAATATATTTTCACATTCAGAGGAGAATGTTGGTGATTGGAGTTTCGTAAGTTGCCCACACCACAGTGATAAGCGCCGTTGTTGTAATGATTCCCATCCCAGATCCTGTTATCATTTCCGTAATGCTGTCTCCCCTGTATAGTGACAATACGAAATGAGCTGCCCTTCTTTGGACTCTTTTGATGTCCTCCATCAAACCCACCTGATAAGGATCCCACACTGGACAGCAATACTCCAAAAAAGGACAGACAAGCGTAGTGTACGCAGTTTGTTTAGTAGTTCTGTTGCATCATAAAACGCAGTCTTTGGTTCGCCTTTCCCACAACATTTTCTACATGTTCCTTCAAGTTCAAGTCTGAAGTAATAGTAGTTCCTAGGTATTTTGTGGAGTTTACAGCCTTGAGTTTTAAATGATTTATCTTGTAAACAAAGTTCAATGGATTTCTTTTCGTACTCATGGGTACGACTTCACACTTCTCATTATTTAGAGTCAACTGTCAATTTTTACACCATAGTGATATCTTATTCAGATTGTTCTGCAGTTGGTTTTGATCTTCTGATGGTTTTGGTAGATGGTAAATGACAGTGTCATCTGCAAACAACCTAAGAGAGCTACTTAGATTTTCCCCTAAATCGTTGATGTAAATAAGGAACAGCAGAGGACCAGTAACACTACCCTTTGGAACGGCCAATATCACCTCTGTTTTAGTTGATGCCTTACCATCGATTACTACAAACTGTATCCTCTCTAACAGGAAATCCCCTATCCAGTCACACATTTGGGGTGATATACCATAAACACACAATTTGATTAAAAGCCATTTGTGAGGTATGGTGTCAAAAGCCTTCTGAAAATCAAGAAATATGGAATAAATTTGAGAATCCTTGTCAATAGCACTCATCACTTTCTGTGAGTAAAGAAATAGTTGTGTTTCACATGAACGATATTTTGTAAAACCGTGTTGACCTTGCGTCAATATATCATTCTGTTTGAGATAATTCGTAATATTTGAATACAGGATACGTTCCAAAACCCTGCTGCAAATTGATGTCAATGAAATAGTTTGGTGGATTACTGTTACTGCCTTTCTTGAATATAGATGTCACCTGTGCAACTTTCCAATGTACAGAATGTACTTTGAGAGCATGGTTGTATATGGCTGTTAAGTAAGGAACTATTGCTTCAGCATTGATTTGATTTGATTTGATTTTTTTCAGGGAAGCCAAAACAGTCTTGGTCTAACCCGCCACTGCCCGCACCGAAACTAAGTTTATTGTGCGGTATCCCTCCCTGTATGTCTAGTAAAGCCAACTAATGCCTTTGAACAGTGCAAGGAGTCCCTTTACCAGTTCTTTATTAGACACAATTTCTTCGGGTCTAGTTGTCCCAAATGTTCTGTGCCTTTTATTCTCCAATGCAATGCGTTCGAAGATCAGATGTGATGCAGTTTCATCACCGTAATCACAGAGCCTACATTTAGGGTCCTCTTCTGTTATTCCCATTGTATGTAGGTGTTTTATGAAATTCCCATGGCCTGTCAGCAATCCAACCATTAGTCTAATCTCACTCCTGTTCAGACCCAGGATTGCAGAGCTTCTTTTAAAACAAGGCTTTGGCATCATTACCTTGCCATGTTTTTGTTGATGGACTTTGGTCCAATATTCTACATGCTGTCTTCTGAGCCAGTTATGTAGCTCCAATTTGATCATTGCCTTGGTGATTGTAAGGACAGGTTCCGGTCCAATAAATGGAGTCTCTGCCCCCATCCTGGCTAATCTGTCGGCATGTTTGTTGCCACTGATCCCTGAGTGGCCAGGGACCCACAATAGGTTTACTCTATTGCTTTCCCCTAGCTCCAACAGAACCCTGTGACATTCTGCAACAATTTTAGACCTTGTTGCAGGAGCTGCCAGTGATCTCAGGGCTGCCTGGCTGTCTGAATAGATATAGAGTAGATGCTACAATCTTTGTAGCAGCTACACCAATTCTCCTCGACACACGCCCTGAGTGATTTCCCCCTGGAATGCTGAGGCCAGTTTCCCTAGAGAGATGACGCCCTCCAGTCTTGGCAGCACCCCATATACCCCGGCCCCAACACCTTGGTCTCATTTTGACCCGTCAGTGAACCAGACAATATCCCCCGTACAGTATCGAACTATTTTCTCCCACTTCTCTCTACTTCCAATTGTTATATTGAAAGGCTTGTTGAAGCAGTATGGGGTTATAATATAGTCGGTTGGCATTTCCCCAACCTTTCCTGTATTTACCTCACTCACTATTTTAGTGTGTGATTCTGGATATCCCAAAGAGTTCCAGTCGTTGCCAGATTTGAGTCTGTATGCACCAGCCGCTGCCTCCATCTTGACCCAAAGATGTAATGGGGGCATATCCAGCATGGTTTCCATCCCAGCAGTTGGTGTGCTGCTAATTCCGCCTGTTATGGCTAGGCAGGCTAATCTCTGCACCTTACCAAGCTCCTTAGCAGCAACCTGCTGTTCTACCTTCTTCCACCACACGACTGCCCCATAGGTGATCCTGGGTCTAATCACCGTGGTGTATATCCAGTGCATACCCTCGGGGCTCAGGCCCCAATTTTTGCCACAAGCCCTCCTGGTACTTACTAGAGTACCTTTTGCCTTGGAGCAAATATTCCTAATGTGAGGGGTCCATGTCAGTTTCTCATCTAGGGTAACCCCTAGATATTTCACTGTCCCCTTCACAGGTAGCGCTTCATTGAAAAGCTTTAGATTCCAACTTGAATGTTATATATGCTTCTTTGTGAATGGTACAACAACAGTCTTCTTAGGACTAACCCCCAGATCCTGTTTTCTGCTCCAGTCTTGCACAATGTCCAATGCACCTTGTGTGATATTCTTCACTGTATCAGCAAATTTGCCAAGTATTACTATGACAAGATCATCTGCGTATCCTTGGCAAAAGTACTGCATAGAGTTTAATTCTCCAATGAGATCATTCACCACTAGATTCTACAATAAAGGGGAAAGAACTCCTCCTTGCGGGCAACCCCTAGTGGTGTTGATTACCATTTTTTTCATCCATCATTGTAGCCTCTACCTTTCTTCCACTGAGCATGGCCCTAGTCCACCTACATATAGTGGTCCCTAGGTCATGCACCTCTGCTGCCCTAACCATGGAATCGAAAGTCGTATTGCTAAAAGCCCCCTCGATGTCTATGAAGATACAGAGGGCTATTTCCTGAAAGTGTAGTGCTTTCTCCACCTTCCCAATGAGTTGGTGGAGAGCTGTCTCACATGATTTACCTGGCTGATACCCATGTTGGTTCGAATGTAGAGGAGCCCTCCTTAAACTGCTTTCTCCAACATGCACATTAACCAGCTTTTCTAATGGCTTAAGAATGAAGGAGGACAGGGTGATTGGTCTCATATCCTTGGCCTTGGTATGATCAATTCTCCCTGGTTTTGGAATGAAGACAACCTTCACTGCCCTCCAGGCATTGGTAAAGATTCCTGCTGTTAGGCTAACCCTGAATAACCTGCTTAGGAATCTAATAAGATTTTCCCTTGCTTGTTGCAGGAGAGCTGGAAAGATTCCATCGGGGCCAGGTGACTTGAATGGTTGAAATGATCCCACCGCCCATCGGACCTTACTGAAATCGACACACTCCTTGGCCAAATCCCAGTCCTCTTTGGGAATACCTGGGAACCGTTGTCTCTCAGGAATCACATTCTGGTCTGAGTTATCCCCCAGAGTATATTGAGGAAAGTGAGTGTTGAGGAGCAGTTCCAGCGTATCATGTGCTGTCTTTGTATACTCCCCATCCTCCTTCCTCAATGTTCCTCCTGGATTAGTTGGTACCCTAGTGAGGATTTTATGAAGTCTCGCTTGAGCAGCTGTGCCCTCCACTTCCTCACAGAATACCTTCCAGAATGCCTCCTTTGCCCATCTGATGGCAAGGTTGTAATTGACAAGAGCCTCACGATACTTTGCCCATTGTCCTTTGCACCTCGCAAGGTTAAACAGTCTTCGTACCTGTTTCCTTTGCATTTCCAGGTTATTATTCCATCAAGGCACACTCCTATTTGTGCACTTCATGGTGATTGAGCAGTTGTCCTGGTATGAGGTCACTAAGCAGAGGTTACGGCCTCTGCTACTTCCTCAAACTCGCTGGATTCCTTATCAAAGTTTTAATTTCTGATAGGCTGAAGTCAAGGTCTCTCCTATATGTCTCCCAGTCCGTTTTCCTGGGATTCCTATAGGCCATGGTCTGTCTGGTTCCCATTTCAACCTTGAATTTAATATACATGTGATCTGATGATGATGGCTCCAGGACCACATGCCACTGTTTGACGTAACTACCCATCATAATGGAACTAAAAGTTATGTCAATTACTTCTTCCCTTCTACTATTCCTGAATATAGGTTCATCACCCCTATTCAGGATCTCCAAGTTGTTAGATAGGAGAAATTCAAGAAGGTGCTCACCTCTACTGTTGGTGTCCTTGCTGCCTCATGATAGATTGTGGGCATTGGCATCACATCCCACCAACAGTTCGTCACCTTGCCAATGGCAGGGTTCCGTCAGTCTCCTCACTTCCAAAGAAGGAGGAGAGGTGTCTTCGTAAGGAAGGTATGCTGAGGCCAAAACAATTTCCCTTGTGATACCGTCCTCACATTGCTGCATCCTGATAGTCACCAGGTCCCTGGAACAAAAATCCATCATTGGTATGAAAGGTATTCCCTTTCTAACACAAATGAATGTTCTGGAGTTTTTTAGATTTCTAGCATAAATCAGTTCACCTCCCTTACCACTGAGGCCTGAAACACCCCCTTTGTATAAGTAGGGTTCTTGTATCAGGGCCACGTCCACCTTCTGTCTCCCCAGGCGATGGCTCAGGGCAGCAGTGGCCCCTCTACGGTGCTGCAGGTTTATCTGTAGACTTCCAGTCCCTATATTGCTGCCATTATTGCCTTTAAGGTCTTTGATTACCCTGACGGCGACCTGCGAGAATCCTAAAAACTGTTTCAGGCCTTGCTCTTGCATTGCCTTCAGGGTCTTCTCTCCGACCTCCACCACCAGGGTTCGTCCTTCCGGAACGACCCTTTGGTTAATTACCCTCCAATCCTCTGTCGAGACTTTTGGGTTCTGGACCCTTATTTTCTCGAACAGAGTCTTTGGAGGGACATTCTTAAGGATCTTTGGTACCCATATTGATACTTTTGCGGTCTTCAGGAGTTCGGTTGCTGTTTTGACCAGCAGCTTCGCATCCTCCCACAAGGATATCATGGGCACCTTGTCCTTAAGCCATACTGCTGAGTGCTCCCCCTCACAGACAAAAATGAGGGCACCGTGATCTAATAGACCCTCCTGAATTTGGGTCCTGGACCAGCGTCCCCCCCAATGCCTTCAAAGAGGGCCATCTGTACGAGCTCCTCCTGCTGTGAGGTGATGCTCACCAGTGGGTATCCTTCTTGGACAACCGCCATTCTAAAGACCAAGACTGCAGTACTATAGGTCTGTTTTTCTATTTCCTGCCTCAGCCTTTTAGGATCACGCCTGTCCAGAGAGGAGGGAGTCTTAGATTCCTCCCTAACCCTCTTGCCACCTGTCTTTGACGTCGAGGGGGTCTGTGTATCCCCTTTGACCTGAGGCAGTTTCTTTTTGGGGGTCTTGGGCTCAAACCCTATTGATTCCCTCCACTTATGTTTAGGAAGCCATTCTTTTCCTTCCTTTTGCTTCTGTTCCTTGAGAAGTTTTCTCCTCTGAGTCCCAGACAAGGCCTTAATCCTAATCTGGTCCAACTTTTCTGTTACAGTTCCCACTTGTTGCTCAGGTCTAGACTCTGAATGAGAAGTAGGAGTGCACTCCATCAGTCCTGATCCTGATGTCTGAGTATCTGAGGTCTCAGATTCTTTTAAAATACTTTCTTTCTCTGTGTTCATCTTAGTCCCACGAGATTGGGGGATTTATATGGTCCACACCACGATAACCCCGCGTGGTGCAAGGCTACTTACTCAGGGAGGTCGCCCGGTATCCCTGAAGCTCCGTTCGAGACACATCCACTCATGTGCCATGCACCCCTCGGCATGGATTGCATCACACCTTGGGTTGGGAAAGGAATTGGGAAAGGACTGGGAGAGGATAAGGAAGATGGGACGTTGTGGGACACTCTTAGTCAGATCCATCAGCTGAGGCCTTTCCGGCAGTAGGTTCTCTACCTTCGATATAGCCCTCTGCTTCACACGGATGTGCAAGCCTCTCCACCCGCACAGACAGTGCTTCGTCAAGGTGGTGTCCCCTGGAGAGGTTGCTTCAGCATAATGAAATAGAAATCTAATGGGTGTACAGTCCTGAACAGAAGACTTGTTCTGGTTAAGTGATTTAAGTTGCTTCACTACTCCGAGGATATCTACTTCAATGTTCCTCATTCTGGTCTCTGTTTTTAATTCGAAATCTGGAATATTGGTTTCGTCTTCTTTGGTGAATGAGTTTCTAAAAGCTATGTTTAGTAACTCTGCTTTAGTAGTGCTATCATTGGCAGGATCGCCATTACTATCACATAGTGAGGGCATTGTTTGTGTTTTTCCCATACTATATTTACCATATTCTCACGTTGAAGTGGAAGCAGGCTTGACTTTGAAGGCCGGGTTGTCAACTGAACACAGCACTTATACTGAAAGCAGGTTTACTGCGAACTGAACAGACATGCAGCACTGACTGCCTCTCAGGCAGAGTGCTCTGGTATTTATACACAGACATAATGTACCAGAAATTAGAAGAATAGTTAACATAAGAAACATGTAAACATTCTGGAAATGATAATTCCAAAGAAATAAATTTTTGCTGGTGGATGGGATTAAATGACACCACAGTCAGTGATGCTATCCATTGCGCCATGATGACACTTGGTTAATTTGGGGTCTCATGGCATTGCTTTCTGTCCTGAAAGAACAGCGACCTGCTGTTACGTTCCCCTTGGAGCCAGCTGCAGTGTCCTGGATCTTGATCTCGTCATGGGTCCTCTGTATGACAGTTCTAGAGAATCCTTCCCTTCTGCACGATTACTGACAACAGATGTTCCTGTCATAGCTTCATCAGTATCATTATCGCCCTTGTAGTCCTTGAACAAGAAGCTATTCTCACCTATCTGCTCTTCAGGATCGTAGTAAGGCTTCATGCGGAGGATGTGAACAATGTCTCTTTGTTTTTGTCATTTCTATGACTTCTTATGTGACGTCTGACAGGCAGCGCATGGCACGATATGGACCAAAGTATCGCTTTGATAACTTTTCTGATAGTCCAACTTTCCGTACAGGGGCAGCATTCCATACCAAATCTCCTGGGCTGTACACAACAGGTTGGTGCTTGTCATTATACCGCTGACAATCCTTCTCCTGTGCGTCCAGTGTCCATATGCGAGCCAGCTGTCTTGCTTCTTCAACCCTGGTGATGAGCTGATTCACATAATCATCCTGAGTGTCATTCGGCTGGAATGGAAACAGTGTATCCATTGTCATTTCAGCTTCATGGCCATGGAGCAGGAAAAACTTTGTGAAGCCTGTGGTGTCTTGTCTTGCGGTATTATAAGCAAATGTCACAACTGGTAGTATTGTATCCTAATCCTTCTGCTCAACATTGACACACATCAATAGCATATCTGCTAATGTCTTGCTAAAATGTTCTGTAAGGCCATTTGTCTGAGGATGGTATGCAGTTGTCATTTTGTGGACAATGTCGCAATATGACATTACCTCTGATACTAGTTTTGACTGGAATACTTTTCCACAATCAGATATCATCAGACATGGTGTTCCATGCTTCAAAATAATGTCTTCTACAAGGAATTTTGTGATCTCTGGAGCTTCTGCAGTTGGCACAGGTTTGGTGACGACGTAGCATATGAGGTAGTCAGCACAATTATCCATCGGTTACCAGTTGTAGACTTAAGAAACCTCCCTAAAATATTGATCCCTACTCGGTGGAATGGAGCTGCTGCAGGTGGAATCAGTACAAGATGTCAGTGGCACTCCTTACAGTGACTCACATAGTGCTTGACAGATCAGTAGAGACCTTTGCAGTAATACCTGTGTCTGATTTTGTCTAGGTCTTCATGAATCCCAGATGACCGGATATTTTAGCATCATGGAAATACTTGAGAATAGCTGGCTGGAGATGAGCTGGAACGACCAGTAGGCATTTGGGGCCCATTGGACCATAGTTGCTATTATACAATGTCCTGTTTATAAGGTGGAACTCTCCATTGGTTGGTTCTCCTTTCTCCAAGGCCTCTATGGTTTTTAATAGTGCTGGATCTTCCCACTGTTCAGCTGTAACATCACCTAATTCAGTGAGGGATGAAATTATATTTGTGCTGTTGTGTTCCACTAATGGATTCCTTGTAAGGCAGTCAGCATCCTTTTGTTTGCACCCGTTTTTGAATACCACTGTGATGTCGTACTCTTGGAGTCTTAGTGCCCATCTTGCTAGTCAACCTGATGGATCCTTCAAGCTAGTCAGCCAACACAAAGAATTTGTGGTCTCTCATGACGGTTAATGGTTTGCCGAATAAATACGGCTGGAACCCAGATAACTGTGAGACATTCTTTCTCAGTTGTAGAGTAGTTTATCTCAGACTTTGAGAGTACTATTGATGCTTAGGCTATCACCTTTCTAGCACCTTCCTGAACTTGTACAAGCACTGAACCAATTCCATAACCACTGGCATTTGTGTGAAGTTGTTTCCACATTCTTGTCGTACAAGGCTAGAACTGGTGCAGAAGTTAGAGCCTCCTTAATTGCCCAGAAAGTGCTTTCTTTTGTCTCATCCCAGTAAAACTCGGCATCTCCCTGCCGAAGTTCTTGTAATGGACATGCCTTGTCAGAAAATCCTTTTATGAAACGTAGGTAGAAAACTTCTTACATCATGAATGTGCTGAGGAGTTTGAAATTCTGTGACTGCCCTCACTTTATCTGGATCAGGATGGACAACATCTTCATTGACTAGGTGCCCCAGGATTTTTATCTCTCTGGATTGAGATTGAACACCTGCAGGCCTGCAGTCTGAACACACTTCAACACAGTTGACAGGTGACTCAGATGTTCTTCAAATGTCTTCTAGAAAATGGCAATGTCATCTAAATACCAAAGACACGTCGTCCACTCATGGTATCGAAGCAAGTTGTCCAACACGCATTCAAATGTGGCTGGATCATTGCATAATCCAAATGGCATTACTTTGAATTCATAGAAGCCATCAGGTGTAATAAAAGCCATCTTCTCCCTGTCAGCTTTGTCAACCTCGATTTACCAGTAACCTGTCTGCATGTCCATAGTTGAGAAGTATGTAGCTCCTTTCAAGCAGGCTAAGGTGTCATCAATGCATGGCAATTGGTTGACATCTTTCTTTGTGATTTTGTTCAGCTGCCGCAATTAGTGATGCTATCCATTGCGCCACGCCGAAACTTGGTTAATTCGGGGTCTCGCGGAATTGCTTCCCCCCCCCCCTCCCCCCCACCAAGGATGACATTATGGCTACATTCTGTTAAAATGACAAATTCAAACGGCTGGGTCCTGTTGTTGATGGTTATTCTTGCAACACAAGTTCTTGCTGGCTATACGAACTTTCCATGTGCGACCTTTAGCACAGTTGCCCCCGTATCACAGAACAGTGTTTTTTGCACACAAAAAAGAATTACTGATCGTAACT
This sequence comes from Locusta migratoria, assembly GCA_026315105.1. Taxonomy (NCBI): domain Eukaryota; kingdom Metazoa; phylum Arthropoda; class Insecta; order Orthoptera; family Acrididae; genus Locusta; species Locusta migratoria. The sequence goes on along the minus strand of CM048747.1, from coordinate 288,433,042 downwards.
AGCACCTGGCGGGAGAAACAAGCAGAAGCTCCATCGCTAATGGCTGCCAAGCCAACACTGAACGTCACAGAGAGCTCCAACTTGTGGCAGTGGAGAGAGGGGGAACTGATCTGCATGACAGTGTTGCCAGATCACACTTAATTGCATTCCTCACGACTGTAGCACATCAGGAACCTTACTTTATGGACAACCCTCATATTGTTGTGTGAGTTGGATATTTGTTTGCAAATAGACACAAGTTTTCCTTGATCCTTTCTGCTACACCATCATCAGAGTCTGGAGGCTGGTAAAAGGAACCAATTATTAACTTCTTATGTTTTTCAGGTACAACTTCTACCCATAATAGCTCTTAGGAACTATCAACTTCATCTTCGCTACATGAAACACTACTTTTGATGGCTACAAACATGCCTCAACCTATTTTGTGTAATCTATCCTTTCTGAACACAGTTAAACCTTTTGCAAATACTTCTGCTGAACTTATTTCCAGCTTAAGCCAACTTTTGCTACCTATTTTGATACGTGTTTTGGTGCTTTCTATTACTGCTTGGAGTTCTGGTACTTTCCTGACACAGATAAGACAATTTACAACTGCTATATTGATAGTCCCTAGATCTATATTTCATCTGTGATCAACCTGCACCCTTTCAGAAAGCCCATTTCGTGTTTCTGCAAAGCCCTCGACCCTAAAAAACTGCCACAAAGTCCCCCTTACTTGTGTAACCACTTCCTGCATGTAGTGGACTCCTGACCTATTTATCAGAGCTGGAATGCCACCACCCGAGGGCACAAATTGAGGAATCTGTAGTCTAAACGTTAGCAGAACTGTCTGAGCCTCTGGTTCAGACCCTCCATTCAGTTCTGTACCTGAGGTCCACAGTCAGTCCTGTCAACTATGCTGCATATGGTGAGCTCTGCTTTCATCTTGCAAGCAAGACTGGCAGTCTTTACTACTTCAGGCAGTCTCTCATACCCTGAGAGAATCTCTTCAGATCCGAAGTGACACACGTTGCTGTTACCGACGTGAGCCACCACCTGCAATTGGCTGCACCCAGTACCCTTCATGGCATCCAGAAGGACCCGTTCCACATCTGGAATGACTCCACCCAGTATGCACACGGAGTGCACATTGGCCTTCTTTCCCTCCTTGGCAGCCATCTCTCTAATTGGCTCCATCACCCGCCTATTGTTGGAGCTCCCAACTACAAGCAAACCCACTCTTTTTGAAAGCCCGGATCTTGGAGGCTGAGTGGTGATCTCAGGATGAGAGACACCATCTTGCTCAGAAACATTGTCCTGAACAGATAGCACCTCAAACCTGTTCGCAAGACGAACCAGGAAGGCCTCACGATCGGTCCTCCAGAATGTCTTGCAATTCCTGCCATACACTGGAGCGACCTCCCACAAACCACCAGCGGGGTGTCTGCCTCATTGCTGGCAGACATGTGATATACCAATCTACTGCAATCATTGCACAGTGTTTTATATCAGTATGATGACAAACCAGCTGTCTGTCAGAATGCATGGCCACCGCCAAACTGTGGCAATAAACAAGATAGACCATCCTGTGGCAAAGCATGCAGCTGAACACAGCACTCTGGTTATCAATTGCTGCTTCACTATCTGAGCCATCTGGATCCTCCCCTCCACCACCAGCTCTTCTGAACTGGGCAGATAGGAGTTGTCACTTCAACACATTCTACGGTTCTGCAACTATCCTGGCCTCAACCTAAGATAACGTCTCATCCCTGCACCCAAGGTCTAACATCTCCCTCTCCCTTCTTCCTTCCCCACCAATTATTCTGTATTCATGTCTTCTTTACAACTGTATCACCACTTACAGTATCCCCTTAATTTATTACTTTTATTTTTACTTTTTTTCCTCCTATTTTTACTAACTTTATTTTTTCTTTTTTTTCCCAACTTCAATTTTTCCTTTTCTTCTCAACTTTATTTTTTCCATTTTCCTAACTTTATTTTTACCTTTTCTTCCCTAAATTTATTTTTCCTTATTATTCTTATTATTTCAAATCCCCCCACTCCCTCCCCACACTCCTCTACGCCTCCCTTTTATCGTTTCCTGCCCCTTCCCTTCACTGCATTCATTGCCACAATTCAAATTCCTGCCTATCAGAACCTTCAAATTGCATCATACAGTGCGGAACTTTCCATCCCCACATTTACCCAGCATCCTTAACCCCTCCACTCCCCACCTCACTCACAGTCTAGCTTGTGTTGCTGGAGTGGCCAGACATGATAGTTGTGTGTGTGTGTGTGTGTGTGTGTGTGTGTGTGTGTGTGTGTAGTTGTCTGAGTGATTGCGTTTCTTTTTCTGATGAAGACCATGGCCGAAAATTTAAGTTGTATGAATGTGATTATCTATTTTTGTTCTGTCAGCAGCTCAGCAAGCCTCTTTATGGTGAGTTGTTACTTATCCTTCATTATTGATATCTTTAAGGTGGATAGGCTTCCACTTAAAATTTGGAAAATCAGCTTTCATCAGTATTTTCTCTAGCAGTGCTGATTTATATCATATAGATCTTTTTTAAAATTGATATATGCTGGTCTAAATATGTCATTTGTGCATGATTAATCGTAGTATATATTTAGGAAGTTTCTTTTGTTATGTAGGTAAGGGGAATACCAGTTATAAACACTTTTGTTCTGTTTCATCTTCACAAACAACCCATTTGACTTTGTAATGACTGAACAACTTTGATTAAAGGCAGTTGTGATCCTACGTAGAAAATAATTAAAGGCTCTGTCCAGTGACTCATTCTCTATTGCACTGGAGTCCCAGTCAGTATTGATTAGCCAATGTGTAAAATTTGATACAATTGAAACTTTTAACTGTCTTAATGATCTAGGTTACATTGGTTTTCTGTTGATATTTTCTAAGCTCAGATCATTTCACAAATATGCCATCATGGTCAGAAAGCATAGGTCTGAAAACGTTTAAAGCTGGACACTCATTAGTTATATTTGAAAACACATTCTACACAAGCATTGAATCTGATGGATTGTCTATTATGGCAGGAGAAATTGCATGACTTCACAGAGTATCTAACAGCAGTAATTTTATAATTTTGTACAATCACATCAATATTTATCTTCCCAAAAATTAAAATATTTTACATCTTATATCCAAGTAAATAAATTAACAAGTTCTCTATTTGTTCCACTAAGATTACGGCAGAAATTTTTGGTACACAGTAAACTGACAGCAGCCATGCAAAATAGCCATGCACACTGTGGCACCGTGCTGCAGTGTGTGTGGCCATTCGCCATCGGTGGTTCGAGTCCTTCCTTGGGGATGGGTGCATGTCTTGTTCTTAAGTTCGGTTAACTTAGTTTAAGTAGTTTGTAAGCTAGGGACTAATAACCAAGCAGTTAAGCCACATAGGTTTACAAACATTTGAAAATTTTTAAACTGACACCCTACATTCAGGGAAGAGAATTGCTGCTACCTCAAATTTTCCCTCTACTACTAAAAGTGTAAGATCATTTACACTGACTTTGTGATTTACGTCTTTTTTTTATTACTATCAATACGCTACCATTTGATATTTTGGATTTAAAATATCAAGTTCAAAATTTGTAGCCAGCTGGGATGTACAGCCTATATTCATCTTCCTTAAGCCAGTGTTCATTCAGGCACAACACATCACATTATAGAACTTCTAGAAATAATTCTAGTTCTGTAAATTTATTTCTTATTCATATTGATTGATTCTATTGTCGGTTCTTGCTGAACTCTATAGATACTGGTACTGTCTTTCAGGACTTTATACTGTTTTGGGCTTGTACCATATTCAGTAAACTATCTGGATTCCATGGTACTTTCACACTACTACGTTTCTTGTTTCTATTCTATGAGTCTTCCAATTTGAAATTGGCCCAAAAAGCTTTGGCTAGGCTCCTCTTAAGTCACCTATCAAGAAAAGTTTGTTTATTTACCAAGTCATTTGTACTGTTTGTATTTGGTTTATATTGAGCAGATTTCACAACTGGTGTTAAATGTGTCTTTTTACATAGATCAAGCATTTTAATCTTTCTTTCATGATTGAAATTTGTTTGATTTTTATTAAGTGTGCAAGTCTTACAGAAAACTGTTTTTTTACCTAGCCTATTCATATATTTACATATATATTACATGTGGTGTCCCACAAGGATCCATCTTAGGGCCACTGAATTTTCTCGTGTACATTAATGATCTCTCATCAGTTATACTGCCAGAAGCAGAGTTCGTTTTGTTTGTAGATGATACAAGTATTGCAATAAATAGCATGTAGAGTATAGCTCTGGAAAGGTCTGCTAATGATATTTTTGTTAACATTAATAAATGGTTTAAAGCCAATTCATTGAGATTAAACTTTGAAAAGACTCACTACGTTCACTTCAGAACATGTAAGAGATTCCCATCCAGTATATGCAAAAAGTATGAAGAAGAGCAGCTATAAGAGGTTGACAGTATATAATTCCTGGGATTACAGCTTGATAATAAATTCAGTTGGGAGGAGCACACCACAGAACTGCAGAAATGACTTAACAAATCTGTATTTGCAATACAAGTGGTATCAGACATAGGAGACATAAAAATAAAAAAGCTTGCACATTTTGCTTACTTTCATTCCATAATGTCATATGATATAACATTTTGGGGTAACTCTTCAAGTCAAGCTAAAGTTTTCAGGTCTGAAGAAACATCGGTATCTGCATCAAATAGCAATGAATGACAATCTATAACGATCTATCATTTTTTGACATTACCCACCACTGGAATTGGGATTCCAACAAATTCCAAATTCCAAAGAAAGCAAGTGCAGACAAGTGTGAAAATAACAGAAATATCAGTTTAATAAGTCATGGTTGCAAAATACTAACACAAATTATTTACAGACAAATGGAAAAACTTGTGGAATCCAACCTCAGGAAAGATCAGTTCGGATTTAGGAGAAATGTAGGAACACGGGAGGCAATATTCACATTACGACTTATCTTAGAAGACAATGTCGACTGGAATACACTCTTTCAAATTCTGAAGGTAGCAGGGGTAAAGTATAGGGTGCGAAGAGTTATATTCAACCTATACAAAAACCAGACAGTGGTTATTAGAGTCGAAGGGCAAGAAAGGGATGCAGTGGTTGGGAATGGAATAAGACACGGTTGTAGCCTTTCCCCAATGTTGTTCAATCTGTACATTGAGCAAGCAGTGAAGAAATGGAAGGAGAAATATGGAGAGGGAATTAAAGTTCAGGGAGAAGAGAAGAAATAAAAAGTTTGAGGTTTGCCGATGACATAGAAATTTTGTCAGAGACTGCAAAGGATCTGGAAGAGCAATTGAATGGAATGGGCAGTGTCTTGAAAGGAAGATATAAGATGAACATTAACAAGAGTGAAATAAATCGCAATTTTCGATGTTATGGCTTCACTGTATTAGGTTTAGATGGAATACCAAACTGTGGCGAATGAAAATTTGTGCCCAGCCGGCATTTGAACCCGGGATCTCCTGCTTACTAGGCAGACACGTTGACCACTCCACCACCGAGGACACAGTGACCAGCCCAACTGCAGAGGACTGTTCACTGCACATCTCCCACCACACACAAATCTCCATTCGCCATGCTGTCTCTTTCCTATACTACAGCCTATTTATTCTATAAAGCTCGCAGCCACAATACTGTATTCCCGCATCAGGGAGTACAGACCATGAGGTATCGAGACACAATTAATTGTCATCAGGAGCCCAGCCTCAGCTTGTGTACAATTATACATATTTTTGACGAATTACAGCATTCAAATGAATGAAATAAATCACAATTTGTAATGTTATGGCTTCACTGTATGAGGTTTAGATGGAATACCAAACTGTGGCGAACAAAAATTTGTGCCCAGCCAGGATTCGAAACCGGGATCTCCTGCTTACTAGGAAAGAGACAGTGTGGCGAATGGAGATTTGTGTGTGATGGGAGACGTGCAGGGAACAGTCCTCTGCACTCAGGCTGGTCACTGTGTCCTCGGTGGCGGAGTGGTCAACGCGTCTGCCTTGTAAGCAGGAGATCCCGGGTTCGAATCCCGACCGGGCACAAATTTTCATTTGCCACAGTTTGATATTCCATCTAAACCTCATACAGTGAAGCCTTAACATCGCAAATTGTGATTTATTTCATCCATTTGAATGCTGTAATTCATCAAAAATATATATAATTAACAAGAGTAAAATGAAGGTAATGGAATGCAATGTCAGAAAATCAGGTGATGCAGAAGGAATTAGATTAGGTAATGAGACAATAAAAGTAGTAGATGAGTTTTGTAATTTGGATAGCAAGATAACTTCTGATGGCCGAAGTAAAGGAGATATAAAATGCTATGGGAAGAAAAGTGTTTTTAAGAAGCGAAACTTGTTAACATCCAATATTAATTTAAATGTTAGGAAGTCCTTTCTGAAAACATTTGTCTCGAGTGTAGCATTGTATGCGAGTCAAACCTGGACAATAAGGAGTTCAGACAAAAAGATGATAGAAGCTTTCAAAATGTTGTGCTATAGACAAATGATGAAAATTAGATGGGTAGATCATGTAACTAATGAAGAGGTGCTTAACCAAATTGGGGAGAAAAGAAGTTTCTGGCATATCCTGACTAACAGAAGAGATAGATTGGAGGGACACATTCTGAGACATCAAGGAATCATCAACTTAGTATTAGAAGGAAGTGTGTGGGGTACAAATTATAGAGGGAGACTGAGGGATGAATACAGTAAGCAGATTCAAAAGGATGTAGGTTGCGAATGTATTCTCAGATGAAGAGACTTGCCCAGGGCAGGGCAGCATGGAGAGCAACATCAAACCAGTCTGTGGACTGAAGACCTCAACAACAACAACCACCACTGGAGGCACTACAACTTCTCTCGCACTAGCGGTCAGCATCTACGAGTAAACTCACACCCTCTGTACCTAGCACCTGCACCTTCTTACTTTTGTTGTGTATATAGAGCCAGCCGTTCCACAGCTTCAGTCAGTCACAGCGAGAGCGGCTTAGCTTCCTCACCTGATGATGGTAGTCAGTTGGACCACAGAAATATTGTGTATAGATGGCAGAATGATCTGGCTGGAAACCCGTGAAGAATTTGATCAATTAATATGCTGGGAAAATCTACATAAGCTACTATACCTATCTGGTACTGTAGACAGCATTACATTGGTCTTACTGCTGAGTGATGTTATGTTCTGCTGTGTTTATTGCACTACTACTGTTTGATGTGGCCTCAGTGTCATTTGTACCAGCCACAACTATCACCATGTCATTTCGACTATAATGTTTGGCCAGTCTGTTTACATTTCTTATCAGTTCTGTATAAGCTGTACCATACTTTATGATGCTTTGTACACTATAAATTGTATCATGTGGAAACTGACTGATGCAGTCACCAGTGAATATCTGAAGGTGGCATATTTTGGTCTTTTTGAATCCCACATTTTGTATGACATCCTCCTATGGGACATTCCTGCCATGTAAGTAAAATCCTAAAAATTCTGAAAAAGGCAATCAGAATTATGTGCAATGACAAAAACAAGGAAGAGTGCCACCCCCTCTTCATTAAGCTTCAAATATTACCAGTTGTTAATCTATACATATATGTACTCGGCCTCACTTTACATTTAAAGCCATGCCAATGAGTTCAGTACCAGGGAGATAATACAATCTCACAATACCAGAGGCAAACTAAATGTTGATATACCAAGACATAGACTCACAAAGGAGGAGGAGGAGGAGGAGGAGGAGGAGGAGGAGGAGGAAGCTTGTAGTTTAATATCCCATGAACAGTGTGGTAATAAGAGACGGAGCTTATGCTCAGAGTGTTTGGGTAAGGATGTAGAAGGAAATTGGCGTGCCCTTTCAAAGAAACCATCCCGGCATTTGCCTAGAGTGATTTAGGAAAATCACAGAAAACCTAAATCTAAGGTGCACAAAGATGGACTCCCTTTGAGACCTTTAGTGAGCAATATAGGTGCCCCTACATCTGACTTGGCTAAACATCTGGCTTCTTTGCTGAGACCATTGGTGGGCAATTGTCAACATCATATATGAAACTCAGCCAATTTTATCAGCAGACTGGGGGCTCTCCAACTTAGTTTTGATTTAGTTTCTTTGTTCACAAAGGTACCTCTTGCAAAATGTTTGGTACTTATTGGTAATAAATTTCAGGTGGACATTACTGCTTTGTTTCACCATGCTCTCTCCTCAACTTATTTTAGTTCAACAAAGAATATTTTGAATAAACTGATGGCATCGCCATGGGCAGCCCATTGTCTCCCTTGGTGGCCAAACTTCTGAGGAGAAAGCACTGGAATCAGCCGTCTTTAAACCAACTGCCTTTTGGAGGTATGTGGATGACATTTTCATAGTGTAGCCTCATGGAGAAGAGATGTTAACAGAGTTTTTACATCATTTTAACACCAAGCATGAGAACTTTCAAATCACCATCAATTTAGAAAAAGATGGTTGTCTCCAATTGCTTTATGTCTTGATTAAATGGAAGAGTGATGTCTCTCTAGGACACTCAGTTTACTGCAAGCCCATTCATACAGATTTGTATCTAAATGCTGCAAGTTGCACCATCCCTCGGAAACTATGAGTGTCCTAAAGACACGTGTACATTGTGCCACACGGTGTCTGATGCAGATAGTTTACCTGTGACATTCTGCAACAATTTTAGATCTTGTTGCAGGAGCTGCCAGTGATCTCAGGGTTGCCTGGCTGTCTGAATATAGATGCTACGGTCTTTGTAGCACCTACACAAATTCTCCTCCACATACGCCCTGACGGCAGTGATTTTGGCCTGGAATACTGAGGCTAGTTTCCCTAGAGAGATGACGCCCTCCAGTCTTGGCTGCACCCCGTATACCCCATCCCCAACACCTTGGTTTGATTTTGACCCGTCAGTGAACCAGACAATATCCCCCATATGGTGTCGAACTATTTTCTCCCACTGCTCCCTACTTCCAATTGTTATATTGAAAAGCTTGTTGAAGCAATATGGGGTTATAATATAGTCGGCTGGCATTTCCCCAACCTTTCCTATATTGACCTCACTATTTTAGTGTGTGACTCTGGATATCCCAAAGAGTTCCAGTTTTTGCCAGTTTTCAGCCTGTATGCACCAGTCACTGCCTCCATCTTGATCCAAAGGTGTAATGGGGGCATGTCCAACATGGTTTCCATCCCAGCAGTTGGTGTGCTGCTAATTCCGCCTGTTATGGCTAAGCAGGCTAGTCTCTGCACCTTACCAAGCTCCTTAGCAGCAACATGCTGTTCTACCTTATTCCACCACACGACTGCCCCATAGGTGATCCTGGGTCTAATCACATGGTGTATATCAAGTGCATACCCTTTACCCAGTACCAATTTTTCCCACAAGCTCTCCTGGTACTTACCAGAGTACCTTTTGCCTTTCCTAATGTGAGGGGTCCATGTCAGTTTCCCATCTAAGATAACCGCTAGATATTTCACAGGTAGCGCTTCATTGAAAAGCTTTAGATTCCAACTTGAATGTTGGATATGCTTCTTTGTGAATGGTACAACAACAGTCTTCTTAGGACTAATCCCCAGATCCTGTTTTCTGCACCAGTCTTGCATAATGTCCAATGCACCTTGTGCCATATTCTTCACTGTGTCAGCAAATTTGCCAAGTATTACTATGACAACATCATCTGCATATCCTTGGCAAAAGTACTGCCTAGAGTTTAATTCTCCAATGAGATCATTCACCACTACATTCCACAATAAAGGGGAAAGAACTCCTCCTTGCGGGAAAACCCTAGTGGTGTTGATTACCATATTTTCATCCATCATGGTAGCCTCTACCTTTCTTCCACTGAGCATGGCCATAGTCCACCTACATATAGTGGTCCCTAGGTCATGCACCTCTGCTGCCCTAACAATGGAATCGAAAATCATGTTGCTAAAAGCCCCCTCGATGTCCAGGAAGATACAGAGGGCTATTTCCTGAAAGTGTAGTGCTTTCTCCACCTTCCCAACGAGTTGGCGGAGAGCTGTCTCACATGATTTACCTGGCTGATATATGTGTTGGCTTGAATGTAAAGGAGCCCTACTTAACCTCCTTTTTCCAACATGCACATTAACCAGCTTTTCCTATGTCTTAAGAATGAAGGACAGGCTGATTGGTCTCATATCCTTGGCCTTGGTATGATCAATTCTTCCTGGTTTTGGAATGAAGACAACCTTCACTGCCCTCCAGGCATTGGGAATGATTCCTGCTGCTAGGCTAACCCTGAATAACCTGCTTAGGAATCTAATAAGATTTTCTCCTGCTTGTTGCAAGAGAGCTGGAAAGATTCCATCGGGGCCAGGTGACTTGAATGGTTGAAATGTTCCCACCGCCCATCAGACCTTACTGAAATCGACACACTCCTTGGCCAAATCCTAATCCTCTTTGTGAATACCTGAGAACCGTTGTCTCTCAGGAATCACATTCTGGTATGAGTTATCCACCAGAGTATATTGAGGAAAGTGAGTCTTGAGGAGCAGTTCCAGCATTTCATGTGCTGTCTTTGTATACTCCCCATCCTCCTTCCTCAATGTTCCTCCTGGATTAGTTGGTACCCTAGTGAGGATTTTATTTCTCACAGAATACCTTCCAGGATGCCTCCTTTACTCGTCTGATGGCAAGGTTGTAATTGACAAGGGCCTCACGATACTTTGCCCATTGTCCTTTGCACCTCGCAAGGTTAAACAGTCTTCGTACCTGTTTCCTTTGCATTTCCAGGTTATTATTCCACCAAGGCACACTCCTATTTGTGCACTCCTTGGTGATTGAGCAGTTGTCCTGGTATGAGGTCACTATAGCAGAGGTTATACCCTCTGCTACTTCCTCAAACTCTGTTGGATTCCTTATCAAAGTTTTAATTTGCGATAGGCTGAAGTCAAGGTCTTTCCTGTATGTCTCCCAGTCTGTTTTCCTGGGATTCCTATAGGCCATGGTCTGTCTGGTTCCCATTTCAACCTTGAATTTAATATACATGTGATCTGATGAGGATGGCTCCAGAACAACATGCCACTGTTTGACGTAACTGCCCATCATCATGGAACCAAAAGTTATGTCAATTACTTCTTCCCTTCTACTATTCCTGAATGTAGGTTCATCACCTCTATTCAGGATCTCCAAGTTGTTAGATAGGAGAAATTCAAGAAGGTACTCACCTCTACTGTTGGTGTCCTCGCTGCCCCATGATAGATTGTGGGCATTGGCATCACATCCCACCAACAGTTCGTCACCTTGCCAATGGCAGGCTTCCGTCAGTCTCCTCACTTCCAAAGAAGGAGGAGAGCTGTCTTTGTAAGGAAGGTATGCTGAGGCCAAAACAATTTCCCTCGTGATACCTTCCTCATGTTGCTGCATCCTGATGGTCACCAGGTCCCTGGAACAAAAATCCATCATTGGTATGAAAGGGATTCCATTTCTAACATAAATGCATGTTCTGGAGTTTTTTAGATTTCTAGCTTAAATCAGCTTACCTCCAGTACCACTGAGGCATGTACGTTTTATTTTTGTTGTCATAGGCTAGTATAGTATTCATTGCAATAGTCTTTATATATATATATATATATATATATATATATATATATATATATATATATATATATATATATATATATATTACTGATACCTTTTCGCACATGCACAGGTTACAATTAAAGCGCTATATAGCGCAGAATGGAGGACATCTTCCTCAGTCCCCGAGGCTCACCTGAGGATGGCTGGCATGTGTCCAGCTGAAATATCGTGTATTGTATAAGACAATGACTGGCTGCAAGCCTGGAATCTGTTTTCATTCTTCTCTTTGATGCTTCCATTGATTCTTCTGAATGACTGGGTGTTCCTTCACAAAGAGTTCAGTGTCCATTACATGTAATTAGTATTTTTCTCATTTCATCCTGGGGCTTCATACCACTAGCCCTTTTGGAAGCACTTACAGATGCACAGTATATTTGGTTATCTTCATTTTTACTTACAGATGAGACCTATAATCACATAGGCCTAATACTTCTTTGTATGTTTACTGAAGGAGAGTGCAAACCTGTATATATTACTGGAGCATTTTTCCATCATTAACATTTCCACTCCTTCGGAGTGGTTTCACTTGCTCTGGGTGCTGGATCAATCTTCCCACATCAAAAATAGAGCTTCAACTTTCAATTTACACATGTAATACCACTTTTTACTGTCTTCCCACAGATTTTCATTAATATTTTGGGGATATTAATCTTAAGTAGCAACTCACATTGAGTTTTAGCACTTCTCAACAATACACTGAATCTGCTTTTACCAGTAGACATAACATCATTTACAATATTTGTGCATGCTTGGCACAAACAAGTTCTTACAAGGCCTTCACAGACAGAAACTACACCACAGACCTAGTCCTCAAACAGATCTCCTGTGCCATATCCCCACATAGTGCAAATCCTCCCTCTACAGTCAGTAACCAGCCACAAATGAGCCTCCCCTTGTCGCCCAGTACACCAACTAAACCACATCCATCACCAAGGTTTTGAGTTTTTTCCTCATGCTCAGAAATGAGACATCCTGCCCAAGATCTTTCCCATCCCTCCTGAAGTGGTGACCAGCACCCTCCAAACCTCCATAACATCAAGTCTCTCTCTATGACACCCAAAACTCCAGCCCACTGCAACAGGGATCATATCCCTGTGGAAGACCTCTCTGCAAGACCTGTCCAATCCACTCACCCAGCACTTCTTACACCAGTCCTGTCATAGGTTTCTTCTGACCAATCAGAAACCAAGCCACCAGGGAAAGCAGTCATTTAATTTACCAAACGTACTGGTATTACCACTAACCAGCTGTCCATTAGGATGAATCACCACCACCAAACTGTGGTAAAAACAAGGTAGATCACCTATGGCACAACATGCAGCAGATGTTATGCTTGATTTCAATGGCTGTTTCACAACCTGGACCATCTGGATCCTCCCACCCACCACCAACTTTTTTGAACTATACAGATAGGAGTTATCCCTACAGTACATTCTCCAATCTCAGAATTATCTAGACTTCCACCTTAGATAACTCCCTTTTTCTCCATACCCAACAGTTCCTACCTTTCCTATCTTAGAACTCTCCCAATTGTGTGGTGTGTGTGTTTATTATGGTATAATCTTTTGGGGAAATTCAAAAAATGTTAAAAGACTCCTCATATTACAAAAGAAAATAATTACGAATATGTGTATTGCCAAACCAAGGACATCATGTCGGCCTCTATTAAAAAATTTAAAAATTCTCATATTGTAAATTTTGACATGTCTCCATTACAACAAATCAAATGATTTGAAAACTGTGTTATGAGATGAATAAATCACATTTCACATTTTTTACACCCATCTTCATTGCAATCATAACTACATGTCCACAGAGTACAGCAGCAGGACAGGAGGAAGTACTCCAGTTTACTTGTAGTAGTGTATGAGGTGTCAGCTACCCCAACCTGTAGTATCCTGAGATCCTACAAAAGATGATAGAAAAAGCACACCCGAAGATGCACCGGCAGGACCACATTTCAGTTTGTGAATGCCACCTAGTACGAGACTGACATTTGTTGCAACAGTAGTGCTCTGGTCTGTTATGCTGTTGTGTGTTAGTTTAGCTATTGTTTATCAATGCTTTTGAAGAAGAAATCAAACAACAAATGATTTACACTCTTACAGAGTCACATGAATTAACTGTGATCAGCTAGACGTAAGCACATGCAATGTTTAATTTTAATATGTTTCCTGCCTTTTCTTCTTCTTTCAGTAAGTCTGTCCTAAGTGTCAACTGGACTTCATTTGTATCTTGCTCTATCCTAGGCACCATCCTTCATTTGCTTACAACTTCTTCCTTTCTTCACATCTGTTGGCATACCAAGCCTTCCTTCTAAACCTCCCTTTTTTCCTTCTACTTTTCCTTTATTATAATCTACAGTAGGCAGTTCCTGCATTGCATATGTTTCGCCCAAGATGTTTTCTTCATTCCTCTCTTATCCTGCTCAAGACCACGTCATTTCTCATTCTGTTGATCCATTCGACTTTCTCCACTGCTACTTTTCAAAACTTTCTATTTATTTATTTATTTGTTGTATCTGTCTGACTGTCCACATTTCAGAGCCATAAAACACCACACTCTAGAGTCTAGACAAAACATTTGGTGAACCTGTTCCTGAGATAACTGTAGATGCTTTTTGCTATAAGCAAATTTTTCACTCTCCGAAACACTTTTTTTCCCATGGATATTCTGCTTCTTCTGTACAGCTTCCATTGTAAGTTAGCAAGTTTCCCAAATGCTTGAGAGACTTAACCTATTCTAATACACTTCCATGCAGTAATCTATTAATTGTATCATTTTCAGATTTTCATCACTTTGGTCTTATCAGTATTCAGTTTCATTACAAACTCTTTACCCAGCCTTACAATATTTCCCGTCATTACTTGGAGATTTTCTTCTGTTTCTGCTAGTACAGTCATGTCATCTGCATACTGGAAAGCTTTTATTCTCTCTCTCCTCTACATGAACCCGCATGAACTAAACACTTGTGACTTGTGGGCCACAACAATACAGAAAGCAGAACCGCAGGTGCAACCACAGTGGAGGGGTGTCTATGGAGAGGCCAGACAAACATGTAGTTCCTGAAGGGAGGCACAGCAGCCTTTTGAGTATTACAGGAGCAACAGTCTGGATGATTGACTGAGCTGGTCTTCTAACATCATCTAACTTAGATTTGCCATACGTTACTGCCAATGGCTGAAAGTAAAGGGAAATAATAGCCATTACTTTTCCCAAGGATATGCAGCCCTATACAATGGCATCCTATTGGATAAAACAATCCAGTGGTATAAAGACTCCCTTCAGATCTTCGGCTTGTAGTGGTACAAGCCACTTACCCCCACTTCTTCAATATCTTGAGATACCCAAATATTTGTCAATAAATTTTAGTGAATTGATTAGGCATGAAAGGGACAGCAGCTGCCGCCAGAATCTGTTTGTTTCATATTCTGGAGGTGGTGGTAGCAGCAAGTGGCCTAAGATATTATGTCTACCCAGTCAAAGATATGTTGGAGTTCCTTGGAAAATGTGTGCTTTGACAGTTGCTAAGAAGAAAAGAGTTGTTGATTTTGGTTTTGTATTCTATGTCTGATGTCTTTCAAGATATGTGTATCACATTACTATGTACTTATGGATAGAATAAGTCCTTGAATAGAAATAAATATGGAGTTAAATGTATAAATAATTTATTTAATCTATAAAGTACATAGATGAAGAAAAATGACAGATTTATCAGATAATTAATTAATGGATAATAGTACTCAGAGGCACAGCTATTGCTGGACCTCATTGTCTCAATAATTTTATATATTGAACTTGAAAGTAAGAATTACAAGATAAATTTCATCATTCATAAAGAAGAACTGAAAGCTTGGATTTCATTGACTAGTGAATTGCCAAGCATTTACAAAAATAGAACTATCACACTGCTTATGTTGAAAGTCATTCAACTCAGTGTCAGGCAGTCGTAGTAGTTCAAGCTAAGGACTAATCAGGAGGATGACAGAAAGAAAAACAAAACAGGTATTCTATGCATCTGAGAGTGGAATATTCTATCCCTTAATCAGATACCTAAGTCAGAAAATTTAAAAGAAGAAGTGGATAAAATGATGTAGATATCATGGAATTTAGTGAAGTTTGGTGGCATGTATTATTCTAGCTAACACTGACCATGTTGTTGTTGTTATGGTCTTCAGTCCGCAGACTGGTTTGATGCAGCTCTCCACGCTACCCTCTCCTGTGCAAGTCTCTTCATCTGAGAATATGTTCCGCAACCAACATCGTTTTGAATCTGCTTACTGTATTTGTCCCTCAGTCTCCCTCTATGATTTTTACCCCATACACTTCATTCTAATGCTAAGTTGACAATTCCTTGATGTCTCAGAATGTGTCCAAACAATCTATCCCTTCTCTTAGTCAGCATATGCCACAAACTCCACTTCTGCCCGATTTGGTTAAGCACCTCCTCATTAGTTACGTGATCTACCCACCTAATTTTTATCATTCGTCTGTAGCACTACATTTCAAAAGCTTCTATCATCTTTTTATCTGAACTCTTTATCTTCCATGTTTCACTCCCATACAATGCTACACTCCATACAAATGCTTTCAGAAAGGACTTCCTAACATTTAAATTAATATTGGATGTCAACACGTTTCACTTCTTTAGAAACGCTTTTCTTCCCAAAGCCATTCTGAATTTTATATCTTCTTTACTTCGGCCATCAGAAGTTATCTTACTATCCAAATAACAAAATTCATCTACTACTTTTATTATTTTATTACCTAATCTAATTCCTTCTGATTTTCTGACATTGCATTCCATTACCTTAATTTTACTCTTGTTAATGTTCATCTTATATCTTCCTTTCAAGACACTGTCCAATCCATTCAATTGCTCTTCCAGATCCTTTGCAGTCTCTGACAGAATTACTATGTCATCGGCAAACCGCACTGTTTGTATTTTTTCTCCCTGCACTTTAATGCTCTCTCCAAATTTCTCTTTCCATTCCTTCACTGCCTGCTCAATGTACAGATTGAACAACATTGGGGAAAGGCTACAACCCTGTCTTACTCCATTCCCAACCACTGCATCTGTTTCTTGCCCTTCGACTCTAATAACAGCTGTCTGGTTTTTGTATAGGTTGAATATAACTCTTCTCTCCCTATATTTTACCCCTGATACCTTCAGAATTTGAAAGAGTGTATTCCAGTCGACATTGTCAAAAGCTTTCTCCAAATCGACAAACACTAAAAACATAGTTTCCTTTGTATAGGCCCTCTATATATTCCTTCCACAATTCAGCTTTCCCCTCTTTGCTTATTACTGGTTTTCCGTCTGAGTTCTTCTGACTATAGTGGTACAAATTTGTATGCTATTTAGCTAAGCAGATGATGAGACTTAAAATATGTATTATGATAGAAAAAGAAGCTATTCATAGAGTTAAAGCAGAGGAGAATTTCATTGTGATGGGAGAATGGAATTTGGTAATACAAAAAGGAAGAGAAGGAAAAATAGTAGGTGAACATGGATTGCGGAAGAGGAATGAAATAGGAAGTTGCCTGCTAGACTTTTGACAAAACACAATTTAATCATCACAAACATTTGGTTTAAGAAATGTAAATGAAGGTCATGTCATGGAAGAGATCAAGAGACATCAGATGATACTAGATAAATTTTATAATGGTAAGGCATAGATTTCAAAGGTTTTAAATTGTAAAACTTATTGAGGGGCAGATAAAGACCTGATCATAACTTATTGGTCATGAAATATATATAAAAATTTTGAAAAAAACTGCAACAAGGTAGAAAAATAATAAGATGAAACCCTGATAAATTGAAGGAAATGAAGAGAGTGCTGAGAAATTCAGAGAGAGCATTAAGCAATACTGACTAAAACAAGGAAAATGTAATACAGTAGAAGAAAAATGGATAACTTTGAGAGATGAAATAGAGAAGACCACAGAGGATCAAATTAAATAGAAGTAAAAGGCCTAGAAGAAATCTGCAGATAACACAGGAAAACCTAATTTAAATGATGCAAAGAGTAAAAAATATTTTGTGACAGTGCATCAAAAATTCCAATCTGCCACTGTGCATAATGTGCACAAAGTAATGAAGGGGCACTACGGCAACTAGACAGTGCTGCTTAGGTGAACTAGGGCTCACCTGCAACTCAGCGGAGCACGGGAGTCTGAAGTGCACATTGATTCCATACACTCAATGTGAAGAGTTTATTTTCTGTGTGTTAATAAAGTTACAACACTTAAGTGGTAATGAGTTGTGAAATACTCCATGTATTGTCATCAGCAGTGTCTTGATGAGATTTTAGACCAGCTATTGCATACACTCATTGAAGAGCAGAGTGCCCTAGCAGCGTTGTTACGTGACTCATCACAGACGCTTATGTCAGTTGTGCCAACATCATTGACTTGTCAGGTTGTATCATGTTCTGCCTCCATTCCCTCCATATGAGGAAACTGTGATGAATGGGAGGACTATGAAAAGCAACATTTTGTGGCTTTTTGTGTTGTTGATGATCAGCTCTGCAAATCTTTTTTTCCCCATGCATTTCTCTGAAGGTGTAGCAACTATTGTCTCAACTAGACCTCTTGTAGGATCTGGTGTTGTTGCCTTTTACTGAAATGTGTGACATGCTCTTTGAATGTTATCACAAAAATACCCATGTTGTTGCATCTTGGGTGGTTTTTTAGAAGTGCTGCAAGCAGCTGTATCAGTCGTACCGTGCATGGGCTGTGGAATTAAAGGGCCTTAGTAGAAAATGTTAATTCATTATGAATGTGCATCATGAGTCATATGCCAATTCCATGGTTCGATGTGCTATACTTTGGTTAGCTCGAGATAAGGAAGTCAGACAATGGGCCCTCCAGCTCCCAAACCCCTCTTTATCTGAAGTATTGAGTATTTCCCAATCATATAAAATCTCTCATGTTGCTGGCACCCAAATTTACAAATACATGGATGTCAGCATTGAGCAGTTTGATCCCGCGGCTGATGGAGCATCTGTTTCTTGCTGCTATCCGTGCGCATCAACAATAATGAGTGGGGCAAGAGCACATTAAGAAGAAGCAACAATGGTAGATGCAACAGCTGCAGCATCAAAATCAGATTCGTTTGGCACTTCCATCCTGTTTATGTTGCTTTATCAAACACGAAAAGAGTAGATTGTCCTCAATGTCGGGCAATGTGTCACTCCTGTAATAAGAAAGTCACATTTCCTCTGTCTACCAGTCTAACAAGAGGCCCATTGTTGTTGTTGATGATGATGATGATGACTCTGTCATGACTGTCAATTGTGCGCTTTCACACACTAGCAAGTTATACATATGTCCTTGAAAAAAATATTCTTATGCAGGTCGACACGGGTTCTGCTGTCACTCTAATAAATTCTAATGCATTCTTGGAATTGGGTTCTTCGCTGTTGTCCCCTGACACACTAAATTTGTGGACATACAACAAACAGAAGATTCTAATTATTGGCCAGTTTGAGGCATCCACTGCTTACAAGTTGGTTGTTTGTTCTCTCACCTTTTATGTTGTTGATCATGCAGGAATGGAAAACTTGTTTGGACATGATGTCTTTCAATATTTTGGATTCTCCATTTCAGATGATGTACATCTTGTACTGATGATATTCCTTACACTCAGTTAGATGCAGTGTGTGCAGAATTTTCCTCCATTTTCTCTTCTGGCCTGGAGCATGCTGCCGATTTTGAAGCACATAGAATGCTCAAACCGGCGGCCCACTCTAAGCTGTTCCTTGCATGCCTCTTTCTGGTGGCATTACATGGCCCAGTCAAGGCTGAATTGGATACGTTGACGTCTTTGGGGCTCTCCTCCCTGTTATTTCCGGTGAATGGGCACCCCCCCCCTCATTGTGATTTGCAAACCCAATGGCAAGTAGTGGTTATGTGGTGATTTCAAAAGAGCGCCAGCACCCAGTGTCTTGTTGATACTTATTTGCTTCCTCATCCTGACCAGTTGTTTGCTAAACTTGTGGGTTGACAATTCTTCTCCAAAATTGATTTATCAGAGGCATATCACCAGCTGCCCTTGGGTGCTGATTCCAAAACATTTCTCATCTTAAACATTTCTTTTGGCCTGTATCAATATCAGTGGTTGCCGTTTGGCATTGCCAGCATGCTGGCTATATTTCAGTGATTTTTAGAACAGCTGATGGCTTCCATGCCTTGTTGCATAAACCATCAAGATGATGGTGTTGTCACAGGTGCTTCCATGGATGAGCCCCTTGCCAGTCTTCGCACGTTCATTCAAGTTCTCCTGCTGGTGGGGTTAAAGTGTAATCTTGCTAAATCACAATTTTTCCAGTCTTCTATTGTGTAACCTGGGATTCAACTGTCACGTGATAGAGTCCATCCCTTCAGTCAGGATGTTGATGCTATCGCAGCCCTCCCATGCTGTCTAATTTTAAAGACCTTCAGGTATTTCTTGGCAAGATTGTCTACTATCATAAATTTCTTCCTTCTACGGCAGACATGACTCATCCCCTGCATCAACTGCTATGTAGGAACATTTCTTTCCACTGGACTGACAAATGTCAATATGCCTTTGTTCGTCTCAATGATGAACTTGAGTCAGTGCCGTGTTTAGCCACGTTCTCCCTGGGGTGCCAATTGGTGTTGGCCATGGACTCGTCCCAACGTGGTCTTGGGGTCATCCTGCACACCAATATGATGCTGGTTCAGAGTGGCCTATTGCTTACACTTCAAAGATGCTCAACGATGCTCAAATGCATAATTATCAAATTGGTAAAGAATCACTTGCCATAGTGTACGCCTTAACAAAATTCAATGTTTTCTTGTATGGTTCCAAGATTCATCTCCTCACTGACCATAAGCCTCTGGTCTCCTTATTTCGTCCTTCAGCATCACTTCCGGATAAGCCCAATCACAGGTTGGAACAGTGGGCTTTATATTTGTCTCACTTTCACTATTAGTTTCATTACTGCCCCACGGCCCACTACACACATGCTGATGCCTTATTCGTGGCTGCCTATGGGTCCTGACCCCATCCTCGACCATGATGACTTATCTGTTTCCACGTGGATGTGAAAGAATATCAGCAGTTGATGGTTTTCCAATTACAGGAGACCATGTTGCTTCTGCCACACCTGACGACCCGCTTCTCTGTAAGGTGATTAGGTTCATTCAATGAGGGTGGCCTGACAGACCCTCAGGCAAGGCATCTAACCCTCTCTGTAACTATTATGCTTTGCATCTGTTTGTGGCAGGGTGGTCCTCCTCTCCAGGGATAGTGATTCCCGCTTCTCTGCATCAAAATGTTCTTCAGCTTTTACAACACGGACATTAGGCCATTGTCCACTCTAAAAATCTGGCTCACTGACATGTTTACTGGCCAGGCCCATGGGAATGGGTCCACGCCAATTTTTCCAGCCCTTTTGTTAGTAATTACTGGTTTCTCATCATTGACACTTATTCCAAATTTCCTTTTGTGGTTCACTATGCATCCCCTTCCACTGAAACGGCCACAAATAAATTGACAAAGATTTTCACCCTTGAAGGTCTACACCCTACTCTAGTCATGGACAAGGGTTCTCAGTTTTCCTCACAGTCTTTTGCAGATTTCTGATCCAGCCACAGTGTTCATCATGTCACAGTACTGTCCTTCCATCCACAGTTGACTGGGAAGGTTGAGCGTCTTGTTTACACATTCAAGGGTCAGATGAAGAAATTACTCACTGAGTTTTCTATAGACAACACCTTACTCCACTTTCTAAGTTCTTATCGCTTCATGCCCACGGTGATCACAGCTGAGCCAAGCTCTTACACGGTTGTCAGCCACGCACATTGTTACATCTTCTTCCCTCCCACCAGTGTCTGGCTATTTCTCAACCTCTTGACAAGTTCCAGGTGGGTGCTCCTGTCTGGGTAAGGGCGTATGGCCTTCACTCCAAGTGGATAAAAGGAGCCATCAAAAAGTTTCAGAGCTGTCATTTGTGCAACATCCATACTGATGAATGAATGGTTCTGCCATTTTGACCAGATGCATCCACAGGCAATGGAACTATTGTTGTTGACATTGTCTCCACAAACGCCCATTCCTACTACTTCAGACACCAATAGACACCATATCTGGGTCCCACCTTTACTGCTCACGAATCCTGTTGAAGTGGTATTACCGTCACATGAGCTGAATGTGGGGCAAAGTGTGTCATCATCACAGTCGCATGCACCAGAGGCATCACAGCTGTCACTATCATTCAGTCACAGGGAAGTGTGCCTGTGCCTCCAGCAGAAAGCATGCTAACTTCTTCATCACCTGCAATTGATACTTCAGAGATGTCACCTATCATTCACTCACGAGTCTGTGTTCCACGCAAAGGTCCCCCGTCTGGGACACTTCTGCTCATACATTCTAGCAGCACCACGTGGCTTGTCCACAACACATCAAGAGCTGATAGATATCTCCACACTGTACAACACCTCTGCAATCTGAAGTAATTTTCCCAAAGGGGGAAGACTGCGGTGAAAGTCTGTTGAAAATTCAAATCTGCTGCTGCACATAATGTGCACAAAGTAATGTGGGGGTGCTACGACAACTAGACAGTGCTGTCTAGGTGAACTGGGTCTCATCTGCGACTCAGCCAATCAGAGGAGTCTGAAATACACATTTATGCCGTATGCTCAATGTAAAGAGTTTGATTTCTGCATCTTGTAGTGGCCCCTCTCAGACTGTGTGTGGGAGATTAGGACTCATAGTATTCTCCCTGTGAGAGATCTACTATGAAGATCAAATATGTATATCTTATTAATAAAATATTCTTGGTACTCAGAGTCCTCGTCTTATGTTGATTTTCTCTTCTTTCAGCTGATTCTCTGCACTATTTGAGAATAAGGCACATTGGACAGATTGAAGCAGAAGGAGAAATATAATTATTATTCTCTCATGATAAGTGATATAATTGAAACCACAGTTTAAGTTAAATAACAATTGTAATGTCCTTTATTACATCATTGTGTAATATGATACATGAACTGCTTAGTATCATTCAGAACATATCTTAACACAATGCATTCACATCAAAGAGTCCTGAATAGCCTCAACTTTTTGTAACATAATCTTCATGGCTTGTTTATTCCTGTCCGACCACAGCAAGTACATACCACAAGGCTGCACTCCCTGCTCTTGAGTACCTGCACACACAACTACATGACACACAGTATCTGTTCATCTTTATTTTAACCTAATTTCAGGTGAATCCGCACATTTCAAGGTGGGATACTGATGCAGTGTAACTTCACACTGTTCGTTACACTACAGTCTAAAAAAGTTACTACAATATAAAAGTGTAGGAAATGAAGTAGGCAAAAAAGCGTACAAATACTGCCTACAGGAAAATGAAAGAGATGTTCAGACATAAGAATATCAGCTGCATGAATGCCAAGAGCTCAGATGGAAAACCAATACTAAGCAAAGAAGGTAAAGCTGAAAGTTAGAAGGAATATAGAGAGGGGCTATACAAAGCAAATGAATTTGAAGGCCTTAGTTTAGAAAGGGAAGACAAAGTAGATGAAGATGACATAGGACATACAATATTGCAAGAAGAATTTGACAGAGCACTGAAAATTTGAGTCACAAAAATAACCCTAGAGTAGAAAGTATTTTTTCTGAACTTTTACTGATATCCTTGGGAGAGCCACTCATTATGAAATTCATACACAAGATGATTGAGACAGTGGAAATACCCAAAACTTCAAGAAAAATGAAATAATTTCAAATTTGTACTAAGCAAAGGCAGAAAAGTATGAAAATTACAGAAATATCAGTCTAATAAGACATAGTTGCAAAATATAATAATGGAAAGTCCAGGTTGGAATTAATGATATAGTAATAAAGACAGTCTACAACCCACCACAAAGACGTGGCAACAAGCTGCGACAGGCACTTGAAAGAGTCACACACATACAATACTTTCAGCTATCGGCCACGGCCTTCTTCAGAAAATACATCATCCACACAATCACACAGGCACACAACAGTCACACAACAATCATCTCCGGCTGCCGCACTTCGAATCACACTCTGCAGTGGTTGAAATAGGGAAGGGGAGAGTGATAGGAAGATTATGTCACAGTGGCGGGGGTGGATAAGCACGGCCTTGCAGAACATGTACGTATTAGTTGGGAGGAACGAGATGCAGCTGACCACTCAATAGGAGAGGTTTATGATGGAGAGGTAGTAACTGTTGGGTATGGGGAAAAGGGGAAGTTATCATAGGTTGAGACCTAGATAATTTCAGGATTGGAGAATGTACTGTAGGGATAACTCCCATCCGTGCAGTCCAGAAAAGCTTATGTTAGGTGGGAGGATCCAGGTGACCTGAGTTGTGAAGCAGCCATTGAAATTAAGCATATGCTTCGCTGCATGCTGTGCCACAGGGTAGTCCACCTTGTTTTTGGCCACAGTTTGGTGGAGGCCGTTAATCCTAATGTACAGCTGGTTAGTGGTCATGCCAATATAGAATGCTGTGTAGTGATTGCAGCACAGCTGGTCAATTACATGGCTGCTTTCACAGGTAGCATGGCCTCTGATAGGGTACAATAAGCCTGTGACAGGACTGGAATAGGAAGTGCTGGGAGGGGGATTGGACAGGTCTGCAGTGGGGTCTTCCCACAGGGATATGATCCCTGTGGCAGTGGGCTAGGTTTTGGGGTGATACAAGGATGTACTAGGACCTACTCTTAGCAACAACATATTAGACCTTCTGGTGACAAACAGACCCAAACTATTCGAAACTGTTAACACAGAACAGGGAAACAGTGATCCTAAAGCAGTTACAGCATTGATAATTGCAGCCATAAATAGAAATATTAAAAAATTTAGGAACATTTTTCTGTTCAGAAAAAGTGACTACAAGCAGATTACAGAGTCCTTAACAGCTCAACACAGAAGTTTTATCTCAAGTACAGACTGTGTTGAGGAACAGTGGATAAAGTTCAAAGCCATCGTACAATATGCATTAGATAAGTATGTACCAAGCAAGATCATAAAGAGATGGAAAGGAGCCACCATTGTACAACAACCAAATTAGAAAACTGCTAACTGCTATGGAAGCAAAGAGAAATTCACTGCAAACACAAACATAGCCAAAGCCTTGTAGACAAACAAAAATTACACAGAGTGAAATGTAGCATGAGGAGGAAAATGGTATTGAAACAGAGGATGACACTATAAAGACTGAATTACTAAATGTCTTTTTCCAAAGCTGTTTCACAGAGGACGATTGCACCGTAGTTCCTTCTCTAGATTAACACACAGATGACCAAATGGCAGATATCAAAATAATTGACAGGGGGACAGAAAAACAAAATGCCCAAAGGGGAAAGGCCGCAGGACCTGATGGGATACCAGTTCGATTTTACACAGAGTACGCGAAGGAACTTGCCACCCTTCTTGCAGTGGTGTATCATAGGTCTCTAGAAGAGTGTAGCATTCCAAAAGATTGGAAAATGGTGCAGGTCATCCCCATTTTAAAGAAGCGACATCGAACAGTACAAGCTTCCTAGGGTTTTATTTATGGACGGAGAAGTTAGTAGTGCTTCCTCCCACAAGTCCCATAAAACCTCCACATCCTTGCGGATGCTGCTGCATAGCAGTGTGCATTTGTACCGCCCTGCAGTATGCACGAGATGCCGTAGTTGCTGTCCAAGTCTTTATAGAAAGCATACCATTCTGACTAACCTGTTGTCTACTATAGTTGTGTCCTCAGCGCAGAAGACAGCACATAGGTCGTTGGTTCTTCTACAGCATACAAGTGAGGCTAAAATAAGTTCTGTATGATGGAAGCATAAGAAGCGACTCACGAGATTCTTAATTGTCAGGGATGCCATTTATTAAATAAATAATAAAATATGAGCAACTATTGTTAATATGACATGGCCTATGCTGCCCATAGCTCATGTTGAGACCTCAACTGTTATCACTATTACACAAATCTTTACTCATGACCGGTGCAGTCCAGTGCGTATAGTGGTCAGCTCGAGACTGAAACTGCGGCACGTTGTGAGAGGGCACCTGGCGCTCTATTTCGCACCAAAACAAGCCGTCGCGCGCCTTCTGCTAAATCGCTGTTCTCTTGTTACAATAAGAGAAGGCACCTTAAACTTTTTAAATTGTCAAAATCTAGCCTGTTCTTGAGAGATATTTAACATAAATTCTCAGCTCTGAATAATTAATATTTAGTATATAATAAACAAAACTAATTTCAAAAGAAATCTTGTGACGTGAAATGCAGCAGCCAATGCGAGGAGAGTCCCAGTAACATAGGCGGGCTTTCCCACGGGACCAGCACCTACTGTGCCATATGCTACTGCTCCCCAACCCACATTTCAACATATGCTGCACTTCTGTCTTCCTTCCGTGTTTAAGACACGTACAATGTTAGCAAAGAAATGGCCAGCGGCCAGAAATATGAATATCACAACAGATGTGCAGAACTATAGGCCTATATCTCTAATGTCGGTCAGTTGTAGAATTTTGGAACATGTTTTATGTTTGAGTATAATGACTTTTCTGGAGACTAGAAATCTGCTTTGTAGGAATCAGTCTGGGTTTTGAAAAAGGCGATCGTGTGAAACCCAGCTTGTTCTATTCGTCCATGAGACTCAGAGGGCCATAGACACGGGTTCTCAGGTAGATGCCGTGTTTCTTGACTTCTGCAAGGTGTTTAATACAGTTCCCCTCAGTCATTTAATAATAAAGTAAGAGCATAGGGTCTATTAGATCAATTGTGTGTTTGGGTTGAGGAGTTTCTAGATAACAGAATGAAGCATGTCATTCTCAATAGAGAGAAGTCTTCCGAAGTAAGAGTGATGTCAGGTGTGCCACAGGGGAGTGTCGAGGGTCCGTTGCTATTCACAATATATATAAATGACCTTGTGGATAACACTGGAATTTCACAGAGGCTTTTCGCGGATAATGCTGTAGTATATAGAGAGGTTGTAACAATGGAAAATTGTATTGAAATGCAGGAAGATCTGCATCGAATTGACGCATGGTGCAGGAAATGGCAATTGAATCTCAATGTAGACAAGTGTAATATGCTACGAATACATAGAAAGAAAGATCCTTTATTATTTAGCTACAATATAGCAGGTCAGCAACTGGAAGCAGTTAGTTCCATAAATTATATGGGAGTAGGCATTAGGAGTGATTTAAAATGGAATGACCACATAAAATAAATTGTCAGCAAAGCAGATGACAGACTTGGATTCATTGAAAGAATCGTATGGAAATGCAGTCCGAAAACAAAGGAAGTAGGTTACAGTACACTTGTTCGCCCACTGCTTGAATACTGCTCACCGATGTGGAATCCATACCATGTGGGGTTGATAGAAGAAGTAGAAAAGATCCAATAGAGAGCAGTGTGCTTCTTTACAGGATCATTTAGTAATGATGAAAGCATTATGATGATGACTGATAGACTCCAGTGGATGACTCTGCAGGACAGACTCTCTGTCGCTCGGTGTGGGCTTTTGTCGAAGTTTCGAGAACATACTTTTACCGAGGAGTCTAGCAGTATATTGCTCCCGCCTACATATATCTCGTGAAGAGATCATGATGATAAAATCAGAGAGATTAGAGCTCACACAGATGCATACTGACAATCCTTCTTTTTGTGAACAATACATGACTGGAATAGGAGGGAGAACCAATAGTGGTACTCAAGGTACCTTCTGCCACACACTGTCGAGTGGCTTGCAGAGTACGGATGTAGATGTAGCATGTTATGGAGGTAGAGAGGGTGACAGAACACCACTTTAGGAGGGTGGGAAGGATAAAGGATCAGGATGTTTTTCATTTCTAGGCATTAGGACAGAAAATCAAAATCTTGGCGAAGGATGTAATTTAGTTGTTTGAGTACAGATAACAGACATTGCTGAGGTGGGGTGGCTTGTGTGCCTCAACGATGCAGGTAGCCGTACCATACATGCAACCACAGTGGAGGGGTATCTATGCAGAGGCCAAACAAACATGTGGTTCCTGAAGAGGGGCAGCAGCCTTTTCAGTAATTACAGGGGCAACAGTCTAGATGATTGACTGAGCTGCCCTTGTAACATCAGCTAATGTGGCTTTGCCATGCAGTTACTGCGAATGTCTCAAATCAAGGGGAAACTACAGTTGTTACTTTTTCCGAGGACATGCAGCTCTACTGTATGAATATATGATAGTGGCATCTTCTTGGGTAAAATATTCCAGAGGTAAAATAGTCCCCCCATTCGGATCTCCAGGTGGGGACTACTCAGGAGGATGTTGTCATCAAGAAAAACAAAACAGGCATTCTGCGGGTTGGAGCGTGGAATGTTCTAACCCTTAATCATGTAGGTAAGCTAGAAAATTTGAAAAGAGAAATGGATATGTTAAAGTTAGATATGGTAGGGATTAGTGAAGTTTGGTGGCAAGTTGAACAGGATTTGTGGTCAGGTGAGTACAGGGTTATCAATACAAAATTAGTTGGTAGTATTTATTTATTTATCCTGTGGATCATATATGGTACATATAGTACACAAGATATAGGACAAGTAATTTATAATCTAGATATAAAAAGTTTCTTAACATTTCAAATTTTGAGATTTGAATAATAATAGAAAAACTACTCATTGATGAATGTATCACTATAAAATGGATTGTCACAAGAAACTTTTACACATTAATCACACAAATAATCACTCAAAATTTAATACAATAATACAGACATAAACAATTGTTAATATATTTGACACTTTTCAATTCTTAATTTCTAAGAATTCTTGCACTGAATAGAAACAGTGCTTTGTCAGAATTGCCTATAGTTTCTTTTTAAATACTGACTCTTGGGCAAGCTTCATTTGATCCGGAATTATAGTTTTTTGATATGATGATGTACTTGAAAGTTTTGATGGATATTTGATTGTCCTCTGGTATTATGACTGTGTATGTCCTTGTTTTTGATTAATTTTCCACTTTTATGAGGTATTCCCTGGTGAATAAAATTGTTTCTTGAATGAATAGGCATGGGATATTTAGAATATTAAGTTTTATAAAATGACAATTACATGATTCCATCTTTATAAGCCCACAAATTATTCTTAGTGCTCTTTTTTGTAGTTTAAGTACAGTACATTTGCACTGTGAGCTGAATTTACCCAGAAGATGATTCCATAGCGGAGCAAAGAATGGAACTGTGCATGGTACACTTGCATTACAGTGGATTTACTTGTTGTAGATTTCAATACTCTTAATGCATAGCACAGTGATGAGAGTTTGTTTGATAACTTGTATATATGTGTATCCCATTTTAAATTCTGTTGAACCCATACACCCAAAAATTTTGTTTCAATTACATTTTCAATCACATCATTATTAAATGTTACTTGGATAGTTTTCTGGGAGGAGGATGGAATTAAGTGGAAGTTTATACATACAGTTTCTCCACTATTAACAATTAGGCCATTATTGTTAAACCAATAAGAAAGTTTCTTCATGGCGTTATCTGATACTGACTGAAGGTATTCAGGACTAGATCCAGTCAGCTCTATGCTTGCATCATCTGCAAACAGAATAGTTTTGTGTGGGTTCATGTGAACAACAAGGTCATCTACATAAATGAGAAAAAGTAATGGTCCTAGAGCAGAGCCCTGTGGAATACCGTATTTTATTGATTTTTCATCTGAGAGGAAAACTTTATTACTGACCATGTTCTGTTCATTAATATCATATTGAAGTGATACTTTCTGTCTGTGGTTTTGTAAGTAAGAGCATAGCCAGCTATGTGCCACACCTCTTACTCCTCTATCTTCCAGTTTATTAAGCAGTATTTTATGATCTAGTAGATCAAAAGCTTTAGGAAGATCTAAGAAGATTCCTGCAGCTATATTATCGATTGAGTTTAATGTGTGGTCTAGCAGCTCAAAAATTGCTGTTTGACTGGACATTTATTTTCTAAAGGCAAGTTGTTGAAAACTGATAGGAGCATGTTTATTTATAAAATTTATAAGTCTGTCATTAAAAAGTTTTTCTAGGATTTTTGAAAGGACACTTAATATGGATAACAGTCGATAATTGGAAACTATATCTAGGGAACCTTTCTTCAGTAGTGGTGAGACTTGAGCTATTTTGAGAGCATCTGGAAAGTGCGTGCTTTTAACGAATGGTTGAATATGGTTGACAATGATTTTGCTGTGAGGCGAGCGCACACTTGTAATATGAAGTCAGGTACTTCATCATAGCCACTAGATGTTTTATTGTTCAATGTTTTTATTATGTTTGTTTGTTTCATAAACATACATTGAAGTGCTAGTGAGGTTTGATCTATTGGTGGAAGTTGGGATTGGTATCTTGCAGTGTGTCTAAACGAGGTCTTCAGCTAATGAGCTGAAATATTCATTGAATTTGTTTACAACTGTATGTGGATCTGTGATCTTGGTTTCATTTAGTTATAGGAAGATATTCTCTTTTTTAGTTGTTGAACTACAAGTTTCTCTTCTAATTACATTCCACATGGCTTTCATTTTGTTTGTAGAATTTCTTATGAAATCGTCATTTGATAACAGTTTTGCTGGTTTAATAACTCTACAATAGGTTTTCTTGTAGGCTTTACAATAGTCAGA
This sequence comes from Locusta migratoria, assembly GCA_026315105.1. Classification (NCBI taxonomy): domain Eukaryota; kingdom Metazoa; phylum Arthropoda; class Insecta; order Orthoptera; family Acrididae; genus Locusta; species Locusta migratoria. The sequence goes on along the minus strand of CM048747.1, from coordinate 288,402,774 downwards.
AAAATCTTGACTGACACTGAATTTTTTGCAGCAGTATTGCAGAAATCTGTTCCTCTTGCTAGAGATTCAGATTCCTTTTGTCACCCATGATTTCCTTTTCTGTTGACTAGAAGTTTTGTTTCAATTGGAAATGCTGTATTAAAATAGTAAAGGAAGGTGTTATGAAAGCTTAAAAACATACCATCAACAGTGCTTTGTGCATAAACACTTTCCCAATTTTCCTCGACTAATAGGGAATTAAATATTCTAATGTTGTCATCAGAAAAGGTTCTTTTTTGGAGCTGATTTCAGTTTTTTCTATATCAATGCTGAGGAGCTGTGCATCATGGTCGCTATACCCCAAGCTCAAGTACTCTTCCAGCGAATCTGCAACTAATGTCCGAGAGTGTACTGTGGGGATCATGTTGAACGATTTGGTTATGTTTATCATGACATGTATAGCATTACTATTTTCTGATAAATCAATGTTAAAATCACCACAAAGTATTATTTTCATGTTTAATGAGCTGACAATGTTTAGCAGAATTTTATGTGATCCCTAACAGAAATGGCAGAGCCACCATAGGAGAATTGTCTACAACAGAAATTTGCTAGTGAGTAATCCAGAATAGAGATTGACCGAATTTCTGTTTCATACAACCAGTGTTCAGTAATACAAAATACATCTGGATTTATTTGAGATTGAAATAGTACATCAAGCATTGTAATCTTATTTCTGAGGGATTCGACATTCTGATATAATATGACAAATGATGGGCTTGGTGGCACATCAGTTAAAGGTTTAAATAATTCTTTTTGTAAAGGCAATTCTGACAAAGCACTTACCCCAGAATAATTGCAATGTTTTGATTTGGAATTGGCCCATTTCACTAGTTTTCCGGAGTGAGAGAATTGAGGCCAATAACTTGTTTATTTTCGCAGCTGCTTTCGTGTATTATTTTGTCAAAAGTTTTGTTTATATCGGTTGCAAGTCTGTTCTTGCCTGATTGATTTAGGTGTTGACCATGCTTTGTAAAGCAACTTTTTTCATACCTGCTGATGTCAAGAAGCTTTACGTTTCGAAACTTAGAACAGAAGTGTTTTAATTTTTTGTTAGTGTGCTGAATTTCGTGGTTTATGCAAGACCAAATCAAATCGCATCAGCACATTTGTCACTATTACGTTTGTAGTCGATAGCAACTACAAGATCACGATAAGTTTTCTAATAAATGCACTTGCCTCATTGTGGTAAACATCGTTTGAACATGCAATGAGAACAACACAGTCATTTTTAGTGGATTTGGCACATTCATTTACAATGCTGCTTGTCACGTTACTGAATTTAGCCCTAGGCTTTACAATAGCTAAAACACTCAGGACCTTTTTAGCAGGGTTTGATACAATGTTTGATATATTTCGTGCATGACTGTCCCCAAATATCTTTACTTCCCTCTGCTGTTGCAACTTATTTTGTGTGGTGGCAAAATTGTTTTTTGCATATTGTTTTGGAAGATCACTTTTACACACGCTTTTTAATCCGCCAATTCTCTTTTTTACATTTTTAGAACACTGTTTCTTGTTTACTACTGTCACAAGATTTTTTCGTGAAAGAAGATGTGCAGGAGGATGATTATGTCAGGATTTGTTTCGAGGTTTTGAAAGGCTCTCCTTTTTTCTGCTGAAAGCTTCGTGTTTTTAGGAAGGAACTTGGGGAAAGATGGTGAGGCCAAGTTGGAGGTGAGAATAAGTAAGACATAGGACATGGGGTTCAGTCTATCAAGAACTGAGAACTCACCAGATGTAATTAGCAGCATTGGCCGTTAATGTTTTATTTTAAAAAACCACAGATCGATTTCGATCACATAATAATCATCTTCAGTGTCCTTCCAACGAGCATATGCATGCCCTGAATGCAACTGCAACGGTAATTTGCAGTGTCAAAGTTTTATTGAAAACTTTGACACTGCAAATTACCGTTGCAGTTGCATTCAGGGCATGCATATGCTCGTTGGAAGGACACTGAAGATGATCATTATGTGATCGAAATCGATCTGTGTTTTTTTTTTAATAAAACATTAACGGCCAATGCTGCTAATTACATCTGGTGAGTTCATCATTGTGTGGTCGTGGAGCACCTCCAAGTAATGGAATCAAACTTGAAAAGAACTGAGAAAGTAGAGAAACAAAATATAACATTTTAGGCATTATCCTTGACAATCAACTGATGTGGAATACCCACGTAGAACATATTTTGCTGCTAACTGGTTTGATGCAGCTCTCCATGCTACTCTGTCCTGTGGAAGTCTGTTCTAAAATATGGATTACTTCTATGGAGAGACAGCAAAAAGATAAATGAAATTCTTGTAATTCAGAAAAAAGCCATTAGAATAATGGCAAAAGCAGATAACAGAACTCATTGTAACCAATGAAAGACATGTTTATAGTACAAGAAGATGTTCTACTCTGCTCTTACCACAAAACTGACTAGCTAAATCCAACAATAGTCACATCTAAATGGGCAATGGGAAGAGAGAATATGTTGAAAGGCAAATTCCCAACTCCGGAGTTCTGAAAGGTTGGTGTCAGTGGGAAGTATCCATATAATCCGGACGGTGTGACACTGTACCCAGATGTGCTGGCCATGCACCAAGGCATGCTTAGCCACAGGGTGATCCTCATTACCAACAAACACTATCTGTCTGTGTCCATTCATGTGAATGGACAGTTTGTTACTGGTCATTCCCACATCAAACGCTTCACAGTGCAGGCATGTCAGCTGGTAAATCATGTGGGTGCTGTCGCAAGTTGCTCTGCCCTTAATTGTGTACACCTTCCAGGCTACAGGACTGGAATAAGTGGTGGTGGTGGGAGGATGCATAGGGCAGGTTTTACACCGGGGGCGGTTACATGGGCAGGAGCTGGAGGATAGGGAAATTGGTTTTGGGATTTCATACGGATGGACTAGGAGGTTATGAAGGTTAAGTGGGTGGCAGAAAGACACTCTCAGTGGAATGGGAAGGATGAGATCTATCCTTCATGACATCCACACAAAAACAAACTGAGCTTTCGGAATCCTAGGTTGCTTCTTCACAAAAAGAGCAGGGAAGGATAGGGAAAATGAAAGGATATGGGTTTTAAGGGAGTGGGTGAGGAGTCATTCCAATCCACACCTAATGAAGGGCATCGCAGAAAACTTGTTTCGATATCTTGTGTCAAAATATGTTTTGACACAAGCGTTTATGAAATGGTCCAGAAAATTGAAGACATGCAACAGAGGAGAATTGGATGAAAGAATCATGACAGACTCTCAAATGAGGTCCCTACGGCCATTGTGGAAAATGAACATCATTTTGCTTCTCTCATATGACAAATTGTGAGAGAAGAATTACAACAGTTTATGGCAGCTGGGACAACTGGACCTAGCAAACACCCAATTAGGGCCATTAATGTCAGTCCTGTACTTCATGAGGAAGCCAACACTGCTGAGGAAGACTTATTTCAAAACTTAGTGCCTGTCTGCTTCACCAGTTGCACCTGATGTGAAGAATGGCCTCGCCCTACTATGATTTATGCTGCAGCCACCAAACAGCAGCCTAGGAACCGACCGATGTGGGCACAAGCAACTTCACAGTCAACTATGACACCTTGCAGGAGGGCAGGTATCTGGAGGACAGAAGACAGCATGCCATTGTGTTTTCACTGTAAGCATCCTGGACATGTATGATACTGAAGGGAGAGAAGACATGTATTTAACAATTATTATGTCACAAGACACCAACCATCAAAGCACTCCTTTAAATAGCAGGCAACTGCAGATGATTACTGTTGACCTAAGGGGTTGCTCTCTAACATGTGATCACCATTCACTGTCATCTTACAGAGATACCAGCGACTCACCTAGTCACCATGTTCAAGAAAACTTGGCGAGGTGAGGCCACCACAGCTAAAAAGCCTCCATTGACAACATTCACTGTCATCATCTTTGATGGCCAACCTGTCCAGAAGCTACTCGATTAAGAGCTTCCTTCTCTGTATTGTTGAATGGATACCACCGCAAACTAAAGAAGACAATGTTCTGTGAAACAAGAGCAATGGAGTTGAAGGTCACAAATGGAAAATACGTCCAGTCAGCAGGAACATGTGTCACAATACTAACTATCAACAACAGGACACAGCCATTTGAATTTTTCATTTTAACAAAATGTAGCAATAATGCCATTTTGGAATGGGCCTTTACTCAGGCATCCCAGGCTGTCACTGACAGTGGAAGATCTGAGTTTCAAATTGAGGAAGCCGTTCTGACGAGTACACGTAACACATACTCCCCTGGGGGTTTGTTTGCTGTTGAGAATGTTGAGATCCCGATGTTAACAATGAGAAGAGTTCATCAGCAGCTGAGATTACAAGTTGAACTGTGAAGTGCTTATCGATCACAAAAAGCTAATCAGTATAATGAAAGAAATTTACATACCAGAGGCTATCATAATAATATAGTAATGTGGGATTCGGATGGGGGATTTAAAGGATTTCCTGCTGATGAAACTGAAGACATGCCAGAGAAGTCAAATATTGGACAGTAGTTTGCTGATCATGAAATAAACACAAGGAGGAAGAGTTTTTTCTTGGTTTCAGTGTATCTCTGTTGTTTTAATTTCCGTAACTTTGATTAAATAAAATGTTTATGTTGGAAAGACGAGTCATGATTCCTACAAGTTTTGGGGGCCTGTTTCGGGATGAACTGAACGAGTGATGACGTAGTTTTGCCGCGTACTTATGATGAACTTTTCCGAGTGCCGTTTTGCCTGTGACGACGTACTGCATTTGACTTGCAAAACTGTTGACTTTGAATCTAGACGAGGATTCACATTTCAGCGACGATTTACGGAAAACAGAATGACGCAAGGAGAATTTCTAATCATTTTGAAGAACGGAGAAATAGTAGACGAAAAGGAAAAAAAAAAAAAAAATCTTGAAATGGCAACGTTAGGCGCTATTGAAAAAGTAAATAAAAATATAACTTCTGCGCTGGTTAAAACCATCAAATCCCTTCACAATTTAATTTATGGAACACTTCCAGATGACAGAAGAAATCGAAAATGGTTGAGACAATTTTCTGGTTTTACTTTTCAAACAGGAAATGGTGAACTTGAAGCTAAGAAGTTCGTAATTGAAACATCATTTACTGAGGTGGAGTTAGGAGCTATCTGCAATATATTGAGCATAGATAGTGGGATGAAAAGTGAAATGATTACATAAATTTGTTGTTATTTATCTAACATTGACAAACTTGCAATGAAAATATGCGACGACGTAGAATGTGAAGAGGATGTTGATGACGCTCATGATGAAGAAAAGGATGCTGTGCAAACTGCTTGCGATAAAAGTCTGGGTTTACTCGAAAAGAAGACAGATTCCGATATAGAAAAAGAAGATAAATGCGAAACGCAATTATTTCAAGATCAGTGTAAATTTTCTATGTCGTTTCGTGACGTTGAGGGTGGTCTTAAATCATTTAACGGCAGTGACGGGTATCCAGTTAAAAAATGGATCACTGACTTTGAAGAAACAGTGTTTTTAATGAGCTGGAGTCAATTGCAAATGCTTATTTTCACAAAAAATCGCTTGAAGGCGAAGGTTTAGCAAAACTTTTTGTTCAAGGTGAGAAGGGTCTTACATCGTGGTCTGCATTGAAGAAAGCTTTGCTGGAAGAATTTGACGTGAAAACGAGTGCTGCAGAGATTCATCAGCTGTTGTATCGGCAAAAGAAGAAACAAGAGGAGTCTCTTCAAGAATATTTCCTCATAATGAAAGAAATTGCCAGTTGTGCTGATATTGATAACGACTCACTTTTTAACTATGTTATTGATGGAATAGAAGATGATTCAGGCACAAAACTTCTACTTTATGGCGCTGGAAATGTAAAAGAGTTTAAGGAAAAAATGAGGCATTACGAAAGTGCTGTGAAATCAACACCGAAAAGGAAGAACAAAAGTAACAGCAGTGAAAATTTTGGAAATTCCAGCAAAAAAGGTACTAATGATTCAAGTAACAGAAATACAAAAAGCACAACTTGGGATCCCAACAAAAAATGTTTCAACTGTGGTGCCAGTGGCCAAAAGTCAAGTGACTGCAATCACAAGAGCAAGGGGAAGAAATACTTCAATTGCAACAAGTTTGGCTATATATCTTCAGAATGCTTGAACGAGAAGAAGAGTAGGGCTAATCAAAAGGCGACACTGAATGCAAACACTGTTAAGAAGAGTGTTAACAACTGTAAATTTAAAACTGTCAGAGTAAGTAACCGAGACGTTTGAGCATTAATTGACAGTGGTACCTGTAACCAACTTAATTTATTACGTCAATACATTTATGAGATTATGAATGCTCCAAGTTTGCAAGATACAGATGTTGTCTTGACAGGATTGGAAGAAACTTTGTATCTCCACAGGGGTTCTTTACAAGCATTGTTGAGATTGATGATGTGAAAATTAAGACAGATATTTATGTGGTTTCCAGAGATACTACGAACTTAGAAATGGTAGTTGGGAATGATCTTCTAGACCAAACTGAAGTTTTAATAAACAAGGATGGAGTTTCTATTAGAAAGCCAGATGGGCAAGCTCATCTTATGTGTATCCACATAGCAGATAAGCCAGAATTAGATATTGAAAGCACTGTTACTGATGAAGCAAAGGAATATATAGAAAAAGTGGTGACTAATTACACTCCAACAAAGACAAAGACCACAGATGTCAGAATGAAAATTACTGTTAAAGAAGAGCAACCAATATGTAGGAGACCCAGAAGATTGTCTCCAGGGGAGAAATAAATTGTTGACAACCAAGTCCAGAAGTGGCTTGAGCAAGGAATAATAGAACCAAACTGACTGGTGCACTGCAGACCGCTCGGCCACTGTGGCCAGCCGTCGTGATAGATCACCCTTCTTTATGTTGGCTGATTAGATTGAAAGATCAATCAGGTCGACTAGCAAGATGGTCGCTAAGACTCCAAGAGTGTAATGTCACAATGGTATTCAAAAGTGGGCACCAACACAAGGATGCCAACTGCCTTTTGAGAAATCCATTAATGGAACACAACAGCATGGGTGAAATTTCCGTCCTCACTGAATTAGGTGACATTACAGCTGAACAGAGGAACAGAGGGAAGATCCAGCATTGTTATGAATCATACAGCCCTTGGAGAAAGGAGAACCAACCAAAGGAGAGTTTCAACTTATAAACAGGACATTCTTTAAGAGCAACTACAAGCCATTGGGACCCATATCGCTACTGGTCATTCCAGCTCATCTCCGGCCAGCTACTCTCAAGTATTTCCATGAATCTCCAATATCCGGTCACCTGGGGTTCATGAAGACCATAGACAGAATAATACGAAGGTATGAGTCTTACTGGCAAAAGGTCTCTACTGATGTGTCGAGGACTACATGAGTCACTTTAAGGAATGCCAGAGACGAAAGCATATGCTGCAATTACCTCCAGGGCATATGACCTGCAGCAGCTCCATTCCACTGAATTGGAATCGATATCTTAGGTATGTTCCCTAAGTCGACAAACGGTAACCAATGGATAAGAGTCTACACTGACTACCTCACTCGCTATGCTGTCATCAAACCTGTGCCGATTACAGTAGCTCCAGAGATCACAAAATTCCTAGTAAAAGACATTATTTTGAAGCATGGTGCACCAAGTGTGATGATATCTGATTGTGGAAAAGTATTCCAGTCCAAACTAGTATCAGAGGTAATGTCACATTGCGACATTGTCCACAGAACTACAACTGCCTACCATTATCAGATGAATGGTCTTACATAATGTTTTAACAAGACGTCAGCAGATATGCTATCGATACACATCACTTTTCAGCAGAAGGATTGGGATAAAATACTGCCAGTCATGACATTCGCTTATAATACAGCAAGGCAAGGCACCACAGGCTTCACACCATTTTTCCAGCTCCATGGTCTTGAAGCTTAGATGACAGTGGAGATGCTGTTCCATTCCAACTAGATAACACTCAGGATGACTATGCGCAACAGCTCATCACTAGGGTCAAAGAAACAAGACAGCTGGCTCGCACGCCGATACTGGATGCCCAGGAAGAGGACCATCAGCGGTATAACAGCAAGCACCGACCTGTTGTGTACAGCCTAGGAGATCTAGTATGAATTTTAACCCTTGTACAGAAAGTTGGACTATCAGAAAAGTTACTGAAGCAATACTTTGGTCCGTTGTGGTGTCATACACCGCCTGACAGACATCACAAACGAAGTCGAGTATTATGATCCATCATAAAAATGACAAAAACAAAGAGACTTTGTTCACATCCTTTGTATGAAGTTTTACCACGATCCCAAAGAGCAGATAAGATAGAAATGGATTCTTATTCAAGGACTCTTAAGACCATTATGATAGTGTAGAAGCCACAACAGGAGGGTCCGAGGCCAGTCATCATCTTTGCAAGGAAGGCGTACAGGCAGAATGGAAGGACTGCCATACAGAGGACCCATGACAAGATCAAGCAGCTGGTTCCCAAGGAAACCTAACAGCGGGTCACCTTTTCTTCAGGAAAGGGAGCAAAATGACATGAGTCTTCCGACAGATGGACAGAGTAAGTTGTAATTTGCGGCTGTTTGCTGATGATGCTGTGGTGTATGGGAGGGTGTCGTCTGTAACTGACTGTAATAGCAAACAGGTTGACTTAGACAAAATTTCTAGTTGGTGCGAAGAATGGCAGCTAGCTCTCAATGTAGAAAAATGTAAGGTGATGCGCATGAGTAGAAAAAACAATCCTATAATGTTCGAATACAGCATCAGTAGTGAGCTTCTTGATGCGGTCGCGTCGTTCAAATATCTAGGCGTAACATTGCAGAGCGATATGAAATGGAACGAGCATGTAAGGACAGTTGTGAGTAAGGCAGACAGACGACTTCGGTTTATTGGGAGAATTTTGGGAAGATGTACTTCACCTGTAAAGGAGACCGCGTATAAAACGCTTGTACGACCACGTCTTGAGTATTGCTCAAGTATTTGGGACCCGCAGCAGATCGGTTTGAAGGAAGACATAGAGGCGGTTCAGAGGCGAGCAGCTAGATTTGTTACCGGTAGGTTCGACCAATGCACGAGTGTCACGGAAATGCTCCGGCAACTCAATTGGGGATCGCTGGAAGAAAGACGACGTTCTTTTCGTGAATTTCTGTTAAGTAAATTTAGAGGGCCGGAATTTGAAGCTGAGTGTAGTACGATCTTGCTGCCGCCTACTTACATTTCGCGTAAAGATCACAAAGACAAGATAAGAGAAATTAGGGCTCGTACAGAGGCATATAGGCATTCTTTTTTTCCTCGTTCAATTTGGGAGTGGAATAGGAAAGGAAATGCCTAGTAGTGGTACAGTGTACCCTCCGCCACGCACCTTACGGTGAATTGCGGAGTATGTATGTAGATGTAGATCTGATCTGATGTAGATGTTGAATGTGTGATGATGTGGTTAGCATTGCCGATTGTTGTGATGGTGGTCCCCAGTTCAAATCCTGCCAGTGACAAAAATATTTATTTCTTTGTATTTCTATTTCCAGAATGTTCTATGTATTTCTTATGTTCAATGTAATTGTAAGTTCCAGAAAATCTTTCTATGCACAAATAATAGAGTACATCAATCAAGAGGCACTCTGTTATGAACATGCTTAGCAATAAACCTGTTCTAAGTGTAAAGTGTTGTGCTCTATTAACGACCACCCTTCGAATTCCTGACCACCTGCAGTTTTCAATGTGACAATATTGTGTATATCAATTGTGAAAGTCACATTGTTGTTGAGGAGTAACATGTTTTTAGAATGGATGGACTTCATGTTACATTGCTGTCTGTGTTTGTCAGTGAGTGTGGTTTGTATTACTTTATTTCAGCAATGAATTATCTTGTCTATGGTGTTTTGATGAAGATTGATATATATCAATCAGGCAAGGGAACAAGATCTGTCACTGATTATATAACAACAGATCAGGAATCCAGGAAGGCATTCAGGAACACACACACATATTCAAATGATTCTTTGATGACACTGATCATTATTTAATATGCAGTGAAATTGGTTTTATGAGATCAGAAGTGCAGCAAGTCAGGTCCATATGTAGAAGGATATAAGGGGGAGAAGCTTCAGGACGAGAAAAAAGGCACAAATACAAAACAGTGACCTCAGAAAGGTACCAGATGATTGAATGTAGTCATTTACAGTCATTGGAAGAGGAATGGGCAAGGTACATGAACACGCTGCTAGAAGTGGTCAGAGAATGTCTTGGGACAGTAGTGTGTAAAGGCAGGAAGAAGCAGGCAGCTTGGTGAAATGACAAAGTCGTGGCAGTCTGTAAAAAGAAAAAGAAGGCATTTCAAAAATAGCTCCATACTAGAACTCTGTCAGACAGAGAAATTTGTGTTGAAGAAAGAAACAAAGCCAAACAGGTAATTGCAGATTCCATAGGAAGACTTTGGAAATAAATTAAAACTTTTGGTGCAGCCACACAAAACCATTCTGGAACATCATTAGCAGTCTTCAAAGAGAGGGAAGAAGGAATTAACAAATGTTTAGGGCAGGTTAGGAAAGCTCCTAGCGAATCCTGTGGCTGTCTTGGGTGGATGGAGGGAATATTTTGAAGAGTTTCTCAATGTAAGTGTATTGTTCAATGTGGTATCAGATTTTGAGGTAAAATTGGATAGCAATGATGAGGAAGTGGAGAGAATAGTCAATAGATTGCAGTGCAATAAAGTAGCTGTGATTGATGAAATTAAATCAGAAATGATCAAATACGGTGAAAGTCAGGTCTCAAATAAATACACGGGTTAACTGAAATGGTGTCAGAGTTGGGACACGTTCCATCTGACTGGACTAAAACAGTAATCACACCAATTTTCAAGCATGGAAACAGGAAAGATTGTAACAACTACAGAAGAATCTCTTTAATTAACTTTGTGGTCAAAATACTCTCAGTTACTGTTGAAATGAGATGCGTGTATTAGTTGAAGACCAGTTGGATAAGCAGTTTGTGTTTAGGCCTCTTAAGAAACTGTCAAGACCATATCTTTAGTTTATGGCAGATAATGGAGAGGTATTATGAGTGGAACAGGAAACTGTATCTTTGTTTTATAGATCTAGAAAAGGTTTATGACAGTGTCGCTAGGATGAAGCAATCATCAGTTCTACAAGATTATGGAATAGGGGCAACCTTATGCAGGCAATTAAATGCCTTTACATAGACTGTCAGGCAGCAGTTAGGACTGACAGTAAATTGAATGCATGGTTTATAGTAGTTTCAGGTGTAAGGTAATGCTGTAAGTTTTCACCACTGTTGTTCATACTATTTATGGATCATATGTTGAAAACAATAGTCTGGCAAGGTAAGATCACAATAGGTGTAAAAAAAGGGGGGGGGGAGCAGTCTTGCATATGGAGATGACTTAGTTGTTCTTTCTTTCTTTCTCTCTCTCTCTTTATATCATAAGGGTGCAAAACTACTGTAGTCATAAGTGCCAATTATGAAATACATTATGACTGTATGGATTAATCAAGGAGAAAGTTAAATTTTCTTTTCCGTGTTAGAGTGGTGTATAAAATGTAGGATGCGATCAACAGAATGCAGGTCTTCAGTTAAAAAATCAGATGTAAAACATAAATTTTGCTGGAGATGGTTAAAAAATGGGCACTGCAGCAGAAGGTAAGGTAGGTTGGGAACAATTGCCACAAAGTGGAGCAGGATTGTCACCTAGTAAGTGGAGGTGACTAAAACGAATGTCCTTTGCACAGGCGGGCTACAATGACCTCCTCACAGCGGGAGGGCCGAAAGATTGTTGACCATGTGAAAGGGAGGGGTGTGATCTCCCAGAGTTTGTTGCCTTGAAGGGAAGACCAATTTGTATTACAGAATGATACCACATGCTTGGAGACTATGGTACAGAGGTCATCCGACAGAACAGAATGAGTAGCAAGCTGAGGGAGGGAAACTGCAGCCTTTGCAACAGCATCTGCACTCTCTTTTCCCAACACTCCAACATGGACAGAAAGATACAAAAACATCACCATCGTCCCACTGACAGTTAGCGAGTGGACGCATTTCAGAATCCACTGTACCATGGGATGGATTAGACATAGAACGCGAAGGCTCTGAAGAGTACTCAGAAAGTCTGAACAAAGGACACTATGAGAAGGCAAGTGTTGCCTAAGGTCCTGGTTGGCTAAATAAAGAACAAAGAGCTCTGCAGTGAAGATTGAGTACTGGTCCGAAAGACAATATTGATAGAAATTATCACCGAGTACAACGGCACACCCAACTTCATGGTCGGTCTTTGAACCATCGATGAAGATTAAGATACTATCGGCAAGCTGTGTGCTGAGTGCAAGAAACTCATTGCAGTAGACCAGTCCAGGGGTAGTGTCCTAGGGAAGCGAATGGCATTCAAAGTAGACACGGATCCCCGAATAGAGGCATGGCAAGGAGGAGCTGACACCCATCAGCAACATGGCAGGGAGATTAAGAGTCTAAATGCCAAAGCAGCAAATGAAGGTGAACTCCGAGAGGTAATTGAGATGATGGATGCACTGCAGACAGACAGTAGAGGGAGTGATCAAAAAACACAGCTTACATTGGCTGACCACGCATAAATGATAATCGGTTTGCATATTGACTGAGAAGGTCGTCTCTCCGGTAGGATAATGGTAATTCTGCATAGTTTCTACAGGACTGGTGTAGAAGGCTCCCATTGCCAAACAGATCACTTGATGACGGATTGTCTTGAGACAGCATAGAGTAGATGACCATGCAGAGGAGCAGACTATACACCCATACACAAGGGAGCAGTACAATCAGAGGAGAGTAGACACTTCCGCACCCCATGAAGTGCCTCACACTACTCTGAGAACATTAAGTGATCAGGTAGACTGAGCTTCAAAAGATGTGATGTGGGAGGACCAACAAAGTTTACAGTCAAATGTGAGTTGCAAGAAGTTTGTTGTCTATATGAATGGAAGAACATCTGGACCAAGATGGAGAGTCAGTGGGAGAAACTCTGTGCATTGCCAGAAGTTCATACAGACTATCTTGTCTGCAGGAAAGCAGAACTCGTTGTTGGTGCTCAACAAAGAGAGATGGTCAAGACTCCACTGCTCGAGTAAGCAATGTCATTGGGAGCTGCACTAGATGACAAAGTCATCTATAAAAAGAAAAGCCGAAATGCCTGATGGGAAACAACCCATGACAGGGTTGATTGCAACTGCAAAGAGAACAATGCTCAGTACTGAGCCTTGTGGGATACCATTCTTGTGAATAAAAATACACTTTAAATACAGTATCTTTTAAAAATTCCTGAACAGAAACAGGCATATGGACCTGGATTCTCCAAGTGTGCAAAGCATGCAGGATGGCTGCCCTCCAACAGGTGTCATATGCCTTTCCCAAGTAAAAAAAAACATGGACACTGTATAACACTTCCGTAAAAAATAGTTCAAAATATGACTTAATAGGGTGATGAGATGATTGACAGCAGAGTGGTTCTTACGAAGTCCACAATATGTGTTTGTGAGGAGAATCCGAGATTCGAGACACCATACTAACCAACCCTTAATCATATGTTCCATCACCTTGCAGATGCAACTGGTGGCGCATATTCAATGGTAGCTGGAATGGAGGTGTCTGTTCTAGCCAGGCTTAGGTATAGGAATGACTATGGTTTCACGGCAGCGTCTAGGAAATGTACCATCCCTCTAGACGCAGTTACACATTCGTAGAAGAAAATGCAAGCCCTCTAGAGACAGGTTTTGTAACAACTCTACATTAATGCCCTCTGGTCCTGGAGAGGAGGATAAGACAAAGAGTGCATCTTGAAGCTCCCTCATAGTAAATTTGGTGTCATAGCATTCATTGTTTTCAGAGGAGAAAGAGAACATCCTTTTTACTGCTGCCTTTTTTCTAGAGAGGAAACTGGGATAGTTGTTTGTGGAGCTGGAAGTCTTGGTGAAGTAGTGGCCCATGGTGTTGGACATGGAAATGGGTCTACAATAACATTTGCAATAGTGAGGTTGGAGACTGCAGAATGAGCCAAGGTCCCAGAAAGGTGATTGAGGTTGCCCCAAACACCAGAAGAGGGAGTGAAACTGTTGAAAGAATTGATGAATGAAAGCCAGCTAGTGAGGTATTGCTAATGATGCAGCAACATTGTACCGAATACTATTCTCTAGTGTGGGATGGTGTTTGAAAATGCTGAAAGCCCATCTCCGAGCTCTGATTACCTCATGGCACGTCTCTTTGCACCGGGGAACGGGGGTATGTAGTGGTGAGGAGGAGGTGCGAGGGATGGAACATTCAGTGGCAGGGGGGGATAGTGCTAGTGAGGTAGTAGACCTGGTCATCAATACTGGGAAAATGGTACCCCTGAAGCTTGCTATGGAGAGAAGAGCTGCCAGTTAGCTTTGGAAAGCTGCCAACTGTGTGGACACACTGATGGGATGGGCATCAACAGACAAATCACTCACAGTCAATGGTCACTGGAGTGTGTATCTGCATGGACAGACCACTCAAGCCAATGAGCAAGCTGTACAGTACAGATTGAGAGGTCTACATGGGAAAGAGTATGTATGGAGTCTGATAGGAATGTAGGTTCACCAGTACTGAGACAGATGAGACTGAGATGATTGAAGTTATCCACCAAGAGAGAGCTCCTCTGACAGGGGCATGAAGAAACCCAGAGGGGATGGTGGGCATTGAAGTCGCCGACCAGCAGAAATGGAGGAGGGGGCTGCTCAATAAGATGCAGTAGATCTGCTCTGGTGATAATAAAAGATGATGGTGTGTAAATATCGCAGAGTGAGTAGGTGAAGCCAGTAAGGAAAAGTCTCAGAGCTACTACCTGAATCTGTGTATCCAAGGAAGTCAGGCTATGGATGTTATCTTAGATGAGCATCATGACACTCCCGTGACCTGGAATTCCTACTACAAGGGAGAGGTCAAAACGGACTGAGGTGAAGTGTGGAAAATGTAAGGGATCATAAGGGTTTCGTTTTGTTTCTTGCAGGCAGATAATCATAGGGGAGTAAGTTCGCAAAAGAATCTGCAGTTCTGTCCTATTAGATCGGTTCCACTGAAGAATGCCACTTTTTACAGAAAGGGAGGTACCAACTAGGTTACTTCCCCAGAACCATGGTCTTCCACCCCAGAGATAGGGTGATGTCCATAAGTTCCAAAGCTTGTTCTGCTTGGGCAATCATAGGCAAAACCCCTGGGAAGTCTTGGGGACTTCATCTTAAGATTTGCCGCTTCTTCTTTTTCATCGCCCTTTGAGGACGAGAGAAGTCATTATGAAAGGAGCCGGTTGAGGTGACATTGAAGTCAGAGAGGGAACTAGCAGCCTTCAGGCCCTGAGTGTGTGGTTCCTGATTGTGACTGCCTGTCAGTATTCTTCATTTTAGAGTGCTGGGAGGGAGGTTCCCTGAAGGAGTCCCATCCCCAGCAGGTTCAAGAGAAGATGCTCTCTTCTCTGACTGAGGAGGAGGCGGGAGTGGTGGGAGAGCAGGGGTGGGGGTGGTACCTTGAAAGGGAGGAGTGGTAACCACGAGGGGGGAGGGGGAAGTTGTAAGATGGCAGGAGGAGGTTAGGGAAGGCGGAGTTGAGGGAAATGACACTCAAGAGACAAACAATGTTAACGATACCGGGTGGAGTCAGTCATACTTATTTTGAGCCTCAGGTTAGGACAGACGGTTGAGAGTCTTAAACTCCTGGATTTTTTCCTTTCCTTTTTGTACACTGGGCAATCCAGTGAACGAGTAGAATGCAGGGCAGATCAGTTTACACAGCTAGTTGGTGGGATGCAGGGGTTCCCTGTATGGAGAGGTTGGCCACAGTCGCCACAAACGGGGTTAGTGTTGCATCTGGAAACATGTGGCACCAGCACGGAGGCAACGGAAGTACTGCATAGGTGGTGGAATATATGGCTTCATGTCACATCTGTAGATCATTTTGTGACATTATCTGGTTGTAGTTCATAGATTCTTGATATTCTCGAAGATCGTAGCTCTCGGTGGCGGCTAGCTAAAATCTCATGGGGCGAAAACTAATTCACTACAAATAATGTAGGCAACACAGAACTATAGTTCTTTGATACTTTTAATTATTAATAAATGCCCAGTTGTCCTCATTTATGGCCAGCCTATAAGTCTCATTAATTACAATTAATATGACACGAATACACCAATAATATGAATTTACACCATTTGTGTGTGGAATACAAAAGTTCAAGGTGTGCATCTTAATGTGGCATAAATATTAATAGTCCATTCATAATACTGGTAGAAACACTTTCCATATGACTAACACAAAAGACCTTGTACATAATTGTTCAAAATTAATGTTCCAACTGACATGGATTGTACCTCAGATCGCAACCAAAACAATACTCTGAACTAGCGTGGATTATGCCTTAGACAACAGACAAAACAATATTCAATTACATGCCCCGAACATATCCTATTTATATCTTTCAAAAAAAAATGTTACTGGAAATTGTGTATTGTTAATAATGTACATTAAACTGTTGTAATGGAAAATTATATGCAACTGGCTATAGTAAAAAGTAGCATAAATAATATTGAGTAACTGAATATACAAATCTCAGATAAAAGAATAGTATTTCCTTTACATATTTAACAAAATAGATTCATCAACAATACTTTCATCATTAATGGTAATTATACAGAAACTAAAGAGGGCAAAGCAATCCTAACATTACTTGTGAAACATAGTACTACCTAGTTCAATATTATGAGAAAAGAATTTAATTAGCTTTAACATAAGATTAGCTAATTAAACAAACTTCTCTGGCATCAAATACTAGAAAATGACTTTGGCTACTTACATTATAACAAAGAATAACAAAAGTTTTGGAAAATAAAATGATAATGGACTAATTACATTCATATCTATTATTATGCAACAGTCGAATTGGGAGGTTCAATGTTGCAAGCAGATAGGAATAAATCCCAACTTGCTTCTTTACATCACCCCCTCATTTAATTAACCAGATATTTATTTGAAAAAAAAAATAACTATGTAATTAAACAAGACAAACAAAGGCAAGTTAATCAAATAGCTAGAAATAAACCATATGAAATACACCTAGGTACATAATTACAAAAAATAACAATCTACATCACACATTCTGGTCCTGAAATTACATGTAGCCCCAGAACAAAATATATAAAATATGTACAAAACAAGTGCAAAATTTACAAATTTGTACACATCAGTCAAATAAAAAAATATTGCTTTTGAAGGGAGGAACATTCATCTCCCAGTTCTTTCAATACACTTCACTCGATACACAAAGCACTTAAATGTTCGCTTATCTTTACTGTGGGTCCGTGCCTTCATGAGGTCCAAAAATGGTTGTCCCACAAGTCAGGCAATGTCCTTGTCCTGGAGGTGGCTCTCCTCTAACATAGTACATAAAAAATATACAAAATTCTCTACATTAGCACCTCAACAAATCTTATCACTAATTGCACAAAAATATAATTGTTACTTTTATATTTTAAGTTCTATTATTCATGAAAAAGAATGGAAACTTACTTTGTACCACAAAAATATCTATATAGGCTACAATTAATCAAAAATTGAAATGAAATTTAAAGCAAAAACTTGAAAATCATATTGTTTTTTGTAATACCAAAATCTAAATTTTTAACATCTAACATCAAAGTACCAAGGTAATCACACTTCTATAGACAGCATATGAACAAAAAATTATGACCACCACTTCTTACTTACAGATGACAAATACCGAGCAGGAAATAAATGATCAAAATATCAAATAAAAAAGATGGGAGATTCACAAACTAGAGTTACACCAAAAATTTGCAAACACATCTTACACGAAAGCAGTTGTATCTGCCCAAGACAATACATATGTACATCTGCCCAAAATCTCTCACTTCCAAGTTCACAAATCTTACTTAGTTATCTGTAAGATAGAACCCATAAAAAATCTGCAATAGCAAAGACAGGCTACCTAACCATTAGCCCTAACTACTGATTATCATTACATCATTATACCTCATATATGATGAACCTCCTACCTACTTAGTTAAACTTACCACTAGAAAAATAAATATAGACATACCCTTTACATAAAAATTTTGTCTCAAGAATCATGTTAATACTAAAACCTGCTATCATTAATAAATAACACACTAACTTTCGCCCTGTTAACTTCAGTGATACAAGGACTTGTTTCTTCACACTCTCAGATAACTTATGATTATTACTAATAATAATTATTCCCGAAACATGCATAATCACTACTCTATCTGTATCTTTAATTGTTTCAAACAAAGTATGAGTAATACCATTAAGATAATTATCACTGTCCAGTAAGCATTTCACTGGTACACCTTGCACTCTAGTTGACACTATTGGATGCTATACCTTATCAGTACTTACAACAGATCATTAATTTTTCCCTGGATAAGCAATCATTCATTTCACACAAATCATTTGAAGCTACAATTAAGTGACACACATTATGGTCTACTTCCACTTCCTTACTATTTTCTAGCTCTAACTTCGCATTCTCTTCCTGTTTACCAATTCTTTCCACATTTGTCTTAATAACTCAATATTTGACCATAATGCCTGACACATAGGTTTTTTATGTTGTCTTAATGATTGCCCATTATCATTAGAGTCAAAGTCATCAAATTCTTTAGAGTTAACAATAGATACATTGCTACCCCCCATCACATGCACTAAACTTGACATTGTCTACTTCTTTCACTTCCTGCTCAATTTCTACAATTTTACAATCCACATCCTCAAAAATTTTTACCACAGATACTGAACTTACTTCCACTTTATCCTCTACAATGCCAAACCTATTTTCCAATTCAAATTTTACCTGACCAATTTGATTTTGAAGTTTTTCTTTATTCTCTGTACAAGATTTTCTGATAACTGAAAACTCTTATCAAAAGAATTAGCAACAGTTTCCACACTTTTTTCACATAAGGTAATTCTGTTATGTTATTTATACAGGATTTATTAATTTCCGTTAAACTGACATTTTCTTCTACAGTTTTTATTTCATTTTCACAATTAGCTTCTACTTCAATTTTCTTAAAGGAATCTACCAAATCACTATTTACTTCAACTTCCTGACACAAATCATGATTGTTTTCATCTAGTTTTAAGTTTAATAATATTAACTTACTATAGCTTTCGTCAATCACCTCACTCAATTTTCGACTAACTTCCACAAAACCTAACTTTGCCTAACCAGGAGCTTCATCTAATACTAACTTTACATAACAATCACTTTTATCATCCAGCGTTGATTTTTCAGAACTTTACCTTAGAAATACAATGTTTTCTCAGCACCGCTCGGCGTTCTCATCAGTGATGTACAGCAATGCTTTGAATGTGATGTCCAAGAAATTCACACAGCTGCTATGTCTCCAAACTTCACAGCGGAATTTCTCCCTTCTGTTTACAAGCCATCTTTGAATGCTGATTTATCTATTATGACCTCGGTGTTGCCCCATCCTCTATTGGCTGCCTCTTGACGTAGATTTTTGTATACACAAATGCAGCTTCGAAATTCGAAGACATAGGTGTTTGTTTTTAATGTGTCTTAAAATAACACATATCACTAATGATTCTTCTACTGTTCACTGTGCCACAAGAAGTATTTTCATTTTCACAGCTACAACTATGTACACCTCATTCATGACACACTGTTCATAGAAGATCACAAGTCCCAATTCATACAGTCATTAACGATGAAATCCTCACCCGGTAAGTAACAGATGTGACATTACCTGGTTGTAGTTCATAGATTCTAGATGTTCTCTAAGATCATAGCTCTCAGTGGCGGCTGGCTAAAATCTCATGGGGTAAAAACTAATTCACTACAAGTAATGTTGGCAGCACATAGAATTGCAGTTCTTTGACACTTTTAATTATTCATAAATACCCAGTTGTCCCCATTTATGGCCAGCCTGCAAGTCTCATTAATTACAATAAATGTGACATGAATAGATCAATAATACAAATTTACACATTTCGTGTGTGGAATACAAAAGTTCAAGGGGTACATCTTAATGTGGCACAAATATTAATAGTCCATTCACAATACCGGTAGAAACACTTTCCATATGACTAATATAGAAAATCTTGTACATAATTGTACAAAATTGAAGTTCCAACTGGTGTGGATTTTACCTCAGATCACAGCCGAAATAATACTCTCAACTAGCTTGGATTATGCCTCAGATAACGGATAAAACAATACTCAATTACATGCCATGAACACTTTCTATTTATATCTTTCAAACAATGATACTGGAATGAAACTTCCTGGCAGATTAAAACTGTGTGCCGGAACCGGGACTCGAACCTGGGACCTTTGCCTTTCACGGGCAAGCGCGCTACCGAGTGTGCTATCCCGACACGATTCACGATGCCGCCTCACAACTTTACTTCTGCCAGTACCTCGCCTCCTACTTTCCAAACTTCACAGAAGCTCTCCTGCGAACCATGCAAGACTAGCACTCCTGGAAGAAAGGATATGGTGGAGACATGGCTTAGCGCTGGCCGTGGTGGCCAAGGGGACTGAGGCGCTTCAGTCACGGTCCGCACGGCCACAATGGTCGGGGGTTCGAATCCCCCCTCGGGCATGGATATTTGTGTCGTCCTTAGTCTTAGTTAGTTCATAAGTAGTTTGTAAGTTTAGGGACTGATGACCCCGTAGTTAAGTCCCATAGACTATACAAACATTATTATTAAACATGGCTTAGCCACAGCCTAAGGGAGTGCTAGTCTTGCATGGTTCGCAGGAGAGCTTCTGTGAAGTTTGGAAAGTAGGAGGCAAGGTACTGGCGGAAGTAAAGTTGTGAGGCGGCATCATGAGTCGTGTCGGGATAGCACAGTCGGTAGTGCGCTTGCCCGCGAAAGGCAAAGGTCCCAGGTTCGAGTCCCAGTTCCGGCACACAGTTTTAATCTGCCAGGAAGTTTCATATCAGCGCACACTCTGCTGCAGAGTGAAAGTTTCATTCTGAATGATACTGGAAATTGCATATTGTTAATGACATGAATTAAATTAATTATAATTGAAAAGTAAACACTTATATGCAGCTGGCTGCAGTAAAAAACAGTATAAATAATATTGAGTACCTGAATATATAAATCTCGGATAAATGAATAGTATTTCCTTCACATATTTGACACAACAGTTTAATCAACAATACTTTCATAATTAATGGTAATTATACAGAAACTAAAGAGGGTAAAACAATCCTAACATCGAAAGGTAACTGGCTCACTTGAATGACTGCTACATAGTCTGTGCTATATTGATCCTCCCCACAAACACCAACTTGTCTGAGTTACGCAGATGCGACCTCTTCCTACAGTATATCCTAATGGTAATTATACAGAAACTAAAGAGGGTAAAACAATCCTAACATCGAAAGGTAACTGGCTCACTTGAATGACTGCTACATAGTCTGTGCTATATGGATCCTCCCCACAAACACCAACTTGTCTGAGTTACGCAGATGCGACCTCTTCCTACAGTATATCCTACGCTCTTGCAATCCCCCAGGCCTAAACCTTTGCTAGTTCCTGCCCCCACCACTCTCCTCTCCCCTTTCTTTTCCTACCCAAACTCCAGTTTATGTACATCTCCATTTCCATCACATACTTCAGTCCCTCCCTATCTGTCAGACAGCACTGACATTTGCTCCATCTCCACCAGCATCCCTTCCTGCTTTCCTCTCCATGCCTCCTCACCCCCACCACAGGTTGCTCTCGCCTCAGCTGTGCTGTCTGTTGCAGTCCAGCCGCAGCAGCCAGAGATACCAGTTGAGTTTGTGTGTGTTTGTACACATTCTCTGTGGCAGATAAAGGCTTATTCTTTTGTGTGTTTCTTTTTGCGACTCATCGGGTGTCTCTGTAGTGAATAGCAACCTATCCTTTCCAAAATATTATTGAATCCTTTCAGTTATTTGCATTGTTTGATTTTGCCTAACATTACTTGTGAAATATAGTAATACCTACTTTAATATTATGAGAAAAGAATTTAATTAGTTTTAAAATAAATACTAATTAGTATACTATCTGAACGCTAACAATATACCTCTGACGCAAACTAATTAATATTTGCTACTTAAACAAACTTCTCCGGTGTCAAATACTAGAAAATGACTTTGGCTAGTTACAAAGAATAACAAAAGATTTGGATAATAAAATGGTAATAGACTAATTACATTCATACCTCTTATTATGCAACAGTGATATTGAGACGTTCAGTAATGCAAGCAGATTGGAATAAACCCCATTAGGCTTTCTTACAATTACCCTGACTTTCTAAGGCAAGGTATCCCCTTCAAAAGCCAGGTTAAAAGTGCGAGTGTCAACAGAATTAGGCCTTTGGGCCTCTCTGGATATGACAAACAAATCTAACCCCACGCCGCTCCAGGTTTGACCTGACTTCTTTGTCTGTTTGTAACAAAATGTCCCTGTGAAACTTAACACCCTGTGTCATATTGTGGGACTGGTGAGGCATGATGCTCAATGGGATGTCTCAATTGCTGGCAGGCTCAAAGTGCAGCCGACTGAGTGGCAGAAGATGTTCGAATCAAGACAGAGCTGGATTGCATCTTACTCAATGCCTCAACTTCACCAAACTGATTTTCTGTGTGTTCCACAAAGAAGAGAGGTTTGGTAGCATCAAATGTCTTCCCATCTGTCCTGGAACACACTAAGTATTTAGAAAATGGCTTTGCTCCTAGTCTACGGAGTGTAGCCAGGGAGAGAAAGACTGTGGAAGAAAAAGCTAAAACTGAAGACCTATTCCTGTCTACAGAGTTTGGCAACTGGAGAGTGGCTGGACCAGGGTGGCCACCAAATCTTCATTTTCAAACTCAAGGTTTTTTCCAGGTTAAAAATAATTATTTTCCAGGTTTTCACGAAACTTAATTTTGCTCAAAGGGGTTAGCAAACAACTATACCGTAAAGAAACTAGTTACATATTTTTTTAAAACATGTCATCCAAGTTGAACCATGTCACGTTGTAATATACACCAAGCAGTGGCGAATCCAGGATTTACGTAGAAGGAGGGGGGGGGGGGCAGAGCTCATAAAAATTGTGAAATTGTACCTCAAACTGATCAAAAAAGAACCAGCTCATATTATGAGGTTTTCCTCATGGTTTTGGGGATCTGCAGCCCCATAGTCCCCCCTCTCCCCGCCCCAGATTCAACACTGACACAATGTATAGTACAGGGTGTACATTTTAAGTTGACAAACCAGAATAACTAGGAAAAGATAGTATATATTCAACAACGGTTTTCACCATATGAACGGCCGGCAGAGGCTTAGGAAATGATACTAAACTTGAACTGTCTCCACCTTTTGGAAGTGGTGTGGGTGGCTAGTGTAAAATTTTAAATGGAAACTTCCATTGTTAATTGCAGATTCAGATTCTACAGAGCAAATCATGTGCAGTTTGATTGATTTTTTTTCTCTTTCAATTGGCAACATGTTGCACTGTAATGGTAAGAATTATTTGCCATACTGCTGAAGGAATGTAAAACCCAGGAAAGAAAAAGGTTAGTCATATTGATGATGCTTTAGAACCCAACCAAATGATACCAGATGTACATTTCTTCCCGGCTAGTTCCATTAAATGTTTTGTCGGCAATTCATAACTGGTATTCAAACAAGGGCAGTCTGGACTAAGGTATCACTTTGGAAGACTGCCCTGTCCACTGCGGGGAGAGGGAAGGATCACTTTGGGGATCATTTGGTAGCGTTCTGAAGTATCATGAATATGGTTTTCATTTATTTCCCGTTTAGTACATTTCTTCACCAGGATGAGAAGTATTTCTTTATTACAGCCCCATCTGTCGTAAAGAAAGAAAGAAAAAAAAAAAAAATAGAACAAACCAACAAAAAACAAAACAACTATCAACCAGACCATACCTGATGTGGGCCTTAGAATCCGAATCTGCAATAAAATTTAAAATTTTACACTTGACACTCCCCCAGTAAATTAATTATCCTCGTAATTGTTACCGCGACTTCTCATTGGCGCTAGATGGGTCCGCATGAAAAACAGTTCAGCCATCAACAATACGTACATGATGACTGTGTTTACTACTTATATATTACCATTAAGACTCCTATAAACCCGAGCAGAACTGTCCGCCATTTTTCCCCAAGCTGCAGTAGTTGCCACGTTCCGGACGAAGCTCACGCATTACTTCGCGTTTATTCAAGTTGCTCATACTCGCAAACTACTCTCTGTATGAACCTGCAATTTTCATGAATGTGTTCGTGAAGGACTACACTACATTTTCATTTTAGTTTCGTTTGTGGTAATAGTTTATTAAGAGGATATACTGACAGTTTACGAACATACACTTACTGACGACGTTACGGAATTTTCGACATGCGTGGTACTTTTTTTCTGTTGAATTTAGGTGAAACGTTCAAAATACATCAAATTTTTTTCTCCAAACAGAAACTATGTGAGAAACGTATATCTTGAGATAATGTCAGTTAAACATGCAGCATTGGGATACAATCGCCTGTCTAGTAATACCTCGTCTGGTTCGCTTTTCCCACGACATTATCTACATGTTCTTTCCAGTTTAAGTTCAAAATGTTCATAAATCTATCGGACTAAACTGCGTGGTCATCAGTCCGTGGCTTACAAACTACTTAAACCTAGGTAAACTAACCTAAGGACAAACACACACACCCATGCCCCAGGGAGGACTCGAACCTCCACGGCGAGCAACCGCGCACTCCGCAGCGAGACGCTTTAGACCACACGGCTACTCCACCGCGGCTCCAATTTAAGTCTGAAAGTAATAGTAATTCCTAGGTATTTAGTGGAGTTCACGGCCTTCACTTTTGATTGATTTATCTTGTAAACAAGTTTAACGGATGTCTTTTCGTACTCATGTGGACGACTTCACACTTCTCATTATTTAGAGTCAATTGCCAATTTTTACACCATACTGATATCTTATTCAGACCATTCTGCAGTTGGTTTTGATCTTTGGATGTTTTTACTAGACAGTAAATGATGGCCTCATCTGCAAACAACCCAAGAGAGCTACTTTGATTTTCCTCCAAATCGTTTATGTAAATAAGGAACAACAGAGGACCAATAACACTACCCTCTGGAACGCCCGATATCACTTCTGTTTTAGTAGATGACTTACCATCGAGTACTACGAACTGTGTCCTCTCTGACAGAAAATCCCCTATCCAATCGTAAATTTGGGGCGATATACCATAACCATGCAATTTGATTAAAATCCGTTTGTGAGGTACGGTGTCAAAAACCTTCTGGAAATCAATAAATACGGAATCGATTTGCGAACCCTTGTCGATAGCTTCCATCACTTCGTGTGAATAAAGAGCTACTTGTGTTCCGCATTAACGATATTTTCTAAATCCGTGTTGACCTTGGGTCAATAGATCGTTCTGTTCGAGATAATTCATAATATTTGAATACAGGATATGTTCCAAAACCCTGTTGCAAATTGATGTCAATGAAATAGGCCTTTAGTTTAGTGGGTTACTCCTACTGCCTTTCTTGAATATAGGTGTGACCTGTGCAACTTTCCGATCTTTTGGTACAGATCCTATAAGAGAGCGGGTGTATATGGCTATTAAGTAAGGAACTCTCTCTTCAGCGTTCAGTATTAGAGCTAAGCACAGGTTGTTACTGGATAACGTCCATACTTGAAGATAGTGGTACTAACTTCTTAACCCATTAAATTCAATAGTTGCAAAGTACAAAAGTGTTGTGTTTCTATGTAATTCAATTTCAATTTTTCAGTTATATCAAAAGGACATTGTAAATATCTCAATACAGTGTGCTTTATTATGTGAGGAAATGAGAACAAGTCAGTTCATTAGCTAGTGAAGAGTTTCTTGGTGTCTGTCATTTTCTAGTATTCTTGCATAAAATCCACGTTAGATTTAGTAATTTTCGTTCTATTACTGATAGGGAATGTAACTTCTATTAGTTTTTGCAAACTGAGTAGTAGGTTTGAAACACTTTGGAACAACAAGCAAAGAAATAAACGTTTGTGACTGATGAAGGAATACCTGAACACCAATTAATAAATCCCTAACTTTACTCTTTTTCGTTAAAAAAAATTACGTTTCCTTGAATAAAGCGACAGTTAAAATTTTTGCGTAGTAACCATATGGCAAAATACGCCCCTCTTTGCATGTTATCATTTGCCAAAATATCATTTTGATACCTCTAACCGGTTGATTGGAATAAACTCTTTCAAGTTCTGAAGCAAGCAGGAGTAAAATATAGGGAACGAAAGGTTATTTACAACTTGTCAGAGTTGAAGGGCATGAAAGGGATGCAGTGGTTGGAAAGGGAGTAAGACAGGGTTGTAGTCTTTCTCCATTGTTGTTCAATTTGTACATTGAGCAAGCTATAAAGGAAAGCAAGGAGAAATTTGGAGTAGGAATTAAGGTTCAGGGTCAAGAATTAAAAACATTGTGTTTTGCCGACGACATAGTAATTCTGTCAGATACAGCAAAGGACCTGGAAGAGCAATTGAACGGAATGGACAGTGTGCTGAAAGGTGCATTGCATATAAGATGAATATTAACAAGAGCAAAACTAGGGCAATGGAGTGCAGTGTAAGAAAATCAGGTGATGCTGAAGGAATTAGATTGGGAAACGAAGCAATAAAGGAGGTAGATGAGTTTTGTTACTTGGGCAGTAAAATAACAAATGATGGTCGCAGTACAGAGGATATAAAATGCAGAATGGCAATGGGTAGAAAAGCGTTCTTGAAAAAGAGAAATTTGTTAACGTCGAATATTGATTTAAACCTAAGGAAGTCCTTTCTGAAGGCATTTGTATGGAGTGTTGCCTTGTATGGGAGTGAGACATGGACGATAAACAGTGCGGACAGGAAGAGGATTGAGGCTTTTGAAATATGGTGCTACAGAAGAATGCTGAAGATTAGGTGGGTGGATCGCATAACTAATGAGGAGGTACTGAACAGAATTGGGGAGAAAAGGAATTTCTGGCATACCTCGACTAAAAGAAGGGATAGATTGGTAGGACACATTCTTAGACATCAAGGAATTGTGAATTTAGCGTTGGAGGGAAGTGTATCGGGAAAAAAATCGCAGGGGAAGACTAAGAGATGGATACAGTAAGCAGATTCAGATAGATGCAGGTTGTCGTTCTTATGTGGAGATGAAGAGGCTTGCTCAGGATAGGGTGTTGTGGAGAGCTGCATCAAACCAGTCTCTGGACTGAAGACCACAACAACAACAAACCTCTAACCGTGTATGAGACGCAGATATATTTCATGCTGGCCTTATCGCCATCAGAAATGAGTTCGCTACATAAAATGAATTTTACAATTTGAGTGAAAGGTAAAGATCTCCTGCTATGTTTAAAATAAATTTCAAAGCGTCAGGAAAATTTCATCTGCAGCAACATATGATGTAACATGCACCAAACGAAATAACATAGTAGCCCTTATTGCCAACTTTTCCTAACCTAGCGCTGTCTCTTATTTCAAAGCCAATTTCTTACTAACTATGGCTATTCACGAAATTATGCAGATTTCGTCAAAATGCTGACATATAAAGATTTAAGTAGCAAAAAAATTAAATTTTTCTACCAATTAGTTTTCACGAAATCGTTTGTGAAAGATGGCAGGACGTGCGTCTTTATGCTGTTGGTGCGGCGCAGTTCCAACCATGTTGGGGAAAACATGGCAGGCGATTCAGCCTGGGTATTTAGAGCTCTAATTACCAATGTTACATCAGTCACAGCAATCGTCTATAATTATTACGAACGAACATAGACACCGACTTTTGAGAATCTTTGGGTATGCTCAGTGGCATACCCGGGTATTTCTAAATAAATAAATACATACAAAGCAAAGCCAAAAACTTATACAAAACATACACGCTATCGATTCCATATCACCGTCACCATCACGATTATAAGTCGAAGTCCTTTTGTATTTCACTGTATACTTATCCATTAACGATTTTCACACGCAAGACATTAACCCTTTTAACCCCAAATTTTATTGATTTATGAACAAAAATATTTCTTTCCGTATATCTATAAATAATTATTGGATTAATGGTTATTTGGCAGAATTTTTGATTATTTTCAGTTTTTGGAGAGAAATTTGGGATGAATACAGATGGCATCAGTGTGCAGGATGTGTTTCCTTTACCGTAACTAATAACATTTTCAAACTGTTCACCATTAATTTAGACATTGGACAATTATTTAGTAATAAAGTTTTTAAATTATTTTGTTTCCTTTACCTTGATAAAATTATTTGGAAGTATTGTTGCATTTACTCCAACTTAAACATCAAGCAACATATATATTTTGACAATCCATTGTAGCCTAAAGCTCTGTTTCCTCCGGGTAATGACAGACAACCTAGTCACAATGAATTATTGGAAGCCCAGCAATGCTATTCACAATGTTTGAACAAATGGTTGTGGCAAGAGGGATAGATAAAGATGATGGGAGGGAAAGAGTTAAGATGT
This sequence comes from Locusta migratoria, assembly GCA_026315105.1. NCBI lineage: Eukaryota > Metazoa > Arthropoda > Insecta > Orthoptera > Acrididae > Locusta > Locusta migratoria. Next base: position 288,374,170 of record CM048747.1, on the reverse strand, counting down.
AATTCCATGCACAGGTGACAGGTCGAAAAGAGCAGAAACTAAGGTCCGAATACTACGTTCAATTGTTGACAAATTGTTGAAGCCTGGAAATTCAAATTCAGTAGCTGTTGCGATTAGAGAATTTTGTAGGGCTGCCAATTAAAACACAAAGACCTTCGCAAGTTTGAGGACTGTCTGTTTACAGATTGTTTTAGCTAGAAGGGATAGGGCAGTCTTCACAGCAAGCATGACGGCTCATAGGTAACATACGTGGTTGTCAAAAGGTTATCTCAAAAGATACCGGGAATTAATTCGTAGTGTAAACATTTTGAATGTATCGTACCAAACCCACTTCATTTCTAGTTATTCCACCTTCAGTTTACAATATTGACTTAACAAGCGGAATTCCATTAACATTCGGACTATTTAGAAAACGGTCACTTCACTCACATGTGAACGTGGATTTTAATGCCTACATATTCAATTACCTGTTTAAAATAATCTTTTTAGAGCGGTGTGTCTCAAAAGCCAGCCGGCCATCAATGGGATGAGAGAGTCGATTTTAATTACAGTCAAGAAAGATAACGTAAAGAAAAAATGATACCAACATTTTCAGTGGGGGTACGCCTAGCATACCCGTAGTCGGTGCCTAACAAAGCATCACAATACCAACTTTTACGGAGTTGATAGTTAAAATCAACAAAATGCTTCTGTGAAGAGATTTTTCAACACGGAATCAAACAAACGAGATCTGTGTTGATGAGATATCACGGGGGGGGGGGGGGGGGGGGGGTGCCAATTACGAAAATTGCTAAAATTTAGTACAAATAAATATCGCCTTTCACTGTAGCTGCGATTTTGTAGTCGCACCTTACGATTAACATCGCGTCTCTTCGACGTACATCGCGAGGAATTGAGTCGGCTGGTTGAACAGCACTTCGAGATAAATACAGAAATAGATAATGGAATACGTAACCTATATTTATAGAACTTTTTAAACCGCCCAGAAATATATTTGAAAATGTTTTTGTACACAAAAATAAAGCGATGAATATTATTTAACCTGCGGGTACTAGCGATCTGAGCATTTAGGTCACCGTAATTTTAAAACGACTGGCATTTTGTTACTTTCAAATATTAAACTTTGAGGTCTTATCTTACTAAAACTACTGGGATTACTTACTTCCACTTATTAAGTACATTTCTAATGATCTTGATCTGAGCAATAGACTATACACGCGAACGATCATTTAACTCTTAAAGCCGCAAGATCTCATGGGTTAAAAATCCTGGTTTCTGGCTGAAATTCAAGGTTTTTTCCCGGTTTTTTCAAATTCAAGGCTATTTCCCGGTTTTCCCAGTTTCAAGGTTCGGTGGCCACCCTGTGGACACCTTTGCACGTTTCATGTGCAAGACATCTTCCCTGGTACCACCCACTCCGGTCAGGGGCTCGTCCCATGGGTGCCATGCAGCCACAGTATGGACTGCAAGACAGAAGGTTGTTACCGAGAGTTCTGATACCCCCAAAAGGATAGGTAATCTCTCGTAGGCATGCATGGAGTGTCTATGGCTCTGGTACCAGTAGTAGTGTTATCCCTTTGTTGTCAGTGGACTCAACCAGAAGGGTACATAACAGCTGCACCACATGAACTGGTTATATATGCTGGGGACCTAGTGGGGACATGAGGCTACAGTGAGGGAGTGGGGAAAGGAAGGGAGGGGGGATCTGCGCCATTGCAGCTAGCTAGGGAGTTCTTTACTTAATGGCTCACTCTTTTAACAGAAATTTTGTAGTGGAAGTGAAAACCATGAAGGAGACCGAACTGTGTCAAAAACAGGTGTAACCAGCAAAGAGACCAAATTTGCTAAAATCATCATCGGTAGCATAGGAATAGTCAGGCCGCGTTAACGTGAAGTACCTGTAGAGAGAAAATGAGCAGGGAGTAGGAGACAAATTCAGGATGGGAAGGAGGGGAACTGGGAAAGGTAATGCAACCTGGGGAAATAGGAAGAAAGGTTCAGATTCTTTATTAGTCATTCAGCATTGGTACATGCAATAGACTTCGTCATTTCATCTTATAAGTATTACAAAATACATAGTTACATTAATTTGCTAATATCAACTACATCTAAAAATTCATCTAAAGAATAAAATTGATTCGCCAACAAGAAGTTGTGCAGCTTTTTTCTAAATGATTTAATTGGTATATTTGTAAACTCATTGGGCAGCTAGTTATATATTTCTACTGCCATGTAGATATGGCTGTCGTTGGTTTTTGCTAACCTATTTTGTGGCATAATAAGAGAATTACATGTTCTTGTATTATGATGCCTTTGATTTGACACAGGTAAATTTGGTAGTTCAGCCAGTACATAATTAACACTTTAAGATATATAAATTAATTACTGTTAAAATATTAAACTTAATGAATAAAGGCTTACAGCGAGTTCTGTTATTAGCCCTTGCCATTATTCCAACTGCTTTTTTCTGAAGCACGAGGATTTCATTTATTTTTTTGATATTGCCCCATAGTATCAGTCCATATTTTAATATAGGGTGAAAAAAAAATCAAAATATGCCGTCCTTACATATTCTATGGTAACACATGACATTAGTCTTTTTAACAAGTATACTACTCTGGATAACCTTACTGTTACATGTTCAATATGGTTGTTCCAAGTAAGTTTATTGTCCAGTATAATACCTAAGAATTTTACATTTTGTTTATTTTTGTAAATTTAGATAAACTGAATGACATATCCTGGGTCTTATTTTCATTAAGTAATAATCCATTTGCACTAAACCATGAGTCAGCACTTTCTTTCAGTACATTCATTCTGTTAACAAGTTGTTCAAATTCTTGGCCTACAAATAGAAAAGTTGTGTCATCTGGATACATGTATGTCTTAACCACTTCATTTTCTGACAAATGTGCCTCAAACTCTGTATTGTTTGGCAAGTCATTAATCAGAACTAGGAATAGAAGGGGTCCTAGTTTTGATCCTTGTGGTACTCCATGTTGGACCTGAAGTGTGTCGGATACGTCACTTCCTGAGCTAACAACCGCTTTCTGTTACTCAGGTATGATTTCATAAGTTTTAAACTTTTGCAATGGATCCCGTAGTGATCCAGTTTGGTGAGCAATACATGGTGGTCTACACAGTCGAAGGTGTTACTCAGATCACAAAAGGTTGCCTGTGCATGATCTTTCTTTTCTGTATCCAAACTGTGAGCTATTTGTCATCTTATTTGAGTCGAGGTATTCATACATTTGTCTATATATGATGCTTTCAAATACTTTGGCAATGGCTCATGGACTCTTGTGTGCCACACAGGTACTCACAAAAGAGCTGTGGGCCCTCTGGCAGGATGACTTAGTTGTGATGCATATTTGATTGAAAGGATGCAATCTAATACTTCAGAGATAGATCAGAGGTGTGAGGATTATAGTATAAAGGTCAGCATATCAACAACGAAAGTTTTGTCTGTGGGAATGATATTTAAACAGATTGAGTGCAAAGTAGGAGGAACAAAGTTAGAACATGTCGACAGTTTCAAGTACTTAGGATGTATTTTCTCATAGGATGACAACATATTTAAAGAACGTGAATCAAGGTGTAGCAAAGCTAATGCAGTAAGTGCTCAGCTAAGATTAATCTCTTCTGCAAGAATGAAGTCAGAATCAAGACTAAGTTAGCAGCGCACTGCTCCATCTTTCAACCAATTTTGTTTTACGTTTTTTTTATTATTATTATTATATATAATATTATAGAAGGAGACCTTCCAGGTGGGAAAATGGTATAAAATAAAGATTTTTGACTTACCTAAAGTACAGACTCGTCGATAGGAACACCAAACACACACAAAAACACACAACCATTCGAGCTTTCGCCACCAGTGGTGGCTTCTTCGGGAAAAAGAGGGAGGAAGGAGAGGAGAAAGGGAAGGATACGGGTTTTAAGGAAGTGGAAAAGGAGCCATTCCAATCCCAGGAGTGGAAGGACTTACCTTAGAGGACAAAAAGGAAGGTAAACAAATACACACACACTCACACATATCCACATCCAAACACACTTAGGCAGACATTTGTAGAAACCAAAGAAGTTGGACAGAGATGCCACTTCAGGCAGAGGCTCTGTCCACAGAACCGAGGCAAAGATGTTAAAGATGGCGGGCGGGAATTAGAATTTAGCGGAGGTTGAGACCAGGCGGGCAACGGGAAGAGAGAATGTGTTGAATGGCAAGTTCCCATCTCCGGAGTTCTGAAAGATTGGTGTTGGTGGGAAGTATCCAGATAACCCGGACGGTGTAACACTGTGCCAAGATGTGCTGGCCGTGCACCAAGGCATGTTTAGCCACAGGGTGATCCTCATTACCAACAAACACTGTCTGCCTGTGACCGTTCATGCGAATGGACAGTTTGTTGCTGGTCATTCCCACATAGAACGCTTCACAGTGCAGGCATGTCAGTTGGTAAATCACGTGGGTGCTATCGCAAGTGGCTCTGCCCTTGATCGTGTACACCCTCCGGGCTACGGGACTGGAGTAAGTGGTGGTGGAAGGGTGCATAGGGCAGGTTTTACAACGGGGGCGGTTACAAGGGTAGGAGCCAGAGGGTAGGGAAGGTGGTTTGGGGATTTCATATGGATGGACTAGGAGGTTACGGAGGTTAGGTGGGCGGCGGAAAGACACTCTCGGTGGAGTGGGAAGGATGTCATGAAGGATGGATCTCATTTCGGGGCAGGATTTAAGGAAGTCGTATCCTTGCTGGAGAGCCACATTCAGAGTCCGCTCCAGTCCCGGAAAGTATCCGGTGACAAGAGGGGCACTTCTGGGGTTCTTCTGTGGAAGGTTCTGAATTTGGGGGGATGAGGAAGTGGCTCTGGAAATTTGTTTCTGTACCAGATCAGGAGGATAGCCGCGGGATGTGAAAGCTGATATTAGATTATTGGTGTACTGGTTCAGGGATTCGGGACTGGAGCAGACTCGTTTGCCACGAAGACCTAAGCTGTAGGGAAGGGAACGTTTGATGTGGAATGGATGGCAGCTGTCATAGTGTAGGTACTGTTGTTTGTTGGTTGGTTTGATGTGGACGGATGTGTGAAGTTGGCCGTTGGACAGATGGAGGTCGACATCAAGGAAAGTGGCATGGGATTTGGAATAGGACCAGGTGAATTTGATGGGACCAAAGGAGTTGAGGTTAAAGAGGAAATTCTGGAGTTCTTCTTCACTGTGAGTCCAAATCATAAAGATGTCGTCAATGAATCTATACCAAACTTTGGGATGACAGGCTTGGGTATACAGGAAGGCTTCCTCTAAGCGTCCCATAAATAAGTTTGCGTACGAGGGGGCCATCTTGGTTCCCATGGCTGTTCCCTTTAGTTGTTGGTATGTTTGGCCCTCAAAAGTGAAGAAGTTGTGGGTTAGGATGAAGTTGGCTAGGGTATTAAGGAAAGAGGTTTTAGGTAGGGAATTGGGTGGTCGGCGTGAAAGGAAATACTCCATCGCAGCAAGGCCCTGGGCATGTGGGATGTTTGTGTACAAGGAAGTGGCATCAATGGTTACAAGGATGGTATCTGGAGGTAACTGGCTAGGCAAGGATTTCAGGCGATCGAGGAAGTGGTTTGTATCTTTGATGAAGGATGGGAGACTGCACATGATGGGTTGAAGGTGTTGGTCTATGTAGGCAGAGATTCGTTCAGTAGGGGCTTGGTAACCGGCCACAATGGGGCGGCCGGGATGATTGGGTTTGTGGATCTTGGGGAGTAGGTAGAAGGTGGGGGTGTGGGGTGTCGGTGGGGTCATGAGGTTAATGGAGTTAGATGAAAGGTTTTGTAGGGGGCCTAAGGTTTTGAGGATTCCTTGAAGCTCTGCCTGGACATCAGGGATAGGATTGTGTTGACAAACTTTGTAGGTAGTATTGTCTGAAAGCTGACGCAGTCCCTCAGCCACATACTCCCGCCGATCAAGTACCACGGTTGTGGATCCCTTGTCGGCTGGGAGAATGACGATGGAACGGTCAGCTTTCAGATCACGGATGGCTCGGGATTCAGCTGTAGTAATGTTGGGAGTAGGATTAAGGTTTTTTAGGAAAGACTGAGAGGCAAGGTTGGAAGTAAGGAATTCCTGGAAGGTTTGAAGAGGGTGATTTTGAGGAAGAGTGGTGGGTCTAGCTGTGATGGAGGACGGAACTGTTCCAGGCAAGGTTCTACTTGAGTCATGTCTTGCGGAGTTGGATCATTAGGAGTAGGGTTAGTTTTCTTCGTGGCAAAGTGATATCTCCAGAAGAGGCTACGAGCATAGGATAGTAAATCTTTGACAAGGGCTGTTTGGTTGAATTTGGGAGTAGGGCTAAAGGTGAGGCCTTTGGATAGGACAGAGGTTTCAGTTTGGGAGAGCGGTTTAGAGGAGAGGTTAACTACCTATACATCAAGTCCGCCAATGAACACACCTGTCAACTCCTATCCCTAATCAAAATCCTCAACCTTTCCACTTCCGCATCCACACCCACAGTTCAGAACATCCTCCTACAGGCCAACCGGAAATTAGAACAACATGACACCCTCCACCTCAAAAAACTATCCCAACTCCTTGTCACCCACCTCCGGAAAGGCAATACACTCTCCCTCAACACACACTCCCTCAACAACCACTCCAGTAAACCTCAAGCTCCTCTTATTGCAAAGAAACCCAGTCTATCCCATCTACTCAATCTCCCACTTCCAGCTCCACTCCCCCCCAAACCTTTAAATCCTACTGCACACAATCCGGAACCACGACATCCCAATTCAGTAGTTAACCTCTCCTCTAAACCGCTCTCCCAAACTGAAACCTCTGTCCTATCCAAAGGCCTCACCTTTAGCCCTACTCCCAAATTCAACCAAACAGCCCTTGTCAAAGATTTACTATCCTATGCTCGTAGCCTCTTCTGGAGATATCACTTTGCCACGAAGAAAACTAACCCTACTCCTAATGATCCAACTCCGCAAGACATGACTCAAGTAGAACCTTGCCTGGAACAGTTCCGTCCTCCATCACAGCTAGACCCACCTGCTCTTCCTCAAAATCACCCTCTTCAAACCTTCCAGGAATTCCTTACTTCCAACCTTGCCTCTCAGTCTTTCCTAAAAAACCTTAATCCTACTCCCAACATTACTACAGCTGAATCCCGAGCCATCCGTGATCTGAAAGCTGACCGTTCCATCGTCATTCTCCCAGCCGACAAGGGATCCACAACCGTGGTACTTGATCGGCGGGAGTATGTGGCTGAGGGACTGCGTCAGCTTTCAGACAATACTACCTACAAAGTTTGTCAACACAATCCTATCCCTGATGTCCAGGCAGAGCTTCAAGGAATCCTCAAAACCTTTCATCTAACTCCATTAACCTCATGACCCCACCGACACCCCACACCCCCACCTTCTACCTACTCCCCAAGATCCACAAACCCAATCATCCCGGCCGCCCCATTGTGGCCGGTTACCAAGCCCCTACTGAACGAATCTCTGCCTACATAGACCAACACCTTCAACCCATCATGTGCAGTCTCCCATCCTTCATCAAAGATACAAACCACTTCCTCGATCGCCTGAAATCCTTGCCTAGCCAGTTACCTCCAGATACCATCCTTGTAACCATTGATGCCACTTCCTTGTACACAAACATCCCACATGCCCAGGGCCTTGCTGCGATGGAGTATTTCCTTTCACGCCGACCACCCAATTCCCTACCTAAAACCTCTTTCCTTAATACCCTAGTCAGCTTCATCCTAACCCACAACTTCTTCACTTTTGAGGGCCAAACATACCAACAACTAAAGGGAACAGCCATGGGAACCAGGACGGCCCCCTCGTACGCAAACTTATTTATGGGACGCTTAGAGGAAGCCTTCCTGTATACCCAAGCCTGTCATCCCAAAGTTTGGTATAGATTCATTGACGACATCTTTATGATTTGGACTCACAGTGAAGAAGAACTCCAGAATTTCCTCTTTAACCTCAACTCCTTTGGTCCCATCAAATTCACCTGGTCCTATTCCAAATCCCATGCCACTTTTCTTGATGTCGACCTCCATCTGTCCAACGGCCAACTTCACACATCCGTCCACATCAAACCAACCAACAAACAACAGTACCTACACTATGACAGCTGCCATCCATTCCACATCAAACGTTCCCTTCCCTACAGCTTAGGTCTTCGTGGCAAACGAGTCTGCTCCAGTCCCGAATCCCTGAACCAGTACACCAATAATCTAATATCAGCTTTCACATCCCGCGGCTATCCTCCTGATCTGGTACAGAAACAAATTTCCAGAGCCACTTCCTCATCCCCCCAAATTCAGAACCTTCCACAGAAGAACCCCAGAAGTGCCCCTCTTGTCACCGGATACTTTCCGGGACTGGAGCGGACTCTGAATGTGGCTCTCCAGCAAGGATACGACTTCCTTAAATCCTGCCCCGAAATGAGATCCATCCTTCATGACATCCTTCCCACTCCACCGAGAGTGTCTTTCCGCCGCCCACCTAACCTCCGTAACCTCCTAGTCCATCCATATGAAATCCCCAAACCACCTTCCCTACCCTCTGGCTCCTACCCTTGTAACCGCCCCCGTTGTAAAACCTGCCCTATGCACCCTTCCACCACCACTTACTCCAGTCCCGTAGCCCGGAGGGTGTACACGATCAAGGGCAGAGCCACTTGCGATAGCACCCACGTGATTTACCAACTGACATGCCTGCACTGTGAAGCGTTCTATGTGGGAATGACCAGCAACAAACTGTCCATTCGCATGAACGGTCACAGGCAGACAGTGTTTGTTGGTAATGAGGATCACCCTGTGGCTAAACATGCCTTGGTGCACGGCCAGCACATCTTGGCACAGTGTTACACCGTCCGGGTTATCTGGATACTTCCCACCAACACCAATCTTTCAGAACTCCGGAGATGGGAACTTGCCATTCAACACATTCTCTCTTCCCGTTGCCCGCCTGGTCTCAACCTCCGCTAAATTCTTATTCCCGCCCGCCACCTTTAACATCTTTGCCTCGGTTCTGTGGACAGAGCCTGTGCCTGAAGTGGCATCTCTGTCCAACTTCTTTTGTTTCTACAAATGTCTGCCTAAGTGTGTTTGGATGTGGATATGTGTGAGTGTGTGTGTATTTGTTTACCTTCCTTTTTGTCCCCTAAGGTAAGTCCTTCCACTCCTGGGATTGGAATGGCTCCTTTTCCACTTCCTTAAAACCCGTATCCTTCCCTTTCTCCTCTCCTTCCTCCCTCTTTTTCCCGAAGAAGCCACCACTGGTGGCGAAAGCTCGAATGGTTGTGTGTTTTTGTGTGTGTGTGGTGTTCCTATCGACGAGCCTGTACTTTAGGTAAGTCAAAAATCTTATATATATATATATATATATATATATATATATATATATATATATATATATATATATATTTTGTGGTTTCAGGGCGCACAACTGCATTGGTCATTAGCGCCGATTCTGACCCTAGATTGACTTAAAATAAACAAGGTTAAAAGAGGTGCCGGAAAGGATAATTTCAGAATATCACTAAAACGAGGAATAAAAAATAGCAGTAGAAGGAATTAAATGTCCTTGGACAAATTTGTCATATGTACAAAATGCAAAACTCTAGCAGCTGCCCATGCGTCATCAGATAAAAGGTCCTCCAAAGTGGACTGCAGATTTACTGCAACACAAATATGATTAAAATTGGGGCAAAACATTAAAACATGGTGCATAGTCATCGGGTGACTGCAGGAACACAATGGTGGCGGGTTAATAAGTGTCGGTGGGCTGAACCGGCAATGACCGATTCTCAGCCGGAGGTCTTCCAAGCCGTTGGGGTCGGTTTTATGGTTCTAAGCTTATTGTCATGAAGCGAGGACCACAGCCTATGCCATGATGTGATAACGCACCGGCAAATAGCCCCTTGAATGTCGTTTGATGGGACACAAACAGTAGCTGTCCGACGTAGGAATTTAGCAGCCCTGTACGCAGCGTCAGCAGCCTCCTTACCCAGCACACCTATGTGGCCAGGTACCCACAGGAAGTGAATGTGAAAGCCTTCTTCAGCTACCAACTGAAGGGAGCTTTGGATTCGGTGTACAACAGGATGGACCGGATACAGGTCTCTAACACTCTGAATGGCACTGAGTGAATCTGAGCAGATGACAAAGAGGTGGTGGTGGCGGCAAATATATTGGACTGCCTGATAGAGAGCAAAAAGCTCAGATGTGAAATTTGAGCATTGGTTGATGAGCTTATATTGAAAGCTGTCCAACCCGATGACAAAGGCAGATCCAACACCATCGGTGTTCTTAGCTCTATCTGTATAGATGAAAATGTTATCATTAAGCTGCGAATGAAGTTCAACAAACCTTGAGCGATACACTGAATCCGGGGTACTCTCCTTTGGGAGTGAGCCGAGTTTGAGGTGGACGCGAACCTGTACCTGAAGCCATGGTGGTGATGGGCTCACATCCTTTTGAAGGTTGCCAGGGATAGTGAAATCGAGTTGCTGAAGCAGGCGACGAAAACAAACTCCGGGAGGAAACAGTGCGGATGCAGACACCCCATATTGGTGATTGAGGAAGTCGTTGAAAAATGATGGGTAGGAGGCATGTGTACTGACAGAGTAATATATCACGCCAATAGTGCAATGGTAATTCAGCAGCTTCTGCATGAGGCTTTCAACAGGGCTGGTATAGAAGGCTCCAATCGCTAGGTGTAACCCCTGATGGTGAATTGAGTTAAGATGGTGAAAGCTGGACAGCTGAGTGGATGAGTAAACAATGCTATGGACTGATAAAGGTGAAGGACGGTTCTATCAGCTCCCCATGATGTACCACTAAGAACACGGAGGACATTAAGGGAATGTGTACAACGGCCAGCCAGAGAAGACACGTGTGGAGACCAACAAAGTTTCCTATCCAACGTTATTCCTAAGAATTTCGTTGTCTCCACGAATGGAAGAGCAACGGCACCTAGATGTAGAGATGGCGGAAGGAACGCTTTGTATCGTAGGAAGTTGATGCGCACTGTTTTCTCATTGGAGAAACAGAAGCCATATGTGATGCTCCAAGAATAAAGACGGTCAAGACCCCACTGGAGACAGCACTCCAATATACACATTCTTTGAGCGCTGCAGTAGATTGTGAAATCGTCCACAAACAGGGAACCAGAAACATAGCGTGGGAGACAGTCCATAATTGGGTTAATTGCTATGGCGAAAAGTACTACACTTAAAACAGAGTCCTGTGGCACCCCATTCTCCTGTCAAAAAGGGTCTGACAAAACAGAGCCAACTCGTACCCAAAAACTTCGGTCTGTTAAAAATGCACTAATAAAGAGGGGGAGACGGCCACGAAAGCCCCAGCCAAGGTATGCATGGTGCGGAGAATCCCCGCCCTCCAACAGGTGTCGTAGGCCTTCTCCAAATCAAAGAACACAGCCACTGTCTGGTGCTTTTTCAAAAAGTTATTTATAATGGTGACAAGATGGTCAATTGCAAAGTGTTGCTGACGAAAACCACATTGGACATTGGTAAGGAGGTGTTGGGATTCAAGGAGCCAAACCAAATGAGCGTTAACCATGCGTTCCATCACCTTACAGACACAGCTGTTAAGAGAAATGGGGGCGATAACTGGAAGGAAGATGTTTGTACTTCCCTGGTTTGGGGATGGAGACAACAATGGCTCCACGCCAACTTGTGGGAATCTGACCTTCAGTTCATATGCAATTATAGGTGCGGAGAAGGAAACATTTATCCGCAGGAGAAAGGTTCTTCAACATCTCAATATGAATAGCATTGGGCCCTGGAGCAGAGGAGCGGGACATGGCGAGAGCACGGTCTATTTCCTGCATGATGAAGGTGGCATTCTAACTTTCAAAATTTAAAGATTGGAAAGATGGCAGGGTGGTAATGAGTAAAGCTCGAAACCCCCGCAAAAGAGCAGCCTAAGGCATTGGATACATCAACGGGGTTCACAAAGACTGCGTTCGCTACTGTCAGGCCTGAAATTGGGGAGTGGACCTTAGTGCTAGATAACTGGCACAGGCTACCCTGAACAATCGAGAAGGGAGTGAATTTGTTAAAAGAACTAGTGAAGGCAGTCCAAAAGGCTTTTTTACTTTCTTTTATAACATGACGGTATTGCGCTCGCAGTCGTTTGTAATGGATGACATTCTCCATCGTTGGGTGGTGTTGAAGGGTGCCTAAGAGCACGTTGCCAGGCTCTAATAGTGTCGCTGCATGCTGCAGTCCACCAGGGGCTTGGGACACGACGTGGAGAAGAGGAAGTACGAGGTATGGAATGTTCGGCAGCAGTGAGAATAATCTGTGAGGTACTGGACCTGTCGCAGCTAGGGAAATTCTGATGGTGGAAAACAGCACTCAGTCGGCTTTGGAGATATTCCAGGTGCTGGAATGCGGAGATGGGGTATGATGCAGTAGGTGTATTACGCAAGGGAAATGGTCGCTCGGGTACGTATAAAAAAAAAAGAGCACACCACTCGAACAGATGTGCTAGCTGAGGAGTGCATATCATGAGGTCCAAGTGAGAATAGGGGTGTGTTGTGTCTGGAAGGAAGGTTGGTGCACCGGTGTTTAGGCAGACAATATTAAGATGGTTAAAAAGGTCTGCTAGAAGGGAAACTCTTTGCCAAGATGCTGGAGAACCCCATAGGGGGTGGTGGGCATTGAAGTTGCCAAGTAAAACAAAGGGTGGAGGAATCTGGACAAACAAGTTGCAGCACATCTACCCTAGTGAAGGTAGACAATGACACGGTATAGATATTGCAGAGAGAGAAGGAAAGGGGGGGAGAGCGATGCGGATGGAAACTGCCTGTATGTGAGTGTGCTAAGAGATGGGATGGTAATAGAGGTCATCCCGAACAAGCAACATAACCCCTCCATGGGCTGGAATACCATCCACAGGAGGTAGGTCATAACACACAGAGGTATATTAAGGGAAGGCTATATGATTGTGTGGGCGTAACTTGGTTTCTTGGAGGCTTACTATGAGCAGACAGTGCAATCGAAGCAGTAATTTTAATTCCTCTCGATTGGAAGGAATGCCTCGAATATTCCACTGAAGGAGTGCCAGAGAAGGGGAGAAAAGAGAAGAACGAGGCAAAACGAAGTCACCTAAACAGCCACTGAGGGCCTGACTCGAGGGAGCACTGCTATCGCAATCCATTGGTGGAAAATCTTGTTCCATCAGTGTGAATGGAATTTCTGCTGCCTTCCCAATTTGATTGGTAAGGGCAATGTCCTCTGCCGGTAAAACGCCGGATTGCCTGGCTAACAGTAGAGCATCCCGGGAGACAGAGAATGACCGGGACTGGCTACACGCCTCGACGGGGAAGGAGAGGAACTCTTCTTTTTGTTAGCTCTTTTGGAAGTGTGACGGTGAGAAGAGGCAGTTGACGGTTGAGAAGCTTGAGTCCGGAGAAAATCTTCACGGACAAGTTCTTTTTTCGAAGTCCGGGCATCTTGTTTAGGTGCCCACGGTTTATTAGAGGTTGACGAAGACTGAACTTTAGAAGCTGCAGGAGGAAGCGGGGACGTAGAATGGGCAATCTTCGGGCTGGCCGATCGCACAACTGTGTCAGTGAAAGTGAAATCACAGGTCTGCATACCTGCATCCTTAGTAGGTTGAGTGGAGGTGAGGACCTTACTGTATGTGCCCGCTGAAAGGACAGTGGGCTTCCGACTCGCCAACAACGTTCGAGCGGCAGATGTTGAGACCTTTTCCGTAACCCGAATTTGCTGAATGACCTTTTTGTCTTTGTACACAGGGCAGTCCCTAGAGGAAGCAGCACGGTCACCATTGCAATTAAGGCAGTGAGGGGATGGAGGTGGGCAATCGCCCTCATGGGCATCCCTACCACAAGTGACACACTTTGCTGTATTGGAGCAAGATTGACGGGTGTGGTTGTATCTATGGCATTGGAAACAGCGCGTAGGGCAGAGGTGGGCACAAATTGGCTCAATGAGCAGTGCTCCGGCTCAGGCCAGAAACAGAGCAGCATTCGCACTCGGCCAGTAGTTATCCTAGTTGCCTCTAGAGGTCGGCATGCTTGCTGGCGCAACTGACAAACGATCGATACGGCAAGTTATAGTACGCCGCGACAGACTCAAACTTGTGAAAGAACATGATAACTGTGGACATAGTTCGTCTGCTACAACTTTCAAACTCTGCTTCAGAAATTCACCATCACAAAATTGGTTGGGAAGTACGAGCTATCAGCAAAGCTATTCTGTAACTAGCATGAACAGCTGCATCGGAGGATGAGGCATCACATTCCTGTTTAATAAATTAACAGAGTTGTCAATTCAAAGGAAAATTGGTTTTATTAAACAAAACACCGACTAAGTTATCTCGTAAATAGGTGCAGCATTATAATACATATCTCTACTTTACTTCCTTCCTCGCGCAGATTATTAAGAAGATTAAGTCGCATTTCACCTTCTACACTTCCATACTGGTTGAAGTGATGTGTTCTATAGTGGCGTTCTCAATTGTACTTTTTATGCCTAGTATTTTACCACATACCAAACATTTTGCTCCTCCTTCGCTTTCAGTGAACAAGTAATCACACTCCCAACTAGAGTTGAACTGGAAAATAGAACGCCACTTTATCGCGCCGATTTGACTAGCCATTTCAACTCCACAGCGTACTGTACGTAATATCAGATTATAACGAAAACCCTGAAGTACAAAATTGAAACTAACAGATGGCACTGTTAGCGGTGTCTTCTGAAGCAAAACAAAAAAAATCGCTCTTATCTTTATAAGATATTTGCCGGCTCAACTGCACGTGCTGGACGTTTTAGGGAAGAGTTTCCAGTATTATGTTTATAAGTTACTTACTTATAAACATAATAGCATTTTTCAGGAGATACCCCTAGCAGTGGAATCTGTTCATTCGAGTTGGATACTAGAGTTCGCACTATTATCTTTATAAGTTATTTCATAAAGCACTCAGCCAGGTGCATTTCTGCAGCTACGTTAGCGCGTTGGCTGCGCATAACGCCAACTAGTCTTTTCAGCAGGAACTACATGATAGACGCCAGGTGCTCGCGGCTCTGCTTCCGCTCAGGCAGGCGGCTCCGAGAGCGTGGCTTGCTCATTGCCCACTTCTGGCATAGGATTTGGTACATAAGGGCGAACGGAGATGACTTCATATCCTGCTTAGACCTTGGACGGGAGTTCAACTCTGTCGAACGTCAAAAACACAGTACGAGTTGGTGTCAGCTGGTTAACGACCTTTTTCAACCCCCTATGCACAGCTGTTACACCCTGATCAGACATGTAGTTTTGTATTTCTTCGTCTGACAACCTGTCGAGGGATCTTGTGAAAACCACCCACCATGACGAGTTGAGCATGCGATGCGCTTCTACCTGGACAGGAAATGTGTGTAGCAACGTAGTCCGTATTAGTTTTTGCGCCTGGAAAGCACTGTCTGCTTCCAGCAACAATGCTCCATTGCACTGACGTGAACAAGTCTTAACAGGGCCAGCAATCACATCAACACCTTTCTGAATGACGAAAGGATTTACAGAAATGAAATCTTGACCGTCAGTTCGAGAAACAACTAGAAATTTCGGGAGATTAGGTAAAGTTTTCTTAAGCTGAGGTGAATCGATCTTTCTTTTTTGGGTCAAAGTCACAGTAGAAGAGAAGGAAGTCATAGCAGCAGTGTCCCCCATGATTACCGGCGTCTCCGATGGCGCGCTCCTTCCTAGTGGGGGCCCTCTCTGAGGGCTTACCCGCCTTAGGTGATTGTTCACACCTCAGGTCACACCTGCCGAGAACGGACAGAGGGACCAATCGGCATGTTCGGAAGGTACCAGCTCGGGTAATCACTCCTCCCTGGGCCTGGCCTTTACCAGGGGGTACGTACGTGCCCTACTTGTCTACCCGGGACGGGGAATTATGCATTACCCCGTCACCTGCTACGCATGATAATGTGTGGTTCAGCCTTCAAACACACACAGGGAGGAAAGAAGAATAGAGGAAGTGAAGAGAAAGAAGTGTCTCAAACGCCGAAGCGGAGACTAATGAGGAGGAGAGGAAGGCTAGGAAAGTACAGCAAGGAGAGAAAGACAGAAGCAAAGGTTAGGAAAGGAAGAAACCAAGGAAAAAGAAAAATTAGAACAGGAAACCATTTTGACTCACAATGGACGCCCGTCTCTGGGCTACGGCATGAACCGGGAGGGAAAGTGAAGCAGCCTGGGATGAAAAAAAGGCTGCTTTGGCTCGGGGCCCCGTGCGCGCCACACACGTACCCACAAAAGAGCTGTGGGCCCCCTGGGGGGAGTGGGAGAAGTAATATGTATAAAAGGAAATATAAGTATCATTTGGCATCTTGTCTTTATGGAGGGGGGTATGTAGTTTATCAAACACAAAATGCTCACAGTGGTTCTACAAGATGCCCAAATGACGTCTTTTTTATATATATTTAGGGAGGCCTTTTTGAAACTATTACTGTCCTGGGATTTTTTATTTCGCAGGTGAAGGCCCAGACAGGAACCTTACTAAGGGCATGGAATGTGGAGGTGCAAAATATAGACTCTGAATGTTCAGAGAAGAGACGGCAAAGAGAAACTGTGGTTGGTAGTGTTTTGTTTTATAAATAGATACGTTTCTTCAGTTGACCTGAGCAGAGTAAGGTCCAGTCTGTAATGTTATCGGGTTGTACTTATGTAAATCAGATGCTTAAAATTGATTAACTATTGTATAAGGGCCAAATAAACCCACGTTATTGGTGTTCATTTATAATGAAACAGTCTTCTTATTTTATTAGTGAGAAAGTTGAAGTTTAGATATCTCTCTCTTCTAACATTAATTTAGATTGGAAAGAAGCCCGAACAATTTTAAAACTGTAAGAACCTTATTTGGAGGCACTCAGTAGCAGGACCTATCTACAAATATCAATGACCTTTAACACATACAAAACAACTCAATAAAAAAATCTAAATGTGTGATGTATTCCCGAAATAGGTGGAATTACACGGTCCCTTCACAATAGTTTCCATTCCTCAGAGAACATATTAGTCAGTGTGTAAAGAAACAAAAATAGCTTCTACAAATGTCTTTATTATTAACTTATATAAAATACACAACTTAAATGTAACAATAAAACAGTCTTTATTTTTATTTAAACAACAGGCTCTTGGAGCCTGAAACAGTCACTGACAATTTTCCATTTGTCTCCCTCTGCTGTAATGACAAAATTTTGCTGGAATGGCCTTGCTGTCTTGTCTTGAAATTTCACAAATCCACTTACTTGCACTACAAAAGTAAGCTGACCAGAAACAGCAATATCTGCAACATTTATTAAAGAAAACACTGTGACATTACGCAATGGAGAAACATTCTTCTCATTACAATAATTTACAAGCATTTTTGTTGGTCTTCTTTGAGAAGACTAGTTAACTCTTTTCAGACTACAAACAATGGGATAATAGATATCTACACAATAACAGCTATTTGTTCATCTCTAAAAGTGAAGGAAAAGTGTGGTGTGAAAAAATTTACATGAAAGGCTCAAATTTTATCTATGCTACAAAAAAAAAATATGATATCATAATCTCTGGAATACATCATCAACAGAAAAGCAGGTTCGCATTTCCTCACTGGAGAGCCTCATACTCTTTAACTGTGGTACCAGAGAACAATGAAAACTCTGTAGTGTTGCTCAAAATGTAGCTGTACTGGGACCTGAGGTACAAACTAATTGTTTCCAAAATTCACTTCTTAATTAACAAATTTTCTCTACAAAAACTAAAACTGCAATATCTAATACAGAAATGCCAAATTATGGTTTTGGACCATACACAGTTAAATAAAAATTCAACATTATGAAGGCGGGCCACAACAACACCGGGGGAGAGCATATGATAAATATATCAAAGGTACTGGCAAAGCAAAAATTTCCATGCATAAATAGAAACATTTTCATCACTAAACAATAAGTGTAGACCAAATACCTTGATAACATTAGTACCATCAAATAAAGCAAAAGATTTCATTTCATTCCATTCCATGATGGTGGTGGTGGTGGTGGTGGTGGTGGTGGTGGTGGTGGCAGCTGGTGCAGCAACAGTGTTGAATAATTAAATAATTCTCAGTCTCTGTTGCAACAGAGAGAGAATTATTTAAATAAAGCGAAAGAGTAGAAACACTGTACGTAGTTTGTATTTTATTGGTGTACCTACTGAAAATTACAGTGTTCTAACAGCAGTGTAATGAAGCATAGCATTCAGAATAAATAGTATTTGTTTCTGACTGCAGATGCGTTGTTTCCAAAATGATTCCTCTAGAGAACAAGTGGATGATGGCGTTCTTATAGCCGAGGAATAATTTCTTCTCAGTCAAAGTAATTGTCTGTAACAGTTGAAATATGAACTACAACTAAAGATGTGTTAAATACAGTGACTATGAACCTCAACAGATTTCCAGATGAAACTTCACTCTGCAGCGGAGTGTGCGCTGATATGAAACTTCCTGGCAGATTAAAACTGCGTGCCGGAACCGGTACTCGAACCTGGGACCTTTGCCTATTGCGGGCAAGCGCACTACCGACTGTGCTATCCCGACACGACTCACGATGCCGCCTCACAACTTTACTTCCGCCAGTACCTCGCCTCCTACTTTCCAAACTTCACAGACGCTCTCTTGCAAACACGCAAGACTAGCATTCCTGGAAGAAAGGATATGGTGGAGACATGGCTTAGCCACAGCCTTAGGCTAAGCCATGTCTCCACCATATCCTTTCTTCCAGGAATGCTAGTCTTGCGTGTTTGCAAGAGAGCGTCTGTGAAGTTTGGAAAGTAGGAGGCGAGGTACTGGCGGAAGTAAAGTTGTGAGGCGGCATCGTGAGTCGTGTCGGGATAGCACAGTCGGTAGTGCGCTTGGCCGCAATAGGCAAAGGTCCCAGGTTCGAGTCCCGGTTCCGGCACGCAATTTTAATCTGCCAGGAAGTTTCATATCAGCGCACACTCCGCTGCAGAGTGAAGTTTCATTCTGGAAATCTGTTGAGGTTCATAGTCACTGTATTTAACACATCTTTAGTTGTAGTTCATATTTCAACTGTTACAGACAATTACTTTGACTGAGAAGAAATTATTCCTCGGCTATAAGAACGCCATCATCCACTTGTTCTCTAGAGGAATCATTTTGGAAACAACACATCTGCAGTCAGAAACAAATACTATTTATTCTGAATGCTATGCTTCATTACACTGCTGTTAGAACACTGTAATTTTCAGTAGGTACACCAATAAAATACAAACTAAGTACAGTGTTTCTACTCTTTCGCTTTATTTAAATAATTCTCTCTCTGTTGCAACAGAGACTGAGAATTATTTAATTATTCAACACTGTTGCTGCACCAGCTGCCCCCAACCACCACCACCACCACCTCCATCATGGAATGGAATGAAATGAAATCTTTTGCTTTATTTGATGGTACTAATGTTATCAAGGTATTTGGTCTACACTTATTGTTTAGTGATGAAAATGTTTCTATTTATGCATGGAAATTTTTGCTTTGTCAGTACCTTTGATATATTTATCATATGCTCCCCCCCCCCCCCCCCCGGTGTTGTTGTGGCCCCGCCTTCATAATGTTGAATTTTTATTTAACTGTGTATGGTCCAAAACCATAATTTGGCATTTCTGTATAAAATATTGCAGTTTTAGTTTTTGTAGAGAAAATTTGTTAATTAAGAAGTGAATTTTGGAAACAATTAGTTTGTACCTCAGGTCCCAGTACAGCTACAGCCTAAGGCTGTGGCTAAGCCATGTCTCCACCATATCCTTTCTTCCAGGAGTGCTAGTCTTGCGTGTTTGCAAGAGAGCTTCTGTGAAGTTTGGAAAGTAGGAGGCGAGGTACTGGCAGAAGTAAAGTTGTGAGGCGGCATCGTGAGTCGTGTCGGGATAGCACAGTCGGTAGTGAGCTTGCCCGCGAAAGGCAAAGGTCCCAGGTTCAAGTCCCGGTTCCTGCACGCAATTTTAATCTGCCAGGAAGTCTCAACAGATTTGTTCATCAAAATAAGCAATATTTTTAAGGGAATGAATATCAACAGAGAGAAATTTGATATGATGAAATTCTGAAGGTACAATATTTTTGGGGATGCATGTACTAATGTGCATTTCACAAAGCTAACAAATGACACGAAAGTATTGTGGAAATAGCTGATTATAAATAAATCATTGTTGGATGTGTCATAATTTTGAAGATAATTTTTATACAAATATTAATCCTAACTTTCATGAGAATCTATTTTCTACTTCTTGGGCCTTCAAAATTCTCTAAAGGAACACTAACTTTAGCCACAGTGTCTTTCATATGGAAGACAACTATAAAAGTGGTGGTGCAAACGGCGCTCAAAGCCACCTATCTAACCAAAGATGACAGACCATGACAAGACAAAAAGAAAATCATCCTCCCCATTGGTCGATCCCTGTGTTCTCCACTTATACCCCATCCTGTATGACAGAATCAGTTATTGTGATTGCAGACAATGAACAAAAGTTATTTCTGTTTCTCCTGGCATGCACTTTTTACAGCAGTTGTGTTCTTAGACTAATGTAATAAAATGTATGTCATAAACAAATATAAAGGTAGTTATTTACCTATTACTGGTTGGGCATCAAGCGATGTTAATCTATGTTCCGTAGTTGGCAACTGCTCGTAGAACTTCTGAATTTGTTCTTTACCAACAGTTCCATTTCCATTCCAAGAAAGGATACCAGTATCTAAATAATATTTAGCCATCAGCTGAAAAAGAGAAAAAGGAGCTGCACAACAGAACAAACAAGTTCACATGTGATTCATTTTAACTCCAGACTGTAACGAAACCAGATAGTAAGTAGGTAATAGAGAACAAAAGAATTTTCTTCATATGGGTAACTGTGAAAATGTAATAAATAAAAACACTTACAAAACAAATAATAATAATTACCCTACTCTTCAATAATATTTATCTAATTTGGTACTGAAACACATATGACACAGAAAGGATTATAGTGACTCAGTTTTAGAACTGACTGCATTTTGTGGTCTTCTGACTTTAACACACAAAAAGATTCTTTGTTTATTTAGTGAAGCAATAAGAACTAGTGAACACATCCAATCAAACCCAAATTCCATACAATGGTATCTGTTGTAAACCTGTTAACATGTCAAGTTTTGTGCCCATGAACTGCAGTTTGTGGACAGCTTTGGTTTTCTGTTATCATTTGAAGAAAACTGCTACCAGACTACAAATCCAAAGGTCGCGAGTTCCATCCCTGCTAAGTCCTGGGATTTTTATCTGTCACTTTCCACTTCTTTCACCTCTGGCAGTGTTGCTGATATGAAAAATATAGAGTAGCACTGTTGTTTGGAACCTAGTTAAACTGTATGTCCCTCTATCAGTTCGAAGGTCAGAGGAAGGCAACGGCATGCCTCCTCCAAACAGGACCATGCCTAGGTAAAGCACTGTGATGTTCAAACCAATCTTCGGATTGTTGACTGCCTTTTTTTTTTTTTTTAACACACTGAATGCTTGTCAAAACTTTTGGTAAAAATGATCGTGAGAAAACACAGCATGTTGACTGGTTCAAAAGTGGTGATTTTGACATGAGAAATGACCAGCATAGGAAACCATGCAAAAAGTTTGAAGACAACAAATTTCAGGCCTGACTGGATGAAAATGATACTAAAACTCAACAGTAACTTGCATGACAACTGAAGGTGACAAAGAAAGGCGTTTCTCTTTGGTTCAAAGCTATGGGGAAGGTGCAGAAAGTGGGTAAATGTGTTCTGTGTGAACTGAACGAGACAGCAAGCAAATCTAAAGACAACTTATGAAAAGCTGCTTGCCAGATACAAAAGAGTTATTTCTCCATCAAGTAGTGATGAGATATATTTTGAGAATCCTAAGTGTGAATCATGAGTGACTCCAGGCAAACTATCAACAGTCACTGTAAGACCAAATCATCTACATCTACATCTACATACATACTCCGCAATTCACCTTAAGGTGCGTGGCGGAGGGTACACCGTACCACTACTAGGCATTTCCTTTCCTATTCCACTCCCAAATTGAACGAGGAAAAAAAGAATGCCTATATGCCTCCGTACGAGCCCTAATTTCTCTTATCTTTTCTTTGTGATTTTTACGCGAAATGTAAGTAGGCGGCAGCAAGATCGTACTACACTCAGCTTCAAATTCCGGCCCTCTAAATTTACTTAACAGAAATTCATGAAAAGAACGTCGTCTTTCTTCCAGCGATCCCCAATTGAGTTGCCGGAGCATTTCCGAGACACTCGCGCATTGGTCGAACCTACCGGTAACAAATCTAGCTGCTCGCCTCTGAACCGCCTCTATGTCTTCCTTCAAACCGATCTGCTGCGGGTCCCAAATACTTGAGCAATACTCAAGACGTGGTCGTACAAGCGTTTTATACGCGGTCTCCTTTACAGGTGAAGTACATCTTCCCAAAATTCTCCCAATAAACCGAAGTCGGCTGTTTGCCTTACTCACAACTGTCCTTACATGCTCGTTCCATTTCATATCGCTCTGCAATGTTACGCCTAGATATTTGAACGACGCGACCGCATCAAGAAGCTCACTACTGATGCTGTATTCGAACATTATAGGATTGTTTTTTCTACTCATGCGCATCACCTTACATTTTTCTACATTGAGAGCTAGCTGCCATTCTTCGCACCAACTAGAAATTTTGTCTAAGTCAACCTGTATGCTATTACACTCAGTTACAGACGACACCCTCCCATACACCACAGCATCATCAGCAAACAGCCGCAAATTACAACTTACTCTGTCCATCAGATCATTTATATAGATAGAAAATAATAGCGGTCCTATCACACTCCCCTGGGGCACGCCTGACGATACACTCGTCTCTGATGAGCACTCGCCGTCGAGAACAACGTACTGCGTTCTATTACTTAGGAAGTCTTCCAGCCAGTCACAAATCTGTGAACCTATTCCATAAGCTCGTATCTTCGTTAGCAGTCTGCAGTGTGGCACCGTGTCGAACGCCTTTTTGAAGTCGAGAAAAACACAATCCACCTGTTGCCCTTCGTCCATGGCTCGCAAGATGTCATGTGAGAAAAGGGCAAGCTGAGTTTCGCATGAACGATGTTTCCTAAACCCGTGCTGATTCATGGAAAGAAGCTTTTCTGTTTCAAGGAAATTTACTATATTCGAACTGAGAATATGCTCCAAAATTCTACATGAAACCGATGTCAACGATATTGGCCTGTAATTGTATGGGTCAGTTCTCTTTCCTTTCTTATACACTGGAGTCACCTGCGCTTTTTTCCAATCACTAGGAACTTTGCGCTGAATTAAAGATTCGCTATAAATGCAAGCTAAGTAGGGGGCCAATGCCGCAGAATAGTCTTTGTAAAACCGAACTGGTATTCCATCCGGACCAGCAGACTTTTTCGTATTTAGCTCTCTCAGCTGCTTCTCCACACCGGAAATACCTATTGCTATGTCCCCCATTTCGGAATTAGTACGTTGATCAAATGATGGTATATTTGTGCGGTCCTCCTGCGTGAAAGATTTCTTAAAGGTTAAATTTAGAACTTCAGCTTTCCGTTTGCTTTCTTCTATTACTGCCCCGGAATGATCAACTAGTGACTGGACAGTGGGCTTTGACCCGCTTATCGATTTTACATAGGACCAGAATTTTTTCGGGTACTCGGAAAGATCTTTTGCTAAGGTATGGCTGTGATAATTATTGTATGCTTCACGCATCGATCTTTTTATAGACGCACGAATCTCTACTAACTTTTGCCTGTCATCATTTGCGTGTTCTTTTTTGAATCGAGAGTGCAACAGCCTTTGCTTTCTCAGCAGCTTTCTAACATTATTATTATACCACGGTGGATCTTTTCCATCCTTAATCGTCTTTACTGGCACATATTTCTCTAACCCTTCATTAACAATGCATTTAAATTTAGTCCACAATTCCTCTACATCCATAGTCCCAGAATTAAACGATGCCCATTCATTTTCTCACTGTGGAAAGAAGACTATTTTCTGTGTTGGGTGAGATTAGAAGAGTGCTATCTATTTGAACTGCTAAAACCTGTTGAAACCATTAACACTGATCGCCATCAACAGGAAATGATCAACTTAAATAAAGCATTAACTGAAAAATGGCCTAAATATGAAAAAAAGCAACAGTGTCATATTGCTGCATCATAACATTCCATTGCACACACAGCAAAACAGCTCAGGGATTTGATCATTTCGTTCAGTTGGGCACACGGCTTATTCTCAACAATTTGCTCCATCTGATTATCATCTATTTGCATCATTCCATATGCTCTCACTGAACAATGCTTCAATTCATATGAATATGTAAGAAAATGGCTTGCTAACTGGTACCCTTCATAAGAAGAACTGTTTGTATGGTGTGAGGCATTCATAGTCAGCCGGAGGCATGGGAGAAAGGTATAAATAGCAACAAAGATTATTTTGAATAAAATATTGTTTATCAGTTTCCAACAGGCATGGAACTATTGCAACTAAATTCCAATTTCATACTTCTACGCCTGGTAGTTTGGCTGTTCTGTTGTAAGTTTGCAACCCATCCCTACAGCTCGAAGGGACTTACACAGTATGGTAGCACTCGATTCCCGCCCATGAATATGGTTTATATCTGGAATTTGAGGGAATTGCTTCTAAGATGTGGGTGAGAAAAACAGGCATCACATCAATGGAATTCTCATGCAAAATCTGCGAAGCCCGTGAAAATCAAGTGTCAATTGGCTGGGACTGACTGATCACTTATCGTGAGTATGTTATACAATCTTCCAAAAGGAAATGTTCTACAATCATCCAGAATTCTCCAGTATTTTCCATTACCCTCTTGTGGCAGCAATATATTTCCAGCTCAGAGGTGTGAAAATAAACAACAGTGAGATGTATCTGTATACTTTTGGAAACAGATTAGTGCAGTAGTTGTTATTGGAATTTTTAGAGGGGGACTAAACTGCTGGGTCATCAGTCCCCTGTTACCAGCTAAGAGGTCACAGTAAAACCTTTACGATGTATATCAACTATTGTACACCCAGTACACGAGATGTAGGGAGACAATGGATGCTAAAACATAAATATGAAGGGCTACGAGTAGACTAAATAGTCCACGTCGCTCAAACATTACAGATAAAGTTTTGTAGCCGACTGATCACGAGGATACTAAAGGATGAGTCAGCTGCTTTGCTCACAATAAAAATCCACGGTGATAAAACATGATGTAAAGTGTAACAATGAAAACCAATTAAAAGTCTGGCAGGGTGGGAGCCTGAAAAACCAGGAGATGGAACCCACCACTAAATAGAATGATAAAATCCAGCTGTGCAAATAAACCCTAAAACACAGTCTGCCATTGAGGCGTCGGTAGCTAAAATAGACGAAAGTGCAGTTGGCAGATGAAAAGAGTGCCACAAGACGGCTAAAACTGCAAGTCCAAGAAATGTGGCCCACTGGCAACAATGTCTCATAACAGAACCTAGGCGGGTCCTTATGGTGAAGGAGGTACCCATGCGTTAACCATGTAGGGCCAATATGCAAGCAGAAAGGAACAACAGTGTCTTGACGAGACGCCCTTAGGGAGGACTTCCACGCACCAGTGGATTGTTTGGTGGCACGAAGCTTATTCAGGATGCTCGAGTCAGCCCATTTGGAATTTCAAAGCCCGAGGATCTTGTAGTTCAACTCCCTTTGGAGATCTGATTCCTGGAGACCAGTCCCCAAGGAACGTGAACTAGTGTCGAACAAAAGTGACAGGATGGCCTGAGTTGCCAAGTGTGAAGACCATCCTAAATTGACTGCACTAAAGAATATTTAGGGGAACACTAATGCCTGTAAGCCACTTAGGGAGGTGCTACAGATGACAACCTTCTGGGGCAAGATCTGAGATGGGCGAACGCTCATAAAATTGCGACCAGCCCTGGGGTGAAGACACTACTACCACAAGGCAAGAATCGCTTGTCACCACAAACAAAGGCATACCCAGCACAGCCATCGACCAGAGAACCGGCTGTGTAAAGCACTTCTGCAATGTGAAATTATGCAAGCAGTACTTGGAACTGGTGACAGAGATTCAACAGTGGTACTGAGGCTTTCGAGTCCTGGGAAAGGTCCAACCGAATCTGCAGGCGAGGAATGCACCAAGAAGGGGTATGGGAAGAGTAGTGGAAAATAAGAGTGAAGGGAAGGGATTTGAGGTATGAGAGATGGAAATGGACACAGACACAACCTGGGCCGCCATCATGGGGATGGGAGTGCAGCAGTCTGAAATATATGCCTGTGATTGGGATGGCGGGACAAAACGTAAATGCAGACGATGTACGAAGCCAGTAACTGTTGCCAGCAGAATCGCAAGGGGGAACCCCGACCTCAGCTAGGAGGCTTGTCACTGGGCTTTTGCGAAAAGTCCCACTGCTAGACATACACCAGTATGAAGGATGCAATCTAAGACCTGCACTGCAGAAGGCAATGCCGAATCATACACAAGGCTCCCCATAGTCCAGGCATTATGTTATGAGAGCCTTGTACAGCTGAAAGAGTGTTGGATGTGTGGCGCCCCAAACAGTGTGCCTAAGGCAGCGTAAGATGTTCAGGTATCACCAGCACTTTTGTTTAAGCTGTTGGATGTGCGGCACCCAAATGAGCCAGTCTTCTAAGAGCATGCCGAGAAAGTGATGTGTCTTCTCGCGCTAAGCAGCTCTGGGTCCAACTGAACAGTCTGACGACGACAAAAGTGTGTGACTCGGGGTTTTTAGATGCAGAGAACTGGAATCCATGTGTGTACACTCATGAATGTACCTTAGTAATTGCTCCCTGCAGATGCCTTTCTGCAACACTGAGGGCTCATGGAACTGTAATATAGGCAAAAGTAATCACGAAATAGAGAACAAGAGACCAATGAGCCTACAGCTATGACACTTAACTGCCACGAAAAAGAGGGGGACACTTAGAACAAAGCCCTGTGGGACACCGTTCTCCTGCGTATGAGTGGAACTCGACCAAGTGCCGACCCTAACACAAAAGGCGCGGAGGGAAAGAAAGTTCTGGATAAAGGTTGGAAGAGCACCCCGTAAACCCCATTCACGTAGCGTTGCCAGTATGCGGTGACACCAGGCACTTTTGTACATCTTCTGAAGGTCGAAGAAGACAGCGCCGAGGTGCTTATACTGAGCGAAAGCTTGACGGGTGGCCACGTTAAGAGACACAAGTTTGTCAATAGTGGAGCGACCCTGATGGAAGGTCGTCCCCTCCTCCCCCCCCCCCCTCCCGTTGCTGAGCCGACTCCATGATGATCTAGTATAAAAAACACATCACAGTTCCACTAGAGGATTTCAGTGTCTCTTTGCTGAAAAGCTAAGGTGGAAAACTGAAGATCGTCAACCCAAAGGATCACTTTCTGCCAAGGGGTGTGTGTCTAAAGTATCAAGAACCATAGGTTTAAGTGTTTCAGTGAGGGCGAGATCCTCAGAGGACATGAGAATCTCCACCTTATCTTCTGAGGCAGAAGACATAGGGAGATGTGGCTTTATAGTCACCAAGGAGTCCTCCTTCCTTTGCTTCTTCTTCTTTGCCTCTCACAACCCTTTCAGTTAAAGCCCTTCACCTAGGAGCCGACAGACCCTGCGGCCTTTCGCTGTGAACTGCCAATCCACTTGTAGAAGGCTCGAAAGGAAATCCCCAAGGGACCCCTTCCGAGCGAGAGGGGCCGGAGAAGACTGTTGGTTCTCTGGCTGGGGAATGGGGACTGGTGTCCCTGATGGTGGGGGGAAGAGGGCAATTGCTCTCACATATGTTGGGGAAGCAATGGACGGAGAGTGCCCCCACCCATTATGGAAGGTTGATGGCCCATAGGGCCTACGGATGGAGAGAACAGTGGTGGTGTTGCAATTGTCAGAGAAACTTGTACCGCTGTGACTGTGGCAAAAGATGTTGCCATATGTATGGGATTGAGTCTCTCGTACTTCTTACATGCCTCAGAGAAAGTCAGCCAGTCCAGGGACTTTCTTCTCCTTTCCCAATGTAAAACAGTGCAGTTCGGTGAGCATGGTGGATGACATTGCCCACAATTCACATGAAGGGCAGGTGGCAATTACATGTAGTGTCAAGGTGTGACGGGCGCCCACATTCCCTGCA
This sequence comes from Locusta migratoria, assembly GCA_026315105.1. Classification (NCBI taxonomy): domain Eukaryota; kingdom Metazoa; phylum Arthropoda; class Insecta; order Orthoptera; family Acrididae; genus Locusta; species Locusta migratoria. Next base: position 288,345,974 of record CM048747.1, on the reverse strand, counting down.
GGTCAGGCTGGAAGTACCGGGTGATCAAAAAGTCAGTATAAATTTGAATACTTAATAAATCACAGAATAATACAAATACAAAGGTAAAAATTGACACACATGCTTGTAATGACATGGGGTTTTATTTTTAAAAATTCAAAAATGTCCAACAGATGGCCCTGGACAGGAAAACGTGGCTGCGCATGAAAATCGTGTATAAAAGGAGCTGTAATGAGAGAGAGAGAGAGAGAGAGAGAGAGAGAGAGAGAGAGAGAGAGAGAGAGAGAGAGAGAGAGAATCAGATGCACCAGCAGTCGCAGCATGTTGACGTTACCTGGAGAAGTCATTTTTAGTGAAGCTGTATTATCAGAATGGGGAATGTGCTAGTTCAGCGTTACGATCCTATCGCCACAGGAAGGGGATTCGAACAGGTAAAGGTCTGTTGACAAATGTAGCTGTGGCGAGAATGATTTCGAAGTTTGAAGCCACAGGTTGTTTAGACATAGACCGCGTAGTGGCTGACCGAGCAAAAGGCGTAATGCTGCCGAGACAGTTCAGGAAGAAATGGAGACTATAGCAGGTTTGCCTATGCACGGGGAAGTCAGCGCTTGTGCAGTCGCACGGGCATTCCATACACTACTGTTTGGTTGGCACTTAGGCGTAGCCTCCGATGCTATCCATACAAAATGCATCAGCATCATGAACTGTTACCTGGCAATTTAGTGAAGCAGAGGACATTTGCATTGTGGGCATTTCAAAAGATGGCGGAAGATTACGATTGGATAAGTAACGTGTTGTGGACTGACAAAGCTCATTTCATGCTCCGAGGGTCTGTCAACGCTCACAACTGCAGAATTTGGGCTACCGAAAATTCTAGAACTGTCTTGGGAACTCCATTGCATGATGAGAAAGTCACGGTATGGGTTGGATTTACCACATCTACCGTTATCGGGCCTTTTTTCTTCAAGGAACTTCTTGATTCTGGTTTTGTAACCGCTACGTTGATGGGTGAGAGGTACGCCGATGTGTTACAGAATCAGCATCATCCCCAGCCTGGCTGATAAACACCTGCTGGAACGTACGATTTTTATGCAGGATGGTGCTCCACCCCATATTGCTAGACGCGTGAAAGATCTCTTGCACGTGTTGTTTGGTGATGATCGTGTGCTCAGCTGCCACTTTCATCATGCTTGGGCTCGCAGGTACCCAGACCTAAGTCCATGTGATTATTAGCTATGGGTTACCTGAAGTCACAAGTGTATCATGATCGAGCAACATCTCTAGAGATGCTGAAAGACAACATCTGATGCCAATGCCTAACAATAACTCTGTATGTGCTTTACAGTTCTGTTCACAACATTATTCCTCGACTACAGCTATTGTTGAGGAATGATTGTGAACATAGTGAGCATTTTCTGTAAATAGCATCATCTTTGCTTTGTCTTAATTTTTTATGCTAATTATTGCTTTTCTGATCAGATGAAGCACCATCTGTCGGACTTTTTTGAACTTTTGTTTTTGTTTGGTTCTAATAAAACCCCATGTCATTCCAAGCATGTGTGTCAATTTTTGCCTCTCTATCTACATTATACCGTGATTGGACAAACTGAATGCCTCGTCGCTGGTAGGTTCACTCACAACTCTTCATCAGTCTGGGACAACAGATCTCTGTGATAGATTAGACCCTGGACCATGTTTAAAGACTCTTCGACATACTTGGTGGGAGACAAAGAACTGAGGCCTAGTGAACATGAATGACTCCCCATCAGTATGTGCACAGACAAGATATTGTGGCGAGTATGGCTTCGATTGATTCAGACCCCTATGTTCCTCCCATGGGGTGCAAGGGAAGGGAACGTCTTAGGATTGTATGTCGTCATTTTGAATACTGTTTGCCATGCTTAGAGATGGCAGTTTTGCGTCCGCCAACACTATTATTTGTTTGTTTCAACCTTTTCCACGAGCAGCTCGGGAACTATAAGTTCACCCAGGTAGAGCCCTGCTTGCCTGGGTAAGCCTAATACAACTGAGGTACGGCAGATTCCCCAGAGGTTGCTCACTAGCAACTGTTCAACCTCAACAGCCATGCATCTCCTTGGCACGTAGCACACCTTGAGACTGAGGTGTATTTTGCATGTTGAGGCACCTCTTGCCAGACCTTACACTCGTCTTAACCTCTCCCATCATTTTCCACTTTCCCTACATCATCCCTGCCCCAATGGACCCCTGCTCCATCTTATCTGCACCAGTTCAGAAACGTAACCCTTTCCCTAGACAAAACCCAATCCCACATCCTATTCCTAAAATGCTGCCTAAATCATTAAATCCATCCCATAAAAACTCCATTATCTGAACCCCACCCCTACTTTCACAGTGACCTGCATCTTTTCAGATTCCACCAATCCATAGTCCTCATGAACCTAGTTCTACAAAATTACCTGCCCATGGCTTATAAATCCCTTAGCTACCTCCTCTCCCTCTATAAGGTAATATTATTGTGTATCCCAAACTATATACAGTCCATCTCTCAGACTGAGTCCTTTGCTATCTAGTAAGTGGAGGATGACTCCATCACCTCCACAAGTTGTCCAGCCACCTGACATCATATTGCTGCCTTGGAGCACCTATATCAAATCCTTATCTGACCCACAGTGTTCCTCCTTGTTATCACCTAATAGCACCAAGACCTTGTTTAGCTGACCTCTTTAACCTACTTCATCCCTCTTAACTCCCAACCAACAATCCACAACATCCAATGCCGTAACAATCCCAGAAGACTGTGTTAACCTGTCCACAAAAAACTTGAACTGCACTGAAGTTGGACTTGCCTTCAGCCCTACACCCCAATTCAATCATGTTAGTCTCATCAAAGAACTAATCTCCTTTTCCCGATCCCAACAATGGAAACACTACTTTGCTACCAATCCCGCTGACCGCAGCCAACCTAATCCTAACACTGAACCCTGCCTTTCCCAGTTCATACCACCATCCAACAGAGATCCCCCTGCACTCCCACCTGAACCATCCCATAGAGTCATTCCATGTAAACACAGTAATTTTACCTCACCATCTCATATTTCAATGAAATTTGGTACCCCCATATAAAGAAAGAAAAATACAAAATTTCAACTTGGTTTCTTAAATGGTTTCAAAATTACACCTTGTTAAACTTTTCAAAAACAGCTCAAAATCAACCTGTTTCAGAAACTTTAAACTACTACAGCGACTCTCAAAATCAAGCTAGAAAGATGAGTGAGGTGTCATTTTGCAGCATTTTTAAGCCCTTTCCAAAAATATATGAAACTACAATTTACAAATTTCAAAATGAAAAATGTAATTTAAAATTTTTCAAAATACACCACTCTTAAAGTTTTGATAAAATCTCAAACAGTCCTTGTGTAGTGGTTAATTGATGATTTATAATATCAGTGTTGTAGTGTTATATATTTTTGGAAAGAGCTTAAAAATGTTACAAAATGACACCTCACTTTTCTTTCTAGTTTGATTCTGAGAGTTGCTATAGTAGTTTAAAGTGTCAGAAACTGGTCGATTTTGAATGTTTTTTGAAAACGCTAACAAGGCATAATTTTGAATCTATTTGAGAATTCAAGTTGAAATTTGGTATTTTCTTTTTCTATAAGAGGGGTACCAGTATAGGAGATTTCATTGAAATCTGACACAATGAGGTAAAATTTTATTAAAACTGTGTTGAATTGACACGGAATGACTCCCTAATTACCATCCAAAAATTTCTCACCTCCAACTTTACCGCGCCATCTTTCCCCAAGTTCCTTCCTAAGAACTCAAACCTTTCAGCAGAAGAAAGGAGAGCCATCCAGAACCTCAAAGCCAACTCATACAGCACCCTGTACACAAAATCTACAAACCAAATAATCCTGGATGCCCAACCAATAGTGGCTGGTTACTTTGCTCTCTCCCCCCCCCCCCCCCACCTGCAACTGAAGGGAGTGTTGAATTCGGTAGACAGCAGGAGGGGGCGAGAAAGGGACCCTAAGACTCCGCAGGGCACTAAGGGAGTCAGAGCAGATGGCATAAAAGGGATGGCGGCAACGGCGGATGTACAAAACAGCCTGGTGGAGGGCAAAAAGCTTAGCCATGAAATTTGAGCACCGGCAGAGAGCTTGTATTGGAACAGGTCGTACCCGACAACGAAGGTAGATCCGACACCGTCGGTGCTCTTGGAACCATCAGTGTAGATAAATATGGCATTATCGAACCGCAAACGGAGTTCGACAAGCCTCGAGTGATATACCAAATCCGGAGTGCTCTCCTTGGGGAGCGAACTAAGTTCAAGGTGGGTCTGAACCTTGGTCTGATGCCACGGTGGCAATGGGCTCTCGCTCAACCGAAAGGTGGAAGGAAGAGTGAAATTGAGCCACTGGAGCAGGCGGCGAAACTGAACTCCAGGTGGAAGCAAGGCTATCGCAGACAACCGATATTGGCGATCGAGGGAGTCATCAAAGAATAATGTGTAAGATGAATGGTTGGGCATCGACAGCAGTCGGCATGCATACCGACATGAGAGTATGTCACACTGAGAGGTCAAGGGTAATACAGCAGCTTTGGCATAAAGACTCAACAGGGCTGGTATATAATGCACTGGCCGCCAGACGTAATCCCTGACGGTGAATGTAGATAAGACGGCGGAGAAGGGACAGCCGTGCAGAAGAGTATACAAAGCGACCGACTGAACAATGGCCCGGTAAAGGTGAAGCAGGACGGTTCGATCCACTCCCCATGATGTGCCACTAAGGACACAAAGAACATTAAGAGATCGGGCACAACGGGCAGCCAGGTAGGGCACGTGTGGGGACCAACAAAGTTTCCGATCCACCATTAACCCCAAGAATTTTGTTGTCTCCACGAATGGGAGAGCAACAGGGCCGAGACGTAGAGATAGTGGAAGAAATTCCTTGTATCTCCAGAAGTTTATACACACAGTTTTCTCAGTGGAGAAGCGGAAGCCGTTCGCAATGCTCCAGGAATATAGGCGGTCAAGACAGCATTGAAGACGTCCGGTGGGCGCTGCAATAAATTGCAAAATCTTCTACAAAAAGGGATCCGGAAATGTCGGCTGAAAGACAATCCAAGATCGGATTGATTGCAATGGCAAAGAGAGCCACGCTCAAGACGGAGCCCTGTGGCACCCCATTCTCCTGGCGAAAGGTAGCTGACAAAACAGAGCCCACCCGTACCTGGAACTTGCGATCCGCCAAAAACGCTTGAATAAAGAGAGGGAGGCGGCCACGAAGGCCCCCATGTGTGAAAAGTGCGGAGAATGCCCGCCTTCCAACAGGTATCGTAGGCTTTCTCCAAGTCTAAGAACAATGCTACCGTTTGACGCTTCCTTAGTATGTTATTCATAATGAAATATAATAATGGAAAGTCCAGGTTGGAATAAATAATATAGTGAGGACAGTTTACAACTCACCGCAAAGACGTGGCGACGAGCTGCGACAGGCACATACAAAAGACACACACATACAACACATTCAGCTATCGGCCATGGCCTTCTTCAGAAAATAGAGCACTCACGCAATCACACAGGCACACAACACAGTCATACAACCATCACCTCCGACTGCCACACTTCGAAGTGTGGCAGTTGGAGGTGATGGTTGTATGACTGTGTTGTGTGCCTGTGTGATTGCGTGAGTGCTCTTTTTTCTGAAGAAGGCCATGGCCGATAGCTGAATGTGTTGTATGTGTGTGTCTTTTGTATGTGCCTGTCGCAGCTCGTCGCCACGTCTTTGCGGTGAGTTGTAAATTATTCATAATGAAGGTTGACAAGGTAACGAGGTGATCAGTAGCAGAGTGGTGTCTACGAAAACCACATTGAACATTAGTCAGGAGGCGTCAGGATTCAAGGAGCCAGACCAACTGAGCGTCAACCATGCATTCCATCACCTTACAGACGCAGCTAGTAAGAGAAATGGGGTGATAACTTGATGGAAGATGTTTGTCCTTCCCTGGTTTGGGGATGGGGACAACAATGGCTTCACGCCAACTTGTGGGAACCTGACATTCATTCCATATGCGATTATAGGTGTTAAGTAGGAACAACTTGCCCGCAGGAGAAAGGTTCTTCAGCATCTCAATATGGATGGAATTGGGCCCAGGAGCAGAAGATCGGGACAGGGCGAGAGCACAGTCTAGCTTCTGCATGGTGAAGGAGACATTATAACTTTCACGATTAAAAGAGTGGAAAGAAGGCGGCCGTGCCTCCTTTGCCTGTTTGCGAGGGAGGAAGGCAGGGTGGTAATGGGCAGAGTTTGCAACCTCTGCAAAGGAGCGACCCAAAGTGTTGGAAACATCAGCGGGGTCCACAAGGACTGCTTTCTCGACGGTCAGGCCAGAAATCGGGGAGTCGACCTTGACGCTGGATAAACGGCGTAAGCCACCCCAGACACCCAAGGAGGGAGTAAATTGATTAAAAGAACTGGTAAAAGCAGTCCAGTAAGCTTTTTTGATTGCTTATAACACGACGACATTGCGCTCGCAGTTGTTTATAATTGATACAATTCTCCAACGTTGGGTGACGGTGGAAGGTGCGTAAAGCATGTCGCTGGGCTCTAAGAGTGTCGCGGCAGGCTGCAGTCCACCAAGGGACCGTGACGCGACGTGGAGGAGAGGGTGACTGTCAGGTATTCGACCTGACTGTCAGCTGGGAAAATTCTGATCGTAAAAACAGCCATGGAAGAATAAAGTCCCCATTCGGCTTTAGAGGTGTTCCAACTGGTGGAACGAGGAGATGGGGTATGATGCAGAACGCCGATTACACAAGGGAAATGATCACTCGAGTATGTGTCAAACTGCATACCACTCGAACCAACGAGCAAGCTGAGTGCATATCATGAGGTCTAAGTGGGAATAAGTATGTGTTGTGTCGGGAAGGAAGGTCGGTGCACCGGTGTTGAGTGAGACAAGATTGAGGTGGTGGAAAAGATCCACTAAAAGGGAGCCTCTCGGACAAGGTGCTGGAGAGCCCCATAGGGGGTGGTGGCAATTGAAGTCTCCTACAAACATGAAAGGTGAAGGGAGCTGGTCAACAAGGTGTAGCACATCTGCTCTAGTAACGGCAGACGACAATGGCAAATAGATATTACAGAGGGAAAAGGAAAAGGTGGAGAGAGTGATGCGGACGGCAACTGCCTGTACGTGAGTATGCAATGGTAATAGATGTCATCCCGAATGAGCATCAGAGCCCCTCCATGGGCTGGAGTACCTTCCACAGGGGGCAGGTCGAAAAGCACAGAGATGTAGTGGGGGAAGCCTGCATGATCAAATGGACACACTGCCCATAGTAAAATCGAACCAGGGGTAGAACTTAAATGGCTTTCGCCGTATTTGCATGATGTATAAAAAGTAAAACTCTGTTAGCAGAATGAGGATCATCAGCTAAGGTATCAGACATTTCAAATGGTATACATACGTCATGACGGAGACAATTAAAAAATGTTTGTATATCTTATGGGACTTAACTACGGGGCCATCAGTCCCTAAACTTACAAACTAGCTAACACTAAGGGCGGCACAAATATCCATGCCCGAGGGGGATTCGAACCCCCGACCGTAGTGGCCGTGCAGACCGTGACTGGAGAGCCGCAGTCCCCTCGGCCACCGCGGCCAGCGACAATTAAAAAACGGACATAGCACTAAAAGGTGGAACACAGTAAAAGGTTCATCACAGTGCTCACATAAGGGAGCAGGATCACTGAGAAGTAAATACTGGTGGCTAAAACGGCAGTGGCCAATACGAAGCCGGGCAAGGACAATCTCCTCTAGACGAGAGGGTTGAGATGACGTTGACCAAAATCAGGCACAGGTTTAATGGCCTGTAATTTGTTCCCTGACAGGGATGATCAATGTAAAAACCAACGGGAGATGATACGCCTGGAGACACCAGTGCGAAGGTCATCAGAGCTAGTATAAAAGGTAGGTAGCCGAGGAAGGAGATCTGCCTCCTTGGCAGCCGTATCCGCAGACTTATTCCCCAACACTCCCACGTGGTCAGGGACCCACAAACGTCACAGCAGTTCCGCTCGCTGAAAGAGGTAAGGCAATTGCGGATGCTTTGTATCAGGGGATGGACAGGATACAGCGTGCAAAGGCTCAAAAGACCACTAATAGAGTCTGAGCAAATGACTCTTATTCAGCGAGTTTCGCCGGATGTGTCGGGTGGCTTGATATAATGCATACAGCTCAGCTGTAAAAATGGAACTCCACTCAGGGAGACGATATTTCAACAAGGTGATGCCAAGTACAAAGGCACACCCAACACCCTGGTCTGTCTTTGAGCCATCAGTGTAGATGAACAAATTGTCATCAAATTTGAACCGGAGTGTGAGAAATTGTCTCCAGCAAATGAAATTAGGTGTGGAGTCCTTTGGAAGAGAATGAAGGTCCAAGTTAACACAGACTTTGGGGCTTAGCCACAGTGGAGAGGTGCTCTCTCCAGTCAAGAAAATAGCAGGCATTGTAACGCTGAGCTGGCCAAGTAACGAACGCGAGCATACTCCCGGTGGTAGCAGAGCAGACGAGCGCATGGCAAAGAGACCGTCAAGTGAGTCATTAAAGAAAACTGCGTACGTTGGATGTTCTCGCATGGTCAACAAACGGCTAGCGTAATGGCTAAGCAGGAGTTCCCGATGGTAAGAAAGGATATGTGGGGAGACAAAATTTAACTTCCTGTCAAAAACAAGTCCCAAGAACATTGTGGTCTCCAAAAATGGAAGTACTATGGGGCCCAAACGAAGGGACGGGGGAAGGAACTCCTTCATGCAGACTGTATTGTCAGCCGAAAGCCAGTGTCCATACTCCACGTGTTGAGAGTGTCTAGGCACTGCTGAAGGCGCCACTCCAGGAGACCCGTCTACTCAGAGCTGTTGTAGATCGTGAAGTCGTCGACAAAGAGGGACGCCGACACTCCGGGCGGTAGATGATCGGCTATAGAATTGATTTCCACTATTGCAAATAAAACGACGCTCAGGACCAAGCCCTGGGGGACTCCGTTCTCCTGAATAAAAGTGCTGGATAAAACTGGACCAACACACACTTTAAACACACGGTCTGTTAAAAATTTCCGAATAAAAATCAGCAGACAACCCCGAAAACCCCATGTATGCAGAGTGCGGAGGATGCCCATCCTCCAGCAGGTGTTGTATGCCTTTTCCAGATCAAAGAACACTGTTACTGCCAGGCGCTTCCGTAAAACATAATTCATTACCGAAGAAGATAGGGCGACGAGATGATCCACCACAGAATGGTGCTTGCGAAACCCACATTGGACATTAGAGAGGAGATGTCACGTTTCAAGTCACCACATCAGGCGACCGTGAATCATGCGTTCCATCACCTTGCATACGCTACTGGTGAGGGAAATGGGCTGGTAGCTGGAAGGGAGAGATTTGTCCTTCCCAGGCTTTGGTATGGGAATGACTATGGCTTCACGCCAGCATCGCGGAAAGGGCCTTCTATCCATATGCGGTTATAGGTGGCCAGTAGGAAGTGCAAGTTCGTTGGTGAAAGGTGTTGCAACATCACTACGTGAATGCCACGAAGACGATAGTGTGCGGTGGAGCTCTTGCACAGTAAACTCGGTATTGTAGCATTCATGGTTCTGAGAGGTAAAGGGCAATGGAGTCGCCTCCATCGTACATTAACTAGAGAGGAAAGCATCAGTGTAGTAGAGACCTCTGCAAAATGTCGACCCAGTGTGTTGGCTATTTGTGGAGGGTCGACGATGGTGTCAGTTGCGACAAAGAGACCGGGAATCGGGGAATGAGCCTTAGTGCCTGAAATTTTTCTGAGGTTACCCAAAATGATGGAGGAAGTAGCAGACCTTTTAAAAGATCTCGTGAATAAGCGCCAACTGGTGCGTTTACAGTTGCAAAAGAGGCGATGACAATAGACCCGCAGCAGTTTGTATCGGATGCAGTTGTCTAGCGTGGGCCATTGTTTGAATGTTCTAAGGGCACGTCGCCGTACTCGCAGAGCATCATGGCATTCCATGGTCCACCACGGGACAAGGGGATGACGTGCTTGGATAGTCTTACAGGGGATGGAACATTCCGCGGCTGTGAGAATAACTGTGGTAATGTGTTCCACTTGGTTGTCTATACTAGGATATGACGAGTACCAAAATCCGCCAGTGACGAGTAGAGCTCCCAGTCCACTTTGGTTATCTGCCAGTGTGTGTGGATGCTCAAGGGTGCCAGGCGTCATTAAGTGAATTACACATGGAAAATGATTGCTCAAATGTGTGTCTGAGAGAACAGACCATTCAAGACGCCATGCCAGCTGAGCAGTGCTGATGGATAGATCTATGTGGCTGAAAGTGTTTGTGGAGTCTGAAAGATAATTTGGTTCACCAGTGTTAAGGCAGATGAGCTGAAGGTGGTTCAGTATATCTGCCAAGAGGGAGCCCCGTGGACATGGTCATGGGGAGCCCCAAAGGGGGTGGTGGGCATTGAAATCGCCCACCAACAAAATCGGACGTCGAAGCTGGTCAATAAGATCTAGAAGATCAGATCTAGTGACGGGAAAGGAGGAAGGAGCGTAAATAATGCACAGCGTGAAGATAAATCCAGGAAGGTTTATCCGGACAGCAACAGCTTGTAGTGGAGTACACAAAGGGACGGGTGTACTGTGTTCGTCATCCCGAATGAGCAACATTACGCCCCCATGGGCTGGAATTCCTGCCACTGGAGGAAATTCAATGCGAACAACAGTGTAGCATGGGAAAATAAGTTCAGTACCAGGGAGCAATTTTGTCTCCTGTTGAGAGAAGATAATTGGGTGATATGTTTGCGTAAGTAGCTGCAGTTCTGTCCAATTCGACTGGATACCATGAATGTTGCATTGAAGAATATCCATAGTAGGATAAAAAGAGATGGAGGTGGACATCAGCCCGACGAAGGCGGCGGGGCCACAATGCGAATGTTCGCAAATGGTGGTGTCCGAGACGGGAGGCTCTTGCTCCATATTCTCAGAGGTGACCGCAGCAGCCGTGTGAGGGTGGTCAGCAGCCCCATCTTTGGCTGATGCACCTGGAGAGACTATAGGCTTCCAGGGGATGCCATTGTTGCACTGTGAGATAGAAAGGGGGGGGGGGTTTGCCCCTACTTCGACTTCTTGGAGCCCTGGTGAAGTTCCTTAGTAGGCTCAGATGTTTTGGAAGGGGTGCGGAGGAAATCCTCGCGTGAATGCTCCTTCTTAGACTTACGGGTCTCGATCTGTTGTTTCACAGCTGAAGATGAAGATTTGGAAGAGGTATTCACACTTTTCGTCGAATGTGACGCCGTTGTCAATGTAGACGGTTTGACGAATACAGTAGTAAACTGTAGGTCACATGTCTGTGTGGCCATGTCCCGCATTGGTGGAGGTGCTGCAACTACTGTACTGTAGTTACCATGCGGTGGGGTCTTAGGCTTACGACTGGCGTACATCTTATGTGCAACTTGCATTGGAACCTTTTCCTTGACACATATTTCCTGTATGGCCCATTAGTCGGCAAACACGGGACATTTCCGAGAGGACGCAGCATGATTTCCGTTACAATTGATGCAATGGGGGGACGGCGGTGGACATTTCCCCTCATGTGCATCTATACCACAGGTGATGCATGTTACCGGGTTCTTGCATGACTAACTTGTCTAATTAAAGCGATGGCACTGGTAACACCGAGTAGGGTTAGGGATATAAGATCTTACTGTGACTACCTCATATCCTGCCTTGATCTTCGGCGGCAGAGCCACTCGGTAAAATGTCAGGAACACTGTGCGAGTAGGGACTAAAACATTGTTCTCTTTTTTTCATCACTCTGTGTACTGCGATGACACCTTGCGCTGCCAGATATTCCTTTAGTTCATCCTCAGTCAGACCGTCCAAACAGGCCGAGTAGACTACCCCTCAGGGGCCTCCAACGGAAGCACACCCGCCTTGGGTGATTGTTCTCACTCCAGGTCACACCTCCCGATCTACTGACGGAGGGACCAATTGGCAAATCGGGAAGGTATCAGTGCAGGCAATCGCCCCTCCCCTGGCCTGGCCTTAACCAGGGATACGCACACACCCTACATGCCAGCCCGGGGCTGGGACTTACACATTACCCAGTCACCCATATGGGTGGCCTTCAGTTGCATACAGGGAGGAAGAAGAGAGAAATAGGAGGAGGAGAAGCCTCAAACACTGATGCGGAGGCAAATAAAGAGGTGAAAGAAGAGCTTAAACCAAAAAGATCAGAACTTCGGTTCCCCAAAGGATGCACGAAACTCCGTCCCCAAGAGAGGGGAAAAGGACAGTAGGAGAAGAGTCGTGTAACATGGAAAGGAAAGAGTGCCACAAAGGCTGGGGCCCCATGCTCGCCACGCACACTCACCACAGAGTGGTGAGCCCTCTGGGGAGATCACATGGACTTAGCTAAGTTTCTTGGAGACAAACTAGAAGCGGGCAATGCAATCCCGATTGGTACGAATGCCGCGAATATTCCATTGAAGGAGCAGCATGATAAAAAGGGAGAGAAGAAAAAAAAGGAACAAGCAAGCATTTTCACCTCAACGGCCGCTGAGGACCAGACTTCGAGGGAGCACTGCTATCGCTATCTAGAGGCAGAGAATTGTGTTCCATGGGTTCGACCGACACGTCTGCCGCCTCCCCGTGTTGATCAGGAGGGGCAGCTTCCATTGCCGGTAAAGGACCGGGTGCCCGGCTGACAAGAGCAACCTGATAAAACAGAAGACGGCCGAGGCCAGCAACTGTTGCATGGCATGACCAAAGAGTCACGCAGTGGTGGAGAAAAGGGGGGACTGATATTTTTATGAGCCTTCTTAGAGGCATGACGAGTAGAAGAAGTGGTTGACGGTTGAGAAGACGGAGTTTTTAGGAAATCGTCACAAACGTGTGGTTTTTTTTTAGAACTCCCGGCAGCGGATTTATGTGCCTGGGATGTGTGGGAACTGGTCGACAAATGCACTTTAGAACGGGCAGAAGGGATCAGAGAGGTGGAACGAGCAATTTTCGGGCTAGCCAGTCTGACAACATTGTCGCAGAAGGTAAATTGCAGGTCTGAGTGCCTACCTCCTTAATTGATCAAGGGGAGGTGAGGACCTGTCTGTAAGTACCTGATGTGAGTACAGTGGGCTTCCTACTCGCTAATAACTTATGAGCGGCACAGGTTGAAAGCTTTTCCTTGACGCGAATTTCCTGGATGACCCGCTCGTCTTTATAGATGGGGCAGTCCCGGGAAGAAGCATCATGGTCACCCATGCAATTAATGCAGCGAGGGGATGGAGCTGGACATTCACCCTCATGGGCGTCCCTGCCACAGGTGGCACAATTGGCTGTATTAGGACAAGATTTAATAGTGTGATTAAATCTCTGGCAGTGGGAGCAGCGTGTAGGATTTGGTATATACGGGCAAATGGAAATGACTTCATAGCCCGCTTTCACCTTAGATGGTAGGTCAACCCTGTCGAAAGGCAAGAAGACAGTACAAGTCGGCACGAGATCATTGTCAACTTTCTTCACAACCCAATGAACAGCCGTAACTCCCTGATCGGACATATAGTTGAGTATATCCTAATCCAATAACCCATCTAGAGATCTTGTGAAGATTACCCCCCGCAAGGAGTTGAGGGTGTGGTGAGCCTCCACTTTCACAGGGAAAGTGTGCACAAGCGTAGCCCGGAGTAATTTCTGTGCCTGAAAGGCATTCTCAATTTCAAGCAACAAGGTCCCATTGCACTGATTGGAGCAGGTCTTCAAGGGACCTGTGATCGCATCGACACCCTCCTGAATAAGAAAAGGATTTACAGAAGAAAAATCCTGATCATCAGTACGAGATAGTACAAGGAACTTGGGAATGTTAGGCAAGACTTTCTTCGACTGAGATTAGTCATGTTTCCTTTTTTGGGTCAGGGTTATAGAAGATTTGGGAGGTATCATAGCGGAAGTGTCCCCCATGATTACCGGCGTCTCCGATGGCGTGCTCCTTCCTTGTGAGGACCCTCACTGAGGGCTCACCTGCCTTAGGTGACTGTTCGCATCTCAGGTCACACCTCCCGAAAGCGGACGGAGGGACCAATCGGCATGTTCGGAAGGTACCAGCTTGGGTAATCACCCCTCCCTGGACCCGGCCTTTACCGGGGGTTACGTACGTGCCCAACATATTTACCTGGGGCGGGGAGTTACGCCTTACCCCGTCACCGGCTACGCAGTGTAGGTTGACCTTCAGACACGCACAGGGAGGAAAGAAGAGAAGAAGGAAAGAAGGGGATGAAGGAGGGAGAATCTAAAACGCCAAGGCGAAGATTAAAGGGATGGGTGGAGGACAAGGAGAAAAGAGCAAGAGGGGAAGGCGAAAGAACAGGAATGGAAGAGGACCAAGAAAAACCTTTTGAATGAAAACGCCCGTCTCAGGGCAAAGGCACAAACCAGGGGGTGCGGGGAATGGGAAGCGGCCTGGGACAGAAGAAAGGCCGCTTCGGCTCGGGGCCCCGTGCGCGCCACACATGTACCTACAAAAGAGCTGTGGGCCCCCTGGGGGGGGGGGCTTTGTTGCTAGCATGACAACCTTCCTATCCCTCTCCCCTCTCCTATTTCCACACTGCACACTGATTCCAGTATGGCAGCCAGAGCTGATGGTTGTGCGACTGTGTGAATGTTCTATTTTTTGGAGAAGGCCATGGCTAATAGCTATGTAGTGGTAGTGGTGTGTGTGTGTGCGTGTGAGAGAGAGAGAGAGAGAGAGAGAGAGAGAGAGAGAGAGAGAGAGAGAGAGACTTCTATGAGTGAAGATGTGTTTCTACAGATCCCAAACCGGACAACAAGGGGTGAATAGTTGCCTTCCCTTTATTTCATGGTATATTTCTATACATTTGAGTTTTACCCTGCAAGTAATCTTGAAAAGAGTTGTTAACATAACCTCAGGTGGTGTTGAAACAAAGGGTCTGTGTGTCCGCATGAAATCAATGAAGATGAATGGGAAAGTCACATCGACTGCACATCACAAGACTACTTCTTTAGGACAGTGTTCCCTTTATTGACAGCAGGACATTTTCTGGGTGAGTCATTGGCACAAAGTCCGGAGATTCCATTTGAAATGTTTGAAGATACTGTTGGTCTTTGCTCAAGAAATTTCTGCCTATATCAGGTATCGAATACGCTATGGGTTCGTAGAGGACAACAGTGAAATTTTCACACCAACTTAGCTGTTGTTTGATTTGTCAACTAACAAAAAGATTTTGACCCTGGAGTTTAACTGTCAATTTGTTGGAAATTATGGCGGAAACGAAGCTCAATAAAATGTACGAGGCATACCCTACACTGTAGTGGGCGTCCTACACGATTTTCTAGTCAGTGAACGACACCATCCTTCCACCTAATGTTGGTTGCAGTGCTATTCCACCATACTATTTCTAGTTTTTTCCAACTATATTAATTGTTGAAACATCAAGAAATAATGCTTTGAGTTATATCATTTGCTGTACTTGAGGTAGCAAGTATCAACGAAAGACTGGAGTGAGGCAGGGGGCAGTAACTGGTAGCTCGAGTCAGTGGATGGGGAAAGAGGAATGGCGATGGAGAGGCGTGGCATTTTTAGGTATTACACCACGGTTCAATCTGCTTCAAACCAGGTTTGTCAACCTCAAGTGAGTTTTAATCTAGTTGTGCCAAAATGTGGTAATTTTTAAACTGCAAAAACTGCCAGATGTTGCTCAATTTATGTTTTAATACAGTGCATGCATAGAAAATATTATATTATTACCCTAATTTTAATTTATTTAGCTTATTTCAGCCAAGCATAATGCTAAAAAAGAAAGAAAGAAAAAAACCCAAGGCAAGTTTATTTTGAAAGTTTAATCTAACTTTTAAAAATTCCAAAGAAGGCTTTTTCCCCCATTATCTTCAACTACAATGTGTGAACTGAAGATATTAAATGATTTTAATTTTTTCTCGCATTTCTTCTAATGACAATAGGCAACTTTTTCACAGTAGAGCATTCCATAAGAAAAAAGGAAATTCAGCCTACTCTATACTAGAGTATCCACTACCTGTTGTTCCACTGCATCCAGATCAAAACAGGGCAATTCATCACTGTCAAAAACAGGGTTGCGACCCACTGGAAAAAAGACAGCATGCTGGGCCATGGGGCGATAATGGATTTCATAGTTGAACCACGACAAATACAGTGCCCATCATTGAAGGCGGTGGGCTGCTTTATCCGGCAGGGATGCGGAAGGGTTCAACAGGCAAATCAAGGGTTTGATCTGTGATCAAATGGAATTTTGTGCCATACAGAAAAACATAGAATTTGGGCAGTGCATAGATGATGGCAAGGGCCTCTTTTTCTATCTGCGAATATTTGAGTTGTGCCGAGTTCAATGTTTACAATGAATAAGCAATGGGCCTCTCAGTACTATCTTCGTAACTAAGGGCCAAGACTGCTCCCACCCCATGTTGGGACCCATCCGTAGCAAAAAAAAAAAAAAAAAAATTGTTGCCAAGGCTGGAAGGGGACTAAACAGGGGGCAGACTGTATCTTTTGTTTCAAAAGAAAAAACACATATTCACACACCTGCAACCACTGAAAAAGCATGCCTTTCTGAAAAAGGGCATGTAATGGTTGCGCTATGGATGCCGCATCAGGAAGAAATTTGTGGTAATATGCAATCTTGCCGAGAAAAACCTGTAACTTCTGTACCGAGGTAGGGCAAGCTAAGGCCAAAATGGCCGTGACATGCTGGCATATAGGGGAAACACACTCACAGGAAACTTCAATAGCGGGTTGGAAGGAGCTGCACTTGCCTACATTGCATTCACGTCCAGCAGCCTAGGTTCCGCAAGTGGTCTTCAGCAGATGTACCCGACACCACGATGTCATCCAGATAATTTATATAGCCCAGAATCGGCACTGTGAGCTGTTATAAGAACCGTTGGAATATGGCTGGTGTGCTGGTGACCCCACACGGTAGGCATAAATACCGTTATACGCCAAATGTTGTATTAACCACCAACAAACGTTACAACTCCTCGTCCGAGGGCAGCTGAAGAAAGGCCTCTGCCACATCCACCTTCAGAAAAAAAATGTCCTCCTGACAACTTGTTGAGCAATTCCTCCTGGCGAGGCAATGGATAAGTGTCAATGACTGACTGTGTGTTGACTGTGGTCTTAAAATCACCACAGAGGCACAACTTGCCAGTTGGCTTTATTACGATGACCAAAGGAGAAGACCACTCACTTCAAGAAATGGGACAAATGACCCCCAGGGATGTGAGGCGATCTAATTCCACTTTGACGGAATTGCGGAGGACCAACGGTATCTGGCGCACAAAAAAAAAAGCGGGTTTGCGGAAGGTTTCATAGAAGTGTGTGCCTGAATAGACGTGGCACAACCCAAACCCGGTGTAAACAGAGAAGAAAATTCCAAGCAGAGCTCGTCCAACTGCGGGTAGGGTACCTTGTTAGAGACTAGGTTGACATCGATCGAAATAGAAAACCCGAACAACTGAAATGCATCCATACCAAAAAATTTCTCTGTGGTTGCATTCTCCACTACAAGAAAGGTTAAGGGGCAAATGACAATGCAAGATAGCGCCCGAGTGGTAATTGACCAACCGCTGGAATCCGTTGTTTGTTGTAACTGAGCAACTTTGCGAGCATCTGGCTGCAGGGGAGGGGAGCCCAACTCGACATACATTTGGGAGTTTAACAGAGTAACGAATGCACACATATC
Source organism: Locusta migratoria (assembly GCA_026315105.1). Classification (NCBI taxonomy): domain Eukaryota; kingdom Metazoa; phylum Arthropoda; class Insecta; order Orthoptera; family Acrididae; genus Locusta; species Locusta migratoria. Next base: position 288,328,239 of record CM048747.1, on the reverse strand, counting down.
AACCTGCATACGGAGGACCTTGTTGCAAACTTTTAGGTCCAGGAAAAGTTTAGAAGGAACCGCGGACATTGCCGCCACACAGTTGACTTCCGTATCTATATCCATACCCTGATCCTGCATGGAGGGATTTGACCTGCACACGGATAAAATATGACCTTTGCTGCTGCACCGATGGCACGTGGCCTAGCAACAATGGCAAGTGGACCAATCTTTATTGACAAAGCAAGAAGGGGAGGAGGGCAAGGGGGCACTAGAGCGGCCCTGTGTCATCTGTTGTTGCGGGCCACACGCCTGCAGCTTCTACTATTGCAAAGGACACTTACCTCTCAACCGTACAGAGCATTGAGTAACTGTGGCAATGTCCTCCTCAGGGAGTTCGTCTTCCTGCAGTGGGTGAGAGGGGGAAGGCCGATAAGTCACACCAAGCCTCGATTTGATTTCCCGCCGTCCTCAGCACTTCAAATGCTTGGGCAATTTTTAAGACCTCTGACAATGAAGGGTTTTCGTGTTGCAAGGTGCGCTCCCTAACTTTCCTGTCGGGCACCAGGTGAATAATCACATCCTTGACCATCTGATCTGCATAAGACTCCTCGTGTACCTCCGAAACAAAATTGCAACAACTAAGACTGTGTAATTTGGCCACACATGCCCGATACATCTGGTGCGGTTGTTTACGGCATCTATAAAACTACGCTCGAGCAGCTATGACACGAGTATGATAGACACTGACACATCTGATCGAAAGTAAGACACGTAGGGTCCTGCAGGGGGGCCAGTAGACACAATGAATAATAAATCTTAGGAGAAATTCATGAAAGAAAAAGGGTGTGGCACAGCCGGTCATCCCAGACGTCAAAAGCCTGAAAACGTTGCTGCAGATGCTTTTCCTAAGACTCCCACTGTTCGACATCCTCGTCAAACGCATGAAAGGCGGCGGTATGAGAGAGAGGTAGACGTGGCCGGCACTGCAGCATGCACGTGCATGGACAGAGCCGAAGCCGAAGACTGAAGTACCTGTGTAAGATTCTTCATAGCTCTTGCAAGGACCTGAGTCTGGTTTTGCAACGCTGCACCAAGAGCTGCCTGTTGATCAACGAGAGTGTACCTTCTGTCATTTCATAAGGCCTCTATTGAACCTAGACGAAAAACAGAACGCGTGGAATCGAACACACTCATCGCCAATGAGTGTTGTAACCTCAGAACTTTATCATGTAAGATGTAACAGAAATGGCCCGTGTCAGCTGTTAAGTACAGAACTGAATATAACAACAGTTTGCCACTAACGTAGCAGGCCCTCCACAATTACATTATTCAATGGCAACAAACTTAATAAAGTACATTCTATGAGAGATTTAATGGGGCACAGATCAAGTGTTGCATTCATCCATCAAAACTGCACAAATTTCGTAGGGTAACATTCCAGTGACGTACCAATAGTCTGGCAGCATTTACTTTAAAACAGGAAAACTTAATTTCATTGACCTGAAGGTGAATATACAGAATATTTTGCATCAGAATGAAAGATTATTCCCACTTGTTTTACACCACAAACATTATTGTCTTTCAGCAAAAGCTGTCTATGGAAAAACGCAAATGTATGGCCATAAGAAATTTTAATTTCTTAAAATACAAACTTATTTCATAACACCTTTATTATTTTCAATTCAATGTGAAAATGTAACATATACAGCTGATTTACTTACATGCCTCTTCTTATCCACACTTTCATAGTACAGCTTCGTGAATTCCTCAGCGGTTCTACAAGCTTGATCTACCTTTGCATCCTGAAATGTCAAATATCATAATTTAAGACAAAACCAGACATCATTGGTCATAAAAGAGAAAAGTAAACACCTTTGGCCCCTTAGTGACTTTCCAGGATTTAGGAACATATAAATCAAGTTCAAGACAAAGAGTTTAGAAGAGCCGGAAAAGGTGGGGAACGGGAAGGGAAGGGGGCTAATGCCAATCTTAAATCATTAAATTATGGTGTACAATATGTGCAAGTGTTGCTCATTTGAGCATAGTCCTGATCTGCTCATGTAACGGTGCAGCAACACGTAGATTAACTAAGCATATGTAAGTTTCTTTTCTTTTTTATTAATGTATTTGTTAATTTATTTGGTATAAATCTAATTGGTATCAATATTATCTCTCTGAATTTATGTGTATCTTATCTACACTTGCATTGTTAATTTCTAAAGAGTGGAGACAATCATGAAAGCATTAAGTGAATTTTTATTTGCTTTTTTGATTAATTTGAGAATTTTAATATTCAGCCTCCCTTTGCAACTGTCTCTTCACTAATGCCTGCACCCATTTTAACATTCTTTATGAATGGAGCTCAAGTGTGTTTGACAACTCTTTATTATTCTAGAATGCTTATGAACTAATTACTTGAAATAATTTTCAGAGAATACAATACACATGATTTCGGACAATGTTTCACGCATGCCTTCCAATTTGAACATATATGTTTTCAAACATATTGCAGGTAAATCACATTCAACCCCCAATTATAAATTCACGCTTTGGATTTGTGTTTGATGCAAGTTTTCTTTGAGTATTTCAGCAGTTGTATCATCTGGGTCAGAAGGTCAATAAAAAGAACCAATAAGTAATTGGTTCCAGTTACCAGATATAACTGCCACCATATCCACTCAGAGGTAATATCTACTTCAATATCTATACACAAGACACGGGTTGTAATACCATTGTGAACACCATTTGGCCCTTTGTAAAAATTTCAGCTGAACTTCACTCTGACTTTATCCAGGTTTCACTACATATTATGATTTGTGCTTCGGCAGTTTCTATTACCACTTGGAGCTCTGGTACTTTCTCTACACAGCCGCAACAATTCATAACTACTACACCAATGGTCCAGATTTGTGTTTGTTCTGTGTATGAGCTGCCCCTTTTGAAACAAACCCATTTTGTGTGCTCTTATAACCCTCTAAGTCTAACCTAAAAACCTGCCCAGTCCACACCACACAGCCTCCGCTACCATGCTTTGAGATGACTTACAACTTAACCACAGGTGTCAAACCTCAGTGTGAGCAGTATTAGGGTTGGCCACAGCCGCAAAACCATCAGTTGTCACAAGGGACATGCTGGAAATATGGCTAATCCCCCCCGCCCACGGGTGGCCAACAACAATGGTACCAATTGTTCGTAGTCAGAATCTGTGTAACCAAAGATAAAACCACCTGAAGTTGGGGGCAAAATGTCACCAATTTAGCTCACATCTGCACACAACAGTCCCTATCAATCATCATGACAGTTAAAAACCACAGAACATAAACAAACAACTATGAAAACACAATGTCTGATTCTAGAGTAGAGAACTAACTCAAACGTGAGAATTTTTTTGTGGTTTTAGGGCACATAACTACTGAGGTCATTAGCGGCAGGATCAGAAATGAGATATATTTGAAGGATAAGGAGACTATTTGATTATAGCAAAAGACATAGGGTAAAAAATATTAAAAGGAAGAATTAAATGTCCTTCGATAACTTGGTAATGTTTATAAAATCCAAGACTCCAGCTACAGCTCCTGCGTCATCAGCTAAAATTTCTTCTAGGGTATTCGGTAGATTTAGCGCAATACGAACAGGATTAAAATTAGAACAAGACAATAAAACATGGCACACTGTCAGCAAGTGACCACAGGAACACAATGGTGCAAGGTCACCAGTTAACACGTGGCAGTGGGTGAACCTGCAAGGTCCGATCTGCAAAAGGGCCAAAATGACCTCACCATCAGCATAGTGAGAGAGTCCTCCAAACCACTGGGAGCGGTTTGAACGGTTCTAAGCGGAAGCGAGTATCATACATTATGCCAAGACGATAAAATACGATGGGAAAAATCCCCTCGAATATCATTTGATGGGACACACGAAGTAGCTGCCCGAGGTAGGAGTGTTGCAGCCTTGGACGCAGAATCAGCAGCCTCGTTACCAGGAACACCTGCACGGCCAGGTATCCACAGGAGGTGGGAGATATGTTGGCAGCTAATAATTCAAGGGAGTGGTGAAAGTGGTGCATAACACAATGGGCTGAATAGGGGTCTCTAAGACTCTGAATGGCACCGAGAGTCACAGCAGATGACATAGGAAGAATAACAGTGTCGGTGGATATATAGTACAGCCTGATAGAGGGCAAAAAGCTTGGCTGTGAAATTCAAGCATTCGTCAAGAAGCTTGCACTGAAAACTGTCATTCCCGACGGAAAAGGCACATCCGACACCGTCATTGGTCTTGGAGCCACCTCTATAGGCGAAGATGGAGTTATTGAGCTACGCGGGAAGTTCAACAAACCTCGAGCAGTAAACCACATCTGGAGTACTCCCCTTTGGGAGTGAGCGGAGTTCAAAATGAATGCAAACTTAGCCTGAAGCCAAGGTGGCACTGTGCTCTCACCTATTTGAAAGGTGGAAGGGAGGGTAAATTCGAGTTGCTGAAGCAAGCAACGAAAACGGACTCCGGGAGGGAGCAGGGCAGTCACGGGCAGACCATAGTGGCTTTCAAGGGAGTCATTGAAGAATGAGGGATAAGAAGGGCAGTTGGGCATCGACAGCAGAAGGAGTGCTTAACGACAATGCAAAATGTTGCACCGACAGGTCTGAGGTAATTCGACAGCTTCAACATAGAGTCAACAGGGCTGGTGTAAAATGCTCCTATCGCCAGGCGTAAACCCCAATGGTGGACTGAGTTAAGATGGTGTAAAATGGACAGTCGTGCACAAGAGTAAAAAAGCTCCCGTAATCCAGCTTTGATCTTACAATGGACCGATAAAGGTGAAGCAGGACGATACGATCCGCGCCCCATTTTGTACCACTAAGAACACGGAAAATGTTAAGGGAACGAGTACAGCAGGCAGCCTGAGAAGATACGTGGAGTCCAGCAAGTTTCCCATACAAAGTTAGCCTTAAAAATTTTGTTGTCTAAAAAATGGGAGAGCAAAGGGGACTCTTGCTGGAGTCCAAGAGATGGAAGAAACTCGTTGCATCTCCAGAAGTTGATGCAAAACGTTTTCTCATGGGAGAAACTGAAGCTATTTGCGACACTCCAGGAATAAAGTCTGTCAAGGCAATGCTGAAGACAACTCTCCGGGAGACAGTCTCTGAGTGCTGCAGTAGATTGTTAAGTCATCCAAAAACAGGGAGCCTGAAACATCAGCAGGAAGGCAACCCATAATGGGGTTGATTGCAATGGCGAAAAGTGCTACGCTCAAAACCGAGTTCTGTGGCACCCCATGTTCCTGACGAAAGGTGTCGAACAAAACAGAGCCCACTCGTACCCTGAACATTGATCTTTCAAAAAAGCATGAATAAAGAGAGGGAGATGGGCGCGTGTGCAAGGTGTGGAGAAGGCATGCCCGCCAACAGTGTTGTAAGTACTCTCTAAATCGAAGAACACAACCACTGTCTGGCACTTTCGCAAAAAGTTATTCATAGTGAAAGTCAACAACAAGGTGATCAATAGCAGAGCGATGCCTTCTAAATTGGTATTGCACACTGGTGAGGTGTCGAGACCCAAGTAGCCAAACCAACCTAGCATTAACCATGTGTTTCATTACCTTACAGACACAAGTGGTCAGGGAAATTGAGCGACAACTGGAAGGAAGATGTTTGTCCTTCCCCAGTTTAGGTATGGGGACAACAATTGCTTCACACCAGCACGTGGGAACTTCACCTTCAGTCCAGATGTAATCATAGGTGCGAAGAAGAAAGCATTTACCTGCAGGGGGGAAGTTCTTCAACATCTGAATATGAATGGCATCAGGCCCTGAATAAGAGCAGCGGGACATGGCACTTTCTAGCACCTGCATGGTGAAAGTAGCATTGTAACTTTCACGATTTGCAGATTAAAAGAAGGCAGTTGTTGCGCCTCTGCCTGTTTTTAGGGGAGGAAAGCAGGGTCATGAGTGGAGCTCTAAACCTCAGTGAAAAATTGGCCTAAGGCATCAGGTACGTCAACAGGGTCCACAAAGACTTCATTTGCGACATTCAGGCCGGGGATTGGAGAACAAACCTTAGTGCCAGATAACCGGCATAGGTTACCCCAGACAACAGACGAAGGAGTAAATCTATTGAAGGAACTCATGAAAGCAGTCCAGCAGGTTCTTTTGCTTTCTTTAATGACATGACGGTATTGCGCTCACAGTCGTTTGTAATTGATACAATTCTCCAAAGCAGGCCGGCGTTGAAAAATACATAGAGCACATAGCCGGGCTCGCATAGCGTCGCTTCATGCTGCATTCCACCAGGGGACTGGAGGAAGTTTGAGGTATGGAATATTCGATGGCGGTGAGAATAATGTCTGTGAGGTAGTTGACCTGATTGTCATAGCTGGGGAAAGTCTGATCATGGAAAACGCCATGGAAGAATTGAGGCCCCAGCAGGCTTTGGAGATGTTCCAACTGGTGGAACATGGAAATGTGTTATAATGGAGTAGAGAAATTATACAGGGGAAATGGTCGCTCTAATACCTGTCAGACAGAACATACCATTCGAACCGATGCACAAGCTGAGTAGTAAATATTGCAAGATCCAAGTGCGAATACGTATATGCTGCGTCTGATAAAAAAAAGCTGGGTCACCGGTATTTAGGCAGTCAAAATTGAAGTGGTTGGAAACGTCTGCCAATAGGCAGCCTCTTTGGAAAGAAGCTGGAGAGCCCCACAGAGGGTGGTGGGCAGTGAAATTGCCAATCAACAAAAATGGCGTAGGAAGCTGAGCGACAAGTTGCAGTAAGTCAGCCCTAAGAACGGCAGACGACGACGGGGTATAGATGTTGCAAAGAGAAAAGGTGAAAGCGGGGAGGGTGATACGGATGGCAACTGCCTGTAGTTGAGTTTGCAATGGGATGGTATGATAATAGATGTCTTCCCGAATGAGCAGCATAGCACCTCCATTGGCATGAATACCAACCACAGGAGGTAAATCAAAACACACAGATGTATATTGTGGGAAATCAATACAATCGTTTGGGCATAGTTTCATTTCTTGGAGACTGACTATAAGTGGACAGTGCAATCGAAGGAGTAATTTTAATTCTTTGCGGTTGGAACAAATGCCTCTGCTGTTCATTGAATGAGTGCCATAAAGAAAGTGAGAGAAGAAGAAAAAGGGAAGAGGGGATCACCTCGACAGCCGCTGGGGCCTGGCTTAGAGAGGGCACTGCTGCAGCAATCGACAGATGGACAGTCGTGTTCCATACGTACATATGTCATTTCTGCCCCCTTCCTGGATTGATGGATTGATCGGAAGGGGCAGCTTCCGCCGCCAATGAAGGTCGGCAAATCAGCAAGCAGTACTGTGTACTGGTGAGACAGAAGATGGCTGGGGCCAGCTACTGCTAGATGACGTGAGTGATGAGTCACGCCGTGGTGAGGAAGGAGAGGAACTTTTCTGTTTGTGTGCCTTTTTGGAGGCAGTTTGGTGAGAAGAATTAGTGGCTGAGAGTTGGGAAGACTGTGTATGAAGGGAATCCTCATGAACTGGATCTTTTTTGGAAGTTTGGGTGTCCGAATTAATGGTCGGAAACACAGTTCGGATCGGCGATAGGGTATTGTTAATCCTTTTCATGACACAATGTACAGCTGTTACGTCCTCGTCAGAAAGGTAGTCCTGAATTACCTCATCTGACTGGCCGTTGAGGGATCGTGAGAACACTACCCCCCCCCCCCCCCCCATGATGAGTTTAAGGTATGATGAAGTTCTACGATGTTAACAACAAAAGTGTGCAACAGCGTAGTTCGAAGCACCTTTTGTGCTTGGAAGCCATTTTCGGATTCCAGCAACAGCATCCCATTATGTTACCAGGAAGAAGTTTTTACAGGACCTGCAATTGCATCCACACCCTTTTGTAAATGAAAGGATTGACTGTTGTGAAGTCATGGCCATCAGTTCGTGAAATGACAAGAAACTTTAACAAGTTAGGCAGGATTTTCTTGGTCTTGGGTTCTTCTATTTTCCTTTTCTGGGTCAAGATCACAGTAGAAGAAGAGGAAGAAGAAGTTATTGCGAAGTTGTCCCTCATGATTACCGGTGTCTTCGATGGCGCACTCGTGACTAATGGGGAACCCTCACTGAGGGCTCACCTATCTTAGGTGATTGTCCACACCTAAGGTCACACCTCCCGAAAAATGGACGGAAGAACCAATCGGCATGGTCAGAAGGTATCAGCTCGTGTAATCACCCCTCCCTGGGCCTGGCCTTTACCAGGGGTACGTGCAGGCCCTACATGCCACTGGGACATACGCATTACACCTATCACCCTTTTACGCACCAAATGCGTGGGCAGCCTTCAGGAATGCACAGCGAGGAAGGAAGGAAGGAAGGAAGGAAAGAAAGAGGAAAGAACGAAGTGGAAGAGGTTGAGTCTCAAATGCTAAAGCAAAGACGGAAAAAGGAGGAGAGGAAAGGTATAAGAGTACAGTAAGGAGGGTAAAATGGAAGCAAATGTTAGGAAAAGAAAGAACCATGGAAAGAGAAAAGCTGTTACAGGAGACAACCTAGACTCTCACTGGACGCACGTCTCCGGGGGGAAGGCATAAACCGGAAAAGGTGGGGGGGGGGGGGGGGGGGGGGGGAAATTGAAGCAGCCTAGGATGGGTAGAAGGCTGCTTCAGATCAGGCCCCAGGCACACCACACATTTACCCACAAAAAAGCTGTGGACCGCCTATGGGGTGGGGGGGAGGGGTTAGAAATGGGTCAACAAAGTAAGACTAGTAAGCAATATCCTAATCGCCGTATCCAGCATCATATGACCTTTGCTGCTGTGTACCAAAGTCTGCATGAGACCGGTCATTTAGCAGATTACCTGCGCAGGGATGCCATCAAACAGTAAGTAAGCTGCAATTTTAGGAAGCTGTCTTATAGCATGTGGAGTGGGATCCTTCAATCAGCACTCGTGCAATTGCACTTAACATGGGGACGAATCAGACAAATGTAAGAACAGTCCTTTGTGAGCAATTGTTATGTCCATTTCACTTACACGGTGTCCACAACTTGGAACCAGTCAAATATCCACCCAGAGGACAGTTTTCGCAGTGGTACCTGGAACAGCGGGTAATGCATCCTACATTTCCATCCTCTGTGTTGTTTACTGATGAAGCAACATTCAGACTTGATAAGAGTCTTCAACATGCACAACTCTCATGTTTGGAGTGAGGAAAGCCCACATCCCACAGTTACTAGTGCACATCAAGTGCAATTCTTCGTTAATGTGTGGGTCGGTGTTGTTGGGACTGTTTGGCCGTATCTGCTACCAAGGCCATTAAATGGGAGGTACAATGACAATTTTCTCATCAGAGCATTGCTAGAATTGCTGGAATATGTCCCGCTTCCTACAAGACAACACATGTGGTTCCAACTTGATGGCATGGCGGCACATTTAATTCATCGTATGCGTCAATTCCTGGACTGACGGTTCCCAAACACGTGGATTAGCAGAGGTGTTCCTGTAACATGGCCTGCTTGATAGAACAGAAGTCTCCCTTTTGGACTTTATGTGGGGTTTAAGGGTGCGCAACTGTTCAGGTCATTAGCACCCGACCACAAATGTGGATGTAGGATGATACCACTAAAAGCATAGGGTAAAATACATCAACAGGAGCAATTAAATGTCCTTTGATATATTAGTCATCTGTATTAAATGCAAGACCCGAGCAGCTGCTCCTGCGTCATCAGCTAAAATTTCCTCTAGATTGTTCGGCAGATTAAGTGCAACATGGAAATGATTAAAATTAGAACAGGGCATTAAAATATGGCACACTGTCAGCAAGTGACCACAGGAACACAATGGTGCAGGGTCAACCATCAGCAAGTGGCAATGGCTGAACTGGCAATATCTGATTCACAACCGAGCCTAGAGAGCTTCCTCTCATCAAGACGAGCGTGAGAAGGTCTTCTAAGTTGTTGGGATTGGTTTAATGGTTCTATTGGTATGAAGTGAGGACCACAAACTATGTTGAGATGATAAAATGTGACGGCAAATAGCCCCTTGAATATCACTGAATGCGACACAGAAGTTAGCTGTCTGAGATAGGAGGGTTGCAGCATTGGCCAGTCTCATTCCCAGGCACACCTCCGTGGCCAGGTACCCACAGGAAGCAATAGTGAGAACCAGTGTCTGTTAACAATTGCAGGGACAGCTGGATTCAGTGTATGACAGGGTGGATCAAATACGGGTCTCTAAGACTCTGAATGGCACAAAGAGTCAGAGCAGATGACATAGGAAGGATGGTGGTGGCAGCGGATATACAGAACAGCTTGATAGATGATAAAAGCTCAGCTGTGAAAGTCTAACACTGGTCAGGAAGCCTGTAGTGAAACCTGTTGTCCCAACGACAAAGGGAGATCCAACACAATCAGTGTTCTTGGAACCATCTGCATAGATAAAAGTGGCAGTATCAAGCCATGAGCGAAGTTGAGCAAACCTTGAGTGATATACCGAATCCCGAGTACTCTCCTTTGGGAGCGAGTCAAGTTCAAAATGAACTTGAACCTGAGCCTGGACCCACAATGGCATTGGGCTCTCATTTATTTGAAAGGTGGTAGGGAGAGTAACATCCAGTTGCTGGAGAAGGTGACGAAAATAAACTCCGGGAGGAAGCAAGACAATTGCAGACAGCCCACATTGCTGTTCCAGGGAATCATTGAAGAATGATGGGTAGGACGGGTGGTTGGGCATTGACAACAGGTGGCATGTGTACCAATATAGTAGTATATCATGACGATAGTTCAATGGTAATTCGGCAGCTTTGGCGATAAAACTTTCAACAGTGCTGGTGTAAAGTGGTCCAGTCACCAGGAGTAACCCCGATAGTAGATTGAGTTTAGACGGTGTAAAATTGATGGCTGTGCAGAAGAGTAGAAAAAGCTTCTGCAATCCAATTTAGAGTGGACAATGGACAGGTAGAGATGAAGAAGAACAGTTCGATTTGCTACCCATGACGTACCGTTAAGAACACAGAGGACATTACGGGAACATGTAAGTCGGCCAGTCGGATAGGGCACAAGGGGAGACCAGCAGTGTTTCCTATCCAATATTGGTGCTAAAAAGTTCATTGTCTGCATGAATGGCAGAGTTACGGGACCGAGATGTAGAGTCGGTGGAAGAAACTCTTTGTATCTCCAGAAATTGATCACAGGAGTGACGGAAGCCATTGGCAACACTCCGAGAATTAAGATGGTCAAGACAATGCTGAAGACAGCATCCAGTGAGACACATTCGCTGAGTGCTGCAGTAGATTGTGAAGTCATCTGTAAAGAGATAGCGTAAAACGTCAGCTGAAAGGCAATCCACAATTGGGTTGATTGCTATGGGGAAAAGTGCCACATTCAACACAGATCCCTGTGGCACCCCATGCTCCTGGCCAAAGGTGTCTGACAAAACAGAGCCCACTCATACCCAGAACCTATGATCCATTACAAATGCTGGAATAAAAAGGGTGAGGCGGCCGCGAAAGCCCCATGTATGGAGCGTGTGGAGAATGCTCCGCCTCCAACAGATGACGTAGTGCTTTTCTACATCAAAAAATACAGCCACTGTCTGGCACTTTCGCAAAAAGTTATTCATAATATAGGTCAACATGCTAACGAGGTGGTCAATAGCAGAATGCTGTCTATGAAATCCGCATTGGAGATTGGTGAAGAGGTGGCGAGATTTGAGTAGCCAAAACAACCGAGCACTAACCTTGCAAACACAGCTGGTGAGAGAAATGGGGCGATAACTGGAAGGGAGATACTTTGTCCTTCCCCGGTTTTGGTATGGGAACAACAATTGCTTCACACCAGTATCTGGGAACCTGACCTTCAGTCGATATGCGATTATAGGTGAGGAGACAGGTTCTTCAGCATCTGAATATGAATGGTATGAATGGCATCGGGCCCCGGAGCAGAAGACCAGGACAGGGTGAGAGCACGTTCAAGTTTCTGCATGGCATTATAACTTTCACAGTTTAGAGGTTGGAAGGAAGGCAGCCGTGCCTCCTCTGACTTTTTTTGAGGGAGGAAGGCAGGGAGGTAATGAACGGACCTCGAAATGTCCGCGACCGATCAGCCTGAAGCACTGAATATATCAGCAAGGTGCACAAAGACTTCATTTTCTACAGTCAGTCAGGGAATCGGAAAGTGGACCTTAGTGCCAGATAACCGGTTCAGGCCACTCCAGACAACCGAAAGAGGAGTAAATCTGTTAAATGAACTAGTGGAACCAGTCCAGCAAGTTTTTTTTGGCTTTCCTTGATGACATGATGGCACTGTGCTCTTAGATATTTGTAATTGATACAGTTCGTCATCTTTGGGTGGCATTGTAAGGTGTGTAGAGCACGTCGCCAGACACTAATAGCATTTCTACGTGCTGCAGTCCACCAGGGGACTGGGACTCGATGTGGAGAAGAGGAAGTACGTGGTACGGAATATTCAGCAGCGGTGAGACTAACTTCCCTGAGGTATTCAAATTGACTGTCGCAGATGGGAAATTTCTGATTGAGGAAAACTGCCATGAAGGAAAAAGTCCCCAGTCAGCTTTTGAGATGTTCCAGCTAGTGGATGGGATATGATGCAGATGGATTATGCAGGGGAAATAGTCGCTCGAGTACTTATCAGAGAGAGCATACCACGCAAACCGACGCGCAAGTCGAGTAGTACATACTGCGAGTTCCAAGTGAGAATATGTGATATGTTTGAAAGAAAGGTTGGCACACCCGTGTCGAAGGAAGATTAAGATGGTTGAAAAGGTCTGCTAAAAGGGAGCCTCTCTAACAAGAGGCTGGAGAACCCCTTGGGGGTGGCGAGTGTTGAAGTCACCAATCAACAAAAATTGGGCAGGAAGCTGAGCAATGAGATGCAGCACATCTGCCCTAGTAAAGGCAGACGATGATGGGGTATAGATATTACAAAGTGAAAAGGCAAAAGTGGGGAGAGTGATGTGGATGGCAACTGCCTGCAGGCGAGTGTGCAATGAGATGGAATGGTAATATATGTATTCTCGAACGAGCAACATAACCCCTCTATGGGCCAGAATGACTTCCACAGGAGGCAGGTCAAAGCGCACGAAGGTATATTGTGAGAAATCTATGTCATCACATGGGTGTAACTTTGTTTCTTGGAGACCGACAATGAAGGGATGGTGCAATCTAAGTAGTAGTTTTAATCCACTTTGTTGGAATGAATTCCTCGAATATTCCATTTAAGGAGAGCCATGAAGGAAGCGAGAGTAGTAGTAGTAGGGTCTTTTTTAGAATTCCGGGCATCTGGGATTTGTGAGAAGCTGCTGATGACTATTTTTTGGTGAGAGGAAGAGACTGGTGAGGTTGAATGGGCAATCTTGGGGCTGGCCGATCTTACAACCGTGTCGCTAAACCTAAAGTCACATGTCTATGTGCCTACCTCCTTAGTAGGTCGAGGAGAGGCAAAGACAGCACTGTATTTACGCGCTGGGAGCACAGTGGACTTCCTACTGGCTAATATCTTCCGACCAGCAGAGGTTGACACTTTTTCCTTGACTCTCATTTCTTTGTAGACAGGCAGCAGGGAGAAGCAGCATGGTCGCTCATGTAATTGATGCAGTGAGGGGATGGAGGTGTCAGTCACCCTCATGAGCGAGACAATGTCACAGGTGACACATTTGGCTGCATTGGTACAAGGCAGATGGGTATGATTGGACCTCTGACATTGGTAACAGCACATGGTATTTGGTACATACAGGCAAACTGATATTATTTCATATCACGCTTTTACCTTGGAAGGAAGATCCACTCTGTCAACTGTCAAAAATACAATTCAGGTTGGTACGAATTCTTTATCAGCCTATCTCCTTACTCTATGGATGGCTGTGACACCGTGATCAGTCAAGTACTCCGATTGCTTCATTCGATAACACGTCAAGGGATCGAGTGTAGACTACCCCCAGTGATGAGTTAAGGGTGCGATAGGCATCCACTTTGGCAAGGAAGGTGTGCAGGAGTGTGGCCTGGAAGGCACTGTCTGTTTTCAACAACAAGGTCCCACTTCGCTGGTGAGAATACATTATCAAAGGATCTGCAATGGCATCGACAATCCTCTGCATGATAAAAGGATTTACTGTTGATAAATCTTGTCTACCCGGGTGGGGAATTACGTGTTACCCCATCACCTGCTATGCATGAGAATGCATAGGTCGGCCTTCAGACATGCACAAGGAGGAAAGAAGAATAGAGGAAGGGAAGAGAAGGATAGAAGAGGGAGTATCTCAAACGCCGAAGTAGAGATTTAAAACATGAGTCCAAGGTAGGAAGAATGGAGCAAGAACAGTGAACTGAAAGAACGAGTGAAAGAAGGGAAGGATCAATTAAAGAAGAAAACTTGTTAAAAAAGATGACGTGAATTTATTTAGATGCCTGTCTCCGGGCAAAGGCATGAAACGGGAGGGGAGAGCGAAGCAGCCCAGGAGAGGAGGAAGGCTACTTTGGCTCAGGACACAAAAGAGCTGTGGGCCCCCTAGGGGAGGGGGGTGGTTGTTCGGATAGTAGCATCAGCAGGAACAATTCAGGATACTCCTGGGGTTTTTGCCCCTGTCAGACCGAACATGATCCAAAGTTGTAACATTTGTTTTGTGTCAATGGAGGCATCCACTGTAAATGAAATTGGGTTGTGTCAACGTGTTGTCTCTTGGTAATAAAAAAAATGAAAAACTGTTTGTTGGTTTACTTAATTTGCTAGCAGAAAAATACTGTCGCATTGAAATGGAAGCAAGCTTGACTGTGAAGGCAACTGAACACAGCACTTATACTGATAGCTCGTTTATTATGAACTCAACATACATGCAGCACTAACTGCCTCTCAGGCAGAGTGCTCTGCTATTTATACACAGACAGAATTTACCAGAAATTAGAAGAACAGTTAACATAAGAAACAAGTAGAATTTACAAGTGAACATAAGAAAGATGTACAACATTCTGGAATTATTAATTACAAAGAAATAAATTTTTGCCGGTGGGCGGGATTGAACCAGCAACCTCCAGCACCGCAGTCCGTGACGCTGTCTCCTACGCCAGTCCGGCAGTCAGTGTGATCTCTCGTGGCATTGCTCCCTCTCCTGGAAAAACAGCGACCAGCTATTATGCTCCCTGTGGAGCCAGCCGCAATGTCCTGGATCTTGACCTTGTTATGGGTCCTCTGTATGGCAGTTCAAGGGAATCCTTCCCTTCTCGATGATTATTGACGCCAGAGATTTCTGTTGTGGCTTCATCAGTAACATTACCGTCCTCCGAGTCCTTGAAAAGAAGCCATTGTCGCCTACCTGCTCTTCAGGATCATAGTAAGGCTTCAGCGTATCCATTGTCATTTCAGCTTCATGGCCATGGAGCAGGAAAAACGACGTGAAGCCTGTGGTGTCTTGTCTTGCGGTATTGTAAGCAAATGTCATGACTGGTAGAATTTCATCCCAATCCTTCTGCTCAACATTGACAGCATATTGGCTAACACCTTGTTAAAACGTACCGTAAGACTATTTGTCTGAGGATGGTGTGCAGTTGTCATTCTGTGGACAATGTCACACTGTGACATTACCTCTGGTACTAGTTTTGACTGGAATACTTTTCCACAATCAGATATCATGACACGTGGTGCTCCATGAATCAAAATAATGTCTTCTACAAGGAATTTTGCGATCTCTGGAGCTTCTGCAGTCGGCATTGGTTTGGCGACAGCGTAGCATGTGAGGTAGTCAGAGGTTACCGACTTCGGGAACCTTCCTAAAAGATCGATACCAACTCGGTGGAATGGAGCTGCTGCCAGCGGAATCGGTACGAGATGCCCTGGAGGTAATTGCGGTACATAATATTTGAGAATAGCTGGCTGGACATGAGCTGGAACGACCAGTAGCCATTTGGGGTCCAGTGGAACGTAGTTGCTCTTATACAATGTTCCGTTTGTAAGTTGGAAATCTCCATTGGTCGGTTCTCCTTTCTCCAAGGCCTCTATCGTTTTTAATAGTGCTGGATGTTCCCTCTGTTCAGCTGTAACGTCATCTAATTCAGTGAGGGCTGTTGTGTTCCACTAATGGATTCCTTGAAAGGCAGTCGGCATCCTTGTGTTTGCGCCCATTCTTGAATACCACTGTGACATCGTACTCATAGTCTTAGTGCCCATCTTGCTAGTCGACCTGATGGATCCTTCAAGCTAGTCATCTAACAGAAAGAATGGCGGTCTGTCACGACGGTGAATGGTTTGCCGAATAAATACGGCCGGAACTTGTTGATAGCCCAGATAACTGCGAGACATTCTTTTTCAGTTGTAGAGTAGTTTATCTTGGACTTTGAGAGTACTCTGGATGCATAGGCTATCACTTTTTCAGCACCTTCCTGAACTTGTACAAGCACTGCACCAATCCCATAGCCACTAGCGTCTGTGTGAAGTTCCGTTTCTGAATTCTCATTGTACAAGGCTAGCAATGGTGCGGAAGTTAGAGCCTCCTTAAGTGCCCAAAAAGCTCTTTCTTTTGTCTCATCCCAGTAAAACTTATCCGACAGTACAGAAAAAGAAGCTCCTGAATCAACCAGTGCCCTGACAGGTTGGCCATTGATTATGACATCGATGAGATTCCCCGACATCTTAGCGACTGTTGTCCATGGAGGATTTTCATCTGCGGCGACCTCACCTCTGTAGATAGTCACCTCGCTTAGTTTTCCTGGGTGCGGCGGTTAGGGGAGTGGCTGGTACCTCAGTATGGCGACGGTTAACGGCAGCGGTGCGTCGGGGAACGACCTCGTCCAGGGTACGGCGATGGGATTCTTCCGATTGGTCGACTGAATTCATCATCAGGAGATTGCCTGGGATAGAACTGTTCCAACGGCTGATGTCTTGCGGCAAAATAATCGTCGAACACTCGCCTCCTCTCTCTGCAGTAGCATATGACATGTCCAGGGCGCCCACAGTGGAAACACAGTGGTGTGTGTCTTCTGTCTTCCAGATGCCTGTTCTTCTGCGGGGCGTCATAGTTACCAGGGGAGTTGGTTGTGGTTGCATCGGTCGTTTGGCGACTGCAGGGTGACGCCATTTATCACGTCGTGTCGATTGACAGGGCAGACAGGAGCTAATGTCTGAAATACCTCTTCCTCAGCGACGTCGGCTCCCTCGTGACTTACATGGATTACATCCATGGCCATAATCTGATATTCACTCAGTCTAACAGTCCCAGTTGCCATAAATTGTTGTAATTCTCCTCTCACAATTTGTCGTATGAGAGAAGCGGAGTCATGCTGGTCATCCACAACGGCCACAGGGACTACATTCGGGAGTGTCATACTTCTTGCGTCCAACCCTCCTTTATTGCATCTCTTCAATACACTGGCACCACCAAATGAACTCTTCCGTCGTAGCAACGTCTTATCAGAAGAGCTTGGTACATGTCTTTTGCAATAGCCTTCATCAGGTGCGTGATTTTGTCCGCCTCAGTCATGTTCGGATTGACTATGTTACACAGGGCCAGAACATTCTGTATGTAAGATTGTGGCAGCTCACCATGTTGTTGGGCCCGGTTCTTCAGTTGTTCTTCCGCCGAACGGATCTGTCGCTGGCGGTCTCCAAACATCATTTTAAGTTCCGTCTGGAATGTTTCCCAGTCGTTCAGCTTGTTTTTGTCGTTCTCAAACCATTGCTGGGCTGTTCCGTCCAGGTAGAAATAAACGTTGGCCAAGCACATTGCACGATCCCATCCTTTATACTTGGCGACTCGGTCGAACCCTTGAAGTTATTTGTTGGGATCCCGTCCAGTGTCTCCAGAGAACACCGACGGGTGTCTGATGTGCAGCTGGCTTACCAATGGTTTCGTGTCCATTGTTCTTCTGATGATATGGACTTTTGGAAGGATGTACTCGGTATATCCCTTGTATTTCGGTTCTAGTCCGTGTAAGCGACGGCTTTTATGTTGCCTAATCAGTCACAGTGATGCAGCTATTGTACAGTATACCCGGCGCCTCCACAAAACAATGTCGCGTTGAAATGGAAGCAAGCTCGACTTTGAAGGCAACTGAACACAGCACTTACACTGAAAGCTGGTTTATTACGAACTCATACACGCAGCACTAACTGCCTCCCGTGCAGAGTGCTCTGCTATTTATACACAGACAGAATTTACCAGAAATTAGAAGAACAGTTAACATAAGAAACAAGTAGAATTTACAAGTGAACATAAGAAAGATGTAGAACATTCTGGAATCGTTAATTACAAAGAAATAAATTTTTTCTGGTGGGCAGGATTGAACCGGCAACCTTCAGCACCGCAGTCTGTGACGCTATCTCCTGCACCACACCGGACTCGGTGTATGTGATCTCTCGCAGCAATATTCCTCTACCAGTTTAAATACTACTCATAGGAAAAAATTATATTAGGAAAAAATATTTGTTTTTATGTCCCCTACAACATCCTGGAGTTCATCGGTTTAAATATTTTTTACCCTGTATACGATCAGAAACACTATTCTTCTCAGTGACACCTGGAATGCTTTTCACATCTTACACTGAAAGATATTTCAATATAAAAATGTTTGCAAATCATAGTTTCCTTGTTTAAGTGCATTTTCACGCAATGTGTTTCCTTACTCAGGTCTTTATTCATAGCTATTCTTCGGTCCTGAGTACTAAGATACTGATGGCTACTTTTTTCTTCTTCTTTGACAGCAGCTGCGTGTGTACATCCAGTAATTACACTGTATTCCTGTTTTGTCTCTGTCATCATTTCTGATGTTAATTACCACGAGCAATTAACACATTTGTTAGTAATTAGTAAAGCATGCTAGTATTTTTGCAATTGTTGAATTTCTTAAAGTAGTATACAATTCAAATTGAGGAATTCTGATGAGAGACGTTCCTAGCATCATCTATGGTTTAGCACTGGGATGAAGCTCCACGAAGGTGTGGACATTGTGTTTCAAGAAATGGAAGAAGGTCCCTGATGGTAAAGAAAATCGTTGTGCATCCCTTATGGCTTTGCCGAACATATCATTAAGTATTAAAGGGAACTTTAGCTTACCTAGTGCTGTCATGCCTGTCACGAAGTTTACTGAAACCAGAGACTATAGACCAAAAATATACACAATCAGCATCTCCAGCTTATGAATCTCTGTGTCTTTTCATTTCAGTAAATTGCTCATTTCAAGCTTCGGTCTGTATTGGCAGCACACAAAGAAAAAAGACACGAAGCAGCTGCGCACTATGCACAGTAAGCGGTCACAGCCACGCACCGACTGCATCACGTCACTCATGGATTTTCTCGAGAATGGAAACAGGTATGGCTCTCCTACCATCGTTAAAAATAATTTCAATATGTCAGGTACATTTTGTATGCAGTAATGTATGATATAAAATGCACCAAGCGCAAACTGACCAGCGACTACATTTTTCACTGCAAATTCTTCAAAATATGCACGGTGTTGTACTTTATTTTTTATTGTAACAATAACTTTGGACAATAACTAAAAGAAAAGGAGTCCAACATCATGCTTGACTTTTGGCTACAAGATACAGGAAAATTATTATTTTCTACTGAATAGTTTCTGCAAAATCGATTGAGGAAGCTGCGTTAGAACAGAACACGCACAAATCCGAAAAAAGTGTTTTAATTTTTTTACGCAAAAGTAAAAGCTTTGGGGAGAAATTAAATACAGAGAAGGATGTAGCTTACATTCATCTACATAAAACAATTTTTTTCAAAGCATATGTGATGACTAGAAATTTCACTTAGCGGCAGAGGTGGAACAGAGATGCAGGAAAACTGTGGGCCTCAGACAACTGGACAGAGGCCTGACAGAGAGAGAAAATGACAAAGAAGAAGTTTGTTTATGGAATAACACAGTAAAATGTTGGCCATTTTGAAAAAGCTTTCATTTAGATTAGTGAGGGTAGTGTCACGGCTGGCTTGGGGTAGCCAGTATACATGCTGATGTAGCAGTATGTGGAATGTGTTGACAGTCAGCACCACCACATCTGCAACCTCCGGGTACTGCTGATGGTTAAGATGATAAGCCAGCAGCCAATACAAGGCTGACTGGCGATCAGGCAGCTACACACCATCACACATTATTCATCACACATTATTTTCATATAATTGCAAAGTGCAGCAGTCAACTGAAGATGTTTATTGGTGGACAGCAGTGGCCTCTGTCACCCAAAGGTATTCCCTTGGTTGGGAGACACTTCTAGGCAACTAGAAGGTCACTTGGGTGCACCAATATCAGCCCAATTGTTTTTCTACCTCTCCTTCATAGAGCGGATGCTGTAGGCACACCAGAAATGAAGATTGGTGAAGCTGTTACTGTGCCACAGATATCACCTGCCCTGGTCCAGAAACTGACAGTTTGATCAGTAAGCAGGCTGTCCACTGATTTCTCCATCACCAAATGGTAGACGTGAATCTTCTGGAACATAACAGACCGTCATTCTCTCCGGTTCAGGACATTTTCAGAATGTGGCATGACTGAATTCTCCGAAATCTTTCTGAGAACCCGAAAATATCCTGGTCCTATGTAAAATCGATAAGCGGGTCAAAACTCACTATCCAGTCACTCGATCATTCCGGGGCAGTAATAGAAGAAAGCAAATGGAAAGCTGAAGTTCTAAATTAAACCTTTAAGAAAGCATTCACGCAGGAGGACTGCACAAATGTACCATCATTTGATCAACATACTAATACCAAAATGGAGGACATAGTAATACGTATTTCCGGTGTAGAGAATCAGCTGAGAGCACTAAATAAGAAAAAGTCTCCTGGTCCGGATGGAATGCCAGTTCGGTTTTACAATGAGTACTCTGTGGCATTGGCCCCTTTACTTAGCTTGCATTTATCGTGAATCTTTAATTCAGTACAAAGTTCCTAGTGATTGGAAAAAAGTGCAGGTGACTCCTGCTTATAAGAAAGGAAAAAAAAACTAACCTACATAATTATAGGCCAATATCGTTGACATAAGTTTCCAGTAGAATTTTGGAGCATATTCTCAGTTCGAATATAGTAAATTTCCTTGAGACGGAAAAGCTCCTTTCTACAAACCAGCACAGGTTCAGGAAACATCGCTCATGTGCAACTAAGGTTGCCATTTTCTCACATGACATCTTGCGAGTCATGGATGAGTGGCAACAGGCGGATTGTGTTTTTCTAGACTTCAAAAAGGCATTTGATGCAGTGCCACAATGCAGACTGCTAACAAAGATACGAGCTTATGGAATAGGTTCACAGATTTGTGACTGGCTGGAAGACTTCCTAAGTAATAGAAAACAGTACATTGTTCTTGACAGCGAGTGTTCATCGGAGACGAGTGTATCATCAGGCATGCCCCAGGGGAATGTGATAGAACCGCTATAATTTTTTATCAATATAAATTATCTGATGGACAGACTAACTTGTAATTTGCGGCTGTTTGCTGATGATGCTGTGGTGTATGGGAGGGTGTCACCTTTAAGTGACTGTAATAGCATACAGGATGACTTAGACAAAATTGGTGGAAAGAATGATAGCTAGCTCTCAATGTAGTGAAATGTATGGTGATGCGCATGAGTAGGAAAAACAATCCCATAATATTCGAATACAGCATTAGTAGTGAGCTTCTTGATGCAGTCACGTCATTCAAATATTTAGGCTCACCATTGCAGAGCGATATGAAATGAAACGAACATGTAAGGACAGTTGTGAGTAAGGTGAACAGCTAACTTCGGTTTATTTGGCAGAATTTTAGGAAGATGTACTTCATCTGTAAAAGGAGACAGCATATAAAACGCTTGTATGACCACGTCTTGAGTATTGCTCAAGTGTTTTGAATCTGCAGCAGATCAGTTTAAAAGAAGACACAGAAGCAGTTCAGAGGCGAGCAGCTAGATTTGTTCCCGGCAGGTTCGACCAATGCGCGAGTGTGACAGAAATGCTCCGGCAACTCAATTGCGGATTGCTGAAAGAAAGACGTTCTTTTCATGAATTTCTTTTGAGGAAATTTAGAGGGCCGGAATTTGAAGCTGAGTGTAGTACGATTTTGCTGCCACCTACTTACATTTCGCGTAGTGATCACAATGACAAGATAAGACAAATTAGGGCTCTTACAGAGGCATATAGGCATTCTTTTTTCCTCATTCTATTTGGGAGTGGAATAGGAGAGGAAACGCCTAGTAGTGATAAAGCGTACTCTCCACCATGCAACTTATGGCGGATTGCGGAGTATGTATGTAGAATAAAACTTTAACAATATTTAAACATTAACATACCAAAATTATCGAAATGCAATAGAAACTGAAGCAGGTATGGTTGCAAGAACTTGGTATGGAAATTATAATTTTTATTTTCTCCTATCAACGATACTCAACATCTGCCACATTGGCTATCCTGTCGATAGCATGCATCCCTGCTGCTAGCCCAGCAGGTACCAGTTCCCATAAACAGCCAGGAATGCCAAACAAGCAAGAGATGCCCACCTGCGGCAGTTCATGGCTCACTGTCTTTGACACACCATGGAATCACCCAACTCCATGTATACAGGTATACACACAACATACTTGCACTTCCCAAACTTGTCGTAGTACGATTACGACTTCTATCGGGGCATTTGCCTCTTTAACTTGGCCACTAACTTATGACTCCAACTCTAAGTAGGCTGTTATGTGAAGTGTGTAAGAAATTTTTTGTTTGTATCTGCTTATGTTTATAGCACAGATAGTGTGGCAATGAGGACAGCCAACCCAGTCTATGTTCCAACGTGACAACAGCTAACTTGGGCTGAAGAGATGGTCAAACACCCATAGATTCAAGCAATATGTGATTTCATGCTCCAACAGAAGACACTGATAAGAAAACCCTACCCTTGAACAAGTTCTAGAGCTTCTGCAATCTCATGAAATTTCACAGGCCAATATGGCTACTGTTCCTAAACTTTAGCCGTCAATGCAGTCTTCACAATATGGCAACAGCCATGGTTATGATGCGACTATACAGTCCCAATGTGGGTAACAGTAGCACAAACAGGCCAGTCCTTCATTCAACTCCAGTGACACACGATAGCCACAAGCATCGTGATCAGCACAGAAATGTATTGTCACTTCCTTGCTACACCCTCACTGGATGGTTAGTGCCTACGTGCCCCAAATGTTTCAAAATCAAGAACATTGTACAGACACACTGACCTACTTTCATAGATACACAAGGAATGGGTATTTAGCTTCAGTATGCTACACCCCAGCCTCGTGGATGCCCTATCCCCAGTCCAGTGGTGAAAACCACAAACCATAGACATTACCAGAGTCACCGATTCACCATCCTCCGGATCCAAAACATTCCTGAATATGACCAGAACTGGGAAGGATGTCAAGTTACAAATCTCACCACACTATCAAGGTCCGGAGACTGGTTTGCTGCAGCTCTTCACAATGCCCTATCCTTAGCAAGCCACTTCAATTCCACATAAGAATGGCAACCAACATCTGTCTAATCTGCTTACTGTATCCGTCTCTTGGTCCTCCTCTGCAGTGTTACCCCAAACACTTCCCTCCAATGCTAAATTCACAATTCCTCCATGTCTAAGAATGTGTCCTACCAAGCGATCTCTTCTTTTAGTCAAGGTATGCCAAAAATTCCTTTTCTCACCAATTCTGTTCAGTACCTCCTCATTAGTTACGCGATCCACCCACCTAATCTTCAGCATTCCTCTGCAGCATCACATTTCAAAAGCCTCTATTCTCTTCCTGTCCGCACTGTTTATCGCCCATGTTTCACTCCCATACAAGGCAACACTCCACACAAATGCCTTCAGAAAGGATTTCCTTATGCTTAAATTAATATTCAATGTTAACAAATTTCTTTTTTCAAAAACGCTTTTTTACCCATTGCCATTTTGCATTTCATATCCTCTGTACTGCGGCCATCATTTGTTATTTTACTACACAAGTAACAAAACTCATCTACCTCCTTTATTGTTTCGTTACCTAATCTAATTCCTTCATCATCACCTGATTTTCTAAGACTGCACTCCTTTACCCTTGTTTTGCTCTTGTTAATGTTTATCTTATATGCACCTTTCAGCACACTGTTCATTCCATTCAAGTGCTCTTCCAGGTTCTTTTCTGACAGAATTACTATGTTGTCGGCAAAATGCAATGTTTATAATCCGTCCCCAAATTTCTCCTTGCTTTCCTTTATAGCTTGCTCAATGTACAAATTGAATAGCATTGGAGAAAGGCTACAACCCTGCCTCACTCCCTTCCCAACCACTGCATCCCTTTAATGCCTTTAACTCTGAAAACTGCTGTCAGGTTTTTGTACAAGTTGTAAATAACCTTAAGCTCCCTATATTTTACTCCTGCTTGATTCATAACTTGAAAGAGTTTATTCCAATCAACATTGTCAAAAGCCTTCTCCAAATCTACAAAACCTAGATATGTAGGTTTGCCTTTCCTTAATCTATCTTCTAGGATAAGCCGTGAGTGAGTAATGCCTACTGTGTTCCTACATTTCTCCTGATCTTCCCCGAGTTCAGCTTCTACCAGTTTTTCCATCCTTCTGTAAATAATTCGTATTAATATTTTACGACCATGACTTATTAAACTGATGGTTCTGTAGTTTTCACACCTGTCTGCACCTGCTTTCTTTGGAATGGGGATTATAACATTTTTCTTAAGGGTATTTCGCCTGTCTCATAAAACTTACACACCAGGTGAAACAGTTTTGCCATGGCTGGTTCTTCCAGAGACTTCAATAGCTCCGAGGAAAGGTCATATACTCCAGGGGCCTCGTTTCAACTTAGGTCTTTCAGGGCTCTGTCAAATTAATCTCTCAGTATAGTATCTCCTGTAGGCTGTATCTACTTTTACCCTATTTATACATTCTTCTGTGTCCTTGCATTTGCCTTCTAGCCACTCCTGCTTAGCCATTTTGCACTCCCTGTCAATCTCATTTCTTAGTCTGTACTCCATTTTGCCTGTTTCATTTACTGCCTTTTTATATTTTCTCCTTTCATCGAATAAATTTCATATGTCCTGTGATATCCAAGGATTTTTTTTTTTTAAGTCTTGCCTTCCTACCTATTTAGTACTCTGCTGCCTTCACTATTTCATCTCTCAATACTCCTCTACTGTTTTATTTTCCCCGTTTTCTGTCAATTGTTGTGTAAAGCTTCCTCTGGAATTCTCAAGAACTTCAGGTTCCTTCAGTTTATCCAGGTCCCATCTCCTTATTTTCCTACCTTTCTGCAGTTTTTTCAGTTTTAGCCTAAAGGTTATGACCTATAAGTTATCGTCAGAGTTTATATCTGTGCCTGGGTATGTCTTACAGTGTAAAACCTTGTTCCAAAATCTATGTCTTACCACTATAAGATCTTTCTGGTATTTCCCTGTCTCTCCTGGTCTCTTCCACGTATACATTCTTCTTTCGTGGTTCTTAAACGAGGTGTTTGTTGTAACTATATTACGATCTGTACAAAATTCTACCAGGCGGCTTCATCTTTCATTCCTTTTGCCCAGACCATATTCACCTATCTTCCCTTCCCTACTACCGAATTCCAGTTTCTCATAACAATTAAATTTTCCTCTCTCTTAATTGTCTGAATAATTTCCTTTAGCTCCTATATTTCTTCGATCTCCTCTCATTGGCAGAGCTATTCGGCGTATAAACCTGTACTACTGTGGTTGGTGTTGGCTTCGTATTTATCTTGACTATGATAATGCAATCACTGTGTTGCTCATAGTAGTTTACCTGCATTCCTATTTCCTTATTCATTATCAGATGTACTCCTGTAATATCCCCAACTGATTTTATATTTATAATCCTGTACTCACCTGACCAGAAATCCTGTTCCTCTTTCCACCAAACTTCACTAATCCCCACTATATCTAACTTCAACCTATCCATTTCTCATTTTAAATTTTCTAGCTTCCCTACCCGATTAAGGGATCTAACATTCCACACACTGATCCATAGAAAGCCATTGTTGTCGTTACTGATGATCACATCCTCCTGAGTAGTCCCCGACCGGAGATCTGAATGGGGGACTACTTTACCTCCAGAAAATTTTACCCGAGAGGATGCCATCATCATATGTTCATACAGTAGAGCTGCATGTCCTCGGGAAAAGTAACGGCTGTAGTTTCCCCTTGCTTTCAGCCGTTCACAGTAACTGTGTGGCAAAGCCATATTAGCTGATGTTACAAGGCCAGCTCAGTCAATCATCCAGACTGTTGGCCCTGTAACTACTGAAAAGGCTGCTGCCCCTCTTCAGGAACCACACTTTTGACTGGCCTCACCACAGATACCCATCCGCTGTGGTTGCGCCTACGGTACGGCCGTCTGTATCGTTGAGGCACGCAAGCCATCCCACCACGGCAATTTCTGTGGTTCATGGTAGTGGATCGAGGTATTTACAAATTGAAAATACCCTGTAAATTGTTTTCGTCCTTACTACACGTTATGTCTTAATTTATGGTGGCCAAATGTCGCCCATCATCACAAATTCCAGTTAAAACATTGCAAATAGTCCAATGTAGGGCCATGTTCGGCTCACAATACACCTTTACATTATAAAACAATGGCTAAGCACTTAAATGCAGATACTCTCTTCCAATTACCTGCTGCCCCAAAAACTGAATTCGAAATGCAGAAGTTGTTTGAATTTCAGTGTGGTAATGAAATTGAGAAAAAACTGCAGGCATTTACAGTGACCTGCATCCAGGTAGTGGCTGTAACCTCAGCAGACCCCCCCTCCCCCCAATCAAAAAAAAAAAAAAAAAAAGTTTGAGGTATGTCCACAGCACCTTCAAGCATGCACCGAAGGGCAGCTCTGGTGCCACTTCAGGAGGAACCAACCATGGAACTGCACCCACTGTGTCCACCTTCAATCACCTCTTTGACAGCAGCTGATTGCTTTCAATTGCCAGGCACCAGCAGGTTCTCTCGAGGGCTGAGGCACATGCAGACACAAACTCTCCAATGGACATCTCCTTTGTGCACTCTCCTCTGCATGCTCTAGGTACACCGCCGACAGTGTGACACTACAGGCTGATGGCCTGACAGATTCCAGTTACCGTTAAAAGCCAGGAAGTTGCCAAACATGCCACAGGAGCTTTAGTAGCGGTAAGTCAGAGCTCTTTATCTGTTAAGGGACTCCACTGGAGAAATCCGGCTGTGGCTTGCGACAATGCTCCGTATGTCAGTCAAAGCCATGCAGCATTCATATAAGGCCAGTGCTGTCCAACCAGTAGTAGTTCATCAACCGCCATCTTTGATATACCAAGGAATCACGTGACTCCATGGACACTGGTATATATGACATACTTGTGCTTCCCACTTATGTCATAATACGACTGTGACTTGTGATATGGTAGCATCCTCTAACTTAGCCACTATATTGTGACTGTCAGTAGTAGCCTACTGGAATCCAATACAGAGTAGACTGTACTGCACATTTATAACACTATCTGTAGTTAATTTTACAAATTCCTGAAATGTAAAAAGGACCTCACCGATTGGCATAATGATTTTTATATTATCAATTATGTTGCTTTATAAGATTAATTGATTTGTTATACCATATGCTCATTGCAACTTACCTCAGAAGATTGGTCAAGAAAATGCAAACCTACGTTTTTAGCATTTGCAGATCCGGAGAAAGCTTTTGACAACGTTGACTGGCGTACATTCTGAAGGTAAAGATAGGGAGCGAGGAGTTATATTCAACTTATACAAAAACCAGACAGCAGTTATTAGAGTTGAAGGGTGTGAAAGGGTCACAGTGGTTGGGAAGGGAGTAAGACAGGGTTGTAGTCTTTACCCAGTACATTAAGCAAGCTGAGAAGGAATATTTGGAGAGGGAATTAAAGTTTAGGGAGAAAAAAACTATGTGGTTTGCTGATGACATAGTAATTCTGTCAGACAACACAGGACCTGTAAGTGCAATTGAACAGAATGGACAATGTCTTGAAAGGAGGGTAAAAAATGTACATTAACAGTAAAATAAGGGTTATAGAATGTGGTGTCAGAAAAATCAGGCAGTGCTGAGGGAATTAGATTAGGTAATGAGACAATAAAAGTAAAAGACGAGTTTTGTTATTTGGGTAGCAAAATAACTTCTGATGTAAAATGCATTCAGCTATGGGAAGAAAGGTGTTTCTGATTAAGTGAAATCTGTTGACATCCAGTGTTAATTTAAATGTTTGGAAGTCCTTTCTGAAAGCATTTATCTGGAGTGTAGCATTGTATGGGAGTGAAACGTGTTCAATAAAGTGTTAGAACAAAGAGATGACAGAAGCTTTTGAAATGTTGTGCTACAGAGGAATAATGATGATTGATGGGTACATCACGTAAGTAATGAGGAGGTGCTCAACAGAATTAGGCAGAAAAGGTGTTCCTGACTAAGAGAAGGAATTGATTGATAGGAGACATTCTAAAACATCAAGTAATCGTCAACATAGCATTAGAAAGAAGTGTGTGTGGTATAAATCGTAGAGGGAGACTGGGGGACAGACACAGTACTGTGCTTACTTAAGCAGATTCAAAAGGATGTAGGTTGTCATTCCTATTTTCAGATGAAAAGGCTTGCACAGGGCACTGTAGTGTGGAGAGCTACATCAAACCAGTTGGCGAATAGAGAGAAATAAATAAACCACAACATGCTCATTTCAGCATCATTCCCATCCTCAGATTGTATGAGGTGATCATATCTACAGGCCAACAAAATTGTTGTCTCTGTATCTATTGATAGAAGATGTTTCAAGAAGAATAGGACATATTTTAAGAGGTGGTAGTATATGCAAGTGGCAATAAAAATGCAATAACACATGCATCCAGTTTTCATGTCCAATTCCTTTTTTTGTTTTATGTGTTGATAAACCGGAAGTTATGGGCATATTTATCAAATGTCAGCAGTAGAGTATTAATGTTGAACTTGTGAAGGTATGTGTTTTGTTTACACTTAAGTTTTCTTTATGATTTGTTTCCCAAGTCTATTGTATTGTAATATGTACTCACTGCAGACTACCAGATCAGCAGTGTATACTCGCGAGTTCAAAAAACAGTGTGACACTAGTACAGTGCCCAGCAATCATATAGTATCTGAATGGATAAGTGAACGGATTGTGCTTGAAGTAGAATACATTATTTCGTTTGGAAAACATGGTCCAACAACCAATGTAGAATTTCTGCACATACCAGTGTTCCATGTACAAGATTATGGCAGACATTAAGTAGGCTATGCACGGGTTCCATCAGTATCATTTACAACTCAACACCTTTCAGGAGGAATGAAGATAGATGATTGGAATTTAGTTGCTGGATACTTGAGAACTGCCAAGTAATCCCATTTTTACTCGTCACTTGTGATGGCACCACTAACATTCATAATTCATGTCAGTCAAAAAAAAAAAAAAAAAAAAAAAAAAAAAAAAAAAAAAAAAAAAAAAAAAAAAAAAAAAAGAGAGAAGAAATCCACATGCCATTGTGGACACACATTCTCAAGAATGAGTGGTTTGATAGACAATTCGTTGATGGGTTTTGTTGTGTTACCGCATCAGGACCATGCTATCTACAATTCCTTGAGAATGAGCTTTCTGTGTGGAAGTTTGAAAGGTGAATTCTAAAAAAAAGTGCACTAGAGTTGATTTGATCATTCAAATAATGATTAGTGCAGCACTGATAAAATAATGCAAAGAGGAGCTCAGAAGAGCTACATATGGTGTTATCAACAGAAGTCAAAACTACATTTAAATTGGCGGTGGTATTTTTTAAAGCCAACTTTGAATGTACACATTTGCATGCTTTGAGATTGTTCGGGTTACATACTAACAGCTGTAGCAGCGATTCATATATACTACCACCTTTTGAAATATTTAGTACAGCCTACCTTATGAAAGGCCCTGTATAAATTTGCACCCTCATTTCTGTTGTAGTTATTACACTTTATTTAATATTAGAAACTTACTTTTGCATTTATGTATTTTTGACAGTTATTTCAGCAATATAATCACACAACTACAAATACATTAGCAGAAATAAGGGAGCAATCTTTACATATAGATAGTGAAAGAGACATGTCATATGGGCAATACTGAAGAGCCCGATACCACCAGTACACTGTGACCCATGTCATTGGCGGGACATACTAAATGGAAAAAGGGAAGAGAAAAATAACATTCCAGAACAAAAAAGAACCCTCATAAAATAAAACTCCCCATTATGCACATCGAAACATTCCCTTCCAACAGTGTTCTGCCAAGCAGTTGGCATTACGAATGATCAACATTTCCAGTAATTAGTGTTAATTAAAACACGGGGCTTGGGTATATGGATGGGCAGACATATATTGATCAGTTTGTACTGTAAAAGTAGTGAAACATTCAAAGCAAAAGGAAAATGATTGTTTTGACTCGTAAAACACCACATGCTGCTGTCAGGGGTTAAAGCAATTTAGGATGGTAATGCATGCTTTAGAAGACCTGTCGTGGAAATTACAAAAACCAAACAACACCAGAATATGGCAATGATGCCAAATTAAGCCTATAGTATAACAAATGAATTGACCTAATAAAGCAGCATCATTGTTAATATAAAATTCATGTCACTGTACTACATAGTACAACAGAGTGCCCAGACGAGAACAAAGTACTGACACTTAAGTGATTGACCGTAAGTTAGTCAAAAAATTTTGAATTCCAAAATTTGTTGAATCAGAATTCTTCCTAGGAAGTAAAGTTTGGATAACCAATATTGCTTTGTCGATATGTTGATCCTCAAAACTAGGGCATAATTGAAAAGATTCAATATGGAAGACTGTAAACCTTGTAACATGCCAATGGCAAACCCTGTGAAGGAAGACTTAACTGTGGATATCAGATTGAAAATAAACCACCAGAACTTCAATGGGAAGGTTTGAAACAATTTCTTTAATGTATTGAAGAAACGCTTGAGGTTGGTGTGTGGTACGCTGTTCAATTTATGGACTTCAGGGAACAAGTGGCAGGAAGTTGCATCTCAATCCACACACTATTACAGATGAAAATTTCATTCCGCAAGTGGCAGATATCTTATCAAAACTAGCCTAATTATATTAGGCTAGTACAGTTCGATAGGCAGTCTCAAGAAGAGGTAGACACACTTTAAAAAATGTAATAAGAATGACTGCGAGTAGTTTTTAACTGGTGGAGATGTGTTAGTAAAAACAATATAACAATTACAGATCACTATATTGTATCTTTGTTCTGTTGAATGTACACTCTCTTGCCGATATTAATGGTTGTTCACTGTGTAACCTGTAATTGTGCCCATGGTGTAACTGTACCATCTAATAAATTATTACCTACTTATCTGTGATTTCAACAGAAAATATTCACTTTAGTTGTAAGTTATAACAACGTATCATTTAAGACCAATAAACAAATTTATGAAAGAATCAAAATTCCGTTTGTCTTAGACTTGTCTTGATCTGAATACGACTAACAGGACACAGAAGACTATGAACTAATATGCGTAGCCTACGTGCAAAAGACGGGTGATGCCTGTTATTGCGTTAGGACGCAGTCTACTTCTAATATATTTTCTGTAATATTTATGGAACCTTTGATCTGACCGGCTTTAAACATGATAAAACATTTAAATATGTCCAACGACACCAATGCAATTACATAAATGTGACCAATGGTCATACCGGCTCCTTTAAAGAGATTCTTTCTTAGAAAAGTAATTTCGTCTGTTAAAGAACAGAGTTCTCATATGAAAGTGTTAGTAATGAAGATTAAAGATCAATCTTAATAGGTACTTACTTACTTCTATAAAGGGATCACCACCTCTCTCGTACACAAACATATACTGCAACCCACCATGCGTTCCCGGAGCGTCTTAGCGCAAGAGAGAGGGAGAGAGAAAACACGATCAAGTATAGCCTAGTGAATAGAATTGGCAAATGTTACTAACCTCGTCCATCATGTATATAAAACTAAGAGCTTCTTGAACCGTCTAAGAGTATGTGTAGCCGAGTTTTCCAAAAAATCGCTTGAGTTTCAAATGATCCACTTTGTTTACACCACAATCATGTCATACTCCTCAACAACATCCCAAAATATCTCGTAAATAGTGAGATCTCGTGCACAATGGTCACGTGACCAGCAACTTCTACAGTTATTTTTTCAGGCATGATGGCGCCAAACCATGGTAGTGAGGTTTACTTTAACATTTTTAGCTCCAAATGGACTCGGAGATCGGTTGCCACTTATGGCAGGAAGCTGCACCAGTTATAGAAGTTATAACTATTTGGAAATATTACTCATGGTAAGTGAGAGGTGCATTCCAGCGAGAGGCATACCTAATGAGGACATGTTGGTTACGCTACTGACAAGAGACGGGGCTGATCTTCTGCAGTTATTATACTCCAAGAAAGTGCGTAGTGTTTAAGATGTGTACGGACCTTCGTTGAACGCCGAAGATAAGTGCGTGAGAAGCTAAATTTCGTGTGTACAGCTAGCTATGCGCATTTTATTAGGTTATCTGTGAACCCAAAGATTAATGAAAAGTCTATCCTCGTGCTGCCATCTGTGTTGTCAATGTTGTTAGGTTTAACTAGCACCATGGGTAGACTGACGAACTTTGATATTGAAATAATAATCATTAAAATGTGTGTTTTGTGAAGTTATTGTGATTGCGAGTATTTAAGTGATGTGAAGTAAATTTTATTTACAACTACAATGAAAAAAGGAACTGTGTGACGGATGCAGTGTCAATGTTTACATCTATCCGTGCTAGGTTGCATCCATTGAAGACAATCTGCTCAAAAACCAATATGCCAATTTTATGTTCTTTTTCTTTTAAATGAATTGTGGTTGGACTAAAAAACATTATATGACATGGTTCTGCATCAGCTACACCATGCATTGATAGTTTTATGTTTATATACATGGTAAGTTTTTAAATCTGTATGTTCTAAAGTGTGTATAACTTCTTGTCAGATTTTTCAATATCAGCTTTTCCTTACACTGTTTTACACACAGAGAGTATGAAACGCGCGTAATATATTGCCACAAATGTGTAATTCGTTACGATAAATTAGTTTTTGGTTAAAAAAAATTCTGATTATATTTTTTATTTTGTTTATGACAACTTCAGTAATGTAACCATATTCATTTGGTTTGTATTACAGATTTGATCCGATCACGATTACATCGCCACTTAATTAAGCAGAAATGTAGTGAGTATATTACATGTAAAATATATATATACAATTATTGTTTATAAAACATTTCATTAATAGGTTATGTTTGTTGACAAGCATAACACATTATAATCATAACACACAGCTATAGTATATTCTGCTCATCAATAAATGTATAGTGTGCTATTGTTTTAAAAGAAGTATATACATTAGTTTACTGCATGCTGTATAAGCGTGTTTACATATCGATGACTTAATTGTGTACACACTATGGCTTGCATTTATGTACTGCAGCAGTGGCATAGTGTGCTAATAGTGGTAACAAAATGTTAATTTTATGAGGAATTTACTGCCCAGACTGGGGTACATATAATGAACTGTCAACCATACAGTAGGAACAGCATTTCATGGTCAAAGATTATTCAAATAACATTTAGTGGTTGTGCCCAACATCAGCACACTATGCTGCTACTCATAAATAAAATTTAGCTACACTAAATGTGTTAGAAGAGTTTCTCTGCAATTGCATAAAGTATTATGTTTAGTAAAACTTTCCTTTTATCTATTCTAGATGGTGATGGCGACACTTCGGTGGAGGTCTTTCTCATATTAGTGTACTTAGTCAGAATGTCACAGCGAGGCAAACGTCAGCCAAACAGATCTGATGATGGTGCGGGTGAGTGTTGGTTAAAATTTCTCTTAATTATATTTCAATAACCCAATTTTATCAGATCATGCATATCCATACTAAAATCAAGAAACTCGAGGTAGTGGTATTTGTTTATTGTGTATTTGTGACAAAATAACAGATTTTTAGTTCAAGGTGATGATATTATTGTGGGTGAAACTTTTGGATTTGTTTTTAGGGAGAAATTTTTAACATTTAAGATTTGTAAGCTTCAATGTTTTTATTTATTTTCAATAGAATTCTTAGTATTTCACAGTTGTGTGTAAGGTAGTCACTTCCATGAATTATCTTCATGTCATTTTACAAATTTCACAGAAAGAGGGTGGGCTTATCTTGTAGAAATTTAGTTTTATATGTTTTGCTGTGCACTTTATGCATGATTGTTCTTTGTGTTTGTCATGTTAATGTTTGTTTGTTTTTCTCTTCACTTGGGGGCAAAACATAATAAGTTTAGTACAAGTTCTGCAGCATTCCTTGATTTGTTTGTTTTTATACCTAGTAATGTTTTGAGCTATACACTATTGTACATTATTTATTTATACTTATTTCTGAATATTTTTTTATTTTATTTTATATTTTTTCCCCTACTAAACCTGACATGACACAGATGTGAGTATAAGTAAGGAAAATGTCCTATTTTGAAATGAACTAACAAGTGAGTGCTACCTCAAGCACTGAAGAAGCTGTGCAATTAAGTGATTAAAAATCATCTAGATGTTGTTGGTGTAAGAATGTCTTAAACACTCTGTTTTTACAATTAAAAACATATAAACAACATCAGGGAATAATTCAGTTGTTTAAAAATAAGAATACATAGAATGGTAATTTTATTTACAATGTTGGCAGACTATT
Source organism: Locusta migratoria (assembly GCA_026315105.1). Lineage (NCBI taxonomy): Eukaryota > Metazoa > Arthropoda > Insecta > Orthoptera > Acrididae > Locusta > Locusta migratoria. The sequence continues at coordinate 288,293,547 of CM048747.1, read as the reverse complement.
GTGTTGACGTTGGCAGCATATGAAAATGGCGGGAGTTGTGTGATGTTGTCATTACCCAGTTGTGTGATAGTGTGCACTGTCTAATGAGATGTGCTGAATAAATGAACTCATTTTGTTGTTTGACTTTTAATGTTTTGGTTTCTTCTAACATGACACAAAAAGTAATGTTGACAAACAGAATGTTCCGTTTATAATGGTAATTACTTTAATGACCGAACAAGTGTACATACAAGAACCTGTCAACCTATGGTTGAACAGGAACAGCGTTAATCATTTACTTCAATGTCAGCACAAAGGATTAATTCCCTCTTAAGTAAAATTTTACTTCAGTCATAGAATGATGGGCATAATCCTTTCTGTTGACCATGAAGTAAATAATTAATCCTTTTCCTACTCTATGTTTGACAGGTCCTTGTATGTTATCTTGTCTGGTAAGTAAATTAATCACCATCGTCATTAGGGAACATTATGTTGTCAAAATTAGCTCACTACACAGCCGCCACCCTACATAAAATTTAACCATGTCATGGTTTATTGTAATGTGTCAAAGAGGGGATACATAAAACAATCTTGTGTTTCTTATAATTGCTTTTTCACGTAACAATAAAAGGTGGCTGAACTCAAATTGGTTGCCTTCATCGGCTCTTGTCATTGGGAACCTCATTTGCAGCCATTCTCATCCATTGCCAACACTGTAAGTAAAATTTAACCCATAGAGCAACTCAGTGTGTAACCCTGTTTGTCATCATTCTTGGGTTAATGGGCAGTTTGTGTGTGGGCCTACGCGACTGGCACTTGGCATGTAGACATTAGTAATAGCGCCTAAATGGTGGGAAGTGATGGCAGCCAATCAGGAGTCAGCATGATATACTACCAACCATTGACATGTAGTATTTACGAGAAAATTCACTTACTCGCCTGACAAGAGACATCAGTAACCTGTCAACCATAGAGCAGGAACAGCATTAATAATTTATATTATGGTGAACAGAAAAGGTCCAAGCCATTTAAAAAAAAAAAAAAAAAGAGAGAGAGAGAGAGATTAAGTACTACATGTTTACGAAGCATAAAGACTAAAGCTATTTCGTATTGCCTGCCCGAACGCGACTGCCTTCACATCGCACCATTGCCAAAATCTACATGTTGCGTACACATAAGCTGCACTTTAACCCATTCTTGCATTAGGATATCATAATAATACTTTTTGACTTCATTAGTTGTCGTTATATTCATAAATTATTTGATAGAGAATGTATGCTGTCGTGGGTTTAGTAATTACGCAGCTTCACAATATTATTTTCAAGGATAAAATGTCAGTGAAAGCTTGGGAAGAGGTTAGTTTCCTTTTTCTACATTTCATTAATTAGACAGATATCTGTTTGTGTACTTCAGTATGGTGATTTCAGCCTACATGATCATTTCCACATGATCAGCACATAACAGATAATGCTATTACCCAACATAGTTTGTAAAGAGTTCGATTGAAGATGATTTTGATGTTTATTATGGCCTTCTATGTATTGTGGTAGCCTGAAAGCCTCCTCACAGAAATTATGTTGCTTCTGAAAAGGCCCAGTCACATGAACAAATGTAATCATAGTAATATGCCTCATAGCCGAGTGGTCTAAAGTGTCTCGCTGCGGAGCACGCAGTTGCTCGCCGTGGAGGTTCGAGTCCTCCCTGGGGCATGGGTGTGTGTGTTTGTCCTTAGGTTAGTTTACCTAGGTTTAAGCAGTTTGTAAGCTATGGACTGATGACCACGCAGTTTGGTCCGATAGATTTACAAACATAATATGCCTCAAAAAGTGTCAACAATAAGTAGAATCATCATGACCACCCAAGGTCAGTAATTTGGATTATAAGTGGAAATTGTAATGTCATACTGATTTGTAATATCATGTAAAGTTTTTATTATGTCATGAACAAGTCATGAAAATATCATTGTGATATTTAGATTGTGGCTTTCAGTTATAAGTCTTTATTGAATTTCAAAATATACTGATAACTTTTCAAAAGTGCTTACTTATCATTAGTTTTCATATATTCTGAAGTTCATTTAGCAGTAAATAGTGCACTTCTGTAACTCAGTCACTTCACTTTCAAGGAACATGTTTTAGAGGAAAATAATATTGCTTCTGGTGGCATAAATTCAGGTACTAAAATATAGTGAAGACTGCAAAAACATTAGTAGGGCAGTAGGCAAAATGTGGAATATGAGAGAGAGGGAGAATCCTTCCCTTACAGTCTGGCCACCTGTGGAGGGCATATCTGCAGTGACAAGAACTCCCTTTCTCAATATGATGAGGGTCTTGCAAAGGCCTCCACAGACAGTAATTGCCCCGCAGATCTGGTCTGCAAACAGATCTCCCTTGCCATATCTCCACACATTCCAAATTCTCCCTCTACCATCAGTAACCACCCACAAAAGATTGATTTTCTGTCCTCATGCCCAGAAATGAGACACGCTGCCCAATATCCTTCCCGTCCCTCTTAAAGTGGAGATCCATTGCCCTCCAATCCTCCATTCGGAAACCTAGCCCACTGCCACAGGGGTCATATCCCTGTGGGAGACCCCACAGGTCTTGTAGACCTGTCCAATCCATGCACCCAGCACTTCCTATCCCAGTCCTGTCACAGGCTTAGCCTACCCTATCAGAGGCCGGGCCACCTGTGAAAGCAGCCATGTAATTTACCAACTGTACTGCAGTTACTGCGCAACTTGAAGAAGGCCATGGCCAATAGCTGGAGTGTTGTATGTGTGTGTCATTTTTGTGTGCCTCTCGCAGCATGTTGTCACGTCTTTCCGGTGAGATGTAAACTGTCCTTATTACTGTATTGTTAATTCTAGCCTGGACTTTCCATTATTAGATTAAGTACTTAATTTTTTGAATAATAATGGAAATTCAGCTCAGAGATTTATTTTTCAAAAGAGATAGATTGGCTGGCCAGTACTTACCTTCTTGCTGTACCACCGATAGTGACACAAATGAAGAAAAAGAACTGTGTTCCGAAAGCTTATCCTTTTCATCCCTTTTTTTCTTTTTCTTCATTTGTGTCACTATCGACCGTACTTTTGAAAAATAATTTAAGTACTTAATTTGTGCGATATTGCCCTTCTTGATTGCAAGTGATGCCAGATGTGTGCTGTTGGAATCTACGGACACACACATAAAAAAAGGGGACAAAAGTGTTTCCATCACTTGGTTCTAAGGTCTCCTGAATGGTGACATTGAAATTGTATATTGCCTCAAAAACACAGTTCCTTTGATAGCTCATAGACATCACTCAACCTACACAAAGATGTAAACAACTGCACATGAGTAATGCCAATGCAATGGAGTGGCTAAGCCATCCAGTCAGTTCCAATCACAACACCAGGAATGAAGTATGTTGCTTATGTTGACTTCAGTTGTGCCATACCTATAAGGTCAGTGCTGAAGTTTGATGGTATTTGCATTGTTACTTTGCGTCTGGAAGGATTCTCATCAGCAGAAGTTTCCAGATGTCTAGAAATGAACCAAAGTGATGTTGTTCAGATATGGATGACATTGAGAGATACAGGAACAGTCAATAACTTGCCTTGTTCTAGTTGCCTAATGGCTACCCTTGCAGCTGATGACTTCTGCTTAAGGATTTGAGCTTGGAGAAACACTTAGAAGAATACCACCATGCCGAAGAATAAATTTTGTGCAGCCATGGGATGTCAGGTTTTAACTTAAACTGTACATAATAGATTGCAAGACCTGCAGCTTTACTCCTGACATTCGTGGCACAGTTCAGCTTTAACACCTACATATATTGTGTGATCAAAAGTATTGTGCTGCCATCTACAACCATGTACTCCATATCAGTCACCTCAATAGTCATTAGGCATCGTGAGAGAGCAGAATGGGGCGATCCGTGGAACTTTCGCACTTAGAACGTGGTCAGGTGGTTGGGTGTCATTTGTGTCAGAAGTCTATGCAAGATTTTTAAACGCCTAAATATCCCTAGGTCCACTGTTTTTGATGTGATAGTGAAGTGAGGAGACACATACAGCATGAAAGCATGTAGGCTGACCTCCTCTGTTTGATTAACAGGGGCCGCCATTATTTGATGAGGGTCATAGAGTTTAACGGGTAGGCATCTATGCAGACCATCATCCAGGAATTCCAAACTGCATCAGGATCCACTCTTGAGTACTATGACAGTTAGGCGGGAGATAACTTTTATTTCATGGTCGAGTAGCTGCCCATAAGCCACACATCACGCAGGTCAATGCCAAATGACACATCACTTGGTGTAAGGAATATAAACATCGGACAATTGAACAGTGGAAAAATGTTGTACACATGGTATGGGTATGATGAATGCTCAGTGAAAGTCATTTGCCAGCATTGTAGCGCCAACAGTAAAATTCAGAAGCCGTGATGTTATGGTATGGTTATATGGTTGTTTGTCTTCCTTTTTTCGAGGGGGTTTGCACCTCTTGTTGATTTGCTTGGCACTATCATAGCACTGGTGGAAAGCAGTTCAGGGTGGCGATTGTATCTTTCCACATGATCAAGCACCTTTTCATAATACATGGCCGGGACAGAGTGGTTACAAGACAATAACATCCCTTTAATGGTTTGACCTACACAGAGTCCTGACTTGAATCCTACAGAACATCTTTGGGATGAATGCCGAAATCATGCCAGGCCTCAGCGACCTACATCGATACCTCTCCTCAGTGCTGCACTCCGTGAAGAATGAGCTGCCATTCCTCAAGAAACCTAGCAGCACCTGATTGAACATTTGCTTGCAAGAGTGCAAGCTGTCATCAAGGCTAAGGGTGGGCCAACGCCATTACTGAATTCCAGCATTGGCAGTGAAGGCCACCACGAACTTGTAAGTCATTTTCAGCCAGGTGTCCAGATACTTTTGATCACATTGTGTACCATGCAGCTCAGTACAGTTGGTTCCAACAGCATACTGAATGTACTTGTCACAATTGGCATCAAATGCTATTCACAGATGAGACTCGCATCTGCCTTCAACGAGACAATTGTCATAGATGTATTTGGAGGCAGCCTGAACATTTGAGACACCATCCAGTGATGCAGAAAGGTGGTGGTTCGCTGATGTTTTGGGATGGCATTATGTGGGGTTACCGTATGCCGCTGGTGATCACAGAAGGCAATGAGATTAATATATGGTACAGGGATGACATTGTCCAACATATAGTGCGACCATATTGGCAACATATCACTGACTGAATTGTCTTAATGGATCACAGTTCTTGTGCACATCTTGTTAATGTGTTCCTTCATGACATCGATATCGCAGTATTAGAATGGTCAGTGTGTTTGCCAGACATGAACCCTATCTAATATGCCTGTGATACATTGAAAAAGGCTGTTTTTGGATGAGACAATCCACCAACCAATCTTAGAGGAATTTAACAATCTGCACCAACAGTCCCTTTATTATGTACTAAGTGGTGTTGACTGATGTAACTTTGTTATATGTGGCGCAAAAAGAGAGAGACCATGTTTGCAAGGGGTTATATTCTTGTGAGTTGCTGAAATCAATGTACATGTGATCTGGTGAGTTACTGAGAGAGCGAAGAAAATTTCAAAATACAGTTATCAAGGTAGTGTCAAGAGGACTCCAGTGACACCGTCAATGAATTAGTGACTGACATTCCAGAAGAAATTTGAAGAAAATTTGGTGTTATTTCATTGTTTAGGAACCTGATATTGTGGTAATATTTGGTACTTCTTCCATTCTAGATGAGAATAGGAGTAATGTTTAAGTAATTAAAACAACATTGATTTTTGAACTCCAGGGTCTATTAAAAATTGAAGAGAACTGTTGTGAAATGTTCCTTGACATGTTGTTCTTGTGGTCTTCAGTCAGGAGACTGGTTTGATGCAGCTCTCCACAATACCTTATCCTGAGCAAGCCTCTTCAACTCCACATAAGAACGGCAACCTACATCTGTCTGAATCTGCTTACTGCATCCATCTCTTGGTCCTCCTATGCAGTTTTTACCCCAAAAACTTACCTCCAATGCTAAATTCACGATTCCTCCATGTCTAAGATCCCTTCTTTTAGTCAAGGTATGCCAAAAATTCCTTTTATCACCAATTCTGTTCAGTACCACCTCATTAGTTACGCGATCCACCCACCTAATCTTCCGCATTCTTCTGTAGCACCACATTTCAAAAGCCTCTATCCTCTTCCTGTCCGCACTGTTTATCGTCTATGTTTCACTCTCATACAAGGCAACGTTCCACAGAAATGCCTTCAGAAATGACTTCCTTAGGCTTAAATCAATATTCGATGTTAACAAATTTGTCTTTTTCAAGAACGCTTTTCTACCCATTTCCATTTTGCATTTTATATCTTCTGTACTAGGACCATCATTTGTTGTTTTACTGCCCAAGTAACAAAACTCACCTACCTCCTTTATTGTTTCGTTACTTAATCTAATTCCTTCAGCATCGCCTGATTTTCTTAGACTGCACTCCATTACTCTAGTTTTGCTCTTGTTAATGTTCATCTTATAAGCACCTTTCAGCACACTGTCCATTCCGTTTAACTGCTCTTCCACGTTCTTTGCTGTCTCTGACAGAATTACTATGTTGTCGGCAAAACACAATGTTTTTAATTTTTATTTCTTCACCCTGAACTTTAATTCCTTTTCCAAATTTCTCCTTGCTTTCCTTTATAAGCTTGCTCAATGTACAAATTGAATAACATTGGAGAAACACTACAACCCTGTCTTATTCCCTTCCCAACCACTGCATCCCTTTCATGCCCTTCAACTCTGACAACCACTGTCTGGTTTTTGTACAAGTTGTAAATAACCTTACGCTCCCTATATTTTACTCCTGCTTGCTTGCCGTAAAGTGAGTATTGCCTCCCGTGTTCCTACATTTCTCCTGGACCCAAACTGATCTTTCCCGAGGTCAGCTTCTACCAGTTTTTCCATCCTTCTGTATATAATTCGTGTTAATATTTTGCAACCATGACTTATTAAACTGATGGTTCTGTAGTTTTCACACCTGTCTGCGCCTGCTTTCTTTGGAATGGGGATTATAACATTTTTCTTAAAGTCTTAGGTTACTTCGCCCCTCTCATACATCTTACACACCAGGTGAAACTGTTTTGCCATGGCTGGTTCTCCCAGAGACTTCAGTACCTCTGAGGGAATGTCATCTACTCCATGGGCCTTGTTTTGACTTAGGTCTTTCAGAGCTCTGTCACATTCATCTCTCAGCATAGTATCTCCTATTTCATCCTCATCTACTTCTTCTCCCCTTCCTACAATATTGCCTCTAAGTTCATTTCCTTCATTGATTCTCTCTATATACTCTTTCCATCTTTCAGCTTTCCCTTCTTTGCTGAGAACTGGTTTTCTATCTGCTTTCTTGATATTCATAGAGCTTTTTTTTTTTCTTATCTCCAGATACATCTTTTATTTTCATGTAGGCTGTATCTACTTTTCCATGATTTGTACATTCTTCTGCGTCCTTGCATTTGCCTTCTAGCCACTCCTACCCTTACTAACATCCTCTTAACTCCTAATTCCACACCACTAGAGACCACATTTAAGGCCACCTCCCTTTTATATCTCTCAACATTACTCCTGTCCCTTCTTAATTTATTTCTACACCTCCTATGTGTTACGAATGTGTGTTCACAAATAAAATTCCTTTCCTCCTTGACCCCCCTCTATCGAAGTGAGGGTACCAATGTGTAATTTGTTACACTACAGGCTTTAGTTCTATGTAAGTGAGAAAATTTTACGTAAGGCAGTGGTGGCATAGTGTGCCAATGATTTCAATGACCAATCACCAAGCTACATCCAGACTCTTATACTCCCTAGGAACTCCATAGTTGTAAAAAGAAGTCTAAGGAATGCTTGGAAGTCCGTATATCACTAAAATACTCCTTATATAATCATAATGCAAAAACTACATGGCGTCAAACACACATAAGGTTGCTATGCTGTTTCGAAACATATTAAGAATTCAGAAAGTATTGTTCTTGTGAAACAAATCTAGCTCTTTACTCACATGATGTGAAGACTTGCTATCGGCAAAGATCTCAAATCGGTTCCGTATTTCTAGATTTCCTGAAGGCTTTTGACACTATACCACACAAGGGTATTTTAATCACAATGCGTGCATATGGAATCGCCACAGTTGTGTGATTTTATTCGTGTTTTTCTGTCAGAAAGTTCACAGTACATTATAATTGATGGAAAATCATCAAGTAAAATAGAAGTAATATCTGGCGTTCCCCAGGGAAGTGTTTCAGAGCCCCTACTGTTCCTTATCTTTATAAACTTTAAAAATGAAACATCGAATTGGAATGTCAATCATGGAGAATAGATAACATCTCACCATAAAGATGCTCGCTGAGCCACTGACAGGCATGAGAAATAGACAATCTCATTCACACAACTTAATTCTTCAGCCATGGCCTTCATTAGAAAAAGAAACTTACATTCACACAATTACATAGACAACTATACACACACAACTACCATATCTGGCCGCTCCAGTGCTACAAGCATCTTTGCAGTGAGTGAGGAGGGGTGTGGGGTAGAAGGATGCCAAATAAGGGTGGGGATGGAAATTTCTGCATTGCATGATGGATTGTAAAGGCTCTGATAGGTGTGAATGAGATGCAGCATTGAGTGCAGTGAAAGGAAAGGGTGGGAGATGATTAAAGGGAGGTGTAAAGGTCTGTGGGAACGAGGGGCTAATTGAATGATAAAAAATATAAAAGTATGTATAATTAAAGGGGTATTGCAAAGGGCAACACAGTTGGAAGAAAGACATGCATTGGAAGGATAAAGGATAATGAGTGGGGAGTTGGGGGGGCATATTAGGTACGGGGCTCATGAATAACATGTAACTGTTGATATGACGTACTTCACTTGCTGAAGATGATTGTCTTTGCAGTCTGTGATTTGACAGAGCTGGCACATCTTCAGCCCTACTTACTTTCCCTTACCTCTGCAGAAGCTCTTCAGAGCTGTGAATTCCATTGTGTACTACAGTTGGGGCAATATTATATTGCTTGTAAGTTGTTAACAACAGGGCATGTTTGCTTTCACTCTAAATGTTGAAATAAGTGATTTTTATCCATCTGACAAAGAACTTAAGGCTATCTGGAATGGTGTGGTGATCACTTCATCTGGTGAGTCCAGAGTGGTTCTATGGAGAATCATGTTGACACTGATGCTTTCATTCTGATTTTTGAATGGGATACCATATCAGAAAAAAGTGAGAGTTGTAGTCTAAAGATGTGACGTACAGTCTAATACTCCACCTTTCTTGCACTGTTTTTTTATCTCTGTTTCTGCCACAAGTTTTTGCAGTGTGAGGCTATCTATATTTTCTGCAACTGTGGCTTTCCTCTTCATGTGGGAAGCTCTTGCAGTCGCACCACCCAAGTCTGTGAACTATTCGGGACTACATGTTCCTTACTCGTCAAATTATGCAATCTATAAAGAAGGAAGGACCATCTATCCTATTCCGAGGCCTGACTGAAATTTTACCATGTCCACCTTGTATCTTTAACATTTAGCTTTGCTTCTGTTGTGTCCTTGTCTCCTCTTTCCTTCTCCTTAACTCCTTAGTGTCCCCTTTCCCCTCTCCACCTTCCTGGCTGTTCCAGTTCTCTTCCATTCAGGTTGCTGGTTCTCCCCCTTCTCCTACTCCATCTCCTCGTCCTTGGTTGGAGAGAAAACCCTCTCTGGCACCTTCCGGTGATGGAGCTCCCTCTCAGGAGCACTCTCCCCAGCATTCCAATTACATGCAGCCTGATTTATTGAACTGGACAACTGATATCCTCCCAATCACACCTCATCTTGCCCTCTGAGGAAGAAGTAACAGGATTCAGGATGAAAATACCTTCCCCCTCCTCACGCATCCCAATGTGTTTAACTCTCTCGCTCCCACTTACTCTGCAAAATGACAGATTTGATCTGTTCGACAAACAAATCTGTATGGAGTTTGAAAGATGCTATCTTCTCAGCAGTTGCTTTCATGATTCCTTCTCCCTTGATTCTCCCTCAAGGAAGACAGTTCCTTAGTGGCACCTTGACAGTGCTACAACTATTAAAGATAGCTGTTGTGCCATCCATTGCTACATGGAGCATTCATCTCGCAACCTCCATTTGGCTTTTACAGTTTCATGTCTTGTAAAATTCCTGTTATTTGGCTGCATAGTCTCTCTTCAAGGGTAAGAGCAAAGATCAGGCATATTTTTTGCCACTGCTCTCCCACAGGTGTCCTGGGACTTTCCCTGAATTATGAGGTTTTAAATGTCATTGCACATTGCTCCTCACTGCAGTATTGCCTTGAGAATGGCAGGGTGGGCTCCTGCTGAAATATCAGCTGACACCAACTTTCATACCTGGCTGCATACTAGTAAGTTTTTTGAAGTCGTTATCCGCACTAGCCTAGACTCAATTGCTGAGCAGTTTGGTCCACATTTCACCTAGGCCTCGGTGTCAGATCTTTATCCGCCTACTTAGAACGACTTCTTTTATCTCCTGTTTCCTGTTGTTTGGAACCTTAGAATGCCCTGTTTGGTGAGTGGGAATTCATTAGTGCCTGTGCTATCTGCCTGTCATGGCCCCTAGACAAGTTCAGATATACAACCAAATGCTTAAACATTTATTGGTAGCTAGCCACTGTGATATACTGATCCTTTTAAACTGCCTATGGCGACAGGGGAATTCCCTTCCCAATAGTGAGAAATCATTGTTATTCTAGTTTGAAGTTGGACAGCTGCTTCTCCAGATGGTCAGGTATTCTCCAATCAGTTTAACATGTGTCCTCTTCAGTTTACTTAGACTGCAGTTGTTGCATGTTGTATTGTATCCTTGGATCTTTTAGATTTGATCCAGAGTGGTTTTGCCAAGCCCTTTCTACTGCAGAAAGTTTAGTTCAACTGTAGTCTGCTGTCTCAACGGCTTTTGCCCTGCACTAGCACATTGTTGCAGTCTTCTTAGACCTGTGTAAATCTTATGATACTACTTGGCACTGACACTTCCTTGTTACCCTACATGGATTGGGCCTCCATGACCAACTCCCTATTCTAATCTCAAACTTTCTTTCATGTCTGACTTTTCAGTTAGACATTGATGCCTCCTTTAGCACCACCCATCACCAGGAGGATGGGCTTTCACAACGGTCTGTTCTGAATATGCCTGTGTTTTTAGTGGCTATCAATGATCAGCGGTGGCTGTGAGGCTTCCCATGCTTTGAACACTGATGAATTTTAATTTATTTTTATTTGTATGTGATGAGCATTCTGAATGCCAATTAAAAGATTACAGGGAGCAGTAAACTGAGTGCATTTGTGGTCTCCACTCTCACAGTTGCCAGTTTTCAGCTGCCAAGACTTGCAGTTTGCATTTCTTTTATCAGCCGCACAGTTCATCCTCATCTGGCTTTGTAGTTCATGGTCATACCCTTAAAGTAGTTGACACTCATTTCTTTTTGGGACTGGTCTTTGATGCAAGGTTCATGACTACACCATCTTTGTCTTTTCACTACAAAGTTAGTAGCCCTACTTGAACATATTTTGTTTCTGCACTGGTGAATCCTTTTGTTGTGACTCTTTGGGTAGTTTAGAACCTCTTGACATATTTTTATGTTCACCATCCCTTGGTTCCGGCTATCCAGTATTCATTTTATGCCCTCGAATAATGTTGACTCTCGGTGGTCTTTGTCTGTACCATACGCCCCATTGCGATACCAGGGATTGAATTACTGAAAGGTTAACCATTTCTGTATGCCACTGATTATTGATTTCATTTTTATTCATATGCAGTGGGCATTTCTGAAAACCAGTTACAATGAGCAATAAACTGTTGCAATCTGGGGTTCTCACTCCATTTCTAGGCTGCTGAGATCTGTGTTATGCATTTATGCTATTGCTCTGCAGCTGATCCACATCGGGAGCTTTACCTTGATGGCCAGTCGCTAAAAGTGGTAGAATGGCTTTTTTAATTAGTTTTTTGATACCCGTTTCACACAGCTTCCTTGTCTTCATATTGGTGTTACCCTGACCTCCTATATACCTCAGAAACACCATCTAGGATGCGAGCTGCTCTATTGTGATATGACTATATAGTGCAGTGGTCCAGTCCTGTCTTCTAAACTGTGGGTGTCTTGCATACAGGTCCATGTTTGTTTGTTTTGCAGATACTGTACTCAGTGTACCATTGTGGGGTATGACTGGCAACTGGAGCATTTCACACTTGCCCCATGCTCATTCTCCAAGTGGAGAGAGGTATTCTGTTATTGCGAGTTTTGCGCCATCAACAGCTGATCATACCCATTAATGTAAACATCATTATCCACAGGAGGATAATGTGCTTTCAAGGTATTATTGTTGAAAAAGCAGTCTTGATCACAAAAGGTTATTTTATTTTACCGATTTCGACCATATCTCAGGTCATCTTCAGAATATATATACAGGCCCATGTGGCTGTTGCTAATATCTCCAGGGCTGCCTAGGCTGCACACTTGTAACTGCTGCTTTTTCAATATAAATAGCTGATTTGGAAGATTAAAATTCTGCCATAGTGCAGCTGGGTTGAGACATAACAGAAAAATCTCAAATGAGAACTACGAAAAATTCAGAATGGAGGAGATGAACATGAGTCAGCCAAGTACGGCCAATGTGAAGTCAGAAAAGGACAAAGGAGTCGTCATGGGAAATCACCATTGAAGAACTCCACAAATTCGTGACCTGCTATGCATCCACTGCTCCTCTGAGCATCCAGGTATAGAAATCACCTATTCAAAGGATGGCTTTAGTTTGGGGTTACAAATTCAATCTGTGTCTGGTTGTTCTTTTTCTCTGAAATTCAGCTTCTCCCTCTAACATCTTTTCTTCGGACCTGCTGAAGTACACGTCCCTGGTGTATCTCCCATCCACAGCTCTTTCTTAATCTGTCATAGTGTGACAAAGACTTGTCTCATCTTGTCATGTTCTGTGGTTTATTAGTAGTCTATTCTAATGGCTCAATGGTTGTCAGTCACATTTGCTTTGCTTATGTTCATGCTGGGTACACTGAACGTCATTCCTTGCTAATGGCTGCAGTGGTTTCACTACCAAGTTCCAAGTTGATAACCATCTCTCACACTTGTGAGCCTTTGTTTCCTGCACTGGTGAGTCCTCCCTCCTCTGTTGTGGCTTCTTCAGTAATTTACAAGCTCTTGATCAATGTTAACCTCACAATCCCTTGGCCCTGGGAAGGAACTCGGTGACAGGCTTACCACAGTGGGTATCGGCAAGGTGATACTTAAAGTTAGTATCTTGCAGCCAGTCTATATATAAAAGGCAATGACCCGACTGATTGACTGACTCTTCATCGCCCAGCCCAAACCACAGAAGATAGAAACTTGAAATTTGTAGAGGGTGTTGATCTTACTCTGTAGGTGTCATTTAAGGAGTGATTTTTAGATATTCTGTCCGTAAGGGGGTGACATAGGGGATGTAACATTTTTTGAAAATACGTTGCTATTTAGGCTATTTTGAAGCTAGAACTACAAAATGTCGGATTTTAATTCAGGGTTAGAATTTAAAAGATACATGTTTTAGCATGTTTTGGAAATTCAACCAATAAGGGGGTAAAATAGAATATACAAAAAATTGATTTTCAAAAATATGTTGCTGTTAACTCAAATTTTAATCTACAACTACAAAACTATAGATATAGAATCTTGGTCAGGATTTAAAAAAAAAAAAAAAAAAAAAAAAAAAAAAAAAAAAAAAAAAAAAAAACATGTTTCGTTATTTTTGGAAATTCAACCATAAAGGAGGTTAAACTGCAGAGGGGATGTTTTTTGAAAATCTATTGCTGTTTAGGCAGTTTTGAAGTTAGATCTACAAATTTTCGGATTTGGATTCGGGGTTCAAATTTAAAAGACATGTGTTTCAGTATTTTTGGAAATTCAACAACTAATGGGGTAAAATAGGGGTTCAAAAATTCTTTTCAAAAACACATTGTTGTTGAGACAATTTTGAAGCTATAGCTGCAAATATTTGTATTTGTATTGTTCTTTAGAAATTAAAAAATATGTTTTTTGGTATTTTTGGAAATTCAGCCATTAAGGTGGTTAAATTGGAAAGGGGATGTTTTTCAAGAATCCCTTGCTATTAAAGGCAATTTTGAAGCTACGACCACATAAATTGGTATATATTTTCTTGGTCAAAATTAAAAAGACACTTGTCTCGGTATTTTCAGAAAATTCATCATTTAGGGGGTGAAATGGGGATGAAACATTTTTTGAAAATATGTTGCTACTAAGCCAATTTTGAACCCAGAATTACAAAAAATATTTGCATACTTGGTTGGAATTTAAAAGACACATTTTGGGGTATTTTTCGAAATTCAACTATTAAGGGGTGCCTCAGGAGGAGATACAAGTAGTAAAATCAAACTAATGAAACTAAATTAGACTAAGGATAACACAAACACCCATGCCCGAGGAGCGAATTGAACCCCCGACAGCGAACGGCAGCGCACACCGCAACATGGCGCCTTAATTACGCACGGCCATTCTGCCGCGGCTACAAGTAGTATCACAACATTTCATTATGATGGTACTTAATCTATATCTATAAACTTTTTTATTAAGAGGGAGAAACAACTGGTGCAGACCACTCAGCCTACACATGTAAAGCAGAGGGCATTAAGCTAGTTACGCCATAAAGTTCTATGGATCTGTGATGCATAATGCACACCCTGACTTCGCCAAACAAACTATGAACCTAAAGGAGGTCACGAATTTGTGGAGTTCCTCAATGGTGATTTCCCACAATGACTCCTTTGCCCTTAGCTGGCTTCACATTGGCCATACTCCCATTTGAAATTGGTCCAAATTTTTCTGTTATGTCTCACCACAGCTGCACTATGACAGACTTTTAATCTTCCTGACTCTTTACCTCTGGTGTTAGCAAAAAATGTCTCAGTGGCTGAATTGTTCTGATTTTTATTTTATTTATTTATTTTATTTTTTCTTGAAGGGTTCTTTTAGCACTCAAAGGGTGGTCACTTCAAACCTGTTGGCCTTTGAGGGATTGGCAGAACATATTTTAGCCTTTTCTGTCCTAAGTGCACCACAGCTGTGTGGGGTTGGTGGTCTGCACGCTCCATCCCACTCCATCCCCTACCCACTCTTATACTTTCATCCACCCCTCTCACTTGTGTGTGTGTGTGTGTGTGTGTGTGTGTGTGTGTGTGTATATCACTAGATATTCTTCCTGAGTATTGTTGGGTGGAGTGTGTGTGTGTGTGTGTGTGTGTGTGTGTGTGTGTGTGTGTGTAGTGGTAAATTTCCCATGGCACCTTCCAGCTCTAGGTGTGTTCTACTCCACCATAGTCAGTGCACCCTACCGCCTGTCATTCTACATATACATATGTACTCCGCAAATCACATTTCAGTGTCTGGTAGACGGTTCAGCAAACCTCGTTCATGGTATTTCTCTACCATTCCATTCTCTAATAGAGTGTGAGAAAATGATGATCATGTCTCCATAACAAAATATGTTTGCATTCGAAGGTTCAAGTTTGTTAGAGAAATTTTGCAAATAAATTACGCTGCAATAAATAACACCTTTCTTTTTTCAATTTCTACACTAACTCGTGCATAATTCTGTTACTCCCTCTTCACGCTAATATAAAACAAGCTGCCTGTCTCTGAACCTTTTCTATGTCATCCATCAGTCCCAGTTAGTGAGGAACCCGTAATGCATCCTAATGAAAGGACGGACAAGTGTACTGAAGCAGTTTCTTTAATAGAACTCTGCTTAGTGTTCTGCCAATGAAATGTAGCCTTTGGCTCACGTTGTTGTTGTTGGTTGTTTTTAGGGGACTAAACAGCTAGGTCATCAGTCCCCTTTGGTTCACCTTCCCCACAATATTTTCTATGTTTTCTCAGCAACTAAAGTTGTTTGTAATTATAATTCCTGGGTATTTAGTTGAATTTAAGGACAGTAGGGACCATATAACACTTCCCTGGGAAACGCCAGTTATCACTTTCATTTTACTAAATGACTTTCCATCAATTACTTCATTCTATAACCTTTCAGATAGGAAAACAGTAATCCAATTGCACAACAGAGACTATATTGATTAACATTGCAATTAGATTAGAAGACACTTGTGAGGTGCAGTGTTAAAAGCCTACTGGAAAACTAAAAATACGGAATCTATTTGAGATCTCATGTCGATAGCTCTCATTACTTTATGTGAATAAAGATTTAGCTGTGTGTCACAAGAACGATACTTTCTGAATCTTTGTTGACTACTGTTTTTTCTTTCTACCTATTCCTGTTCCTTCTTCTAGGCTTTTTTGACCTATGATAGAAGTAACACCTTTTCTTTTTTTTGTTGGTAATTATGTTGCAGAGACTTCTATGGTATTCAGCTCTCTTGATTTACCTTTTTTCAGGAAGGAGGGACTGATGACCCAAGTATTCCTGTATTCAAAAATTATGAATTATTTTGAACAGAATGATCTATTGACCCAAGGTCAACACGGATTTAGAAAATATTGTTCGTGCAAAACACAACTAGCTCTTCACTCACATGAAGTGATGAGTGCTATGGTAAGGGTTCTCGAATGATGCCGTAATTCTTGATTTCCAGAAGGCTTTTGACACCATACGTCACAAACAGCTTTTAATCAAATTGCGTGGTTACGGTATATTGCCCCAAATTTGTGACTGGATGGGGGATTTCCTGTCAGAGAGGAGATAGTTTGTAGTAATCGATGGTAAGGCCTTGACTAAAACAGAGGTGATATTGGGCATTCCACGGGGTAGTGTTATTGGTCCTCTGCTGTTCCTTATTTACATAAATGATTAGGGAGAAAATTTAAGCAGATCTCTTAGGTTGTTTGCAGATGCTGCCATCATTTGCCGTCTAGTAGAATCATCTGAAGATCAAAACCAACTGCTAAATAATCTAAATAAGATATCACTATGGTGTAAAAATTGACAACTGACTCAAAAGAAAGAGTAGTGTGAAGTCATCCACATGAGTATTAAAAGGAATCCATTAAACTTTGTTTACAAGATAAATCAATCAAAAGTGAAGGCTGTAAACGCCACTAAATGCCTAGGAATTATTATTACTGCAGACTTAAACTGGAACGAACAAGTAGATAATGTCATGGGAAAGGCAAACCAGTGACTTTTGTTGGCAGATCCCTTAAAAGATGCAACAGAACTAATAAGAGACTGCATACACTACACTTGCCCGTCCTTTCTTGGAGTATTGCTGCCCAGTGTGGGATCCTTATCAGGTTGGTTTGACGAAGGACATAAAAAGAGTCCAAAGTAGGGCAGCTCGTTTTATATTGTCACGATACAGGGGAGACAGCGTTACGGAAATAATACAGGATCTAGAATGGGAATCATTACTACAACAGCGCTTATCGCTGCAGCGTGGTCTATTTACGAAACTACGATCACCAACATTGTCCTCCGAATGCAAAAATATATTGTTGACTGCCACTTACATAGGTAGAAAAGATCATCAGAATAAAATTCAAGAAATCGTAGCTCGAACAGAGAGATTTAGGTGTTCTTTCTTCCCGCGCGCTATTTGAGAATTGAATGGGAGATAAATAGTACAAAGGTGGTTCGATGAACCCTCTGCCAAGCACTTAAATGTGATTTGTAGAGTATCCCATGTAGATGTAGATGTTTAGGCCCTTTAATCATTAAACCTACCATCACACTACCTAATCCCCACCGCCAGTAGCCAAGAAGATCGCTCTCAATAATCATGTACAAATAATCAATGTCTTGCTGTGGCAGTGGGAACGTGTATTTGGTTGTCTTAGGCGTGTAAATGCAGTTACTTGTTATGTGTTACTGTGTTTCACACACCACTCTGCCTTAGGTGAAAGGTACTACAAATTAACTTACAGAATATGCCAACAGCTATTGTTGAGTCACTAAAAACACTTCAGACGATTGCAGTGGTTGGTGGCACCTGCTTTGTGCACCTATCCCAACCATTCTCAGTATGCAAAGTTGTAAATGCATCAGCGGTAACATTATAGCATTGCCAGGGCTCTGTAGATGACTTATTATTTTCATCTACAGCTGTTATAACTTTGGTTTTGAAAACATTGCCAGCTGTCAGGAATCAGTTAACACTGACTGGACTGTAGTGAAGTGTTCAATTGTGTTAATATGCCTGTTGATTATTCAGTGCCTCTACCATTTGGTGACTTGTTATCTTTCCTCCTACATTATTTACTTTCTACAAGAACCCACCCACACCATATTTACAACTCAATATACCCAGTCTGAAGAAACTCAATACTCTTCCTAATGGAAACAGTAGATAACTGTTACAAAGTCATGTTCTGATCTCTGATATCAATTACCATTTATATGCCTTTCTCAGTAACGGAATATCTTCTGCCGTACTATGGACACTGAGTTACGATGTACCAGAATCAGGGATGAACACAATGACATTAGGTATACTAAGTTCTGACTTATGGGCTTGTGGGGACACAACACTTTGTACTGAAACAATAAGCTATGAACTGTCAAAAACATCTCCCAGGTTTGAAAAATGTAACTAAGAGGGTAAGGAATAGAATGTATTCCTGTAATATGTTCAAAAGGAAGCTAAGGAAGAGAAGGTGTTCTCATAACATCTTCAAAAGTGACATATAATAAGAACATTACTCATACAACAATATCTTTGCAGTGCTTCTGTAGAGCTGTCTTTACAGTTTGACACACGCAACATCACTTGGTCTTGGTCTTGGAAACCACATGCCACAGATTCTGTCAATGATAAAACTGTAATAAAAGGGCGGAAAAAAGGAAAAAGGGGGGGGGGGTGTGAACATGTATTCTTATTTCTGTCCAGAACCAAGGGTGTATTTATGGAGTAAATGTAACATTGTTATCATATCTCTAAATATAGTACAGCCACTTACAATATGTGATGTCAGTAGGAACTAGAAAACAACTGCCATAATTTCTAGCAGATGAAATTGCAACCTTTAACCATGTACCTTACTTTCCATAATAGAGTGAATATCATGCCAAAGTATAAAATAACATTGTATGTTGAAGGGAGCAAGAGACGATGAGGAAGCCTCTCACCACTGGTTAAGTCTTGAGGTCCGGTCCTATCCATTTTTTGTCTTGAATCAAATGGAAACAATGATACTTTTCTATTCATATTTTTGCATCTAATACAGTACCTGAAAACTCAATGTTGGCTAGGTTTTTATTTATTCCATATTCAGTTGGTCCATTTCTTCTTCTATCCTCTCTCTGTAGAATTCTTCCTCCCTTCTCTCTATGTCCAATTTCTCCTCCCCCCCCCCCCCCCTGACTGTACAGCTCAGTCCCCCCCCCTACCCCTCTTCTCTCTCTCACTCATGCTCTGTCTATGTTTTTCCATATACATATATTATAGAGGAAAAAATTCCTAGCAGGAAAACTATATATAAAATAGTTGTGGTTTACTTACCAGGCGAAAGAGCACAGGTACGCAGACAGAAACATAAATAAACACACACACACTTGCTGAGCTTTCGCAACCCTGGGTTGCTTCTTCAGAAAGGAGAGGGAAAAGGAAAGGATGCGGGTTTAAAGGAGCGGGCCTCTCAGGGGCTCATCATTAATTTGCTGAGTACGGGCTTGGCAAACCCAGGGTCCTGAGCCGTGGGCTGTGTCGCGCCAACAGTCCTTTACACTGTCAGCTCTGTGTGTGCTTCAACAACCATCGTTCGGTACGACAGTGGAACGTTGTACATTTCAGAGCCCAGAGATCTTGGCTTAATCGCCCGGGTCGCAAGGGCTCTGCCTGGGTGGACATATAGTTCCCTAGCTGCTCGTGGGACGAGAATGAAGCGGTCACAGAGTAATGTTGGTGGACGTACAACCACCGTCTCCAAGCATAGAAGAGTTTCATTTAATGCAGCGTCATATGACCCCGCATTGTTTCCATCCCAGACTACACCGTGGAAAGAACGTCGGGCTCGTCGTCAAGGTGAGGAGTACGCCCCCTGGTACCTAGTGTGTAGTCGAAAAGATGATGAATCGTTTACGACAACAAAGCCTCTGTTTTTTGTGGAGAATCTTGAAGATAAGTTTGGCGAGGTAGATGGAATGTCGAAGATGAGGTCCGGGTCTGTTCTGATAACGACGTTGTCCCCAGCCCAGTCATGGGCTCTGCTTGCCTGTGATGAGCTGGGTGACGTTCCCGTTACCATCACCCCCCCACAAAAGACTTAATATGGTCCAGGGTGTCAACTTTCATAGAGACCCATTACTACAGTCCGATGTGAAGAACTCCGGAAGAATTAAGAGATACGATGAGTGCAGTTTATTCTACGCATATACAGGGGTCCGAAGGACAACAGGGTCGCCACCGGTGCCTTCAGCTTGGCTTTTGAGGGTGATTCGTTGCCTGAGAAAGTCAAGCTGATGCTCTACCGGTGTGACGTCAAACCCTACGTTCCTCCCCCTATGTGCTGCTTTGAGTGCTGGAGGTTTGGCCATATGTCATCCCGCTGTGAGGCCAACCCTATCTGCCGGGAGTGTAGACATGCCTGTCATCCAGGCACGCGTTGTACCCCTCCCCGATCTGTGTAATTTGCGTCTAGCACTACTCTTCCTGCTCTCCAACCTGTGCAGTTCTCCGCAAAGAACACAAAATAATGGAGTATAAGGCCCTGGACAGGCGGTCATATTCAGAGGCTAAGAAAAAATATGAAAAGATCCACGCAGTTAGTATGAAATCAACATATACCACTGCTGCATCTCCATTTGTGTTAACATCAATTCCTGCAACATCTACCATGCTGGGCCCTCAGGCCCAACTGTTAACACCTGCCCTCTTGGTGTCTGGGGGCGCCTCTTCTTCTGTTACCCCCAAAGTCGCTACTTTGTGAGCAAACATTCCACACCCACAGGGGAAAACTGTCCCCACCCATAAGCCAGAGACCCAACACCCACCCCTGGCTCCTCACGCCAGGAAGGGTTCCCTCGGAACCCTTCCTCCTGCGGTTTCTCCCACTGGTAAAGTTGATGCCAGTGAGTGGCTGAAAAAGCCACCAACTGCTGGTCTTAGGGCCTCAAGGGCATCCCGAGTCCCTGGGGATGATTCTGCAAGGCCCTCCCAACAGGAGAGGTCAAAGGATCGGTGAGAGAAGAAGAAAAGTAAACAGAAACACTCCCAGGTGGCTCCCGTGCCACCACAACAAACCTCTGTCTCAGAGGACAAGGTAGTGATTCTTGCGTCCCCTAAGGACTTGGCCTTTCCTGAGTCCCCAGACACGATGGACGTTAAGGCAACGGCCCTGCAGATACAACTGCATCTTCACAATTAGCGTGTCCCAGTGACCAGGAACAACTATGATCATGCAGTGGAACTGTGGCGTTTTTTTCAGCCATTTGTCCGAGTTGCGGCGGTTATAGTGCCGCTTCCCCGCATTTTGTGTAGCTCTACAGGAAACCTGGTTTCCTGCACAGAGGACCCCTGCCCTACATGGCTATCGGGGATATTACAAAAATCGCAGTGTCTATGATAGGATATCTGGTAGAGTTTGTGTGTACGTCGTCGCCACCGTCCCCAGTGCAGCTGTAACTCTCGACACGACCCTGGAGGCAGTGGCAGTTCGCATCCGGGCAATACAGGAATTCACCATTTGTTCCCTTTACCTTCCCCCGACTGTTGATGTGTCCCCTGCTGACCTCGCTGCGTAGGTCGCCCAATTACCCCACTCATTTCTCCTCTTGGGTGACTTTAATGCCCATCATCCCTTGTGGGGTGGAACTGAGATCACGGGCTGTTAACACAGCTTGACATATGTCTTCTGAACACTGGAGCCCCCACACACTTCGGCGTAGCACGTGGCGCTTTCTGCGCTATTGACCTGTCTCTCTGTAGCCCTTCCCTACTCCCACATCTATTGTGGGTGGTCCACGACAACCTATGTGGGAGCGACCATTTTCCTATCCTTTTGTCTCTCCGACAGTTTCACCCTGCAGACCCGCCTACCCCGGTGGTCTCTCTATAGGGCTGACTGGCAGAGCTACACCATAACTGCTGTGGTTACTGCTCCGCTATGACATTGTGATGGAGGTTCAAGAGATAACTGAGAACATTGTTTCTGCCGCTGAGGCAACTGTAGCGACTACCATAGGCTCACTTCGGCGCAAATCTGTGCCTTGGTGGACGAAGGAGGTCGCGGAAGCTATCCGGGAGCGTCGGAGGGCGCACCGGTGCCACCCCACTGTGGAACATCTGATAGCTTTTAAGCGTCTCCGGGCCTGAGCCCAGCAACTGATTCAATAGAGTAAACAGGCCAGTTGGGAGCAATATGTAGCCTCCTTAGGTTCCTGCGCCTCCCCTTCTAAAGTGTGTTCCCAGGTACAGTACCTTTTGGATACTACCAGCCAAGTGGAATCCCGTCGCTCATGATTCAAGGTGCTCTCTGTACTTACCAACAGTTATTGCTGAGCACATGGAAGAGCATTATGCACGTTGCTCTGCAACTGAAACTTACAGTGCAAACTTTCGCACCTTAAACGAGAGGGCCGAGTGGAAGCAATTATCATTCCGCACACGCTGCCGGGAACTTTACAACACCCCGTTTAGTGAGTGGGAGTTTCAAACTGCTCTTGCTGCATCTCCGGGACCAGATCGGATACACAGCCAGTTCCTCCTTCACCTTTAGGCTAAGTCTCAACACCAGCTTCTCGCCCTGTTTAACCATATCTGGGCAGATGGGGTTTTCCCATTACAGTGGCGGCAAAGCACCATCATCCTAGTGTTGAAACCTGAAGCAGATCCATTGTTGGCTGACAGTTACCGCCCGACCAGCGTCACCAATATGCTCTGTAAGCTGCTTGAACGTATAGTGAGTCAGCGGCTGATGTGGATCCTTGAAGAGCGGGGACTCCTTGCCCCACAACAAGGGGGATTCCATAAGGGCCAATCCGCCATTGACAACCTCGTCTCGCTTGAATCGGCTGTATGCACTGCCTTCACCAGGCGCGAACGCCTTGTTACGGTCTTTTTTGATCTGTGAAAAGCGTATGATAATACCTGGTGCCACCAAACTTTGGCTATACTGCACGGTTAGGGCCTGACGGGCTCTCTCCCATTTTTCATCCAGAACTTTCTATTGCCCTGCTCTTACCAGGTTTGTGAAGGCATCTTCCTCAGCTCTCCTCATACCCAGGAGAATGGTGTCATGCAGGGCTCTGTTCTGTGCCCCCCCCCCCCCCTTCCTCATTGCAATCAATGGTCTCACAGTAGCAGTTTCCTCCTCCCTATTTGCGGATGATTTTTGCATCTACTTCAGCTCCGCCGTTATTGGTGTCACTGAATGGTGGCTGCAGAGAGCCATTAGAAAGGCACAGTCATGGGCCTCAGCCCATGATTTCCACTTCTCGGGCTCTAAGACCTGAGTAATGCACTTCTTTCGCCGTCAGGCGCTTCACCCTGATCCGGAGTTGTACCTGGGTAATGACCTCTTTTGTGTTGAAGAAACACACCACTTCCTTGGTACGGTCTTTGATGCCCATCTGACTTGGCAGCCGCACCTTCGTAAGCTGGAACAGAAATGCTGGAAACATCTTAACATCCTTCGCTGTCTCAGCCACACTGCTTGGGAAGTGTCACGCCCAACACTCCTGCAGCTCTACAAGGCCCTCATACAATCGCCCCTGGACTACTGGAGTATAGTGTATGACTGCAGCATCTTCAGTGCTACAGGTCTTGGGCCCAGTCCTATATAGTGCTGTCCGTTTGGCGACAGGGGCCTTTCGCACCAGTCCAGTGACTAGTCTGCTAGCCGAAGCAGGGGTTCCACCCCTGTGGTTTCTCCGGCAGCATTTACTTGCTTCATATGTTGCCCATCTAGACGCCTTTCCCCACCATCCAAATACAAGCTTCTCTTTCCGGATGTTACCCTTCCTTCCCCATGTCGGCAGCCAAGGTTGGATCTACCGATCTCGGTCCATATTCATTCCCTTCTTTCTTCACTTGAATCCCTTCCTATTCCCCCCACTTTTCACTACCCTTTCCATACTCCTCCTTGGTCTGTACCTCGTCCACAGCTTCAGTTAGACTTGTCCTTTGACTCTTAAAGCCGCTGTTGCACTGTTGAATGTCTGCCGCCAGTTTCAGGCAGCACTCAATTCTTTCCATGGAACGGAAATTGTATACACAGACAGGTCTCGAGTTTACGGCTGTGGTGGGTATGCCTATGCCCACGGTGAGCACGTTGAACTGCACTCATTACCCAGTGGGAGTAGTATCTTTACTGCGGAGCTGATCACTATTCGTCGGGCACTTGAGCACCTTGGAGCCTGTCCCGGGGAGTTGGATGTCATCTGTAGCGACTCCCTGAGCGGCTTGCAAGCCCTGGACCAGTGCTTTCCAAAACACCCCTTGGTGCGCTCGCTGGTCTGTGGTCTTTGTTTGGACCCCAGGCCACATTGGAATTTCGGGGAACGAACGCGTGGATCGGCTGACTAAGCAGGCAATTACGTCAAGCCCCTTAAAAATTGGTCTTCAGGAGAAGGATCTCCAGTTGCAGTTACACAAGAAGATACTTGGGCTTTGGAACACTGAATGTATTGACTCGCCGCCCCAAAGAAGCTCCATGCAGTGAAGCTTTCTACAACTGCATGGAACTCCTCACTGTGGGCCTCTCGGAAGGAGTCAGTTGTCCTTTGTCGCCTGTGTACTGGTCACACATGAATGACACATGGGCTTCTACTTCGACGGGAGGATCCTCCACAGTGTCGCTGTGGCACATTATTGACAGTGGTCCACACTCTGTTGGACTGTCCACTTTTAGCTGCCTTACGACAGTCTTTTGCCCTGCCATCTGCGCTTTCTTTTTTGATAAGAGATGACGCTGCTACAGCTGACTGTGTTTTACATTTTATTCGTGTAGCTGGGTTTTATAATTTGATCTAAAGGTGGATACCTGAACCTGATCTCTCCAGCACCCATCTCTCTCAAATTTTTAATCTTCTTTTGTGTTGCCTGACATGCTTTTACTCGAATGTTTTAGAAAGTGCAGAGTGGCTGGCTCATCCTTTATTATCCTCGTGATCAGCCAGCCACAATATTCTGCTGTAACTTTTTAGTCCAGTTCTGTTAATTTTCCTCTTGGTTTTTTCTTTGTGTTTTCCGAGCTAAGTGTTCCTTATAATTGTCTACCCATTGTGTTTCTCTTTTGTGTGATTTAGCACTTGTTTTTTCAGCTTTCATTACAATGTATTGTCTTTGCTTGCAACAGGGGGTTGATGACCACGCAGTCTAGTCCCCTCTAAAAAACAACAACAACAACAACAAAGGAGCCGTTGAGTAGTCATTTCAATCCCAAGGCAGGAAAGACTTACCTTGTGACAAAAAGGATAGGTAACACACACACACACACACACACACACACACACACACACACACTAAGGCAGACATATGTAAAAAGCAAAGAAGTTGGACAGAGATGCCAGTTGAGGCAGAGGCTCTGTCCAGAGATCAGGGGCAAAGATGTTGAATGGTGGGTGGGAATTTGAAATTACTGGAGGTTGAGACCAGGTGGGCAACGAGAAGAGACAATATGCTGAAGGGCAAGTTTCCATCTCCAGAGTTCTGAAAAGTTGGTGCCTGCAGGAAGTATCCAGATAACCTGGACGGTGTAACACTGTGCCAAGATGTGCTGGCCATGCACTAAGGTATGCTTAGCCACAGGGTGATCCTCATTACCAACAAACACTGTCTACCTGTATCCATTCATGCGAATGGACAGTTTTTTGCTGGTCATTCCCACATAGAACGCTTCACAGTGCAGGCATATTAGTGGGTGCTATCGCAAGTGGCTCTGCCCTTAATCGTGTATACCTTCCGATTTACAGGACTGGAGTAAGTAGTGTTGGTGGGAGTGGTGGGGATTTCATAGGGATGAAAATCCCTAAACCACCTTCCCTACCCTCTGGCTTCTATGCATGTAACCGCCCCCAGTGTAAAACCTGCCCTATACACCCTCTCACCACCACGTATTCCAGTCCTGTAACCCAGAAGGTGTGCACAGTTAATGGCAGAGCCACTTGTGACAGCACCCACGTGATTTACCAACTAACCTGCGTGCACTGTGAAGCATTCTATGTGGAAATGATCAGCAACAAACTGTCCATTCGCGTGAATGGTCAAAGACAGAAAGTGTTTGTTGGTAATGAGGATAACCCTGTGGCTAAGCATACCTTAGTGCACGGCCAGCACATCTTGGCACAGTGTTACACCATTCGGGTTATCTAGATACTTCCCACAGGTACCAACCTTTCAGGCATAGATGGAAACTCGCTCTTCAGCATATTCTCTCTTCCCGTTGCCCACCTGGTCTCAACCTCCGGTAATTTCAAATTCCCAACCACCATTCAACAACATCTTTACCGCTGATCTCTGGACAGTGCCTTTGCCTCAACTGGCATCTCTGTCCAACTTCTTTGTTTTTACATATGTCTGCCTTGGTGTGTGTGTGTGTGTGTGTTTGTGTGTGTGTGTGTGTGTGTGTGTGTGTGTGTCTAATACTTTTTCCCCCAAGGTAAGTCTTTCCTCTCCCAGGATTGGAATGACTCCTCACCCACATCCTTTCCTTTTTCCTCTCCTTTCTGAAGAAGCCACCCAGGGTTGCAAAAGCTCAGCATTTGTGTGTGGTTTTGTTGTGTGTTTTTTTATGTTTCTGTTTGCGTACTTGTGCTCTTTCGCCTGGTAAGTAAACCACATATATTTTTCCATATACAGAAAAATATTTCTTTCCTACACCCACTTTTCTTGGTTTGCAGTCCGCTCCACCATACTCCATACGGAGAAAAAAAAACTGTCCATGAAAACCACATATATCTACCAACTTCAATGCTGACAAGTGTAATAGTGTTAAAGTCTATTCCAAGATACCCTCTGCCATGTACCATATGGTGACTTGAGTATTATAAGAGCTTTCTCCATGAAAATACATACTTGTGTCATATTTCTTAGTAATTGGTTATATGATTACAAAGGTCCAAAAGTCAACCCAGTTTCAGTTGACCAGGCAACTGGTCGGCTGAAACTGTGTTGACTTTTGGATCGTATTCCACCTTTGCTGAATTGCAGCCATGTTTAAAATTTTGATTACAAAGGTATTCTCTGCTTAGAAACATATGAAGGCATGGATGTACATTCCTGATAAAAAGAACGAAAAAAAAACAACAGATTTCATGCTAATTATCTGAACGATGTTCCTTCTCCTCCTCCCACTGTTCCCCCCTCCATCTAACTCTTCCCCATTCATCTACTTCCTCCCCTCCTCCTCCTCTTCCTCCTCCTCCTCCTCCTCCTCCTACTACTACTAATACTAATATTACTGATATCACTACTACTGTTGACCATCCCCCTTCTGTCTGCTCATTACCTCCTTTCCTTCTTGCCTTCCATCTGCTCGTGCCTCTACTCTTTATCATATTCTCATCGCCTCTAAAAATATTCTCCCCTCCTCTACCTGCCCGTCTGCTCCCCTCCTCTACCTGCCCGTCTGCTCCCCTCCTCTACCTGCCCGTCTGCTCCCCTCCTCTACCTGCCCGTCTGCTCCCCTCCTCTACCTGCCCGTCTGCTCCCCTCCTCTACCTGCCCGTCTGCTCCCCTCCTCTACCTGCCTGTATTCTCATCTCCCCTCTATCTGACCATCTCATTCCCTCCTCTCTAAACATTCCATCTCATCCCCCTCTCTACCTTCCCGTCTCCTCCCCTTCCATCTACCTTCCCGTCTCCTCCCCTTCCATCTACCTTCCCGTCTCCTCCCCTTCCCTCTACCTTCCCGTCTCCTCCCCTTCCCTCTACCTTCCCGTCTCCTCCCCTTCCCTCTACCTTCCGTCTCCTCCCCTTCCCTTTACCTTCCCATCTCCTCCCCTTCCCTCTACCTTCCCGTCTCCTCCCCTTCCCTCTACCTTCCCGTCTCCTCCCCTTCCCTCTACCTTCCCGTCTCCTCCCCTTCCCTCTACCTTCCCGTCTCCTCCCCTTCCCTCTACCTTCCCGTCTCCTCCCCTTCCCTCTACCTTCCCGTCTCCTCCCCTTCCCTCTACCTTCCCGTCTCCTCCCCTTCCCTCTACCTTCCCGTCTCCTCCCCTTCCCTCTACCTTCCCGTCTCCTCCCCTTCCCTCTACCTTCCCGTCTCCTCCCCTTCCCTCTACCTTCCCGTCTCCTCCCCTTCCCTCTACCTTCCCGTCTCCTCCCCTTCCCTCTACCTTCCCGTCTCCTCCCCTTCCCTCTACCTTCCCGTCTCGTCTCCTCCCCTTCGCTCTACCTTCCCGTCTCGTCTCCTCCCCTTCCCTCTACCTTCCCGTCTCGTCTCCTCCCCTTCCCTCTACCTTCCCGTCTCGTCTCGTCCCCTTCCCTCTACCTGCCCGTCTCGTCTCGTCCCCTCCCATCTACCTGCCCGTCTCGTCTCATCCCCTCCCCTCTACCTGCCCGTCTCGTCTCGTCCCCTCCCCTCTACCTGCCCGTCTCGTCTCGTCCCCTCCCCTCTACCTGCCCGTCTCGTCTCGTCCCCTCCCCTCTACCTGCCCGTCTCGTCTCGTCCCCTCCCCTCTACCTGCCCGTCTCGTCTCGTCCCCTCCCCTCTACCTGCCCGTCTCGTCTCGTCCCCTCCCCTTCCCACTACCTGCCCGTCTCGTCTCCTCCCCTCCCCTCTACCTGCCCGTCTCGTCTCGTCCCCTCCCCTCTACCTGCCCGTCTCGTCTCGTCCCCTCCCCTCTACCTGCCCGTCTCGTCCCCTCCCCTCTACCTGCCCGTCTCGTCCCCTCCCCTCCCCTCTACCTGCCCGTCTCGTCTCGTCCCCTCCCCTCCCCTCTACCTGCCCGTCTCGTCTCGTCCTCTCCCCTCTACCTGCCCGTCTCGTCCCTCCCCTCTACCTGCCCGTCTCGTCTCGTCCCTCCCCTCTACCTGCCCGTCTCGTCTCGTCCCTCCCCTCTACCTGCCCGTCTCGTCTCGTCCCTCCCCTCTACCTGCCCGTCTCGTCTCGTCCCTCCCCTCTACCTGCCCGTCTCGTCTCGTCCCTCCCCTCTACCTGCCCGTCTCGTCTCGTCCCTCCCCTCTACCTGCCCGTCTCGTCTCGTCCCCTCCCCTCTACCTGCCCGTCTCGTCTCGTCCCCTCCCCTCTACCTGTCCGCCTGGTCTCGTCCCCTCCCCTCTACCTGTCCGCCTCGTCTCGTCCCCTCCCCTCTACCTGACCGCCTCGTCTCGTCCCCTCCCCTCTACTTGACCGCCTCGTCTCGTCCCCTCCCCTCTACCTGCTCGTCTCGTCTCGTCCCCTCCCCTCTACCTGACCGCCTCGTCTCGTCCCCTACCCTCGCCCTGCCCGCCTCGTCTCGTCCCCTACCCTCGCCCTGCCCGCCTCGTCTCGTCCCCTACCCTCGCCCTGCCCGCCTCGCTCGTCCCCTCCCCTCCCCCTTTCCGCCTCATCTCGTCCCCTCCCCTACCCCTGCCCGCCTCGTCTCGTCCCCTCCCCTCCTCCTGCCCGTCTCGTCTCCTCCTCTCCCCTCCCCTCTACCTGCCCGTCTCGTCTCGTCCCCTCCCCTCTACCTGCCCGTCTCGTCTCGTCCCCTCCCCTCTACCTGCCCGTCTCGTCTCGTCCCCTCCCCTCTACCTGCCCGTCTCGTCTCGTCCCCTCCCCTCTACCTGCCCGTCTCGTCTCGTCCCCTCCCCTCTACCTGCCCGTCTCGTCTCGTCCCCTCCCCTCTACCTGCCCGTCTCGTCTCGTCCCCTCCCCTCTACCTGCCCGTCTCGTCTCGTCCCCTCCCCTCTACCTGCCCGTCTCGTCCCCTCCCCTTTCTGCCCGCCTCGCTCGTCCCTTCCCCTCGCCCTGCCGGCCTCATCTCGTCCCCTCCCCTCCACCTTACCGCCTCGTCGCGTCCCCTCCCCTCGCCCTGCCCGCCTCGTCTCGTCCCCTCCCCTCGCCCTGCCCGCCTCGTCTCGTCCCCTCCCCTCCCCCTGCCCGCCTCGTCTCGTCCCCTCCCCTCCCCTCCCCCTGCCCGCCTCGTCCCCTCCCCTCCCCCTGCCCGCCTCGTCTCGTCCCCTCCCCTCCCCCTGCCCGCCTCGTCTCGTCCCCTCCCCTCCCCCTGCCCGCCTCGTCTCGTCCCCTCCCCTCCCTCTGCCCGCCTCGTCTCGTCCCCTCCCCTCCCTCTGCCCGCCTCGTCTCGTCCCCTCCCCTCCCCTCTCCCTGCCCGCCTCGTCTCGTCCCCTCCCCTCTACCTGCCCGCCTCGTCTCGTCCCCCTATCGTCTACCTGCCCGCCTTGTCTCGTCCCCTCCCCTCCCCCTGCCCGCCGCGTCTCGTCCCCTCCCCTCCCCCTGCCCGCCGCGTCTCGTCCCCTCCCCTCCCCCTGCCCGCCGCGTCTCGTCCCCTCCCCTCCCCTGCCCGCCGCGTCTCGTCCCCTCCCCTCCCCCTGCCCGCCGCCTCTCGTCCCTTCCCCTCCCCCTGCCCGCCGCCTCTCGTCCCTTCCCCTCCCCCTGCCCGCCGCGTCTCGTCCCTTCCCCTCCACCTGCCCGCCGCGTCTTGTCCCTTCCCCTCCACCTGCCCGTCTCCCCTCCACTTGCCTGTCTCTCCTACCCATGTCATCCACTCTACCTGCCCATTTCCTGATAGTTTAATCAGGCCTCTGCTGTTCCTTGCTACATATTGATATGGGAGAAAATCTGAGTAGGTCTCTTAGATGTTACCAATTGATGCTGTCATTTATTGTCTAACAGTGTCTTTAGAAGAGCATAACCAAATGTAGAATGATTTAGATAAGATATCTATGTAGTGTGAAAACTTGAAATAATACATAGAAAATATTGTGAGAAAAATGATCCAAACACTGTGTTTTATTATCAGAACACTTAAAAGATGCAACAGAACTACTAAAGAGACTGCCTACACTACACCTGTTGGTCTCTTTTTTAACATTCTGCACAGTTTGGGATCCTTATGGGGAGGATTGAAGGAGCATACCAACAGAGTATAAAAGAATAGTAGCAGTCATCGTATTATCGCAATGCAGCAGAGAGAGTGTCATAGAAATAAGAGAGTGGGTGTGGTAATCATTGTAACAACAGTATTTTTCATTACATCTAAATCTAATTACAAAATTTTAATATTCATAGAATATATGACATCAACTGCGATTGGGCAAAGCTGAAAATGTGTACCCCTTCCGGGATTCAAATCCCGGTTGGGTACACATTTTCAGCATTGCCCAATCGCAGTTGATGTCATATTCTATGAATATTAAATAATAACAGCTGCAGAATCAGAAGGGACGTCTATTCTTTCGGAACAGACGCCACAGATATATATACAAAATTTTAATCAGAAACCTTCTCCTATGAATACCAACATATATTGTAGACCACCCCCCAGCTACATAGGAAGAAAAGTTCATAATAATAAAAGAAGAGAAATTGGAACTTGAATGGACAGATTTACTTGTTCTTTCTTCCCATGTGCCATTTGAAAATGAAATTGTAGGTAAATAGTATGTTAGTGGTTCGATAAACACTCTTGTCAGGTATGTCAGTATGATTTGCAGAGTACCCATATTTGTATCAAATTCCATGTATGTTATCTGCACCCAGCATCAGTTTACTCTCTTCCCTCAAATATCCTGCAATGATAAATATTGCCTTATGTGTAGCGCCGGCGAAACGTCGTAAGGTGCGGACGGCGGCGGAGGAGGAAGAAGCGGCGGCGTTGGCTGGTTGGACACCACGACCTCTTAATGACCTCAAGATCTCAAGTATCTACAACCGGAGTGCCACCGAAGCACCAGCTGAAGTGAGCATTGAAGAAACCATTTTATTATTATTGTTTTTTAACTTGTTTTTGTACAAATAAGATTATATAGTATGAGGAATAAGTGGGAGAATTATGAATTACAGGATAAAATTGAGGTTTAATTAAATATTTTCAAAGATAAGAAGGTTTTGCAGTCGGATGTTCATAAATTTATGTTTGTGGTTTAGAAGAACCACATAGTGAATCTATCCTTAATTGCTACCATTGTAAATCTAAAACTTGTATATTGTCGTCATTGTGAAAAGGATAGATTACTATGTATCATAAAGGTGAGAAGCTGAGCTGAAAATTGACACTGTGGAAAGATTTCTTAAGCTTTGGCCAAAGCCTTCTTACATACGAATAACTGTTCCATCTGGTTGTTTTAGGTTTTTAAAACAATGAATATGCTGTTTCTTTGAATTGAATTATTACCAATAAATCGTTTTTATTTATTTTTAATTCTTATTATTATTCTAAACCATGGTCTCATAGTTTTGACTTCTGCTTCTGCATTGTGTTTGCTGAGCTGTCTGCTTACATTGCACTTTCTTTTGCTGCATTTCTCATAAATTCTCAAAAGCTTCTGCTTGTGGGAGTCTCTTCTTGTCCTACAGAAGTGTTATTCTCAAACATATTCATTTATTGCATCTAACAACCAGACAAATAAGTGATGACTAAAATAAAAGTACTTGTTTCCTGCATATAGGAGAAAAAATTTGCTTACCAAGTTCTACCAGTTTGACATAGTAATTAAATAGGAGATAGAAGACTACTACACTTCCAGAAACTTCAACTAGATTTTATTGTTTCAATTTTGATGCATAACCTGAATCTGTGTTCCTGTTTATTGTTGAGGAAGAGGGGGGGATGATGATATTTTGTAGAAGGATAGTTACAAAGTTACTTTTTGGAATAAAGTATACATATTTTAAGGTAGGTACTACATCATTTTATTATGGTATTACAGTCTTACTGTGAGTAAATTCTATATGTATTGTATTACTAGACGATTGGAATACACTCTTTCAAATTCTGAAGTCAGTTGGAGTGAAATATAGGAGACAGAAGGTTATTTATAACTCGTACATTAACAAAACAACTGTTATTAGAGTTAAAGGGCATGAAAGGGACACAGTGGTTGGGAAGGAAGACATTGAGCAAGCTGTGAGGGCAAGCAAAGAGAAATTTGGAGAAGCAATTATTGTTGAGGGTGAAGAAATAAAAACATTGCTTTTTGCTGATGACATTGTAATTCTGCCAGAGACAGTGAAGGACATGGAAGAGCAACTGAATGTAATGGACAGTGTGTTTCCCGAAAGGAGCGTCTAAGATGAACATTAACAAGAGCAAAACAATAAAGGTGGTAGATGAGTTTTGTTACTTGAGTAGTAAAATAACATACAACGGTTGCAGTACAAAGGACATAAAACCCTGAATGGCAATGGGAATAAGAGAAATTTGTTAACATCGAATATTAATTTAAGGGTATGGAAGTCTTTTTTTAAGGCATTTGTGTGGAGTGTTGCCTTGTACGGGAATGAAACTTAGATGATAAATGGGATAGAGGTTTTTGAAATCTGATGCTACAAAAGACTGTTGAAGATTGAGTGGGTAGATCACTTAACTAATGAAGAGGAACTGAAGAGAATTGGGGAGAAAATGAATTTTTGGCATACCTGGACTGAAAGTAGGGATCGATTGGTAGAACACTTTCTTAGACATTGAGGAATTGTACATTTAGCATTGGAGAATCTTCCTGGACAGCAATCAGTATGAAATTGGGTAAACGGATCTGGAACTACAGTGGACATGTCATCTGCAGAGAGTATCATTACAGCCCCACAAAATGTTGAACAAGTTAGAGCAGCAGTACTGTAATCTCCAAAACCCTCATCTTGGAAATACACACTTGATCTTGGCATTTCAAGATGTTCTCTCCACCAGATTCTTCAATATCAACTGAATTTTCATCCATGTGAAATGTTTGTGGTCTGACAATTGACAGCATGGGATTACATACTTCGAAGAACATATTGTGAATATGTGCTTGCATCCATACCCTGAACTCAGATATCTTCTTTTTTTGATGAGCTACATTTTCATCTCAATGGGTGTGCGTAAACAAACAGAATATGCTGTACTGGAGTGACACAAACTCCAGGCAAATTTACCAGAGACTCCTGTACTCAGACCATGGCACTGTGTGGTGTGCCATATCATGAGTAGGCATCATTAACCCTTACTTTTTCTAGGAAAATAGTCACTCTTTAACTGTGTTTGGATTGTTACTTAACTATGTTACAAGAATTTTTCCTACTGGATTTCAAGGCAATGTAACTACAAGGGCACCTGGTTTCATCAACAGGGTGCCACTGCACACGCAGTTGGCATTGCCATGTATTTTTAGAGGCAAATGGTTCCTGGAAGTCTTACTCTTGCATGGGGGATCTCAACTTAGTTCATCCCAACACCCTGGAAGACCTACAGAACAATATTGAGGCTGAAATTGCAAGAATACAAGATTCTTCTTGCACATTCTGTGAGAGTCTCAGTTTGTTTTACAGCTATTTCTTTCCTGTCTGTTAAAATCAATAAGTCATCTGCAAATGTTAAATATGCAAAGTTCAATTTTCCTTGACCTCTTCCTAATTTGATTGCCTTATAGAAGTTTGGTTTTCTTAGTTCCATTCCCATTCTTTCTTTTCATTGTGTAACACTATGTTGAATAATAGTGGCGAGATCCCATCTCCTTGTCTTACTCCTGCTTTTGCTTCCAAAATTTCGTATGAATTTTTGATTCGGTTTCTGTCAGTGTTTCTTCATTCAGTTTCGGGGTTTTGCACCTAGTCTGCATTTTTTTAGGGTATTACATGAAGATGTCTATGCATTGATTATATCCTTTTTTAAATCAATGATTGTGCAGAGTATATTCATTTTGATTTGCTTGCTTTTATTTTGAAAGTAGTTTTAAGGTTAAAGATCTGTTTCCAGCATGGTCTATTAAAAAATCTGCTTTGTAATCTGAAACTGTAAGTTTGAGTTGTTCTCGTGCCCTCTTTAGGAGACATACAGATAAAATTTGGTAGGTGACTGGCATAAGTGAAATCTCCTTTAGTTGATTACATCTGATCTTCCTCTCCCTTTTTGTGCACTGGATGAATTAGTGCGCACTTCCAATATTCTGGAATATTTTCTTTTCCATTCTCTCCTGTTGACATGTTTTTATTGTTATAACTAATACGTGTCAGAAGTTCTTAGCTTAAAAATACATTTCTCAAAGTAGTAAAGTACCAAATGCAATAGCTTAA
This sequence comes from Locusta migratoria, assembly GCA_026315105.1. Lineage (NCBI taxonomy): Eukaryota > Metazoa > Arthropoda > Insecta > Orthoptera > Acrididae > Locusta > Locusta migratoria. Next base: position 288,258,379 of record CM048747.1, on the reverse strand, counting down.
AAAAATGCCCAGAATCCAATTTTCCAACTCTTTCTTGCAAAATGAGTATAATAACGTGTGAATTAAATCAGTGGTCATCTTATTATATCTAGGGTAGTCCCGTGTTACTGAAAGAAACAATGAATTTGAATTACAATAGGGTTGCAGAATTTCAATGATTTGATAAAGTATTAGACTAATTCTAAAATTTGTAAATTAATTAATACTGAGACTCTTTGTAAAACAATAAACAGCATTATGTTTGTTTTAAATGTTTCAGTTGTTCCGAAAAGACTTGATCAGTGCAATGAAGCTGCCTGATTCGGAACCATTATCTCCCGATGAATATTGGGTAATAACTGATCAGTGGAAGCAAGAATGGGAGAGAGGTGTACAAGTACCGGTGAATCCAGACTCCCTACCTGAACCTACCGTCTCCATCAACCGCTGTGCTCCAGTTGTTAAATCACACCATGACTTCAAGCTGTGAGTATTGTGCTTGCATTGGATTAAAACTTTAAATTTAAATTCTGAGAAAAAAAATATCTCTCTCTCTCTCTCTCTTTTATTTTTATTATTGTCATATGACTCTCACAGTAAGTTTTATTACTAGTTGTGTAATGAATTGAATCTAAATAATTAGCTGTACTTCAGGAAATATGAGTTTTCAGAAAGAGATTCTACCTTGTTCTCCAGTTTGCTCTCCCCTCCCCCACCCCTCCTTCCCCTTGTACTTTTTCCACGTTGGAAAGTACATTTTTACCTGCCCTTGTTTTCTGTGTAAGGGGACATTCCATTGAATAGGCTGCATTTTCAAATATATCTTCTCCCTTACAGTATTACTGATATCTAGAAAGGAAGTAACTCAAAATTTATACACACAACTAACTGTACATGTGGCACATTAGCGCAGTGGGTAGTCCATAAAAAACTGAACACAGTTTGAGCGTAAAATCGGGAAACAGTTGTAACAAACTGTCAGAAATGAAGAAAAATGTAAACATTGAGCTGTACAAGTCCACGATTTGCAACATGGAAGAAGTGTCAGTAGCATTGTCATCTTGGTTTTGTGTTCATGGTGTTGGATTACGATGCTGGAGATCTGTGTTCAACACACTGTTGTGCTGTATATATTTATTTTTTGTTTTTCATACATTATCAGCTGTCTTTGACATATCTGTTCATTGTATTCAGTTTTGTGTATGTGTTGCAGTGAAAAGTCCGTACCTTGCAAATACTCTATTAGCAGTCGAACAGTAGCGGCTCTTAAATGGGAGATGCAAATGTTTGATGACGAGACGAAAGCCAAATCCTACACTGGGAAACATGTCTGATCATACATAACATTTGTGATATTATGTCCGTCATAGGATAGGTTAGTGAGTGAGATATAACTTGTTGTCAGATTTACGTGTTTGTATGAATGTGAATGTGATCACTCCCAATGAAATGATGAAAATATTTCGCAATGAAGAGGAGAAAAACCTCTGAAATTCCTGGCACCAAGTCAGGTGTCTCTCAGTGTGGCTGATTTAACTTTAATGCTGAAAGATATGACCCCAAATCGTTTCCTTCCCTAACTCCATCACGGGGGCAACGTGGGGCCACAAAAGCAGGCTGAGCCGTACTCGCCACAATATCTAGTGTGTACCAGACAGGACGGGGAATCTTTTGAGGCAACTAAGCCTGCCTTCTTCGCCGAACACCTTGAGGAAAGTTTGCAGAAGTTGCCGGAATGTCCAAAATGTGTGATGGTCTTTCTACAGGTGGAAACACCTGCTCAATCACATAAACTCTTAGCATGTGACCACCTAGGTGACATTCCTGTCTCGATAACGCCCCGCAAATCCTTGAATAAGGTGCAGGAGGTAATTTACCAGGGATACCCTTTTGTTGCAGACTGATGAGGAGCTACGCGAAAACCTACAACGACGTGGGGTCTACTTTGTCTGATGCGTTTTTCGGGGACCAAACGATAATAGGCTGGCCACCGGTGCATTCGTCTTGACCTTTGAGGGTGACACTACCCAAAAAGGTCAAGGTGATGATGTATTACTGCGACGTCCGACCATAGATACCACCTCCAATGAGATGCTATAAATGTTGGGCATACGTCCTCTCGTTGCGATGCAGCCGCAACCTGTCAGGACTGTGGCCGTCCTTTACATCCAGATGTTGCCTGTGCCCCTCCCCCTTACTGCATCAACTGTAAAGGTCACCACTCTCCGTGCTCACAGGAATGACCCGTTCTACAGGAAGAACGCAAGATAATCGAATACAAGAGTCTGGACCACCTGACGTACGCTGAGGCTCGTTGAAAATATGAGAAGCTGCATCCAGTTTCTCTTCTCAAATCTTATGCTTCAGCTACAATGACGATGCCACCACTGGTGGCCAGTCCACAACCCACTCTACCACCCTCCATGGGCCCTTTGGGCCGCCAGTCTACCTCGGCCTCCCAGAAATCTGGGGGCACCCCATCCTCTGCAGGGCCAATACTGCCCCCCCCCCCCCATGTTGGGGTCGGTTACCCCCACTCCCCAGCCAGAAAAGGGTTCCCCTTCTCTGGCTCCTTCATCTGGGAAGGGGTCCTGCCCCTCCCCACCTTCCACCATTCTCACCAAAGAAATCAGACACAAGCCAGCAGCTGAAGGACCATCGGTCAGAAAGCCGTTTGGCTCTTCAATCTTCCCACACTCCTCAAGCTCTTCCAGAGAAATCCTGTTCCTCTGCTTGGCCCAAGGAACAGTGGTATGACAAGAAAGAAAGGACTGGAAAGTGCAAGGAGACACTAGTGGCCCCGGTGCCCCCAGCCCTTGCAACTGACGCACCCGAAGATGAGGTCATCCTTCTCGCCACACCAGAAAACTTGGCCATCGCCGATCTCGGCGACACCATGGATACAGAGGATCAGATCTCACAGCAACAGATGAAAGCTAATGCCATCCCTCTTCCACCTTCCTCCTCTCCATGCACCCTCAATCAGGAGACAGCCTGATCATGCAGTGGAATTGTGGAGGGTTTTTCTGCCACTTGGCTGAATTGTGTCAGCTGTTGAGCTCCTTTCCAGCCCTTTGTGTTGCTCTCGAGGAAATCTGGTTTCCTAGTTATTGGACCCCCGCCCTTCTAGGCTACCGAGGGTACTACCATAACCGCACTGTTTACAACAGGGTGTCAGGTGGCGTATGTCTCTACGTACAAGCCTCTGTCTATAGCTCACCAGTGCCACTTCAAACAGCCCTGGAGGCTTTCGCTGTCAGGATTTGGGCACCACGGGACATTACCATCTGCCCCCTTTATCTCCCTCCTGATGCAGATGTGGCACCAGCCGACCTAGGAGCCCTGATCACACAACTTCCTTTACCGTTTCTTCTTTTAGGAGAACTAGCTTATATGCCCGCGCTTCGCAACGGTTGTTAAAGAGGACCTGTGTATATCATGGTTTTTAGAGTTCCGGACCTAGGTCAGCAAAAACAGAATCCTTGTTGGATCTCTCTGTCAATAAACTCAGTCTTCCTAGCCAAGATGTCAAATTTAAGTAGAAGTCATTGTCGAAAACGCTTAATGTTCATAAAGTTTATCATACAAAAAGTTATTAAAGTCCGTACTCCGGAACAATGTAAATTTAATGTTAGTTTGTGTTCATCAAGTTAAGACTGCGGTGTGACATTGTCTGTTTGGCGTAAACTTCTGAAAACACTTCTATCCTTGAGATGAAAAGTAGTAATAATAATAACAGCGCCATGTATTGATTCTATTGTGTAGTACTAACCTGTAAGTGTATGTTGAAGTATTAGTATGTTGCAGTCTTGCACTGGGGTCAATGTAGTTAATCTGTATGTTGTGCAACCTATTATCGAAAACTCGACAAATGCTGAAAGTCTGGTAATTAAATCAACAGAGCAGTTCATGTCTGTCTAAATAAGACGTAAGACGTCATGGTGGTGTCAGTGTGCGATAAAGTAAGTCTGGGTAATCGTTGAAGGAATGGCGTCAGCTGATCGTCTGTATAGAACTTTCCATTAAATATAGTAGTATTTCCAGTGAATAGTCTTGACTGTGTTAACAGCATCGGCCACTGTTTCACCTAATACATGTCCCCAAGTCCTGCAGTGATTACTTCGTAAAGCACGAAATTGAAATCGACCTTCTTTAATAGAACTATATATTCAGAACACTAAGTACAATTTTCTGTGCAAAAGAAGACGTCTGTATCTATCTTAATGTAGTCCGCACCAAAAGTAAGTAATTTCAAATTTTAATCTAAATATTGTACGGAACAATCATGAAAGCAAAGAGGTTTCTGATGAGTTTGGTGCTCGCATCTGTATATTATCTCTAGTGGCAGGCACAGAGCAGAAATATCTCTGGAGTGAGCATTCAAATGCGCAGGACAGTTTTCGCGCTCTGAACATTAAGGTGGAAATGTCACGTAATAGGCCTATTGAGAAAAATATATTAATCGCTGACTTTATCTTGGTCCTTCTTTGTTCGGTTAAGATGAATGACTATGTGTAAATGGCTCTTTTAGCGGCTCTTCCTCAACTTTCTTGCAACAGCAGCGCCGGAATCGCCTGGTAAATAACATTTCTCAAAACGATATTGGATAAGTGCGACTATTGATTTGTAACAGTTTTCACAAATATCTTCTTGAATAGGAATTTGGAATGAATTGTAAGGCTGTGTGAATCATGAGATTCTATACAAAATAGTTTCGCGTGAAAGTGCTGGTCATAATGAGAGGTGACAACAACGGATGTATATGATTCAGTAAAATTTTACTTTCTATCCTGGCGGCCTCGTGTTTTTATGTTGGCAACATCAATAACACGATATAAAATCGTTGCAAAGATGACCGAACCACAAAGAGTGTAGATAAATACTGCTGTTCCTGCTGTATGCTTGATTTCATGACAAAATATTTGCGTGTCACGCGAATGGCTTATGACGTTATTCAACATCTGCTGCCAACATTATCACAGGAGGCCGCCGGTATATGACTAGGACTACGTCGCATAGTTTTTCTTGACCCAGCTGTCAAACGATAACACCTTTCACAGCTGAGAATGTTGCGGCTATATGTATCAGAGATCACTGATTAGCACAGACCAGTGAGCTTACTGGCACAGGCATTTTAATATCTATGGCCTAAAAAACATTCATTAATGTATGTCTGTGTTTCCACCACGCTTCCATGATAGTGATCAATGTTCCACGAGTATTTTTATCTTTGAGTCTATCTGGATTATTATCTTTATTTTGTGTCTCTGTTCATAGTCGGTAATGTGTGGTTGACGGAAACATTTGATCTATTTAAAAAATTGCGTATTTGATATTCCTCGTCGTTATTAAATTCTGAAAGGACTGCATTGTCTGACGATTGAAAGAATAAACAGATTTTGACTCGTATCGTAAAGTTCGTAAGTCACAGAGTATATAGCTTTTCCTAAGAGTATTTATTGCATTTTTGCGAATGTTTGCTCGTCACACTCACCCACTGCTACGCACCGCGACCAAACTCCCTTACTAACATCATTAGACCAAGGGCTATCTACCACCACAACCACGAGTGGGTGGCAGTATGTGGTCATGGAGAAAAGTCTTTCAGCACGTACACACACAAGCCTTTTATATATAAGATATAGATTTAACGTGACTACAGGATGTGGTTGAGACATCAAACTGCTTTTTAACCAGCTTGACCTTTGTATTAATACTACAGTGGCCCCCACCCATTTTAGTATGGCCCACGGCACCTTTTCTGCCATAGACCTTTCTGTGTGTAGTCCATGCCTATGTCCGCTCATTAACTGGTGGATCCATGATGACCTTTGTGGAAGCCACCACATTCCCATCTTCCTTTCACTTCCCAACCCCCAACCATACAGCACGCCCCCCCGCTGGTCCTTCCACAAGGCCGACTGGGCAGCCTACACTTCAGCTGCAATGCTGGAAACTCTTCTCCCCGCTGGCGCAACTATGGCTGCTCACCATATTGTTTCTGTAGTCATCTCTGCTCTTGCCAGTTGCCCCAATACATCTCGGGAACCAGACCAGATCCACTGCCAGATGTAAGACATCTTTCTGTAAGCTCCCAATTCCATCTATTCGATTTTTTCAATTGTCTTTGGATCAAGGGAGAATACCCGTCCCAATGGCGAGAGAGTATCATTATCCCTCTATTGATGCCAGGTGCAGATCCACTGATTGTTGATAACTACCGCCCCATAAGTCTCACAAACATTCTATATAAGCTCTTTGAACGTTTGGTGAGCCGGCAGCTGCTGTGGGTTCTCGAGCATCAGAGCCTACTTGCCCCATGATAAGGTGGTTTTCGGCAGGGTCGCTCTGCCATTGATAACCTCCTCTCTTTGGAGTCTGCGATCCGCAATGCTTTTGCCCGACGTGAACATCCTCGTTGCTATCTTTTTCAACCTCCAGAAAGCATACGCACTGATTGCCGTCATCACATCCTTGCAAATGCTACACAGATGGTGTCTCCATGGCTACCTCCCAGTTTTTATTCAGAACTTTTTACTTTCACGCTGTTTCAAAGTTGGAGTTGGCACCTCCTTTAGTTCCCCCCATATCCAAGAGAATGGGGTATCACAAGGGTCCGTACTAAGCGTTCCTCTCTTCCTGGTGCCCATAAATGGCCTAGTTGCTGCAGTGGGGCTGTCAAGTGTCTTGCTCTCTCTATGAGGATGATTTTTGCCTGTACTATGATACCGCTAGTACAAGTGTCGCTGAACGACGACTGCAAGCAGCCATTAGTCAAGCTCAGAATTGGGCTTCTACCCATAGTTTTCACTCTTCCCCTGCGAAAACTATGCCCATCGGGCAGTTCATCTGCATCCAGAGCTCTATCTTGATCGTGAACTTCTTCAGATTGTGGACACTCACCGCTTCCTGGGTCTCCTTTTTGACTCACATTTGACCTGGCTCCCTCATCTGCTCACCTTGACATCCTTCGTTGCCTAAGCCATACTATCCGGGGGGCAGCAGGCCCTATCCTCCTCCAGCTGTATAATGCTCTGGTGCAGTCACGTCTGGACTAGGGGAGCCAGGTCTATGGCTCAACCTCCCCCTCTGCTCTGAGAGTTCTCGATCCAGTACACCACACCGTCCGGCATACATCTGGCCTTTGGAGGTTTTCGTACGAGCCCTGTCACAAGTCGTCTTGTAGAGGCTGGAGTAGTCCCACTGCAATTCCAGCATCAATAACTGCTCGCTCTTTATGCTACCAGAGTTCATTTTTCCCCTCAGCATCCAAATCACAGGATACTTTTCCCAGGGGAAGCCATCTGTTTGCCGCAGAGGCGACCCCGGTCTGGACTCCCGATAGCATCACGGGTCCAATCACTCCTTTCAACCCTTAACTCCTTCCCTCTTAGCCCCCCTTGTCGCTCTTCTTCCCATGCTCCTATCTGGACAATTCCTCGACTGCAGATTTGGCTGGATCTCTGCCGTGAGCCAAAGATCTCCGCCTCTTCTCTAGTCCTCCAGCAACCGTTTTATACCCTGCTTTGCGAGTAATTTACACAGATGGTTCTCTGGAGGGCGGCTGCACTGGATATGTGTACATGCATGGTGCCTATGTTGAGCAATGCTCTTCACCACCCGGCAGCAGCGTATTCACTGAAGAACTGGTAGCTATATACCGCGGCCTCAAACACATCCGCACCTGCTCTGGGAATTCCTTCCTGATATGTAGCGACTCCATGAGGGCTTGGTGTTACCCCCATCATACATTGGTCAGGCCCATCCAGGAGTCGATACAGGCTCTTGATGACTCTGGTCGCTCGGTGACGTTCATTTGGACCCCCGGCCATGTCGGCATTACAGGCAACGAGAGCATTGATCAGCTAGCCAAACAGGCTACCACTCGCCACCCTCTGGTAATTGGCCTCCCAGAACCAGACTTCCGCCCACTGCTTCGCAATAAAATAAGAGAACTGTGAAACGCCAAATGGTCTGCTCTGGAAGTGCCCAATATGCTGCAAACAATCAAGGACAGAACATCTGTCTGTAAGTCCTCGCAGCTGGGGGTCCCGTAGGGACTCCATGGCTCTTTGTGGTCTCCGCATTGGCCACACCCTACTGACGCGTGGTCACCTCCTCCATCAAGAGGACCCGCCCATGTGGTGCTCTATTGACAGTGGTCCATTTCCTACATGAGTGTACCATTTTCGCTCCACTACGGTGTTCTTTTAACCTCCCGAACACACTCCCTTTGGTGCTCGGTGATGAAGCCTCTGTGGCTAATTCTGTTTTATGATTTCTTCGTGCGGGGGGGGGGGGGGGGTTAACCAGTTGTTATGAGCTTTCTGGTTGGTCTTTTAGTTCATTATCTATGTTCCACTTGACGGGTCTTTCGACTACAACTTTTCTTGCGTAAGCTATGTAGTTGGCTTTTCCCTGTTTATCCTTGTTGTTGGTCAACCACATTTCTTGGCACTGTTGTTTTATCCCGTTTTTATCTCATATCTGTTACCATATGCCTGGCGTCCTTTGTATCGTCTCTTGTTGACTTTGTCAATATTTGATTGAAAATGGGTTCTTTCATTCTGCACCATTTGAATCCAGCTCAGTCACATTTATTGACGATTTAGCTTTTCTGCATGTCGCCTAGCTATGAAATGAGGGACTGATGGCCATAGTAGTCTAGTCCCCCTAAAACCCATCAAACCAACTTTGTCCATTAATTGTTCCTAATTTTCTTTTTTATTCCACAGTTCCACTTCTTCCTGTCTGATATTTGTTCAGGTTTTGATGGGTTATTTGTTCTGTTATCTTAACCACAAAGTCTTATGGGGATGCGTTGGGGAGTTTTCCTTGTTAGTACTCGGCACTGTTTTGAAATTTCTTTATTCCTGTCTTCTGTTAGTACATCTCATATTCCCTTATCCTTTCTCCCATCCTCTCTCTGTCACCTAATTTCTCTCCCCACTCTGTTAGTCTCCTCCTCTCTCCGTTCATCTCTTCCTCTGCTTCTCATTGCATTTCCTTCTTCCCAGGTATATGAGAAATTACATATATCAACTTTCATGGTCCTCGGTGCAACAGCATCAAAGTTTATTGGAAAGTACCTTCTACCATTCACCAACTAATGCTTTGCAGAGTATAAAACCACCTCCTTGAAAACATTCATATATATGCCAACTGTTTTGGTGATAGGTCAAATTATGTCTAAGACCGTTGCAAGGTTCGTCTTGTGAACAGGTTCAAGGCATTATCCGTTCAGAACAATGTTTCATAGCCATATGGTGTCGCTCATCCTGAGGTCACTACACAGCCTTCAAGAACAGGCTTTCACAGAGGGTGGGTTTGCGCGTAGTTGGGAGCTTAAGCATTATGAGGGTAATGGAGCCCCTTAGGGAGATGGCTGCCAAAGAGGGGAAGAAGGCCGATGTACATTTCGTGTGCATACCGGGTGGAGTCATTCTAGATGTGGAACAGGTCCTTCTGGATGCTTAACATAAAGAATGGTGTATGAAAGAAGTGGGATATCAACAGCAGTATGTTAAATAGAAATATTTATCTTTTCACTACCAGTTTCAGCATTCCATTATGCCATCTTCAGGTCCCTACATCGGAGTACAATGCCCATTAAGTAGGAATATCGAAACTGGTTTCATGGAATTCTATCTCTCAGTAGGAACCAACAACACCGCAGGGCAGCTAAAACTAGCCAATTAATCAAGATGTGGGCTACCATCAGGCAGGGTGGGTCCTCACCACAAAGAAGATGGCCATGTGACAGCCAAGTACGGCCAATGTGGAGCCGGAACAGGACTACTGAGCCCCAGCAGCAGGCCTGCACTGAGGAATGCCACACATCCGTGGTCTCCTTTACAGCCCGAAGTTTATTGGGCACCATCAGGGTACGCCACTCAGTATTCCAAAGCTTAGAAACCCGATGGCACAAAACAGACCAGAGATCAGGAGGAGTTAGCCCGATATTCAACACAAACTCTTCGACAGCCTGTTTTGCAAGCCTGTCAGCACATTCATTGCCTGGGATACCGATATGACTTGGAGACCACACAAACACCACTGACAAACCGGACCTGTCAAGGGCAGAAAGCATCTCCTGTACGGCTACCACCAGAGGAGAATGAGGGTAGCACTGATACAAAGTATTAAGGCTGCTCAGGGAGTTGCTGCAGATAAGGAAAGAGTCACATGAGCAGGACCTTATGTGCTGGAGAGCCCGGTAAATGGCCACAAGCTCTGCAATGTAAACACTGAAACCATATGACAAGGAGCGGCTGATTCATGTGGTCGCTGTGGAAGTAAGAAAAGACAACACAGCCCTCAACCATTGAATCATCCGTGAAGACGAGGTTGTGCCCAGGGAATGAGGCTACAACAGCGAGAAACCGACTTCTAAGAGCATCAGGGGGAACTTTAAGAATGGTGGTCTGTCATGATGGTGAATGGTTCACCAAATAAATACTGCCGGAACTTGTTGAGAGCCCAAATAACAGTGAGACACTCCTTCTCAGTTGTAGAGTAATTTGAGAGAACTCTTGATGCATAGGCTATCACCTTTTTAGCACCTTCCTGAATTTGTACAAGCACTGTACCAATCCCATAACTGCTAGCACCTGCATGAAGTTTGGTTTTCGCCATTATCATATAAGGCTAGAACTGGTGCTGAAGTTAGAGCCTCCTTAATACCCAAAAAGCTCTATCTTTCATCTCATCCCAGTAGAACTTGGCATCTCTATGCAGAAGTTCTGGCAATGGATGTGCCTTCTTACAAAAACCTTCTATGAAATGACGCTAGTATGAGCACAGTCCGAGGAAACTTCTCACATCATGGATGTGCTGAGGAGTTGGGAATTCTATGACTGCCCTTACTTTATCCGGATCAGGATGGACACCATTTCCGTTCACTAGGTGCCCCAGGATTTTTATGTCTTTGGCGATGAAGAGGTACTTCTTTGGGTTGAGGTGGAATCCTACTGTCTGAACACATTTCAACACAGTTAACAGGTGGCTTATATGTTCTGCAAATGTCCTTGACAAAACAACAATGTCATCAAGATAACAAAGACATGCCATCCATTTAAGGTGACGAAGCAAATTGTCCATCATGCATTCCAGTGTGGCTGGGGCATTACATAGTTCAAACGGCATGCCTTTGACTTCATAGAGGCCGTCAGGTGTAATAAAAGCAGTGTTCTTCTCTGTCAGCTTCGTCAACCTCGATTTGCATGTCCGTGGTTGAGAAGTATATAGCTCCATTCAAGCAGTCTAAAGTGTCATCAATGCGCGGCAATGAATAGACATCTTTCTTTGTGATTTTGTTCAGCTGCTGATAGTCGACACAGAAACACACCCTGCGGGTTCGGGGGTACGAAAAAGCCTACAGTATTCCTGCCTGTCGTAAGAGGCGACTAAAAGGAGTCTTCAAATGTTTCTGGGACCATGTATCTACGGTCCCCTGTGTGGGTTTGACCCTTCATCATCCAAATTGTTCTGAAGCGTGGACCACTTGGGGAAGCACACCTTACATGGTGCATCATGTATTTATCATGCAATGACATCTATGCACCCATTATGGAATGGACATATGACTGCAGCGTTTATCGAGTCATTGGGCAGGTTATCTCCTTTCCGCGCACATCATGTCCATTGTGTACTGACATCCATGCACCCTTCTTCATAATGGTCTATATAGCACCAGAAAGCCAGCACAGTAGCCAGTCAGTTGTGGTGGGGTCTTCAGGTATCCTCTTGGTTGTAGCCCCCTGAAACACAGGGATCACTCTACCGATACCAGAGCTGAATCCTACTCGTGCAAGCCAAGGAGTAGATGCTTGTCTCTTTGGGGCATCAGGACTCCTGGCAACAGTGATCCCGCCAAGTGACATTTGCTGCGGCTGGATGGCACCTGTGAGGAGAGCCCCTGATTGGAGTGGGGCAGATAACCCGCAATAAAGAGATCACAGTTGGGTTACATAGGGGGATGTACAACTGCCATTTTGAAGTGATAAAAGTTCATTGCCTCAGTGTATGACCCCCAAACGTTCCCCTTCTTGGCCACGCCATGGGAGGAACGTAGGGCCACCAAGACAGGGTGAACAGTATGCCCCATGATATCTCAATTGCAGGAGAACTGATGGGGACTCTTAATCGGTGACCAAGCCTCAGTTCTTTGTTAAGAACCTAGAGTATAAATTTGGGGAAGTGTAGTCACTGTCGAAGAAGCGCAACAGTTCTATGTTGATCCGCACAGCATCCCCCACCCAGTCGCTGGTGCTCCTCACCTGGGACAAGCTGGGTGACGTTGCAGTGACCGTTTCTCTTCATAACTCTCTCAACATGGTCCAGGGTGTTATTTTCCACAGGGATTTGCTGCTCCAGACCTACAATGAGCTACGTGCCAATCTTGAACGCAGAGGGGTTCATTTTATATGGCATGTACATAGGGGTCCAAAGGATAACAGAGTTGCCACCTGGGCCTTCATCTTGGCCTTTTAGGGTGATACATTGCCTGAAAAGGTCAAGGTGATGGTTTACCATTGTGATGTAAAACGCTATGCTCCTGCCCCTATGAGGTGTTTCAAATACTGGAAGTTGGGCCATGTCATCTCGCTGTACTTCCAGCGCCACATGTAGGGATTGCGGGCATTCAGTACACCCCGGCGCTCCATGTAAACTGCCTCCCATCTGCGTGAATTGTGGCCAGAACCATCCTCCCTGCTCATAGACATGCACCATTCTTCACCGGGAGCGGAAAATAATAGAATACAAGAACCTGGACCGGATGACATATACTGAGGTGAGGAAGAAATTTGATGCGGTTGCACGCCGTAATGATGTCTAACTCTTTTGCAGCAGTCACTTCATCGCCACCCTCTTCGGCGACAATGGTGTTCACGACATCCTTTTCTGTCGGCCCCCAGGGCCACCAACCTACGGCTGCCCCCACGATGGTTGGGGCTCCCGTCCTTCTGCTGCTCCCAACACTACTACTTTGGGGGTACCCACTACCCCTCTGATGGAGAAACACCAGCTTCCCTCAGTCGGAAATGGTCCCTCGGGTCACTACCTTCCCAGGGTTCTGCTGGTGTTGATAACAACACTATCCAGCAACAAGTGAAACCGCAGGCTGCCGGACGCAGGGCTTCTCATTCTTCCTCAGTCCCTGGGACTGCGAAGCCCTCCCCTCTGGCAAAGCCATCGAGGGAGAGGAGGACTAGGAATAAAAAGGAGAAAGAAAACACAACAAAGGATACCAAGGAGGTTTCCGCGCAACGACGACCCCTCCACCTCCACCTCTGCTTCTGAGGACGAGGTGGAGATTCTTGCATCCCCCCGAGTACCTTGCTCATGCAAGCGATGCTGAGGTATGACCCACCTCCTTGTCTCCTTCATATCTTCCTACCACTCGAATATCATAATCCTGGCTGAGCTATGGCAACTTTTGAGCATGACACGTGCTTTCTGCATTGCTGTCCAGTAAACCTGGTTTCCAGAATTGCGGACCCCTGCCCTTTGCGGCTACAGGGGATACAACTGCAATCGTAGCACATATAACAGGCTCTCAGGTGGAGTGTGTGTGTGTATGTCCTCACCTCTGTATATAGTGAACCTGTGTCCCTTCGAACACCATTAGAAGCAGTGGCTGTCAGGGTGAGGACAACACAGGAGTATCCCTGAACGTTTTGGCTGCACTCATAGCTCAACTTCCCCCCCCCCCCCTCCCCCCACCTTTCTTACTGTTGCATGACTTTAATGCCCACAATCCCTTGCGGGATGGTTCTATGATCTATGGCCTTGGCAGGGTTGTCGAGGATTTACTAACTCACTACTTGACCTCTGCCTCTTAAATACAAGTGCCCCCACACATTTTAGTGTGGCGCATGGCACATTTTCGGCCTTTGATCTATCCATCTGCAGCCACAGCCTTTCACCATCTGTTCACTGGAGAGCCCATGACGACGTGTGTGGCAGTGACCATTTTACCGTTTTCTTGTCACTCCCACAACGCGAGTCCTGAGCATGCCCATCCAGGTGAGCTCTACACAGGGTTAACTGGGAAGACTATACCTCTGCTGTCATCATTGGCCCTCCCCCACTCGAGAATATCGATGTGGCGGTCGAGAGTGCCACACGTTCCATTATTTCAGCTGTGGAACCTACTATTTCTCATTCTACAGGGTGCCCACAGTGGAAGACAGTGCCGTGGTGGTTGCTGGAGGTCACTGAAGCTATTACAGACTGCAGATGGGCCTTAAAGCAGTACAAGCGGCACCTTTCTTTGGAGCACCTAATAACCTTTAAACAGCTTCGCCCTCATGCTCGCCGACTTATAAAAAGACCTGAACAGGAGTTTTGGGTGAGTTATGTCTCCACTATCGGGACAGGTACCACATCTTCAGAGGTCTGGAGCAAAATCAGGTGCATAAAGGGGTACCGAACATCAGCAGGAATATCCAGGATCTCCACAAATGGACCTATATGTACGGACCCGGTGACGCTGGTAGAGATGTTTGCCGAGCATTATGCTCGCGCCTCTGCCTCTGCGAACTGCCCACCAATGTTACGTACATTGAAGGAGCGGTTAGGACGATGATGCCTCTCCTTTACCACATGGCGCTCTGAGGCATATAACGCTCCGTTCAGTGAGTTGTAGTTCCTCAGTGTGCTCGATGTTCTGACACGCCCCCTGGCCCTGATAGCATCCATGCCTAAATGCTGAGGCACCTCTCAGCAGAGAGCCAGGGTAATCTCCTCGCTCTTTTCAACCAGATCTGGTGCAACGGGGTTTTCCCATCACAGTGGTGAGAGAGCATAATCATCCCAGTGATCTAACCTGGCAAAAGCCCAGTACACCTGTATAGCTATCGGCCCATCAATCTGACAAGTGTTCTGTGTAAGCTGTTGGAGAGTATAGTCAGTAAGCAGTTGTGCTGGATCCTTGAGAATTGGGGCTTACTGGCTCCATGTCAGGGCAGTTTTCACCAGGGTCGCTCTACCACCAACAATCTGGTGTACCTTGAGTCTACAATCTTCACAGCCTTTTCCAGGTGCCACCACCTTGTTGCCATCTTTTTTCGCATACAGAGGGCTTATGACACCACCTGGCGATGTCACATACTCGCCACTTTACATGAGTGGGGTCTCCAGGGCTCACTAGCTATTTTAATAATAAAAAAAAACTTTTTAGATGTCCGTGCGTTTTGTGTCCAAGTTGGTGCCTCCCGTAGCACCTCTCATGTGCTGGAAAATGGGGTACCTTAGGGCTCTGTTTTGATTGTCCCCTTATTTTTAATAGCCATTAATGGCTTAGTGACAGCAATTGGGTCGTCAGTGTCCCCTTCCCTGTATGCTGACAACTTTTGAATCCATTTTAGCTCTTGCAGCACCCAAGTCACTAAATGCCGGTTGCACGGAGCTATCCGGAAGGCGCAGTCTTGGGCTCTTGCTCACGGCTTTGATTTCTCTCCTGCAAAGATGAGTGTTATGCACTTCAGTCGGCATCGGTCTCTTCACCCTCACCCTGAACTTTCTCTTGACAACCACTTACTTGAAATAGTGGAAACCCATAGGTTTTTAGGGCTAGTCTTTGATGCTCAGCTGACATGGCTTCCCCACATTCGTCAGCTGAAGCAGGAGTGCTGGCGCTGTCTGAATGTTCTTTGCCACCTGGGGTGCTGACCGTTCCACACTGTTGTGGCTATACACAGCACTGGTACAGTTGCTGCTTGACTTTGGCTGCACTCTCTATGGTTCGGCATCACCTTTGGCATTCCGCCTGTTAGACCCCATCCACCACTCGCTGTTGGGTTTGTATTGTGACAGGTGCCTTCTGTACCAGCCCTATTAACATTCTCCTTGTGGAGGCCGGTGTCCCACCTATGTGGGTTCGCCACCAACAACTGCGTGTGGCCTATGCGGTCCATGTACATTGCTCCCCAAACCATCTGAACCACCGTCTGCTTTTCTCAGATGTAGTCGTCCATCCTCAACAATGGTGATCCCGTTCCGGTCATATGATCACTTTTCGCACCCGGTCTCTTATATTGGAACTTTCCCTTTACCATGTCCATATCGGGGCCGTGCACATACACCTCTATGTGCATGCCAAGGCCGCATACTCGGCTGGTCTTGGCCCATGGACACAAAGACTCTGTTTCCCCTGATGATCTTAGTAATCGGTTTCTCGCTGTCGTAGCCTCATTCCCCGGGCACAACCTCATTTTCACGGATGGTTCAATGGTTGAGGGCTGTGTTGGCTTTTCTTACTTCCACAGCGACCACATGAATCAGCCGCTCCTTGTCATATGGCTTCAGCGTTTACATTGCAGAGCTTGTGGCCATTTACCGGGCTCTCCAGCACATACGGTCCTGCTCATGTGAGTCTTTCCTTATCTGCAGCAACTCCCTGAGCAGCCTTAATGCTTTGTATCAGTGCTACCCTCATTCTCCTCTGGTGGTAGCCGTACAGGAGATGCTTTCTGCCCTTGACAGGTCCGGTTTGTCAGTGGTGTTTGTGTGGTCTCCAGGTCATATCGGTATCCCAGGCAATGAATGTGCTGACAGGCTTGCAAAACAGGCTGTCGAAGAGTTTGTGTTGAATATCGGGCTAACTCCTCCTGATCTCTGGTCTGTTTTGTGCCATCGGGTTTCTAAGCTTTGGAATACTGAGTGGCGTACCCTGATGGTGCCCAATAAACTTCGGGCTGTAAAGGAGACCACGGATGTGTGGCATTCCTCAGTGCAGGCCTGCTGCTGGGGCTCAGTAGTCCTGTTCCAGCTCCACATTGGCCGTACTTGGCTGTCACATGGCCATCTTCTTTGTGGTGAGGACCCACCCAAGTGTCGCTGTGGCTCCTGCCTGATGGTAGCCCACATCTTGATTAATTGGCTAGTTTTAGCTGCCCTGCAGTGGAGTTTTAATTTTCCTGCACTTTTATCCGATGTTTTAGTGACTATGCCAGAATGGCTGATACTGTTTTAAGATTTATTTTTTTCTTCTCAGTACTCTGTGTGTGTTCATCCTGTCTCATGTCCTCCGATTGGTGGTTTCCATGTGCTTCCGTGTGGCTGACTTTTCCCTTTTTACTCTCACGGTCGATCAACCACAGACGTCGGCTTTTGCATTCCATTTCTTGTCATTGCTCAGTGACTTTGTGTGATTGTCACATTTTGTGTTGTCTCTTGTCGACTCTGTTATCCTTTTCCTGACTCAGGGAATATTCCTTGACTTTGCTGTTTTCAACTCGGGGCTCTCTTTCATGTTCATGCCTCTTCTTGTGACGCCGATTGATAGAATCTACCCCTATAACATCCAAACAACAACAACAATATCTACACAGCAACACCAAGTGCCATCCCTCTTCTTCACAAGGACCACCGAAGATGACCAGGGACTCTGTGAAGGTTGAATAATGTCATCCTGCAACATCTCCACTCCTTCCCGAATTATCCGTCTTTCAGCTGGTGACACTGTACGAACGCTGGCTAATTGGTGGATGATGGCCAGTATTGATTCGGTGTTTTACCATGGGCTGTTTCATCTGGCTCTTCTCCTGCCTGGCCTGGAATACACCTGAAAATTAGTTTAGTGTGGTTAACACCTGCTAGAGTTGTTTTGGGTCAGACCTGGCGCTATACGCAATTCCATAGTAGTTTCCTCTAGTGCATTGTCGGCACTAACAACAGAGCATGAGACTTTGTCAATGACATTAAGCTCACCATCTGGGATTGGTTCAACAGTTCCAACACACATTCCTTTAGGAATGAGTTGCGATTGCTCATGAAAATTAGTCATCCAAAGTTCTCCTCGATCACCTTTAATACTTATGATAGCCGCAGGTGTATAGACTTCCTTCGTTATACTGATTAGCTTTTTGCGATCAACAAGCACTTCACAGTTCATCTGGTCATCTCGGCTGCTGACTGGAACTCTTCTCATTGTTAACAGCAGGATCTCAACATTCTCAGCAGCAAAGAACCCCCCAGGGGAGTTCGTGTTACGTGTACTCGACGGAATGGCTTCCTCTATTTGTAGCTCAGATCTCACACAGTCAATGACAGCCTGGGATGCCGGAAGGCAGTCCCATCCGAGGATGGCATTATGGCTACATTCTGTTAAAACAACAAATTCAAATGGCTTGCATTCTGTTGTTGATAGTTATTCTTGCGACACATCTTCCTGCTGGCCATACGTATTTTCCATTTGCAACCTTCAGCACAGTTGCACTTGTGTCACAGAACATTATCTTCTTTAGTTTGCAGCAGTAGACATTTGACAATACAGAGAAAAAAGCTCCTGAATTGACTAGTGCCCGGATTGGTTGGCTATCAATGATGACGTCAATCAGATTTCCCTACATCTTAGCAACTATCGTCCATGGAGGATTTTCATCTGCAGTGGCCTCATCTCCATAGATAGTCACGTCACTTAGTTTTTCTTAACACAGGGGCTAGGCAAGCGGCTGGTAACTCTATAAGGTGACGGCGAACTGCGGCTGTGTGTTGGATAGCGACCACTTCCAGGATATGGAGACAGGCTTCGCCCCATAGGTCAACAGTAATCATCCGCAGTTGTATGCTCTTACAGCATAATAATTGTTAAATATTCGTCTTCTCTCCCTAGAGTATGTACGACATGACCAGGAAGCCCACAGTGCAAACACAATGGCAAGTTTGTTGTCTTCTGTCCTCCAAATATCTGTCCTCCTGCGAGGTGTCACAGTTGCCGGAGGATTTGGTTGTGATCATGTCGGTTGGTTCCTAGACTGCTGTTGAGCAGCTGCGGCGTAAGTCATAGTAGGGCGAGAACATTCTTCATGTTGGGTGGGACTGGCGGGTCTGACAGGTGCTAATGTTTGAAATACCTCTTCCTCAGCAGTGTCAGCTCCCTCATGATGTACAGGACAGACATCCATGGCCATTTTCTGGGGCTCGCTTGGTCCAACACTCCCGGCTGCCATAAACTGTTTTAATTCTTCTCTCACAATTTGTTGTATGAGAGAAGCAAAATAACGTTCATCTTCCACAATAGGGACCACATTTGGGAGTCTGTCATGATTCTTTCATCCAACTCTCCTCTGCTGCATGTCTTTAATTTTCCGACACCATTCGATAAACTCTTGTGTTGTTGAAATGTCTTTTAACAGAAGAGCTCAATACATGTCTTCTGCAATGTCCTTCATCAGGTGTGAAATTTTTTCGGCCTCAGTCATATTCGGGTTAAATACATGACATAGAGCCAAAACACTCTGTATGTACGACCGCATTGACTCAACATGTCATTTGGCCCTGTTCTTCAATAGCTCTTCTGATAAATGGACTTGTTGCTGGTGGTCTCCAAATGTCTTGTTAAGTTCTGTCTGGAATTTTTCCCAGCTATCAAGTTTGTCCTCGTTATTTTCAAACCACTGCTGGGTGTCCCATCCACATAGAAATACAATAAAACCCCATTTTTACATTGCCGGATTTTACGTTATCCTACCATTTATGCCATTTTTTGTTGGTCCCATCAAATTTACTATGTTCACAATGTTAATTCACCCCCATTTTTGCGTTAACTTATTTACACTTTTCCCGCATTTTACGTTTTTGAAATCACGTTCATGAAGAAAAAATGTCGTAATTGACATTATTTCATGCTTGCGTAGCTTTCACCTTTAAGTGTAGTGTTTATAAACGTTACACTCTGCGTTTTGTTGTTTGCAGTACACGCCAGTAGTTTAATCACGACACAGAAGCTGATGGGATGCCAGCAGCCACCTCGCCAATTGTCAGCTTAGCTTTGTTTACGCCTTATGCAACTGGTAGTTTCTCATGCTTTGTGTGACGTGTTTCGAGAATTTATTATTATTGTTTAATGCAAATATTTTTGTCAAATTTTATAAATGATGAGACTGATGGTTTGCTTGTGGTACTGGATGTTTTTCTGCACATTGAAGGGGTGCAGTAGGCCTGTATTATAACCACAAAAATGTGTGAGATGCCGACACTGTGCTGCTGTCACAAAAATACTTATGCATATATTTGCACTTGAGAATGTGAATAAATTCTCGAATATCATTGTGCGAAACATTGAAAAATACAATAGTACAGAATTTGTGCAGTTTCACTGTGTAAATAATGAATGCCAATTAAAGGCTTGCTGACAAGTCAATTCTGATGAATGAAATGATGTCAAAAATTTTTACTTTCTATAAAGGTACCAGTTACAGTACTGCCTGGTACAAAATTCGGATAACATTTATTATTTAATAAATAAAGTTACTTGTGAATATTTGGATGCCTATTTGTACATATATCACAAATAAACTACAAAAATTGAAAAGTGATCGAGTAAGCATACTTTACCGTTTAAAACATTATTTCCCGTGTTTTATGTTTTCCCACAATTGAACCGTCCCTTGAAAAGTGTAAAAACAGTGTTCGACTGTATACGTTTTGCAAGCACATAATGTGGTCCCACCTATTATACTTGGCGACTCGGTAGAGTGTTTTCAGCCACTTGTTTAGGTCCTGTTCAGTGTCTCCAGAGAACACCAGTGGGTGTCTGATGTGCAGCTGGCTAACCACTGTTTTCGTATCCATGTGTCTTTTGATGACACGGACCTTCGGATGGAGGTAGTCAGTAAACCCTTTTTTATTCCAGTCCTTGTCAGTGTAGGCGGCGGCTCTTATGCTGCCTAATTGTAGCCATGATGATGCAGATGTGTTGCAGGATACCCAGTGCCTCCACCAGAAAGTGTCACTTTGCAAACTGCAGGTGGTTCGGAATTCGAGGGCTGGTCATTTATAGAGTACAACACTTTACACTTAGAACATGTTTATTGCTAACAAAAGTGTACACCCAGTACAGACTGACTCCTGCTTAGTGGGACTTGAATTGGGGACCGCAACCACAGCAATCTGCAATGGTAACCACTGGACCACATTTTGTGGTGGAAGACTTGCGGCAATATCATAAAAGTTTTTAGATGAACCCTTTGCCATGAGCTTCAGTGTGGCTTGTAGAGTATCCATGCAGATGTAGAAGGTACCCCCTACCATGCATGGTACGTAGTTCTACGTAGACAGTGGAAAGAGCAGGTTGGAATTCAACCATTGCCTTTGTGAGAAAGAGGCGTATACTGTCACTCATACAACCAGACAGGCATATTTCACAAACATACAACTGTCATGTATGGTTGCTGCATTCCAAGTAACACTCCTTGGGGACTGGAGGGGAGGGTGATAGAGAGAGGTGTTTGTCAAACCATGGCATGCACAAAAAAACAACACTCATTCACACTGTACTTAGCTTTTAGCCACAAATTTTGTCAGAAAAAGACACAGACTCTTGTTCGTTAACCACTGAGAGAGTAATAATGATGTGTAATGTCAAATGGGGAAGTTTTAATGACAGAACTGCACAAGCCTTGTATTGTGTTTGTCGAATGAAATAATACGTACATTTTAACATGTACAGGAAAGTTCATAAGTCTCAGAGTATAAAGTTTTTCCTTTTTTAATTTTTTTTTTCCCCCAAAGATTATTTATTATGCTACATTTGACAGATTTTGCCTCCCCCTCTTTCCCATCACACACTGCCACCCACTGCGACCAAATTCCTTTACTGTCAGTATGAGATCAAGGGTTGTCTACCATTACAGTCTCGATTGGATGGCAGTGGTTGCCATAGAGAAAAATCTGTCAGTACGTTCAAACACAAACTTTTTAAACACACCTTAGGATTATTAGTCAAAGCGTATCTGAGATACTCTGAATTCCAGAGAACATACTCAAGTTCGCATCGATAAAGAGAGTCAGAGAATATACTTCAGCCGAGTATGTTCTCATCGTAACAGGGTGGAAGAAGTTGCTCACAGCAGAGAACATTCCCCAATTTCATATGAATAAAACTACAGAAGTTTCTCACAACCAGAGAACATTCTCCGATTTCTGAAGTGAGCTCTGTAGCATATTTCAGGCTAAGTAACTTCTATTAAGGTTACGTTTTACTATCGTTTATAATAAAAATGACAACATTTTTGTTACTTAGAAGGCAAAAACAAGTTCCGTTATACATAGTCTTTAAGAAATATGAGGGGCTCTGAAAAGTTAATACAAATAAAAACATGTTGTTGACGAGTAGCTTCCTTCAGAAAAATTGTTAGTGTGACACTTCAAGCATTTTATACAGTGACGAGAGCGATGGAAGAGGAATGTTTTCATTACCGACATAGAAATGAAACACAAGTGGATTCAACTGCGTGTTTTACCCATTTGTTTGGAGTGTACATTTACAGTTTGTAAACAGCTACATAGCAAAATAATACTGTGTTTCTAAATAGGGTCTATTAGTAAGGCCTTATGATGTTGGTCCCAAATAAAGTGCATCCCAAGACTTCATAGTTTCTATCACAAAATAAATTTTGCAGCAGTACCAGGTAGGCCTACTGAAGTATTTGTTTCTATCCAAACCAGTTGGCCTATTTAGGATGCGTTTTCTGACTTTGTAATCGTAACTTCTGTTATGTTAGAAGTAAGTAAACATAACAGGAAAAATAATAACTGATTAATTACATACCTAACAGTCTGTTTCTTGTAACAAAATTTTACAGACCATAGAAGATGCTTTTAAAATAAAAAGTGAAACGGGTCTGGTTTAAAATAACTCTCTTTATTGCAGTCTGCATAAGACGGATTACCTCTTATAATCAAAAATAAATTATTTCAGCTCCAATGGAATCAGGTGCTGACAAGTAAGAAAGTTTCAGAAGTGTCAACTTAAAAAATCATGGTTGCAAAATGCTAGCAGGGATTATTAAAAGAATGACGGAGAAAGTAATGAATCAGACCTCAGGCAAAATCATTCTGGATTTAGGAGAAATGTAGGAACACATGAGGGGAATACTAGAGATATGATATGGAAATGGAATCTATGTTTAGCTTATGTTAATTTGTACAAAGCTTTGGACAATGTTGAGTGGAATACACTCATTCAAATTTTGGTTGTAGTAGGGATAAAATACAGGGAATGAAAAGTCATATGCAAGTTGTATTGAAAAATTAGTAATAAGATTCCAATTGTTTGACAGGAATGCAGTAGTTGGGGAGTAGGAGAGGACTGAAGCCTTTCCCTAATCCCAATGTTATTCAATCTGAGGTATCTCATTGTTTTCATAATATGAATCCTAGAAATTGTGCCATCACTGGATGTTATTACTGCATCTACACAACGATCTTAACGACTTTCAACCCAACAAATTCATTTTTGCATATTTTCTCTCATGTTCAGGTCTCTCATGTTCAGCTCTTTAATTTGGATTTTTAGAGAGACTGTGTAGAAACCTTTTCAGAATATATATATTTATCACATTCTTATGCATAACTAATGATTAAAAATGCAAGAAACAAAAGAATGCATCACATACTCCAATGCACTTCAAACAGTCAAGATCATGTGGCACTTGTGCAAAATGGAAAATGTAAATGCCCATAAACAATACACACTTGTAATCACCTTGAAGTGCTCTCTAGCTTCCTCCCCCCCCCCCCTTTCTCCCCCCCCCTGCCCTTCAGGAGTTGCAGCCTAGGATTTTAGTGGGGAGACATCGGAAGGGCGCGCACCACACACACACACACACAGACACACACACAGAGAGAGAGAGAGAGAGAGAGAGAGAGAGAGAGAGAGAGAGATCACAGCCAGCTTCAGAAGACCATAACAGTTATCATCTTTTCATGCCACCCTCCGCCCCCACCCACCCACCCAAAAAAAAAAAAGAGAGAGAGAGAGAGAGAGAGAGGAAGGAATAAGAAAGAAAGAAACAACAGTTAACCTGCCATTACTTGTTTGTTCCATTTGGCACTTGATCGTATAAAAAGGCCCTTTTCGCACGAGGATACGCAAATTGCGTCTCCAGCTACCTGACAACCAGAAGACAGGGAGACTATGCCTCGAGTAACCGATTACATTCACACTGCCATGACTCGAGTCCCCCATATTGCTGTGTCACTGGCAGCCATTTCATTGACTGAGGGTGAGGAAACTGCACTTTTGTGTATGCTGCTGCCTTCAGTACAATATTCACGGGCTTTAGCAGTGATGACAATATTATAATATAGTTTTATTAATACTGCCGGCACATGCAGATTTTGGGCCTGTGATTTTTTTAATAGCTATTACAACATTAGTGATATTACAAATGAAGAACATAGGGTCTTGCATTAGGTAACTGATATATGAATAATTCCCCAAATTAATTATTTTGTTGCCCTACAAGTTATATGAATGGTTGTGTGATTTTTCTAAGCAACATTTACTTCCTACTATTATCTATTTGTAGAAGTACTGTTGTAGCTTTTAAAAATTTACAACCACAGATTTTTAGGTCTATCTGTATTGAGGTTAGGAATTTGTATGGGATTAGGGGAAATTATTTTATACTTTTTAGTCGGTTTTAAAAATGTTATATATTTAAAACTATTTTCTGGTTTTTGGTGTAGTGCGCGTGAAATTTTTAAATCGATTTAAAACATTATGATGAGATTATAGTAGACATGTGGTTACTTTCAGGTTAACCTCAGTTTTTCTTACGTGAATCGAACAATATTTTACCTCCTCCAACAAATATCTTTTGAAAAGACCGTGAAGGTAAAAACTAGAGAGATTCAAGCTCACACCTTTACCATCAATCATTCTTACTGTGAATCATTCGTGATAGGAACATTAAAAGAGTACCATCGCCACACAACAGGTAAGAAAATAATTCAAAATGTTCTGATGTATACCGGTATTGAATGTTTCAAGTCTATAACACGTCGTGAAGTCCGGAAATATTTTATATACTATGAGTCACTCAGTAATTAAACATATTATCGTACAATGCGCAACTCAATGGTACTATTGCAACCAAGAGACTGGGAGACTCGGTGACCAGTTTTATGGGACTCTTGTGACGCTGCTACGCAAGTATATAATGTGAATGATTCCATTTAACTTCATTTCCTGCCTCTCTTGGTTACAGAGTATCTCAGTCACTCAGTGACTAGAGTATCCCCATGTGAATAGGGCCTAAGGCTTCATCAACCTCACTGCTCACTACATCATACAAGAAATTCATGGCCCCGGACAACTGGGAGATCTGTAAAAATCTGGAAATTTTTTCATCTGGGGAAAATTTGGGAATTCATTATATCGGGAATTTGTCATTGTTTTCTTTTTCTGTTTCAGTTAAAAATTTTGGAAATTTGACTGGCAATAACTGATACTTTAGCCCACTAAAATAATACTGCATCAGTAAAACAAATGACAACACTGAAATAAAAGTGTAGTTGCAATGCCACCATTTTCAATAAGAAAAACTCTGCATACACAAGCCTCTGTAGTCAGCAAACTATGTAAAACTTCAAACAGAGTAGCTAACAATGAGCTGGATGTGGTAAGGTGTCAGGAAAATTATTAACCTTTTGTATTAAAGGTGATTATGATTAACAAGAGAACAGTGGCTTGTTTGATTCCAGTTGCCGAGTTCAATACAAGTAGTGCAATTTTACACTGCCATCCGTACATCTGGAGTGACTTTGATAACTATCACTAAAACTAGAACAGAAAGCTGACTCACTGATAAGTCGCTAAAATCCTTTACATACACTTAACACTTAGTTCAGGAAATGTAATTAGAAACTGCTACAACAAACTGAGAACCTTCAGGAATGACCAGTGTCTAAGAGTACTCTTAAAGCTGTTTGAAAACCCAATTCCTCGGAAAACAATTCTAGGGTGCAGTTTGATAGTCACCACACACTACGATAAGCAATGCTCGTCCAGAGCCTCCTTGTGTTTCTGTCGCTCCACTCTGTTCGGAAGCCGACCACACGGGCAATGTAAACGGCTGGCTATCCCTCCGATGTATTTAGCAGCAAGGCAGAGCAATGCACATTTGTGCCCAGAACCACATCCAATTTGTGGCATCCACTAGCAGCCCTCTGTTGCACCTGGCCGCCAAGCCATTGCTCCACGATGATCTGCCTCGTACTCCCCGGAAAATCAGACTGAAGTCGTGGCAACCCAGAGACAAGTTAGAAAGAGCTCCCCAGACCACTCCTGCGCCCGAGAACTTGAGGCTAGCCCCATAGAAATTCTCAAGTAGTTTCAATGTATGAGGAAGGTGCATGGCACAAAATCTTTTAGGAGGAAGACTATTATTATGAGAATGACATCATAAATGTATCTCTTTTCCAACAAGTGTTCTGTGACAATATTTTGATAGGTGGTTTGAAAATTGTTATCTTGAAAGTAAATTTCCTTTTACACAAGATGAATTATGATATGTGTGATAAATTTCTTAAATCATGGAGTATTTGACTCTAATTTAGAACTTATCACTTTGAGTACTAGCCACATTAAAAAAAAATTCAATTTCATAAACCATTTATGCCATTATTAAATATGTTTCTGGCGTATTTGCATTTTTATGTCTTAAAGGCTAATGAACCTAAAAACACCCTCAAGTTCCTTTATTCGTATTTATTTTAGTTTTTAATATACTATAAATTATGCATTAAAGAATATAATAAGAACAGTTTACAACTCGCCACAAGGCGTAACGCCAAGCTGCGACAGGCACATAGAAAAAACACACACATACAACTCTTAAGCGATCAGCCAGGGCCTTCTTCAGAATATAGAACATTCTCGCAATCACACAGGCACATTTCTCAGTCACACAACCGTCATCTCTGGCTGCTGCACTCCGAAGCCAGAGATGACTGTTGTGTGACTGAGAAGTGTGTCTGTGTGATTGCGTGAATGTTCTATATTCTGAAGAAGGCATGATTGTGTGATTGCATCAATGTTCTATATTCTGAAGAAGGCCATAGTCGATAGCTTAATTGTTGTATGTGTGTGTCCTTTTTATGTGCCTGGCACAGCTCATCATTACTTCTTTGTGGTGAGTTGTAAACTGTCCTTATTATATTGTTTAATTCCAACCTGCAGTTTACATTATTAAATTATAAATTAACAATGAAAAAAGTATTATTATCCTGAAAAGTTTATCTTTCAATGTTTTACAATTATGAAGAAAAGTATATTGTCACTTGAAATGCAAAAAATGAAAGAAAAGAGGAAGAAAAAAAAGAAAAAGAAAAAAGGAGAGGGAAGTATATTCACAATGCAAAAAAGAGAAACGCCCCCTCCCCTCTTTTGTGTGCATTCCCATCCTGTCTTTATACTTTTTCCTTGCTAATATTGGTTTTTTAAAAGCAGACAGGATTTATGATTAACATACAGCAATGAGCCTTTTTAAAAATGCATTTTGCCACATGCTGTGGCACATGCAGAGTAGTGTTTTGATTTGTGCTGCTGGCTGGCATGCTAAGGATGTACATGTTTAAACCCAGCCATCAGTAATTATTTGTTAATTGGTATCTGTCTTTTCTGGAAGGTTTTTGAAATAACTTACATTGATATATTGTGGAATATTTTATATTTATATAAGGATCTGCATGCTGTGTCCACGAGTTCAGTTCTGTTCTTCGTTCATATAGATATGAAATGTGCCTTTCAGTTCCAAGTGTTGTGCTTTATTGATGACCCTGTCTGTGAATTTGGAACTGATTGTGATTTTGATTCAACATTGTTTGATTGACACCTTGTACTTAAAAAATCTACAGTGTTGTTGCTCCAAGCCAATCACCTTCGTGGTTAGAAACCAGGATAGAA
This sequence comes from Locusta migratoria, assembly GCA_026315105.1. NCBI lineage: Eukaryota > Metazoa > Arthropoda > Insecta > Orthoptera > Acrididae > Locusta > Locusta migratoria. The sequence continues at coordinate 288,230,700 of CM048747.1, read as the reverse complement.
AACAGTACTTGTCCCTAAGATTAATACCTCCAGGATGCATATGGATACCTAAACAGCCGCACAAGAATGGCTGTGCACCCTAAGATGCCTTGCTGTGGAGTGTGCGGCTGCTACCTGTTGGAGTTTAGAGTCCTCCCTCAGGCATGGGTGTCTGTTTTGTCCTTAGCATAAGTTAATTTAAGTAACTTGTAAGTCTAGGGACTTAGAACCACTGCAGTTTGGTCCCTTAGCCTTAGAAACATTTGAACATTTGCTTTCTAAATAATGCCAAGTCAGCAGCTCTTCAAGCATTCATCAGTGTTTTGTGGAGATGTTAATCAGTACCTAAGAAAATGATCGAAAGAATTCATCAAATACTTTGGGTGGAATGACATGATGTATGAAACAAAAATGTTTACATACATGGACAGTAATTTGTTTAACACAACATATCATTCCACCCAAAGTATTTGACAATTTCTTTCGATCATTTTCTTAGGTCGTGACCTTGGAGAGTGTGTGCAACTCGGAGTGCCAGACGATAAATCCAGAGGTTCTGGGTTCAATCCCTGTCAGGTCCTAGGATTTTTATCTGTCACTTTCCACTTCTTTCACTTCTGGCAATATTGCTGATGTGAAAAAATGTCGAGTAGCACCGTGGTTCGAAATCCAAGTTAAACTGTAGGCCCCCCTGTAACTGGCTGGGTAAGTCAGTTCGAAGGTCAGAGGAAGGCAACGGATAAATGATAAAAACTTGCCAAAATTTAGCGGCAAGTCTCCTTTGTGGAAACACGGTAGGTTATTTACCTGTATTAGAAATGTGGTTTGGATTATTGTCATTCTGAAGAAAAAATATTTTCTTTTTATGTAATAAAGTCTTTAAAAAATCATTCAAGGATTTGAGGTATGGTAAATTGATTTTTGGGTGGGGGGAGGGGACAGTGTTACTGGCTGAAGCTATGTTGACGTCACAAGTTGTAGTGTTACTAGGAGAATTATGAACTATTTGGGATTGATTCTTGGTTGATGACCGTGAAGATAAATACTATGTCACTATTTTGGATTAAAATTCAGTCTTCTTCTTTTCTTCTTTCTTCCCTATATAGGATTATGCCATAAGAGGTCCAGCTAGTCTGTACCTCAAGCATATACCTTTAGTTTTTTCACCTAATGAAGACATCAGAATTTCTTCTCTGAAGATTGTTTCAGCATGAGAAATAGAGAGAGACAAAAATATTATAAATAACTTGCCTTGAACTCGACTTTTAATCTTTGACAAGTCTTTTATTCTCTCCTTTAACTACAAAGAGGCACTTCCATACTTTTTACAGAAGCAAATTGCACTAGTATTGTTCGTCTATAAATTAGACCATCTCCACATAATGTCTAACAATAACAATGTCAATACGCAGAATATATATACTCCATCATGGAATAACAGTTTATGTTCCGTCTTTCTCAGTCCATGGAACTTCCAATTCACTAAAGCAAGTGGAAATCATCCACTATTTACCTGAAAAGTAAAAAACAAGATCGGTAAGAAATATCAGGTGACTAACATTTCCTAAATAAATATATTTGACATTCTTATGTCAGGTCATAGGTATAAAGTGCAACTCGCTACACTACAAAGTTAAGCATAAAATGAAGCCATAAGTATCTTGTAAGTACAGGATATTAGCCAAAGTTAATACTCTTTTTTTCATAATTTTTCTGTTAATACATGGCTCAAAATAATTAGAGGATCAAGTGAGATATCATATACAATATACATATGGTAAGGTATTTTATGCAGGTATTGGTTACAATTGTAATTTGAGTATGATACAGTATGATATTTTCCTGTCTCAACTCTTTACTTCAGGTTTACATGGCATGTATTTAAAGTGAGGAGCTATGGGGCTACCATAATAGTGAAAAAGTCATTCTTGTTGCCCTCTAATATGGTGAGTGATCACTTCAGATGGCCAGTACAGTTGCACACCTGTCTGGCATGTACAGAATAACATTATTAATCAGCTCTTGAGGCATATTTGGCCATTATTCCTTGAGTGCAACAACCAGCTCTGCAACTGTTGTGGGAGGTGTTTGTCGGCCTGCAATGCGTCTGCCAATTGCATCCCAAACATGCTCATTAGGATTTAAGTCCTGTCAACAACATGACCACTCCTTTCATTCAATACCTGCAGCTTCAAGCATGTTGTCCATCAGTGTAGGTCTGTGGGGATGAGTGTTATTGTCCACCAGAAGGAAACCATCTCCTGTGGACTAGCATAGGGCACAGCTACCACTGAGTAATCAAAGTGCCATTCTGAACAACTTAGAGGTCTGTATATCTGCCAACACTGACTCCTGCCCACAAGATTCTTCCACCACCATGATATGTTGATGTTTCCTGCACATTAGCAGGATTGTTCAGAGTTCCACATTCTCTCCAGACGAGGGAACAACAATTGTCCAGCTGAGCACAAAATATTGACTCATCTGTAAATAGAACCTGGCACCATTCTTTACGACTCCAATCTTGATGTTCCTCCACCCAGTTTCTGTGGGCTCAACGGCGTCATGATTTTAATGGCACACACGTCATAGGCCTCCATACGTAGAGGCCCTTGGTCTTGCCTTGTTTTAACAGTTCCTGTTGTCCGAAATTGCATCCAGGTCCTGGAAATTACACTTTGGGACACTTCCACCTCCCTCTGTGTCTGTCCCGCTTTCAGCCTTCAAGTTCAAATGGTTGTAATTCTATGTGACCAAACTACTTTGGTCATAAGTCCCTAGACTTAAAGACTAGTTAAACTAACCTAAGGACAACACACACCAGGGAGGATTCGAACCTCCGATGCGGGAGGCCTTGCAATCCGTAAAATGGCAGTCCAGATCGTTCTGCTAATTTGAGTGTATATGATGATCTTCCTCACTTGATATTTTTCAGTTATCAAAATGCATTACATTTTTCATGCTGTTTGGCTACAAAGAAAATTGTCAGTTTGAAGCAAATCTAGGCAGAGTAAAAATAAGCGGACAAATATTTTGGTTTAGATGCCAACAACAAATACCGTTTAAGAAAATTATGTTATAGTGAAAGTTTTGAAGTGGCTCCATTAGTCTTCTCGTGCAGTACTTACAGTAGTTAGTTGATAGCACAGTGGTTGAGAAGACAGCTTTCAGATTATGCATCCTGTGTTCAAATAAATCCAGGCTTTTATGGTACTTTGCCCCTCCCTCTCTGCCTATATTCTGTTGTTACAGTAATATGTGACTCTTTGAAATGGACAAAATAAGCTTGTATTTCAGATAGTATTAAAAATAATTATTTTCTCCAGGTGGTCTTAAAGAAAGATTCATTTTGGGGCACAAATAGTCATCCAAAATGCAACACCAACAAGAACTGCTTATAACACTTTATACAAAGATCATGTGATTGAAAACATAATTCCATATGGAGTGTGGAAGACGATGAAACCAGTATACGATGTTGCCACCATTGCCGGCAATAATCACTGATATGCACCTTGTCGAATCAGTAGGCTTTGGATATTTTGTTAGGGTGTGCCAGTGCATGCTGCTTCCACATACTGCCAACATTGATCTAGTGTATTTGTGTATCCAGAGCCAGGTGTTCTGCAGTAATCGATTGACATTTTCAATAGGCAAGAGCTATGAACAGGCCAACTGAGGCAGAAATGAAGAAGTCTTGAACATTGGCTGCCATCTGTGGTTTTACATTCAAGATGCAATGCTGTCTCTTTATTGAGTTGGCAATACATACTTGGGACCAGAGGAGGTGTGGGGGTGCAGGAATGATTAAACAATATCTCCCAAACTATAATAATGAATGTGTGACCCTTGTAGCATTGTACAGGGAACAGTTCAGAAATGTCTTACAATTGCACCACCTGATTCAAATCCAACTATTGTAGTGATGCAGGCAGACTCAGGATTTGTCAATAAAAACAGTGTTGTTCCAATCCCGATGATGTGTGCACCACAATGATGGATGGATTGATTGAGCCTGGAGACACCGTGGTGAGATTCTGTAAAACTATTATGTTCATGAATCACCAAATTGATCCTGCACTAGTATTATGGTTTGCGGTGGTACTGGAATCCACTCCTGCATCCCCTAGTAAGAATTGCCAGTACAGCAACTAGTCAGTGTTTGAAACTTGTTGTCCTCCCATACCTTTGGCACTTGCTGATGCCTCATTGCAACAGGATAATGCGCCACCACTGGTGGCACATGATGTTCAAAACTTGCGTGTTGCTCATCAATTTACATTGCTGCCATGACCTTCTTGTTCTGATCATTAAACTATCAAAAAGGTCTGGTCAATGATTGCAGATTTTATTTAGATCTAGTTGCAATTTTACATGGATTCTCTGTGGTGTTTTACCTGTTACTCTAAATAGGTGCACATATAGAACAGAATTTTCACATACTGAATGCCAATGTGATGCAATTTGGAGCAGTCCAAATCACATGCCTAAGTTATCTATTGGGGTAGCATTTCAGTTGCACAGCCACAATGAATGAAACAATATTTGTCCACTTTGGCACTGCCAGTGACTGACTCCTTCTATTGGGAGATCAGAGGTGGTCACATGCCAACATCACGGCAAACTTTCTCAAATGCATAAGATTTGGTTATTTGGACATCTGCAACTGAGAGGCATGGTTGTTTCAATGTTTTTGCAAACGTCCTTACTGGCACCCTGAGATGGCTGTATCGCAGGCTGTGAATTGACTGGCCTGATTGGACAATTTAATACATAATTTATTTGTCACCTGAAGATGTGACTATAACCTCGCGAAACCGGTAATGGCTTGAATAAAAAAAAGTCTATCTACAATGAAAGTGAATTTTTTTCCACGATAACCTTTTCAAGTGGTTTAAGTAAACCATTCAGTAAAAAAAAAATATTTAATTAATTAAATTATTCTTTTGCCTTCTGTAGTGTGATTCATCAGTTACGTGTTTGGTTATGGGACATTTAACAATGGAAGTCCATGTTAGAATTCAACAATATAGTGAGGATAGGTTTCAACTTACCACAAATACATGGAACCAACAGCTGGAGATGACAAACATGTGTTAGTGAGTTGTTCGTGTATTATTATCTAATAAATCTGTAAATGTAGGCCTCTCTCTGTTCACTTCAATATTCAAAACTGCTGGACAAATCTTTATGCAGTTTTCACAGGAAACGTAAGAACTGTTTGGGTCAACATATAGGCATAATTTTATCAAAATCGGATCATGGAAGAAGAAGAAGAAAAAAAAGATATCGTAATTTTAAGTGTTTTCAGTAACTGTTGTGTCTGTTTGTTTGACTATTAAAAGCCTCATATCTCCAAAACTACATCATGAATTTGCTTGGGGTTTTCACAGATAACTTGAGCGTAACTCTGGGCAACATATAGACTTCATTTCATAAAGATTGGGTCACGGGGAGGGGGGGGGGGGGGAATTGAAATTTTTTATCTATGACTGTCATGTCTGTTTGTCTCTGAGTATGTTTATCTCCAAAACTACTTGACAGATTTTTATGGTGTATTTACACGTAACTTGAGCATATCGTGCAGTTACATAAAGGCGTCAATAATTAAAATATGATCAGAGAAAATAAAGATATCATAATTTAATCATTTGTTTAAAAGTCATCATTTATGTCTATTCATTGAGGATAATTTCCAAAGGTACTCCATGAAACTTTCATGGGTTTCCACAGGTAAATTGGGAATAGTTTGGTGAGTATCATAGGCTTCATTTCATCAAAATCAGATCAGGGGAAGGAAAGATATCGTAATTTGTAGTTTCTGGCGTATGCTATGGTTGAATTGCAATGTAGTATAACAAAGATCTGACAAAGGCACTGTTACTTACATTGTATACAAAATAACTAATAAGTGACGATGCTGTGTTTTGTATTCTCATAACTAAGGTGTAATACACTGAAACAAGAATTGTGTCAAATCCAGTAGTAACCTCACTGACCTATATATGTGAGGAGAAAAGAAAAAAAAGGAGAAGAAGAGTAAGTGTTCCTCAGAACTTGCAGGTGACAGTTCTTTTTGGTTTTGAGGTTGGAGAGGAGAGCTATAACAGTAAAAGTTTTGGAAAAAATTAAGTTCTGCTTCTGTTGCTACTTTGGTGAAATCCTTTAACCCAGTACATGGTGGGACCTGAAACTTAAGATCCATCTACTCATCACAATATTTGTGGGATGTTCCTTACTTTTGAAACTTGCAGAAATATTTTATTTGTGTATTTCAATAATAAGAGAAAGATTGAAACAGTTCGAAGCCAACAACCCAATGTGACTTTGTTTCTCAAATGGATGGATAAGAATTAATGTTCCTTGTTTATATGTTATTACATTCAGTATCATAATGCATGCAGTAATGTTGTTAATGTATGTGCCATATTCAAACATTCCTTTTTACTGACTATAACTGTGTTTCTTTCCAGTCCAAAGAAATACATCCGAATCACAAAGGATGAATTCCTGTCAAGTGATGAATATTACTTGTCTAACACTCCAGCAAAAGCAGAGAAAGCATGTTCATATGATTTGGATGATTGTGATGTTGCATGGTTACAACTTCTTAACGGAGAAAGAGCAGCAATGGGTAAGTCAGTTCATAGCTAGACCAAACACAAAATGCTTGAATTATATTCTTCTATAATAAGTTGTGTCATGGGAGGTTTGTTAAAAAATTTGGGACATTATCCACAAAATGTTTCTACACTTACATTCTACTTTTTGTGCATTGTTTGCTTTGAAGTAGTCTCTTTCATAATTTATACACCACTCCCAATGTAGTTTCCACTTGTGAAAGCAGTCTTGGTACGCTTGTTGCTGGATTGCGCACATCTCTGTCTGCAAATTTTCTTTTATCTCATCTATTGTTGCAAATCTTTGTCCTTTCATCAGGGTTTTCAACTTTGGAAATAAAAAAATAAAAGTCTGCCATTGCTGGATGTGGAGAATACAGGGGATGGAGCAGCAAGGTGTTATCATTTTATTTACAACTAGCTTAATTCCCACTGCTTCGCATGTGTAGACTGGATGGTCTGCATTTGTTGTTTCTACTTCTAAATATAAATTTTTGTAGATATAGCCTTAAAAATGCCTTCCTATTAAAGTATTTTGATACAACTTGGCACCCCCTATTGCACTATTGCTGGTGTCATTCAAAACATCCCGAAACACATTATTTTTAAATTCTAACCGTGGTTCCAAATCCAAATTTTCACATTTCTAGCCTCAAAATAGTCTTAGTAGTGTACTTAAAAGATTTTCCCTTATTTCATCCTCTTAATGGTTGAATTTCCAAAAATATCGAATCACATATTTTTAAAATTTCAATTTCTTGTTTCAAAATTGCCTCAATAGCAACGTGTTTCCAAAAAAAACCATTCATCCCCTATTTCACCCCCTTAGGGTATGAATATCGAAAAATCACTGATGCCAACAGTGTAATATAAACAATGTCAAGTTTCTGTTGACTGTAGATTCACTTTTCAGTGCCATTTTCTGTCTTTTAGAAACGGATCAAGAACGCGAAATTTCTTTTTTATGCTTTGGCATCTTTTTTGGTAATTTTACTTTTCAAACTGCAATGTGTACTTATTTTTCTGTATTCATACTCTTGATGCAGAAAAACAACTGAAGAATGTGCACCACGTTTTTCTGTATGTAACCTCTTTGCTGTTATATTGTCCAAAGTCATCACTCGTCTTCAGTCAGAATTTTATATAAGCTGATTACTTTCAACTACTGTATCTTCCACCCTTGACATGGTAGACTTTTTACCACAACAACACAGAGAGATTGTTCATCTCCATTGTGTAATTCTTGCTGAAGAGCAAAACATTGATTGAACGTAGGCCTCATCATCATAACTGTAGACCCTATCTCATCACCAAGTATGTTTTTCTTAGGGGACATCTCTTTCTCATTTGTGTAATCCAAAAGGTTTACACACATTGTAAGGCGATAGTCTTCCTGGTCTTGACTCATTAGCCACGCGATGAACTTAGCAGCAACACAATGCATTCTAAGATGCTGTGTTAGGATTCATGTTATGGTCCAACTGAAATGTTACATTCTTCTGCAATGTCTTGGACAGTCAGTCTTTGATTGGAATGTTGTTGACATGAGCAATGTCAGTAGATGTCAAAGGGTGTCCTGAATGTTGGTAATCTTTAACTACCGACTGGCCTGTTTCAAACCACGTGAATAACTCAAAAAACACCTAATATAGTGAAAGCACTTATTACCATGGGCTTCCTGCATCATTTCGCATGTCTCTGTAAATGTTTTGTTTAGTCTGATGCAAACTTTAATGCAGATGCTCCGCTTCTCTATCTCTCTCTAGAAATATGCGACACACTGCTCAATATAGCAATGAAAAATAATTAACAGGCATACAATAATGAAACTTCTGAGAATTACACATTTAACACTCCATTGGCATGAAATTACAAATGATCTGGATATTATTATTTTATTTTATTTTTTAATTTTTTAAGACCTCTTATATAAATGAAAATACATAATGTCAGTCAATACAAGTAAATGTAATACATTTGAGGGGCTCAAAGCAGAAGTGGTGTACCTCCACTTTAATTGAAAATGATTTAAAGAGATTCGTTAACAGAAAGATTTCCACAGTTCAGAGCTATAAATACGTATATTTGAGGTTTTATCATCTGTGCATAGAGTGCAGCAATGTGTTGGTGCTTTAACTGTTACCCCCCTCCCCCCCCCCCCCTTTACTCACAGCACATTAGTAAAAGATGAAATGTGAAGGTTCTTGTAGAGACCAAGTTACGGAGTGTTCAGAATAACCACCATACAGAGAGGTAAATGTTCCTATGACTGATACTATGACATGTAAGTCACAACAATGATAATTAATAATATTCTATATGTAGCCAAAATGAATATGATGTTTCAAACCTAATCTGTCAAAGGGTGTTTTATTTTACCATTACATATACAACTGAACAGAAGTGCAATTTATAACAGTTACATATTGTGTATACTATGAACATACAAGAACTGCATTGTAGCACAGAACTATAGTATTTGATGTAACTTTGTATTTATCTAACTTTTAGATTCTGAGGACATGCACAAGGCTCATAAAAGGATGTGTACTCTTAATGCATGGAAACAAAACATCTGTAAGAATAACAGGAACAGCAGAAAATTGTATATCTTGTTGGGAAAAGAATGATATTTGAGGACAAGGAGTTTAACTGTAGGAGGGAATGTAATGCAAAAATTAAGGCAAGTAAGAGAAAAGAAATATTAGAACACTTTTGGAAATGAGCAGGGAACTCCAGATAGAATGTGTATATCCGAGAACTTGTTCAGTCAAATTTAGCACAAAGAAAATACTTGAAGGATGGATCTCGTTCTCCAGAAACAGTCACACACATACACTTTCTTAGGGACACTGCAAATAAATGGAGTTCATACAGGCATATAGGAAAGTAGGAAGTGTTTGGTATGACTGATTCACGGGAAGAAAAACACCTGGAAATAAAATAGATGACATTAGTGTTCAAGAACATATCAAGTTGTTTCCATCTTTATCAGACCCATTATACCAGGATCAACAATATCTCACCCAAGACTTCACATTGAGAAAAATACATGAACTTTATATTCAGTGCTGTAGTAACACTGGCAAAGAACTGGCGAAAGCATAATTTTGCTGTTATGTCTTCAGATGAAAATTTAATCTACACTTCAAGCCTCCATCCAAAGTTACTTGTAACATGTGCAATGAACTACAATTAAGGTTGCAACTGATGACGTGCAAAACAAAAAGGATGAACACCTACTGCAGGCTGAAGAAGTAAGATTGTTGATGAAACAAGACACAAATGCAGTATCTAGTGACCACTGCATGTTTACTTTTGCAATAGAAAAGGAACTTCCCTTTCCATAACTGCAGACTTCTGTTGCCTACTACAAGAGAAATTTGTATGTGTATAATCTCGGATGCCATTCTGTTAATGATGAGCATGGATATATCCACATGTGGGATGAAACAGGGAGATTGAGGTTCCAAAGATGTTGTGTCCTGTGTTGTGAAACATCTCAAAGAATACCACAAAGACTTACAAAGTAATAACTGCATATTCTGATTCATGTACACGGCAAAGTCATAGTTGTAATGTGTGTTTCCTTGATGAAATTAGTGCAAGATCGAGACATAAAATTGAAAATCATAAACCACAAATTGGTTATACATGATGTGACCTATAGTAATCATTCTGAACAAACAATACGAAACAAAACAACAGACAGTAACCCTTGGCACCTTCTTTGTTACAAAAGGACTTCAAGCTGATGCCCTCTTCTTCTTTAAAAAAAAAAAAAAAAAAAAAAAAAAGAGAGAGAGAGAGAGAGAGAGAGAGAGAGAGAGAGAGAGAGAGAGAGAGAGAGAGAGAGAGAGAGAGAGAAGAATAAGCCAGCAATGCTGAAGTGTTGACTGTCATGCTCTTTCAAATATACCAGGTGTGGTATGAATGGTTTTACAGCCTTCCAACAATCTGTTGAAGAAGCTGGACAACATGGTCTATAGGTGTGGCGTGCACTAGGCCCTTCAGATTTCCCCACAGAAAGAAATCAGAAATCAAGAGGATTGAGATTTAACATAATTGTCGTTATCTGTCTGTATATGCTTCATTTGTCTGTGTGGGACCTTTATTTTTTCTTACTATGTTAAGGTAGTTACATACCTGCCAACATCCCAGTTTTGGCGGGAGTCTCCTAATTTTTCACTTTTTCTCATGCCCCCTGATTTTTCTGTTATTTCTCAAAATTTTTAGCTTGTATTATGAAAGCCAACATTAATTTAAAAAAAAAAAAAAAAAAAAAAAAAAAAAAAAAATACAGCAATTATTATTATAATTCTCCCCCCCCCCCCTTTGCAAAGATTGAAATTCCTTTGCTCATTTATCAGTTAAATCGTATTAATATAAATTAGGAGTCACATGTGACTTGTCCTATCAATTATTTCTACTTTTACCTGCAGATTTGAAGATATACATGTATTGTTGCAGTGCTGCACTCTGTTTGGATGCGATGTTTTGTCGTTGTGTGCAAATGCAGTTGTTTAAATGGTTTTTTAATTGATGAAACCTTTCAAATGATTAGTTAGGAGAGAGAGTTTCATATACATACTGCAGATGATGTTATGTCTGCCTACTTTGTGTATTTTTGTCATTTTGTCATTTGTTCCATGCTGCTTTTTTATGGTGTTGTAATATTAGAGGCCAGCATTGTATCAATGGCTTTTCAATTTCCAAAGATAGTGTGGGAAAGTAAACTTTGATTAGAGCATTTTATTTTGCAGTCAGAATTTTTCTTTGTTTTTGCATGCTGCCACTCAATATTTTAATCATTTTTATATTATAAAGAACAATACTGAAGAAAAGGTGAAAAAACTTACAGGGATTGGGAGTGAGTGGGAGAATAACAGCAGCTTCATTTATGAAGTTACACATGTTTTAGTCTGAATTACAGGTGTGAAAACAGGCACAATGTGAGAAAAATGTATTACATATTCATAACTGCTGACTTTTATGGTTATCCATAAAATTTATCAAAATTGCAGCTCTTTATGGTTTTACAGATGGACCACATCATTTTACAGCTTTGCATTCAAAAATTAGTAACATTAACATTAATCAGTCACCCCCACTTCCAAATAATCGATAATTTGCATGGTCGAAGGCAAGTCTACCATAGTCAATAACTCATTCTTTGATATGATTGGTACTTTTAACTGTATGATATTTGTGGCATAATTTGAATTGAATTTAATGCCGAGATAACAGTTCTTCCATGTGAATAGTGCCGACATTCTCTGCTCCACAAATTCTTTGTTCTGCTGCATTTGCTTGTTGGGATTTAACCCATAATCTTTGCCCATACATGTGGCATTCTTTGTTCACAAAGTTAACCTTCCTAAACTAGTTATACTGTATGTCTTTTCATCTGTCTTATATCTGCTTAATTTATCAAAGAAGTCCGGTTATGTGTCCTCCAAAACAAATTCACCATACCTGTTGCTGTGTAATGTATTTCTATTTGATTGTTATATTTATCTACAAGTCATTGGCCTATGATGTAAGAAGATATGGTTTTAGTGAAGTATCCAGTTGAAATAAAGCAGTAATTACTGTATTCTGCAGCTCAGAACTATTATTATTATTATTATTATTGTCAAGTTGGAGACTATTGAAAATTGTTAAATTTTTTGTCACGCGTGTGTTTTACTGATAGTGTTTTTCAAAAGTTGCAAGGTATGCGTGTATCTTAATATCGACTAAAGGTTCTTTTGGGGAAAAGATTTTTAAGGACTGAACACAAGTAATTAAAAATATTCCTATTTTACTTGTCTTCATTCTTAAGGAAATGTGGCATGAGCACTAGTGCAGAAATGGATGTCAGTTTCAGTACTGATTTCATTGTTGCTTTCTACAGGCTTGCAACCAGTAACTGAAGATCAACTAGAACGAGTAATTGAAGAACTCGAAGTACGCTGCTGGGAAAAAATACAAACCATTGTAAAAACTGAGGAGGGACTCGGTATAGAATATGATGAAAATGTCATTTGTGACGTTTGCAGATCGGTGAGTATACTTGTTTCAGTTTTTTAAGTTATTTCCAGTAAATTGCAAAAAATGTGGTTATATTCACTACTGCTTAGAGTTACACTCCATTTACTTTAAAAGTAGAATCACTCTTTATGAGCAGTGTAATTGCTTCACTGTTGTTGGCAACTGGAATAAAAAAGAAACTTTTGAGGTGAGGAATACCAGTAAGTATATATATACTGGCTTAGTGATGAGGACATGAAAATATCTGAATCTTATTCCCATACAGTGAGTTTTCTTTCCAAAAATTTGACCATATTGAATGGGGGAGAAAAGGAAGTAAATTAGTGGTTTGAGAAATGAAGGCATCTAGAAAGAAGTTGGGGCAGTTTCATCAGCCACATCAGATCAGAATAATATGTCATGTTTGTAAATACTGTTTGATATTTATTGGAGACTGCAGGATAACCGGGAGAATGCCGTGCACTGTGCAGCCGGACTCGGAGGAAGGCAACGAGATGGTGTTCTGCGACATGTGCAACATCTGCGTTCACCAAGCGTGCTACGGCATCACGGCGATTCCTGCCGGCTCGTGGCTGTGTCGAACTTGTGCCCTGGGACTACGACCGGAGTGTGTGCTGTGTCCTAATAAAGGTGGTGCTATGAAGTGTACACGTTCTGGTCAGAAGTGGGCACATGTATCCTGTGCTCTCTGGATTCCTGAAGTCAGCATTGGCTGCGTAGAGAAGATGGAGCCAATCACCAAGATTTCTAGCATACCTGTAAGTAATACTCCAATGGGTTGTTCTGCAATTATTTTTCCACGATATATTTCCTCTACCCTTATAACTTAATATTTCTGAATGTAATTCTATTGGGATAGTTTTGCTAAGTGGAAATTTGTGACGGGCAGCTGTATAGCTAATAATATAGCATGATTTGTATTGCAACAGTCACCTCTATGCTATCATATACTTATTGAACACAAATTTAACACTTCCAAAAACAGCTACATGGTTATGTCATAGCTGCCAACTATTACGGATTGTCCGTAATTGTTACGGATCTATCATCTTGTTTACGGAGTTACGGGAAGTTCGTAAAAAATTATGGAATTAAGACATTTTAAATATGTTGATTTAAGAAAATCAGTATAGGTACTGTTTATATTTATCTAATGATAATGCTGGGGAAAGTCTTATTGATCGCAATGATTTTCTTCCTGAGTACGTAGCAAAGCTGTAGGAAACGTTAACGAAAGCATTTTCACTGCAAAAAGTCCCAGCTCTTCTTCTACTCCATAGCTACCAAATAAACGCTCACCCGGCAAGAGCTACATAAATTTCTTCGTTTACAACTAGTACTTGGTCTTCCGTCTCAGCTAAACAGTCCACGTGTTGTATCAGGCGTCAGAAGTTAGACAATTTGTTTCCGAAGAGAAAAGTTTCCACTGTTTTTTCTATATTTCTTTTTTCGCCTGTTTTCGTTTTTATAGCAGTGTTGTGCCGCTAGAAATAAATAAGACTTATGATGTTTTGGCAAAAGTGACATTAATTGGGGTAGGTTGGTTTATTCGTTGTTTTAAATCCAAACCATTTGGTATATAGTGTTACCTGCTAAGGATTTTATATTGTTATTTCATAAATGCAAGGAATTGCACACTTATTTCTTTCTTCTGCAACTGTTAACTTTTCTTGAAGACCAGTGTTTGAAAATTGCAGGACTGTTTCTATGTCAACCTCGGTATTTACTGAAATAATTTTTTTTGTGTTATTCCTCCTAACGTGATCGTGTTCATTTAGAATTCTTTCTTTTCGAGGAATATATTTATGAACGAAGAGTGTCATAAATATACCATTTACTGGTCTAAATATGTGTTACAATTTTTAAAATTTTCTTGGAAGGATGCGCGTATGACCCCCAAACCCTCTTCCCCGTCATTGGTCTGTCGAATTATTACTGACAGTCTCTTCTCAAGGTTGGCAGCTATGTTATGTACACATATCACAAGTATAATAATACACACAGTTCCTGTAAGTCTTGAGGTCATGAAAAGTAAATGCTCATCCGATAGAAGCACGATACGAAAATACTGTACCAGCTCATGAAGGTAACACACTTATGATTTCTGGTATACTGTATACTAGAATAATATTAGGCACTATCCAAACAGAAATTCAGGCCTCAACAGGTATTTAGCAGCCATGTCGTATTTTGTGCCATAGAGGCAGTCTTATAATAGCACCTAGTGAAGTAAGAATTGTGAGGAAATGAGCTGCAGGCTTCTTTATATGGCCCCACTACAGATGTCCTGCAATATTGATGGATTCTATGAACATGTAAGCTGTAATGACCACTGATTACTCACTTTTTATTATATAAACTGTCATGTATAGTTAGCACATCTTCAGGGTGCAATCTGCTTTGATAGTGAAATCATACCAAAGATCACTTTTTTGCAAGTTTTGTTTATTATTAAACAACTAGTTTCAGCAGTCATGCCTCATTTACATAAAATAATTACAAGCTTGTGGTAGCTTGTGGAGAGTGCTGTAGTTTAAAAATGGCTTGTTTCATGTTACATTTTAAACAAACATCACTAGGGACAGGAAAAAATCATTGTTATTTTATGGCCAAAGTCGGTGTTATTTTTCTGGTAATCGTTTTCCATTTGCAGTACTATATTTTTGTCTTATTTAATAATTTTTCAATTGCACGCTGGAAATTACACTATTCCTAAGATACAATGCGTCTAATTTGATGTAGGTGGTGAAAAAATAATTTTGTCAAAAAAGATTGATGCAAATATCTATGTAAATATTTTTTATTATTATTTTTTTTTATACACAAAGTTTTTTTTTTTTTAAATACTGTGGAAAAAACTGTCAATGATTGACACTAGGACTTTTCTTGCTGACTTAAATATTTCTGTTATATTGTCACAATTCCTAGAGAATAACGATATTGAAAAATAGAACAACATATTTTAATGTAGGTTAAAGAAAACTCTTTGCCTTTGCAGCGGTATTGTAAAAAAAATAATTAATTAATTAATTGAATAAAACTAAAAAAAGTATTTGCTACAATATAAATTTTTATATGAAAGTCACCAAAAAACTTGAAGGTTCACATATTTTTAAAGTATTTCTCAGGAAAAAAATATTTATAAATATGTAGAAAACGTATTAATTCAAGCATAACATATTTCAAAATTTGAATTTTCGTAATATTTTTTAATGTTTAGTCACATCCAGCTTTGAAACTAAGTTTATAATACACTTTTTGGTTCAAGTTCAACTTTTAAATTTTGTTTCCCGTCAGTAATATGGACATTTAATACAAAAACATTTATTTTAATGTACAAATGGTAGTAAGGCTCAGTTATTCATGTGTTTTACAGTGCCAGATCTTCAACTCCATAACATAAACTCTTCCTCCACATCCCCCACCCCCTTCCTTTTCCCACTCGGTGTCCTTTTGTTGCGCCCCTCCCCTAATAAGTGTGGTTTCTGCAAACATCTGGACAAGTGACATAAACAATCAAAACATAAATCTGTCATCAAACAAAATAAATTTTTCTTATGGAAATGGCGCCTTAGTACACTAATGTTGGCAACGGAATGCTTGTTTTCGAGGTTAATTGACTGACCAGACAATGGTTCATAACTTGTCGAGCATACAGCAAGAACAGCATTAATTATTTATTTCATGGTCAAAACAAAATATTATTCCCCTCATTCTATGTGACTGACTTTTCAAAGAGCATTCAAAGTTCATTTCCAGCATTAGCACGTTACACCGGCACTTTTGTAAATAAAATTTTACTGACTAGGTTAAAGTGGACAAAGCCCAGAAGATGAAAAAAAAATTAGCATTAAAAAAGGAAGTGTTTGTTTTAATCCAGTTCAGTGATTATAAGCCTGAGAGAAATCAAACAAGAAGACCAAAAGTAGTAACCCAAGTGGCAGTGAAACAGTAACAATAACATTGCAGTCAAAAAATATAATGCCGTTCAGCCTCGACACTGTTCAAAGACCTGTTAAAGTGCAGTTCCGTCAGCCAAAGCTGTGCATGCAGAATACGTCGAATTTACAAACTGCTAGCTTTGCATATGATCACAGAAAATAATCTCAGATGGTTTCAAAATGCTGGAAACATTTCAATAAAGAAATCCAATGAAATTAGCAAACAATCATATCAATATTAATTACTGTAATATCTTCATAATTTAACACAGAGAGAAATACACTTGCCGACAGTTACCGATTGGAAATCTACTACTGTCAATATGACCGTCTAACAATGTGTGGTGCCATATAATTACAGTATGTATTACAAAATAATAAAACAGCCACCACATTTGGATAGGGAACATATCTACATTAAATATATCACTGACATCATTAAACTTACGATGTTTCTTAACCAGATACAGTGTAATTTAATTGAAAACCGCTAATTTCGTGGTAATTCCAAAAAATTGACAAATTTGTATTATTTCCTTAAAAACTGCAGAAATCACATTATTTCTCGCATTATCGTTAAAACAAATTTTTCCTGTCTCTAAACATCACTAATACATGGAGTACTCAAAGACATTTTTAAAAAAATTCAGATTCTGCTCGATTAGCATGACAGCCACATTTGAGATAAAGGAAACCCACATGTTACGCATTCCCATGGATTTAAACATTGTTTTAGTATTAATGTGTGGGA
This sequence comes from Locusta migratoria, assembly GCA_026315105.1. NCBI lineage: Eukaryota > Metazoa > Arthropoda > Insecta > Orthoptera > Acrididae > Locusta > Locusta migratoria. Next base: position 288,213,376 of record CM048747.1, on the reverse strand, counting down.
TGGTGTCATCCATGTTTATCTGATTGGCCAATCACTTTTACCACCCCATTTAATGGCTCAAACCTACTTGGCTTACCTACCCACATTACTTACTGGTGCAGCATTTAGAGGATGTGCCAGTCCATATCTATCAGATGCCGTGACTCCAGCATTATGATGCACCAATCCAATTCTCTTGCAGTGTCCATAATCTTCACTCACAGGTACATTGCAGTGGTCTGATTCGTTGACCACAACATTTTCGAAAATGTCTCATAGTGTACTCACATATTAGTGATATTTATTTCAAATGTAAGGTTTAAAAAGCCATTTTTAAACAATAGCACTCTCTGTTAGCATCCACAAGCTTGTAGTTATTTTTTGTAAATGAGTTGACAGTTGACACTTAGTTAGGAATGGGGGACTGATGACCTAGCTGTTTAGTACCCTAAAAAATTTGAGGGGGGGGGGGGGAGAGAGAGAGAGACATCTAAAAATGGCAGCTAGACTGCTGAAACTAGTTTGTGCAATAAAAAGGGGGGGGGATCTTTGGCATCATTCCTTATAAAATGTCAGTTTTAAAAGAAATAACATTGAATAACATGACTACCAAGTTTGGTAATTAAAATCTCTGAAGGTTAATTTGTTTTCTTACCTGTATTCATTAGTAATATACAGAACAATATTCTGGAACAATTAAGGCTTAGTTGTTGTTGTGGTCTTCAGTCCTGAGACTGGTTTGACACAGCTCTCCACCCTACTCTATCCTGAGCAAGGTTCTTCATCTCTTCATAAGAATGGCAACCTATATCCATTTGAATTTGCTTACTCTGCGATTTGTACCCCACACACTTCCCTTCAATGCTAAATTCACAATTCCTTGATGTCTAAGAATGTGTCCTACCAATCGATCCCTTTTTTTTAGTCAAGGTATGCCAGAAATTCCTTTTCTCCCCAAATCTCTTCAGTACCTCTTAATTAGTTATGCAATCCACCCACCTAATCTTCAGCATTCTTCTGTAACACCACATTTCAAAATCCTCTATCATTTTCCTGTCCGCACTGTTTATCATCCATGTTTCACTCCCATACAAGGCAACACTCCACACAAATGCCTTCAGGAAGGACTTCCTTGTGCTTAAATTAATATTCGATGCTATAAAATTTCTCTTTTTCAAAAACGTTTTTCTTCCCATTGCCATTCGGCATTTTATATCCTCTGTACTGCGACCATTATTTGTTATTTTACTGCCCAAGTAACAAAACTCATTCACTACCTTTATTGATTTGTTACCTGGTTTAATTCCTTCAGCATCATTTGATTTTCTAATACTGCATTCCTTTACCCTTGTTTTGCTCTTGTTAATGTTCATCTTATATGTTGCTTGCAACACACTGTCCATCCTGTTCATCTGTCCCTCTAGGTCCTTTGCTGTCTCTGACAGAATTACAATGTCATCAACAAAATACAAGGTTTTTATTTCTTCACCCTGAACTTTAATTCCTTCCCCAAATTTCTCCTTGATTTCCTTTGTAGCTTGCTCAATGTAAAAATTGAATAACATCGGGGAAAGGCTACAACCCTGTCTTACATCCTTCCCAACCACTGCATCTCTTTCATGCCCTTTAACTCTGACAATTGCTGTCTGGTTTTTGTACAAGTTATAAATAACCTTCCGCTATCTATATTGTACTCTTGCTGATTTCAGAATTTGAAAGAGTGTATTCCAATCAACATTGTCAAAAGCTTTCTCCAAATCTACAAAAGCTAGAAACGTAGGTTTGCCTTTCCTTAATCTATCTTCTAGGATAAGCCGTAAAGTGAGGATTGCCTCCCGTGTTCCTACATTTCTCCTGAATCCAAACTGATCTTCCCCAAGGTCAGCTTATACCAGCTTTTCCATCCATCCGTCAATAATTCGTGTTAAAATTTTGCAACCGTGACTTACTAAACTGATGGTTCTGTAGTTTTCACACCTGTCTGCACCTGCTTTCTTTGGAATGGGGATTGTTACATTTTTCTTAAAGTCTTAGGGTATTTCTCCTATCTCATAAATCTTATGCACCAAGTGAAATAGTTTTGTCATGGCTGGTTCTCCCAGAGACTTCAATAGTCATCCACTCCAGGAGCCTTGTTTTGACTTAGGTCTTTCAGTGCCCTGTCAAATTCTTCTCTCAGTATAGTATCTCCTATTTCATCTCCATCTATATCCTCTTCCCTTCTACAAGGCTTAGAACACCCAAGTATTCAATACCTAAAAATATACAAAATATGCTAGAAAGTTCTGAATGGCACATGTATGAGAAAGTTGCTTACTAACATTCCTCTGTTGTCGTGTTTCTATTCATTCCAATAACGTATTACACATATTTGGATTTATTGGTAGTTAGAAAAGAACAAAAGAAATATGCGTGCCTTTGAGGTCTTCTTCCTAATTGCAACTGTTTCCTGTGCACTGTATTCACTCTAGAATAAGTCATGTACCTGCTTTTAACTTTGAATTAAATACTAGCAGTTGAGAGCATTAATGATGTTTCATCAAATTTTAAGAGCAAAATGCTCAGCTGTTTATGATGTAATTAATTCCTTGTTTGATATACTCTCTTCATTTTGCAGCAAAGCCGATGGGCCCTGATATGTGTGCTGTGTCGAGAGAGAGTTGGTGCTTGCATCCAGTGCTCAATCAAAACTTGCAAGACAGCCTATCATGTGACTTGTGCTTTTAAGCACAGTCTGGAGATGAAGGCAATTATTGAGGATGAGAATGCAGATGATGGTGTTAAGCTCAGGGTGAGTTTGATGAAAACATTTATTGACTAACACTGGCAGCAGCTTCAGATTAATACAGCAAACTCCATAATTATGTATAGGTTATTTAGAATTCCTATTATGCATGTGTAGGTGTTAGAGTGGGCTCCAGACAGCAGTATCTCATAATGAAGTCTGTAAATGTTGCCTTTGAAAAATGGAAGTCAGTACAAGTTGAGAGGGGTTCTTTTTCTTTTAATGTGAAGTTTTTTATGACAACATGCCATGTTTCATCAGATAACCAAATGACTTTAATCAAATGTGCATCATTTGCAAGAAAGAAAATGTGTTAAAGAATTACAGAATACACATTATCTGAGATCACTGTTGGGTTGCTCATCTTTGCTGAAAGTTTATAGAATGTGTGATTAGTACAGTACACTTATCACAAATGCTTTCTGGGTCTGGCCATCCATCACATGTCATTTTTGGAGGATTGGAGGAACAGCCTTAGGAAAACTCCATGTTAAAAGCTAATAGGGCTGATTGTAGTCATGGCCAAATGCAACACATTGTAAACTTGTACAACTAATCGGCCAGAACCCATAGATAAGAAACTGCAAAATCGCAGTTTCTATGGATGTATCCTAGAGTACATCTGGCAAATGCACTATGAACAGCAACTTCACCCATACCATCTCCATAGGGTGCACACTATTGGGTCCAACTGATTTTGTGCCGTGTGCCTTATTACTGTGCACAATTCCTACACCACTGTGTCTAGGTTCCATTCCTCATATCATGCTTTCCACAAATGAATTGGATTCAAAGTGCAGCAGCCAGAGGTGCCACTTGTATGACTGTGTTGTGTGTTTGTGTGATTGCATGAATGTTCTATTTTCTGAAGAAGGCCACGGCCGATTGCTGAAAGTCTTGTATGTGTGTGTCTTTTGTATGTACCTGTCGCAGCGCGTTGCCACATTTTTGCAGTGAGTTGTAAACTGTCTGTATTACTATATTATTAATTTCCTTCATCTCAAAGGTGTCTGTCATGATCTTCACTATTTGGTAACTCATGGATAGGATCAGTGGTCTGATTCGTAGACCACCACACTCACCCAATTTTACATACTTGGTCATTTTCATGTGGGTCTACGTGAAGATTGTTGTTCACAAGACCCCTGTGAAATCACAGTACAATCTCCTTGCTCTTGCATCGGTCACAGTGGAGACCATTCAGGATATTGAGCTGCTTTTTGTTTAACCCATTTGTATAATAGATAAAAGAAAAATTTTAAAAGTGCCTCAGTACATACAGTAACATATCTTTCTTATTTTTACGATCCTTTTTGAAGCTGTTCTGTGACAACAGCAGAAAATTGTGTGTTTGGAAATTTACATCTGTATGTGTGTGCCTGTTGTTACAAAACATAAATCTGATGATGGAAATTTCTGAAACTTGTCATTAACTCTTTATGGCCTGAATTTTTATCTTTTCACTTTGATATTTCAAAATTTTTCTGTGATATGTTAATTGTAGGAAAATATTTTTAGTGTAAAGGAAAACCAAATCAAATGATACTATATAGACCTGACGAGACTTACAAGTACCAAATAACATTTACAAATTCATTCTTGGGATTTATAATATATTTCGCTCCTAACCAATCATTATCTTAAATTGACTTACCGAGTAACAGGGAAAAAATTATGAAGATCGCTTTCCCACAGGAAATGCACAGAATACAAACTGAACACTCACCTGTATACAACTAAATAGCCCAAGGTCTGCGTGCTGAAATTCAAATTTCTTTGGCGTCACAGATATCACATCAATGGAAGAACTGTGATGCATTGACAATGTACCAAAATAAGAATAAGTGGTGTGCTACATTTCTGCGACAATTCAAATGACAAAGAATGTTTTACACTCATTTTTATGAAGTGGGACTTTGAAGTCACATCAGATCATAAAGGGTTAAAGTAACACTGTGCAGGAACTGTGACCTGTAATTTTTTTCTTTTGTTTTTACCTTTCCAGCTTTCTACAGCACTATCAATTAATTTCATCTTTATAGTCTACCTCTCTCATAATTTCAAATCACACTGACAAAACTTAAAAGACCTATTTATCATATTCAGCTTCGAGAGCCTTCGTAAAAAAAGCATACACTCTCTCTCTCTCTCTCTCTCTCTCTCTCTCTCTCTCTCTCTCTCTCTCTCTCTCTCTCTCTCTCTCTCTCTCCCCACCCCTCTCTCCCCCTCCCTCCTCCCCCCCCTCCACCTCCCTCTGCACATACACATACAGCTGTTCTGAGACTGCAACATGTGATACCCTGTAGCAACAGTAATAGCCATCACAACTAAATTTTGCTTATTATTATTATTTTTCAAGTTTTGTCCCTGAATTTCGATACCTCAAGCAACAGAGGAAAGAGAAATTCTGTATTATTCATCTTTGAATGTAGCAGCCTTTCAAATATTTAGAGCAACAAAAGTAAATTTCTGTGCGTCAGCACCAACAATGCACAAAGCTTGAGTCATTTGTAGGATGCAATTTTGCTTGTCAGTTTTGACCTGTAATGTCTGCTTTTTGTGTTGTGATGTCATTGTTGTGCAATAATTTTTTTGAGTTGTCTGTATTTAGAGGTGGTGTGTGTCAGCATGTGGTGCCGTGTTCTTGTGGTGGGAGTTAAATGGTTTTCATTAGTTTTTGGTTGTAATGTCTGTATGGTGTGTGACATTCTTTGGACTTTGGTGGTGTAGTTGCATCTCTTACAGTTGTTTTCTGCTGTGTGCTTTACTACATGTTTTAGTAGTGTGTTATTTCCACTTTTGCCTGCATTTTCATAAATTCATGTGTTTTACTGTTCCTGTTTTGATTGGATGGATATAATGATTAAATTTCTTTCTCACTGTATTGGGGGGGGGGGGAGACTATGTTTGCCACTATAGAATTTCTTCAGTTGCTTGATGTTATAACTGATTATGTTCGGTGTACAAGATGTCGACAACAAATGAAGCTAACAAAAGTCATGCTGAGGAAGGATGGGTGAGGGGCCTTTTGCACGCATGTGTGTGTGGTTTATTTTTTGAGTTAGCGTTTTGTATTGAGGGACATACTTTTGGTAAGTGGTTTTTTTTTTGGTGAATTTTTCTAGTGTAGCCTCTATTGGTGTTGATGGTCGCTGAGAATGTTTGTGTAAGGTTCAGATCACTTCTTCTTCTTCTTCAGTGTTCAACCCTGAGATTGGTTTGCGGCAGAGCCTTGCTCTTCATTTCCACAAATGTATTACATCCAATGTGTTCACGATCTGTTGCATGTATGACAACCTGGGTCGTCCCCGGTGATTTCTTCTCTCAATAGCTCCTTCTCCTATTGTTCTAACGATGTTGTTATGTTTTAGAATGTGGCCTACCAGTTTGTTTCTTCTTGTCTGGACGTTTTTCCACAGAAATCTGGTTTCCTGTACTCTTCTAAGCACTTCCTCTCTCTCTCTCTCTCTCTCTCTCTCTCTCTCTCTCTCTCTCTCTCTCTCTCTCTCTCTCTCCAGCTGATCTTCATCATCCTTCTGTAACACCATATCTCCAGGGCTTCTACCTGTCTTCCTCCCTACTGTTCAGGCTTCACATCCATATAGGACTATACTCCAAAGCTTTCATGGTAAATTTCCTTATTTTCAGACTGATATTATTGCTGGTGAGTAGGTTCTTCCTCAGATTAAAAGCAATTTTGGCATACTGTATTCTGCTCACAATTTCTTTCTGGATTCTACCATCCCTTGTGATTTTGCTTACTAAGTATGTAAATTCCTCTATAACTTCTAGTGCCTCTCTTCCAGTTCTTATTCTTAGAGGTTCATATTCTGTTTCAGTACTGCAGACCACCACTTTTGTCTTCTTCTTGTTTATTCTCATTCCGTGCTGATTACATAATATTCTTTCCATTGTTCTGAGGACTTTCCCTATATCCTCTTTTGTCTCTGTGACCACAACAATATCATCTGCATATCACAGCATGTCGATCTTCTGCCCATTAATTTTGATCCCTACATCAATAGTTTCGCAAACTTGGTCTATAGCTTCCTGGATGTAAGTGTTGAATATTAGAGGAAAGAGAGCACATCATTGTCTCCCCACCTTTTCTAATTCTTGCTTCTTGTTCTTGCTGAAAATGCCTAATCTCTACCGTCTCAGTCTTGTAGAGGCAGAGTATCACACAGATATCTCTGTACTTAATGCCAGATTTCCACAGCACTCTGAACATCTCTTGCCAGATGACATCTAGGTACACAAAGGCAGTATAGGTTGGTTTATTCTTATGTGCTCCCTTTTCAATGAGGATTCTCAGTGCTTTGAATTGCCTATCTTGTTCCCAATTCTCCTCAGAATTATTTTGATGGGACTTTTTGATTCATGGGATACAAGGCTTAAGGTCTGGTACTGTTCACATTTTGTAGCTGCAACCTTATTTGGTATAGGAAGAATGGTGCATTTCTAGAAGTCTGTCAGTAGCTCTCATATGTTATAGATTAACATAATCAGTTCAAGTAGCCTCAGTTTGCTGCTGTCACCAGCATCCTTGATTAGTTCTGCAGGGATATCAGCCAATTCTGATGCTTTGTTGTCCCACAGATCTCTAAGAGCTTTGTCAAACTCTTCTTGCAGAATGTCGTCTCCATCATCTTCTTCAACTTCCTCTTCTTTTTGTATTATGTCCTCTGAAAGAAATATTCCCTCATATAACTCCTCAATGTATACTTTCCATCTCATCACTGTCTTCACCAAACAGCATTTTTCTTTCTTTGTGTTATTGTACCTGAGTTTGTTGTATTGCCTTTGTTTAAAAAAAAAACTTGTTTGCTGTTCTGTAGGCGAAATCAGTTCTTCCACTTCCCTGCACATTTTTTCAATAAACTTTTCTAGCTTCTCTATTGATTAAATTCCTTCTGCACTCAGGTTTTCCTTGTATGTCAGTTGCATTTTTGTATCTTCTCCTGTTTTCTATAAGCTGAATAACATCTGCTGTAATCCATTTCCTCTTGTTTTTGAGTTTTGTTTTCCCAACTATTTTTTCTGATGCATTGTGTATACAAAATTTAATTTGCTTCATTTACTCCACCATTTTGAAAAATTTTAGCTAGTAGGTTACATGTTTAGTTTGCATGGTACTTTGGCAGTTCCTCTGTTTTCAGTTTTTCTAGTTCCCATTTTAGTTTTACTGTCTTCTTCTTCTTCTTCTTCTTCTTCTTCTTCTTCTTCAGACACTTGAATTTGAGTGAACTTTTCATCAAGACCAGGTTATGGTCTCTACCTATGTATGCAGATGATTAGCTCCTGCGTATTTTACCTGATTCTTAAAATGTGATTTTACTAGAATGTAAGCAGTTTGTTGTCTCCGTAAGTCTTCTGGCGCCTTCCATGTGTATCTTCTATGTTGGAACAGTGTGGTCCTTCGAGCAAAACTCAATTAGTTGGTCTCCTCTTTCTTTCTTTCTTTTTCATTTTTTCCCCCGAAGTTCATATTTGCCAATAGTACCCTCTATGGGTTCTTCATCCACAATTGCATTCCATCCTCCCATAATAATCAGATTTTCATGGCCTTAATGTGTCTCATCGCATTTCTTATTTCTTCGTATATTTCAACAACAACCGAACCTTTCTTTTTTTTTATGTTGGCAGGTGAACTTCTATTATTACAGTGTCCTTTGTTTTAGTTTCAAGCTTGACTAGTACTACTCTTACGCACGAGACAAAGCTTTTTCTCAAAATTATTCCAACTACTCCCATTCCTGGTCTGTTTTGATCAGTTTCTGTATTCTTCAGACCAAGTCACCTGATTGGTGCCATCTCATCTCCAATATGCCTAGGATATTGATTACCAGTCATTCCGTTTCAAGTTTTAGGTTTTCTAATTTGCTACACTGCAGCAGTGTTCTCACATTCCAATATGTTACTTTAAAACTGGGATTCTTTATCTTCTCATTGTCAGTATATTTAGCAGTGGCCACCCAGAGATCCCATTGGGGGACTATTTTAGGTCCAAAACATTATGCAGAAGATAATGACATGATTTACTGCTAATGCTTGGGATATCTGTGGATCTGTAATGATGTGTTTTTTTTCCTTTTTCCTTCAACACCCTATGCCATTGACCATCAGTTGGTTGTTCCACCTCCAGAAATGATTTCTCATTTTCAGGACAAGAGGGTACCCTTCCCAGCAAATGCTGAGGTGATGACTTATGCCAGTTATCCCTCAGTCCCTATCTACATTAGCTGTCACAAAGTGAAGTTGCCCACTCTCTACGGCTCAGATCACTGTAAGCAGCATTTGCATAGTGTTTGTAGGTTGTCAACATACCGTATTGTATTTAAGTGGTGTGGTGTGATTATTGCTTTTGGCAAAGCCAACAAACATTAAAAGCGAGAAACTGGTTGTGGTAGCATACTGATCTGTAGCATAGTCAGAGATCTAGGTTAGGTTGAAGGCAACATTTGAGGGGTATTATAGGTCACTTGAAGTATTTCATACCATTCCAATGTTGATGAGATTTGGACGACAGTTGCTTGTTAACATTTTCTTGATTTTAGATGTAGTATAGGTTAATTTAAGTATTCATATTGTTTTATGCTATTGGTCTTGTACAAGGGTGTTATTTCCTTTCACTGTCTTCAATTGAGGTGTAGGTCAATTGAACTACTTGATTTCATGTATAGTTTTTTTGTTCATCTTTAGTTTTTATTTCATATATTTTGTTGTTGTTGTTATTATTATATTTTGTGTGTTTGTGGTTAGCTTTTTGTCATTTTTTCCCTGCTTAGGATGTCCTTGCCCGCCCAAACCCCCACATCCTATGCTTCTCCCATTAGTGTAATTATTTTATGAGTTTTACATTAATTTTCACAGGGTTGTATATGCTTTTGTCTGTGATTTTCATGGTTCTTTTGGTCACTATATTGACCTATGAATATATATGTCATTGCTACTGTGCTGATGACATCATGGGTCAAAGCAAATAGGTGAAATTGTGTTGTAAAATTATGCCCAAGGCTTTATGATTTTTGTCAGAGTTTGTAGCTGTTAATATGTCATGGTCACGACCTTCAAATATGTGGTTCGGTAGGAACCTAGTAGTAGAGTTTTGCACCTCAGAAATACTGTCTTCTGTTTCTACGAATTTCATGTAACCAGTGATAGGTGAGAAAAGATGGAGTGAATTGATAGTGCCAGACTTGAACTGATTGTTTGGTTTGGTGTTTTACACAGCGCATATTTGTGACTTACATAATTTATTATTTGTATGGTGTCATTATAAACTGAATCTCTGGTGTTCTACCTAGCCCCTTGACTTAATTACAAAACACTAATCATTAGAAACTAAAATTGCTAGACAAAGCATTGTACCAAAGCAAAGTATTCTTTGTGCATAATCAAACTCTCATTTTTAATTGCATTATTCTTCAGAATGCTGTATCTGTCTCCTGTCCCATCCCAAGCATAAAACAGGTCACACTTTCACATATATGCTTGTCAGAAATATATGTTTCAACATATCTTCCAGTTGGTGATTAGGCAGAAAATGAAGCCGAAACATGATTGCTACTTGTGCTTCCCATGATTCATCATGCCATTTCCAGCATCTACAAAAAGCAGAAAAAGTTTTTTCACAAAATTAACCTTGCTTAATTTAGCCCAACTGTTAAACATATGACACGAACCCAACTACTGTAGATGTATCTTCATCCATTCTGATTTGTACTTAATTCATTTTAGAATGAATCAACTTTGTTTTGATTTTGATATGTGGCATTTCTCCCCACTCCCCTTAAACCTTCCACCCCAGTCCACCCCCCTGACCCCTCTCCATTGCATTTAGAGTCTTATTCTTCAACTGTGAGTTAGGTTCAGGTACTTTATTTGTTTTATTAAAATTTTAGTCTCATTTATCAGGTTTGGCTTAGATTTGGGTAAATATGTTAATATCCTTTTCCATGCCTACTCCAACCCTTTTCCAAACTCTTTGCCCCTCATATCCCTGCAGTAGATGTAGATGTAACATGTCCTGTTCATCATACCTCAACCACCTGCTCCAAACTTATCAAAGGCATCTACTATCCCATCACAGGCAGGGCAACGTGGGAAAACAGTGATGTGATCTTCAAACTAAGCTGCAAACACTGAGGAACTTTCTGTGTGGGCATGAAAACTAACACACTGTCTGTCCGCATAATGGGCATCAATAAACTGTGGATAACAGACAGCTAGACCACACACTTGCTGAACATGCGGCTGTGCATGATGTGGCTCACTTCAAAGACAGCTACACAGCCTGTGACTTTCCGATGCTTCCTACCAACACCAGCTGTTCCAAATTGCACAGATGGGAATCTCCATACACTGTACCCTTTGTTTCTGAAACCTCTCAGGCCTTAATCTCCATTAGTTCGATTCTCTACCATCTCTCCCCTTACCTACTCACACACCAGAACCACATACACCTTCCGTTTGGTAAATGTACTCCATTCTCTCTCCCCCTTCACTTCCTCTCCACCCCCCTCCCTTCCATCTCATCCCAACCAAAACGGCACCTAGTGGTCTGTCCTCTCCAATGCAGCCTGAGCACACTTTGCCAAACAGACTATTGTGTTCCCCCAACCAAATCTTGCATCCATCCCCTCCAGCCCTCCTTCGCAATCTGGCTTCATTTCCATCACTGATGGCAACTTCTACAGGATGTCCCACAGTGCAGTCCACCACAGCGACTGAAGGTAGCAGTTGTGTGTGTCAGAGTTAATGTATTTATATTTCTGTCAATGATTCTGTGAGCCGAAAGCTGAATATGATCAAGAAGTTTCATTGTGACATCTGTGTAGTTAATGGCAATGTATACTTTTGAAAATAATGTTGTAATCTTTCCTGACTTTCTGTTGTCAGAATGAACTGTCCTAGAATTTTCAACTGCTTTGAATGTTGCTCACTGCTTCAATGCAGTAACTCAGAAGGATTCAATGTAGTAACTTTGAAGGATTATTAATTCTTATTTTCATACACTGTGTCTAAAAATACATCCCTTTTAAATGCCATCAAATGATAATTGCCATTCCCTTTGAAAGAGGGTGGTTTTTTGTTTGGTAATTAAAATCATGTTTAGGTTACTACTCTGTTCTTTCTTTTGTGTTTCCAGTCATATTGCCAGAAACACAGTCTAACAAGCAAGAAGGAAAAGAGTGGTTCTGCTTCTGAGGACGAAGACTCCAAGAGGAAGAAGAGAAAGGACATGACATCTGAAGAAAAGAATCAAGCACGAGCAGCAAAGTATGTTCATTATCAAATTTCATCTCAAAATTTGGATGGAAGTGTGTATTTTTGCACATATTAAGAAACAGGCTTTTCATTCTTCCTACCCCCTTTTTCGGTCTGCAGGTACATAAAAACTTGCTCTAGCTATATACAATATTACGCAATTTTGAGAATCTATCTACATTCCTTTGTAGAAGATGTTTATGCCAGTATTGAATTATTAATATATACTGTTTGTATGTCTACCAATATAAGTACTTTTCAAAATTATCTGAATGCTTTAAAAATGTCATTGACGAAAGAAAAAGTTACTTTTGAATTAGGTCATATGGTCATTGCTGATACTATTTTGTTGCACTTGGTATACTGTGACGGTCTCAAGTTCTATTGAGCGGATGTTAAGTATTACTAATAGAAATTTCTCTGGTTGTGAAAAACTGCAGAATACAGAAACACTATTGTCACAACGTTGCCAGATTGAGGTAATTGAATCATAAAATTGCTGTAATTGAAATTAGTATACAAGGTGTATTGGAAAGCTTCATTGGATGCATATCATTCCCTTCCATGCTAGTGGTGGCGGCTGGTGCAGCAAAAGTGGTGGATAATTAAATAATTCAGACAATAAAGAAAATTAGAGTTATATATAAATAGCTGACCTTTAAAAGTATTCAACATTACCCATACCACTCTTTTAATCTTGTTTGTAAAGTATTTGAAAGTGGTGAACTAACACTTATTGCGGAATCATTTGAAGCATGTTGGTCACTTGTTTTTATATATCCACAATTTTGAATTCTGTGTGCTCAAATTTCTTGCTCAGTGCAAGGTGACTGTTCTTCAGCAGCCTCCTTAATCACCAGAATTGATCTTGAGAAACTATTCCTCCTCCTCCTGCCCATCCTCTCCCCAACTATATATTAGCCCTGAAAGGCGACATTGTGCCTTACTGTAGTGCCTTTAGTGATTTTACAAGAGGTTTTTGCTGATACTTTCCTACCTAGTTTACAACCAGTGCCAAAATTATATTAGAGCTACACTTACTTTGTTGGCCAGTTGTCTTTGGCAAATTCCTTCATTTTCTCTGACCATTCTCTGTAATTTCCAGAAGCTCCTGGTATTAAAATCATTGATATTTGTTAATAATTAAATGTAATTGCAACTATTGCAAACTGTGGTTCTATAATATGAACATTTGACAACAATGACCATTCTGTCCCTGTAATTTAAAGGTCTGGTACACATGACAAAATATATTACCAATTTGATTGTACACACATTCTACAAATTGTCCTAGTTTTTGGAATTATTGGTTTCTTCTTCTTTGGGGGGGGGGGGGGGAGAAAGAAGGGTAGGCTGCAGAATAATAAACAGAAAGAACTGGTCACTCAGACGCCAGGATGGAGAGACTTAAATATAATGAAGTCAAGAGACAAAGATCTTGTGGAACTTCTCTTGCTCGAAAAATCACAAGTTTTGCTTTCAAACATCTTGTAGTTAAATATAACTAGGGTTGTGTCCGAGTGGTTCGGCCGAATCCACTATTCACCGAATCTAGCACACTAGCTTTGGATTCGAGATTAGGTGCATAATGGCAAAATACTACCAAATCCCGAATCCAAAGTGTTATATGGAAACTTTCAGTTACAAATGTTGTAATTCACTTTGCATAACAGTGCACTTTCATTTGCATTATTTACTTTATTTTCCATAGATCCGCTGAAAGACGCGATGTCATAAAATGAAATGACCTCACTTTGAATAGTTCTGATAAATGTGCTAGGAGCCGCCACAAGTAACTTTTCCCGTCTAAAGGCCGTTAATATAAGCAGTGCTATACAGACTTGCTTAGCAGGCGAAAATATAAATACTGGCTAAAACTTTTGTGTTCGTAAAAAAAGGCCTTTCAAATATAAGTAGCAACAGAAATAAATTTCTTTACGTAAATACCAACAATACATAAGGCTTTAGGATTCTTGCACGAGTTGCCTCATTCTGATTTCACATATTGTTTCGTCGAATTTTGTGAAGTGCTGGGGTAATGGAACTCTAATGAAGCACTAGGATTTTGAGAAGAAAGTTATTTATTATATGGAGAAAAAGAAAGTTCTAACCTTACATCATCCAGGTGGGATGATGTCAATTCAGCAACCACTTGACGTCTGTTTCAATAAATCATGTAGGGTCAAGCTTAAAAACATGTATAACGACTGCCTTTTGAAAAGTGACAGACAACTGACACCAATGGGTCATGTAAAACAAGCAAGTGTGCCAATGGAATGATGATACCTGGAAGTGGGTTCCAAATCAGATTGCCTAACAGGCATTTAAAAATGTTTGAGATCGAATGCACTAGATTGTACGAGGGATGATGCTCTGTAGTACTAGGGAACTGAATAACAAGGAATCAAGTGATAGTGATTCAGAATTACCGTACCGGTATCTGATTGCTGTTATAAATATTTTATAAAATTTTTATTATGAGTCTAATAAAATTGGTTTATATTTCCGCATTTAATTTCATACAATAGCCGTACATTTGAAGTCATATCTAAAAGCCATTATGTAACGCCGACTGGCAAGCATGTGTTGCGTCAATATGCTTGACGCTACAACCACTGTCTTTGTGCTACAACTTAATGTGCTTTTTATTGGGGGCAAGGGATTGTTCCTATGAATCGTGATTCGTAAATTCCACACTCTTTTCGCCATAAGAACAGGAATAGTTAGAAATAAAATGGCAACTGACTTCTAGTACCGATTTTTAAATCTTCTACAAATAAAAATTCTGTGCAGACAAGTAATGTCATCTTAAATGTTGAAAGAATAAATAAATCTACAAAATACCCTTGCTTAACCTTCCAAAATGCGCAATCTGCACGTTAAGTACTTTTCACAGTTCCGAAATGTCTTCATGGCAATAACAAGTACACACACATTGAATAAAAGCGAATTTCTCTGTGTCTGAATGTCCTGTCGGTCACTTGTGTAATGCCTGATATCTCACTATAAAGGTATTTAACATTTACACATACTAACATATTTTTATGATTTTTTTAACTTCCAAAATATATACTCAAGTTTTCAGGTTTTATTTTTGAGTCTTCCCCTTTGAGAAAAGAAGAAAATCCTTTGCTTTCATTATTCGTTATTTCATCAAAATGAAACATTTTGTAATAGAGTGAAGAAAGTTTCTTAATATCTTTTAGACCATGTAAACGACATATATACCAAAATGTTTCATACAAATTACTTTTAAGGGTAGGGGGTATTAAAAAATCTTTAAGATTTAAAATAAAAATCTAAATGAAATTTTGATTTTTTTAAATTTTACTCTTAATATTGTCATTTGGGATTCACTCCAGAAGGCTTTATCTTCATCACTGGCTGTGATAGAGTAGTAATTATTTTTAAATATATGTACTTGAGCTGAAAGATTATTTGGGTTCGAGATTTGGTTTGGGTTCGGAATTTGGCACATTTTATTCAAGATTTGCTATTCGGATTTGATCTGGTAAAATTGGGGTTTGAACCATTCCTAAATATAACCACTAGAAGTTTCTCATACGATGGCAAACTTCTGAATATGTAATCACATAGGTTGATACTGTCTAGTAACAGATGTGATTATACTTTAGAAGAGTGTGATTGTACTTGTTCAGAGTTATTACTGGCAGGATACTCTCATCCTAGAAGCTGAATGACATGTTCTTTTGTTTTAACCTCTTCCAACCGATCCCTCTAATAGTTCTATAAGCTATGTAGTTCACAGTACTGTTGCATGTGCCTATTGTTAATACTAAAATTTTCAAGTCCTAAATGTAAGTATTGGCAAGACATTCTGTCTTTTAATTTTATTGTTTTCTCAAGTGAACTACTCTCCTGATGCATATGCATATAGTGTTGTCGTTGTCGTTATTATTGCCTTATATATATATATATATATATATATATATCATCCCCCCAAATTCAGAACCTTCAACAGAAGAATCCCAGAAGTGCCCCTCTTGTCACCGGATACTTTCCGGGACTGGAGCGGACTCTAAATGTGGCTCTCCAGCAAGGATACGACTTCCTTAAATCCTGCCCCGAAATGAGATCCGTCCTTCATGACATCCTTCCTACTCCACCGAGAGTGTCTTTCCGCCGCCCACCTAACCTCCGTAACCTCCTAGTCCACCCCTATGAAATCCCCAAACCACCTTCCCTACCTTCTGGCTCCTACCCTTGTAACCGCCCCCGTTGTAAAACCTGCCCTATGCACCCTTCCACCACCACTTACTCCAGTCCCGTAACCCGGAAGGTGTACACGATCAAAGGCAGAGCCACTTGCGATAGTACCCACGTGATCTACCAACTGACATGCCTGCACTGTGAAGCGTTCTATGTGGGAATGACCAGCAACAAACTGTCCATTCGCATGAATGGACACAGGCAGACAGTGTTTGTTGGTAACGAGGATCACCCTGTGGCTAAACACGCATTGGTGCACGGCCAGCACATCTTGGCACAGTGCTACACCGTCCGGGTTATCTGGATACTTCCCACTGACACCAATCCTTCAGAACTCCGGAGATGGGAACTAGCCCTTCAGCATATTCTCTCTTCCCGTTGCCCACCTGGTCTCAACCTCCGCTAAATTTGAATTCCCACCCACCTTCTTAACATCTTTGCATCAGTTCTCTGGACAGAGCCTCTGCCTCAAGTGGTATCTCTGTCTAACTTCTTAACTTCTATAACTTAACTTCTTTGCTTTCTACAGTATGTCTGCCTAGGTGTACTTGTGTCTGTGTGAATGTGTGGGCATGTGTGCATTTGTTTACCCTCCATTTTTTCCCCCAAGGTAAGTCTTTCCTCTCCCGGGATTGGAATGGCTCCTTACCCCCTTCCTTAAAACCCTCATCATTTCCTTTTCCCTCTCCTTCCCTACTGCCTGAAGACGCAACTGGGTTGCGAAAGCTTGCGATTGTGTGTGTGTGTGTGTGTGTGTGTGTGTATTCATTTATTTATTTGTGATGCTGTCACACCTGTGCTCCTTCGCCTGGTGAGTAATCTTCGTCTATTTTTTATATATATATATATATATATATATATATATATATATATATATATATATATATATATAATTTTTTTTTATTTTTTTTTTTATTTTTTTTTTTTTTCCCCTGCTTGATGTTTTTGTTTTGAGCAATTTTCAGATATGCACCACTTATGACTAATTGCAAGTGGATGAGTGCCTCCTGATTTTATCGTACCTTCCTGCCCACTCCCAATTTTATTGTATTTTATTTTGCTTAAAAGATGTATACCTGGCATCTGCTGATAACTTTTGTGAGGTGTTATCTGCAACTTATTCTAAAAAGTGCAAGTGATAAAAAGGTGTAAACCTTTGGAAATCAAATTGATTTGCATAATTTCATTTTGGCACTAGCAGTTTATAGGCTGACAATTTGGTCTATCAGTATTTGTCATGTACCCCTGTAAATAATGAATGTCACCCAGAAATAGTCCATTGTTGTACACATCGAGAAAAAATCAAATTACTCTTGGTCTGAGTGATGTAAAAGCTAATATGTATTTTTGACAAACCTTGAGAGTTGGTGAATGGGTAATATATGAGATGTTGCTTTACTTTAATAACCATTAATGCATGAGAGAATGCTGTATTTTCTGAGCACTAGGACATTGCAGTTGTACATCTTAAGCAGAATATAAAGTATAAGGTTCATATTGTGTTCACTTCCTTTAATTGGTGACCCTGTTGTAATGTGTTTGGTTTTCTTTACTCATCCCATTGTTGGTATATAGTCCAATTATTTTTTTTTTTTCTTTTTTTTCTGTGATAAGAATTTATTTGTTAAATTTTAATAATTCAGAACGGGTGACCAGAAATTATTTCCAGAACACAAAATTCAAAGTACTGCCAACTGACACATTTAAAATAGGAAAGAATATCTAAAGCTATCTTTTTCTTCTTTTTCTTCTACACTTTTCTGACCTCTTCAGTACGCTGTTCTCTTTTCTGCTTCATTGGAAACATTTTTCCTGTATCCTTTCCTGAACTTTCTTCAGCGTGTTGGTCAGAGTGTATTAGTTCCTCCTCTTTGCCTTTCCTTCTACCTTTATCTGTGGTTCTTTTTGAGCTCACCATGCCACTTGATTACTGTCTTTTCTTGGCTTCCTTGTTATTTCCCATACTCTTTTAGTCATGCTATCCTTGTTCATCATGATTACAAATCTGGCAAACATAGCCATTATGAGTTTGATTTCTCTGATATCGTACTCGTGATTGAGTATCCAGAGCTTCCACAAGTTCTGGAAATTACAAAATTTGAACATTTCAATAAAATGCAAAAAATGTCTGGGGAAATTTGGAAAAAATCTGGAAAATTCCATTTTTTCTGAATGGATGAAAAGTCACATTCTCAGTTTGAAAATAACACTCACCCTTTAAAATATAAATCCTGCAAAGGGGAACATAACTTGATATTCATTCAAAGTTAGATTTAATAAACCATTCAGAAACACGAAAGTTCTTACTTTTTTGTCATCTCAACTGTTTACTTACCCTTATATCCAAATTCGTCAGGGGGGGGGGGGAAGCTAAAACTGTGTTTGGAAATGAGGAATTTATCTTTGGGAAACATTGGCAACTCTGTACAATGTTTCCATAGATCTTCATCCCTCTCACTTTTGTGTCCCAGCCTCGTCGCCGCTTTTGTGTCTCGTTTCCGTCGTAGGTGTTGGTGGCCGAGTAGAAAGACCAACGCAGGAATAAAGGATGCACGCTTGTACAGGTAGGATGTGGCCAGCCAGTTGGACAGCAGAAACTAGAAACACTAGAGTAAATTAGAACGAGATCTATATTTCTTAGAGACTTAGTAATACTTAACTTTTACATAGCTCAGTACTGCAGAATGCTGATACATAGTTGAGCTAGAGGCCTGCCTAGTGCCTGTCCGATAGACAAGTCTTCACTGGTGCCTATCTGATTCCGAAGTGTTAACTGGTTCCTATCTCAGTCCCAAGTGAATGATGTCGTTCAGTGGTGGCCACGAGCGGAGTTGTAGCAGAGGGCGCTCGTGGCTGACGTCGTAAGAACGCCGCGCCGTGCGAGCATGGCGGCGCACAGCGAAAGTAGGTGGCGCGCACTTTAGACTTGTGCGACACCACACTCACAACCACTTTTACCACCAGTATTTTCTTCAATATGTTTCTCTCATCTTTCTATAGTTATCCTGAGTATTTTGTCCTAATCTAATCATCTATTTTTATTTTTTATGTAATTGGGTTTCTGAGTGAATTGTGAATAGATAGAATGTTTATAAACATTCATTGCTGTCTGAATCAGACTTTAGTACTTGTGATATGTGTTAATGTAACGCTGTGTCAGCAACATGAAGTGTTTTAAATGGGGAATAATGTATTATTATTATTATAACAAAGTTTAGCTTTTAAAAATGATGCACAAGGTATAAATATATTATTAAGATTGGTAAAGACATTAATTTTCAAGTGCATATTTATAAACATTTTTTATTCTGATAAAATTCAGTTCAAAACTTGTTTCAGAAAGTACTTTTCTTTCCCTTTTCTAAAATTATGCCGGCCGAGTCATTTTTATGAACATTTATATGCGAACTTTAAACTGAGTCCTGTCACCCAGAAATTTTGCTGAACTACAAGCTATAGTTTTGTTTACTTATTTCCAGCATACTGGATGTCACGGACAGTAACTTCATTATTTCATCAATTTAATTCTAAGTTGAACATAATTTAGATTTTTATTATTGATGACTGCTTTCAGACATATTTTTGTTCATTTTCAAATAAACCTATTGGAGCAAAATATAAGTTGCTATATTTTGTGTATACAGTAAGACAATACCAAAGTACAGATAATTTATGAACTGTTTTCTACATACCAATATGATTTCTCTTCATATTGTATGAAATGTGTAACCTTGTTTTGATTTATAATTTATATGTGCTTTATAATGTTTTCAAGTAATAAATACAGTGACTATGTTTCATGTTTTATTTGCTGATTTTCTTTTTTGATCTGATACATGCTGTGTAACACATTGAAATGGCAATCTTGACACATTGTAATGCTTACATTAGTCGGTTTTCACACTTTTTAAGATTTGTATTTTTGATTATTTTAATTTTGTAATGACTCGTTGTTTCTGGCACTGCTAGCCATGGAGTATGTTTTTACTATCTCTTTCAATTTTGCTCCATTTGTATGTTTAAATTATAGTAATATATTTATGCGAAATATGTAATTTTTATGCCAAGCACAATATTTACTTGTGGTTGCAAAAGATAAAAATAAATAAATAAAATACCTCCACTGTTATGTGCCGGGGTCAGGGCCCCCATCCTAGTTTTCCTAATAACGAATATGACTAACAAGTAAAAGTTCTTGTATGCTTGACAGTATAGAGGCCTGTGAACTCACATGTAAAAATCATGGAGCCAATGATTATATTGTACAACTTATTGGTGTATATAAAAAAAGTTTGTTAACTAATCTGTACTTTGGTATTGTTGTGTTGTATAGACACAAATGTAAGAACTTAATTTGAAAGTGAAGGAAAGTATGTCCAAAAGCAGTAACCAATAACAAAAACTTCACTTGTGCACAACTTTGAAATTATTTATCTAAAAAATGTATCTTTAATTGTTGAGTATTATACCAATTAATCAATACTTAATCACCATTTTTTTGAGGAGAAATGGAATGTTGTACCATTAAATGCTGTGAGGATACCAATCATATTTGGAAAGTTTAGAGCTGGCCTATCATCTGACCTATATAAGTGTATTTTAGAATGCCACATATCCCTCATAGAATGATTAATTACCAGTAAAATTGTGTTTAGGTAGGCACAATTGTTAGAGTCTGAAAAGATTGACTAAAAACTATTATCTGTCTTAACATACTCTACATAATACACAAATAACAATTTTTAAGTGGAAGATATTTGGAAGGAGGAGGGAGCCTATAGAAGATACCAGGAGTAGTTGACATGAAACATCCTTTTGGACGACATTCTAAGCTTTGTCTGTGTGTGATAGTGATACTCATTATAGAAGTATCTAGTGTGTCAGATCGGTTTTTGTAGGAATCTTATATTGCTTTATATGTTTTTATTTTTAACTTGTCTTTATTGTAGATTCACAAAGACAATTCATCAGCAGGAAATCAATGTAAAAGTTTGAGAAATGAGTGAAGAATGTAATGAATGTATAGTGGAACTTTGATCTTGTTTTTTGTGATTTTATGCCACAACTTCATAGCCTCCCTGAAAAGCCCTCAAGAACAATGTTAAATATTCCCTGATTTTATGTTCTTACCCGATGCCTTGCTTTACTTTCTCTCTCTCTCTCTCTCTCTCTCTCTCTCTCTCTCTCTCTCTCTCTCTCTCTCTTTCATTTTTTTAACTTTAAGATCCACCATCAACGGTATTCATTCGTGTAGTGCGACTGCCATCTAGCGATAGAACAGGAACTTTGCATATGCTTTTCTTAACTTGTGTCTAAGGGCGTGCACACAACACAGGTATAACTTGTGCATGCAGACAAGGGGGTACAGCAGTATACTATGCAAATTTCACATTTCATTTCATTGCATCATTTGCTTTATTTCAGTATGCCAACAAGGAGGAACTGGCAATAATTTGTCAGTCGTATCATGAAATTAGAAAATAACAAGTTATGAATTTAATACTGGCTAAACAATAAATCTTAACAGGATCTGCAGAAACGTAAAGCCACCACTCACTTTAAAGCAGACTTTTATTTTGTTAGTACAGTTTGTAATCCAGTGACCAGAAATATTGTGTTTTTGGCATATTTTTTACTGATTATGGTGTAGAAAGTAGTATCTATTAACAAGGGAATTACATAACGTTAATGAACCTCTGATACATTAGGACAGTGCTCTTCTATTTGCATCTTCCTTATTTGCAACAGAATACTACAATGTATGGTACGTTTATTCTTTTTTATCAGTCATTACATGTGTTTGTGAGGTGTCCAAGTGAAAAATCTTGATTCAGACTTGAACAATAATTTAAACAACTAATGCCAAGTGTTTTCGCTAGAAGAAAATATGCATATAGCATACTAAAAGTGGTTGACACAAATACAGAGACCGCTACGCAATTATTTGAATCTCTTGGAATTTTAGTGATGCCTTTAAATATTACTTTGAAGAGACATGAAGAAAGTGAGAAGTACTTAGACCGTTTTCAAATCATCTTCTAAGAACAGAAAATATATGAAGACATCCTCACTTGAATCAATTCTTGTGATGCAGTTCAAGTAATACCACACAGTAAATGTTGCCATAGATGGCACTATCATGATGGAAATAGCCCTATGTATTGCTACCCAGTTGCAAACTGATAATTTATGAACTTCTGATGGATGGAAAGATCTCTCAAATACGTGTATTTTGATGTATAATTTTTAGTTGTGCCATGGCAGAAAATAGCTCGGTAACTTTGTACCCAGACACTGATTTTGATTTTACACAAGTTTATACTTGCTATCACATGTCTGTGATTTCTAAGAATAGATTATAGGTTCATTACCACAAATTATTGTATAAACATTGCACTGTATGCTAAAGTCTCCCAGGGCCAGCAGTAGTGTTTTCCCATCACCCATAGGTTGGCAATGTAGATCATTCACATAGCCAATGATATATTACTTTCATCTAACTAATGAGAGGCAAGAACAGATATAATGAATTTATAGTGGCGAAATTGGAACAATCGTTGGTATTTTTAATTAAATGGTGCATCAGATGGGGGCCAGGTTTCAGGTTCCAGGATAGCATTTTAGTAATACAGATTACTAAAATCATTTTGTTTTAATTCTTGCATCAAACATCTGCAGTTGAGAAACCCACGTGTATCCAAGTGCTTGTATTAAAAATACATATCAAAGTCATACACCTCGACGAACAATGAATCCATTTCAGGTCTCATTACTCATTAGACAAAAAGATTTTTTGGAGGGACTCACATATAGAACAATCTATATCAACAGTGTAAAAGGTGCACTAAGTAAGAAAATGTGGGAAAAAAATCTTTTGTATGTATGTTTTTATTATACAGGAATGACTTAACAAAAACTCAAAATTTAACTTCAGTCTGTTTTACACCTGCCTTACAAAATATATATAAATAAAAGTGTTCTAATGATAGTTCTTCATATTATATCTTCAAATGTATATCTCACAATCCCTATTTTACGTATTCATGCTTTAAAAAAAAAACGCAAAACTGAGGAAAAACGTTATACTCCCCAAAATACAAACAAAAACAAATGTAATTGACATATGTACATGATTAAAAATCGTAATCCTCTCCTATAGGCCTCCATTGTATATTATCTGTGTAAATGAATGAAATTAAATTAACAGTAGCGCCAATGTCATACTTACATGTGTGACGCAGCAATGATCTCTGTGCTTGCTATGACTATGGAATGAGGCAATAGGAGAAGGATTTTCTGTTATTAAGAAAAGTGCAATGAAATATGAGCTTTTGACCATGCACAAGAAATGTTATTTCCTTGTCCAACAGTACATATTTCGAATAATTATATTACTTACTTAAATCATGGCACTAGGTGGGTGGGTGGATGAACGTATGCCTATCAGTCTGTAACGTAAAAAGTAATAACAATTCACTTAATGGAATGGCCCAACGAAGTACACAAAATTACAACACACAACAGCAAATATACACTTCAAAACACACCAAACTCATTTTCAACGATATATATATATATATATATATATATATATATATATATATATTACGATTATTAAGACGAAAAATTCCTAGCAGGAAAAATAAAATATAAAAAATAGACGAAGATTACTCACCAGGCGAAGGAGCACAGGTGTGACAGCATCACAAATAAATAAATGAATACACACACACACACACACACACACAATCGCAAGCTTTCGCAACCCAGTTGCGTCTTCAGGCAGTAGGGAAGGAGAGGGAAAAGGAAATGATGAGGGTTTTAAGGAAGGGGGTAAGGAGCCATTCCAATCCCGGGAGAGGAAAGACTTACCTTGGGGGAAAAAATGGAGGGTAAACAAATGCACACATGCCCACACATTCACACAGACACAAGTACACCTAGGCAGACATACTGTACAAACAGTATGTCTGCCTAGGTGTACTTGTGTCTGTGTGAATGTGTGGGCATGTGTGCATTTGTTTACCCTCCATTTTTTCCCCCAAGGTAAGTCTTTCCTCTCCCGGGATTGGAATGGCTCCTTACCCCCTTCCTTAAAACCCTCATCATTTCCTTTTCCCTCTCCTTCCCTACTGCCTGAAGACGCAACTGGGTTGCGAAAGCTTGCGATTGTGTGTGTGTGTGTGTGTGTATTCATTTATTTATTTGTGATGCTGTCATATATATATATATATATATATACGTAAAAAATAGATGAAGAACACTTACCAGGCGAAGGGGCACAGGCAGTAATAGCAACAAATAAACACACAGACACACACACACTCAAAAATGCTAGCTTTCGCAGCCTAGCTGCTTCATCAGGCAGAAGGGAAGGAGAGGGAAAAGGAAATGATGAGGGATTTAAGGAAGGGGGTAAGGAGCCATTCCAATCCCGGGACAGGAAAGACTTACCTTTTTTCCCCCAAGGTAAGTCTTTCCTGTCCCGGGATTGGAATGGCTCCTTACCCCCTTCCTTAAATCCCTCATCATTTCCTTTTCCCTCTCCTTCCCTTCTGCCTGATGAAGCAGCTAGGCTGCGAAAGCTAGCATTTTTGAGTGTGTGTGTGTCTGTGTGTTTATTTGTTGCTATTACTGCCTGTGCCCCTTCGCCTGGTAAGTGTTCTTCATCTATTTTTTACGTATATTTTTTTCCTGTTAGGAATTTTTCCTCTATAATATTCGTATATATATATATATATATATATATATATATATATATATATATATATATATATATTTTTTTTTTTTTTTTTTTTTTTTTTTTTTTTTTTTTTTTTTTTTTTTTTTCCTAGAGTGCAAGGCCTTGCAGTCAGTGGGCAAAAGTATAACCAATATGGCAAATTTTCATTATTTAAAAGTTCTCAACTTTAATATTATCACATAGAAATAATGTTGATTCATATGCTCTCCTCATACTACATATACAACAGAAAATAGAATGTTTGAATGTGTAACAATTTTGTGTTTTGGCCAATTTTACATCTGTGCTATGAGCAAATGCACCTATTTGGAAGCAATGCATGTGATTAAGAGAAGACATCAAGTTGTAAGAAGAATTACATGGTGGAATCATTTAAAATTAATATTTAAAAGGAAATTATGTTTTACATAAGTAACACAGGACAGATAGGAACTTGAACTTAAAAAATAAAGGTGATTTTTATATTAAAAAAAGGAGGGGGGGGGGTGACCATGGAAACATCATACATAAAGAAAATTGGATGAGTAAGATCTACCAAAATAAGGAAAATTGTGACATCAGTAAAAACAGCCTAAACATTTTCAAACCAAACAAGTGCGATACAAAAGAAGAGTACACTTAACAATTACGTGAAGATTGAATACAATTGGTACACCTCAGGATTTGTAACAACAGAAGAAGAAAAAGACAATGGACCACTAATAAATGGCTGTAACTACTAGGTAACAAGGAACTGGATTAAAAAGGAAACAGCCGCCAGTTGCTGGTTTATTAACAATAGGTTTCAGGCAATTATTGCCATTCTTCAGGTATATGTATATGAAACCCTTACAAAGTAATATACAAGTACAAATATTACAGAAAATTTGAAGTACATTCACAGAATTATAGGGGCAAGAGGTACGATGTATATAAAGTTTTCTTGGAAAGTGTCAAAATTTGAAATATTTATACACTATACTGCTGTATTCTGATAAAGGAATATAAAAAGAATATAAATGACAAATTTTTACTTACTTACATTACTTGTGCTCTATATGTTCACTCAGAGCATTTTGTAATAACACTAAACATCAAGAAGTCGTAAACTAAGTTGTTAATATGTGCTTCTTTGGATAAACCGTGTAGTGGGTGTTACAAGAGAAAAGGGAAATAAAGTAATGGGTTGTAAGGGTCATATAATACAGTGGTCAGTAGTCTTAGAAGGAAAAGGAATTTTGAGTCTGCAAACCTATCTGAGTCATAAACCAGTCTACTAATCACCTAGCAGAGTCATATACCACCATATAAAGTAAAGGACAATGATATCAAAGACAAGTTGTACCATGGAACGAAATATTTCGGTATTAACAATTAGCATAGAAGTAAGGTTAGTAGGGAAGTAGCCAACATAAATAAAGTGTCTCATATCATACCAAACAGTAAATCAATTAACTAGGTGCAGCTTAAGAAGATCCATAACTGGTAGCTGGCAGATATTAACAATAAAATCTCAGTGTGGGAATGACAAATCTGTGTTCAAATAAGTGGCATTCTGGAAGTAGTTTTTGTAGACGTCTGTTTGGTATTAAGTAAATTGCAACACAGTACATATAATCAAGTCACTATAACGCTGATAGTGACCTATGTTATGGCATAGTTCAGTTTGAAACAATGTTCAAATATTTCAACCTTTATATAGTGGGGAAGAGTTGGATAACCATCAAATTACAGGACTCAATGCAGAACCCTAATATTATAATCTAACATGTGAGGTCTAATGGGTGGAGTTAAGGTTAATTGTTGGGAGGAGGATGTGTTATAGGGATAATGAAAATTTTTTGATGAGTATCAGCTGAAATGGTGAGAGTGGTTCAAGTTAGTAGGGGTGATGCCATTGGTGGGGCAGTAGGTTGAAATAAAATAAGTAATTAGTTTAAAATGAATCACACCATCCACATGCTATAATTTCCATCACCTGGTTTTCCATCTTATCCAATATATTATAATTTATGCCAATTGTCATCCATGGATTGTCAAGTCTGCAAGATTCATTTTAATCTAATTCCTTATTTTATTTTGTGTATATATGCTTCTTCCCCCTCTTCTCTCTATACCACTCCTGCCATAAAACGTAATTAACCCCCTTCGCCCCTCATTTCCAATACCATATATTATTTTGCTTTTTTCATGTTCTCACCTAACATACTACCCAACCAACAGCATCACCCCTACTAACTTTAATCACTCTCGCCGTTTCTGCTGATCCTCATAAACTAATCTTCATTATCGCTATAACGCAACCTCCACCCAACAATTACCCTCTTGTCTTCACCCATTAGCCATCACATGTTAGGTTATAATAGTAGTGTTTTGCATTGAGTCCTGCAATTTGATGGTTATCCGCCTCTTCCCCGCTATATAAAAGTTGGAATCTTTGCACATTGTTTCGAATTGAACATTGCCATAATATATGTCACTGTCAGAGTTATAGTGCCTTGATTACATGTACTGTGCTGCAATTTACTTAATGCCAATTGGCCTTCTACTACTACTTCCAGAAAGCTGCTTTACACAGATTTGTCATTCCCACATTCAGATTTTCTTATTAATCGTTGCCAGCTACATGTTTATATATCTTCTTAAGCTGCACCTAGTTAATTGGTTTAGTTTTGGCTTGCTATGAGACACTTTATTTATGTTGGCTGCCTCCCTATGAACATTACTACATCTTGCTCATGATTTACTTTTACAGTAGTACATGACTGCCAGGTTGCTAGTAGACTGGTTTATGACTCAGATGGGAGCTTAGTATGCCAGGCTTGCATACTCAACATTCCATTTCCTTCTAAGACTACTGACTATTTGCCCTTACAACCTGTTAATTTATTTCCATTTTATCTTGATACACCCACTACATGGTTTATCAAAAGATGCACATATTAACAACATAGTTTGCAACTTCTAGCATATTCTCTGCACTTGATGTTCAGTATTATTACACAGTTCTCTGAGTGAACATATAGGGCACAATTAATGTAAGAAACAAAATTTTCATTTATATGAACATACAGTAGAACCTCGTTTTTACGCTTTTCAGGGGGCTTAAATGAAATGGTGTAAAATGCAGGAAATAATGTTTTAAATGGTAAAATATGCTTACTGGCTCAGCCTTGCATTTTCGTAGTTTATGTGTGATATATGTACATAAT
Source organism: Locusta migratoria (assembly GCA_026315105.1). Lineage (NCBI taxonomy): Eukaryota > Metazoa > Arthropoda > Insecta > Orthoptera > Acrididae > Locusta > Locusta migratoria. The sequence continues at coordinate 288,185,178 of CM048747.1, read as the reverse complement.
AGACATCTAAATACTCGCCAGGGAGTTGATTATACAATAAAGGTTATTCAAATTTTTACTATTTTAAGCGCCAGGCAAAACTGGTAATTTTGTGGGAAGTAGAATTTTTTTACGTAATTTCATTCATTATAATCGAGGACGCCACTGCTGGGCTATAACACATCTTCAAAATCACCTGAACCGCTTGAATAGATAGCGTTTGGACGTCGCTGCCAGGCTATGTAACACATCTTCAAAATTACTGCCTTTTACCTGAATTAATTATTTACATAGTAAAACTCCTACAGTTCCGTTCTTTTTGTATTTTTCGATGTTTCACCCGACAATATTAGAGAATTTATTTGCGTTCTCGAGTACAAACATATGAATAAGTATTATTGTGATGTTTGCATAGGATCGGCATCTCTCACTATTATCGCTTTTTTGAGGTTGTGGGTATTATGATACCCAACTTTGATAGATAAAATTCTTTATTAATCAGAAATATGTATCACAAAAACAACGCAACAATTTATTCTCACTTCAACAAAGCAACTGGTTCTGATTGTTGGAGTACACGCCAGTCACTCTGGCAAAGAAGCTAGTGGAAAGACGAACTACACCGCCACAAATCAGCGTTATTCTCTCGTTAACAAACCGTTCTGTTTGACTGAGTACATGCCAGGCACTCTGCCAAAGAAGCTGGTGAAAAGAACAACTACATTGCCACAAATCGGCATGGCTTTAAGTGAACAACAAAACGCGAAATATACATTTGAATAAACGCAAAGTGTCAAGAAACTCAAATGTTAATAATTTTTAAGTGCTATACTTTAAGGGGAAAGCCATTCTAGTGTCAATTTATGTACATTACGTCATTTTTCTTCACGAACATGCTTTCAAAAAGTGTAAAACGCGGGAAAAGCGTAAATATGTTAATGCAAAAACGAGGGCGAATTAATATTGTAAACATAGGAAATTTGACGGGACCGACAAAAAATGGTGTAAATGGCGGAAAATATAAAAACCGAGAATGTAAAAACGAGGTTTTACTGTAATTCTTTTTATACTCATTTACTTTATTAGAATGCCGCAGTATAGTATATTAATATTTCAAATTTCGACACTTTTCAATAAAGCTTTATATACACTGTACCTCTTGCCCCTTTAATTCTTTGATTATACTTCGAATTTTCTGTAATATTTGTACTTATATATTATTCTGTAAGTGTTTCCTGTACAGATACCCAAAGAAGGGCAATAATTGTCTGAAACCTGTTGTTAATAAACCTCAAACAGTGCAACTGGTTGCTGTTTCCTTCTTAACCTTTAAACCACATTTGCTGCAATGGATAACTTCCAATTTAACAAGAAAATGTTATAAGGTGATAGAACTATGCAAAAATACTAACTACATCTTAGAAAGACTGGTGATGAATCTTAAGACAATCCAGCATTTGACAGTCTGGCACGCTCAGTAGTTCGACACGATGTCGGAGACTGTAGGCGTGCTTATTCATTTTGCTTCACGCCTTAGGACAGTTTAAACAAAGCATGTGCACAAGCTGATGAGGAGAACATGCATAATACTTTACTGTTGTATTACAGCTCTGGAACACTGTCCTTGACTTAGAAAATGTAATTTTTCCATTTGGAATACCAACACTTGTGGGGACTGTTTATATGTAGTGCCATTTCTTTGACTGCTGCTTGGTTTTAGACTCAAAGTCAATTTTCACCTTGCACCATCAGATCCTGATTAATCAGTTCCTGACAATTTACATTCAGTATTCAAACATTTCTCCACCAGCTTTGCATGAAGTCCCTCAAATCTAAAGTATTTTTAATAATGGAACCAACTCACTCACAAGACAATGCATGGACCAATTTTGGGGATCTATTAGATCATTCAAATGAGATAGATTACTCCATGCCTACTCAAACAGTTCATACAGTTCTGCAAGGGTTGTAGGTTGATGAGTCACACATGTCAATTGTTGTCACATTATATCCCATGCATGCTAAATTACAGACTATAATCCATTACCATCCACATTAGATGCAAACTAATCATAAAAAACGTACATAAGCCTAAACCTGAACATTTTGATGGAGATAAAAATAAAAAAGCGAAGTGATCTGTGAGATGTGACGCTTGTGGACAATTTCTGTCTTAAGCTAGGTATACACATGAGAGTTTTTTCAATCGCAAAGAACATTTGTTAGTAGTATGTGTCTTGTAAACTACGCTGAGAGTTAGCTCACTGGTAGTCTCTGAGAGAGGGGCAAGATCTCAGATAGTTGCTCTGTGCAAGTTTCGGCAACTAGTATCACTCGACAGCTGCTCACACTAGCTCTCAGACAAGGAAATTAATACAGGCATTGTTGACAGTGCTAGGTGGCCATATTGCATGCCGTATTTCACAGGTTTTTACGTTACAATAGGCTATTGTATCATAGATCTGTCTGTGCCTAGGGTAAAAATGGGGTATTTCTTCCTCTTCTAGAATTCTGAGTGCATTCTCCTTGTTTATGACATGTAGTACCTTGATGTTATTTTGTAAATCTGATATATGGTGTCCATTTTCATGCAGATGAACCCTTACCACTGATTTAGAGTTGCTATAGTTGATGTGCACTTTAAAGCAAGTGTTAAAATTCCTTCTACTCTGTCCTAGATATTTAGCTTCACAATAACCATGTTGTGCTATATACCCCTGATGACTTGGAAATAACCCTTTCAGCTGTCTTTCTGTGTCCAAACTGTCGGCCATTATTCTTTGGGATGTAAAAAGCTGGATTTCACCTTTTGAAATCAGACATTTACTAACTCTACTGGAAATTAAATCAATGTAAGATACCCTATGGAAGCTGTTATCTGCAAACGGTCTGTTTGTTCGAATAAGGGTGTCTTACTCGACAGATGTCAGCAGGATACACACAGTATTGTGCTTCACATTCAATTTTTGTTCTACTTCGTTAGTAATATTATAGCTATTTGAATATGCAATAAACTGTAAGGTTTACTCCAACAAATTGACTATTTGCAGAGAAACAGCTTCCATAGGGTACCTTATCTTGGCGTGTTTTCCAGTAGAGTTAGTAAATGTCTGGTTTCAAAATGTGTAACTCCAACTTTCTACACACCAAAGAATAATGACCAAAAGTTTAGACAGAGAAAGACAGCTGAACAAGATATTTTATGTCATCAGGGTATATAGCATAACATGCTGACTGGAAAGCTAAATAAATAGGCCAGGCTGGAAGGAATTTTAAAACTCACATTAAAGAGCTCATAAACAATAGCAGCTCTAAATCAGTGGTAAGGGTACATCTGTGTATAACAGGACACCATATATGAGATATCCAAAATAACATGCAGGTTCTATGTGTCATGAATGAGGGCAATACCCTCAACATTTTAGGAAAGGTAGACGTATACCATGCTATAAAGGAATATTTTTCTTTTACTCTAAATGTGCAGACAGACCTACGACACAAGAGCATGTTGGCAAATTTTGATTGTTTAAACAGGTAGTTTGCTTCTATATCACTCTTTTAATTCTCCTGCTGATAGATTTCTTGGTATCGAGGTTATTATAACACACAGTGTCCATTATATAGGTTGATGGATAAGTGGGATTGGATTTTATTCCCCCCCCCCCCTCCCCCCCCCTGCCAATAAGTGTGTAATTTTATTCAAACATTTATTTTCATCTTTATAGATTGGTCTCTAATGCTGTAGTTGTTGTTGTGGTCTTCAGTCTGGACACTGCTTTGATGCAGCACTCCACAATACCCTATCCTGAGCAAGCCTCTTCAACTCCACATAAGAACAGCAACCTACATATGTCTGAATCTGCTTACTGTATCCATCTCTTGGTCTTCCTTTGCGATTTTTTCCCCACACACTTCCCTCCAACGCTAAATTCACAACCCCCTGATGTCTAAGAAAGTGCCCTACCAATGTATCCATTCTTTTAGTCAAGGTAAGCCAGAAATTTCTTTTCTCCCCAATTCTGTTCAGTACCTCCTCATTAGTTACGCGATCCACCCACCTAATCTTCAGCATTCTTCTGTAGCACCACATTTCAAAAGCCTCTATCCTCTTCCTGTCCGCACTGTTCATCATCCATGTTTCACTCCCTTGCAAGGCAACACTCCACACAAATGCCTTCAGAAAGGACTTCCTTAGGCTTAAATCAATACTTGATGTTAACAAATTTCTCTTTTTCAAGAACGCTTTCCTACCCATTGCCATTTGGCATTTTATATCCTCTGTACTGCGACCATTATTTGTTATTTTAACTGCCCAAGTAACAAAACTCATCTACCACCTTCATTGTTCTAATTCCTTCAGCATCACCTAATTTTCTTAGACTGCACTCCATTACCCTGGTTTTGCTCTTGTTAATGTTCATCTTATATGCACCTTTCAGCACACTGTCCGTTTCGTTCAACTGCTCTTCCAGGTCCTTTGCTGTCTCTGACAGAATTACTATGTTGTCAGCAAAACGCAATGTTTTTAATTCTTCACCCTGAACTTTAATTCCTTTTCCAAATTTCTCCTTGCTTTCCTTTATAGCTTGCTCAATCTAAAAATTGAATAACACTGGAGAAAGGCTACAACATTGTCTTACTCCCTTCCCAACCACTGCATCCCTTTCATGCCCTTCAACTCTGATAACTCCTGTCTGGTTTTTGTACAAGTCATAAACAACCTTACGCTCCCGATATTTTACTCCTGCTTGCTTCAGCAATTGCTGACTCCAGAAATGTGGGGTTTCAACTTGCCCTAGAGAATATTTTAATTTTTTTCCCACCAGACTTAAAAGATGTTCTGCATATAATTAGCAAGGAAATTAATGCAGAGAATGATAAATATTGCCTTAAATGTATGAAAATTATTGTCCACTTCCTGCACCAAATGTTCATTAACGACCGAAGGACCACCCACTCTGTTGTTCATCATGCAAATTTGTGCGGCTCTCTTTAAATGCTCTCACTCACTTTCTTACCATTCCATCACTCATAATGTTTTCTCCATAAACTGCACAGATATCACGATGAATATCGATCGCTTTTAGGCCTTTAGCACTAAGAAATCTTATAACATCCCGTACTTCACAGACAGTGGGACTCACTATTATCTGATGCATCTTAAACACTCAATACAAATGTAAACAAGGAAGGATGTAGGTACCCAGTGTGCATGCGCAGAACACCGACCGCAGCGCTGTGGCCGCGGGTTGACAAAACGGTACTTACTTAAAAAACACTCCTCATACGTCAATGCAGAGCAGAAGGATTAGGATACAATACTGCCATTTGTAATACTTGCTTATAATAAACCAAGGCAAGACACCACAGGCTTCATGCTATTTTTCCTGCTTCCGTGGCTGTGAAGCTGAGACGACAATGGATATGCTGATCTCGTTCCAACCGGATGACTATGTGAAACAGCTCATCACCAGGGTCGAAGAAGCAAGACACCTGGCCAGCATATGGACACTGGGCACCCAGGAGAAGGACCACCAGCGGTATAACGACATGCACCAACCTGTTGTGTACAGCCCTGTATGGAAAGTTGGGCTATCAGAAAAGTTACTGAAGCAATACTTTGGTCCGTATCGTGTCATACACCGCCTGTCAGTCATCATGTACGAAGTTAAGAATTATGAGCCAATCTCAAAACGCCAAAAATGAAGAGACATTGTGCACATCATCTGTATGAAGCCTTACCATGATTCCAAAGACCAAATGGAGAGAAATGACTTTTTGTTCAAGGACTCTGACCATTGTGATAATGATGAAGCCACAACAGGAGAGTATCGTGCTGGTCATCGTCACCATGAGGAATGCGTGCGGGAAGAATGGAAGGATTCTCCAGAACTGTTACATGGAGGACCCATGACAAGATCCAGGACACTGCAGCTGACTGCAAAGGAAACCTAACAGTGGGTCGCTGTTCTTTCAGCAAGAGGAGCAGTGCTACGAGTCTTTGGAAAGCACGCATAGTGCAGCGGTTAGCATCACAAATCGCTGTGCTTGTGGTCCCCAGTTCAAATCCCGCCACTGGCAGAAAAGAAATGTATTTATTTGTATTTACTGTTTCTACAATGTTCTACAATTTTCTTATGTTTGATGTACTTGTAAGTTCCACAAAAATCTTTCTGTGTACAAATAGTGAAGCACTCCAAGCAGGAGTCAGTCTGTACTGGATGTACACTTCTATGAGCAATAAACCTGTTCTAAGTTAAAGTGTTGTGCTCTATCAACGACCAGCCTTCGAATTCCGGACCACCTGCAGTTTTCAACATTAGACTTTACTTACAATCAGAGGTTAATCTACATGTGACAAGACATATTATACTTTCCAAAGTGTTCACACTCTGTTTTCATATGTGGGCATTTTATAATTGGTTCAGTTTTATGTTAATTTAATTGAGTTATACCCAAGGCAGCTTTCGATGTGGATATAAAACTTTGGCACATAATACTGAACATGTTATCAGCTGTGAGTATTAAGGAATACTGTTGTACACAATTCAGTTACAATTATGTGATCGTCACCTATGTTCAATATCAACATTCGAGAAACACTAACAAGTGCCATGTGGCAGCAAATTCAGTCAATGGTACATAAATCATGTTGAGGAGGATGTGGAAAACATTGCACTCACTGTTGTAACGAACAGAGACTTCAAAAGAAAACGATCATTGGCCTTGGACTATGGATGGAAACATTTCCGAAACATCAAATTTTGCCACCTTGGTTGAAGTATAATGTGCATGACAAAATGCTATTAGCCAGAACTGGCACTGAGGCTACAGGCCATAGCCATAGGTGACAGGTGAGAATAATGGTTGCATTGGTTTGTATGAATGAATGTACCAGCATGAATGTTAAGCAACATGTCCACCATGATGAAATATGAATCTACCAATTTAGAATTAGCATGTCACTACTGTAATGGGACATCCACAGTGGTGATAGATGGCCTTTACCAATGAATCACATTTTATGCTCCATTGGCCGGATAGCCATTGGCATGTATGCTGTGAAACTTCTGAAAGCTGACACACTGCAACAGTTGTTGTAAGGGTCCAGGTCAGAGGAGGACGAGGAATATTTACATGCAATAGACCGTATGATCTCATCATTTTGGCAATGGATCAACACAACTATGCATTTATCCTTGAGGACTACTTCCATGCTTGCTTACAGATTGTCTTTCCTTCATACGGCAGCATTATCATCAGGGCAGCACAGTAAGTGCATGTTACAAAGAGCACCAAGTTTTGTCAGTAAAACTGTGTTGTTCTGATCCTGATTCTACTGGCACCACCAAAATAGTTGGAGACATATCGTTGGAAGGCTGTTGAACTGTTGCCTTCTGCATTGCCATAGTGGTCCTGCACTTTCACTCCTCCAAGTAGCCACTGCTAGCACACTAACCAACCAGTTTTACATATGTAAGGTGCTGGCCACTGTTGTACCTCATACATTTGGAGCATGCCAACAGCGACAGTATAACAGGATAATGCACAACCACATGTTGCACACAGTGTTCAAGAATTCTTCATCGCAAATCACATCTCATTGATGTGGCTTCCCGGTTCTCTCACCTATCAAAAACATTTGGCCAACAATAGCGGAATGTCTGGCCCAAGTAACACCACCTGTTCCTATGCCAGATCAACCTAGGCAATAAGTGGCAGTAATGGGGATTGCTGTACCAGACAACACATCCAAACCATGGGTGTGTATTTTTGATCATTTAGTCTTTGCACATGTTACCTCCCAAATAAATTTGGTGTTCCTTTTTGGTTGGGCAGCATTGTAATATCATTGCTCTAAATTTTACTCGTGTATAATTTTGAGTCAATTTGTAAACCATTATTTGTTCTGAAGTTGTACTGTAGCTTTTTACTACATAGTATTTCTTGGAATTCTTATTAAGTCAAACAGTTATCACAGATGACTCCCTCTGTTCTCTGTTAATGATGGTGACTGTTTCACTACAGGAAGAACACACTGCCTATGAATGGGTTTTACTTCAAAAGCCAGTGAATAGTATTTTCCATTTACACTTTTGTAAATTAACCCACCAGTGACATCTCCTCTCATAGAAAATAGATCATGGACTAATTATCTGCTAGTCTAAGAATGAACACAGTTGATCCATGCATTGCAATTAACACCAAAGAATTGAATAGGAATAATAGTGATTTGATTTATTTCTTTGTTTGAGATACATACTCCATAGATCCATTATGGCGTGACATGCATGGATGTGGAACGAGTCAAAGCAGATAAAATTTACAGATATGATACATTACATTATGGCATGATATGCATGGGTGTGGAATGATTCAAAACAGATAAAATACAATACAGATACAATACAAAGCAGATATAATTATTTTATACAAATGCATATAGAGCTACAAAACAGAGGTTTTAAAAAAAAGTACTGATCAGTTGAGGTCACAAATCAAATCCATAAGCCTGAATTTCTACTCGCATCATTTATCTATGCTGAAGAATTCATCTAGAAAGTAGAAGCATTTTTCCACTTAGAATTACTTCAGCTTTTCTTGACACTTTCTATTACTTGGAAGTGTGTTAAAGATTTTTTTCTGTTCACAGTGTAAATCACATTTCCTTCTTGTGCTATAATGATGGTATGCCTCATTTGTTTCATATTGAGAAGTATGGAAGTCATGAGTGAGAGGAGATATTGTGAGGTAGTAGTTTCTATGCCTAGCTGTTTAAATAGATTGCGACATTAGATTCGTGGAGTAACTCCACATATAATTCAGACTACTTTTTTCTGGCTTACAAATGTATTTCTTTTTTGAAAGTGGTGAGTTCCCCAAAAGATTATGCCATAGCTCATCAATGAATGGAAATAGTCAAAATATGCCGGCTTTGATACATTGATGTCTCCAATTTTGGAGATTATTCGGATGGCAAATGTTGCTGAGCTGAGTTTTTCCAATGTTCGGTGGATGTGGTATTCCCATTTGAGCCGGTTGTCTATGTGGATGCCTAGGAACTTAGTGCACTGAACACTCTGTAACTGTTGGCTCTTTTTTGCAACATTCATCTCCTCTGGGATTTTGTAAATGGTTGGAAATGCATTTATTTGTTTTACTAAGGTTTATTGCTAGAGAATTTGATGTGAACCAGTTCAGAGGATTTTTAAATGCTTGGTTGGTATTGAACTCTACATCAATGGAGGTTTTGCAGTCTATCACGATACTTGTGTCATCTGCAAACATTGTTTGAGGACAGGGGTAGGTCATTAATATAAATAATAAATAACAGGAGGACTAACCCTGTGGAACTCCATGGTGTACTGTACCCCAGTCAGACTCTATCACTCCTACTAGTAGATTGTTACCACCTTATACTATTTTCTGTTGTCTGTCCTGTAGATGTGATCCGAGCCAGTTACGTATTTGTCCTTGTATTCCATATTGGGTTGCTTTTCCTAAAAGTATTCTATGTTCGACATAATCAAAGAAAAGAAAAAGCCTTAGTCAGGTCACAGAATATGCTAACGGGCAAACACTCCTTGAAGTTATTTGTACATAGAAGAGTTGTAGCAAAATTCTGTGATACCAAATAACTAATTGTAGAAATACTGTATCTTGTTTAGAAATGAAATGACAATCAGTACTGCCTCTCCTTTTTTGTTATTCTCATACTACTACTTCTCTTCCATTATCCTTTTATGTCCTTGGTCCATTTTTGTTGTGCTATTTTAAAAATTATGGCCATAAACCTAAGAAGCAACCAAACAAAGGTGTAGCTATATTTACAACAAACTTAAATAACTTCAAATAATTTTATTGTTGCTATATAAACACTAATTGCTATTTTCCCCCTGTTTCAGGCTACAAGAAATTGAAGCTGAATTTGACAAACATGTCAGTATAAAAGACATTACATCCCATATGGAAGTTGATGCCGAAGGAATTCAGTTTATTTATAACTATTGGATCTTAAAGCGAAAGGTACTCATTTCACTTTCCGAAAAGAAAGAACGACAATATAAGCTCAAAAATATTTTATTTTCATTAAATCTGATGATATTTCATACCTGCCAACTTTCACAGTTTATCTATAAAATCTACAGAAATTGTAGCATTTTACAGTTTTACGGATGGTTGATGTCTTTTTATAACTTCCTGGATAAAAATTTTAAATGTTAAAATTCAATAATCATCCCACTTCATACAATTGATTTTTTGCACAAGTCGAAGGTATGTCTACAATAGTTGATAATTCATTCATTGATGTGATTGTTGTGATGTTTGTGTCATCATTGGAATTGAATTTAAAGCTGGGATAACATTCTTACTTGTCAACATTCTCTGCTCCTCAAATTCTTTGTTTCACTCCATTCGTTTATTGTGCATTGAATAATATTCTTCAACCATGTGAGTGATGGTATCTTTTCACAAGGAAGACATTGAAACAACAGATGACATGGTGAATGAGCTTCAAAAGCAGTTCACTGCTCTTCAGATATTTTACACTTTGGATTCCAGTTTGACATGTATACGAGGAATTTATGGAGCTGATGAACTTCTTAACTACAACCAAAGTTCCACATTAATGCTCTCTATTCTTACTACATACCCATAGCAGCACAGAATGTGAACTTGTTTTCAACATTGTGAAGATAAATAAAACAGAGTTGAGATTATCCATGTCCATTGAATCTTGAGTCTTTGTCTGTTTTGAAAACCAGGACTACTGGTTCATCTTATAACAAAACATTTACTCAAGACTTCTTGCAGGAAGCCAAAATCGCCACAACTATGACTTTAAATTCAAACCAACACATTATTTGCAGTGTGTATTATATTATTTCTTGCTTGTGTTATCACATATCTGCTTCATTCATCAAGGAAGTCCTGTTAGGAATGCTCTAAACCAATATTCACCTAGCCTGCTGCTGCATAACAAGAATTTTTTTTCTTTGATTCTTATATTCATATACAGACCATTGGTGTAATATGTAAGGAGATATGATTTTATTTAAGTATCCTGATTAAAGCATGAGTTATCGTATTTTGTAGTTCAGAAGTACTTTTATTTTTATCAATCTGAGGTATGTTGAAAATCATTGCTTTTTTCCCCCCGCATTTTACTGATAGCCCTTCCCAAAAGTTGGCTGGTATGTTATTTGTGTATAATAAAAAGGCAATTTATGCTTCAGTAATAAATACAAAACAGTAAGAATTACACTATTTATTTATCCATTCATTCACAGGAGGTTTTCACTAACCAGGGAGATTATAAAGTGGTAAAAGTACTACAACTTTTATAAATGTCATTCCATTTAAAATGGAGTTTTCAGTGTCTTAATCCAGTGTAGAGAAATTTAAAGATACAGGTGTCATTGCCTTCAACCCAGTGTAAACAAATTTTATAATACGAATCTTATTCCAAACAAATGAGGAGATACTGAGCAGAATTGGAGAAAAATGGAATTTCTGGCATACATTGAGTAATAGAAGGGATCAACTGAGAGGACACATTTTTATACATCAAGGAAACCTACATTTAGCATTGGAGGGAAGTGTATGGGGTAAAAGTTACAGGGGAAGACCCAGATATGAATACAGTAAGCAGATTGAAATAGATGTTGGTTGCTGTTATTATGAGGTAATGAAGAGGCTTGTTCATGACAGAGTAGGGTGGAGAACTGCATCAAACCAGTCTCTGGACTGAAGACTACAACAACAACACTCCAATTGTGATATTTACTCTGATAATGTTACATGACCACATGTGTTGATAATGATTATAGTTAATTGAAATTGGCTGTGACTAAATGAATTTTAGGAAGTAATTTTCTTTTATATTTATCTACACAGAGTAGTCACCTAATCTGATATGACTGCAAATATGATAATGTAAGCAGTCTTAAGTAAAAATGTTTGCAGGACCAGCACTCAATCAAAAACCTTGTCATTCACAGGCTTTTACCCATCAAGCTATCATAATATTGTTTAATTTCTAAAGAGTCAAGGTGTGACAACAGTCAATATAAGTTGAAAGACACCTATATATATTAGTTTGCAACAATATTCAATTGTTTACAACGCTTGCCAACCTCTATTTAGATGTTCTCCTACATTAGCCATATTGCTTGACTGTGTTTACAGGTGTCTTGCAGTGTTTCTAAGAGTTTAGTTGTGCTGTGATTTGCGGTTTAGTTTATCACTTCCAAAATTAGTGAAGCTTAGTTGCTTTACAATTATTAGGAGTATTTTCAATTAATATTTGCAACTACTAATACATGTGCAATCAGACATTTCCAAATTCAGACAAAAGGGCCATCACTGATAACATTATAATGAAACTTTCACTCTGCAGCGGAGTGTGTGTTGATGTGAAACTTCCTGGCAGATTAAAATTGTGTGCCGGAACTGGGACTCGAACCTGCAGAATAAGTTTCATTCTGTCTCCACCATATCCTTTCTTCCAGGAGTGCTAGTTCTGCAAGTTTCACAAGAGAACTCCTGTGAAGTTCGGAAAATAGGAGGCGAGGTACTGGCAGAAGTAAAGTTGTGAGGATGGGTTGCGAGTCGTGTCGGGATAGCTCAGTGGTAGAGCTCTTGCGCCTGAAAGGCAAAGGTCCCAGGTGTGGGTCCTGGTTCCTGCACACAGTTTTAATCTGCCAGGAAGTGTCACTGATATTATTGTTATGAATAAAACAAAGTGTGTAAAATAAAAATGTAAGTATTTACAGTAGCTGAAAAAAATATTTAGCCCCTATAATAAGTTTGTACAGTTAATTTGTTCAGCAACTGTTATGTATTTAGCAAATCAACATATCATCAAATTTAAACCAAATTCAGATACTTGTAAGATTTGTATGGTAACTCACTATGTGTTACAGTATTAAAATACATCTGCAGCTGTCTCATGTTAACTATGTTAGGTTGGCTAAGCCACTACAGTTGTCTGTACTGCCACCCTTCAACTTATATGGAAACAGTTGCTCCAAAAAGTTGCCACAATATGTCTGTTTAGAAAATGAAAAAGGCTTCCTTTCCCTGGTTTATCTAAAACTATTATTCACATGAAAATGCCAAGGCTGATTTTCTACTCCATCCTTGTCCATTCTAACTCTGTGTTCCATCTCTAATAATAGAAATTTAAATTATTTTTCAAAAGACATAGATTAGTTGGCCAGTACTTACCTTTGTACTGTACCGCCACTAGTGACACAAATGAAGAAAAAGAAAAAACAAAAGGGGGGGGGGGGCAAAAAGGACAAGCTTTCGGAACACAGTTCCTTCTTCAGGTGGGATAGAAGGGAAGAAAACAGGATGGGAACGGAAGGGAAAGGTAATTCACGACCTAGATTATGAGGGTGGTGTTTGAGGAGTGTGGAAGTCAGAGATACTGTCACTATTGGCGGTACAGCACAAAGGTAAGTACTGGCCAGCCAATCAATCTCTTTTGAAAAATAATTTATCATCTCTGAGGAGAATTTCCATCATTAATAGAAATGTAAACCTTACTTTAATATCTACTTTCCTTATTGACTGACAAGGCAGTTTAATATTCAATAACAACTAATCTCTTTTTGGCCTTTCTAGTTTTCTTTCATGTGTCCTAATTTTTTTCATGCTTTATGAGAAAGATGTGCGTAGCTGTTAGGATGCTTGACTTGTATTTGGGAGGACGGTGATTCAAATCCACCTCTCCCTCACTAGATTTAGGTTGTCTGTGATTTTCGTAAATCACTCATGGCAAACACTGGGTTGGTTTCTTTGAAAGGGCCTGGCCGATGTCCGTACCCAAACAATCAGAATGTGAGCTCTGGCTGTAATGACTATACTGTTTATGGAACGTTTAAACCATAGTCTTCCTCCCATCTTCCTCATTATTTTTTAATTATTTTAATGTGTCCATGTTTTACATTTATTTAACATCTCAAATATTTTGTGTCGAGGAAAATCATTTCTACAAATGATGTTACAAGGCCAGCTCAGTCAATCATCCAGACTGTTGCCCCCCTTCAGGAACCACATGTTTGTCTGGCCACTCCACAGATACCCCTCCGTTCTGGTTGTACCTACGGTACAGCTATTTGTATCGTTGAGGCACGCAAGCTTGTGGTTCATGGGGATGGAGAAATTATGATATATAATTAAGGTGAAGCATGTGGGGAAGCTGCATTAAAGGGTGCTGCTGCTTTATGACAACATACGTCACCATATTACAAATTTCATAATGCTGAAATTACACCAACTCAAGTCTCTAATGACCACAATGTCGACAGGACATTAAACCCTAAGTGTCCTTCTTCCTACAAGTGAGAGACTCTTGAGCACCAGACCTATACTGCTGATCACTCCTCATGAGATTATCACACCTTTGGTCCCTTGTAAAAGTCTGTGAAGGCTCACCATTACTGTTCAATGAGGATGTGCAGCAGGCATTTACTGACTTCTTCACACTGTGTTTTACCATACATCTATCTTCAACCTGCCCTGTCTATTGGATACTTACCTCAATGCTCCAGATTGACATACAGATTCTGGACTCTAGAGCCTTCAAATAGAAACCCTTTGATAACTCTTTACATTAAGACTTTGACTTCCATCTTAATGTTTTGCCTTAAGCTGCTTATTTATTGGTAGATTATTAGCATTTATTCAGCATGAGTGGCATATAAAATTGTCCCCATAACTTTTTATTTGAATTTTATATTTAATTATCAATATTATTAAAGATTATGTTGCATTTTATTAATTATATTGCTAGTTATTTGTCTTTTAGTACATGTGTTGTATGTTTACAGTATGATCGAAGTAATTTATAATATTTTGTGGTGAATATAATTTCTGTATTTGAATTTTTCTTTCTGCACAGGCTGCATTTAACAAACCTCTCCTTCCTCCTAAGTCTGAAGATGTTGACATATTATCAAGGCAACAGGAGCAGGCAGATTTGGAAAAGATGAAGATGTTTGTACAACTTCGGCAAGATCTTGAAAGGGTATGTTTCATTTTAGAGACTTACCTTAGTTAAATAATTGTGGAAATTTTTTTATAATTACCATAAACAGAACTGCTAGGAATGAGGAAATGTCATCTCAGTAAATGAGAAATATATGATGAAGATCAAAATGTCATGTAGCATGACTTGGTATCATTAATCTGTTAATTCAAGAGTGGAATGTCAGAGGACATGTAAGTGATAGAAAACCTTTGTGTGTTTCTGTCAACTTTGTCAGAAGCTTTCTTTAAATTTGCAAATGTTATAAATGTAAGGTTCCACCCTTTCATGGGATCAATATGGCCCTACATTTTCTACATTTGTATGGTACACAGGATGATGATCTCCAGAATCAGTTTCTACCAGTGTTCCAATTATTCTGTAAGTAGTTCATGTTAATACCTTGCATACATACTGATTATTTGTTAATGACTTACAAATGCAAGGAAAGTTTTTGTGGAAAAGAAAAATATGTTTATAAATTATGTAAATTTTCCTGTTGTAAGTCTTTTCTGATTCGGTTTGTCAGGAATCTACACTTGAACAGAAATAAAACGTGAATGTTTAACACTACTGACAAGATAATTGAAGCTTTTGAAATGGGGTACTATAAAATAATATCTGATGGCATACCACCAATTCACTAACAGATCTGAGAAATTAAAGAATTAGAACCACAGCTTTGTGACTCCTCTCCTTATGTACTCCTTACTTTTTTTCTTTGCTCACTTTTTTGTGTCATTCCCTAGATTGCCATTTCAGTAAGATTTTGTCAAATAGCATAATTAATTATCACACATTAATTTACATTTTGAGAGAAAACCTTAAAGGAGAAACAAATTGAATGCACTTAGAGCTCCAGATAGGTCAGTTCTGTATCCAATAATGTTGGAACCATAATAAGAATCTTTTGACCAAACAGGATCACAACGCTATATGTGAGTATTATAATGGCTGCAGTTATGGAGCCAGAATTTACCCACTAATTGTTTTTAAGGGAATCCAGAGATTTCTCTTTCAAGGTTCCCCCGTGGAAAGTAAAATTAAGCAAGGTCAGTGGTTGTCGTGTTTAGGAGAATGTCATAGAGATTCAGCAATTCGAGCAACATTGCAGGGTAGAACAAATAAAATAACTAAGTAGTGAGTCAGATGACCCAACCATGGTTCTGGTGTTAATGGAGGATGTGTATGTGTTAAAAATTGTAAAGGTAAATCAAGGTTTATAGTACAGCAACAGGCTCAAGCAGATTTAGTTTGGTTGTTGTTTTGGGACAGGGGGACCAAACTGCCTAGGTCATTAGTCCCCCGGTGGGGAGGGGAAGGAGTGAGGATAGGATAGGAAAGGAGAGGGAAGGAAAAGGAAATGCAGTCCAGGGAGGAAAGAAGGAAGAAAGATTGCACTAGCTTGGAGCCCCATGCTCGTCACGCATGTATTCATAACCATGAGCACTCTGGGAGGATGGATGTAGGAGTTAGTCAATATTTCTCCAACTAAAATTCAAAATTTGTTGTACTTGAACATCAGGTTCTTTACCATTTCATCATAGTGCTTCAGCCAGTTACTGTAGCACCCTTAAGCTCATCGACAGTTTTTTAGTAGACAGCCAAGCCTCTGTCTTTGGAAAGAGGTGAAGTTCACTTGAAAGGGTAGTTTTCCTCTTGTCCAATTTGCAGTGTGGGTTCACATATTGCTGTGAAGGGGAATGATGCCTTTAGTAATCATCCTAACCCGTGTATTTTGGATTGGCCCTTGAGGTTTTTTAAGAGTCACAAAATAAAGCAAAAATGAGTAATGTTACAGCATTCTCACATTGGTGCAATCTGTGTGTCACATATTGGAGACTGGTGTTGAGACTAGCTAAATTCTAAAATAATTCCATACTATGAGATCAAAATGTTTAATATGATTGGTAATTGCTTGTTTTGACAACTGTACCTTGTTAACCTTAGAGTTATAATTTACTTCTTTCATGCGCTCTCTACTGATAGTGCTGCACGGTGCTATCATGATAGTTGACTCCACTTCCATTAGCATCACTGTTACTTCTTAGAAAGTGAGGTGGAACAGTTAGAAATCAATGGACTTGCGTTCAGGAAGACGATAGTTCATATTCCTATCCAGTCATCCTTATTTAGCTTCCTAAATAGCTTAATATGAATACTGGAATGATTCCTTTCAAATGGTCATGGCTGATTTCCCTTACTATGTTTTCTCAATCCAACCTTATGCTCTATAAAACCAAATGGCATACATATATAATCACAGAAAGTGACATCCCTTTCAACATTCCTTTTTGGTGCTTACACGTTCACTTTATGGAGAGTAGTTATTACAAGAAACAGAGGTAAAATATGCATGTTTCAGTTGGAAAAAAATAAAGTATTAGTTTATTTTTAGAAGCTTTTCTTACCTTGAATTTAAATTACTATCTCACATATCAATGAGTCCTTAGCATCTGAAAGAAGTATAAGAATAGCAATAGAATGGATAGACAAACTTGTACAATAATGTGTAAAATAAGAGAAAAGTAACCACTTTCTTACAGCAGACTGATATGTGACACATAGACATACTTAGCAGAAAACAGTGTTCACTAGCTTTGGGCACTGCTCCCCCCCCCCCCCCCATCTCTCTCTCTCTCTCTCTCTCTCTCTCTCTCTCTCTCTCTCTCTCTCGACTCCCCCTTCCCTCTCTTCCCCTCTCCTTCCCCGCTGTAAAAAGTACACACTACCATATAGACCTCCAAATACATAATTCATGCTGTGCTGCAATTACTCTGCAGCATTCTATGTGGGCAGGTTGTAATCAACTGTCTATTCAAATATATCACCTCCACCAAACGGTCTCCAACTGCAAACTTGACCATCCCATTTCCGAATGTGCTGCTTACCACAACATAGATTACTTCAGTGGCTGCTTCACAGTGTGTACCATTTTTGATACCTCCTTCCAGCACAAGTTGCTCTTGTCTATGACACTCACATTCGTTTCTGCAGCATATCTTAAGTTCTTGCAATCCCCCTGGTCCATAAAACTTCCTTTGCCACACACCCCACTGACAACTGGTAATCAAAACCCCAGGAAGAACCCCCCACCCCTACCCCACCATTGATCCTCCACATCTTCTATCATTCGTCATCTTGTTGAAATGTCAATAACAGAGTATAGCTAACAACTCACCATAAAGATGTTCACTGAGCCACTGCCAGGTACGAAAAATGGACTATTCCAGTCACACAACTTAAATTTTTGGCCATGACCTTCTTCAGAGAAAGAAAGACACAAATTCTCACAATCACTCAGAGAATTACACACACTCAACTAAAATCTCTGGCCACTCCAGCGTTACAGGCATCTTGATAAGTGGGATTGTGAGATGCAGCTTTCAATGCAGTGACTGAAATGAGTAGTAGACAATAAAAGGGAGGTGTGAGGAAAGGGAGGGGTGATTTGGAATGATAAAAAAAGTAAATAAAAAAGAATTTAAAAATGTTATTAAAGGGATATTGTAAAGGGTGACACAGTTGGAAGGAAAACATGAATTAGAGGGACACAGGACAATGAATGGGTAAGGGATGGGGGTGGATGTTAGGTATAAGGTGTCGGGATGGCAAGTTATCTTAGGTTGAGGTTATGATGATTGCAGGACCATATAATGTGTTAAAGGGACATCTCCCATCTGTGCAGTTCCGAAGTGTTGGCGACGGAGGAAAGGATCCAGATGGCTCGGGTAATAAAGCAGCCATTGTAATGAAGAGTGTTACGTTCAGCCGCATGCTGTGCCACAGAGTGGTTCTAGCTTTTTGTTACAGTTTGACTATGGCTATTCATCCTGATGGACTGCTGTTTTGTTGTCATCTCTAAATAAAATGCTATGCAATGATTTTAGCAGAGTTGGTAAATCCCATGGCTCCTTTCGCAGGTGGCCCAATCTCTGATGGGGTAGGATAAGCCTGTGTCAGGACAAGAATAAGAAGTGCTGGTGATTGATGGATTGGGCATGTTTTGCATCAGGGCTGGGATTGGGAGTGGCATATGGTTGGCCTAGGATGTTGTAAAGGTTGTGTTGGTGACAGAACTTCACTTTAGGTGGGGTCCAGAGGACCTTGGTTAGGATGTCTCTCATGATGACAGATAATCAAAGCCCTGATGAAGGATGTGATTTAATTGTCCATGGTGGTATTGGGTGGCAAGAAGGACACTCCATTGTGACTGGTTATTAGTGGTCTGTGGGGATATATCATGGGAAATCCATTTGCTAAACAAGTGTTCAGGCCATATTTTATTTTCTACTTATTTATTTTTATCTGTTCAAATCGCCCACCGCCCCACAGATCTCCACACCTTCCTTTTATCCCCTCCTACCCATTTCCTTCACTGTATTCAATGGTGCATCTCACATTCCCGCCTATCAGAGCCTTTGTAATCCATCATGCAATGTGGAACTCTCCATCCCCACCTTTACCTGGCATCCTTCCCCCTCCAGTCCCCTCCTCACTCACTGTCAAGATGCTTGTAATACTGGAGCAGCCAGAAATAGTATTATGATGATGATTGTTTTTACTATATTGTATTATTATTACTGTACTACTACGTCATTACTATGTTTTTAATTCCAGAAATTGTAATTGTGTGTTTATAGTTGTCTGAGTGATTGTGTGAATGCATGGTTGTTTTTTTGTGAAGGCCATGGCATAAAATTTAAGTTGTGTGAATGTGATTGTCTATTTTTCATGCCTGTCAGCAGGTCAGTGAATGTCTTTACAGTGAGTTGTTATCTATCCTCCATTATTGACATTAATCATTTTGTAATCTATAAAGTATTCCTCACTTCTAACATGGCCGCAACTTCCCTTCCTTGATCTCCAGTGAGTCCAGTATCACTGACCCCTCTTATTCTGAACCATACTACTATGATCACACCCCAGAAGTCATCACAACTTTCTCAAGACTTTAGATCCATCCCAAAACCTAACACTGCAATTTATCTCCCTTTTTTCACCAGCAGCCATCCGCAACTACCTTTTATTTAATCTACAAATCCAACCCTACAGTCTCCTTGCTGGTTGTCCTATTGTGACTGGTTATAATGCTCCCACAGAATGAACAACTGTCTTTATTATCCAACACATCCAAACTATTGTCCGAAGCCTCCCAGTCTACATCTAAAACACTGCTCACTTTCTTCAGTGCATTTCCATGGTTCTTGTACCACCGGACGCCTTGTATGTACTCTGGATGTGACATCCATGTGCATTAACATCCCATGTATCCAAGGCCACGCAGCCATGCAACACTTCCTTTCCTGGTACCTATCCAACTACCTCCTTTGTAATGGTACCTATCCAACTACCTCATTTGTAATAGTACTTATCCAACTATCTCCTTTGTAATCCTTTTAGCCAATCATATCCTGACCCTCAATTCTTTCATATTTGAAGACCAGATCTATAAATAAATCTGTGACACTACAATGGGTAGTGCCATGGAAAATCTGATGCCAAGGGCCTTTTGGAGGAATCCTTTCTATCCATTCAACAACCAAAATCCCTCATCTGTTTCAGCTTCATTGGCAACATTTTCTTGATCCAGGCTCTTGGCAAGTACAAATTTTGGTCTTTCCCTTTTAACCTCAACACCTGTTACTACTCAACTGAACAAGCCATCTTCCTAGATATGAACTTCCCCCTTGAGAGCTGTGACCTGTTCCATCTTAAAGTGTCCCTTTTGTAAAACCTTGACATCTATAGATGCCACATACTAAGCAGAAATATACGAGTTGTCTAAATATCCAGCTCATCCACAAACAGACCTTTATGTGTGATTCTTCGGTTTCTCCCGGCGTATTTGATAATCAAAATATCCACGGGTGTACTGCTGGTCTATAGTGTCCAACGGGCACAATATTTCGGCGATCCTACATGTCGCCATCATCAGGTGAACTCCATGCCGGCGCGTTTCCAGGAGCTCAGTCTGTCAGTTCACCTGATGATGGCGACATGTATGATCGCTGAAATATTGTGCCCGTTGGACACTATAGACCGGCAGTACACCCGTGGATATTTTGAAGATCTTTATGTAATCACCTCTAATGTTAGTAAAACTTTTAACCAGTCACTGCCCAGCATTCTACTGATCACCCTAGCCTTTAAAGGCTCAACTTATTCCTTCACCAGGCCTTCAACTACTTCTTGTAGTGCCCTGAGATGAAGTACAGCCTATCCACATCACCCAAAGTGATGTTCCACTGCCCATCCAACTTACAGAATATATTTTTCGATCCCTATTTCAATCGTACTCCCAATGCTGCTTCCCGTGGGTTCCCTTGTGGACAAACTTCGTGCAAGACCTGTCCCATAAAACTACCCACTGCCTCCTCCTGCAGTTAAGACACAGGCATTTCCTATACCATTAAAGACAGTGGTATAAAATACCCCTTTCCATTCACTGTGCCCTTACTTGCATTGTATGTATGTAGATAAGAAAATTCTTGAGTAAGATGGTGAAGGGAGGAATATCAGCAGATGCTAACAGAAGAAGAATGTTTGAAAAGGCAGATGTAGAAGGAACTGACACAAATAGTAGTCTTGATTTTAAAATGCATATGATACTCTCTTATAGGACATTCTGCCACGAGCAAAGATTCTCTGCCTTTTTCCTGACAATTTGATTTACACACATACACACACACAAACACACACACACACATGTATATAAAAAGTGAAACTTTATTTCTTTGTTACAGGTCCGTAATCTCTGCTACATGGTAAGTCGACGGGAGAAATTGTCAAGATCATTTTTCCGTATGCGCGAACAGACATTTCACAAGCAAGTGGCTGTGCTCAGTGATCCTTCTTACAATCTGAAAACGAAGGAGATGGCAGCAGTCCTGGAAGCAAACCATGCTCCCTCAATTTATGACCGTTTATACTCTCATCTCCCGTCATCTTCTACCTCCATATCAAACAGGAGTAGCACATCAGGAGGTTCACATTTGTCTGAGGGATCAGCAGCCTGTGCTGACTTTGATGTTCTGCTGGCGAGAATTGCAGGCAATGCGTCCCCACCACCACCAGAACGCCCACCAGACGTTAATGGTCTGTTGGTGAAGAAGACACCAACACAGTCTTCTGAAAATCCATACAAGCGGCTGTACTTCTTTAATGGTGCCCAGAGGCGACGAGCTGGAAGTGGTCCCTATGGTGCCTCCAGGTGAGTTGTTGCTTTCATTTCTATTATGACTTATAAATACAAAATATAATCTTGCATTTTTTTTTTTTTTTTTTTTTTTTAAGTTTTAAAAATTTAATTTTCCACAGTCTTCATAAATGCGAGTTTAAGTAAAATTAAAGTGCTCCCCTATCTCTTCTTCCACTTTTTTGTGTGTATAGAATAATGTGTATCCAAAACTTCTTTCAAATTTCATATTCTTAATCAGAATGCATGTAGTAAATTTCAAATTGAATATATTAGCTACATGACTTTGATGAAGAAAAGTAACAAATTAAAGAATTGGATCACACTGTAATTCTTCTTAAATAATTGTTATGGGTTGCAACAAATTTGTTTTATGCTTTATGTTCTTAAAGGTGAGTGGAAATGATTACAAAATTATTACAACACTACTTGTGTGTACCTCGTTTTTATTATGTTTGTGAATCAATATGTTTCTTCTGATTTCAGCATCTTTTCATAAAGTGGACAACCTACTGTAGGCTCTATTTATTTCTGCAATTTTCACCAAGTTGCTTGCTCAGCAGGCAAGGTGTATTACCTGTTCGGACCGTGAGACATAGTAGACAGTGAAATAGCTGAGTTGATAGTGAAAGGTAGTAAATTGTGACTAGGAGGGGTCCCCAAAGATGTGCACAAAAATTTTCCATGGTATAAGAAAAATGAGATAATACGATAAAATTCTCTCTCTCTCTCTCTTTTTCAGTGTGTGTGTGTGTGTGTGTGTGTGTGTGTGTTTTGATATTGGGGGGGGGGGGATTTTTTTTACAGGGTTAGGAAATATTTCATATAAGTTTGTTGTAAAGTGCACCCTTTGCAAATTTGTGTATACTCTATTGCTGTAATTATAATTTTACGCCATTAACCACATTGCATTGTTTTGATAACATTTTATGCCAGGTACTTTTTTTTTAGGTCCATGGTTCAACCAAAATACTGTCACAAAGATTTATTGTTGAACTCTCAGTACTTACCTATTTCATATTTTGTGGATTTTTCTTTAAAGATGCATAACAGTTTCCGTACATTTTTTCTGGTTCTGTTAAGTAAATGTACAGAACATTATTCTATCTCCACTTCGAAATTACACCTCGTGTAAATTTCATTTTTTTTTTTTTTTTTATGAAATGTAAAAGTTACAAGATAAATGTTTCCAAACTTCTCTGTAAATCGCTTTTAATCTCAGGCTACTAGTTTCTGCAATATTGAGAATGCTCTTCATTGTTGGGTTATGAAGTTCAATTGTTGCTGTAGGACTTGTATCATGTTACTGGTGTTGAAAAGTTGTTCATTCGATGAACACCATCCCATTGACTGTCGCTTGGTCTCCAGATCTTATTGGTAGCATCAACTCTCATGTCCTGTAATGATGGTCTCCAAAAATTGCGGATTCTTGACACACATGTCGATAAAATCTCCATATGCTTGCACTTGAATTTGCTTCTGCTTGTCTGTCAGCATGTGTGGTACAAACTAGCTACAAATCTTCCACTTTTCCAAATTCATGAACAATAGCTCTTACACTGTCTGTGCTGATATTTAACTCATCTACTGTCATTCTCAAAGACAGCCTCTGATGATCCGCAAGCATCCTTCGCACTTGTTCGCTGTTGTCTGGGACTGCGATTGTGGATGGTCGATTTGGACATGGCTCATCCTCAACACCTTTCCTTCTATCTCTAAAGTGCTTAAATCACTTAAACACACAAATTTTACTCACTATTTCAGCATCATACACTTGCACTAACAACCCATGGTCTTAGTTGCTGTTTTGCCTAATTTGAAACAAAATTTGATGTTAAAATGTTGCTTCGTTTTGAGCTCCATGTTGCATTGACACAGTTCTGACACTGACCCTTTTAGCTGGGTCTCAGTTTGTACCACCGCTTCACTATAGTGCTTTGCACGATATCGGACACTTGAAGACATGTCCCTCATTGTGTATGGACGGGCACTTCATCCACACCAACACGGTTTGTAAAGTACGGGACCATTCACCAAACTTTTCACATGCATCTTGTGCAAGAAGCTATTGTTTTCAGCCTCATTTCTGTGTAGCTTGGAAATCTCTTCTACGTGTAGGCAGTAGTATCACAATAGGAGTACAGATAAAAATATTCAAATTAATCAGATAAAACTAATCCAAATATAGAGATTTATACACGTGAAGAACAAGCAGGAGCTCTACTTACAAATTCTTTGCTTCTTCAAATTTACTTGTTACTGTAACGTGTCTTCCTGTTTCACCTCATGACAAGATACATAGTTGTTGATACATTATATTACATTTTTTTACCATTCACCATGACACATTAGCTGTGAGGCAGTATCTTCCATCCCCCTTTTTTTACAGATAGAGTGTGCACGGAAAATGACAACATAGCTACTTCCAAAAGTTATCACTGCTGCTATTGTCACTACAGAATGCAAAGTATTTTCATCCCAACCACACAAAGTAACTGTTTATGCCTGACGATGGGTCATTATGAAATCAAGTATTGTCACCATTGCTCATTTCTACTGAATAATTCATGTGTATTTAACTAAATGAGGGACAACTGCAGTGAAATCGACTCACATATATCCATTCCCAATGGAGTAGATTTGGAACAGCCTTGTGTAAAATATTGAAAATTCCAATAAGAGTCAGGCCAAATTATATAGCTCATGGAGTAATCTACCATAGCTAGAGGTCTGCACAGATGTGGATATCTGCAGTATATCTTACTTTGCAGATAAAATTGTGAGCGACGCTGATATGTGCATGTTATACGCGGATAAAGACCAAGGTGTTTGCCCAGTACATCTGTTGAAATGTTAGCTGAAAACGTCAAGCCTGTGGACATTCTTGGAATCCTTGCAGGGCCCAGGTAGAGCAGAAGGCTGTTGTGCTCATCCCCTGGCCACAATGGTTGTAGTTGTATTCGAGGGACCTGCGCCTAATCCATGTCTTTATCTGCGGTCTGTCAAGTGCAAACTGGCCCACTGCCCACCAGAGGTGCCATGCCAAGTTTCCGCTGCCTTCAGTTAGCGCTTTGTAGTGACTGAGTGACAGCATATATCATAGTGAATACAGAGACAGTTCTTTCTTAAAATGAACACGACATAAATGGATACCGTATCGTGTAAAGTGAAAAGAGATGATATGACATTAGTGATGGAAAACAAATTGAAATCGTTAATTTGGAAAAATATCAGTGATATAGTGGCCTGTTTTGCGTGTAAAAAAGTATATTCATACACTGTTTAATCGCAACCGAATGAACGGCACAGCCTCGCATAAAATACGAACAAACATACAAACGAACATTCATGTTTGTGTATTAGATTAATGGTGATGGAAGTAATAAAGATTGACAACAGCATTTTATAACAACTTTCATAATCAGATGCAGTGTACATGAAAGTGATGTATTCAGGAAGGTACACAATGTTAGATTGTATAGGCTGGCCATAGCTGCAGCCGACATTGTCTCTTTTTGCGAACAGTTACCACAAATGACAAATGTTTGTGAAGCTTATGGGACTGAACTGCAGGGCCATCAGTCCCTAAACTTACAAACTACTTATAAACTACCTTATACTAAAGACAGCACAAACATCCATGCCCGAGGGGGAATTCGAACCCCCGACAGGGAATGGCCTCACGCATTGCAGTATAGCGTCTCAATGTGCTTGGTCGCTCCGCCGCGGCTGACAGTTACCAATTAGAAGTAGTAGGCAGTTTTAACACTTGAAATGACATGTTTTGCTTTGCGTCACATAACCTCTTGTGCGTTAGTATGTGGATGATTAAGTGTCCCATTTGTAAAACTCTGAAAGAACCGTTAAACACAGTAAAATCTCCTCTTTGCCGTTCAGCTTTAACCACTGAAATTTAAGACAATGCCTGTTAACAGCTGATGTAGTGCTCCAACCACATGGGCTCCGAAATGCTCCTGTGTGTGTCCAGAGGGCCAATGTTTTCCTGTTTGGATTATCCTGTTTTGGAAGGTATAGAGCAATTACTGTGATTTTAGAAGTCAAAAATAGTTGTCACAGAAATGACACTCTAACAATAATTATATCATTACATACCATGGTTTTTAAATACTGCTACCTATTGCTATTACCCATTCAAAACTTTAATATCTGCAGATGCGGATAATGAACTTACGGATGTGGATAAAGTGCCGTGGATCCGGTTGCGTATACGTGCCTTGCAGATGTGGTGCAGATGCAGATAACACTTTTCTTATCTGTGCAGACCTCTAACCATAGCTGTACTATGCCTGGAATAATAAAAGAAAATACAATTTTGTACTTGCATGCAGTAAATTAATGAAAGCCAAAGAAATATTAAGTGCAGAACTAAATTGCTTTGATCACAACTGTACCAGTCACTGTCCCACACTCCACAACTGTATGGATGCACACCTTCAAAGATCAAAGTTAATACGTTTACTGACAAATAAAATATGTGCTCTTGCTATACAAACAAAACATACAAAATACAGTGTCAAACAAGGTTCTGATACAGAGTCATGGTAGAGCTGTTGGCACAAATATCATGCCTGTCTGTAATTAGAAATAAATTACTTTGACAACAGACAATAATACTTATGTCCAAATGGGCATCTCGGACATATGCTGTCTTGTGAACTGTAAGAAAAATCCACCAATATGGATATAGTTCAAGTAAGAGAAGTTATTCCTGATTATGTTCATTAGAGGTGCAAAAGAAAGTGTATCCTAATTAGGGTTGTGTCAGAGTGGTTCGGCCGAATCCATTATTAACTGAATATAACACACTGGCTTCGGATTCTAGATTTCGCTGCATAATGGCCAAACACTACCGAATCCAAAGTGTTATATATAAACCTTCAGTTACGAATATTGTAGTTTACTTTGCATAACAGTGCACTTTCGTTTGTGTTATTTTCTTTATTTTCCATAGATCCGCTAAAAGACGTGACAGCAAGTTTGTCAAAACTAGTCACAATAAATAACATATAAGTAAGCCATATAGGCTGTTTCCCATTGAAGCATTGTTCTCATATTAATTTTCATGTACAAAGACTTACTAGTGATGATTAAGCTAATAAAAAAAAATGACTGGGGATGGTTTGGAGAACGTATACATTTGTATTTCAAATTAACTAGGTAGGTTTTGTTGCCATTGCTTTGATTCTGCAGGAGTTCCTTGTAGGTATACTGGCCATAATGTGTATAGGTTTGTGATCTATAGAAGACCTTAAAAATCTCTCCCATGTAACACTGGCCAAATGTATAAAAGAAGTGTGGTGCTGGGAATACTGCTTTTGATAAAAATCCATTTTATACAGGAGTAATTGTGGATATGAGTGCGTGAGGTGGTTTTTGTGTGTGACACACATGGGCACACATCAGGCATGGGCACCCAGGGTGCATTTGATATGGACATGCGCACCAGTGAAAGGGGGAGAAGTAGCCAAACGGATATCCCAGGAGGAATTTTCAATATTCACATAAATAATCGTTTGAAGAAGAAAAAGTCTAGAACACATGGACCCTAAAATGTTACCTCATTATCTATAGACATGACTTCCATGTTGTGTTTCACAGTAGCAAAGGTGAACAAGCACCGAAAGTTCTTAAGGTAAGCATTGTAGAGCCCACGTGTTCTAGACTTTTTTGCTTCAAATAATTTTCCTGTCATGTCCCAGAATGTCGACAATTCCTCTAGAACACTATATAAAAGAACTAGAAAGTGGTGTAATATTTCAAAATATAGACATTTTCTGATCTTTTAAGTTTCCCTGTATACCACCTGTCATTCAACTATGGGTGAGTGTTTCATTTCCCCAGGTTTTAGTTATTATTTCAACTTGAGATTTCCAGTTTATATTTGATTGAATAATTTTGCTCTTAAAAACAATAACCTTAACATTACATATGTTAAAACATTGTCGATATACTCTTTTACTGCCTATATTTGTCCATAAAAGAATATTGTTTGCTTATTTGAACTGTCAATATCACACTTTTTTATTTGCAGTGGCAGTGAAACAGAAGCGAAGGTGTCAGCATCTCGCCGGGCGAGTGGTGCCTCCAGTACTGAAGACGAAGACAGGCAACGCCATAGGTATGCCAGATCTGCAAAACATAATCGTGTGTGCCTGTGTGAAGAGCGAACAAACGGTTATACGGATGGGAAGGATATTAGCTTATTAGCAAACTTTCAAACAGGTTTGGTATTTAAATTTCTATAAATGAAGCACATTAATATTAAAACTGTGTTAGTTGTTACACTACTAGTCGAAACTGTGTCATTTTGGTTCCTCCTACGTGATCACAGCAAAGACTTGGTGTTTAGTGCACTTCCATTCTATTGAATCTTCACCCTTTAGAATGGTTACCCGATTCTTTTGCCGCTGTTGGTAGTATGCCCATTCTTCATGACATACATTCCTCATAAAAACTACTTACAATTTTTAAATATTGGTTTACCCCAATTTCTTTGTATGAAAATTTCCTCCCTCGTCTGCCTTTTTTTATATGTCTTCAAAAACAATATGATAAAATGTGGCACACAACAAAGTGGCAACCCAGGAAAGATGATAAGTGTGTACATAATGACAAAGCATGCGGCAGTATGTAGCTTTGGTATTTTAGAAGGAATAACTGATTGTATACCATCAGTACTTTTTTTTCTAGTGTGCAGTCTAATGAAAAGTTGAAATTAGTAATTGCATTAAAACCAATTGTTAGAACAGTGAAGGCTCCAAATCTATGAATGTAAAAAGCTTTGTTATTATGACAGCACTAAATAGTCAAACAAATATAACATTGATATACGTAAAAAATAGATAAGGTACACTTACCAGGCGAAGGGGCACAGGCAGTAATAGCAACAAATAAACACACAGACACACACACACACACACACACACAAATGCTAGCTTTCGCAGCCTAGCTGCTTCATCAGGCAGAAGGGAAGGAGAGGGAAAAGGAAATGATGAGGGTTTTAAGGAAGGGGGTAAGGAGCCATTCCAATCCCGGGACAGGAAAGACTTACCTTGGGGGAAAAATTGGAAGGTAAATAAATGCACATACACCCACACATTTACACAGACACAAGTACACTTAGGCAGACATACTGTAGAACTGTAGAAAGCAAAGAAGTTAGAAGTTAGACAGAGATGCCACTTGAGGCAGAGGCTCTGTCCAGAGAACCAAGGCAAAGATGTTAAGATGGTGGGTGGGAATTCGAATTTAGCGGAGGTTGAGACCAGGTGGGCAACGGGAAGAGAGAATATGCTGAAGGGCTAGTTCCCATCTCCGGAGTTCTGAAGGATTGGTGTCAGTGGGAAGTATCCAGATAACCCGGACGGTGTAGCACTGTGCCAAGATGTGCTGGCCATGCACCAAGGCATGTTTAGCCACAGGGTGATCCTCGTTACCAACAAACACTGTCTGCCTGTGTCCATTCATGCGAATGGACAGTTTGTTGCTGGTCATTCCCACATAGAACGCTTCACAGTGCAGGCATGTCAGTTGGTAGATCACGTGGGTACTATCGCAAGTGGCTCTGCCTTTGATCGTGTACACCTTCCGGGTTACGGGACTGGAGTAAGTGGTGGTGGAAGGGTGCATAGGGCAGGTTTTACAACGGGGGCGGTTACAAGGGTAGGAGCCAGAAGGTAGGGAAGGTGGTTTGGGGATTTCATAGGGGTGGACTAGGAGGTTACGGAGGTTAGGTGGGCGGCGGAAAGACACTCTCGGTGGAGTAGGAAGGATGTCATGAAGGATGGATCTCATTTCGGGGCAGGATTTTAGGAAGTCGTATCCCTGCTGGAGAGCCACATTCAGAGTCCGCTCCAGTCCCGGAAAGTATCCGGTGACAAGAGGGGCACTTCTGGGGTTTTGTGGAAGGTTCTTAAATTGGGGAGATGAGGAGGTGGCTCTGGCAATTTGCTTCTGTACCAGACCAGGAGGATAGCTGCGGGATGTGAAGGCTGTTATCAGGTTATTGGTGTATTGGTTCAGGGATTCAGGACTGGAGCAGACTCGTTTGCCACGAAGACCTAAGCTGTAGGGAAGGGAACGTTTGATGTGGAAAGGATGGCAGCTGTCATAATGCAGGTACTGTTGTTTATTGGTAGGTTTGATGTGGACGGATGTGTGTAGTTGGCCGTTGGATAGATGGAGGTCGACATCAAGGAAAGTGGCATGGGATTTGGAATAGGACCAGGTGAATTTGATGGGACCAAAGGAGTTGAGGTTGGAGAGGAAATTCTGGAGTTCTTCTTCACTGTGAGTCCAGATCATGAAGATGTCGTCAATGAATCTATACCACACTTTGGGTTGACAGGCTTGGGTGTATACGAATATTATAGAGGAAAAATTCCTAACAGGAAAAATATACGTAAAAAAATAGATAAGGTACACTTACCAGGCGAAGGGGCACAGGCAGTATCACAAATATAACATTGATGTTAACAAAGCTGTAGTAACACCTGTAACAAGGAAATTACCAGCTGATCAAAGCAGTCATTTAGCATCTTTACCACCGTAGCTCAGCGGTAGCGTCACTGACTACCACGTGGGAGGACCGGGTTCGATCCCGACAGGGGACTGTGTGTTGTCTTAATCATCATCATCTCATCATCATTGGCACGTAAGTCACCCACGCGGCGTCAAATAAAAAGACTTACACTAAGGTGGCCGAACAATCCCGCAAGGAATCTCCCAGCCAAGAAATCCATACGCTCATTTCATTTTACCAGTATAACGACATAAATTTAGTGTATTAAAAGATGGGGGGAGAAAGTGGAAGATCAGGCTCCAAGTCCTGCTCTGGTGCAAATTTTCATATGTCATAAAATGATAAATCGGCTTATGAAATGCGGCTAAAGTCAGATGATTTTGCAAATTTCAAACAAATTTGTGGTTATTTATTTAATTCAGCTGTGAATAATCACCAATGTCTATTCCTTTGGAACGGACAGTTCATTGTAAATATCACATGCTAAACAGACTAATGATGATATACTGTATGAGTTATGTCCACAAAGTAAGTTCTGTTAGGTTATATAAAACAAACATTTACAGATAGTGAAAAAATATTGTTTGTACAAAACTCTACAACTGCTGAACTACTTTTTACATAGCTTCTGAAATTTTGTAGGCACTTGTCATAGCATGGCACAAGTTTTTGTATGCCTTCTTCCTAGAAGGTTGCCACCTTTGTATTCAACAATGTGGTAAAATGTTCTTTCAGCTCGTCATCATCATTGAAGTGTTGACCACCAAGGACAGATTTGCGGAACTTCCATAGCAAGTGCACTAAGTGTAAGCTTATGGTTGTGTTTAATCTTCTCTTCAATTGTCTGAACCTGTTCATCAGTAACCACAGAGAGGTGTATACTTTGTTCTTATTGTGCCCATCTATAAACCTTGCAGATTTGCTGATGAATTTCCTTTGGTTTAACTTGCTTTCCATTTAGAAAACGAATCACAAATCTGATATCACAGAAGGTGGCATTTTCAATTATGGCTGATATTATAATGAAGCACTATAAAGCACATGGCAGCAGCAATCTGAAAAATGGTATACATGTCTTCTCCTTGAGTCTGAGTAACTGCCGCACATGCTTGGAACTGCGATCGTAGCGCTGCTGCGGGTAGAAATAGAAACAGAACGCACTTTGTGGATGACCCTTGTAAAATGTGCCTCTCCCTGTCATAGGAAGCACACTATACGCATGTCTGCATTTAAGGATTAGACAAATGTGACTTATTGAAGTTTGGGTTGGTCTGGAAAGCAGGCTTGGATGCTCGAGGGGTTAAGGTGACTTTTTGTGAAAACCAGGTACCTAGGCTCAAGTCCTGGTTCGGCACAAATTTTCATGTGTCACAAAATGATAGATTGGTTTACAGAGTGCAGTTAATGTCAAATTGCAAACAAATTTAATACAGCTGTGGGTAATCACCAATGTCCATTCTTTTGGGACAGACAATGCATAGTCAATGTCATATGCCAAAACAAACTTCTTATGATATAAATATGTATTTCCCCATTGTGGGAATCATTCTAAATGTGTACGAGTATTGGGGAATGGAGACAGATGTTACATCCATAAGTTTGATTTGGTCCTGGGATCTTGCACAGATGATTGAGACATTAAGGTGTCAGCTCACAATAACTGAGAGATTCAGGCACAAATTTCAAAGTAAAAAATATTTATTGCTGTCCTTAAAAACATATTAAAAAAGCTTGGTTCATTTTTCCAACAATCCCATGTTTTGCAAGAAAGGTTACAGAACACGGTGAAAACCAATAGATGAACCTCATGAGATAGTACAGTACATTAGTTACTATGGCTAATTCAGGTTTGCAACTGTCTATCCCACTGTAATACCAGAAACTGCACACACATGGCATCCAAATGTCTGTAAATATGTAAACTCTGCGTATATCAGTGGTAATTTTAGAGGTATCCAAGAAAAATGTCCACAATTTTAGGTGTGAAGGGAATATAATAGTTTGAATTGAATTTCATTTTGATAAAGTTTTATCTGGATATTTTATCACCTTGCTGTAGATTTTAGACAGTTATTAAAGTTTATGTTCCCATGTAGTACAGATTTTGCTCAAAGTGGTCAAAGGTTTTGAACACAGTTACTGCAAGGCACTATTATTATAAATCTCATCTTAGGCATTAAAAAAAGTTTTTAAGAGATAGATTGGCTGGCCAGTACTTACCTTTGTGCTGTACCACCGATAGTTACACAAATGAAGAAACAGAAAAAAAGGGGAGAAAAACGGCAAGCTTTTGGAACACAGTTCCTTCCTCAGGTGGGAGAGAAGGGAAGAAGAAAGGATGGGAACGGAAGGGAAAGGTAATTCACGGCCTAGGTCATGAAGGTGGTGTTTCAGGAGTGTGGACGTCAGAGATATTGTATCCACACTCCTGAAACACCACCTTCATGACCTAGGTCGTGAATTACTTTTCCCTTCTGTTCCCATCCTTTCTTCTTCCCTTCTCTCCCACCTGAAGAAGGAACTGTGTTCCGAAAGCTTGTCCTTTTTCGTCCCCTTTTTTTCTGTTTCTTCATTTGTCTAACTATCGGCAGTACAGCACAAAAATAAGTACTGGGCAGCCAATCTATCTCTTTTGAAAAATGATAAACATCTCTGAAGAGAATTTTCATAATTAATCGAGCATTTAAAAAAAAGTGTTATTTTTTATGGTCCAGATTGTCAAAACTTACCTAGTTATAGACAGTATTAAGAGAAGTGTTTTATTTTTTCCTCAGACTGTCCACATTATTTAAATGCTTATTGATGTGGAAAAGTCATTTGAAAATAAGTGAACAGCATCCATTAACTAAAGCGGATCAATGTGTAAAGCATAGCAAAATGTAACATAAAAAACCTTCAGCTGTCTTTCAAGCATTTAACTCTTTTTTCTGGCAGCAGCACACACATTCACACTCACTTATTCTATGTATTGCTCTCTCCAGGAATTGTGATTGTTAATATAAAACTCATTTTAAAGGTGTCCTCATAGTTCCATTATCATTTCACACTTTTCAGTACCCCTACTGTTTTATTGGTATTAGGATGGTGTTTTGGATTTCTACATGTTGATATTACATTCATGAGGAACGGGCAAGAAAATTAAACAAAACAAAACAAAAAAAATGATTATTACACTCTTAAAAGTAGATTTCCAGATTACTTTTTTTTTATTATTTTTATTTATTTAATTGCCTTTACGTTTTACAGAAGAAATTCCGTAATTTTGTATCAAACATCATTCAAACAAGTAAGAAAAACAATTTTACAATGTTTATCTTTACAGCAAGACTGAAACCGAGTCAAAACATACAATTTATATGACTAGTAATAGTATTTTTATTTTTTCTGACATAAAAGGTAAGTGCGGAGTATTTGTAAAAGAGTAAAAAATGAAACACATTTTCTTAGTTATTGCAATCAAGGGACAAAAGCACAAGAACAAACAATTTCAGTCTATAATAGTGTTTGGAAACATTTAGGAACAAATAATTGACAGTATTTTCTAAGCTAGGGTGGGCTCACAATTCAGACATTGGCTTTGGCACACATACTTGATGGACTTAAAAATAAGTTTGACATTTCATTCACCTGTAGTTGCTTAAAGGAAACATGATTTGGACAATGCCTTCTATTTCCATATTGTGTTTGCAAGGGTAGATTGTCTACTATCTGCAGTTTCCAGGGGGCAGCAAGCTTATCTGCTGCTCTGGAAATAAATACTCACTGTGAACTCTCCTTTCATGTTTGTAACATAAAAATTTTGTGAGCATTGATCATTGCAAGGACAAAAATGTTCTAAAAGAATTGCACAGACTGTCAATGGGTGCCAACTTGGAGTCTGTAATGCTTTCCCACTTGGTCAGCTATACCGACCCCATCCCTGATTTCATTATACAACTACACAATATCTGTAAGATTTTCTCATTATTGCTATTGACCTGTCATCCAGCATGCATGTCTATCAGAATAAGGAAGACTGTGCCATTACTGGTTTAAAAAAATAAGAATCATACTTGCTTATGTTGTCCAAGAGGTAAATCATTGTCAGATGTTTCAGATTCTGTTTGCTGCTCATTTGATATGTCTGAATCACTTTACTGGGTCCGTGACTATATTGTGTCAGTGAAAGGTCAATAGTAGAGAATCTCATCATTCGTAAGACCACATCATTGCTTCAAAGACTGAATGTCTGAATCACTTTACTGGGTCCGTGACTTTATTTTGTCAGTGAAACGTCAATAGTAGAGAATCTCATCAGTCGTAAGACCACATCGTTACTTCAAAGACAAAAACTTGCCAAAATAAACCACAAGCTTTTGTCGCTGCCACCAGGAATGCCGCAGCCCACTCGGCATTGGCCAAAGATAGATGTACACAGAAACGAAATTTTTGCTGTCATGCCACAGACTATTATCTGTCCATCAGACAGAGGAGTGGTGGTGGTGTTGGTGGTGGTGATTGTGTGGCATTTTTGGCTGTTAGACCCCAGCTGTAATTGTGTTCAGCCTGCCTGGTGCAAGTCTTTAGGTGATGCCATATGGGCTACTTTTGTGTCAATGATGTTGGGGATGATAAAACACCCAGTCAGCGAGTGCTGAAAATCTTTGACCCGACAGGGAATCAAACCCGGGCCCCTGCATGGCAATCAACCACCCCATCCACTGGACTATGTAGGCGGTCAGAGGAGTGGTTATTCAGTGACTTGCCAGTGGCACTTCATATGTCTGCATATTGTCAATCCACAGAAAACCGAAAGCTGCTGATGTAAAGCTTCATACGACCCCCAAATTCTTCATATTTCATGTTCTTTTTGGCCTAAAATTGTCATCATATACTTCAAAATCTCATGATTAACCTCAAGGCATGCCCAGAAATTATTTTGTGCCTAAAAAACAACTGGCATTGCTGACACCAAATTGTGTTAAATTGTGTGTGACTCAAAAATGATGCACAAATACTACTGGTATTACAGATAAATTTTTCATACTTCTAGGTCACCTAGACGGATAAAAGTTTGGTGAATTGTATGACTCTGTAAGTGATTAAAAGTCATGCGAGGGTTTTGTCCTATGATGAAAATGGTGGGGGGCACTCAATACATTGTTTTCAAAAATTCTTTTGTGGATATGGTACATTGGTTGAATGAAACTTTCAGTACAAAGATCTTTAGTAATGAGTCCACTTAAATGATTAAGTCAATAAACCACAAATGTAGGATGTAGGAAAGTTAAAATGCCTGAACATGAACTTCATAGCCCTAAACTGAATGTGTGTTGTGCATTGAGCAACAGCAAAGTTTACCAATCTTCCTGCTCCCAAGGAAAACAATCAACAAAATAGTGTTTTTATATTATGGAGGGAAACATTCCTGGAAGGAAAAATATGTATAAAAAATAGACATGGTTTAACTTACCAAAAGCACAGGCTTGTTGACAGATACACAAATAAAAACTTTGGGGAGGAGATTTATCAAGGGATACCATATTTGTTCCCATGTTAATGCCTTGTCTACGATAGCTCAGAGCTAGACTCTATCTTGCAATTGAACATGTCATGCTTGATATCCTCAAGGGTGTGTGACAAGAAACTGATGTGATATGGAAAGTGTGTCACTGAAAACTTCTCAGGTACAAGGATCCGTTCAAATGAAATCAACCAATAGTCTGATTCTTGAAATCCCAGATTTTTTTTTATATTTTCATATTAGTTTTATTTTATTCCTATCTAAATTTTTCTCAGTCTCACTATTTTATTTTTGGTGACTAGTTTCAACCATTACCTAACCAACACAGGAAACACCAGAAAAGTCACAGGTTGCATAGAATCATATTTACTAAGAGTGGTGTAGCAGGTTTCAAATTTGAATGTTACATAATTGTCATATCTTAGTGCTAAAATATAAGATACAGTCAAATTTCATTTTGTTTACACAATAAAACTGTTTTGGCTTCATATTTAAACTGTGTTAGTACTCCTAGGGTTGTTGAGAGACTGGCACGGCAGATAGCAAGTAAAAGTGTCAAGATACAGCTTTGGGCAACACCAGCACCTAGTGTAATTTATTTCAAAGCAAAATGTGGGTATTTGTAAATTACCATCCAAGCTATTGTTTAATAGGTTCTGAGCAGTGTGTCCATTTGCCTGTCTTTCCACACCCAGCATATAACGACATTACTCTGGATGTGTACAAACCGTCATGTGCTCCATGCGGAAACATAACACGACCATAAATAATTCATTAAAATCATAACCAAACAACATTGATAGTAATAATCAAAACATATTCTTTGGTAGATCACGAATCTGTGATTCCCATTTCGATCAAAAGTACAATGGATATACTCTCCTTGGCAACAACCTCAGGTTAATGCTGGACATTTTTTTCCGTTACAAATAGTTTCTACATTACTACATCTTTCATAAAAACCCAGCATTGTTTCTCAAACATAACTTGTCGGCCAGCAATTGGCCCATTAAGGTGCCTACTGCATGTACATAATGATGACATAACATGCCCTTTGAGTGTCCATAAACATCTATATGATATACAGTGTTCATAGTGCTGTTTCATGGACACACCCAGTTCATAGTTATATCATTGATACGTGCGCATTGATAAAAGTTGTTTATGTTGGATTTTTATGGCATACCCGTTGCAAGTTATGTCATTATGTTAATGTGGTAGCAACTTAAATGGCCAATTGCTGGCCTAATAAGTTTCGATTGTGAAACAGTGTTGAGTTCTTATGGAAGATGTACGTGACATAGAAGCTATTTGTCATGGAAAAAATATCCACTGACAATCTGAGGTTGATGCATTGTAGATTACATTTAAAGTACAGTGTATCTCACGAAAAACACCTGCCAGGCATCCGCGGATTGTGCGGTATGGCTCCCAGCCGCCACCGTCGCATCCGCCGGCCACAGCAGCACCCAATTCTTGGACTCTATTGTGCCGCAGGCGCGTACACCGAGATAAAGTCTAAAAAACATTGCCATCTGAGTAACCCAAACTTACCTTTATTTACAGTAGATGTTCAGAATGATGTCTCTCTAGGGAAAGAGCGGCCTGACATCTCTTGAACACATTTGCAAACACTCAACGAATTGCGGCTGCCGAAATCTGGGAAATGACTAGTCAAATCCTGTCTTCCAACTCTTCGAATGTATTGGGATTGCTCGCATACACCTTGTTTTTTAACATTGCCCAAAGATAAAAGTCACAGGGATTTAGATCTGGAGAATGAGGAGGCCAGTCAACTATCCTATCATCAAAAACACTTTGTATTGCTGCCATAGAAGCATTGGCAATGTGTGGTCTTGCATTGTCCTGCTTGAAATAACTGTACAGCTTTTCATTGGGTGAAAGTTCTTGAAAAGATGAATGCAGGATATTGCTCTCATACCTGTCATAATTTATTGTTTCATTTCCCATATTTCAGCAGCCGAAATTTGTCGAAATGTGTTCAAGGGATGTCAGGCTGCTCTTTCCATAGAGGGACATCCTTTTGAACATCTACTGTAAATAAAGATAAGCTTAGGTTACTCAGATGGCAATGTTTTTTTAGACTTGTAACTCGGTGTATGCGCCTGCGGCACAATAGAGTCCAAGAATCAGGTGCTGCCATGGCTGGTGGATGCAGTAGCGGGGGCCAGGAGCCATACCGCGCAATCCGCGGACGCCTGGCAGGCGTCTTTCGTGACACACTCTGTACATCTGATTCAAATGAAAAATATAATTGGAATTTATTGAGCACTGCAAATGTATAGGTTTTATGTGAATTCTATGAGGACAGGTTAAAGAAATGGCAAAGAGGAAACATGAGAGAATGAAAGACCCAAATGTATAAATACTGCATTCATAAACTGAATTGTTTAATTATATTTAAAAGTTGAGTATTGAACATTATGAAGAATTAAAGAAGAAGAAGAAGAAGAAACGGGGGGGGGGGGGGGGGGGCATTGGGAATTGAACTCAGGACCTTAAGATTGGAACTCCAAGCGCTAATTGACAGCTAATTTTACGTGTACCAATATGCCACCTACAATGGGCATCCGCCAGCCACGGCAACACCCGATTCTCGGACTCTATTGTTCCGTGGGTGCATACACTGAGTTAAAGTCTAAAAAACATTGCTGTCTGACTAACCTAAGCTTACCTTTATATACAGTAGTGGCAAAATTTCCTTTTTTCTTTTTTTACCACTCTTTAACGGCTACATGCACATGCAGTTTTTATATTCACACCATCTATGACAAACCACCTTTCAAATTATGTACGTTTCATTGGCCTTCTTGTATGATTAATATTAAAAATCTGTACTCTCATTTTCATGTCAGCATATTTATATAATGATGATTAAAATTACACAGTTGCTTGGCTGCCGAATGAAAAGTACTAAATTTGAATTCCCAGAAATACTGTGCCTTTTTTATTTTTTTTTTTTTTATTTATTTTTTTTTTTTTTTTTTTTTTTTTTTTTTTCATTGGTTGGTTCAATAAGGTAGAAGTCACTAGAAATAAAGTAAAATTGTAACAGCAGAAATTCAACAGAAAAGTTTAATAAATGAATACAAATCTCTTACACAGCCCCTGAAAAAAAGTCTGGTTATAGTAGGAGCTGTTCTGATAAAAAATCAAACATTAAAATCTTTAGTCATTTAATTTTTTGAGTGAATTTTTAAAATTTCCAAAATTGTATGATTTGTTTCAAGTTGAAACTTTAAAACTACAATATCCTCCTAAATATTGTACTTATAGTTTTTAAATGGAAACTCCAGGTTGGAAATCATCAATGTAATGAGGACAGTTTACAACTCACCGTAAAGAAAAGCTGCGACAGCCACATAAAAAGGTCGCACACATACAACACTTAAGCTATCGATCATGGCCTCCTTCAGAATAAAGAACATTCACGCAATCTCCCACCAGACACACTTCACAGTCACACAACTACTATCTCTGGCTGCCATGCTCCGAATCACACACTACAATGACAGAATAAGGGAGGGGAAGGGCTATAAGAACATTGTGTCATGGTGGTGGGTATGGATACAGCAAAGCCTTATGCATCATGTATGCATTAGATGGGTGGAACGGTTTGCAGCTTAGGAATGGAGTGGGGAGGCTGGTGACAGATGGAAAGCAAAAGAAAACAGTCAAAAGTGCAATTACACACACACACACACACACCAACACCAAATAGGAGAGTTGTTGTATAGAGTATAGTATAGAGTTGTAGTATACAGGGGATAGGAACTGTTGAGTGTGGAAAAATGGGAGTTATCATAGGGTGAGGTCTGGATAATTTTGGGATTGGAGAATGTACTGTTAGGATACCACCCATATGCCCAATTGTGCAGTTCAGAAAAGCTGGTGGTGGGTGGAAGAATCCAGATGATCCGTGTTGTGAAGCATCCATTGAAATCAAGCATATGCTCTTCTATATGTTGCGCCACAGGGTGGTCTACCTTGTTTTTGCCGACAGTTTGGCAGTAGCCATTCATTCTAATGGACAGCTGGTTAGTGGTCATGCCAATGCAGAAACCTGCTCAGTGATTGTAGAACAGTTGGTAAATTACATGGTTGCTTTCACAGGTGGCCCAGCCGGGTAGGATAAGCCTTTGACGGGACTGAAACACCACTGCCTTTCTCAGTCCTGTCACAGGCTTATCCTATACAATAAGAGGCCAGGTCACCTACGAAAGCAGCCATGCAATTTACCAATTCTGCTGCAATCACTGCACAGCTTTCTATATTGGCATGACCCTAACCAGCTGTCCATCAGGATGAATGACCACTGCCAAATTGTGGCCAAAAACATGCAGCAGAGCATATGCTTGACTATCTGTAAACCCCCCATTGCCCAAGTATTTATTTAGTCTACATTCTTGTAGTCCACCTTCCCTTCCCTCCCCTCCTCTCTCTGCATCCATCTTTCTGTTCGTTTCCACCTTTCCCTCTCTCGGCAAATTTTTGTGCAAGGTACCCCTCTTATGTACCATACAAACATTTATGTACCTAGTGACCCTCCTCTTAGTTTAAAGGTCATGTGTGCAAAAATTCATCAAGATCAAAGCAAAACGATGCATTTTGTCAAAGTCCATATGTTAAGTACCCTCCACCTTGCAACAAACGAAATTTTATACTGATCGTGACATTCCTCTTGTTTTTAAGGTCAAGGATGCAAAATTTAATGAGTATCAGATAAAAATTATACATTTGTATGTAATAGAAACCCAGGGTCACATTGAAAAACTCTCTTTGTTGTTCTCAAATTCTAGAATAACGTTAAAGAAGGATCTGTGAAATCGCTCTCGAGTTATGGCGCAATCAAGGTATTCAGAGATCCATTTTTATGTTGCAAGATACGGCATGACCAAGATATTCAGGGATCCAATTTTATGATGCAAGGTACCCTCCCCCATAAACCGTATGAAACTTTAAGTAGGTGGTGCTCTTCCTCTTGTTTTGAAGGTCAAGCGTGAATTTCATGAAGATCGGAACGAAACTGTAGATTTTGTCAGTCTGTAGGAAAAGTATCCTCCACCATGCACTTTCATTCTGTCCTATCGCAAAATACTTTCTTGGCTGATGTCTTCTACTTATAAACTACATACCGGCAAAATTTCAGCTTCATAGGTGCAGTAGTTTCAGAGATTTCATATTTAGTCAGTAAGTGCGTGAGTAGATAGAGATATCTCCTGAATTATGTGTCCTACAAAAACCTCATTTACCAGGTTAGTGGATTGGAATATTAGGAAACTGCCTGTAAAATGTCTTGTAAATGGAATTGGTAGTAAAGACTTAGTAAATTGCAACCTCATGCTTATTAGGGTGAATTTTCATGCATTTCATTGTCTCTGACGTCATAGCAACTGAACTATATGTCATAATTCGATTTTGTTTTGAAAGTACATCCTGTGGTGTATATGTAAAATGTCTGCAAAATACGTCACAAATAGCGTTTGTAGGAAAGACGTAATAAAGCAAAATGTCATACGTGATGAGGCAGATTTTCATGAACCTAATTGTTTATGACTCCATATCTTATGAACTGTGTGATGTATATGATAAAATTTCAAATGTACATTCTGTGGTATGTGTGTATACTGTCTGTAGCATTTCTCACCAAGACAATTAATGTTGTACAAGTAATAAATTGTAACTCCGTGCCAAATGCCGTAATTTTACTGCATAAATGCCGAAATAGTAGTAAGCGACAAAGTTTTTTCCTTTTATCGTTTTTCTGGGGTTGTCAGTGAGAAGAAGTTTCCTAAAGATTTGAAATTATGTTTAAAGTTTGTTGCAAGTTGCTAAGTGCTGTCCTTCTCATATAGTAAACTGATAAAGTCACACTGTCACGTGCCACAAGATGGGGAAGTTTTTATTGTTCATTACGTCATATC
The DNA here is from genome assembly GCA_026315105.1 of Locusta migratoria. NCBI lineage: Eukaryota > Metazoa > Arthropoda > Insecta > Orthoptera > Acrididae > Locusta > Locusta migratoria. The sequence goes on along the minus strand of CM048747.1, from coordinate 288,142,974 downwards.
TCCTGAACTATCGGCCCTATCTCAAAATCCTTTCTTAGCTAACATCTTCTACCTATAAACTACATTCCTGCCAAATTTCAACTTCATAGGTGAAGTTGTATTCAAGATTTCATGTTTAGCCAGTGAGTGAGTGAGTGAATGAGTGTCCTTTCGCTTTTACATAGATAGAGATTTCAATAGCTGTTTCACAACGTGGGTCATCTGGATGCTCCACCAACCACCAGTTTTTCTGAACTGCACAGATGGTAGTTATCCTTACTGTACATTCTCTGCTCCTAAAATTATCCAGGCCTCAACCTATGATAACTCCCCTTTTCTTTTCTTTCTTTTTTCTTTTCAACACCCAACAGTTGCTATCCACTGTCCTACATCTCCCCTATTTCGTGTGGTGTGTGTGTGTGTGTGTGTGTGTGTGTGTGTGTGTGTGTGTACGTGCGCGCGCACATTTGTTTGTTTTGTTCTTGCTTTCCTCCCTTCATCAGCCGTCACACTCCATTCCAAAGCTACATCTCGTTCCACACATCTAATATGTACATGCTCTGTAAGGCCATGCTGTATCCATCCCCGCCACTGGTATGCAACATTCCTCTCCGCCCCCTTGTCTTTACTATTCCCTCATTGCAGAACGTCATTTGGAGTGTGGCAGCCGGAGATGACGGTTGTGTAACTGTGTGATTGCGTGAATGTTCTCTATTCTGAAGAAGGCCATTGTTGTATATGTGTGTCTTTTTTATGTGCCTGTTGCACCTCATCATTACGTCTTTGCAGTGAGTTGTAAACTGTTCTTATTATATTGTTGTTACTTACCGGTTTACAATTTGTTCATTTTACTCAGTTTCTTATAACTTTAAAAGTATGTTATACTTGACAATATACATATTGTGTGTTGGTTATGCATTTATTTATTGTTAATGTGTGTACCAAATATCACTATACTATTCCAATGTGTGTGTGTGTGTGTGTGTGTGTGTGTGTGTGTGTGTAATAAGACCGTCAAAACAAAACATTATTATATTTTATTTTGTGACAGTATATTTACTACATTATTGAAATTATACTCTTGAAAATAAAGTCAGGATTAGCTTTTCCACATTATCAATGAAAATAATGTAAGATCGACGAAAAAAGGAAGAAGAAGAAGACCTACTACATCTTCTACATAGATATTATGGTAATGTAGTAATAATGCGACTAGAGTGTAAGGTAACAGATTGGAGTATTCTTTTAAATGAAATACCATCAAATGGGATGACGATTCACAGTTTTGAGATTATTTTCACCATAAGTTTGTCAGATTGCAATGTTTGTTACAAAACTAGTGGGATGGATGTGTAACCAATTACTTAAAAAGCAGAACATCATTGTGTACCCATTTTTGCCTGAGACGGACTAATTAAGTGTCTGAAATTTTCCTATGGACTGGGGTGATATTGGGCACATGTATTTTTAATCTCTGTCCAGAGTTTAGAAGTGTATGGGGGGGGGGAGTTCAGAGATAAATTGACTTTTTAAATTCTATTTTCTTTGTATTTGATATTAGTGACATTTCTAGGATGTCCATCATTATGGTTGAGAGATAAGGATTGAGATAGGAAGTTTTTGTTCACTTTTGGACAGACTCTTCTAATATGTTTGCTTAAGTGAATGGAGAGAATTTTTGAAATCCCTTCAAGGAATAAATGCAGTCATTCCTCTCCAGGTAAATTGTTAAGAAATTTCCTTTCTTTTTGGCCATATTTGTCAAGATAGCCTTTCACTACATTGACATACATACTCTGCAACCTACCTGTAAGTGTATACTCTGCAACCTACCTGTAAGTGTATGGTGGATACTACGCAGTACCACTACTAGTTACTTGCTTTTCTCTTCCTCTCCAACATAGAATGAGAGAAAAATAAATGCTTGTATGCATCTCTACAAGCCCTAATCTTTCTGATCTTATCTTTGTGGTCTTCACACGAAATGTGAGTTGACAGCAGTAGAATTGTTCTGCAGCCTTCTTCAAAGCCTGGCCGTCTAAATTTTTTTAACAGTGTTTCTCGAAAATTACCTCACCTTCCTTCCAACTACTCCCATTTAAGTTCTCAGAGCATTTCAGTTACCCTTGCGCATTGATCGAACCTATCAGTAACAAACCTAGCCAGCCACCTCTGAATAGCTTCTATGTCTTCCTTTAAACCAATCTAGTGGGGATCCCAAACATTTGAGCAATACTCAAGTCAGGATCACACAAGTATTTTATCTGCAGTCTCCTTTCCAGACAAATCACACCTTTCCAAAATTCTCCCAATAAACCAAAGTCGGACAATTGCGTTCCCTACAATTGTCCCTGTGTGCTCATTCTGTTTCCTGTTGGTGGGTAGGTGGTATCTGGGAAGGTGGGTGTTAACAAAATCCGTTTGCATTTGCAAGAGAAAGTTGATGAAAGAAATTGTGCAAATGAATCTTGCCACCAAGAATAATACATTTCTTTTAATGATTTCCACTCCCAACTCGTTCATAATTTCCGTGACACTCTCTCTTTGTTGTATTGCGATAAAATGAAATGAGCTGCCGTTCTCTGGACTTTCTATATCCTCCATTTGTCCCACTTCATGGGAATCCCATAATGCACAGCAATACTCCAAAATAGGATGCATAGGTGTAGTGTAGGATTTGATTGATTGATTGATTTTTCCAGGGAAGCCAAAACAGTCTTGGACCAACCCGCCACTGCCCGCACCAAAACTAAGTTTATTGTGCGGTATCGCTCCTTGTATATCTAGTAAAGCCAACCAATGCCCTTGAACAGTGCAAGGAGTCCCTTTACCAGTTCTTTATTAGACACAATTTCTTCAGGCCTGGTTGTCTGTGCCTTTTATTCTCCAATGCAATGCATTCGAAGATTAGATGTGATGCAGTTTCATCACCGTCATCACAGATCCTACATTTAGAGCCCTCTTCTGTTATTCACATTTTATGTAGGTGTTTTTTGAAATTCCCATGGCCTGTCAGCAATCCAACCATGAGTCTCTCTCCTGTTCAGACCCAGGATTGCAGAGCTTCTTTCAAAACATGGCTTTGGCATCTTTACCTTGCCATGTTTTTGTTGATGGACTTTGGTCCAATATTCTACATGCTGTCTTCTGAGCCAGTTATGTAGCTCCAATTTGATCATTGCCTTGGTGATTGTCAGGACAGGTTCCGGTCCAATAAATGGAGTCTCTGCCCCCATCCTGGCTAATCTGTCAGCATGTTCGTTGCCACTGATCCCCGACTGGCCAGGGACCCACAATAAGTGTACTCTATTGCTTTCCCCTAGCTCCACCAGAACCCTGTGACATTCTGCAACAATTTTAGACCTTGTTGCAGGAGCTGCCAGTGATGTCAGGGCTGCCTGGCTGTCTGAATAGATATAGATGCTACGATCTTTGTAGCACCTACACTAATTCTCCTCCACACATGCCCTGATGGCAGTGATTTCGGGCCGGGAATACTGAGGCCAGTTTTCCTAGAGAGATGACGCCCTCCAGTCTTGGCTGCACCCGATATACCCGGTCCCAACACCTTGGTCTGATTTTGACCTGTCAGTGAACCAGACAATATCCCCCATACGGTGTCGAACTATTTTCTCCCACTGCTCCCTACTTCCAATTGTTATATTGAAAGGCTTGTTGAAGCAGTATGGGGTTATAATATAGTCGGCTGGCAATTCCCCAACCTTTCCTATATTTACCTCACTCACTATTTTAGTGTGTGAGTAGTGTAGGAAGTTTCTTTAGTAAAACTGTTGCATTTTTTAAGTATTCTGCCAATGAAACGTAACTTTGGTTCACCTCCCCTGTGATATTTTCTATGCATTCTCTCCAATTAAAGTCGTTCGTAATTGTTAGTTGAATTTACAGCCTGTCGATTTGACTGCTTTATTGTATAAATGAAGTTTAACGGACTTCTTTGAGTGCTCATTTGGATGATTTCAATACTCATCATTATTTGGGGTCAGTTGCCAATTTTTTGCACCATGCATATGTATTGTCTAAATAATTTTGCAATTGCGTTTGATCTTCTGGTGACTTTACTAACCAATAAATGACGGTGTCATCCTTGAACAGTTTAAAGAAGCTGCTCACTCCTAAATTATTTATAAAGATAAAGAATAGCAAGAGCCCCGTAACACTTCCCTGGGGAACGCCAGACATCTCTTCTGTTTTACTCAATGACTTTCCATCAATTACAACATGCTGTAACCTTTTTGACAGGAAGCCGTTTGTGAGGTACAGTGTCAAAAGCCTGAGGTAAATATAGAAATATAGACACAATTTGAGATCCCTAGTCAATAGCACTCATCACTTCATGTAAGTAATGAAAAACCTCTGATTCACAAGAATGATACTTTCTGATTCCTTGTTGACTATGTGTCAATAGGTTGTTCTCTTCGAGGTAGTATACTCTACAGTGAAATTTAGGGGATTTAATTTATAATGTACACAGTTTTTTAGTCAATTTGTCTGCCCTTGGCCCACATAAATGCATGAATAAAAATTGTCCTTTTTTTCTCTCGTATTGTGACAGCACACAAGTTATCTACTATTCCTTGTCATGTGCACAATCATTTAAGTGCACGCCATTTGTATCTGGATATACTTGAATGTCATGAATGGTAAAATTATTGGAATCGGAAACAATTTTATCTATAACTTTTGACTTTGCTCATAGGAATAAATGCATGATACTTCAATGTCCCTGTGACTTGTGTGGCTTTATAAAGTCAAAACCCAAGCTCTCTTTTCTACATTGCATTTCCACCACTTATCACATAGAAGTACAGTGGCAGAGGGTGTACATTTGCTACTTTGCTCAAACAATTGGAAGAGATTCTTCCACAACTTACTAATATTAATGTTAAGGAATCCATCTTTGTGTGTGTGTGTGTGTGTGTGTGTGTGTTTTAAACCCATAATTTCACTTATTTGCCTGTTTGATATTTAATTCCAAAATGATCAATTCAACTTTTTTTGTGCGATTCAGTACAGGGTGTATCATTCAAACCTCCCTGATTTCAAAGACCCAGGAAAAGGAAACCACAGTAGATATGACAATGAAAAATGCACCACATTGCAGAGAACCTCAAAGAATTTATTTGTGATCAGTACACCTGTACATGTGAACCATTTGTAGCATGAAGAATATCGAGTGTATATTCAATTTCTTGACAAGTTCTTTCTGACATTTCCTCTGTTGTTGTTGCAATCGTATTAGTGATACGATGTTGCAACTTAGGAATATCATCCACTTTGATCGCATACTCATGGTCCTTCACAAATTCCCACATGAAGAAATCCGCTTTAGTTGTTCCGCGTATTACAAAATATATTGTCCCCCTCTTCATCAATATTGTCAACAGCTTTGGCAAGTTCCCAAATTTGCATAAAGTGCACATAATTCATAAAACTGTTGAGTGTGAATGGTGCGTCTGTGTCTTCAGAATTTGAAAGAGTGTATTCCAGTCGACATTGCCAAAAGCTTTCTCCAATTCTACAAATGCCAATAACGTAGGTTAGCCCTTCCTTAGCCTATCTTCTAACATAAGTCGTAATGTGAGTATTGCCTCCTGTGTTCCTACATTTCTCCTAAATCCAAATTGATCTTCCCCGAGGTCAGATTCCACAAGTTTTTCCATTCGTCTGTAAATAATTCATGTTAGTATTTTGGAACTATGACTTATTACACTGGTAGTTCTGTAATTTTCACACTTGTCTGCACTTGCTTTCTTTGGAATTGGAATTACGATATTCTTCTTGAAGTCGAAAGGTATTTCCCCCATCTCATACATCTTGCCTACCAGGTTGAACATTTTTTTCATGACCGGCTCTCCTAACAAAATCACCAGTTCAGACGGAATATCATCTACTCCAGGGGCCTTGTTTCGATTCAAGTCCTTTAGCGCTTTGTCAAATTCTTCTCGCAGTATCATATCTCCTATCTCATCTTCCTCCACTTCGTCTTCCCTTTCTAGAATACTGCCTTCAAGTTTATTTCATTTGTATAGGCCCCCTATATATTCCTTCCACAGTTCAGCTTTCCCCTCTTTGCTTAGTTCTGGTTTTCCATCTGAGTTCTTGGTATTCATACAGCTGCTTTTCTTATCTCCAAATATCTCTCTTATTTTCCTGTAGGTGGTATTTATCTTTCCCCTAGTTATGTGTTCTTCTACTGTTCTGCTTTTGTCCTGTAGCCCTCCTGCTTAGCCAGTCTGCACTTCCTGTCAATCTCATTTTTCAGATGTCTGTACTACCTTTTTCCTGCTTCACTTACTGAATTTTTATGCTTTCTCCTCTCATCAATTAAGTTCAGTGTATCCTGTGTTATCCAGGGATTTCTATTAGGCCTTGTCCTTCTGCCTATATGATCCTCTGCTGCCTTCACTACCATATCTCTCAGAGCTACCCATTCTTCTTGTACTGTATTACTTTCCCCCCGTTTCAGCCAATCCTTACCTAATGCTCCCTCTGAAACTCTCAACCACCTCTGGTTCCTTCAATTTGTCCAGGTTCAATCTCCGAACGTTTCTACCTTTCTGCAGTCTATTTAGTTTTAATCTGCAGTTCATAACCAACATGTTATGGTCAGAGTCTATATCTGCCTCTGGATATGTCTTACAGTTTAAAACCTGATTTCTAAATCTATTCCTTACCATTATAAAGTCAATCTGGTACCTTCCAGTGTCTCCTGGTTTCTTCCATGTATACGGCCTTCTTTCATGATGTTTCATCCAAGAGTTGGTGATAATTAAATTGTGCTCTGCGCAAAATTCCACCAAGCGATCTCCTCTTTCATTCCTTTTTCCCAGCCCATATTCGCCTCTCTTTCCTTTCCTACTACCGAGTTCCGGTCCCCCATTACAATCAAGTTTTCATCTCCCTTAACTTTCTGAATGATTTCTTTTATCTCCTCGTACATTTCTTCGATATCCTCATCATCGGCTATGCTAGTTGGCATATAAATGTGCACCACTGTGGTGGGTGTTGGCTTCATGTCTATGCTATGATAATGTGTTCACTATACTGTTCATAGTAACTTACCCTCATTCCTATTTTCTTATTCATTATCAGACTTACTCCTGCGTTACCACCAACTGATTTTGTATTTATAACCCTGTACTCACCTGACCAGAAATCCTGTTCATCCTGCCACCGAACTTCACTAATCACTACAATATCTAATTTTAACCTATCCATTTCTCTTTTCAAATTTTCTAAATTGCCTAAGTGATTAAGGGTTAGAACATTCCACGCTCCAACCCGTAGAATGCCTGTTTTGTTTTTCTTGATGACGACATCCTCCTGAATAGTCCGCGCCCGGAGATCTGAATGGAGGGACTATTTTACCTCCGGAATATTTTACCCAAGAAGACGCCATCATCATATATCCATACAGTAGAGCTGCATGACCTCGGGAAAAGTAACGACTGTAGTTTCCCCTTGCTTTTAGCCATTTGCAGTAAGTGCATGCAAAGTCACATTAGCTGATGTTACAAGGCCAGCTCAGTCAATCTTCCAGACTGTTGCCCCTGTAACTACTGAAAAAGCTGCTGCCCTCTTCAGGAACCACATGTTTGTCTGGCCTCTCCACAGATACGTCTCTGCTGTGGTTGTTCCTACGGTTCGGCTATCTGTATCGTTGAGGCATGCAAGCCACCCCACCTTGGCAATGTCTTTTGTTCATGGTTCCTACATCATCACAAACCTGTGAGTGTCTATTGAAAGACAAAAACAAACCTTTTTTCTTGCTCCAAACACGTCTTTGAAAAGAAGAATTAATGCATTCAGCACTTCACGATAATTACTAGTTTTATTTAGACAGATTTGGGATTTAGAGAGAAATGGCCCTCAGTATTGTTGTATATATCACTCTTTGCACCTTTCATACATGAACAAATTTGTAATTGTGGTGTACCAAAGCATTCATCAATTTTCACCCTAAACTGATAAAACATGGCTTGCATGTAGTTCTTTCATGAAATCAGACTGATAAGCATATTCAGCAGTTAGGGCTAACAGCACACTGTGTTCACATCAACAATAAATTTCTGTTTAGTATTGCCTGCTAATGACATCTCCTGTACATGTTAACTTGAAGTAAGTTTTGTAATTCATTGGCGGTGGAAGTCAGTGATGTTAATCTCACTTGCAATTCAGAGCACCCAGTTTTATAGGTTTTCATTGTCTCTCTTGAGCATTCTAAATCTTTTGAATATCCCATCCTTCATTTAGATGTGTAGTTCTGACTTTCTAGAGTTCTTTCTACCATTCATAGAATTTCCATTTTGATTTTACTAAGAGTAACCAGCTTAACTGTCAATAATAATTCAGATTTGGTTTACAAACTAAGATTGGTTTGTGTTATGTTACCCGTTTACTGACTTGCCCTCAAACAATAACATGTGCCTGCTGTGTTGCTTATGAACAGTCTGCTACAGCTCAGGCTGGTAATATCTATCTCCAATTACATGACAGCTTACAAATTTGTAACATTAAACAGAAAAGAAAAAAAAAAAAAATACTTGGTGTGCATCTTAATGATTGTAATTGGTGAGTGCATTTCTTTTGATGTAACACTTTCACTATTAAAAATAAATAAATAAACAAGGGCACATTTTAACATGTCAGATTGGTCCATTCTCTTAACCATATATAGTCAAGATCAAAAGAAACAGAGTTGTGTTAACTGAAGACTACAAGATAGATTTATCGATCGCAACTCCCCACTTGGATTTTTAAGTAAATCATAGTGTTGTCTGTGCATTGTCAGCATTAGACCAACATTACATCTCTTATTCAACTTGAAACCATATTAGTTTCTTTTTCTATTAAATATTTCCTTAATAAGTTACTTGTCAAATGAGCCGCCTCTTCTTTTTTGTGAATGATGATGAACATTGTCACACTCAGTTTTCCTTGGGTATTTGTTATCAGCAGTATTCTTTTTTGGGAAGATCAATGCATTTTGTAAACAAAATATTTTCATGGAGTCTGTTTTGTCAGTGTCTAGATCAAATGAGATGAAGTATGTGGTCAGTTGAACAAGGATGAAGGAAGGGACCATTTGTGACCTAATTTGGAAATCTTTCTGTCCCCTATTTAAAATAATTTGAGAGAAAATATTGTTATGATCACTGGGTATTTGAGCTGTGCTGTACCAAGTGCAACCCCAGACAATATTTTAACCACAGCACACATCACTCAGTGCAAGATACTAGTACTAAAACAAAGCTAAAGACATTAAACAATGGAAAGTCTAAGTTGTAATATCAACTGTAACTTACTATAAAGATGAGTCACTGAACTGCAGACAGGTGCGTCCAAAAGACAATCATTGGATATTCCTCACATTCAATTGAAGCATAGGTGTTCACTCAATCACTAGAGTGCATGCAGGATAAATTGGCCAGTAGATGCACAGACGACTGGGCAAGTGTGTGGAGAGCGATAGTGGTGGGGGTAGTGGCCCAAGCAGTGAGGGAAAGTGACCAACACTGGAGGGGAAGTACTGCTCTAAAGTGAAGCCTACACTCCATTACCTGCCGGAGTTTTATAATTTATCTCTTCTAACCATACCATCAAAAATACCTTTTTTTAATAAATACTTAATGTTATTAATATTTCATTATTTTTGTTATTTTACTAACATTACCTATCATACTTCGAAATACATGTTATTTAAAGTGTTAGTTATGTTACATTTGCGGTACAAGATATGGACTGATTTTTTAGTGTTACTGGTGTGTATACAAGAAGTATGGTGTGTCTGTTTAACTTGCAAATAGAAAAAGCTTTCCTTAGTCTTTAATTTTCTGCACTCTCTGGATAGAGCTTAAACAATCAATCAGAAACAATACTAAATCAAGCACCCACAATATGAACCGCGTTAATAAAACCAATGGTATTTCTGTCACTGCATTATAGAACGTGTTTAAATTTAACATGAATGCTCACTTTCTCCTGTTCTACAGTACTGTAGACCAGAAAATGTAAATGTTTCCTTTAGCCTTTAGACACATTAATACCTTATAGTCTGCAGAACTACTTGTCCTTCCTTACCAGTTATGTGCATGTACTCTAATCAGATGTCCTTTTGCAAGTGGTGCCTTTACTCCATTAATTGATCCATCTCTCCACTCATTAGGCATAGTATCAGAAATGCGAATGTATGTTTCATCGACATATATAAGAGGTCAACCCTCTTCATGCTATTATTTTATTTAAATAATCGACAAATTTACTGTGTATTTCTAAACGTTCCAAAGCATCTTCCTGTAGCCTGTATTTTGTGCCAGCTGGTAAATATTAAGTGTATTAATTGCATGAAAAGTAAAGCATGTAAATATTACATTGAAATTTAAAAAACTAATGTACCTGAAGCCTAACTTTTGAAGTAGATATCGCAATGAAGTAATACTTCCCTTGAAAAAAGTATTTTCCGTTATTACTAAAAAAAGTTACTTTATTGTGGGGCGTTGTTTGTTTGTCACATGGAAACTGTTTATCAATCTCCGCACAATTTCTTCATGAAAATCATCTGAATGGAAGATCTTTTTCTCTTTATTCCGCTTTCCTGATGTAGAGAAACCTTCAGAACTACTGACTACTATGTTTTTTCTTCCACCCCCCCCCCCCCCCCGAAACAACAGCAGTAGCCAGCACTTTTTGAAGGACATTTTTTAATGGCATTTTTATCCCCCTCTTTTGCCTCTTCCAACATAAATTTAATTACAATGAAAACAATGTCTTGTGCCTACGCCTATAGCACTTGGAGACTGTGCTTCCGCGCCGTTTACAGCAGTGCGCTCACTCAGTGTGCACTGGCTGGCAGGCAGAAGTGGACAGACATGGCCTCCCCTTCCAAACGAAGGAATGAACTTGCCAGGCGCTTTGGACAAAATCTCGTCTGCACATCATCCACCGTACCTTGCGCGGACTCTACCAACACTGACCTTCTCATCAGAAGTAACAACAATGTGCCACTGGAGAGGTCGCCAACAATGGTCATCTGAAGTGCAACTCATAACTGAACGTATTGTGAGGTCATTCACCACCAGTCTTTGCTTCCTGTCATGACATCACTTCAAACACTGCCATGTGTGTGATGTTGGTAGCATACTGGTTGCACATTTTGTCTTGTCTCTCTATGATCTTTGGAAGTTTGGTGACTTTACTGCTACGTAATGTTTTTGCTTGTTGCCAATTTTATTAACTACTTACGAAAGTACTGTGAACCATAACAATAAATAGCCATTTTGAATGCAGTGTAGATTCATGTACATAGTAATTATTACTGCAGATTACCTTCCCTTCTAGCATCCTCCACCGGCTTAATGTCGCTTTTGCAACTCATTAAATAAATGACATGTTTTTCAACTATAAGCTGGCTGCTCTGGGAGGAGGACATGGGGCTTGTCTCAGCAACCCGTGCGTTACCGGTACTCTCCCAGCATCATACGTTTAGGGGGAAAGTAGCGGTCTTCAATCAAGGGTACTGGGTGAAACAGAATGTTGCAGGATGTTCACTACTTGTTCTTGGATGGCAGACAGAAGTCAGTTAGGTATTTTTCACCTGAAAAGTTATTTGTAAATGATGACACCACCTTTTATTTAGTATCTTAGTAGCGTTGTTCATTTGCTATTCACTTCATTTTTTTTTCCATTACATAGTGAAGTGTGTCAACGTTGCCATTGCTGGAGCTGGTGGCTAGAATCCACATAGTACCAATTTGTAATTATCCATCACCTCTCACTCAACTTACCTTGATTGGAAATTTCAGTGTCGGCCACTACGGTCGGGGGTTCAAATCCCCCCTCGGGCATGGATATTTGTGCCGTCCTTAGTATTAGCTAATTCATAAGTAGTTTGTAAGTTTAGGGACTGATGACCCCGTAGTTAAGTCCCATAAGCTCTACAAACATTTTAACATTTGGAGATTTCAGTGTACATCTACCATCCTTGATGTACAACAATACAGTAAGAACATTTCTTACTAACCAACTGCTGCTTTCTTCAGACCATGGTTTTCATATTGTGTGTGTGTGTGTGTGTGTGTGTGTGTGTGTGTGTGTGTATGATGCTATAAGTGTGCTTGCAAACTATAAGAGTTTCTAAACCACATATTTTTATTGCACAGAAACATTGCTATATTCTTAATGGGTTTTACAAATTGTGTGTCTCATACGATTTATAGCTCAACATAGTCTATCATCACACATAATACCTAACATTACAAACATCAGACTGCAATTTGTAATCTCTCATAAATGCACTGTCTGTATTTTTTTTTTTTTTTTTTTTTTTTTTTTTTTTTTTTTTTTTTATCCTGCTGTTACTAGAGGCTTTTGTGCTTGGCTAGCATGACATGTAATTTGTGTGCTAAAGCACAAAGGATCCACCACAGCATTCAGAACCAACTGTTAAACTTTGTGCCTGACCAGTGTTGGTCACTGACGTCTCTGACACCACATCCGCAGATATGTGAAAACCAGAATGTCCACAGTAGCTAGTCCCTAAATTTGTCACATAATATATATGTGTAAACTGGAACATTACTAGTCGGACAGAGGATTTAATAGTGGAACATGTTATTCCTTGGGATCACTATGTTGCACCACAAGTGGTTACTTAACATTAATCTTTTCCTTCCGTTTCTTCTCGTTACTGACCATTTATGTTACTGTACCAATTTCTTCACTGAAAAGTATTTAAGAACATCAAAAAATTATTATTTTTCTATGTGTTGACAGTGTGGGAGTCTTAGACTGTTAAGGTAATCTCTGCATTTTATCTAATAATGGAAAGTCCATGTTGGAATTCAAAAATATAATGAGGATAGTTTGCAACTCACCGCAAAGACATACAATGAGATGTGACAGGCACTTAAAAAACACACTCGCACATAAAACACATAAGCTATCAACCATTAGCCTTCATCATAAAAGAGAGAATTCACATAATTTTATTTTCAAACATGCAACCATCATCTCCAGCTTTCGCACATCAGAGAGCAGAAGCCGGAGATGACAGTTGTGTGTCTGTGAAGTGTAATTGTGTGAATGCTCTTTTTTCTGACAAAGACTAATTGCCAATAGCTTAATTGTTGTATGTGTGTCGTTTTTATGTGCCTGTCATAGCTCGTTATACGTCTTTGCGGTGAGTTGCAAACTAACATCATTATATTTTATCTTAGGCTACAAAAGAATATCACAGTGAGCTGATTTTTGTTGATATAATATAAAATAAACTATTTCATTGGCATACACAATTAATCATGTTGAATGAAACCTTTAAATTAATGAGGTTGTATTATCTTTCATTGGGAAATGTAATTAATATAAAACACTTTCAACATTTTGTATTACATTCTGGCCTGCTTGTAAGTTTCGCTTTAAAGCTATATGTTCCAAATATGTAGCTCGTACTATCTAAATTGTTGCAGGATCATATAGGTTTAAAATTCTGATTTTCTTCCTTTCTCTTTCCATCTCCTTCATAGGTATTTAACATATCATTCAATGTCTGTGATCACAGCATGTTCCTGTGTTAGAGAATTACAAAATTCTAAAATATAATTCCTTTTTATGTTTACAGGAAAGTTCCGGCAGAACGCAAGAATACCAGCAACCGTACCCGCAAAGGTCTTTCAATCAGAGAGCGACCGAAGGTTAAAGGCCGCCCCACTTCCAAAGCCTCAGCAGTCACTTCACGCACCGGAGCCACGCGGGACACCTCTAGTGATGAAGAACGGCAACCTGTGCAGCCCAGTGAAAGAACACGTGCACGCCAGAGGCGGCAGGAATCAAATACCCCAAAGTCGGCAACCCCATCGGCTTCTGGCTCAGGATCTGGAGGTTCAGCATCGGGCTCAGGCTCTGGTTCGAGATCACCCTCAGCAGGCTCGGGTTCAAGTAGTGACGAATTGCTTCCAGTGCCTGCACACTCCCGAGCCCGTGCGCCGGATATCTACTCGGATACCGATTCAGATGGAGGTCGGCAACAGGCGCACCCCTTGCGTACAAAGGCAGCTGTCAAAGAATTCTCATCACATGCCAAGGCCAGCCGTCCGACACTTGAAAATGGCACAGAACGTTCGAAGACAGCTACTCCATCTGTGAACAAAAAGGTGAACCGTGGAGATGTTGGTGGAACTACCTCAGAAGGAACAGTTTCGAAAGGCAAGGAACCTTCAAAATCTGGTATGCCAGTAAAGAAAGAATTTGATCCTACAGAGCTAATTGTGCCCCAAAGGCAAGCAGCCAAGAAAGCGACCGAGAGCATTCGTTGTTCACAAGGGAGACCTAAAGAGCAGACCAATACTGAACAGCAAGACCTTGTTAAGACGTCTCCACCAGTCAGTGAGGAACCTAAGGTCAAACCTAAAACCAAACACAAAGGTAAAGAAATGAAGGAGTCAAAATCTGGTAAAGAAGGGAAAACAGGGGATATCTATGATTTTGAGAAAGATGTTGGTGAGGCTCAAGAAATTTTGGCCTATGTTCCTCAGAGGCAAGCTGCTAAGAAAGCTGCAGCACACATTAAAAGTGGCATGACCAAACCAACCACTGAATCTGAAGCCGATGCTTCAAAAGTGAAAAAGGAGGTTTCAGATTCCACTAAAGTAAAGAAAGAACCGGAAATTACAAAACCCAAGAAAGATGATAATGATAAGCAGAAAATTATAAAAAGTGCAGAAAACAAATTGGGGGAAAGCAAACCTGCTGAAACGAAACATATTGATAAAAGTAGAAATGTTTCAAAAAGTAGAGATGCTGTCTCCTCTTCCACATCTTCATCTTCATCATCAGATTCATCATGCAGCTCAGAAAGTGAAGAAGACACAGACACAAAACCTAAAGCTCCATCTAGAATTGTAAAGAAGGAAAAGAACACTAAACCTAATGAAAAGAGAAGTTCGTTAGACAGTTTCCCTACTGTGCAAAAGCAAGTTGAGAGTGGTGTTAAGAAAGCTGCAGCTGTTTCTGATAAAAAGAATGCAAGAGAATCTCTTGAGGACCGGCCCTTTCTCAACAAGGAAGACCAGTCCTCTGATTCTATTTCTGGATCAGGAAGTGGCAGCAGTTCCTCAGCATCAGGAGACTCAGACAGTGAGGTTGAGACAGAGAAGACAAAGGATACAAGATCTAATGTCAAGACCTCACTCAAAGGTGATCAGACCCAAGTCCAAGGCAGTGGACGAAATAATGCAGACTCTGAGCTCACAATCGGTAGCAAGAAATTCAAGAAGGCGCCTGACAAGAAGCTTAAAACTTCCGACGGGCGGCCTGAACTTGTATTTCAGCCGCCGAATATTGAGACAGAAAGATCAAGAGCAAAAGGGTCAGAGATCACAACAGGGACACTCACCTGCACCACCACCACCACAACAACAACAACCACCACATCCACCACCACTGCCACAAGCTCCATTATCACTACGACCACCAACATCACCACCACCACCGCCACCCCCACCAACACTATCACCACCACCGCCACCACCACCGTTCCTACTACCACGAGCAGCAGCAGCCAGAAATTTGAAAACAATAATAGACTCAGAGATACTGATGTCGGGACAGGAAATACGCCTGGGGTCAAATCAGGGGTGGACGCTTCCTTCAAATCATCTGTTGAAACAATCTCATCAAAGGAAGGACCTGGCTCCAAGAGTACTGCGCGAGCTTCCGAGTCCACGCCCGTATCTGCGACGGTACAGCAGCACAGCCCTAAAAAGGAACAGTCTAGCACAACATCAGAAGCAAGGAAGAGAAAACCAGGAGATCGGGGTGAAGATACAGAACTGTACAGTCAAGTTATCAATTTGTCCAGCAGCCTTGAAGCATGTTCAAATGACACGCTCCGTAAAACGACCTGCGACACCTCCACCAAACCCCCGCTCAAACAAAGTTCGCAGGCAGAAGAAAAACCATTAGATACTGAAGCGTCCGAAGAGGCTAAGAAAAATACCAGAAAGATTTCCAGTAATGTAAAAAGTACAGATGACCAACCAAGCAAGAAGATTGAACGTGAATCATTGGCAAGCAAATTGGAAAGAGAAATTGCACAAAGGAAAGCAGAAAGAGAGCCTATTGGGAGGAAAACATCAAAAAGTTCGTTAGACAAACTCTTGGAAAAACGGGATAAATATGAAAAACTCTTTGGTTCAAAGGTAGATGAAGAGTCAGAAAAAGATAAAGATCATTCAATTATTAAAGAACATGCCAAGGAACTGTCTGTGAAAAATAAATCCCCACATAAAAGTCAAGAGAAACATTTACCAGTTAAGGAAGAGAAGACAGAAACTAATATTTCCAAGGAGAAAACTCCTGTCAGAGAACCTCTGTCAGTGGCGAAAGAGAAGCTTTCTGTGTCACGAGAAACTAAAAAGCAGTCACCAAGAGAAATGTCACCAAGAAATGTAAATAGAAATAAGGAAATCGTTGATTCAGAGTGTACAAAGAAAGCTTCAGCTTCTGAAGTTGTTGAAGAAAAAGACATAATAAATAAAAACTCCAAAGTGAATTCTGTCATTGCAGACAGTATAGATAAAAAGCAGAAGAATGGGGAAAATGATTCAGTCATCAAAAAAGCAGAGAAAGATCTTTTGACAAAGAATGGAGACAAGGAAATCTTTCCGGAGAATGATAAGTGCAATCTGTTAGAGGCGGGAGTGGCTGAAATAGGTATTACCAGTATTCCAGAAACTGCTGATGAAGAAAAGGTGAAGAAAAAGGTGAAACCAATACCAAGATGTAGGAAGAAGGAAGTAAGTGCTTTGAGTGATCCTGATGGCAGTCCGGAAACTAAAATGAATGGTCCTAAAATTGAGCCACTGGATGCAGCATCTTCCTGTGAAAAAGTACCTGATCTTAATATAACTGGGGTTCAGTGCCTGCATGACATAAAGGAAGACAAGGAAATATCTGTGACAGTTGAATCTGTCTCTGATATAATACAGGATAAACCTAAGAATGAAAGTAATATAATTCATAAAGAAAATGTGATATCAAATATTCAGAGTGAAAAGTTATCTCCGGAAGAGGAAGTGGAAGATAAAGTCATAGATAACAAGAATCAGAACAGTGATCATGTGATAAGAAATGCAAGTAGTTTTGACTCTTTGCCAACTGTCCAAGCTGCACCTGAAAGGACATGCAGTTCAGACACAGTTCAAGATGATCAGGAGGCAAGTGTCACGAGTGTTGCACCTGTAGAGACACGCAGAATTTCCTCAAGAACACCATCTCTAAATTCTTCTCTTTCCCAGCACCCCCAGAGATCCATATTTTCACCCCAACAACCATCAAAGGACCCAGGGGTGGCCGAACTGTTTGATTTTGAGAATGACATTTTGGCAGTTGATGAAACAGCAGATGATGGTTTTGGAATTCCACGTGATCCAGATGAGATGATGCGTGCTCCTTTATCTTTCTCTTTTAGTAATGAATTTCTGTTCAAGGAAGACTCCAAAGAGGACAGTGCTCGTGAAACTTTGAATCTTGTAGAAAAGTTACGTATGGACTATGCCAAAAAGTCAACTGCTGGTCAACCAGAAACAGGTTCTGTCACCGAGTCAACACCAGCACAGGTTTCTCGAGATACTGCATCACCACGTCCATTAGCGCCGCCACCACCGCCGCCGCCGCCACAGCCTCCACCACCGATGACTCCAGTGCCACCACCTCCTCCATCTACTCCACCACCGCAGCCACCACAGTCACAACCACAGCAACAGCAGCAGCAACCACCGACAACGTTACCACCACCTCCATCACAACCAGTACCATCATTGCTACCACCTTCACAACCTCCACCACCTCCATCAGCCACACCAGTGCAGCAACAAAAACCATCACCACTACCACCACCACAATCACCGTCACAGTCTAATGCAGCAGCAGTTCCACAGCCGCCGCCACCACCGCCACCCTCATCAACAGCACTGCCACTGCCACCAGTGCTGGGACAACCTTCATCACTGCCGCCACAACCACCTCCACCACTTACACCTACACCCCACTCAGATGACTCCTTGATTTCCATAGAGCATACACATGGAGTTAGTGTTCAGGAAATTGAACCAATAACTCAAACATTATCCCAGCCACAACCTCTCCTTTCTTCACTGCAACCACCTCAATCGCTTCCACCTCCACAACACCCACAATCGGCATCTGAACTTCAGACAAATGATCTCCTCCTCCAACCACCCACAGAAAACCCTGATCCTTCTAGAACACAGCCACGGCCAACTTATCCTGACAGCTATGGGTATGAGTGCCCAGAAGGAGAAACATCATTGCCTGGCTGTGAAGGTGCTGGACATGGAGGGCGTGGGGGACCTGGTCCTGGTCAGGCAGATGAGAGGTGGGTTCCGCCTAGTGGTGCTGGCTCTGTGTACGAGCCGGCACCATATGCTGATCTACGTGCACGCTCAAAGTGGTCAGATTCAGAGATGATACCAAACAGGAGATCATCAACTTCATCACTTACTTCATCGACATGCTCGTCTCAACGTGAAGACCCTGCATCAACCAGTTGTGACATTCCTGGTGGAGGTGTAGGACGACATGATGAGCTGTCAGCACTGAACAGTGATCCTACAGGCAGTGCGTACGGTCCATATCCGCCTTGTGCATTGACGGATGTTCCACCATTTCGCTATTCAGAAGCTGCACCGTATGTGGGTCCAACATCTGTTGCCCTGTATCCGACAGCTGCTACGGTACCATGTGCCTTTTCATCTCCAGGTCACGGCACTGGGCCAGGACATGGAGCAGCTGTTTTCCCACCACCGCCACCTCACTCACATTATCCTCCAGCAGCGTATTCAACTCATCCTCTCCTTCAAACGGTGAGTTTTTATGACTGTATTGACAAATTTTGGTACAAAGTAAAGTCTGCTACTAATGTTCATTACACCAATTCTTATGATCCTCCATTTCTCATCATCGTCATAATCATCCTGTTCTCCTCCTCCTCCTTTTTATCCATCTTTCTTTTTTTTATTATAATAATTGAAAGTCCAGGTTGGAATTAATAATATAGCAAGGACATGGCCGATAGCTGAAAGTGTTGTATGTCTGTGTCTTTTGTATGTGCCTGTCACAGCTTGTCGCCACATCTTTGCGGTGAGTTGTAAACGTCTCTTGTTTTATTGTTTGATAAAAGGAAAGGTTGTAAAATAAAAACAAGCTTGTAAACACATAACTTCTAAATTTTGTTTTTAGCCATTTTCATTGTGAAATGAGCTGATCAGGTGAATTCGGCAAAGTAATGCTTGTGATTAGAAATAACTAAGTGTGTGAGTCAAGAGGTATGAACTGTTGTCAATTTCCTGTGCCTATAAAGTGACAGGTTTGAAAAAGTAAATCTTTCATATTTTTGAAAATTTGTTCTGGGGTTGTTTTATGTAGAATACTTCTTCCTGAAACATTTCTGCTAAGGTAGCTCATTCACAGAGTTTCTTCCATTCTTCACTTTTCTCCTACAGGCTGGTGTTCAGAGTTTTGCCTTCGCCTGTTTTCTCCATCTTGTTTGTAGTTTTCCAATTGGTCTTCTTTCAAGCTCTACTCTTGCCAGAGCCATTGCAAGTCTTTTTTGTCCCAGTATTTTAAAAGGGTCAAACCAGTTCAGTATATTTCTCTCCATAGTTTTGTTTAGCAGATTGATCTAAAGGATGTTTCATTTTGTTTCAGTTGCTTTACTTGCCCTGTCTCTTCTTGATCTCTTACAGAAAATTCATCTCTGTCACATATTCTGCACAGATCTTTCTTTTAACAAGTCCAACCATCTGATGCATAGTTCAAAACTGGTAGATAATGACTTGAACTCATGATTTTTGGCAAGAATTTTTCCAGTTTCTTATTATGTCCAACACATAATAACGAAATTTGGAACAGTTTACCATCTTCTCCAAAATGGATTTCTCCTCTCCGTTAAAACTTACTTCCTAGAAATTTCAAAGCACCTATATATGTAATCATTTTTCAACTGCTGCTTTTTTGGATCTCTCTAACAATCAAGAACTATAAAGCATCTGGAGATTAGACTAGAGGCATTTTTCGTTCCATTTGATCCAAATTGATGAGATCCTCTTGGATGTAGAACATGTCAGATACAGAATAAATACTTACAAAATGATATCAGAAGTGTTAATGTATCTTCCAAAGATCCCAAATGTAATTGCCCTTGTGGATGTGGAAAGTAGAACCAATTAAGACTCTTTTCAAATAGAACTTAATTGTGCATTAAATTTGGAGGAACCCACATGTTATTAGTTCTAAATTGGATTAGGTGTGATAGTTCAGTATTCATTATCTTTCCTATGGACACCCTTTGTTTCCTGTGTCGGGCAGCCAGAGATAGCTGACGTGTGTGGATGAGTGTGCCTGAGTGATTGTGTAGTGTTCTCTTTCCGAGGAAGGCCACGATCGAAAATTTAGAATTATTTCTTTTATTTGTATCTGTCGGAGACTCCACGTTCGTCTTTACGGTGAGTTGTTCTCTATCTACATATTATTATTAACTTTATATTCTTTCTTATACAATAGCTCAACTTCAGCATATTTCAACATTTCAGGAAATTTTCCACTGATAAGAGACTGGTTACACAAGTAACTTAAAATGTCCCTAAACTCAGAGGCACTCTATTTCATCAAGTTTGTTGATAAATTATCATAGCCAATGGATTTTTTATATTAAAGGATTTTATGGTGGACATTACTTGTAGAGTTAGGTGTTAGATATTCCACTGCAGCAATTACTGACTCTGATAACCCCATCTTTTCAGTAATAATTATGAAATGCTTATTGATAATGTCAGCAACACTGCACACATCTGTTACCCACGTGTCATCAACTTTTAAGGCTATGTATTCATCTTCATCTCTGGGTTTACCAGTCTCCCCTTTCATTATATTTCATACTGTCTTTGTTTTGTTATGTGATGTGACTATCTTATTCTTATAATACATTTGCTTTTATGTCCATATTACCCTTTTCAGACTGATAGGCATAGTTCCCTTTTTGTCTTATAGGAGACCTTTATTCCTTGAGTAATGGTTTCTTTATAGACTGTAGTGTAATCTGGGTTAGTTTTGGGGGAAAGCAGTTTTCAAATAAGTTAAGGACATTATTTATGAAAGTTTTGTATGTCTCATTCATGCTATGAGCACTGTAAACAACACTCCAATTCTTGTATTTGAGCAGTTTTCTAAAACAATCAGTTTTTGACTTACTGACTGCCCTTTTAAACTCAAATTAATAGATTTTATATCCTACTCGGTATTAACATCTAGCAAAAGGAACTGCATGTCATGGTCTGAAAGGGTATTAATTGTTGATTTTATAATTTTGATCATTATACATTTCTAAAAAGTTATTATTAGTGGCTGTCTTTGGGACCTTAGCTATCCTAGTCAGAATGTTAAGAGTATGAATTAAGTTGAATGACAATGCTTCTGACTGCAATAATTTCTTACTGGGAGAATTTTCAAGAAAGTCTACATTAAAATCACCAGCCAACACTAGCCCTTTCTTTTTTGTAGTCAAATAGACCAAAACTAGATTTATGAACAGATTAAAATTACCATTTGGTACTCTGTACTAACTTACCTTTGTCTTTGCTGTGGGAGATGGGCAACTGCAGGAAGTAACAGGTTGAATGTAGAGACAAAGTACAAAAAGGGCTTCATGTGCCTGGGGACTTCTACAGCATATCTGAAAGTCCTACACTCAAAAATGACAAGCAATGATAGTCCTAACAAGGCAGTAGCAAATAAACTGCATGCTTGCAATAGTCAAGCATCAGATCAAAATACAGCTATGAACCAAGTTTATACTATATGTAACTTTTAGCAACAAAACATAATTTTTGATACTTCTGTGAAACACTTTAAGATAAGTTATAGCTTAAAATGTAAGACAGTGAATTAAAATTTGTGCTATACCCATGATTTGAACCCAGTTCTCCTGCAATGCATTTTAGATAATGTGATAAGTACATCTCCCTCCACAATACAAACTTCAAATCTGACTCAATGTTTCCCTATGACTCGTATTAATATAGTCAAGGCTCTCGAATAGTGGAATAACACCCTGGCATTGAACATAATGGGGACAGTCCTTTCTTTTACCTCAGGTATAGGTGACATTAATATTTTAATAAAGGCCGGCTGCAGTGGCCAAGCGGTCTGCTGCGCTCCAGTCATAGTCTGCATGGCCGCTACAGTCGGGGGTTCGAATCCCCCCTCGGGCATGGATGTTTCTGCCGTCTTTAGTATAAGGTAGTTCATAAGTAGTTTGTAAGTTTAGGGACAGATGACCCCGCAGTTAAGTCCCTTAAGCTTAACAAACATTTGAACATTTATTAAATAAATTTTATTCCAAAAGAAAATATTAGTCTCAACATATCAAAGATATTGATTATAAGATGAGACACTAAATTAAAATTTGTATGATGGCCAGGGTTTGAAACCAGCTATCCTGCTTACTTTTAAGGTACTTGGTAGTATATAAAACTTTAATGAATCTAAAAAAAAAAAAAAAACCACACACACACACACACACACACACACACACACACACACACACACACACATTGATTTTTTTCCCTAGTAAGAAATATCAGAAATATATTGGATTAATTATACCTTTCCTTTCTTCACAGTTCCCAATATTAATGATGATCATGGAATTTCCTTTCATCAGGTTACAGGTCCAAAACCACCCGATGATGTTCCTCCCATGGCACCATGTGGGGCTGCTTTCACATCATCTTCGCACAATATGGCCCTTACTGCAGCTATGGTTTCACCACCACCTCATACGAGCAGTTACAACGGTACATACTCTGGTTTGTCAACTAGTTTTGTACATACATCTTTTTCATTACTTAGTCATTACTGTCATGAACTGTTTTTAAATTTTGGTGCTTTTTATTCATTTTAATTAAGAGACTTTTATGGTTTACGTCTATCATTCTGAAAAAGATATTACATTTATTTATGTTAGTTCTTACTTGTACTCACAATGATTCAGTAATGCAATATTTTTAAACATAATTTGTCATGATGTCGGACTAGTTGTTGTACTGTTTTCATTAGTCCAGTCAATGAATGCATTGTAGAGTGCATGGAATATGCGAGAATTTTTGACTTCATGACTTTGATAGGGATAGTTAGGAGGTGAACATACTGAAAATTCCCGTCCCTGGGGGGTGAGCTAAAGCGGGGAGGGGTTGGAAAGGTACAATTTTTTGGTTTTTCGCTTATATCTAGAAAACGGTGCACTTTAGAAAAAGATGTTCCAAATAAAAAATGAAAGATAATTGAATTTGCTATAAAATGGTTTTAATACACATATGTCGACTTCCTGGCAGTTTTTGAGATATACGTAATTGAAAATCGACAATTTCAGCAAAAATAATTTTTACCGCATTAATGTTCTCAAATATTTACTTCTAGTGACTCACTCGGTCGTTTCTCAGAAAATTGGCCAGAAAGAAAGTTGTAGAGCATAAAATTTCCTTCAATTTGTTGTGCAAATTCGCTACCTTCTCTTCAGCCAATCAGAAGTTACATTATTTATAAGATGTGCGCTCAGTTTCAATGTCCTTCTAGAAGTGAGTGTTTTGAGGGGTTGTGATGTTTTTATCTTAGGAAAGATGTTAGCATGGTAAATAACAATCTTTAAACACTGGTAATAAGGTAATTGCAGTTGAAACAGAACACCTTTGTATAATTATTTTATAGCTTTTATTATAATATTATGAATCATAAAATGTAAGTAGTCACAAGTACTGATAGTGGTTCAAAATGAAAAATAAGTGCATTCAAAGCAACATCTCGTTTTTCTGCTCTGAGAAAGGTGTGTCCATTCAGCATTTTGTCCATTGATGATGGAGCATATGTAGTGGATAAAATTTCTTTCAAACCAGCTGCCATCATGAGGTACCCTACACCCTGCTGTATAAACTGTGCCATATTCTGATGGTGGGGCATTTATAATAGGAAGGGTAATCACTCAAGTCTTTTCACTTGGTATTCCTGTTTTTATACATTGCATGTATCCCTTCCAATCTTGGACTACAATACCTCCTCTTTTTATACACTGCATGTATCCCTTCCAGTCTGGGACTACAATACCTTGTTCTTTGGCAACAAATCACAGGATGTCATGCGCGCAGGATGTGGCGGTTCTTCTGGTATATCAGTGTGTGCCACAGTCACATTTTGTAGACCTCCTTTCATTGCAGTGTGTTTTTCTAGTGAAACAGTCCGAGTTTTCCAGTTTCAGCTGATGTACGCATTGTGTTCAATCTTGATATGTCTGAACTTCTTTGAACATGTATGGATGGAATTATACCTTTGATGTTTCCCATAGCGTGAAAGATATTCAGTTCTTCTAAGGTACAATCACTGGAATCCACATTATCAAAAGCAAGTTGTTCGAATGCAGTTGGATTGTAGGTTAACTGTTCCTGGGTAATCAGAAATAATTCCAGTTTTTGTGCTTCATAGTGGGATTAGCAGAAACCCATACTTGTTAGAAGATCAGTCAAGTTCTTTGAGACATATTTCCTCTGGGGGAGAAAGGAGATACCTGTCAATGTTGGCAAGAAGAAGGTTCGTGGCCTGACAACTGATATGATAGCATGTCCAATAGCAACGATCTTCCTCCTTGATTCCTCAGGTTTCTTGCTTTCTTTCAACATATCTTGCTTGAGAAAGGTTTGGAGCGATTGAGGGAGAGAATCAGCATCCTTCAAGAAATTATCTCTTGGTGGGTATGTATTGTAATTGTAGATTGCACTTTGAATATCTTGCCTTATTATCTCAGCAGCTTTCTGGACAATCCTGAGTCGCTCTCCTTTCTCATCCTTTTCCTTGTTACCATACCAGGCGTTAGTTAGCAGTTTGTACCCAGTGTACCTAAAACAAATTATTGGAACCTTAAATCTGTTGGAGCCTGCGACCACAATTATGCGATCTCCATACCTCTTCAACAGTTCTGTTCTGATAGTTCTCACTCAGGTTTCCTCCCAGTAGTAACACCCATAATTTCGTTTACAGTGAACTCACAATCACTATTACCCTCCAGCAAGAAAGTAACCTCTTCCATTGTGTTTGAAACGTAGTCTTCAGACGTGGATGTTGAAGGTTTCTGGTACAACAGTCTCACAAACTGACATTCATCATGATACACAGACTCCTCTGCAACTAAATCATTTGACGTGGAAATACGCCTCATCACTTCCTCTCCCCACTGATCATGTCTAGCTCGAGCAGCATCTAAAGATGAGCCACTGCTATCTCCCCCTTTTCTACTTGCTTTGATGAGTGATAGTATGCCTTTTTTTGTCACTGTGGAAACACCAAAACATTGTCCATGTATTGTTTCATCACATACAAAACACCGAGTAGATACTGTGCGCACTACGCAGTCAACATTTTCATAAATAAATAAAAAATTACGAAAAGCCGACACAAAATACCGACACACACACTTTCTCTGCGCTTGTCGAACTTTTGAAGTGAACTGAAGTAAGAAGAGTGAGAAAACTCGATTCTACCCTCCAGTCCGGTGTCTTGGATCCAGCCAGTGACGGACCTTCGATGTTCATCATGGAGCTTCCCCCGTTAACCCTCCTCGGGTGTCAGGTACCGGCGACCTTGATGGCGTGTTCACTGCAGGCAACAATAAAGGGGCCTCAACTCGTCCGCCTCAGAAAAACGAAGATGTCGTGTTGAATACACATTTTCATCACTACCAGTGCTCCTATTTACTTTCGTTGTATCATTCATAACATTATCATAAAAGCTACAATTATAAAAAGGTGTTCTGTTTCAATTGAAATTACCTCATTACCAGTGTTAAAGGATTGTTATTTACCATGCTAACATGTTACATAAGGTAAAAAGTCACATCCTCTAAAAACACTCATTTCTAGAAGGACATCGAAACTGAGCGCACATCATATAAATGATGTAACTTCTGATTGGCTGAAGAGAAGGTAGCAAATGTGCACATCAAACTGAAGGAAATTTAATGCTCTACAACTTTCTTTCTGCCCAATTTTCTGAGAAATGATTGAGTGAGTCATTAGAAGTAAATGTTTGAGGACATTAATGCGGTAAAAATGATTTTTGCTGAAAGTGTCGATTTTCAATTACGTATATATCAAAAACCGCTGGGAATTCGACATATGTGTATTGAAACAATTTTATAGCAAATTCAATTATCTTTCATTTTTTATTTGTAACATTTTTCCCTGAAGCGCATAAGCGAAAAACTAAAAAATGGTACCTTTCCACCCCCCTCCCGCCTTAGCTTACCCCCTAGGGGCAGGGACTTCTAGTATGTTCACCTCCTAACTATCCCTAACAAAGTCCTGAAGTCAAAAATTCTCGCATATTCCATGCACTCTACACCCTTCTTTTGAGCACTCATTGACTGGACTACATGTGTTATTTCTTATTAAGAAGTAAAGGGCAAGGACTATCAAAATTATGTTGTAGATTGTTTCCTGCTCCTGAGTACACAGGCCCAATGCAGTCATTAGTTCTTCCTTTTGCTTTTAAATGAGAAAAAGTAAAATTTTTGAATTAATGAAAAGTTTCATAAATTGCTACTTTTATGACAGTTGTATGAAACAGTGTTTCCCAGTGTCAATGCAGGAATGGCAATTGAAGATAAATCACACATGATCTAATTCCCATAGGTGTGAACCCATTAAGCTCACTGACATACAAAAAATCCGTCTGTTGGATTACAACATCTAAAATAAAAACTCATCTCCAGAAGTCACCACGCACCACCTCAGGTGTCACTACAATAGTTGTTACCTTGTCAACTGCAATTCTTTGATACCTGTAAGAGAAATTCCCCATCAAATTCTCTCTCAGATTTAGTGCTAAGTTGGCACAAACTGAATGCAGACAAGCATGAAAACATAATGAATTTGTACAGAACTGTGAAAAATAAGATAAACGATACATTCATCTGGCCAACACATAATGGGCATCATAGAGAAAGTGACAAAAGCCATGATGTCATGGTTAGGTGGTCATGTTGTTGGACTACGACGCAGGAGATCCATGTTCAACATTCTGTTGTTTTGTGTTGTATACCTTCATATGTTGTTTTCTGCTAATTATCAAATGCATGTCCCGCATTTGACTTGCCTGTTTATTATATTCAATTTTGTGTCTGTGTTGTGGTGTAACATCCGTGCCACACAACTGCTCGATTATCAGCTCTTGAATGGGAGCTGCAAACATTTACTGACAAGTCAACCAAACCCTCCACTGGAAAATATATCTGATTATGCACAACATTTGTGACAATGTGCAGCTTATGATAGGATTGTGTATAGGCGCACCTAATTTGTACACCTTGTGAGTGAGTGGTATATGCCTCTTTTGTGTGTTAGTATGAATGTGAATGTAATCACTCCCAAAGGAATGATGAAAACATAACAGTTTGTCACATAAATGTAACAGCTACCTTTAGAAAGCCATTATATGGCACTTGACGGAGGGTACTTTACAGTGGGTTACAGTTGTTACTCTTCACGCTGAAACGGCTGAATGGATATGAATGAAATGAGCAATGAGGATAGCTTATACCCCAAATTAATACAGGGGCTACCTTTCATATGCCTCTGTAGATGCATGGAGGAGGACATGTTACAACAAACATCCAATTTGACTGGTCACCATGAAAGTCAGCACATAAATATATGTTTTCATGGAGGAGATTTTTATAATCTGCAAGACATTGAATTTACCATGGCAGAGAGTACCTTGCAATTTTGACACCATTTGACCAGTCACCAAGAAACTAGGTGCATATACAGTGTGTCAACTGTTAGATGGCAGAGCTCTCCGTAGCCCTGAATTGGTACAAGTCGGTAGACATCAGGCGGCTCTGGCCCGCAGTCTTTGTTTTGAGGCTGCAGCCAACATTACTGACTGAAAGTGCTGTGGGGGGCATCAATAGATGTCTGCTTTCTTATTGTTTGCATAAGAGTGTTCTGAGTGTTTCATTTTGTGTAACACATAACGTGAGTGATTCCTGTTGTTGGTTTCATTATCAACCATTCTCTTGACTATGCTGCTTTGTTTCATTTATCATCAACATTTAAAGTGAAGCGCGCCGCCTGTACTTTCGGGGAAGCATGCCGCATAGTTTGTGGTGTCAGCACTGCAGGACGTAGGCGTGGTTTGTCTCCCCCACTCGCCTCTCTCCCTGCGGCTGTCATGATGTGAGGTGGGACTTGCTTTTTTGCTTCCTGCTACCCCCTCACAACTCTGTCATCTAACAGTTTACACACTGTATGTATGTTTTCATATATAGGTGGGAGAGGAGTAGGTGGAGAAGGAGATGAACAGAAAAGGGAGGCAGGAGACAGGCAGAGAGAGGGTAGAAGAGAAGACAGACAGAGAGAGGGGAGATGGTGACAGACAGGTGAAAGGGGGGGGAGAAAGAGGGGATGGACAGAGGGAAGGAGATTGGAATAAATAAGTAGCTGGGCAACCCTGGGTTTTCAGTAAGTATTCTATTACTAAAGTGTAGTGTGACAATTGTCAAGACTATAAAAAGAGAACAGAGGTGCCAGTGTCCAGGTGGATATTTTGTAATTTTGCAACACAGTGCCATAGCTGTGGCTCTGCTTGAAGTTGCATATCTAGCACTATGACAGTTAACTGTTTCTATTTTGCCATTTTATTGTTTTATATAGTTATTTATTTTTCACAGTTCTGTAAAACTGCTTCCTGTTTTTGTGTGTGATCCGTGTTCAGTTTTTTGATGGGCTGTCTGCTGCATGCAATGGGAAGTTTCCCTTGTCAGTTACAGAATACTGCAATTCCAACTGGATAAAAAGTGCCCACATTAAAATAATTGACACACATCTCAATTAAGCAGTGTACAAATGTGAGCATTGCTGCGTAATAGGAATTGAATATGACTATGTTGAAGGGCAGCAAACAATAAATCACAAAACATTCTAAAGTTCTCTCAGAGCTTTCAGAGGAAGAGTGAAAAACATTCATAATTTGTCTGTGGAAGCTTGTGAATGGATTGAAAAACTTGTTTAAAAGAATTATAAACGTGCTACAATAAACTGGAGATTGTGCATATCTGTGCAGAAATGTACATATTTGTTGTAAATAGTATCTAATATATGTTCTGTCGTCATATGATAAATATCCCCTAGTTCATTTGAACAATTCGCACTTGGTTAGCATATTAGCATATGATTCTCTCTAATTTCAGCAAGTATTTCACGTACAAGACTTTTCATATATTCCCAAAAGAAGAAATCAAGTGGCATGGGATAAGATGAATGTGCTAACCATATCCACTTTTCAGGACATGTCTGATACAGGTGTACATGAACGCATTGTCAAAAGTGTAGTGGATCTCCATATATATTGGAACTAAATCTGTTGACTAATTACTTACAGTTTTAGCAACATAGTGTACCACTGCTTGTTGTCCACAGTCAGAGGTTTCAGAATAATTTTCACTTGTAACTTTTGAGGTTATTTCTGGACCAGAGCCTCTTTATTTCAAATTGATTCCTTTATCCACCTCCAACATCCCTTAAAGTTTGTAATATCATTATGGAATAGTTCTGTATAGTGAAAATTGAAAGAAATGCTGTGGCAGAAAGAATAGCGTTTCTGATCAGTTGAGTCAAGCATATCAAGTATTGATAATGAATAAATAAATGTGGCAGCATTTAAACCACAGTAAACAATTAATTGAATTCATTATCATAATGAAGACAAATGGACATATGAATAAAAAAGAGCACATGCTCCAGAGGAGATTCTCAGAGCAAAATAACATTATCTGAGTAAGTTCTCAATTTCGTATGAATAAAAACTTCGAAGCATAGGCTCTGAGCAGGTAGTTCGTTCTCACTACCTCCCCTCCTCCTTGAACAAGTTCTCCGTGTCATGTCCAGCATAGAACTGCTGTTCAATCATAACCTTTCTTTCGACTAGCTTAATAAGGCAAATTATGGAGTAGGCATCTACATGTTCAGGAAGAACTTACTACATTTAGATATTAGTTTGTTGTGAAGGAGCATATTATTAAGACTAAATGTGCACTTTTTACAAAAATGTATTCTTCTGACGATACAAAATTTTTGTCACGTGAGAATCTTTTGTTAATGAAGTTGGGTTAGCACAATTTGTGAACAAAATTTTAAGAATGCATCACATATTCATCTGTTTCAACGTGGAGTGCTGTCAGAGTTTTTTAACATGAGATAGGCTTACTTGTTGTTAAAATGACACGCTCATAAGCATTAGGACATATGATTTTGTTACAATAAACAGACTGCCAGGTATTTAATTAATCAGTTATTAATTTTCCTGTCGTGTCTACTTACTTCTAACATAACAAAAGTTATGATTACAAAGTCAGAAAACGCATCTTGACTAGGCCGACCGGTTTGGATAGAAACAATACTTTAGTAGGCCTACCTGGCATTGCAGCAATATTTATTTTGTGATAGAAACTGTGAAGTCTTGGTATGCACTTTATTTGGAACTAACATCATAAGGCCTTACTATTAGACCCTAAATAAAAATAATATTATTTTGCTATGTAGCTGTTTACTACTGTAAATATACACTCCAAACAAATGGGTAAAACACACAGCTGTGTCCACTTGTGTTTCATTTCTACATCAGTAATGAAAACATTCCTCTTACATCACTCTCGTCACTATATACAATGCTTGAAGTGTCACACTCTCGATTTTCTGAAGGAAGCTACTCGTCAACAAAATATTTTTATTTGCAGTAACTTTTTAAATCCCCTCGTATTTCTTAAAGACTACGTATAAAGGAACTTGTTTTTGCCTTCCAAGTAACACAAATGTAATTTTTATTGTAAACCACAGTAAAACGTAACTTAATAGAAGTTACTCAGCCCAAAGTATGCTAGAGAGCTCACTTCAGAAGTCGAAGAATGTTCTTCGGTTGTGAGAAACTTCTCTAGTTTTATTCATACGAAATTGGATAATATTCTCTGCTGTGAGCAACTTCTCCCACCCTGTTACTCACACTGAGAATGTACTCGGCTGAAGTATATTCTCCGACTCCCTTTATTCATGCGAACCTGAGTATGTTCTCTGGAATTCAGAGTATAAAGTAGATACTCCGTTTTATTCATACGGCCCAATGGTAAATGCCAAAACAGTTTGATGGAACACATTACTAGGCATCAAGGAATTGAAAGTTGTCAGTGGAGTGCTGCATGAGGAAAAGGAGGGGTTGGGGGGTAAAAACTGTAGAGGGAGACCAAATGCTGACAGCAGTGAACAGGTTCAAGTAGCTGTATGCAGTAATAGTTACGCAGAGATGAAGAATCTTGTACTGTATAGACCGACATAGATTACCGTAATAAACCATATTGCACACCGGAGATCACACAATAGCAGCACATCTTTCTCAGCCCAGACAAAAATTAAGGTTATATGGGAAGTAAAGGTACAATTTTAATGAAATGGAACAGTATTTTTTCACAATAAATGGGGGGAGGGGGGGGCGGGACAAGCGTGCATCCGTCCCTTAAATAAGCCTGGACAGACAGCTGGGGAATCAAATTACATGAAATATCACAGTTCATCAAATTTGTTGCAGCTGTTTTGTTGCTCAAAAAGTTGGCTGTAAGTCGCCATGTCATTTCTGAATTTGTCCGAGTACATTGTTCATCTCTGACAGAACGAGATGCTAATTTCCTGGGTTGTAATGCAAAGCATTATGAAATATTGGCGCATAGATGAGAATAAGTTATGTTCAGTGGGATTGTGCCCAACACATTTACTGCCAAACAAAAACCCAGGGGGAACTATTAAATAATCCTATATAATAGATATTACATTGAAGGAGAGGCAGTGAATTAAAATTTGAGCCATGCCGGGATTCGAACACGGGACCTCCTGCTTATTAGGCAATCTCTATAACCAAAAAGCCAGTGAAACCTAATGGATACAGTGATTGTATGCTCTTAAAGCACATCTCCCTCCACAACACAAACTTCAATTCTGCCTAATGTTCCCCTATATAAATACAGGTCATTGTTGCCGAGGCTGTCCATAGCAGAATAGCACACCAGCAATGAATGGGAATGATCCTACCACGTGCCTGAGGCACAGGTGCTATAAAGATCAAATAGTAAGACAGTCCGTGCAATCATTGTATCCATTAAGTTGCACTGATTTAGTGGTTTATAGTGCCTAGTAAGCAGGGGGTCCCATGTTTGAATCCCAGCCATGGCTCAAATTTTAATTCAATGTCTCTCCTTCAGTTTAATGACTTTGATAATTGTCAAGACAAAATATGTATATGGGTATTCATTTATTACTCGATTTTTAAATTGTGTGTAAATATTAATATCTATGTCTAAGCATTACAGTGTGCTGAGATGAATGGTGAGAAATTTGTTCACAGTATTTCAGTGTTTGAATGCATGCTGTTTGTGAAACAGGAACTATTTCACTTCTTTATATGAGTTGAAATACAGTATTTTGTACCAAAAATTGGAAAATTTATGAGAGAGATAGTGACAATGTGAAACATATTCTTTTTGGGGTATGTTTTCATTTTCAATAATAATCATAATTTTCCTTCTGTCAGTTCTTCTTGAAGCAATTATAGTTTTGCTGTCATTAGTATTTAATATACTTGCAAGAAAACTTGTTGTTTGAAATTGTAGAGTCATAGTTAATTATACCAAACTTAGTATTCACTTATGGAAGTAACAACATTGTTAGGCATTAATAATAGACTTTAGAGCATGGGCTGTCAATGCTGTTACATTTAGGATAGTGATATATGGATGCTACAGTTGGATCAGATGTAACACTCATTACACCTATACTTTCCTTGAAAATGGAGTTGAAGCTACAAAAAGCACTGGACAATAATTAGAAAATTAAAAACACTGTGACTGAAAGCAGAATATTATTAATAAAATATACTCTGAGGAATGAAAAAGTTTAGGATGGTTTGCACCTTGAAGGACAACTAAACTGGGCATAGAATACTTGTGACATACCACTGTGCTATAAGGGTGCCATGAATGGCAAGTAAGGGGTCAAGCTATGAAATTAAAAGGCACCCCAGACCATCACATCATTGTTAGGCTATGAGGCAGACGGCACTCAAATTGGTATTTCAGAGCATCCTGAAACATCTTTAGACACATCTTTATTGGTCATTGGTGGCTCAGTTTAAAGTGGAGCTCCTTACTGAAGTCAATTCTTATCTAATAAAAGAGATTCCAGGCTGAATGTGCCCAAAATCACTACAAACGGACCTGTTGATATACAGAAGTCAATGGTAGTCGACATGAGGGACACTATAGGCTGAGTTCCCTTACTATGAGCTGCTTATTAATGGTCCTGTGGTCACTAAAGCACCAGTTGCACATCGGCCTGATGATTATGATGAATCCAAGGCTGTATATGCCTCTGTAAATCGCTCAGTCCTCATATTCTTTCATGTCTCTGGGTTGACCGTTTAATTCTTGACAATGTGTGGCTATGGTTCACCCATTCTTGTTAATATACTTAAAAAGCTGCATTACGTTATTCAAATATCCAATGTTTCCTCTGTTACTCCAGCTGGCTTCTTTTGGCCCAAGCCCTTTCTCTGGTGTTCACATCTGTATATTGCACTTGTGCCTGTCTGTGAGGCATAGCTACTGTCCGACTGAGGACTTGGAATGAAATTTGCAAAGACTTTATGCCTTGGCACTATTACTCCTTTATTTACTATCCTTGCCAGCTGTACAATGAAATTGTGCTATAATGTCATAACCATTGGCCACCAAAGTTTACATTTATTTCAGTTTCACTTTATAACCTATATGAATACTAATTTGTGACCTTGACCTATTTGCATAACCCCTTTGTGTTGTTTCCACTGCTGACAACTGCATCTAACTAGCTGTTGTGGCTGTCTGGTAGGTGTGTGTTACTGAACCATTTAAATATGAACATCCCCCACAATACATTGTTACTTTCATGTGAAATTTTTCCATTGTCACTGTTTGGAACACAGAGCAGAAGTTGGTAGCACTTCACCTTTAAATGTTCCTTTAATATGATAGCTGGAGATTTTAAGATGTGATATGAAAGGTAATGCCAGAGTTGAAGATATGAAAATATGTACCAGTACTTAGATTTAGCACTCTTTGGCAGTGATGTACACACATTATTTTTGTTATGGGCACATCTGTGGCAAATCACCTTTTAAATTATATAAGTTTCATTGGTCTGTTTGTATACTTAATATTAAAAATCAGAATTCAATATTTGTGTTCACAGATTAATATAATGACCCTTCATGGCAAATCTGTTTTTCCTTCATTATTTTTTAATGTATGTTTTCATTTGTGTTCCTATAATTTCTTTGTAGTCTTTACTCCCTTTCCAAATTTATTTCATTTTATGTATTTATTTATTAACAGGAGAGAGGATTTTTCATTTGTCTAAAATGTTAACGGCATTCACCTTACTTGAAACTGTATTACTTTGTTAGTGGTAAACTGGCAGTGCCCCCCAACCCTCCCTCTCTACCATAAACTTGGTAGAAATTCTCACATTATACCATCATTAACTTTGTTTGCAATTGTTGATCAATGAACATTATTGAAGTGTCGTTATTTTATAAATTAACTAAAACACACACATCTGAAAACATACATATAATCAAATATTTAGAAATAAAGTGTTTAATAAATGCTCTGTGTTGCTATGAAGTTTCTTCTTGCTACTTCTATACCACACTGTGGAAGTTTAATGAAATGACATTTTATTTTCTATGACTGCAGTGACATCTCCTGCAGTGATGCCTGAGGCTCCCCTTACCCCAGCTGCAACATTCGCATCTCCTGTTGTGCCGCCAGCTGTTGCAACTACAGTGCCTCCCACCAGCCAACAACAGCAGCAACAACCATCACAGTTGCATGCTCCACCAACGCCTGCACCAACACCAACGCCAACTCCGACACCAGTTTCTACTCCAACTCCTGTGCCGACAGCTGTACCAGAAGCAAAGCCTGCACCAGCAGGAAAGCGATCCCCTGCAAAACCTACACGGACTTCCGCTCGATTCATTAGTCAACAGCAACAACAGCAGCAGCAACAACAGCAACAAGTGCAGAAATCACCTGCTGGCAAATCACCGAGAGAAAGTGCTACTGGTGGTACTGGGCGCCCAGGGCGAGGTCGAGGGGATGGGGGAGGAAGAAGAGGGCGTGGAAGCAGCCGAGGGCGGGCAGGCAGTTTCATCCGTGGAGGACGAGGATCCAGGGGGCGAGCTCGTTCTCATCATTATCAGGTAATAGTACTCTTTTAATTTCAGAATTCATCTCATAGTAGAATTATTAGAGAATTAAATGATTTTTCTAAGGAGAGTAAGTAGCACTAAGTGTACAGTGTGCATGCCAAATCTTCCAATGTGGTTCAAGCTGAACACTGAAGAATGCTTGCAGATTCATGAAGAGATGTATTGCTTTCATTCCCTATTGCATCACTTGTCACAAAGTGTAAAGCTGTAAGGAGAAGGTCTCATATTTAATACTGCCTTTCACCAATCTATTGAAACCATATATTCATGTTATGTTTGCTAGGAAGCAACTCCCTATAAAAAAAACACTGGTATTCAGACTGTGATTAATATTATTTAGATGGTAAACCAGTATGTATGGAAGACATTAGGGTTTGGAAATTGCCAAATTCTCCAAATGGGGATGAAACTGTGTAAATTTTTTTTCTGAGTTTACTAGGATGTTCTCATTTCCTTGCAACAACATGTCATTCACGTTTGAGCTCTACTTCCTTGTGAAGTCTGTAGAAGATTATAGCAGTGAATCTAAGGCAGTCTGTACCAGCTAATGAGCTCCATGCTGAGATGTGGAGCACTCATTGCTCCATGGAACATTTTCACTCCCTGTGAACAGTGAAATGACCCAACACTTGACGTGGCAAATGGCACAGCTAGTCTTTCCTCCTGCATGTCATATGATAAATCACGAATCTCATCCTTTTAACAGCTGTGATGAAATGACATTCCAAATCAGGAAAATAGGAAAATAAATTCATATGTTTATTGGTCTTCTGAATTTGACATTTGCTCTTCAGGCTAAGATCAAACATATGAGTTATCAAATACCAAGCAGTGTTAATTTGAAAGATGGTCTTCTTTGTAGCATCCTGTGGAAAAGCTCTTCCTTGGTCCTTATTCTTTTCATTGCATAAAAAAGCTGCTCAGAAAGTGATGTTGAACCAGATATTGTTGATCTGTGCAGCTTGTAAAATATATTTTGTTATGATGACCGATACAACTAAATGTATTTGATATATTCTAGTATCTGTCTTCAAGCAAAGCTGTATTTTGTAAATCAGTAATTTCTACACTGGAATCCCAACAACAGATCATCAGATGAAACCAAGAAAGTCATTCTGAACAACTTCATTTACATTTCCAAAATGAGGAGTTTTCAAAATATTGTTTCAAAATCCATATAGTTATCATTTTATATTAGTGTGGTAATCGCCAAAATTGCTGTCATCAGATAGATTTAAAATTACATCAATTACCTGCCTCAGAAACAAATATAACCTTTCCATGAACACACTGATTTAGTCATATATGTCAACTATTAGCTGTTTCCTGATTATAGTCATTCAGCCCCTATAGCTTGTAAAAGTACAGGTGCTTACCCTTTAAGATCTCTTCCATTCCAGCAATCTTCTAGAGGTGTCTTGAGCAGTTAACATTGACTGCACTATCTATCTTGATGACTTAATTGTCACAGGCACTACATGCCAGGACCTCTTGCACAACCTGTGCACACTCTTTACTACATTAGGGGATGCATGACTCAATTGCTGACTTCATTAATGTCAGTGTTGTTAGGAGCAAGTTGAATACTTGGGACATTTCTTGAACAAAGAAGAATTAAACCCACTGACAGAAACTTTTACACTGTTTGTACTCTTCTTCACCTCCAGTATTTACAGAAGCTGCTGGAATTTTGGAAAAGTTCAATTATTATTGTAAATTCCTCCCAGAAGCTGCTCATATCATGTACCCGCTAAACCATTTGAGACCAAAGTGTGTTCAATATAGTTAGTTAGCTGCATGTGAGTATGCTGTCATTCAACTGAAGTGTCTGCTATGCTTAGCACTTTGCTGTACACTGTTTTCTCCATCACATCCCCTGGCTCTGTCCACTGATGCTGCCACATATGGCATCACTACAGTATTGATAAACAAAAATGATGATGGAACTAAACAATCAGTATTGTACATTTCAATAACACTGATGCCTGCCGGAAAGAACTGCTCAAACATTGAAAAGAAATCTTCAAGGTAATTATCTTTTCCTTTAAGAATTTCCATGTTAACATTATTGGAACCAAAATTACCATAAACTCCTGCCACAAACCTTTGATAGCACTCTTTGGGTCACATTCTTGGCTTCCAGAGTGCACAGTGAAATGGTTCCAGCATTAGGTGCTTTTTCTCGGCTCCTATAATTGCACCATAAATTAGCATCTATTTTTTCAAAATTAGCATCTATTTTTTGGATATCATTATACGTATATAGCCTATTTAATAAGAATCTGCTTACTACCTCTTACAAATGTACAGTATGTCACACCTTTTATGTGATATATGCTTTATTAACTACTATTATTAATCAATCTGTTTAATGAAGGAAAATCAAACTGATGTTTTACAACATATTTTAAGATTTTTTCCCCCAAAAGAAAGGATTGTACATATTTCAGCATTGCTCTCTTTGAGATTGCATCTCCTGTCACTTCTGTTTTGTAATGAGATAAAATATGTTCACTGTCAACATTGTTAATTGGAGTCCAAAACAAAGCCAAACAATGTTTTGCAAACATTCATGATGTTTTTCAGTGCGAATGGCACTCAAAATATCCCAGATATTGACACTATCACTTTCTTTAAGCCGCTGTTGTAAAATTCTTTTTAAATGGACATAGCTTGTCTTGATAAACTTGAAGACATAGTCTCCATTCTCAGTAAAGCCAGTTTGCTCTTGGCAGAATTAGCTGGCTTGCTAAACACATCTTTACAAGCGGCTTGCTCTAAAGCATTTAGAGCATGCAATGCTTGTGTTGTTCCTTCTGAGAACTGTCCTTCACATAAGTTTCCCAAATTTAATTCTAAGCCGGACAGTTTTGGGTACAGAACATGAGCTGTAGGATACTTTAAGCCCCCAAGCAAAGTTAAGAGTTCCACAACCTGCCTGCAATGATCTTTCACAAACACCATGTGTATGTGGATTCTTTTCACATTTTTTATTTTTTATTTTTTTTTTTATTTGCCTCTGGTCATTTCTGGCAACTTAAAGAACTCTACAATGTCAGGGAAATAATTTTCTAAATTGAACACTCATTCAAACCAGCTGTTCCGCCGAGTGACTACTGGTAATCGAAACTGTTTAGCTTCCTTGGAATCATTTTTGCCTTGAGAAACTGGATGTATTTGTATTTTCACTTTCTTTTAGTTAGGTATGCTGAAATTACCATGGTCACCACTTCATTTAATTCACACATAACTGTTGTGAAGCATTTGCCAATTAAACTGAGTTTGTGTGCGCAACAGTGTACATAAATCAGATGGTCAACAATAATCAGTTTTAAAGTGTCATGTACGGAGCACTGTCACTAACAAATACATGAACACCATCATACAGCACTTTGTGCTCATTTAGTGTTTCAAATATTATTCTGCATAGTCTGTGGCATTTGCTGCTTCTAGAAATTTCACAGCAGCAGGGAATATCTTGCATTCTTCTTCATCAAGCAGTTGGAAAATAACAAGAAACACAAAGCGTCCCATTATGTTCATTGCTTCATCACAAAGAATTTTTTTTTTTTTTTTTTTTTTTTTTTTTTTTTTTTTTTTTTTTTTTTTTTTTTTTTTTGCCAGATATAGCTTCAGTGATTGATTTTTTGCGGTCAGAAGCAATTTCTAGGAATAAAGTAAGAAAATCATGTAACACAAAATACATAATAATCACAAGATTGTCATAATAGTTTCTGTAAGAAATGTTAATAATGATATGTAGACAGGGAACAACTCACTATAAAGACGAACGTTGAGCTGCTGATAGACACATCAAACACACACACAATTCTAAATTTCCAGCTGCAGCCTTCCTCAGAAAGAGTACATTCATCCACACAATCACTCAGGCACACCCATCCACACACATCAGTCTCTGAGTATTGGAGTACCAGACACATTTAGAAACTCTAACATATCTGCTGAATCAAAAATCCAAGATGTACAATCATACTATCTGCCAGTTTTAACATATGAATCAGAATGTTGGACTTGGACAGAAAAAGATCTGAGCAGTTTACAGGCAACAGCAATGCAGTTTCTTCGAGGGAGTCTTGGCAAGACGAGAAGGGACAAGATAAGAAATCAAAATAATATGAAACACACTACAGATCAAACCCCTAAAAGAAGTCATGGAAAGTAAAAGGCTGAGCTGGTTTGGGCCCAGTTTTTATACTTCCTAGAATAACCCTAGAATTGACAGAATCTGGTCAGAGACAACTTGAAGGCCACAACAAAGATGGAGAGACCAACTGAAAGAAGATGTAACCTGAAGAGTTCTCCAATGGGAGGAGGTGCTAAACGGTGAGAGAAAAGAGAAGCTGGAAAAGGCTCTGTGAATGACCTGCATAATCAGAAATGTTGCAAGAAGAAGAGGAAGAAGAAATGCTTTTCTTCCTGTGGCCATTTCTGCATTTTATATCTTCTCTATGTTGGTCATCAGAAGTTCTTGTACTTTCCAAATAACAAAACTTGTCTACTACTTTTATTGCATCATTACCTAATCTACTTCCTTCAGCATTGCCTTATTTTCTTCACCTACATTTCTTTACCCTTGTTAATGTTCATCTTATGACCTCGTTTCGAGTCACTGTCCATTCTATTCAATTGTTCTTCTAGGTGCTTTGCTATCTTTGACAGAATTGCAATGTCATCGGCAAACTGCAAAGTTTTTATTTGTTCTCCCTGAGCCTTAATTCCTTCTCCAAATTTGTCATTGCATTCTTTCACATCGTACTCAATGTGGGAAGGCTGCAATCCTTTCTTATTCTCTTCCCAACCACTGTATCCCTTCCTTGGCCTTCCACTCTCACCGAGCGAGGTGGCGCTGTGGTAACACACTGGACTCGCTTTTGGGAGGTTGGTGGTTCAAATCCACCTCCGACCATCCAGATTTAGGTTTTCTGTGATTTCCCTAAATCACTCCAGGTGAATGCCAGGATGCTTCCTTTCAAAGGGCACGGCCGATTTCCTTCCCCATGCTTACCAAAACAACCCAAGCGTAAGCTCCGCTTCTAATGACCATGCTGTCGACGGGGCGTTAAACACCCTTCTTCCACTCTTGTAACTGCTGTCTGGTTTTTATGCAACTTTAATATAACTTTTCGTTCCATATATTTTACTCCCTGCTACTTTCATAATTTGAAAAAGTGTATTCCAGTGAACATTGTCAGATACATCCTGCCAGGCTACAGAAATGGTGAGTTTTTGGCTACTTTAGAAAATAAGTTTAATTGAATATAGAGTGACACCATAAGTTACAATGTGAGTGCCACAAAAATATATGAAGAGGGCAACATAAAAACTTGACCACTGAAGATGCTTTGAAATAAAGCTAAACATGTCTCGTCTGAATTAGACTATTTATTACAGTTGCAAAAGACAGTAATCTACAAATTGGCAAAAGCTTTCTCCAAATCTAGAATTGATAAAAACCTGTTTTCCTTTCTTTAACCTATCTTCTGTGATAAGTTGTGATGTGAATATGGCCTCAAGTGTTCCTACATTTCTCCTAAATCCAAAATGATCTTCCCCCTGGTCAGATTTTACCACTTTTACCATTTGTCTGTAAATGAACCATGTTAATATTTTACAACCATCACTTATTAAACTGATAGTTCTGACATTTCACATTTCTGTATCTTCACTTTAAGTGTGATGATTCATTTCAATAAAAGAATGTGCCTCTAACTTTCATTTAACGACAGGAAAAGTCCATGTCATTATATAGCCAGTTTCACTGTTTTTTTTTTTTTTTTTTTGCTATTTCAGTACTGTTTATGCCAATTTTGTTTTATTTTTGGCAAATTTTTCTGTTAGCCTCTAACTTTTATGTTGGTTAAATGTATTAAATCTAATTAATTAAAAAATGCCTCCCTAAACATATGCTTGAATTGAAGGGATGGTGGTAATTTTTGTGTTCTCTTTTAAGACCATTTGTCAGTAGTCCATCAACACTACCTGTCTGCCTGTTGCCCTTCATCCATAGCACAGAAGATATCTTGAGAGAAAATGGCAAGCTGGGTTTCTCATTAACGTGCTGATGTGTGGACAGAAACTTATACATCTCAAGGAGATTTAGTATATTCCTTTCAAAGTAGTTTTCAATTTTTGCATGATATTCAAAGTATCCTAGTCCATTTATGTTACTGCTATCTCCAAACCTATGCCGCATGAAAGATGCACAAAGGTGCCCACCACATCCTACTCAACTGGAAGTCATTCTTACATAACACCTCTTAAACCTGTAATCCTACCGATTTCTATATCCATTGGATCCAGCCCCCACCCCCCCACCCCCCACCCCCCCCACAGTGCCTCTTCCAGTCAGTCAAAAGTCTTCAGAGTCCAAAAACGTGTAATACGTATTATTTGTGGAGTAAATTCATGGACGTCTTGTAGAACCCTATTCAAAGAACTGGGTATATTAACTACTGCCTCTCAGTATATTTATTCCTTAATGAAATTTGTCATAAATAATATATCCCTTTTCCCAACAAACAGCTCAGTTCATACATACAATACTAGAAATAAAAATGATCTACACAAGGACGTAAAAGCACTTACTTTAGTTCAAAAAGGGGTCCACTACTCAGGAACACACATTTTCAATAATTTACCATCAAGTATAAAAAATTTAGCTACAAATAAAGTGTAAGAAGAACCTAAAAGACTTTCTAGTGGCCAACTCCTTCTACTCCATTAGTGAATTTCTAAATTGACCAAATGATGCATGCACTCATACTATATTAGTAAAAAAAAAAGAAAAGAAAAAAAAACACCTTAAAAATTTATGTATCTGTATTTATAAGTGTATGTATTTGTATTTATATTATTAGTATTATCTATTATTCAACTTGTAAATTTTGTTTCTTGACATGTTCCACATCCACGAGGATCCCCTCAACATGGATCTACGGAACAAATAAGTAATCTAATCTAATAACTGTAA
Organism: Locusta migratoria; assembly: GCA_026315105.1. Lineage (NCBI taxonomy): Eukaryota > Metazoa > Arthropoda > Insecta > Orthoptera > Acrididae > Locusta > Locusta migratoria. The sequence goes on along the minus strand of CM048747.1, from coordinate 288,100,577 downwards.
CTTTACTCATCATGCACACTATCTGTGCCTTGGACCAGAACGTGTTTATCGATGCAGTATTATTGTTTCGTATAAATGCTACTTCCTCCCCTACTAGCCAAGAGCTACCCTTTCCAATCCTCCGTCCTGTTTCTCACTTCCTTTTTCTCGTCCTCACGCTATTTGAATGGCTGTGCTCACACATTGTTATCAGCCATGCAGGAGGGAGGGAGGAGAGTACAGTGACCATAAGACTTGTCTGCCTAGTGCTTCTCTGTACGTCCACCTAATACATGTATACTTTCTTTGCAAATTTGGTGGTTTGTTTCCAAAATTTCCTTTTCCCACAATGATGAAACTATCTTCAAACTCCAAATTGAAATACGGGCTAATTTTTTTTCTGCCCACATGACATATTTTTGCACCAAAAAAATCATGTTTTGGAGAAATATTTTGTAAAGTGCATCAATTTTACATATATTTTAATGTTGCAGTCTTCAGTTCAAAGATTGGTTTGAGGCAGCTCTCCATAATACTGTATCCTGTACAAGCCTCTACCTCTCTTAATAACTACTGCAACTTAGGTTCATTTGAATATGCTTACTGTTTGCATTTGTCTGCAACCCCTCTCCCACCCCAGCACGTCACCCAAGCGTGCAGCCTCTTACATACACACAGTGCACTATCAGCCTGCACACTTGTGTTTAGTCACGTTGTGCCACAAATTTCTTTTTTCCTCAGTTCCTATGTTTTGTATTTGTCGCTGACCACTTTTACTGTGTTGCAACATGTTCAGAATCAATATTAAACCATAGTTTCACCTCTAACTGGCTGGGTAAGTCAGCTCAAAGCTCACAGGAAGACAGTAATACCAACTACAACAGGACCATGAAAAGTAAATCAATGTAGTGTCCATACCGCTTTCCCGATAGATGAATGAATGATTTACATTTTTTATTTCCTCATTAGTCATGCAGTCGACTCACCTAATTTTAACATTCTTCTGTATCACCATGTCAGAAACTTCTTTCCTCTTCTTATGACAGTAAACAGTTTGATCGTATCACCTGCGTCTACGGCTGACCTCCAGAAAACCCTTCTTAAAACTAAAATTTTATCAGATGGAAACAAATTTCTCTGTTTCAGGTATGATTTCTCTGCTTCTTGCCAATCTTCATTTATTTCCTCTACACATCAACCAGCATCAGTTATTTTGCTGCTTGAATAGCAGAACATGTCTACTGTATTTAGTGCCTCATTTCCTATTTAATTCTCTCACCATTGAATCATTTAATTCTAATTTTGATAGTGAGCTTCAGAGGCTTGTAAATAACACAAGGCATGTTAAATTTTCTTTCATCAACCAGCTACAGTAAACAATATGAGATATCAGACAAAGGTGTATGTTATATTTCAAATTTCAGATGAAATAGATTATACGTGGGAATAGACTACTAGCTGAAAAACGGATCTGCCATGTCATCGACAGAGGCATGCAAAAAGGACAGAAGACTTGCTAGCTTTCAGACAAAGTATCTTATCTTGAAAAAGGATTTGTTCAAAATCTAGCAAGCCTTGTAATTATTATTATTATTATTTTTTTTTTTTTTTTTTTTTTTTTTTTTTTTTTTTTTTTTTTTTTTGTGCACCTTTTTATGACTTGGGAGCTCTGCTTTATTGGTGAGTGGTCTCTTTATTTCCACGAATAACAAATTTGTTTCTTTTATGCAACAGAACAGACATCTTCACCTCTAACAGTACTTTGTGTATCACTGTCACTTCCCCTTCCTTGGTGCAGTTGCATACAGTTCAAAGAAAGAAAGGCTGCAGGTTTTACCCACTCTCGGAACTTCAACAGAAGACCACAGCATGCTGTAGATCTTTTTTGCAGTGTCTGCTACTGGAGTTTGTCAGTCATCTCAGTGACACTTTCAAGCTTACTAAATAAATCAGTAATGGAGCGTACTGCTATGTGTTGTATGTTCTTTATATTCAAATATTGATTTTTTAGGCTGCTTTCTTCCTTAATTACTTCTAGAGGACTCTTCCAATGAATCTTAGTTAAGAAATCCCTTGAGAATTCATCTGCTACCATCTCTCTCTCTCTCTCTCTCTCTCTCTCTCTCTCTCTCTCTCTCTCTCTCTCTCTCTCTCTCTCTCTCTCTCTCTCTCTGGGTGCAATGTACAGATTCGTCGTTGACAGTGGCAGTTGTACATGAATTTTAACTTAGATATCAGTATATAGAGGAAGCCTGGTTTTAAGCTGATACTGATTTCTGAATGTATTTGTCAGGTATCTGTAATTTTAATTCATATGTTGAACTTTAAAAGCATTTAAATAAATATTGAAAATCAAACAATGGAACTGCCAGAATGAATTAACACAATCCAGCCATGGTGTTTGGAGACATTGGTCAGAAGGGAAATGTTTCTCACAACATAAACCACGAGGTATGGATGGTGATAATGTGCAAGTCAGAGATCATGCAGTATGTCTGACTTCCACGTACCAGCCATGGCCTAGGTTGTTAGTAACCTTCCCCTTCGGGTCCGTTTTTCTTCCCTTACCTGACAAAGGAAAATACGTTATTTCCAAAAGCTAGTGACAGCATTTATATTTTTCTCCATTAGTGTCTTAGTGTGTGTGTGTGTGTGTGTGTGTGTGTGTGTGTGTGTGTGTGTGTGTGTGTGTGTGTGTGTGCGCGCGCGTGTGTGTGAGAGAGAGGGGGGGGGGGGTAATTTGGACGAATATACTTTGTCCAAAAGCTTAATAAGTAATCTTTCCACTGTTCCTATAATGCTATTCTCCTCTATTAAGTAAGCAATTACTTATATATGTTTTCAAAATTTACCCCCAACTTCAGAAATTTGGTATATGGATGGAGGCACAACTTCACTTGTGTTCAGCACTTAAGAATTTGGATCAAACAGAAAGTTTGTTAGAGTAGCCAGAATGAAGTGGGAAATCTAATCACCTAAGATCAGCTAATGCCTGAAATGTCTTTTTTGTCAGATATATGGCTGCTGAGTCAGTCAAAGGCGTGATATTTTTGGACGTTTCAAAAGAACAGACACCATACATATAATTGGAATTTAAGCTTCTGTGTTTCCTTAGTTCTGCCTAAAATGTAATTAAGGGCTATACTTCTTATAAAACCTTCAAAGAAACAAATTTTATGATGATTTGTTACATTTTGTCAAATCATCCTGTTTAATATCAATGCTGTTTGAATACTTTGATTAATTTGGCTGAATATCCTTTATGTTTCATCAAAATGTGGTCTTAGGTTATTCTCCTTTCCATTCACTTAGCCTATAGAAAACATTTCTCCAGACTTCACTGCTTTTAATGTGGGTCTTAAATTTGTCGCAACATTTAAAAAATTGAATATTTTATCCGTTACAACTGTGGTTTATAGGGTAAGAAAAGACAACCATCAGTTGCAGGGTTGTAGATTTATTAACTAAACGGTTTCAGACAACTATTGTCCTTTAGGTATACTAATTGTGCCCCATATGTTCAATCAGAGCTTGGTGTAATAACACACAACATCAGGTGCACTTGATGTTCAGTGTTATTACACCATTTCATGATTGAACATATAAGGCACAATTAGTATATCTGAAGAAGGGCAATTGTTGCTGAAACCAGTAGTTAATAAATCGACAACCCTGCAATTGATAGCTGTTTTTTCTTAACCTAATTAACTGTGCATGTCATGTTACTAAACTGTTATTAGAACAAAAAAATAACTGTGAACATGTATTTTGTATTTGTTTTCTGTTTATGTTTGTTTCATTTACCAGTTATCCTATAACTGCAATACTAATAAGAATTGAGTCACAAAGGAAAAACCTATAAATAACGTTGGTAAGACTTTTCCTTTGTGGCAGTAATTTGTAATTTTATGCAACAGTAATAGTGAATTTCTTTCACCTCTCTCTTTTCTTTTTTCATTCACGAACCTACAATTTTCTAGCCAGAAATATGTGACACAAACTTTTTATTTGTTTCCTTGTTATATTTTTTTTAATTAGTATCATAACTAGTAAATTCCAGTCAGTCCCTATTTTTCAATTCATTTATCTTATTATGCTTTGTGGTGTTGTTGCAGGATTCAAGCATTGCTGCCAGCTGCAATACAATCCACCATAAATTGGCAGGCACTGTATTTGATTTGGAGTTCGACGATGAGAGTGGACCAACAGAAGGTGTGGAAAACCTCCGTGACATGCGTGAAAGGCGCCGGTCATCAGACCATGCTCCTAGTTCAATTACAACAAGTAGTGCAGCATCACATCATGAACGGACTAATCCAGCACTTGCACCAACGCCCGCGGCACCACCACCTCCACCACCAGACCGCAATGTTGTTGCTCCTTTGTTGCCTGGACCTGTAGATATGCGGACCTATAGCTCTTCATATGAAGATCGATCGACTTTCCGTGACAATCTCTTGGGTGCCTTTGCATCAGAACCAACTACAGCTGTACCTCATGTGGCAGCCGATTTTGATGAAGAAGTTGAGAATGCATCATTTCATTCAGCACTGTCTGCAAGTCGTACACCTGCTCCAACACCAAGGCCTTCTGCTGGTACAGTTGCCACTACTGAATCTGGAAGCGCTGGGGATACGACTCCGGTCGGTGGAAGTGATATTGCGAGACCATCTGCTCTCTCTGATTCACGGAATCAGTTGAAGGTCAAGATCAAGGTGAGTACATTCTTCCTCAGAGAGCAATATATGTTATCACAAGCAGAAAGGTCCCTTAATAGTATTTTGATTCAAACTTTTTTCAGTATTTGTAACATTTCTTTTGCAGTGGAAAAACTTACTCAGTTCTAAACAAAATGGGTAGCACTTGCATAGTACATATGACTTGGCCTAATGTCATTTATGTGCAAGCCACCAAAATCGTTTCTAATTAAAAGACGTACTGCATTCATTGATCATGTGACTTTTACATGTTGATAACTTCTATTACTGATTTTTAAATCTTCTATGAATATAAATTCTGTGCAGACAAGTTACGTGATCTTAAATGTTTTAAAGAATAAATAAATCCACAAAATACCCTTGCTTAACCTCCAGAATACGCAATCTGCGTGTTAAGTACTGTTCACAGTTCTGAAATGTCTTCCTGGCAATAACAAGTACACACATGTCGAATAAACATTGAGTTCTCTGTGTCAGAATGTCTTGGCCGTCACTATAAAATTATTTAAAATAAAAATCTAAATAAAATTTTAATTTCTTAAATTTTACTGTAATATTGTCATTTGGGATCCATCTCAGAAGGCTTTATCTTCAGCACTGCCTGTGATAGAATAGTAATTCTTTTTAAATACATGTACTTGAGTTCACAGATTATTTGGGATCAAGATTCAGAAGATTCGATTTGGGTTTGGAATTCGGCACAAGTTTTACTTAAGACTCCGTATTCGGATTCGATTCGGTAAAACTGTGGTTTGACCCATCCCTAATTTAAACAGGAAAAATTATATTTTGTCCATTATCAGTGACTACTGAATGTTGCAAACAGAAATAAAGTATTGTGCAACTTACATTAATAGTTAAACACAGAAATTGAAGTATTGATTTGTAACATTAATTATACAAGGAGGTGATTGAAAGTTAAGTAATTCAAAATTTATTTTACAATATATGTGCGCAAACCAAAAAAATCATTTGCATCCCTTGCCTTTACGAGAGATAAAAGGGAGTAGATATTTTCATGTCAAACTCTGGTGATACCTTCATCAATCATTAAAAATCTCAAAATGTCATGAGAACAATTGCTGTGACTGATAAAATATTGAATTAATAATACATGAATGTTAGTAATTAACGTGCTACTGGTTTAGATCCTGCTTACCTTTGATAGAAATCACACATAGGATAGAAGGATAGGTTGTTTACTCACCTACTCACGACAGAGACGTCCGATGAGCCGCAGAAAGGCACACATAACAGGCAACAATATTATAGCCTTCGACCTTTTAGACCATTGTCAGTTAGAGACACAAACACGGACATCAACATTTGATTGGTTCATTTGCAGTAACATGCACATACTGGTCACATGCACTGCCATTACTGCTAAGTCAATGACGTTGTCAGCGGTGGAAATAAGAATACTGTAGCAATATAGTATTTAAATGATGTTGATTATTGGTGTCACTAATTAGCTCTTTTTTTTCTGGAAGAGTAAATTTGAGCTCATTTGCCACTGTTAGCAGTGCCACGAAATACAGACCAGTGAATTGCAAACATGGCCTTTTCAAGCACATGCCCATAAACTGTGCAGATACTGTAATATGTTTGTTGTAAATGAGGTGATGATACTAGTAATGCCCTTTTTTAATTTCTTCATTTTGAAAAACTATGAGTAGGGAAAGAGAAAATGGATGGAGGGAGGGAGGAGAAGGAAGAGATGGACAGAGAGAGGATGGAGGAGGAGATGGAAGACAGAAGCAAGGGATGGAGGAGGTGAACACTCGACCTTAGAGAGAGTCTGCTACTAGGGCTGCAAAAATGAATGTTGCCCAACTATTACAAAGTCAACACTTGGATTAGTTGGAAACTCCCTGGCATATGCTATCTTGCTTTCTTTATTTGATGTTTTTCTTATTATAACTCACACATTGTCTTTTCAAAGCAATGGCGCACTGAAGAATTATAAAAAACACGTCGTTCTTAGCACAATTTACTATAATCTTATGTCTAAAAATGCCATATTAACAGTTAATCTTTGCCATGAATGTTAGGGGAATTAGAGGCTGTAGTGTAGCAGACAGTGCACAACGTTTTTAAGTAAATATGCAAGGGCAGTGGTTCACAACCCTCCACTGTCAATCCCCCCCCCCCCCCAATACAAAAACACACACACACCTTGGCACAATTTTCTTAATTGAATATACAATTATGTCATACATCCTGTTCACAGGTAAGAGCACTTTCTCGTAGAAGCACGTTTATTCTGTTTTGTGAACATGCAATAAAATACAGACCAAGGAACTGCAAAAATTGTTTTCTGAAGCACATGCACATAAACTGGCTCGATACTATAATAATGATGGTTGTAAATGAGGTAATGATACCAGTAATTTCATATATAAAGTACTATAGTTCTGTGGAATACTGTATTAGCACACTTATTTCGTTGTTATTTTAGCTATAAAAGGAAACATGGTCTCAGTTTGAAATACAATATTTGCACTTTTTCTTAGTACAGAATGAAGTACTATGAACAATGTCATACTTGAACTACAGAAAAGGTCAATTGATTCTACATTAAAAACACCCATAGTATCTGTGCCAAAAATAAACATTTTAGTAAATGCATTAATTGAAATTGATGACTTTCAACATATTACATAAATAGTGTATAATTGCTTAGTGAAAGGAAAAGAAGGCAATTTGTTGCATTGTATACACTTCAATATCATTAAGAGAAGAAAGTTGCCAAAGAAATATAATGCTTATTCTGTCTATAAAACTATAAGTATCAGCACATTCTTTACTGTATTCATTATTAAAGTATCTCTCCAGTTTATGTGCATGTGGTTCATAAGACAATATAATAAGGCAAGGGCAGTTTACAACTCACAGCAGAGATGTTAACAATGATCAGCAACAGGCACATAAAAAAGACACACACATACAACACATAAAAACTATTGTCTATGGCCTTCTTCAGAATATAGAACATTCAAGCAATCACACAGGCACATAACACAGTGCAGCAGCCAGATATGATGGTTGTGTAACTGTTGTGTTCTTGCGTGAATGTTCTATATTCTGAAGATGGCCATTGCCTATAGCTTAAGTGTTGTGTGTGTGTCTGTTTTATGTGCCTGTAGCAGCTCATCATTATGTGTTTGCAGAGAGTTGTAAACTGTCTTTACTTTATTGTTATATTCCAACCTGAAGGTCCCATTATTAGAAGATCATGTTTGTAATTCGTTGGTATCGATTTCATGGTATGTTCACAAAATAGATTAACCACATTTTTAAGAGAAAGTGCTCTTACCTATGAACAACTCTGAATGCAACTAACAAAAGTGTATGACAACCTTTGGAAGCTAAGATGGAAAAAAAATGAAATACAAAATAAATAATAACTGGCAGTGGTGAATGCATGTTTACTCAAAACCTAATGCACTGTCCACTGCACTACAACAGACAACTAACAGAGTCGCCCTACCATTTATGGCATGTGTTAACTGCTAATATTGCATTTTTAGACATGTTGTTGTGGTCTTCAGTCCGGGGACTGGTTTGATGCAGCTCTCCACAATACCCTATCCTGAGCAAGCCTCTTCATCTCCACATAAGAACGGCAACCTACATCTGTCTGAATCTGCTTACTGTATCCATCTCTTGGTCTTCCTCTGCGATTTTTACCCCACACACTTCCCTCCAACGCTAAATTCACAATTCCTTGATGTCTAAGAATGTGCCCTACCAATCTATCCCTTCTTTTAGTCAAGGTATGCCAGAAATTTCTTTTCTCCCCAATCCTGTTCAGTACCTCCTCATTAGTTACGCGATCCACCCACCTAATCTTCAGCATTCTTCTGTAGCACCATATTTCAAAAGCCTCAATCCTCTTCCTATCCGCACTGTTTATCGTCCATGTCTCACTCCCATACAAGGCAACACTCCATACAAATGCCTTCAGAAGGGACTTCCTTAGGCTTAAATCAATATTCGATGTTAACAAATTTCTCTTTTTCAAGAACGCTTTTCTACCCATTGCCATTCTGCATTTTATATCCTCTGTACTAGACCATCATTTGTTATTTTACTGCTCAAGTAACAAAACTCATCTACCTCCTTTATTGCTTCGTTACCTAATCTAATTCCTTCAGCACACCTGATTTTCTTACACTGCACTCCATTACCCTAGTTTGGCTCTTATTAATATTCATCTTATATGCACCTTTCAGCACACTGTCCATTCCGTTCAATTGCTCTTCCAGGTCCTTTGCTGTATCTGACAGAATTACTATGTCGTCGGCAAAACGCAATGTTTTTAATTCTTCACCCTGAACTTTAATTCCTTCTCCAAACTTCTCCTTGCTTTCCTTTATAGCTTGCTCAATGTACAAATTGAACAACATTGGGGAAAGGCTACAATCCTGTCTCACTCCCTTTCCAACCATTGCATCCCTTTCATGCCCTTCAACTCTGACAACCGCTGTCTGGTTTTTGTACAAGTTGTAAATAACCTTACGCTCCCTATATTTTACTCCTGCTTGCTTCAGAACTTGAAAGAGTTTATTCCAATCAACATTGTCAAAAGCCTTCTCCAAATCTACAAAAGCTAGAAATGTAGGTTTGCCTTTTCTTAACCTATCTTCTAGGATAAGCCATAAAGTGAGTATTGCCTCCCGTGTTCCTACATATCTCCTGAACCCAAACTAATCCTCCCCGAGGTCGGCTTCTACCAGCTTTTCCATCCTTCTGTATATAATTCGTGTTAATATTTTGCAACCATGACTTATTAAACTGATGGTTCTGTAGTTTTCGCACCTGTCTGCACCTACTTTCTTTGGAATGGGGATTATAACATTTTTCTTAAAGTCTGAGGGTACTTCGCCTGTCTCATACATCTTACACACCAGGTGAAACAGGTTTGTCATGGCTGGTTCTCCCAGAGACTTCAGTAGCTCTGAGGGAATATCATCTACTCCAGGGGCCTTGTTTCGACATAGGTCTTTCAGGGCTCTGTCAAATTCTTCTCTCAGTACAGTATCTCCTATTTCATCTTCATCTACATACTCTTTCCACCTTTCAACTTTCCCTTCTTTGCTGAGAACTGGTTTTCCATCAGTGTCCTTGATATTCATAGATCTGTTTTTCTTATCTCCAAATGTTTCTTTTATTTTCCTGTAGGCTGTGTCTATTTTTCCCCTATTTATACATTCTTCTACATCCTTGCATTTGCCTTCTAGCCACTCCTGCTTAGCCATTTTGCACTTCCTGTCAATCTCATTTCTTAGTCGTCTGTACTCCATTTTGCCTGTTTCATTTACTGCATTTTTATATTTTCTCCTTTCATCAATTAAATTTAGTATCTCCTGTGATATCCAAGGATTTTTTGTAGGTCTTGCCTTCCTACCTATTTTGTCCTCTGCTACCTTAACTATTTCATCTCTCAATTTTACCTATTCCTCCTCTACTGTTTTATTTTCCCCTGTTTCTGTCAATTGTTGCCTAAAGCTCCCTCTGAAATTCTTAAGAACCTCAGGTTCCTTCAATTTATCCAGGTCCCATCTCCTTATTTTCTTACCTATTTGTAGTTTCTTCAGTTTCAGCCTACAGTTCCAAATTCCAGTCTCCCATAACAATTAAGTTTTCCTCTCCCTTAATTGTCTGAATAATTTCCTTTAGCTCCTCATATATTTCTTCGATTTCCTCATCATCGGCAGAGCTAGTCGGCATATAAACCTGTACTACTGTTGTCGGTGTTGGCTTCGTGTCTATCTTAACAATGATAATGCGATCACTGTGCTGCTCATAGTAGTTTACCCGCATTCCTATTTTCTTATTCATTATCAATCCTACTCCTGTGATACCCCCAACTGATTTTGTATTTATAATCCTAGACTCACCTGACCAGAAATCCTGTTCATCCTGCCACCGAACTTCACTAATCCCCACTATATCTAACTTCAACCTATCCATTTCCCTTTTTAAATTTTCTAATTTTCCTACTCGATTAAGGGATCTAACATTCCACGCTCCGACTCGTAGAACGCCAGTGTTGTCTTTCCTGATGATCACATCCTCCTGAGTAGTCCCCGCTCGGAGATCCGAATGGGGGACTATTTTACCCGAGAGGATGCCATCATCATATGTTCATACAGTAGAGCTGCATGTCCTCGGGAGAAATAACGGCTGTAGTTTCCCCTTGCTTTCAGCCGTTCACAGTAACTGTGTGGCAAAGCCACATTAGCTGATGGTACAAGGCCAGCTCAGTCAATCATCCAGACTGTTGCCCCTGTAACTACTGAAAAGTCTGCTGCCCCTCTTCAGGAACCACACATTTGTCTGGCCTCTCCACAGATACCCCTCCGCTGTGGTTGCACCTATGGTACGGCTATCGGTATCGTTGAGGCACGCAAGCCACCCCACCTCTGCAATGTCTGTGGTTCATGGGAGTGGTTTTTAGACATGAGATTATATTTAATCATACTAAAAACAATGTATTTTTAATAATTCTGCAGTGTGTCATTGCCGTGAAGTGATTACACATAAGTTATAATATGAAATACAGAAGGCAAGATGGCATATAGCATGAAGTCTATCCACCCGAACACAAAGTGTTGGCTTCGTAATAGTTCAGTAATGTAAATTTTTTGAGCCCTGATAGCAGTGTGTCTGTAAGGTCGAGTAGATGGACAGAGTGACAAGATGGCAGCCTCCATATTGCTAGCAGCCATATTGTTCTCCTAAGATCTTTAAACAGCATTGCTCCAACATTAACACTGTTGCTTCCAGAGAAGCACTAAGGTGCCTCCCACAGAGTCCATCCCAGGGTGTCCCTGAGAGCTACAACACTAAGAATTGCTTCTTGGCTTTTGGCAAGATCAATGTGTAGGGCTTTTTTCCCCTTGAAAGTCACACTTTATGTAAGAAAATATGTACAATGTACAGTTTCCATTAAATTTAACATTTTCACCAACACCAGAACCCTTTATTCAAACATATTATACATCTTACTCCTACTATGAATCCTTACAATAACAGACATATTACAGTAATAATAATAAGACTTTCCAATATCTTTAGTATAAACTTCACCAATATTAAAAGTCCTAGAAGTAATAATGTCATGACCTTTAAAGCTCTCAAGTCCTCCAATGTTATCCAAAGAACCAAGGTTCTGGTGTTCGTGAAAATGTTAAATTTAATGGAGATTGTACATTGTATTATCATAAATAAAGTGTGACCTTCAAAGAAAAAGAAAAACTGCACATCTTGCTCAAAGCTGAGAAGCGATTCTTAGTGTTGTAGCTCTCAGGGGCACCCTGGGATTCTCTCTGTGCATTACTGGGAGCAATATGGAATGCAATGTGGAGGCCATTATCTTGTCTTACTGGGAATGGGGGAGGAGGAGGTGGACAGAGGGGGTGGTGGAGGTGGACAGAAAGGGGGAATGGGAAGCAGATGTACAGAATGTAGAAAACAATTGCTTTTCTTAATGGCAATTATATATCACATGCTCCAGAGTCTGTAAACTGTCGGTTAGTTGGATTTTGAAAGGGGCTAAACTGCCTAGGTCATCAGTAACTAGTAAACCATCAGTTCATGATGTTTATGTCAAAAATGGGAAAACTATAATTATAGATAGTCCACTGGTTTAACAATAAACAATTTTCTGAGGGAATGTCAGTTCTTCTAACTTTCCATTCATTCTAAATAGCTGCTGCAAATCTGGATATTGGTTACATTTTCTCAGTGAGTCCATGTACACAGGAATTTATTTTCTTTATATTCGTTTCATATCAGACTGAGCCACAGTTAGTAAATATTATGTATGTAAGAATTATGACATTTAGTTTTTACATAGAAAAGTAATTCTGCATTCCGCACCATGAATTTCTTGATTTCCTGTAGGTGTATCTTTGTGATTTTCTTAAGAGACTGTAATACTTGCATTATACATCATATGTGTGTTTTCCTGTTAACAGATGATGTGAAATTGTCATTTCTATGGAGAAAAATTTCGTTATGCCGATTTTAATATAAAATTCAGCACTTTAGTTGTAAGATTTTACTTTTTTGTGAGGTTTTCTGAAATTTTCCAACATATGCAGTGACATACCAATTTTGTAACTATTGAATGGTCACAGTTTGTCAGGGTACACGACATTTGTGTTTTTCATAGTATATTAGCAACAGTCACTGCAAACAATGTGTTTGATGCTTTGTGAGTGTGTTTAAGGCAGATTCAGATAGTGGAACATGTGTGAGGTAATGAACCATCAATTGTTAAGCTCCATGTGTCTGAATGCTAGGTGCTTGCAGGGATCAGCATGTGGTAGGTAAGGTTTTACTGCAAATGCTAAATAAGCATCTGCTTGTACTGATGTCTAGATTAAGGTCCAAGAAACTTCTAGAAGAGCCTACCAGCTGTACTTTGAACTGAACATTGTCTACACACATTATAAAACAAAAGTCCTCCTCCCATGTCTGTCTGTCCATGATAAACTCAAAAACTACTGAATAGATTTTTGTATGATTTTCACAACTAGACAGTAACTTATTAGGAAGGTTTAAGTGTATAATGCATTAAGGTGCATGGCACTGGGTGATTGTGTGATAAATGCTTTTAGGAATAGCTATATATTCTGTGACGTGAACTTTATCATAGTGTGAAAATGTGTTTCTTGTTCCATAATATGATGCTTGCATGCTCAAGACAAGACATCTTGTAATATTGACATTGAATGTATCAGTTTGCGATGTCTCAGTCCGTTTACCTAAATTAATCCTTTATTCAGGATCAACAGAAACAAGTGTTAGCCTTAACAGTGTATGCCACCTATCAGTCCAACTGATAGATGTCTCTACAATCATGCTATTATGATCCTTTGCAAGTCCATGGTGCTCATTTCTGCCATTATTATTATTAGTAGTATTATTATTTGAAGGCAGCATCAAATTCATTTATCAGTCCAACCAATATATGTTCTACCATGATCCTTTGCGAGTCCAGGGCGCCCATTTCTTCCATTTATTAATTTAGCTCTTGAAGGTAACATCACATTCATTTATCATGAAACACATCATTGTTTGTACTATCTTCTATACATATTACAAAAGGAAAGTATTTCTGCTGCATCTGTCTGGCCTCAATAAACTAAAAATATACTGAATGGATTTTCATATGGTTTTCACCAATCAACAGTGTGATTCATGAGGGAGGTTTGTATAGGTGTATAATTTGTCAAGGTGTGCGGGTGTGGATGAGTGTGGCGATCAAAAATTTACGAAAGAGAGCAATTAATATTCTAAAAAACAGCTATATATTCTGTGACTTGTGAACATTACGACATATATGACAATGCAGTTATTCTTTTACAGTGAGTAGGCTGAATGTGACATACCTTTTAATCTTACACACATGCTCAATGCATCAGGCTGATATATATGACACTGCAACATTAAAAAAATTATGCCTTATATTGGGTCTACCACACAAACGCGCGCGCACCCACACACACACACACACACACACACACACACACACACACACACACACACACACACACACACTTTTTTTTCTCCAAAAGAGTTAGATTCGCTGGCCAGTACTTACCTTGTTATATATCACTAGTAGTCACATAAAAAATGCAAATGGAGATGAAAATAAAAGAGTACACTAGCTTTAGAAACTTTGTCTTTTCATCAGGTAGGAGAAGAGGGAACAGGGAACAGAAGGGAAGGTTACGCACTGCCATGGCACTGCTGTTTGTGTCTCTTTGTGCTTGAGTGTTCTGTTTTTATCATTTGAGATGTGTAATGCGCTAAATAGTGACAGTATTAAAAGCCCCTTCTTTATCTTTCATTGCAAAATATTGGTGTATGGATAGTACAATGAAATGTGTGGCGTTTGTTCTTTTGTCTGAAAGAAAAAACAGCTTACATATAATTGTATATATGCCTGCACAGCTATGAACAATTTCAGCACAGATGCACAAAAAAGCTCCTAACCTTAACTGGAATACATGTTTAGACTGCAAGAAAGTGGGATAATGGAGGGGAGACATGACATGACTAATGTATGTGGCAGTGGGAAATTTTGCATTGGACGTGAAGCGTATATGAATAGCTGAAATTCTTAGTCACCACTAATGGCTGAAATTCAAAGGCACCACTCACAAAATTTGGGAATCAAAATTCAAGTCCCAGTCTCCCACAAGTTTCCAACTGTCACTATTGATGTAATTCAGTGACCTGTAACTGCTAAAATATCTACTTTCTTTCTTATTTTTAAACAAGCTTGTGACACCAAACAAGAGAGCTTCTGTGAAGTTTGGAGGTAGCGTGTGAGGTTCTGACAGGAAGAATGCTGTGAGGCCAGCTCATGGAGGAGTGCCAGGGTAGTTCAGTTGGTAAAGTGTTTGCATACAAAAGGCAAAAATCCCTGGTTCGAATCCTGCTCTGGCGTACAGTTTTAATCTACCAGAAAGATTTGTATCAGCACATACTCTGGTGCAGAGTAAAAATATCTATATATTCTGTGAATTGCAAACATTAGCACAATTTGACAATGCAGTTATTCTTTCATAGTGAGTAGGCTGAACATGACATATCTTTTAATCTTACACACACACACACATTTTTTTCTTCAAAAGAGTTAGATTCGCTGGCCAGTACTTACCTTTTTCTGTATCACCAGTAGTCACACAAGAAACACAAAACAATACTATTTTAGAATAATTTTATAAACTACCCTTATGAAATTTGTGCTCCTTGTTTCTTATTAGTAATATCAAATTTACATTTAAAATTTGATTTATTTTTTAATGATGTAACCCTATCTCTTTTCTGGATTACATCTTTAAAACAAAAACTAATATTAAACCAATGTTTGGTATTGCCAGTAAGAGAGCTAGTGATATTGCTACTCAAATGTATGTGAAATATAGTTCCATTTCCAGAACATGCATTGCAGTCATTGTGATGGTCTAACCACAGGATTTCCTCATAGGTTGCATACTCTCTGAAATTTGCATGGATAGTTTCAAACACATTTTCTAACAGTAACAGCCACCAATCTACAAAATGCAATACTGGTTCAAATATTTGAATGATGGCTATGTTTTTTGGACAGGTACCACTAGACAAGTAAATACATAACCACAACACCAACACTTAAACTTTCAATGATGCTGGAAGTCTCTTCCATAAATTGCTTAGACTTTATTGTAGACACTTTCAAAAAAAGGCACTTTGCTAGCATTTACTGAGAAGCTCTTTTACATATATAATAATTCCTGCAAGTTCCTAGCTCCCACACAACTACAAACATGCCACTTTCCATTTGATGATGCACCCTCTCATCCATTTCATTATCTGATTCTGCCTTTTGAATAGAAAGAAGAAGAAAAAGAAAGAAAGAAAGAAAAAGAAAAAACCTAGTTCATCATCCCATATGTTGGTAGAATTTCAGATAACCATACAAAACAGTTAAAGTTTCGTAATTAATAGTACCAATAGCATTTTTTTCAGTAGCCAGTAACAGAAGTACCGGGTTGGAATTCAACAGTATAATAATTAAAGTTTACAACTCACTGCAAAGGCGTATGACAAGCATATGAAAGACACACATCCAGTACTTACAATATCCACTGTTAATATTCTTTAAAGAAAAGAAAAGAGAGAGAGAGTGTGTGTGTGTTCACACAATCACACAGACACACTTAACAGTTACACAACTGTCATCTCTGGCTAAAATACTCCAAATCACATTCTGCAGTGAGGGGAAGGACAGACAACAATGTTACATGGTAGTGATAGGGATGGATACAGTACAGCCTTATGAAGCATGTATGTATTAAATTGGTGGAATGAGATGTACCTTAGGAATGGAGTAGGGTGGGAGTGGAGGAAAGCACAAAACACACACACAGCACATGGAATAACACCCCTCAATGGCTGCTTCACTACTTCACAACCCTGGCCATCTGGATCCTCCCACCAACCACCAGCGTTTCTTAACTACACAGATGGGACTTATCCTTACAGTACATTCTCTGATTCCAAAATTATCCAGGCCTCAACCTATGATGATCTTCTTTTTCTCCATACTCAACAGTGCTGTGCGCCCTCTCCCACCTCCCCACTCCATTCGTAAGCTGAATCTCATTACAACCATGTACACCTACATGTATACTCCGCAATCCACTGTAAGGTGTGTGGTGGCGTGTACACTGTACGAGTACTAGGCATTTCCTTTCCTATGACACTTCCAAATAGAATGAGGGAAAAAAGAATGTCTATATGCTTCTGTACGAGCCCTAATTTCTCTTTTCTTGTCTTTGTGATCTTTATGCAAAATGTACATAGGTGGCACCAAGATCATTCTGTAGTCAGCTTCAAATTCTGGCCTTCTAAATTTCCTCAGAATTTCTTGAAAAGAACGTCATGTTTCCTCCAGCAATTTCCATTTGAGTTCCTGGAGCATTTCTGTGACATTGTTGAACCTACCAGTAATGAACCTAGCTTCTCGCCTTTGAACTGCTTCCCACTGATCTACTGCTGGTACCAAACACTTGAGCAATACTCAAGATGTGGCCATACTTTCTATGTGATCTTCTTTACAGATGAAGTACACCTCTCTAAAATTCTCCAAATAAACTGAAGTTGGCTGTTCGCCTTACTCTTGACTGTCCTTACATGTTCGATCCATTTCATGTCGTTCTGCAATGTTTCGCCTATATATTTGAACAACACAACTGTATCTAGAAGCTCACTACTAATGCTGTATTCAAGCATTATGGGATTGTTTTTCCTAGTCATGTGCATCACCTTACATTTTTCTACATTTAGAGGTAGCTGTCATTCCTCACACCACCTAGAAATTTGGTCTAAGTCATCCTCGCCGTCAAGAACAACATACTGTGTTCTATTACTTACGAAGTCTTCCAGCCAGTCACAAATCTGTGAACCTATTCCATATGCTCGTATCTTCGTTAGCAGTCTGCAGTGCGGCATTGTGTCAAATGCCTTTTTGAAATTGAGAATAATCCAATCTGCCTATTGCCCTTCATCCCTGGCTTGCAAGATGTCATGTGAGAAAAGGGCAAGCTGAGTTTCACACAAATGATGTTTCCTAAACCCATACTGATTCATAGAAAGAACCTTACCCATCTCAAGGAAATTTACTATATTCGAGCTGAGAACATGCTCCAAATTCTACAAGAAACTGATGTCAATGATATTGGCGTGTTATTATGTGGGTCAGTTATATTACCTTTCTTATAAATGGGAGTCATGCATTTTTTTTCTTCCATTCACTAGGAACTTTGAGCTGAACTAAAGATTCACGATAAATGAAAGCTAACTAAGGTGCCAGTGCCACAGAATACTCTTTGTAAAACTGAACTGGTTTTACATCCGGTCCAGGAGACATTTTTGTATTCGGCTCTCTCAGCTGCTTCTGTACAACGGAAGTACCTATTACTATGTCCTCCATTTGGGAGTTAATGTGTTGTTCAAAAGCTGATACATTTGTACTATCCTCCTGCGTGAATGATTTCTTAAAGGTTAAATTCAGAACTTCGGCCTTCCATTTTCCCCTCTCCTCCTATCCCTCACCACAGAGCATGATTCAGTCTACAGCAGCAGGAGATGGCAGTTGTGTGACTGTGAAATGAGCCTGTGTGATTCGGAGATTGCTTTCTCTCTCTCTCTCTCTCTCTCTCTCTCTCTCTCTCTCTCTGTGTGTGTGTGTGTGTGTGTGTGTGTGTGTGTGTGTGTGTGTGTGTGTTATGTGCCGTGAATGTGATGTTTTACATTGTTAAGAACAAAAAAAGGTGAAAGTACTGGGAATCAGTGAGCATAAGCACAGATTAGAACTCAATTTCCTTTTTCTATCCTGTTATGTTTTTGCTGCAAATTCTAGATTAAAAATGTAATTAAACTTTATTTTTTCATCTGTTAAACATCAGTACCTTCAAATTAAATAAAAGTTTTTCCTTATTTAAAATGTAATTACTTCTGTGTGACAAAAAAAATCCTTTCTTTGTTGTTGTTGTTGTGATCTTCAGTCCTCAGACTGGTTTGATGCAGTTCTCCACACCACTCTGTCCTGTGCAAGTCTCTTCATCTGAAAATAAGTTCAGCAATGTACATCCATTTGAATCTGCCTACTGAATTCGTCCTTTGGTTTCCCTCTACAACTTTTTACCCCCACACACTTCCCTCTAATGCCAAGTTGACAATTCCTTGGTGTCTCAGAATGTGTCCCACCAACACACCTCTTCTCTTAGTCAGAATATGCCAGAAACTCTTTTTTCTACCCAATTCAGTTAAGCAGCTCCTCATTAGTTACATGATCTACCCATCTAATTTTCATCATTTGTCTGTAGCACCACATTTCAAAAGCTTCTATCATCTTTTTGTCTAAACTCCTTATCGTCCATGTTTCACTGCCATACAATACTACATTCCAGACAAATGCTTTCAGAAAGGACTTCCTAACATTTAAATTAATATTGGATGTCAACAACTTTTGCTTCTTCAGAAACACTTTTCTTCCCATAGCCATTCTGCATTTTATATCTTGTTTACTTCGGCTATCAGAAGTTATCTTGCTATCCAAATAACAAAACTCAATTACTACTTTCATTATCTCATTACCTAATCTAATTCCATCTGCATCGCCTGTCTTTCTGACGCTACATTCCATTATCCTTGTTTTACTCTTCTTGATGTTCATCTCATACCCTCTTTTCATACCTCCTACATGTCTCCTAAATCCAAACTGATCTTCCCCAATGTTGGAGTCCATACGTTTTACCTTTTGTCTGTAAATATTCGTGTTAGTATTTTGCAACCATGACTTATTAAACTGATAGTTCTGTAATTTTCACATTTGTCTGCACTTGCTTTCTTTGGAATTGGAATATATTCTTCTTGAAGTCAGTGGGTATTTCCCCTGTCTCATACATTTTTGCATACCAGGTCGAATAATTTCTCCATGACTGGCTCTCCTAACGATATCAGCAGTTCAGACGGAATATCGTCTATTCCAGGGACCTCGTTTCGACTCAAATCTTTCAGGGCTCTGTCAAATTCTTCTCACAGTATCATATCTCCTATCTCTTCTTCCTCCACTTTGTCTTCCATTTCTAGAATACTACCTTGAAGTGTATTTCCTTTGTACAGGCCCTGTATATATTCCTACCACATTTCAGCTTTGCCCTCTTTGCTTAGTACTGGTTTTCCGTCTGAGTTCTTGATATTAATACTACTGCTTTTCTTGTCTCCAAATATCTCCTGTAGGTGGTATCTATCTTTCCCCTCATTATACAATCTTCTATTGTTCTGTAGTTGTCCTCTAGCCACTCCTGCTTAGCCAGTCTGCACTTCCTGTCAATCTCATTTTTCAGGCATTTGTATTCTTGCGTGCTTCGCTTGCTGAATTTTTATATTTTCTCCTCTCATTAATTAAGTCCAGTATATCCTGTGTTTTCCAGGGATTTCTATTAAGCCTTGTCCTTCTGCCTATATGATCCTCTGCTGCTTTCACTATGCTATCTCACAGAGCTACCCATTCTTCTTCTTCTGTATTACTTTCCCCCGTTTCAGCCAGTCTTTGCCTAATGCTCCCTCTGAAACCCTCAGCCAACTCTGTTTCCTTCAGTTTGTCCAGGTTCCATCTCTGAACGTTTCTACCTTTGTGCAGTCTCTTAAGTTTTAATCTACAGTTCATTACAAATAAGTTATGGTCAGAGTCTATATCTACACCTGGGTATGTCTTACAGTTTAAAACCTGGTTCCTAAATCTATTCCTTAAAGTCAATCTGGTATCTTCAAGTGTCTCCTGGTCTCTTCCACGTATACGGCCTTCTTTCATGGTATTTGAACCACGTGTTGGTGATCATTAAATTGTGATCTGCACAAAATTCTACCAAGTGATCTCCTCTTTCATTTCTTTTCCCCACTCCATATTCACCTACAACATTTCCTTTTCTTCCTTTTCCTACTACCATGTTCCAGTCCCCCATAAAATCAGCTTTTGTCTTCCTTAATTTTCTGAATAATTTCTTTTACCTCCACATGCATCTCTTCAATGTCTTCATCATTGGCAGAGCTAGTTGGCATATAAATTTGTACTACTGTGGTCAGTGTTGATTTTGTGTCTATCTTTGCTATGATAATGTGTTCACTATGCTGTTCATAGTAACTTACCCGCATTCCTATTTTCTACTCCTGCGTTACCACCAACTTATTTTGTATTTATAACCCATACTCTCCTGACCAGAAATCCTGTTCATCTTGCCACTGAACTTCGCTAATCCCTATTATGTCTAACTTTAATCTATCCATTTCTCTTTTCATACCTTCGTGATTAAGGGTTAGAACATTCCACGCTCCAATCCGTTGAATGCCTGTTTTGCTTTTCTTGATGACTACATTCTCCTGAGTAGTCCTCGCCTGGACTATTTTACCTCCGGAATATTTTACTCAAGAAGATGCTATCATCATATATTCATACAGTAGAGCTGCATGTCCTCGGGAAAAGTAACGACTGTAGTAGCAAAGCTATGTTAGCTGATCTTACAAGACCATCTCAGTCAATCATCCAGACTGTTGCCCCTGTAACTATTGAAAAGGCTGCTGCCCCTCTTCAGGAACCACATGTTTGTCTGTCCTCTCCACAGATACCCCTCTGCTGTGGTTGCACCTACGGTACGGCTATCTGTATCATTGAGGCATTCAAGCCACCCCACCTCAGCAGTGTCTGTGGTTCACGGGGGTGAACTTTTTTTGTATCTTGTACATAAATAATAACTGTGAAGAGGGTTGAGAAATGGAACAGAAAGAAAGGTTATTCACAACCTGTGCCATGAGGTGATGACCCACACACCCCAACCTTCTATGTACTCCCAAAAATCCATAAAGAGAACCATTATTAGGTACATACACACATCAAAAAAGGTTTTCCATCACCCACTAAACAAAAGTTTTATCATATACTATGGTAGATTGGTATTTATAAAGTAATGCATCATTTGAAATATTGACAAACAAAACCCAAGAAATCACTTCTTTGGTATCCACCCAGAACCTAAAATCCCATTGTGAAGCAACCTCATTCAATAAAGATGTGTCTGACTTCTTGCATGATCTGCCACTTTGCTGTGCTCACTTGATGTTACACCTCTATGGGATATCATTCACACTTTCCTTCTACATACATTTACAGTCAACTGGTATCAGACATGTGTCATTCGTATGTGAAGAGAACCTTGCCTTGCACTATTTGCTCACGGTCCATTTTTAGTAATTTTGGGCCCACCTGTACCATGTAATACAGTGTGTGGATTTAAAGAC